>JAWQUS010000028.1:11492500-12975000 GCA_036365455.1 Macrosoma leucophasiata | reverse complement strand
GTTTTTTATTTTCATTGTAATTTTTTTTTTGCTCAGTTTTAAGTGCTCACAATTCAAAAGGAAATAGAAGTATTTTCCGCATCTACATTTTCATCTAGTAAAGGAAGTGCGAACCCGAGGGATAAACAAAAAGGGTAGGGGTTTTTGTGGACAGCCCTTCGTTATTAATGTAATAACTGACACTTTGTTTTATGGGTCAACTTTACTAGTTTGTTCACGAGTCTATGATAAAATATCTACCTCGATTAGATGGTATGAAAATGTTGTACCAGTAGGTTGGTTAACACTATTTGCAATGAACAATTTGAAGGTTTAGTCTGTAAATTTTCCGCATTAAAGTATTAATTAAATCGCTAAGGAATTGTTGGTAGGTAGGTACCTACTTATATAATAAGCGTTATAGATATAATAATTCTTGTTTACGTTAAGTTTGAGTAACAAAAATCAGATAATCTAGGTAAGACTATACTAAACAATTTTAACGGTTTTAAATTTTTTTCTAAGAAAAGGAAGGCTGCGATAATTCTACATTCAATTCAAACACCATCAGATGAATACGACACTAATCAATAAGATAAAAATATAAGAAAGTGATCTATGTCTCGCGGAAAAGAATTTATATGAGAGGCTTGAGTACTACATTTGAATGTTACTACGCAGATATTTTTATGGAGGTTAATATTTATATTGCGAAATAGCCGCTGCAACAGCCACTGTTCATGGGGATGAAGCGTATAACAACGATTGCTCTCTTAAAACATTTTAATAAAACAATTAAACAACTACAAATACCCGAGTAACAACAATATCTTAGAGCTATAACAATAAAAATATTTCATACACCGCGTAGACATAATAGTAAAATGTTGACATTACAAATTTCTTATTGTGTACAAAATGCACCGTCACGTCGCAGGCAAGCTTGCACGTACGTCCTGGACTCTCTTCCAATCGCAGCCCTAACTGTCGACGACATTCGATATCAGTCGAGCGTCCCGAACATTCAGGAATTTCCAATAACACAACCCCTCTTTCCTCAGCTTTTCCATGTGAAAAACAATTACGCAAACAAAATTCAACCTTACGACAATGTCCCGAGAACAAACAGCAAACATATTTTTCCATAAACGCACTTCCCCAGTTTGTCGAGAACACGCTCCTATAAAGGTAAATTTGAAAGAGTTTCCAGTTTAGAACGTTATGTTATGTTACCGGTATCACAGTTACGAAGATTAAGGAGGCGGCAGTAAAAAGATATTACTTCAGCAAATGACTCTTCCAAAAGAAAGCTCATAAAACGAAAAAATATATACTTTTTTTAAAGAAAATTTCGCTTAAACGCCGAGGTTCCGTTTTTGTTATATTAACTGTGTTTACGAGTCGATATTATTGTTTTTTATTCTATTACATATTTTTGTACTTGATCAATAAATATTTACAATCAGGATAACTCACTATATTAGATTGATTGATTGATGATGTAGAAATAAAAAAAAGGAGCATAACAATTACTAGGGTAACAAATTACAAAGACAGCTGAAGGGTTGATTGTACTGAAAGAAAAGTCTTTAACCCAGTTCTATGTGTATTTTTAGCTCAGTCAGCTTTGTATAGTATCAGTTCGGCCGTTCAACTTACTGGATTACAACAAAGGAATCGGCTTCGTATAAATAAACTGGCGAATTTAGACCCGCCAGTCTTGAACGCTTACATAACAAGAATATTCTCAGAAAATACACAATTGTTTAAATCTATAAAACATTACGCAGACGCGCATATGTATCATAAGAAATTGTTCGTTATGGAACATGGAATCATAATACAAGATACAATGATAAAACATTATTATAAAAAAAGATTAGAATCCGGCAAAGGATCGTGACGACCCCATCGCTCCTACCTCCGATTCCGTATCTAAATATTATTTTTTCAAGATAGATTACAACAAAATATATTATTATGTTAATATTACTTTGTTAATAATTTGTCACTCATCACACAAATATACATTTCGTTTGGTGGTGATTCAGTTTGCTAGAATATATAAGAACTAATTAGTGATAATCTATTAATAGATTATGACCGGAAATGTGTTACTAGGTTGTTAGATGCATTATGAATTAAGGGCAAAGTGCTTAAGTACGTAATGAACGTTTTCATTGTTAAATTATACGTCATCGTTTTACTATCCAATTATTCATTACCTCAGCTTTTTTGTTGGTGGACTTTATTACTATCATTTATATTTAGCCATGAATAAATCAATCTTTACTAAACTCTTTATTAAAGGAGTTTTAAAATTAGCAAATTTAGAAAGTAATTTTAAATTTAAATATTATGAAAAAAAATTTGAGGCTACGTATTATTATTAAACTGTAATAATCCTAGGAGACAAAGTTTAAATCGGACAGCAATTTTAAAATAATTACAAATATGTACTTCAAAATACACCTACAGTTTAACACGACATCTCAATAAATTAAGTAGTTAATCTAGATAAAATATTAAGTATTAGATCAATCGTAATTTACTCTGCTTTTCATAATATCAATCACAAAATTGTCGACACGGCGCATGCGGCGGATTTTGTTGAGAAGCTAATTACATAAGACTTGGGCTGCGGGTAGCCATCCATCAATCAGGATCTGTCGAGACCGAGCAGAGACTAATTTGCTCGTTTGTTTTGCAGTTAAGTCAACGCGGCTTACTATAGGATTCACTGATAGATGTTTGATTAGGCAAGCCCTTTGAACGGCATAGTATGAATAATTAATTCCAAAAACAACTTCTAATAACTACGACAGCCCATGAATGGAAGTTATGTTAGCTTAATCTTTATTCATGAATGATCACATGTTCGTTAAGCGTTAAAATACTGGTGTAATACATCAACTTTTGAAATTAAATAAATGTTTGGTATTATAGAATCAATGTTTATTTACTGGTAGCAAAAATATGCAGCAGCGGACGGACAACGTCTACTTACTAAAATGAGCAAATCTTAAAGCAGCTAGCTGGCTTGTCAAAGCACTGGCCGTGAGCCAGGAACACGTTATATCGAGAGACTTGAGACATCTCCAATATTAACCGAATAAAATATGCATTTGGATTTCAAATTCATATTTTTGTATGCTTTAAAATTTTTATTTTCAGTTACCATGTTTGGAAAGTAAGCAAGATCCAGGAAGAAAAACAAAACAAGTCATAAAATGTTTCCGTGAGCTTCAGTTTTGGAGTTGGAAGTAATAAAACATTTACAGCTAAATCGTAGGGAGGCCCTTTGCACTTCAGAAGTCTATTTGTTGTTAGAAAAAACTCTTACCCTTTTACTACAGGCCGAATGGCCAAACGGAACAACACACCATAAATCTTGATGTGAATGAAGATGTTTACGCCAAAATAGACGACTTTGAAAGGAATTCGGTAAAAATCGGGTAAGTTAAGTATCACATGTATCTTGTTTGTAGCGTGTAAGTAAATTTGATACTAAAGAAACTAAAAGAAAATGTGGCGAATATATCAGAGAAATCCGAGAACATTTATATAAGGAAAAATACGTTTATGGCGTAGGCAGTAGCCATGGAGCTATAATTATTATAATTTACATTGATTCCTCCCTCATTGTGAGTGCGATCACGAAGCACTCTATGAAACTTGACGAAGGCTTTTTGGCAAGGGAAAGTTTCCTAGCAACGGGTATGTCTCGTACATACAAATGACTGCAAATGGTGTGGCAAATGCTATAGTGAAATATTCGCGTCCACCGCTGAAAATAATTCTCGGAGCGTGCATTTCCGTGTGCAATAATGTATCGAGTCGTAAATTATTCCACTCGGTATAATTCTTTCATATTAGCGAGTGTGATGCAATTTTCGAAATAGGTAGTTGCATTTATAACCACGTACTGAATTTACAAATTACTCGGAAAGTAGTTACGATAGTATTTTTTACTGGGCGTGTAGGTACAGTGGCGAAGCGTGAGACCGAAGGTACTGTCGGATTACCTTATCTGCTACTAAATGGTAATATTCTATTCTAAATAATATTGTGATGTGCAGGGATACATAACGGGTCTTATTAAAACTGGAAAAATTAGCTTCTAGTTTTAATGAGTATTATCATATTATGTTTATAAACTATGTTATTTCCAATTTCCATTTTTAAAGCGTGCTTGCTGGCAGATTTATAACTTTCTTCATACGAGTACATTGGTAGCGAATGTAGCAACTGTATGTACCTATATGTGTACTGTATTTCTATCAGGGCGATGTTGTACTGAGTCATACTATTTTACATTTTTAGGTACGAAGTTCTAACGTAGTTAGTTCTAGTTTATATTATCTTTGATAGGCACGTTACTCCTTTGATATTTTTTGGTAAGTGATGATGACGATGTCATCTGAAAACGGTCACTGCCATCTATTTTAATGACTTGTATGTATCTTTACGCCAGGTCTCTTACAGGGTAAGCAGAGAGATTGGAGCGCCAGATATCCCGGTCCAGACACAGCTCTCATGCTTCTTCTACATTCATCATTCTCTTCATACATGCACACCGATTCCTAAGACTTTTGACTGTACTCGACCTATTTGGTCATGATAGCTCAGTCTCGGTTTTCCTGGGCCTCTGCAACGTAACTTCACGCCTGTAATCCCCGAAGGGGTAGGCAGAGGTAAATGCATGCATTCAAGCATACATGCAAACACCCACGATTCGCCGGTTACGTTTTGGCCCATGTAACAGGTGGCGAGCCTGTTGACATCTCCGGGCACATTACCAAACTTTGAGGTACTGGGAAATTTCCAGAAAATGGAAAAATCCCAATAGAACCAGAGATAAAGGCTTTTTCACCATTATCTCTGATAACCCCCTACCCGGGAATCGAACCCAGGACCTCAGCGTAGTAGTAGTGGCCTGCTACCACTAGGCTACCGAGGCAGTTACCTCGAGGCCTCTGCAACCATCGTGAAAATTTAATCATAATCGCAGAGAAAAAGTTCCAAGATAAATGCTGACTACTTATTTATTGACAGACCACTTATTTACAAAGTGTTAACATTACACTGACCATCCTCGACCTCTAATATACACGAACCTTCTTTTTCCGGCACAACATAAATCATTGTAACGAGCGGTTTCTTTCGGCATATTCACACGTTTTCGCTTCCTTAACAAATTGCCTGGTCTACATTTGTTGAAACAAAAAACTGGGCATGCGTATTCTGGCATGAGAAGGGTTTCATACAAACAATATTAAAGATATTCTGAGATTCGTGACACATTAGGATAGACTTAGTTTCTACCGCCCAGTTTTTGTCTGTGACTTAGGCCAAAAGCATGCACTGGTGATTTCCCAATTAGGTAGCTATGTTTTTTTAGTACGGCACTTTGAAAACATTATAATAGGATGTACGCGTAGGTACTGATTAATATTCATCGGTCATGTTGTCAAACTCCAATGGTGTTACTATTACATTATTAATAAATATAATTTAACTACATGGAAGCGTTTGGATCTCAAACTCCACCATATCGGCTAGTATCGATAATACAGTAAGTTATTTAAAACCTCTTATCATTATTCCTGTTATCACCAACCGATGACTATATCTTCAGTTGCACCCCTCTAGTCGCATATATGCCTCTCCAACAACACACTGAGGCGAGGTTAGATTGAGAGACCGATTGAAAAAAAAATCCGTTTACTGTTTTAGCATAGTAGTCATGATCAGGTATTCTATGAAAGTGATGTATGTTATAGTGTCAATCTATTATATTTGATCCACATACCAACTTATGGATGTATACACTGTAGAGAATGAGATCTCATTGCCATTCTATATACAAAACACTAAAAAGAACATTAATACACTAATGTAAAAAGAACCTAAGTGTATCATTAAAAACATCACGTAGACAGCATAAAAAGATGAGCGGCAGCTGTAACCGTTGTCTAAACCGTGTCTAATTAAAAATGACACTTTTATAATTACATGAATGAGAATAGAAAGTTTCCGAAATTAATTCGACCAGGATGGAGGTGAGAATGTTATGGATATTATAACGTACTCGTACATTTTAAAAACTCTTGTGAGCGTGAAACCGAACTACTAATGTCAGAAAAGCTTTAATTTATGCCGTCTATTTGGTATACGGAAATTTCGTAGATTCTTCATTCTATGTTTAATACTTTGATGCTATTAATATCGCCCACGGAAAATGTTGAGATTTGGGCCACAAAAATAAAAATAAATTACTCTCTTACTCGAGATTTTGTAATACAGCCTATTTGTTGTCGAAATTTTAGAGTTATATTATTATTTTGATAAGACTATCGAAGTCTTGAATAAATTTGTGTGTTTGAATTTGGACATTATAATGATGATGATTTTAGAACAAATTATTTTATTAAGCATTTTGGCAGCTTACGTTGACAAAGAAAATGTTCAACTCAAATACAAAATTTTACTGATCGCAGCTGCGGACACTTAATTAAAATTTAAGCTGTAGACATGATTAACTTCAATAGGTGCGTACCTACTATTTAATCTACATGTCGATAAATAATATCTTTCATCGCTTTCGTATTTTCTGCTATAAATACAGAGTATTCGAGTAACACTAACTTTGACACTGATATCATAAGACTTACTGCAGTATTAATTTATCATTTATGTGAACTGTATGCTTTAAATTGCTCTATCATTTAGCCATAAGGTTAAAATAAGGTTATATTAACTAATATTGTCATTACTATACTTAATAGATCTACTTTAAGATGCAATTAAAAGTAATAAGCATTATAGACCAGTGCATATAAATAAACTGTCCCTGCAATAAGTTCCCTAGGTATAATGCACGCTATAAACATAATTCATGCTTAAAATTATGAAAATCAAGCTGTATAAAAGCTGCCTGTCCCGCTTTATTATGGTAGTTATATCAGAAACTATTTAATTAAAAGCTGAATCCGGAACATTTAAATACAAATGTTGGCTAATTACTCGGACGACACAGTAATTAAAACTGTATCTCTGCTTTTATCTATTCTATGCTTTGGTAGCGGTAGATATTACAGATAGATATGTGTACAATTTATAATTAAATTATTATAATCATTATTATGGTCGTGTTATAATTGAACCTCCAGCAATAGCAGTATCAATTAAATACCACCCGTTTATTGCAAAGTTCAATTAAATATATCCCCTTTATTGCAAATTTATATATAAGTAGTATATTTTTTTACAATGGTACTTCCATTGTAAAAAAATATATAATGTATAATAGTTTAAGATGTGAGCTTTATTTCTTGTGTTCTATTTTTAAAATATAATAAACACGTTCGTGAGATGTATTTATCGACTCTGGCTACCTATATGAAGTATTTTAAACTAAGATCTGCTGGGTCAATTTAAGGTTTATTTTATGCAACATGTCACAATAAAGCACTTTATTTTTTGTTTTACATTTTAATTAACAACACACTTCTCTTATTCTGGTTAATTTATATTTTTCCTGTCTGATAAATTAAACTCCTGAGGTTAGCAGTATAAATTATGGCTGCCTTTCGTAAAAAAGTTATATCTTCCGTTGACTCCGCAGTTTTTGGGGAGCTTCCTTAGAAAAATAGCTAATTATCTATAATTTGAATTTCACGAAATAGGACGCGACACGACACCGATCACAAGGGAAATTTTTCATTGAAATTAAAGCAAAAAATTTATGCGAAGCCCGGGAGACAGCATTAATCAAGCTAAGGAATAAAAATTAAATTGAATTAGGCTGTTCCCGTCGGTTTATACATCTTCCTTGGTTGTTATTTTTTTATGTCATGAAGTTACAAACAAGTGTATAGTTTACATTTATGTTAAATACTAATACTGTAGCCTATAAACAAATAATATACCTACATTAAACTAGGGATTTCAATGAAGATACGTTGTCACTCATGAGGCCGGAGGTGTTGCGCCTGTAGGTAATGCGGTGGTACCTACGCCCGCGAGCTCAGCTCAGCGCCTCACAGGAGCTCTACCACCAGTAAGTTATATCAGAATATTATAAACTCATCAGACTAAATCAGAAAATAATACCAGATCCTCGAGTGATATAATTTTTGTTTTTTTTTTTATGTCTGAAGGTTGACAGTCAAGCAAACGGGCCACCTGATGGAAAATGGTCACCGTCGCCTATGAACATTTGCAACACCAGGGGAGTTGCCAACGCGCTGCCAGCCCTGAAAGACTCTTTTGACGCCATTTTTGAAGAACCCCATGTTGTAGCACCTAGGGAACACGTCAGAGGGAAGTTCGTTCCACAATTTACACGTTCTGGGCAGGAACGAACGTGAAAACCGCACCGTTGAGCACTGCCAGGTGTCCAGTCGGTGAGGGTGGAACTTCTCTCTTCGGCGGGTAGTACGGTGTAGGAAAAGAGACGGTGGCACTATGTCAAACAGTTCAGCAGAGCACTCACCATTGTAGATACGGTACAACACGCAAAGACTCCCAATGTCTCTGAGTAGGCTCAGATGTTCGAGCCTGTCAGTAAGTCCTGGATCGTTAACAATACGAACGGCGCGTTTTTGTAGGGAATCAAGTGGACCAAGCTGGTATTTGGGGGCTTCCCGCCCACAAATGAGAGCAGTATTGCTGGTAAATGGATATTGCAGTAACAGAATGCAGCTGTTACATTATCGTCCTTAGGTGTACAAAGCACACACTTTCAAACTCAAACAAACTACACTCAACCAACTGAGTTTGTTGAACGCTGAAATTATGATAACGTTAGAATTAAGTTCAAACTCTTTGCTCAGTAACAATAAGTTAAATAAGTTTTACTGGTGGTAGAGCTCCAGTGACGGAGCTCGCGGGCGTAGGCACCGCCGCATTATCTAATATACTTGCCGCTAAATGTCAGTGTTCAGCACTATCGTGTTCCAGTCAGGTGATAATGTATGGCCCTGTAATTTCCGACACAGAGGCATAACACCTTAGGCCTCAGGAGTGGTAACGTGCGTTTTGACCTTGGTCTTTGTGTGGGTGTCTATAGACTGCAGTCATCACTTTACATCAATGTGAACTGCATGCTTGTTTGCCACTTGCATTACATTAAAAAAAACAAGGTTTGCTTCTTGAATGTCTCTATGGTAAAAAAAAATCGATTTGGAAAAATATATAGTGTCAGAACGTCTTGAAGTACAACTCACGTGTTAGGGGAGCTAGTTTTACGACCCGACGCCCTCTACGTAGTTAGGTAAGTCCGGGTTGATTCCTTGTTGACGAAGTATATGTAAAACATTCAGATGAATCACTTGATATTTGACAGGCCATAAAATTACCTTTTAATTTTTTACTTTGCTTTTTTCTGCTATTTTTTTTTTCAGAGGAAAAACGTAAGTGTTATGAAACTTCTAGTCTGTTCGTCAGTCACATCAATTTGATGCAAAGCTTCTGCGCCGATTGAATTAAAATTTGGTACACATAATTATGTAGTGTTGTATTGTAGTATATTGTAACTCAATCAGCTATTCTTGAAGCAAATTGGCTGTGACAAGTAGACAGACAGACGGGCACACAAGTGATAGTATGAGGTGCCCGTTTTTGCTTTTAAAATAGAGTACGAGTACTCATGCATGAGTGAAAATTGATATAAATTGATCTAAATATTAAGCCTTAGAATCTACAACACATGTGTTTGAAATCTAGTTGTTTTAAGCACATTTTACACACATGAGGCTTGACATTGATGAAAATTTTATACTATCATATACTAGGTACATACCTGTTAGCCAATTTCATAACAAAAAAAAACTTAAGATAATACATAAATTTATGAGTTGGAATATTTATCAAAGTCTCTACAACTTTACAGGGTACTATTGCAAGAATGCACGAGCGTCTTGAGACACCCCCTAAGGTACTGCAATTTTATGAGCGGCCACCCCTGGCCGTCCCTAGCACGCACAATCCGACCACCGTTACAATACAATGAAATTATTCCAGCCGCTACAAAATTCTATTGTTCCAACTTCTGATTGAGGACGGAAAGAAAAGGGTTGTATTTTAGTGGCACTTTGAATGTTTCATAAACCCCGAAAACCGAAATTAATACGTTTCTGACATGAAACATGGGAAAATGTACTGGTTCTATTAATGATATACCTACTTTCAAAAATGGCAAACAACAAAAGTAGCTCAATAAGTTGATTTTAAATACCAAAATCATAAATAAAATATAAAGCTATGATACTTTAGACGCCATACAAGTCCTGGAACTATAATACTTTTTGGTTTCTGCGCTAGAATTTATGGGACTATAGAAGATTAGTATGTTATAATTATTGGTAATCCAACTTAACCGAATTTAAGCTAGTCCGTAGGGCAGCTAGATACTACCTTTAATAAATAGAATATCCTTTTTTTTACCCATTGACACATCTTAATGCCAATAATGTCTTTAAATATTACACTAGCGGCCCGCCCCTGCTTCGCGCGGGTGCAATGTTACCTACCCTCTCCTATTCGTCTTAGTGTGATGATTATAGATATAGCCTAAAGCCTTCCTCGATATCTTTTGTAGTTTAGGCAGCGTACGCAAAATAAGTAACTTTTCTAATTGATTTTTTACACATTGTGTCTGAAAAACCCAAATATCTTACGGAACCTTGATTTTTCGAAAATAAAATATAGCCTATGTTACCCGTGGATAATGTAGCTTTCGAATAATGAAAGAATTTTTATAATCGGTCCAGTAGTTTTAGATCCTATTCAATACAACCAAACAAACAAAGTTTTCCTCTTTATAATATGTATTAGTATTAAGTGTTACATGATTGTTTGCTTCTTTCATAACGTTAAATAAACAGCAACATAGCATCAATATTATTAAAAGAATAGTAAGTAATGTGAAACACCGTCTGAATAAAAGTGGCCGCAAACTAAAAAAAAAAAAACAACCTCATATTAACGTTATTTAAGGAAAAAAAAAATGAAACGCTGAGCTTCTTTAAAAAAATATACCGTTTAACCATCGACGGCGTTTAACTCATTCCGTAGTTGTCAGTAGAAAGCTGGCTACGTGTCTATCAGCATTATAAGCAGCTGTACACAATGCGAATCGTGAATAACCCCACATAAGTAATTTCAATCTTACGTATTTAAATTTTCTTAGTGCCGATATTATAAGTTACACTCACATCTCCGCGGTTAATGCGTGGAAACGTATTTCTATTGAGCCTTTTAAATACCCCAGGGTATCGACTATTCATTAAAGTTGACATATTCGCTTCATACTTTGCTGAAATAAAGAAAGACATACGTTTCAATGTTACTACTTAATAGAAAAGAAACGTGACGAAGATATAGCCCTGAACATAGAACCTCCTTTTTTTGAGCCCTGAATAAAATTTGACACTTCAATGAGGCTCCAAAATTCATTTTAATCACTTTGAAATCACATCTTCGCAATAAGCGTATAAATATATCTAGCGATTGATATATCTAGCTGCATGATGTGTTTAAGTGTGCTCGGTCCTTAAATCTGAAGTGAGTAAGAACAAGAACCAGTTTGAGTAAATTAAATTCTAGTAGCCTCTCGGTACAAATAATAAATTAATGTTTATGAATATGTTCTTGCTGTTAAAAGAGATTTGAAAGCCATTAATGTAATGTAGAAATAACATTAGTATCTACATGTTTCTTAACGCCAACATGTGCTCAATTTTAATGAAATCGAAAACCAATCTTTGCAATGAATAGTAATATACAGGGCTAGTATGGAAAATACTATCTTCATGTGAGTATAATATGGCTGCACGTTGAGTTCTGTTGCCTAAGTAACGGAAAATACTATTTTCATGTGAGTAAAATATGGTGCAGCAAATATGCTTAAGTACCTACCTACCTTATGCTGCCTAGGTATATGCTAATTGCTAGATTAGATTTATATTACGCCTCAGCCATGAACAGAGAGTAAAGGGACTTACCACTTGCCATCACCACATCTGTCTGCCGATTAATCCTAGTAGTCTGCTTGGAGTTGAAAAGTGTTGGATGTTGGTGGCAATCGGTACTGACAACTGAGTAGGTGAATGGGTCACTCACTCAATAATAAGATAGGAAGACTAGCTGCCCCAACGAACCCCGTATCGCCTTAGAGGTATAAAAAAATAATTTCATAAAAAAAATAAAAAGTAAATATTCGGGGAAAGTCACCCTTACCATTTAGGGATATAAAAAACACTTATCGAAATCGGCACAGGCGTTTTCAAATTATCGGTACACATAAAAAAAAAGAATTGAGAACCTCCTCCTTTTTTTGAAGTCGGTTAAAAAATAGACTACAACCGATTCTCATACTTATCAAATATTGTACACACAACACAATGATTGGTCCAGCCGTTTCGGAGGAGTATGATAACTAACATTGTTATTGATTAGGTAACTGACAAGATAATTTTATATCATACTAGCTTGCCCGCGGCTTCGCAGGCGTGGATGTCGTTTTATAAATATTTTTTCATGAATTTTCTTTGCTATAAACCTAACGGAGCCCGAGATCTTTCCAACGAATGCAAAACCGTGGAAATCGTTTCGTGCGTTCTGGAGTTACTGCGTACTGGAGAAGATAATCAGTTTGTAATTTGACATAAAACAACACGCCACTGCTTACATTAAAAAATAAAACAGAACCAACAAACATTAAATAGATACCAAGGTTCGGTTGCACCACAGTAGTGAGCGGTGTTTGTCAAATTTAATAGTACTTACAGAAACTTTGACTTTAGCAGTGACTGTGAAACGCACAGTGAAACGCACAGAAATCTAAGTAACAAGACAGAAAAAATGGCATCGCATCTTGCGCATCTCGGACGGTTATAGTTAACAGTTAAAGTAATGACGTTATTTAACAATTTTCAAATAGCGCAACTCATTCTTTTTGCATAACCCGTACTTCAATCTTATATATAAAATTCTCGTGTAACAATGTTTGTTCCCGTACCTACTCCTCCGAAACGACTGGACCGATTCTTATGAAATTTTGTGTGCCTATTGGGTAGGTCTGAGAATCGGCCAACATCTGTTTTTCATACCCCTGCCCTAAGTGAAAAGGGTGATTTTTAAGAAATATTTTTTTATACCTAGGCGATACGAAGTTCGTCTGGGCAGCTAGTTTTTTGTAAAATTTAATCTTACTTAATCTTACTTACAGCGTTATCGCCTACAGATTTAAAAAATCAGAGTAGATACCTACACATTGAAGCATTTTTCACTCTATCCGAAAATAGTTTGCTGAGTAACCCAATGATATATGAAACGTAATAATGTTTAAGTAAATGGATATGGACAAAAGCTATTTCGGTTACATCGACATAAAATTTTCATCTTCGTAATACAATTTCTCATTAATCATTTAGGATTTATACGTCGTACGTATGACGATGATTAATTGTCTATACGTCGATAAACGATAAAATATAAAAACGCCGACCCGATTATGCATCATTTGTAGGGCTCATGCATATAAATCAAGGTAGGTAATCACAGAGAAAAGTCTACGGTATGTGTTAATAACAGACCAACGGACGTTGACGTGCCTGGCAACATGTGAATGGCACAACCAATCTAATGATAGCATATTTGAAGTGTAATTGAAATTAAATGTAATTCAAATAAATATGTAGGTATTTAATTAGATATCAGGTTTAACTGTATTTCTGCAAAATAATAGTTAGGTATTGGTAGGTGCGCAAGCCCTACGTGGGTGCGCAAGCGCTCTCTGACAGTCGGTTTTAGGGTTCCGTAGTAAACAAGGAACCCTTTTAGTTTCGCCATGTCCATCTGTCTGTCTGTCAAAAACTATTATATGCTACTTTTCGATTTCCATATAGTGTGGGGTATCGTTGGATAGGTCTTTCAAATATTATGGATGTCTGAACAACATTTTTAGATTTAGTTAACTGTTAGTGACTTATTAAGCTTTGTAAATTTTCGTTAGAGTCAAGTGTCTCCCCCACTACCAACTAAACGGTGGTTGTTAGAAATTCAAATGTTACGGCAATAGTAGCTACATATAACGAAATTAAAAGGAAAACTATCACACTTAAGTTGGCCTTGCAAGTATGCGAGTAATAGTCGACCAAATGTACTTTACTCGAAAATTTCAAACAACTCCATACAAAATATATTTTTTTTTTCATTACTTCTCTTACTCTGTAACTACGGAACCCTACACTGCGCGTGGCCCGCACACACTTGACCGGTTTTTTTTCCTTTGACCAAAAAGACTTTTAATTTTTGTCAGATACGTCGGCAGAACGATTCACCTCGAACGTCTTTTCTATTGGTGATTAGTCCAAAGGAGAAACCACTATCGGAGAATTCTTGCAGATTCCACTTATACCTATATATTCCAACCCACTTTACACCAATTATATAATTGGGCTGGTTGGCATAATAAGGGAGCGAACCTGTCGATAGGTCCTGTGATATTCCCAATGAAAAAAATATATAAGTCATCACATCGAATTTCTCTTTCCCTCTTTTATTTACCAGATTTTTGGGATCAGTAAACGAAATTCATTGATAACTTTTTCGGTGGCTTAGTGGTATTCTATTGTGTTTTTTTTACCTCGAAGTCTGGTAATGTGTCCGGAGGTGTCAATAGGCGCGGCACCTGTTCGAACCAGGCGAATCGTGGGTGTTTACATGTATGTTTGAATACATGCCGCTAAATGGTAGTGTTCAGCACTATCGTGTTCCGGTCAGGTGGTAATGTACGGCCCTGTAATTTCAGGCACAGAGGCCATAACACCTTAGGCCTCAGGAGTGGCAGCGCATCTGCATTTTGACCTCTGGTCATTGTGTGGGTGTCTATAGGCTGCAGTCATCACTTAACATCAATGTGAACTGCATGCTTGTTTGCCACTTTTATTACATAAAAAATAAAAAAAATATGCATTTACCTCTGCCTATCTTCGGGAATACAGGCGTAAGGCTACGTTTTTTTTAACTAAAAAAAAACTTACATTAAAAATAAATACGAAATCAAAAACAATCCTAACCTCCTAGAAAGAAATCTTTGTTTAAAGATTAACTAACTTTTGTAAATAGCGGAAAACATTGAGTAGATACACAGCGCAAATAGATTAACTGTCTGCTAGAGATGCCCCAAAATGTTGTACCAGGTATTATTATTATTTTATTTTTTTTATGTTATGGAAGTGGTAAACAAGCATGCAGTTCACGTTGATGTTAAGTGATGACTGCAGCCTATAGACACCCACACAAAGACCAAGGTCAAAATGCAGATGCGTTACCACTCCTGAGGCCTAAGGTGTTACGCCTCTGTGCCGGAAATTACAGGGCCGTACATTACCACCTGACCGGAACACGATAGTGCTGAACACTACCATTTAGCGGCAAGTATATTAGGTAATGCGGTGGTGCCTACGCCCGCGAGCTCCGTCACTGGAGCTCTACCACCAGTAAAATATGGTATTAGTATTGACTCAAGTAACTATGTCCTACCTAATAGATAGATAACTGGTCTAAGTCAACGCCATTAAAAAATCTCTAGGTATGTTGATGACAGAAATTCAATAATCTACTGGTCGCAGAGTTTCAGCGTAGGAGCCCGAGGGCTGTCGCCAAATGCACTACCATTTGGAGTAAGATAGATTAGGTAATGCGGCGGTGCCTACACCCTCCAGGTCCTACATTACAGTAAAAATCTATACTAGGTACTAAATGAGTATGTCTCATACCTAAAGAAATGCATAGAAAATCCTAATGATCCAACACTTACATTTTATCGTGGTGTTAGAAAATATTGAACAATCCTGTAATTTTTGACATACCATCTACGAAATTTGAACACACACACACACACATTTGAACATATCTACGAAACCATTATATCAACATGTAAGTAATAGAATAGAAATTAAGAGATAAGTACCTGGTATGGTACATTTCCTTCCTGAAGCACATCACTAACTGCCGGCTGTGTATTCCCACGAACCACGGCAACCGGGACAGCAAATTTAAAATTCCATTTTCTAGCAATGCGAACTACCAATTGCACTCAGTTAAAAATCATCAAAAGTCCATTCGTGTTTTAACCGACATTAATATTTTGTGGTTGAGTTGGATGTATTGCAAATTGGAATTCTGTTTGGAGATAGGCGGATAGTAATGAATTCTAAATAGGTATACCTACCTGTATTTGAGTCGGTATAAACCAAACCAAAATTGATTACGTGGAATGACTTGAGATGACTAACAAACATACAGTTTACATTGATGGTAAGTAATACAGTAGACCAAATATCCACATGAAACCAGAGACTTCAATGTAGATGCGCCACTGCTAACGCCTAAGGTATTATGCCTCTGTGCCGAAAATTACAGGGTCGCTGTACGAGTACATTACCACCTGACTGGAACACGATAGGGCAGAACACTACCATTTAGCGGCAAGTACCTAAATTAGGTAATGCGATGGTGCCTACGCCCGCGAACTCCATCACTGGAGAGCTCATAAAAGCTGCTTTTATAATAATATGCTCCATCCTTTTTTAATACAATATAGGTATAAAACCTTCGGATTTCTCTCTCATGGAACTTATTTTCTCCGATTTTTAAAGTTTAAAGCCTAGCAATAGTAGGTATTTCATGGCAGGCAATACTATCTACTATACGATCGTATTGTTAATGGAGTTTTGGCGGGAACGCGGAAAAGAGCCGTGTCGCTGCGTGATATTATTTTCAAAATTTGTGTATAGTTATGTTTTTATGTGTAAAAATGGTGGGATTTTTATCATAAAGCATTCGATAACGTAAATGGGTGTAGGAAAGTGATATTATGCAGTGAGAAGTGATCTTTCATGTTGCCTCCAAGACTTCTTAAAATCTCCTAGTATAGCCCCCATCACTTTACTGGAGCCATCTCATCATATTCCACATGGAAGCATCCAATTATCGTCATCTTCCATATAAATATTCATTATCATAAGAAATGAAGAAAAAAAATATTACTGAAGTTTGGCTATTACCTAAGGACATAAATCCGTGGCCGTAAAACTATTAAAAAAAAATTTTTTGTTAATCTAAAATCTTTATTTTGACATATACCTACATATTGGTAAACGGATCGGTGCAGTCACCTATATTTACTAACCTGTTTATACCTTCTTGCCAGCCATGAACATAAATACTTACCCCCTTATTCATAAACGTACATTAGATACGTTTTAGCTATAGAATGCTTTGTCTTTGTCAGTTACATTGTTAAATGTGCAGGATAGAAAGAGACAAAGGAGACATTAGTAACACTTTTGCTAAAATACGTTTATGAATAAGGGGGTTTGGCAATACCCCATAGACATATTTTATACCTAATACCTACATGTTTAAAACTTCTAAGTAGTTGCAAACACATTTGTTTGGTTAACAAATGGATGAAACTTGCTAAAAAAATATTCCATTTTTTTAAATTAATGATGGTTAAATGAACATTTTTGTATAAGTGGTGTTTGTTTAGGTATGAAAGATAAAAAAAAAAACAATGTTTCATTTGATAAACAGATGGGTGAAGGTCGACTTATGTTCGTCTCGCCTACCAGAATAGGTAGTCAAATATTTTGTACAAAATTTTGTGTTCAGAGCCATCTATCAATAAAGTTGTACAACTTGTACTGGATCAGGCCCGTTCGTGATCAACGTGCCTGGTGAGGCGTAAACGTAGAACTTACTCTGTAGTTCGGGCGTCTACCAATAGGTGGCAAGAGTATCATGCAAAAGGGTTATCTACACAGTAACTATCAAATAATTTTAATAATAAACTTGTTCATAAATCTTTGTTCATAATACTACAATAACAGACCATCAGATGATCTTCTTAAAACTATCAAACTTAATAACCTATAACAAAACCATTAAAATAAAAACAACTTATGATTTCGATAAAGCTCTAACATCCATCTATGAAATTACACTTGAAGATTGCTTGTCATATGATAACCCTAACACGCTAGCCCATTTTTTATAAACAAATTACATGTTTGTTTAGAGCAAAATAAAATATTAAAGGTTATATCGTGTAAAGAACGTGTTATCAAACCGTGGATTACCTTGCTGGTAGGTGTTCTGCGGTGTATTAGAAATAGAAACGACATGCAAAAAAAGCTCAAATTTGACCCCGGCAACATACAGCTCAAAGAGATATATAGGCGTTATCGCAATTTCTGTAATAACCTTATAAAAAGGCTTAAATACAATTATCATAGAAGTCAATTATCTAATAACGAAAAAAAAATCAAAGAAACTTTGGGAAGCCATTAATAATGTAACACATCGCAACAAAAGTAAAACTCAATATTTAGATCTGCTACAAATTAAACCTAATCCAAATGAATTTACTAACTTCGTAAATACATATTTTTCACATATTGGACAAACTCTTGCTGAAAATATAAAAGTTACACAATCATCACAAAATCTACTCAATGATGAAGTGACTAATTATCAACTATCATCCTTTGTTTTTACCGATGTTGACCCAGTAGAAGTTCATACTACTTTGATGAATCTTAAAACCAATTGTGCAGTCGGTTCAGACGGCATACCAACACTTTTCCAAAAACCACAATTTCATTTTCCCATATAAATAGTCCGTATCTATCAAACCTTTGACACATTATTTCATTCCGAGGGAATACGAAGTTTGCCGCTTTGCCGGGTCAGCTAGTACTAGGTACTCGTACTATATAAAAATAACTGGTTTTGTGTGAAAAAAAAGAGTGTCGGTGTAAAAATGAAAAAGGCATGCTCCGATGGTTCGGGCATAAGTACCTATTTATAGAAAGAATGTCGAATGAGCGAATTACTAAACCTACAATGCGAATATGGATGGTTGCAGAGGTCCAGGAAGACCAAGACTGACCTATCATGACCAAATAGGTCGAGTACCTACTGTCTGAGGGCGGGGTGAAAATACTTAGGAATCGGCGTGCATGCGCCCAGCGCCCTGTTGTTTTTGAGCTGTTTGAAAGCCATGTAATTCTGGTCTAGACTGACGTCCGGGACATCTTTGGTAAGTATAGTCAGAGAGTATGTAATAATACTACCTACACTTCGATGTCCCGCCCGATTTCCCCGCCTCACCCAATCTCCTCCCCTATTATGGAAGACGTTTGGTATTCTCTACGTGCTACGCACACAGGTGCACGTCTAAATCACGTCGTGTTTGATGTCTGTGTGTAATAGAGACCAAATTAAGCGTTTGTATGGAATTTTGGAGGAGTGTCCGCGGTGTGGAACAGTGCCGGGGCAGTCCAGCTCTAGCTGATTGCTAGGTGGTCATACTGTTGCATATAACTGTCTGTTTACCGCTTGCTCACTTCTGCACACTCAGGTTTTGACTATAAGTTTGTCGTCCTCCGTCTTCAGCGTAGTTAGAAAGCGAGACCTGGGAGTGCCCAGAATCTCCGGAATGATGATATATCTCCGAATAGATGCCAGCATATCACGAACTTATTGTTTAGATACATATCAATGTTAGGTACCTACCCTTATTTTTTTATTTATGTAATGAATTGGAAAATATAATAGGTAGGTACATCATACTGTGGCCTACAAACATTTACATTAAAAAAACATTTTATTTTAGTTTTAAACGATTTTAGGGTCGGTGAATGGATATCCTGAGGTCGCAGGTTCGATTCCTGCCCGAAGTCAATTTTTTCTGTCCCATTTTTCTTTATTAATCGAGTTCAAAAAACGAGAAGGTTCTCAATTCGGCCGGTATATATATATATATATATATATATATTTATGTATGTACGCGAATTTCGCCGAGATTTCTGGCCTGATTTACGTAATTCTTTTTTTGTTTGATGCGGAATAGTTTCGAATTGGTGCCATAAAAATTTGATTCAGATAGGACCATCAGTTTTTATTTTATGAGCATTTTTCTACTTACTTTCACCTCAGACTAAAGGAATAAGAATAGACGGCGAAATGTCATACAGTGCGTTGAATCTACTGACGTCCTAGATAGTCCTAATGCGCATGGCAACAAGATGACAACAAGTGACAATGACACATATACTTATCGACGACACAACACAGCATAGTTACTCCTTCGTAAATTATTTTTTTTTCATTGATTTCGTATAGTCGTGTAATAATCTTGTATCGACACACCTAAACAATTTAAAGGAGATGTTGCGAGCTCGGCCCTGGTTCGTACATGTCCTCAAAACATGGGTAAATTATAGCAGAATCCGAAAAAAATACAATTAATTTAATCAAGAATATATTTTAGAGTTACCACCACATTTAATTCAAACGATTTTATCATTTTCAACCATGTTCAACACGGTGGCGATACAGCCAACGCTTGGTATCAATCGATTTCGATAGTATTTATAAAATTTTATTTTTTCTCCAAGTACTAGATAATCAAAAAACAATTTAAAAAATGAAAATGTCAAAATGACATCGTCCGCCATATTCTCCATGTTGGTTTTAAGTTGCAATTCTAACTGCAAATAATGTTTTGTAACAGCAAACAAAGCTAAATAAGTGAAAATATGCAGTAAAAACGTTTTTATATTGATTTTGCCTGTTTAATGATATTGTGTACAATACACGGCCGGAGTTCCATACATTTTTGCAACATCTCCTTTGGTAACTAATTGTCACGAAGCTAAAAGAGTCAGATTTTACAAATTTAACAGATGTGAACATTAATCATAATGGCAATGCAGCAATAAACTAAAAAGTATTAAATAAATATAACTACGTTAAGAAAAACCGACTTCTAAACTGAAAAGTAAAAAATAATAAAGATTTAATTGTAATACTATTATGTATATGTGCTATTTAATAATAGGTTTGAAGTCGGTGCCAAGCCAAAATCACTAAAGTGGGCATTTCATTGTATTAAAACGTAACTTCACGTCTGTAATCCCCGAAGGGGTAGGCATGAATTCAAGCTAACACCCACGATTCGCCAGTTACGTTTTGTTCAGTGTACCTATTAATTTGCTAATATTCATATAAATTTAAGTGATTAAAATATAATTATTTGTTTTAGGCTTGGCACAGACTTCAAACCTATTAGTAAAAAGCACATAAATAATAGGTAGTATATAATTACAATCAAATCTTTATTATTTTTTACTTTTCAGTTTTGCAGTCGGTTTTTCTTAACGTAGTTATATTTTTTTCTAAAGTTAACTCACATGTGTTATTGCGAAAAATAAAATATTATAAAACATATAACACAACACAACCACAAACTTTCAGCCAAAACTAATAACCGTTGATAGTGGCGTAGCTACTACATATACGCTATACATGTATGGCACCCGGGGCGGACGAGCAAAATAAAAGAGGAATAATAATTCGGTACACCCCATTCTTTTGCGTATGCACGTCTAAACCTTCTTACCAATTTGTTTTATTATTTTTTTCTATTATTATGTTAGGAAGGAACGAACAAGCATGCAGCTCACATTGATGTTAAGTGATGACTGCAACCTATAGACATCTACACAAAAGCCCGAGGTCAAAATGTAGATGTGTTACACGGAAACACGAAAGTGCTGAACACTACCATTTAGCGGCAGATAGATTAGGTAATGCGGTGATACCTACGCCCGCGAGCTGCGTTACCAGAGGTCTACCACCAGTAAAAACCAATTTAAACAAAGATGATCACTGGAGAAGGTGCCACGCCACTGATATTGGCCATACGTATTTGGCCCAGTACGGGGATCGAACCCGCAACCCTCGAATCAAGCGGTCGTCATACACCAGGGGTGCGACCGGCTATCGACATTGCTATTGTCGTTGTCATTGCTGTCAAATTTTCATGTCGATTTGTAGCTCCTTTAAAAGCAGTAGTGATACTCTGATTGTTTTTCTTGCTTTCGTAGGTGAGAAACAAGCGATAATGGTAGATTATTTCGATTATTGTTATTTACTTAAAGTAAAACTCGACATGAAAACTTGACAGCAATGACAACGACAATAGCAATGTCGATAGGCGGTCGCACCCCAGTACGTCTAATCGGGCCGTGAAAATTTAATTACAATTAGGTATTTATGTGTATTCATATATTCGCAGAGGAAAATTAAATAAATCAGTATTTTCCAAATAATATATTTACTAATGCCAAATCAATCTTAGACACACAAATATCAAAACAGACATAGGTAATATGCACAATCTCACTTAACTAAAAGTAATAAAAGTAGATATAACTCTATTTGTTTTTGGAAAACAATTGTAAGAATTTATTCTCCGCTATAATACTTTATTGAAAAAAAAAAATATAATATAATATAAATATTTACAAAGTTCATTTAAGGCACTTGATTCGTGAATGCCGTAACGTAGTTTAATAAGTACAAATAAAAACAATGACATATATGTCTGTCTGCTGATGGCACAAAACAATGTTTCAAGACACAAATTGCATTGTATTCTTTAATGAAACAGTAAAATATTACTAGTTATTAGCAGACTGTCAAATTAATTAATTTGTACGTTAATAAGCTTCTCTTCATCACAATATTCTACTGTTATTTGTAAAATGTTCTATAAATGATAGTTGACATGTCAACTTTCCTTTTTTACTTCTGCATGGCTTGAATATTAGCTATTCGATAGATTCACATCGTTCGATAAATGCGTCGTTTTGTATTTAACGTTTTTTGTACAAGTTACTTTGAAAAATATCATTTTTGTATGGAAAAAGATAAGGGGTGTAACACAACCCCAATGAAAATAAAGATAATTTGCAACTGGGATGATTTAGAAAAAAAAAAGATAACTATCTAAGAAATACGCGAAAGCTTTTATTGCAACAACGAGCCAAAGGAGCTTAAAATCTCTTTCACCTTATTGCTATTTTTCTCATGTTTAGCACCGAGTAAAATATGAATTATGGCGATAAAAAATATTTTACCAGCAATTTAGAATCATAGCGAACCACAGATTTAAATATTTAATGGATTTAATCTAAAAATTTATTCGAGCCCTTGAAATTAAGTAGGCATGTTAGATTGAAAAAACATCAATTCCTGAAACATTTTTCACTGTATAAGTGTTTATTGTTGTTATTTTTTCAAAACATGAGAGACCAAAATAATTAAGTACTTAAAGACACATGGACGGAGGGTGTTAATTATGAATTTATGAAAGTAATTGATAATGTCATTGATTATTGTAACTGAAAAAATATACCTCCTTATGTTTTCATACACGGGTTACGTTAATTTCATTTTTGAAATTAAATTAATGAATTATCCCTCAGGTAGATGAATAGAACTTAACAAACCAATCAACAGATTTCAAAATTTAGTAGTAAAAAAGTTATATTTCTCTTTTAACCTAATTTAATTTTAAGCATAATATACTCTAAATTTTCACTCTCGTGTAACGAATGTAATATCCATATAACGTATTAATCTCAATATCAGATCTCTATAAATCTTGCAGAAGTTACTCAGATACCAACCGAAACTTATTTGTAATAAAATATTAATTTGATATAACACTCTATTGCACTAAAGATAAAGTAATTAATGAAAATATTATTGCTCTTTAAAAATCTATGTAAGATATATACAAAACAATTAACTAAGCTGATAAAAATTGCCCTTGTTGCGATGACAAAACATATATTTTAAGAAAATTCGAGAATTACCATCTAGAAACACATTTATAATAACAACGCGAGCATAGTACCAAAGGGCACCTATGATATTCGTGAAGGAGATATGATATATGAGAGATTCTGACGGGAGATTGCAACGAAGGCTCATAAGTAAATATTAATATTAAATATTTTATAATCTACGCACGAATCAGCTACAAAATTAAGAAAGTAAATCATTTATCTATATCGATATTTGAAAAGTGATTACGACATAAACATTAACATTTAGTAAAGTTAACAATAATTTAATCTCTTCTAACTTTACTTAATTATTAAATAAGCTTTAACAATTTGTATAGAACCACAAAAGGTGAAAACATTGTACATTCATTAAGGCACTTGGGCTGCACGAATATTCGATTTTAACTATATATATTAAGCACTATAAAATATGAAATATGCTAATTATAATGCCTTAGAAGAAAAAAAAAACAATTGTTTTCATGTACCTATAGACCGTGTGACATGTAGGTATGAACCTTTTAAGGAAGACTTCGTGTTTAATTTGTTCAACAAAATAACTTTCAAAATTACAATGATATTAAAATTAGTCTTTGGTTTAAGATTTAATATCAGATTGCCAAACACTATGTAAATAAACAGGTCAATAGATACATGAATTGTAACCTTAAGTTCTATTATTCAAATATCAGTCAAATTTGAACAATATTTTTATGAGAAGCCTGATTTTTTTGCGATAAACTTTGTTTTTATTTTTGTGTTGGGAGTATATACTTACGTTTCATTTCTCACAATGACTACTGCCATCTTCTGATCGTTTCCACGTGCAAAGATATGCGCAGATTCTTCTCAACTTCGGAGATATTCGAAAGAAGATCTCATGTTTGTGCTTTATTGCCACTTTTGTGATCTGATCTCAGCACTTGGTGAATAGTCATTCAAAAACATATAACTACGCCAAAATCAGTAGCAATAAAACTTATTCAAACAATAGTGATGCGAAATATGTATGCATGTTTAAATGAAAATAATATCTTCTTGTTTTTATTCATCACATGCTTACGTAAGTAATAATATTCTGATCACTATTCTCAATATGTTTTTTTGATTGTGAAATTTATTCAACAACAAATTTCTATAGACACAATAATACTATATTGACGGCGCTAAATATATTGCTTTGTAGAAAAACATTCGATATAATTACGAATAAAATATAATTACGACTAATAAATAACTATCAATAAAGATTCTCTTAAAGTAAAATTTAGCGCCGCGATAGGTCAGGGTAGCCTAACAACACTCGTGCTTAAACAACAACACGATCAAGCGACAACAGAAGTACAGTGTTACAATACAGTAAATATAGTCGATGGCGTGTGCCACTTCAAAAAAAATAACATAAATTGTTAATAAAGTTCATCATGTTATAAACATAACAGGCATATAAATGTTAATAGTTAGACTATTAAAATACATAGTATATGTTAACGTGAAAGGCCCAACAGCTATAGCTACATGGTGGTCGATGTTCCGATGAATATGTTACGCGGCGACTTAGGGATCCGATGCGGGCGGCCGGCCGCTTCTCCGGTTAGTGCCTCGGCGCCATTAGCACTCACCTAGCCGGGTTAACGAGAAGAGAGAAAACAGAATGTTAGTATCGATCAAAATGTCATGGTCCGACTACACCTCTAGCCTCAATCGCGAGCACCGTTTCGTCGCTGTCGTTAAGCTGTCCCCGCCGGCGTTGTCTACCCCTCGAGGTGTTAGATAATGAAATGACGATTTGGGATGTTTTTAAGTACCGATAATTTACATTCGACTTTTAATACAGAATTAAATGATTCCATGTTGGGGACCGGCACGACATGCAGCTAACAAAAGCGATTAACCGTTATCTCGGATTGATATGACTGGTGTACGGATATTTATATTTAATGTATTTTTTTTTTAAATAAATTTGTATTTGATAAAATAAACGAAGGGGGCTATCAGGCATTCGTGCCGCGACATTAGATTCGTTCTGTTTGTGGTCCAGTTAATAATTATAACGGGTACATATTTAAATCATTAGTTTACGCAGTTAATGGTTGAAAATGTTAAAATAATTTAGTATGATAATGATAATCTACAATATAGGATTAAATGCCCAATAGTTCCCAGACGAGCAATACTTGACACATAACGAAATAGTATAGTAGTAGGTGATTGTTCGTATCAATGCATCAAACACTGCCCAAACAAACAAGCATAGGTAATAAATTTTATCACTTATGTATAACCATAGCACCCCGATGCAAGTATGTAAGTTACTCAACACATCGCTGCAAAAGTTCAATAGTAAAATTGTATATTATGATAGCATTCACTTAAAAAGATTGTTAATAGTCTGTGATAACGTATCAATAATGTCATTACATATTTGCATGTTAGTGACTCATATAATATAAATACATAGTTACAAATAATCTGCAAGTGACAATAGCAGTTATGACAGTGCATTTTATAATTATTATGTAAACAAACGGGAACTTGGCCTTGTGGAGTTGCATGTTAGTCGTGTGAGGCTACAATCGACAGAATAACTGCACGTCATCAACTTTATTGACTTATATATTATCAGTTGTCAAAAATTCAAACATTTACCGCGCACCTAAATAAGCTAATGAAAGAAAACGCTGTAAAAATTTCAGACAATTTATTGCATGTATATTTTCTGAAAATGCATTTAATATTTACAATCAACAATTGAAACAAAACTTTACACAAAAATCATTCCTTATAGTTCTTTTCATAAAATTACGGATATCATTCCAATAAAAAAATTGTTTCATAATAAAGCGTGAAATACGTAATCGGGCATTTGGATGCCTTAAAATCCACAAGGACACAAGTGCAAAATTATCTTAAAAATAATAACTTTCAAATAAGAAAGTAAATATAATAATACCTAAGGCAAAATAGAAACGACTATCTTAAAATTTCATATAAAAATCTTATATTGACTAAGAAAAATTGTGATGATAATGAAAACGTCAAGTCAAAGGGGGAGCATTTGGTTTAATACTGGATAGATGGCACAAATTCTGAAAATGCTCTTCACTTTGACTAATACTGGGCGAAATTTAGGAAAGAAGGATCTCACAACCCAAACGTAGCACCTGCAGGGAATATTTGGCAAAATGAACACAAAAAGCTTGTCTATAGTAAATATTTAATTTGAAATATGATATCGAAAGTCATCACTGGAATTCTAATCCTTCTTCCCTCGCATACAATACGTCTAAACAATACCCGAAATGAACATTACTTGCAATGCAAAAAGGTAATGTATTAAAGTGACTGCCCGAAAGCACATGTTGTGATTTAACAGTCGTTGCAACAGCAGCATTGAGAACAACGAAAAATTTATCAATTTGGTAACGCTGATGTTCAACTTATAAAATATTTAATTCTGTTATAACGTCATATCTCACAACATGTAACAGGAATAAAATCTATAAAAAAAAAGAAATATAAAAATCACAGTTTCAAATTATGCAATGTCACTTCAGATCCGGTATGAAGTAGTGATGGGCATAATACGTCTATACGCACTAACTATTCAAGAACATAACTAATAAGTACACAATAATAAATAGAAATAAGACACAGAGAGACAGTAAAGCAAAGGCACCCACGCATTCTTACAGACGAATACGATTGCCAAAAAGATGATGTCGAGAATTCTTAGTAAAAAAAAATAAGTATGCAACTTTTATGTCAATTAAATCGATTTAATGTTATTGACAAAGAATTGAGATTCAAAAATATTGACATGCCAGTTGCAAAGAGAAGGACAAACGAGATAAAGGAGCAAGGTATTCATCGTAAGGCATGCGTGCGCGCGCGCTTCTCACCTTGTGAACAAAATGGCGGCGTGAGAGCGTTTTGTCGGGAATTAAGGCGCCGGTAAGGCAGTGCGCTGGTAAGGGTGCTCCCTCACCTGCGCGAGCCGTCCCGCCCTCCGCACGACACCTAGCGGCATATGCACATATATTATCTGTGTCTCAACAGAGCATTTCATAGTTTCAACCAACACTGCTGATTGGTGCACCCAGGATAATTTATGAATTTGTATTTTTTTTACAGTCATAATCAAATACTTACTCTCCCAGATACTTTAAAATGTATGATGCAAGCTATTGATTTGATTTAAAAACAGTGCAATTATTGACGGTACCTAGCTATGTTTTAAGACCTGGGTGACCAAACACATAAATGCTGCAAAGAAATTGTAATCTCATTAATTTACATAATAAGATCAAATCATCTATCATAATAATCGTAAACTAAATTCTATTACTGCCAAACGCTTATTGTCATCAAAATAAAGTAAATCATCATCAAAGTCGAAGCATATCTTTTGGCAGCTTTCCTAGGTTCTATTACTATGCTTACAAGCCTAAAGATTTTACTGTCTAAAGCCTAAATATTTTTACTACTTTGGAAAATAACAAAATAAAACGTTGAATTCAGGGCAATAGCGTGCCCATCGAGGTACAAGCGATGGCTGGTGTAAAATTCATAAAATTTTGTATTGACTCGATTGCGCGATCAAAAAAATATAATCTCACGCAAATGCTGTTGCATTATTCATTTTTCGTAAAGCTCACTCTTTTCTAAAATAACTAGAAATCTTTAAAAGATAATAATAATACTTAACCTATGGTATGTTTATAAATATAATAATATGGCTAATAAATTAATAAATTACGACATAATTATAACAATAAAATAACATTACATATTCAACAGTTTGTTCAAAATGCAAACAAAATGTTACATTATTATTATAAGTGAAGTTTAAAAACCACCTAGAATGTTTCACAGTGTTGATCGTTTAGTGTTCGTACGTGATTAAAAAGTCAGTTTGGTTAATACTTAGTTAAAATAAAATTATTATGGTTGTGTCGTTCCTTGTAAAATTCGAAATCGTATTTGGTCCCTTTTGCTTGTAATCGCTGAATTACTGTTTGACTCACATCGTCATTCAGAGATTGTATACTGTTAATAAAAACAAAAAAAATGTTATTCACAAATGTAACTGGAACTCTAGAGAGGACGAAAAGTTACATGCTTGACGTGAGATTCGGAGTTTATGAAAAAATAATTTTGATCTCAAGTTGGATTCACATCAACAATGTGTTAATAGATTAGTTGTGTTACAAGCAAGGGTTATCACAAAGAACTATTAAGTGTTGTATATAATTCAATGGTGTAACCATAAAGAATAAAAGATAGGTAAATATGTAAATAGTGTATAAAAATCTATGTCTTTGTATATAAAATACGGTAACTTAAGGAGTTCTATTGGCAGTTCAATTCAAATGTAACTAAAACGTTCGCTAATCAAAACAATTACGTTTTCCATTGCCATCTACACGAAACAACGATTAAATAGAATCTGCAATAAATTTTATGCTTGAAATAATTATATTACTTTGTGTAAATATTAACATAATCTGCTATATAATTATAATAAATAGTTTCTTTGATTGTTCGAAAACAAAATATACTTTGTATGAGACTGTACAAAACAGCTTTAGAAGAAAACAACGATTGTTTAAAATTAATAACATCGTAGGTACAAAATGATAGAGGACTACGCTAAATCGAACTTAACATAAATCTTATTCTACAATTGTTGATCATGGCTTTTGTTTGACTCTAGAAAAGGCGTTCGGGAACGTAATGGAAAAAAATCAGGGACGGTAATAATGATGCGAAGGCCGATACGGTGAAGTTTGAAGCCTGTCGTATCTTATTGAGGTCTGATGCGTTTGCGGCCAATGTCAAAAGCCAGCGAGTAGATATCTCGACGCTGTAACCCCATTAAAACATTTAATTCACACACAGTTCAATTAAAGCTCGATGCTCGTATTAGTCGGTTAGTGCTGTATAGTCACGAGACCGATTCGTTTTCTTCGTTAGTATTCATCTAATATATTTGAGTATCTGGCAGTCTGAGGATTTGTCGATTTGCTGTAATATAGCTTATCGTCAACGGGGTTGGGAGCATGTTAGGGTTATAGGCAAGACGAACTAAGCTTGAAAATAAAAAGGTATAAAAAGCATGCGACTCCGATCACTACGATCGACATCATTACATACTATGGTATCAAAACCATCTAGCGTCTAGAACATGCGGTTATATTCGATAAATATTAATACACTTTGATAATACGATTAAAAATCTCATAATTCACGAATAAATTTCGCTATAACATTGTCTATCTAACGCTATAATGACTACTGAGTCTACTGGACGTTTTTAGGTATACCCGATACCGGTAGAGTTAGTATGAAATTTGATAACACCGATCCGTAAGACCATACGTGAGCGGTATAATATCGGTCGAGAAGGGTGTTATCAAAAATGTGCGAGATCAACGGGCGAATAACCCACCCGTATGGTCGGCGGCGGCGTACTCGGCCGTGAGGAGCGGGTTGGCGGCGAGAGCAGCGTAGTTTGCGTAGTCAGCGTAGGGTGAAGCGTAGATGAGCTGGTGAGCCGGCTCGCCCGGTGAGAGAAGGCCTGCTGCGGCACCAGCGCCGGTACCGTTCAGTAGGCCAGCTTGTGCGCTAGGCGCGGCAGACATGCGCGGGGACAGTATCAAAGGCGCTCCCAAAGGCGCTTGGGTCCTCAATGTCACACTGCCCACGCCGGCCACGCCACCACCCGGTGCCAACAGTCGCTGCGTCTCGGCAGCCACACGTCGCCATTCCTCGTCAGCTGTGAAATCCCTTCATTGTATCAATTCGATGTTTTGATTGATATATAATTATAAAACCTGCCATCCTTGAGCTAAATTTCTCGAAACAATAGGTCCTACCCAGAATTTTACAGAACATATTTAATTTTTCGTAGAAAATGAAAATTTTTGTGTGCAATTGAAAAATCCATGGTCCAAACATTGTTATTCACAAAACCGGATACATATGTACGCGTCATTTCAAATTTGAGCACTAACTAAATATAGTGATTTTATTTTGTTTTGAGTAATTTACAATGCAAATATGATTCATTTGTTAAAATGGACCATACAAGCATCATAGCTTATGAACATCACAATAATTATAGGTGCGCACCCCATGTGATCCTGACATTATAATTATGAATGTCATGCTTCTTATACAGTTGCCAAAGTAACCATTGTAGATGCAGTGAAATCACCCATGTAAATAGTTAATAACAGTAACATGGCACTAATCAATTAAGTTAGTCATCTTCACAGCTTCGGTGACTCAGTTCGAAGAACAAAAGGCGGGGATTATTTTCCTTCCAACAATGGTGTATGAAATGGAAACTTGGAAAATATCAGACTATGTACAGAAAGAGATATTAATTTATATACCTAATAACAAAGTGAAAACCACGTGAAAACACCCAACTCTGACAAACAAATTTAAGGCAATAGGTAATTAATATTTAAAATTTGTACCAAGAAAGCAATTCACAAATATCCATCTAAAGAATTTTAAGCGCATGACAGCCTTTTTGTCGTCATAGCTTCTGTTCATTGCCAGTTTGGTAATAATAATATGTTAATAACTAAATCATCTCATATAAATCAAAATTTGTCGTAATCTATATTTTTATCGTCATAGCTTCCGCTCATGTAAAGTTTGGTAATAAATGCAATAGTGTGTAGGTTCTAAATATGTAAATATGCATAAATTATGAAATATTGACCACACTTTTTATTTTTGCTCTTAAATTTCCTGGCTCCTCCTGGGTCCGTACGCAAATCTCTGTGGAAATAATACATTATGCACGGGTCAAATCACCAAGTCAATTATTTAATGTATTTTTGATAGCTAGGTTTTTAAGTTTGAAATTGAATCAATCAACAGGTAAGTTTGATTATTAGGTTTGATATTTTTCATACCAAACTAGTAGGTTTAGTTACACAAAAATATAAAAACCCCAAAGTACTCGTAGTAAGCGAAGGCCGAATCGTCAACTACATTTTGGCCATATAAACAAAATATTAACACATTATTAGACCAACATAGCCCACAATATTATACAAAAGGTGAGATAAGGAATAACCAGTCTGCTGACGATTCGGACACAAATTATTCCTCGGACACTTGTCGGAGTTGACACATTTTAATTTTAATACTTTTTTCACTGACAATTCGGAAACCATGAAAATATACATTAAGCAAATGTTTAATTTTGTAGAAAAATATATTTAGAACAGCTAAAACAGTGCCGCGGCTGCAGCTGGCGTAGCTCCGGAATTGATTTGTATAAAAACAGTATAATTATTAAGTATAGAAGTTCTTACCTGTAGTATTATAAAAATAATTAAATTTGAAAGTTAGCTTTTACTACGTCATTTCATTCAGTACTTATTTAATTAACTGTACCTAACAGCTTCGACATTTTCATGGTGTCCGAATCGTCAATGAAAGAAGTAATAAAATTAAAATGTGTCAACTCGGACAGATGTCCGAATAATTTGTGTCCTAGTCGCCAGGTACTCGGAATAACAGATAAAGAAAATATAAAATTAAGTACTTAATATATAGTGTTAGTGACAAAACATGAATGCGACCATACTTATGAGGCACTGACCGTTGACAGGCACGACGGCTTTCGCGCTTGAGTCGCGATATGTGCCATTTATGATTGCCAGTTCCATCAACTGGCGTTTCTTCAATTCATCTTCACCGTCTGCTTGCTGGAATAGAAAAATAATTGTAAATATAAGTATCGATGTGTTCTTAGAACAGTCTGCCCGGGACCACGGAAGCTGAAAAGCGACCGAAACGGGTTGATTTTAAAAAGCCTTTTAGTTTAATATACGCGAGATAAATCCGTAAAATAGTTACATTTCAATTAGCATCGATATTGCGTCAAAAACAACATATCTACTTTATAAGTCATCATTTAATTTTAGGCCATATTTTTATTTAATGATGGTGGCAAACAAGCATCCAGTTCACGTTGGTGGTATTAGTGAATGCAGCAGTCTATAGACATGTACACAAAAAGCGATGGTCAAAATGCAGATGTATTGCAACTCCTAAGGCATAGTTGTATTCCCACTGTTATAGTTATGACGGAGCCATCATACCATCTAACCAGAACACGATAGTGCTGAACACTATCGTTCATAAGCCCTCGAGTCCGAGATACTGGAACTCTACCACTAGTAAGTTCTAGCTCGGATTCCATAAACGTGAACAAACCACAGAAAATTTAGCGAAATGTTGCTACTAATGACGACGTTTCATTTTTAATAAAATTTTTATAAGAGACTTTTCTAAATTAAAGTATTCTTAATTCAAAACAATTTGCATTTATTTAATGTCATTAGAAAGTATCTGTTCACAGAGCCATTAGATGAAATTAAAACTATCACATTTGATTAAAACCAAATGGCGATATTATGGGTCGATGATGTCATACGACAGTTTAGTATAAGCTACAGAAGGTACTCGCGAAACCATCTGTAGCCCAATTCAAAATCAAAACGACGTGGTTGTATAAAGTACTTGCTGTTAAATTTAGAACAGTCAATTCATAATATGATATTAGCCAAAAGTGCTTGCGATAAACCTTATAAATGAGACGATTTCAAATAATATCTTGGCCTGGGCATTGTAATATAGAAACCATACAGGATACAGGTAACAATAAAAAAAACAGGCCAAACGGCGGTTATAGTCAATGTTAATACTTACGGGAACAAGCAGACGCTTAACTTCTTCGACAGCTCTGGCCAATTTGATCTTTGCCCGATTTTCAGTGTCTTCTACTGTGAGTAGGACGTGTAAATCATCGGCCAAGTGTTCCCAATTTGGCTTACCCCTGTTCGCGTCCTCCTGGAATATGCCCAACACATATATCATTTCTTGAGATGTCACTACACACTAATCCTAATTTATATCATAATTTCAAAATGCATACATTTAACAAATATAAAGCGCAAATAACAATTCAAAATTCGCATAAACGTAAAGGTACGAGTATGTAAATCATTAAAGATGATAAAATGATTACTTTTAAGATGTTAAAACTATACATAGATGAAATTAGGAGTCAAAACCTGAATTCCAGCCCGTTTGGTTAAAGCTGCGTGTAAAAATTTTATAGTATTATTGAAAATGAAGTAACACGATTAATCAACAGATTAAAAGTTGTTATTACATAAAACACTAGACGTAATAAATAAAGCTCACCTTCTTCTTATCTCTCATGGATCCTTTGCCTCTGACCATGATTTTACAACCGGTTTCCTGTTCTAACTGTTTTGCAGTCATACCTCTGGGTCCTAAAATTCTTCCAACGAAGTTAAACTGTAATTAAAAGAAGAAATATTTTAAAAGTTTCATAATTTTCCAAAGTTCTCATCAGTTGTGGATACAGCCAATTTTTGCAGATTGAAATCAGCCGCACTTTTCAAAAATAACAACAGTAGATAGACTTTTAAACTCGATCTTAAATTTTTTTCAGGTCAATTGCCTGTTGCCGGACACAAGGGAGTTCCACTAATCGGGAAGTCAAAAAAATGTTTTTAGATCAGAATTCCTGTGTCCATAAAAATTGTTTAATCTTTATTTTTCCTGGAATTAGACGATACACATTAAACTTAAATTAGAATCTAGAACTAATAACAGCACGTGCGAATACGTATTTCAACTGAATTACATCGAAAACCATTAACCGTTGGATTAATTACTGGCATCGTTTCACATTCAACGAGTTTCCTGCGTGAGTATTACTAGGCTTGTCAGAAATGTAATTACATGGGCATCGGTCAAAGATAAAACCGAATCAATAAATAATGAATCTATTTCAAAAATGCATTTCGGCTTGGCCATTTTCTAGTTCTACTGAAATGGTTATTCTAGATTCAATTATAAATATGAATCAACAGCTACATGTACGTAATGTGCGGCATAGTACCTACATTTGACATAATCTCAATTCCAATGCTTCAAGGCATCGGTCAGCTGAATGTATACGAACCGTGAACGGGTAACATTTTGGCTTCTACATGCTAAGAAATGGACCAATTGGCCCAAAGCCAAGAAACACACTATCTTGCTGGTATTTTTTTCCCAAACACGCGCTTTAAAAAACTAGCATCCACGAAAATACGAGATCTAAGTAATAAATGGTGGATAAAATTGAGGCTAAAGATTTGTCACACGTGTCACGCTAAATTGTTTCGCGTGACAGTGTGTAAATTGTTCGAGGATGTTATTATGTCTGTCTGACTGAAAAGTTCGCTCGAATGATTACAATGTCACGTCAATAACAAGTTATATTTCGACTGTAGAAAAATATATCCGGTGTAATCGATCCCGCAATGTCGACCAAACTCGACTTAGATTCATTAGCTATTGTCACAATAGTAAGACAAGAAATATGAGATACGGAAGCGACTGTACCAACCGACTGGGATAACAGTCTCTATTCGTCGCGGTCCAGCAACTGTGGCGGAAATTTATTGTCTACAAATACTAACCAAAGGAACACACTGTTTTGACTTTGCGATGACGACCGTGATCGGCTTGGTCTTTTTAAAGTCTTCTTTATTACAGCAAACTTTACCGAGGCTTTTGATTACGTTTATTATGAAGTGGTTTCTTGAGATCATAAAATCATAGTTGTTATATTTAAATGCTTATTCAGATTGTACTATTCTTATGAGGAGGGTCTCACCGCCACTTAGTGGTTTGCCACAAAACGGTTTACGCGAGATCATTTCCTTTGTATGTCCCTACCCTTACCGATCACGTATTTCTAATAATAGACCGCTGTAAGAAAACATAAAATTCAGGATAGTTTTATTACTTTATAGTCGTTCACGGAAAACATGTAAGTATACCGATATTGCGCTAATTTTTGCTTCAATTAACTACTGTGATAGACGAAAGAACCGATAGACATACAGACAGACGGTTAATTTGAAAGGGTTTAATACTAATTGGGAAAGTAAATGATTTCAATACCAATATATCCAATCTAGAAGTACACACAAGAGACCAGCTGCATTGAAACTACAATTGTAATAATCGTTCATGATTATAAGCATTACTGTATTTTGATACATTCTGAACTAGTCCATAGAATACTTGGCGTAGAACACAGATATTTCGTATAGCCAGCCATCTGTCGGTTGTCAATAATAATAATACCTACTTAATTTTTCCCTAGTGTGAAACAAAGCTCGAACGGACGTGTAGCCATGTTGAAATAGCGTCGCGCTAGTTGGCGGTGCGCCCACTTCTTTGCGTTTTCTCCCCGGTAGTTAATATTTTCATGACAGAAGCGATTACTGTATTTTCGATAATGCAGAAACAAACAACGTTTCACGCCGTCAACAGCATTCTTAGCGCGAGAACTTATTTGCAACGCCTGCAGTTATTATCCACCATTTTGCGCACAAGAATTATTTCGGGGGTTTATTACTGAAATCTGAATTTTAACGTAAACTTGTACAACACATAATGGAATTTAATTTTAAGTAAACGTTCTTTGCATTAAGCTTTTCTGAAAATTTTTATAAGATTTGCATCTGCACTTTGAAACTTTTAAATTATCACTTCAGTTTTAACGAAATAGTGATCGTGATACTGAACAGAGTAGAGATATTTTCAAAGCAGAATATAAACTAGATTTCATTTCGTCGTTAACATTTGCAAAAGTCATTGCACTCCTTGGATAGCCGAGGAGGATTACATTAGAAGCAATTTGATATGTTATTCGTCGATCATTAAAAATAACTAAGTAACATTCAACGCTTCCTAGTGGTTTATACTTTATTCGGAATTCGTGATTCGTGCACAGAAGTTGCGAGAGATGACGACAGCTCCACAACGATTAATCCGTGTCGAGGAAATGCATCCTAAAAATGTATAACGGACATTCGTCTCGAAATAAACTAGTTCCAGAGGAAAATCTTTCAAATTAACACTATCCGTTTACACACATGTTCCATTCATTCGCTCCACAGACGTATGTTCTAAAAAAACATAACGTCAATTAGATGTCGGATGCGCGGATTTTAAATAGCCTAGTAACCTACATATAAATGTGTAATATTATCGATACTTTATTGCAGTTTTAACGTATTGACGAATGTCCTGTCTGAATGAAATGAATGAAAGGTCTGCTTCAAACAGGTAATATAAAATTAAGGTTGTTTTAAATACATCTATATTAGATACATCTATTTGTTAAAATTTTATCAATTAAAATGTTGTGATAATCCGGTTAGTATATTTAAGTATATTTAATAGGCTGTGTGTAGTACTTACCCCAAGCATTTTAACAAAGTGACGTATGATTTCGGTTAGCTAATAAACATCTAGGCGGTGTGTTTTTGTGAAATTTGAGATTAGAGTGATTTGGATAAAATTTTATTAAATTGTATCAATCAATCACAATCAGAGCTGGTTTAGTCAGCAAAAAAACCGTAGTTGCTGGAGTCAAAAGAGAGATCAAAATCAGATGAATTCGTATCCCGAGGTTAAAGACTATTGACAATACGTGCAAGATGACCTCGACTATAACCCCAATAAAAAAACACACGTTTACTCGATCTATTGGAGACATGTGAATTGGAGATATTTACGCAGACACAAACAACGGCTTTTGCTTCTAAAAAACGACGTTAGCAAAATCTAATCGATAAATCACAATTGCTTTCCAGTCTGGGGATAAAAATTCTCTTTACAGTAAGTAACCTGTTCTTTTTACGAATACTAACTGTCAAACAAGAAAGTAATAATCGTAAAACATTCTAAGGAGTTCAAGACGGTGAAGAGCGAGTAAAGGTGAAGATAATATAAATATCTTTGAATCGTACAAAAAACAGACCAAAAACAGTTTCATTTAAGACATAAAGGACGATTTGAAATATTATGCGCTGCGTATCTTGAATGTCTGTTGTGAAGTTTTGATCAAATCAGAACAAAAAGTATCGTAAGTGTGGAACTGATTACACCATCCACGATTTTGAAATCTTTACAAAATTAGGTACCTTCCGCGCGGAATATTTATCAAGGCTGTATTTGCAAGATCTCAGGAGAGATTAACGACACAACCGTATAGTAAATTCTTCCATAATTTTAACGGGTCGGTAATCAAGTTTTGCACGATACAGCGCAGTTGAGATGGTATTTCAGTTGTTTATGATTACCGTCTCCTGTCGATCGTTTTATAGCCTGACTATCATCTACATTCATGAGCATCGTAAAATAGTGAGAAAATAATCGATCGTTCTCATTTTATATCCAACGTTAATGTAATATTGGTGGATGGGGAAAAAAGTTTCTTCACATTTTTTAAGATAATTCAAAACATTTTTTAATATAGTTTATTTAAATTTAACTAAAGTATGTATGTACCATTTTGTTCGATAACCTTTTGCCATCTTGTAGGCAGGGACATGATCCCATTGCTATAAAAATTTTGGGACTTCTCATCAAAATACCGCGACAAGTGGATTTGACAGTCCTCTCGTGATGTTAACCTAACATTGCATAAAGAATTCTGAAGGTGCAAGGTCAGGACTATACGGCGGATGCATTAACACCTCCCAGCCAAACTGTCTTAATTTTTGCTGAGTGGCTATAGATGTGTGAGGTCTAGCGTTATCATGATGAAACACCACACCCCTTCTGTTGATCAATTCCGGCCGCTTTCTCTCAACTTCTTGTTTTAATCTCATCAGTTGTTTGCAGTAGAATTCAGAATCGATAGTCCTGCCTGTTGGTAATAGCTCATAATGAATAATGCCCTTCCAATCCCACCACACACACAACATCACCTTATTGCGAGTTAACCCGGGTTTCGCCACAGCCTGTGAAGCCTGACCGGCCTTTGATCACGACCTTTTTCGCACGTTCTTGTCGTACGTGATCCACTTTTCATCACCAGTTATCAGCTTCTTCAAAAATGATTCGGTTTCATTACGTCGTAATAAAGAATCACAAATGAGTACACGGTTCATTAGGTTTCTTTCAGTGAGCTCGTGAGGTACCCAAATATCGAGCTTTTTTTGTACCCAGCTTTTTTCAAATGCGCCAAAACTGTTTTGTGATCAATTCTCAGTTCTTCAGCTACGTCGTAACTACTGATATGTCGATCTTGCTCCACTTTTTCAAAAATGGCATCCATTTTATCCGTAATAGGGCGACCAGAGCGAGGTGCATCTTTGACATCACAATTTCCGGATTTAAAACGCTTAAACCAAATTTGTGCTACTCTCACAGACACTGCACTAGGCCATAAACATCACAAATTTTTTTCGCGGCTTGCGTTGCATTTTTACCTTTATTGTAGTAACATTTTAAAATGTATCGAATTTCTTCATTAGATTCACTCATCTTGACAGTACGAAAAACGAATGAAAATCACATATTTGCCTAATTTGAATTTGGAATTATGTTCTTTAAAATTTTAACTTTCAATGATACCAAAACCAGGCAGATACAAATACTACAGCCAAAGAGATTTTATTACAAGTTCATACATACTATAATGCGAAAAGACTTTTTCCCCAACCTAATATAATTATCGATAGCATTGCCATTGAAAGTTGAAAACGGTATTTTTTCTTTCATTATATAATAACGTAAGGTAGTTTTCAAGAAGATACCTAGTTGAATTTCAAATTGAAGATAAGGATATCGGACTCTGGATGATGTTGATAAATCGTGTTGTTTCTGCGGCTAACAAACATTATCTTAATAATATTATGATAACAATAAATCGATTTACTATTTTGGTGGAGTACCGAATAGATTACTATTTAATCTTCACGCTTTTTATGCTACGCAGCAGGTACTTACTAATTTTCATGTTCGTGATATATAAGAACATATTTTCAAAATGTAAGTTATAAATATAATTAATCATACTCGAAGTCTCAGGAAGGATGCTAAAAATAGTTACACACACACTACTAGCACAGTATAGATATCTATATGCTACTAGACACATGAACAATAAGCAAGAAACAGACACTATGAAAGTAAGCTAACTTAAAAAGTTGACTTACATCAAAACTAGCAACAAATTTGTCTGTTATACAACACCTATTAGCTTTTTATGAAAGCTAATAGGTATTGTATTTGCCATAGTCTAAAGAATGTATCTATTAGTGCTATTACTAACAAGTTAAACAACAAGTGTAGTGAAACACCGCTCAAGTATTGTAACATTAGGCGCCGGATGTATTAAACAAATGAACACGGCATCACCTTTGAAATGGCACAATATAGACTTTATGGTGCATTCAGTAGAAATATTGTCAAAGTCAGTAATTGGCAGCGGTTACACCGAATAATGATTATACACCGCAAACCGTGCAGCGGGACCGCAAAATAAGTAATCTGTTTGTGATGATTGGTTAGCGGAAATGATGTGCCTTATTAGATAATAATAAAAATATGTGATAAAAGCGTTCATAAGTGAACAGTGCAGTAATGAGTACGAAAATAAGCTAGAACATCACAATTGAATTGCATACAAAAAAATAATGGACTAATTGTATTTTTTTATTTTAGAAACAGATAAACTTTAAAACTACTAGACCGATCATTAAAAACGTATCCAACAGTAAAATGCTACGTTAACACTAAATCGCATAAGACATATATGTATCTTCACGCCAGGTCCTTAACGGGGCAGGCAGAGAGTGCTAAGACGTAACACATTTAACCGAAGAAAACGAAAAGCCTAATTTATGAAGTCCATGCGGGCGATGCAGAATTGATGCAGAATTAGTAGATAAAATACGAATTCAATCTAAATCTACAATTAATGTGTAATTTTAGCTTCGAACGTACTCCTACCACAGTTTAAGAACGTACCTTCTACTATCTCTCAACATTTAAACAGTTGAAAATTTAATGACGGATTTGATTAGGTAGAGTAAAAACGCTTCCCGCTTTCGAGTTTACAATATATTATAGGTATTGATTTTATTTGAAACTAGCTTCTACATTTTACATTAGTTTATGACATTTAGTTTTATCTTAGTGATATTCTTGACATTACATATATTTTTTATCTTGTTTGACATGTATATCAATTGTTATTCACTTTAATTTATTTTGTTTGTTTTTGACGTGTCATAAGAGATGCCTGTCACCCTAAATGAATAAATGAGTTTCTGATTCTGATTCATTCTGAGGCAAACTTCGTATTGCCTCAGAATGAAATAATGTGTCAAAGGTTTGATAGATACTGACTATTTGTAAGGAAAAATAAAATTGTGTTTTTTACTATTTCCCTTCAATCTATACTTATTATAAGACTGTAGAAGTGTAAATTCTGTACATTAAAAATATTGAAAAAATAAATACCAGGGGATGTTACTAGATCGATACCGAACCCAAATACGTGTTTAGAAAAAATTTGTCTGTATGTCTGTCTGCAATGAAACTTGGTATGATTATACTTTAACCTTTGGCGCACAACACTGGGTACTTTTTATCCCAGAAAAATGTCTGTTTGTCTGTGTGTTTGAGCACGCTAATATCAGAAACGGCTTATTCCATTTACGGTTTTAACTAATATATTGTGGTAAGTTTCACTTAACATTTAGTGTTTGTTCCATGTGAATCGGTTCAGAAATAAAAAAGTTATTTAAATTTAAAGAATCATATCGAATATTTTAAAGATATTCTGAATCTTAGTTCTATCTTTTAGGGGGTTCCGTACCTAAAAGGTAAAAACGGACCCCACGGATTAGGGGGCGTCCATAAATTACGTGAGGTGTTTTTTTTTCGTTTTTCTGTCCCTCCCCCCTGGTGAGATGTCGTGAGATTTTATTCAACCCCCTCCCCCGTCCCCCAAACTCGCGTGAGATTTTTCAAAATGTAAGTATGTAAACGCGTTGGATTTTTATTGAAAACTTTATTTTATTTACAACTAGTTAAGACAAGAAATTAATATTGCTTATAGCTATAAGTGTGAAAAAGATTAAACAATAGAGTACTTAAATCTAAACTATTGCGATTAAAAAAAAAATCTACTCCAATTCAGCCCGCGCGAAAATAGTACCTAAGTATATTTCTTTGTTTCAATCAGAAAAAAAATTGCGTGATATTTGCCGAGACCCCTTCTTTCCCCAATGTAAGATTAGACGAGATTTGTCTCGACCCCCTCCCCCCCTTAAACATCTCACGTAATTTATGGACGCCCCCTTACTAATCCTCCGCTGTCTGTCTATCTGTCTGTCTGTCTGTCCGTCCGTCCGTCCGTCCGTCTGTCTGTCTGTCACCAGCTTGTATCTCATAAATAGTGATAGCAAGAAAGCTAACATTTTCACAAATTATGTATTGCTGATACCGCTATAAAGACAAAATTAATTACTAAAAACAAGAAAATGAAAATGTTAAGAGGTCCAAGGGGGCGTACAATAAAAGTATTTTTTTCGTCTATTTTTTGCTCGATAACAATAACGGTAGCAAGTTGACGCTTAAAATTTTCACAGAATTTTTTAGGTCTTATGTTGTATATTACTTTTCCATAATAAATCTATCTATACAAATAAATAAAATTGTAGTGTCTGTTCGTAATATTAAAATAACAGCTTTTTACTAAATGCATACGTATGTATACACGGTACATATACCAAAACAACATCTTTTTCAATTTTTGTCTGTCTGTCTGTTTGGCGGGGCTAATCTTGGGAACGGCTGGACCGATTTTGACGGGACTTTCACTGGCAGATAGCTGATGTGATAAGGAGTACCTTGGGCTACTTTTATCTCCATACATACATACATACATACATACATGAAGCGCGCATGGCCCAGCGGCTGGTGTAGATCGTAAGCGATCTGCTCGGTTAAGCACTAAGGGCGCGGTCGGGTAGTGTGATGGGTGACCGCTAGTGGCAAATTAAAAATGCGCGTTTCCGTGCTTCGGAGGGCACGTTAAGCCGTCGGTCCCGGTTGCTATCGATGGATAGCAGTCGTTAAACCTTCTCGGAGGCCTAATGGGCGGTTTGAAAACATCCGACATTGGGTTGGCCACTAACCCACCCACCTCCACCAATCCGCATTGGAGCAGCGTGATGGAGTAAGCTCCAGGCCTCCCCCCAAAAAAGGGGAGAGACTCGTGCCCAGCAGTGGGACGTATAATGGGTTGCCATTATTATTATACCTACATACCAATAAATAGAATTTGAGTGTCCCCGATTTTGACGGGACTTTCACTGAAAGATAGCTGATGTGTTAGGGAGTAACTTCAGCTACTTTTATCTCTATATAACCATACATACATACATACCTACATACAAATGAATAGAATCTGAGTGTCTACGATTTTGACGGGACTTTCACTAGCAGATAGCTGATGTAATAAGAAGTAACATAGGCTACTTTTATACTAGCTGCGGACACGACTTCGTCCGGGTAGATACTGAACAATCATATTTTTTGTCACGTGGACGAAGTCGCGAGCACAGCTAGTGTCTTAATATTTTCTTACCTTTTAAACGTTCCCTGGAGTTCCAAAAATCATTCAAAACCAAAATTAGCCAAATCGGTCCAGCCGTTCTCGAGTTTTAGCGAGACTAACGAACAGCAATTGATTTTTATATATATAGATTTAGTGCAGTTCATCGTATCATAAGAAAGATTATTGAAGGATGTACATTTAAGTTCTTTTGTTGTTTCGGTTATTTTTAACTGTACAAGCAGATGCGTCGGAATTACATTGTTTTGATTCCGGCGAAGTTACTCATATCGTTTTGATTTCTCAAACGGGTTCATCCGAAAAGTTTTATATGATGCCACAGTGTGTGTAAATGTATGTTGCGAAAAGAAAACAGTGGAACATATTTACTCACGTCTTATTGCATTAGACCTACCGCAGTTTGTATGGAACGCATACAGAAAGATTGAGTACGTGAGTATTTTAGTTTAAACATATTGTGATAAACGGGATTGATAACTTCGTCAGTTTTGGTCATAATCCACAAAAAAAAAAAACAGTTTTACACATTTTATTAATATCTGGTTGTAGAACTGCAGTAGCGGTTTTTTGGCGGGAACCTTGAAAGAGGCGTATGGTGCTGTAATTTTATTCCATTTTCTTGGTGTATTTTTATGTTATATTTAAAAAATATTGAATAGAGTTGGTGGCATTTTGTTTGGTATAGGTTTATTACAGTGCCCGTGTATAGTGAAATGAGTAACAGTGCGAAAACACGACCTTTTAGATTGTCTCCAAAACTTCATTCTAAATTTTCTGGTAAAGTAGCCATCGCTTTACTCGAATAACTGACTGTAACTTGACTGACATACTTAATAAATAATTGACTGACTATTTATTATACTAACTTATAAATACGAATACATACGAAATATCGTTTTACTTGACACTGGCAATATGTGTAATAGCGAAACCATAATACCAAAACAAAAAAACTGCAGTAGCCATCCATTGACGGTCGTTGAGGATGTCCTGACACTGAATTATTTATTAATCCACTCGTAAATACAACTACTTATAATACCTAATTACGAAATATAAACTTACATGGAAAAGCAACCGATTGTAAGGTTAATAATCTGGTACAACTAAACTGCAAGTTGATTAGTGTACCGCATTACCATTTTCTGGTGTGACGACACACCTAAATAATAAATTTTTAGATGCTTACCTATATACTCGTAACTGAAGGTTGACAAACGCGCAAACGGGCCAACCGATGAAAAGTGGTTGGCCAACCTTCAAGAAAACGTTTGAAGCCCATTTTCATGAACTCTATTTTATAAAGCAGAATTCATTTAACTATGAGGACAAAATACCTATTTAGAATATTGCTATACGACTTTTCTCGATGAAATGATATAAGTAAACCTTAGGTACATTTTTTAACTGCCTCGGTAGCCTAGTCGTAGCAGGCCACTACTACTACGCTGAGGTCCTGGGTTCGATTCCCGGGTAGGGGGTTATCAGAGATAATGGTGTTAAGTCTTTTATCTCTAATTCTATTGGGATTTTTCCATTTTCTGGAAATTTCCCAGTACCTCGAAGTGTGGTAATGTGCCCGGATATGTCAACAGGCTCACCACCTATTACATGGGCCAAAAACGTAACCGGCGAATCGTGGGTGTTTGCATGTATACTTGAATGAATGCATTTACCTCTGCCTACCCCTTCAGGGTTTACAGGCGTGAGGCTACGTTAATATTTTTCAAAACATACAAAATATGTTTTTTATATATCGAAGATGGTGAACAAACATACAGTTCACACGTCTGTTAGGTGATGATTGCAGCCTGTAGACATTCTACACAAAAGTCAGATGCATAATGCAGATGCGTTGCCAACCCCGAGACTTAGTTCTTATGTCTCAGTGAAAGTTTTTACGAGGCTATACTTTATCATCTAATCAGAACACGATACTGCTGAACATTGGAATTTACTTACTGGTGGTAGAGCTCCAGTGACGGAGCTCGCGAGCGTAGGCACCACCGCATTACCTGATATTCTTGCCGCTAAATGGTAGTGTTCAGCACTATCGTGTTCCAGTCAGGTGGTAATGTACGGCCCTGTAATTTCCGGCACAGAGGCAAACCTAATACCTACTTTAGGCCTCAGGACTGGTAACGCATCTGCATTTTGACCTTCGTCTTTGTGTAAGTGTCTATAGGCTACAGTCATCACTTAACATCAACGTGAACTGCATGCTTCTTTGCCACTTTCACTGAATAAAAAAAAATACATTGGTTACATTTTTTTCTTTTTTAGTTTGGTACGACTTTTCGTAAATGTTTTAAACTTATTGTACGAGTTTGGAGAAATTGACTTTAACAAAACGCCTCTTTACAAGAATAACGTGACATTTCATCTAAATAGTTCTTTATGAAATGCAACATTATTCTTACAAGAATAACGTGACATTACATCTAAATCGTTCTATATGAAATGTCACATTATTCTTGTAAAGAGGCGAAAATGCGAACGTGTCTGTTACCAGATATTTTCTACAACTAGCTTATAAACATCTTTAACCCTTACAAAGGTCAATTTTAAATTCGATTTCAGTAAAATTGTCTACCTATAATTGAGCTTTATCGTTCCGAACAAAATATGCCTTTTGTTTCACGGTAAATCTACTGAACTATTGACCACTATTGATCGCTAGTCATTAGATACAGTATTACCGAACGAATGCAGGTGGGTGGTTACGAATCCCATATTGCAATTGATCGATGGGTTAATTGGTACATAACTGTCCTCCATGATTGAACAGTGTGATAGGCCCAAGGCGAACTTGGATACTAAGATCGGAGTTTAAATGCCTGAGAAATAACTTTGTAACATGCTCGATTACGCAATACAGTAAGTATGCACATTTCAAATGTCGAATTAAAGTTTTAGTGTAATAAAATGTGAATTCAATGAGCAAGGTAAATACAGTGCATCAAAGTCAAACAAAATAACTGTCGAAGAAAATTTACTACAATACCTGTATCGAAAACTTTATCGTGTCCGTGGAACTTTACCGTACCTATAGCAAGACACAAGCAGATAGTAGGTATTCAAAAGTTAAAGTTAAGCTATAAAGTAAAGTAATACATACCTATCCGCATTTTTACAGATATTTTTATCACTATGTTTATACCTACCACAAACATCATATCATACCTATGTATAAAAAAGTCTACACTATTTCAATAAAGTTCTCTATTTTAAATTGAACAAAACAACAGGCGATTTAAAACGTAACGTTTCTTTTTAACTGATTTCGAAAAAAGGAGGAGGTTATCAATTCGTCGAAATATTTTTTAATAGTGATGTAAGAATTAAAATGATTCCTTACATTTATACCTACCTATACATCATATAGTAAGTATACGATATAAAGAAACGATTGAAAAGAAAACTTTTGATTTAAACATTTAGAATGCCATAAAAACCATAAAAGAAACTGCAAATGCTTCCGATTACGATATGCATATATATCAACAATAATTAACTCTTACAACACCGAAATGATCATCAGCAGTTCAGTCTGGTAACTAAATCAGGGATACATTATTTTTAGCTTAATGTACTAAACAAGCGCTAACCTAATGTAATATTAATGATTTAACATTTATTTATTAAACGGTATCTTTCAAATCTATTTGATTGTAGTAACCTTCCTACTTAGAATACTTTTTACTTTTCAAAAGGTAAGTTTAAAGTGTTTTTAATTCGGGTTTTAACTCGCAATTAAGGTAGAGCTTTTTGTCTCTATAAAACGCGTGCACACGACAGAGATAGCTCAAATTTGAGGGTTGCTTTAAATTAAGTGACATTTGAATATTCGGCCGAGAGAGCATTTGAGCAAACTGTAATCTGTGCAATAAAAGTGTGGAAACATATTTTCTAACTATACTTTCTTCCAGCGACTGCATGGTATTGCGAGGTCTAGTCCATCGTAAGCATTATTATATTAGTTAACTTGCTCAAATAGAATGGAAACCATTAAATAAGAAGAAATGAGAGATTAAAATAATGCCTAATGCCGTTTGCATTAGGCATTATTTTAATCTCTCATTTCTTCTCTCTTAAATTGACCTATATTCATTATTCATTTTTATGAAATATTCAAGCCGATATTCACAGTACCAGGAGAGTTGGCAGGCGCGGGATATAAATCATCGATTAAGTCGATATTTCTTAGAATTGCGGCGTTATTCCATTGCCATAACAACTATTTATAGGTAATTAGCAGATGGTTCATTGCGCAATCGACAATTGAAAATTCATTTGATATTTTATAGATAAGCGCGTTTTATTGTCTTTAGAAATTAGACGTTATATATGGCCATTGTAATTCTGCAGAAGAGTAGGTAGCTGCAGTATTTACAAAATAATTAGGGACTCTATTAGGCATCAATAAAATGTCTCATAGTTCTGATTTAGCATTCGGTAAACATAGTTTACATTAAGTTTATGGTTCTTCATCCACGTAATGATGGATCTTAGGACCATACAGAAAGACGAAAACGTTAGTGAAAAGTTTAAAATGTTTCACCACTACATCATACTGGACTGGGACTTGAATAAAATGTCATTTCAATGACTTCATCATCGCGTCGATATTACCTAATACGCCGAGATTTTTTTTGCGTACCTGCATTCTGCCGCTTGACTTATTACCGTTTACTAGTGATAGAGCTCCAGTGACGTTGCAACAACTTAGGTCTCAAGAGTACCAACGCATCTGCATTTTGACCTCTGGTTTATAGATTAGGTAATGCGATGGTGCCTACGCCCTCAAGCTCCTAAACTGAAACTCTACCACGAGACACTTCATGAGATAAAAGATCACGTAGAATTCTTGTAGTAAGACAATAATATCTACAAGAAAAAGTGGGTCGTATGTGACCGGACCCTAAGCTGCATTGGTCGAATGCACACGGTCATTCGTTTGACCTCCGGCCCGCCGCTGACCCGTATCTAAGAGTAAGACTGTGTTGGAATCTAGATTACTCTGTAATCGCCGCCATCTTTATCTCTCCTAGACTTCCCGTTTGAAGGATTTGTTCTGTTATGTTGGTTTAATTGAATTTATTTACAGTATTAAACAGATTGTAATGTCTTTTCAATTCAATCAGTGTGATAGCAGTGTTTTTTTATGTAACGAAGGTGGCAAACAAGTTGCCTCTCGCGCCGCCATATTGGAAAAATGTCGAAAAATTTTTTTTGAAAATAATTCCATTGCACGAGGTGGCAAAGTAAAAATTCTAAAAGAGCACGTCAGAATCTATAAAATCAGCAATTTGCAAAATTTTTGAGAAACTTTCTAGGTAACTCCCTTTTTGAGCACACAATGACTGTACTATAGATACTTATCATGGACTTTGTTTCGTGGACATAAAACATCACGCCATGATAAAAATGAAACTTGTTTTTCAAGATCTGTATTTAATTTGACACCCTAAAGGAGGTAATTACGGGAAACTTGTCACCAACACGTGTTGACAACACAAAAGTTGACAGCCGAATACAAAGTTGTGAAGGAAACCTCAGTGAAAAAAAATGAAATGCGAAAACGTTTGTCGTCTACCAATCAGCACTGAGTCAGCGTTATGGTTTATGCACCAATCACTTGAATTCGAATATGTCGAAGTTGTTTTAAAATGAAGTGATTACTTTTCAACACATGCAACAATCACACGTGCGAGTGAATTTAGAAATAAACGTTAAAAATAATTAAAATAAATCACTATGTGGTTCCGTTTTTTATTTTTGTTTAAAATCTTGTTTAGTTGTTGTCAGATGATAGAACAACTAAATCTATTGAAATATTTGCCCTAAGCCATAACGGCTTAGGGATCTCTTTTAATAATTTTAAAGCACTTGCAGAAATAAAGATATTATAAATGAATGTCATCGAAATAGCATTCATGAGACATCGTCTGCTATTTCGTCCAACACGTGCAAAGAAAAAGATAAATGGAACGGAAATTAGTGGCTCTCCTACGCATGCGTTTATTACAAAAGTTAATATCAAAACATACCACATCGTGTTAGATAGAAGAAAGTTAATTAAGTAGATATATTTCGGCGTAACGTGAACTAAGACAAACAACGACGCCCACAAGACACAATTTGCAACCAGGCTTCAAAACTGTAAAAGAAACTGAAATCTGTCAGTTTATACGTACTGAATTTCGATAATATTATACCTAACACGATAATACGATATCGTTACTATAGCTGTGTGTGCAACCATTAGATTTTAAATATAATACATAATATTTATAAATTATTAATAGACATAATTGTTAATAACAAATAGTTTTCAAAGGATACCTCATTTTATTAAAATTATAGATGAGATACAGGCCTATACGTGTATTATTTAAAAAGAAAGTCAAACTCCGACTATACATACAATTGACTTATTTACCTACACCGATAATATTTTTGAAAGTAGTAAAGTTATATTTTTGAATAAGGGATATTTTCTAGTAACATTTGAAACCCAATTAACAACAAAATATATTTAAATAATACAGAAACAATTTTTTTTCCCACTGATATCCAAATTAATAAGAATCTTATACGAGTAAACATAATATTTCCGTCCTCAATCATGTGAAATTTAATAGACAACAAGCAACATTTGAAATAACATTAAATCGTTCATACTTGAGCAATCACTTTATTTTTGGGATAACAGGAAAATTAAATCCCACATGTTTAATTAAATACGACGTTCTGCGTGAAATAATACTGATGATGATAGATTTTTTCAAAGGGAATGGGCTACTTCATAAGTATAGTTTGTGGTTAAACTTTTTGGCTGCACTCCAATGATTCGTTCTCGTGTGAGGATGAAAGGTCCGTAAATGTTTACTAAACAAATGTTTTCTGCTATTATAACTCACATTCAAAATTAATTTATGTAAATTCCAAGCGTGTCGCTACTTGTCACTTCTGCATATTTTCTCAAATAAATACGAATTATTATCCACTGATAAATTCGTAAGCATATCCCTTAATAGACTGTGCAATTCAGTTATTTGTTGCCTAGCCTTTATTTTGAACTAGCTGTGCCTGCAACTTTGTTCGCGTGGAATAGTGGCTTTGGAACTTTGGGCAGCGCTTTTGGAAATACATTTTAGTTAATTTTAGATCATAAACACATTTAAGTAACTATAAAAATCTACTTTGCAGTAACTCTTCTCTGTACACGATATTCGACGTATAGCCCTCGGGGATAAAAGCACACAGGCTGCTAGGATTGCGAAAAATTGCTTATTATGTAAAAGCGCATCCACCCTATGCTGAATCGAATTTTCGAAAAGGCCATTTTAAACTTCTATGCATAATATTTTTCTATAGAAAACTATTATAAATATTTGTAAAGTTTCAGTCAATTAGTGCTTCTAACACAGAATGAAAGATAAAAGATAGATATATGCATAATATTGGCACTCCGTAAGAGCCGGCAGAAGAGAAAAATTGAATATTAACGTTGCGCATTTTTACCCACTAATGCCACCAACACTACCACCACCATCGTCTATTTGCTCCCGTAATTGATATCGAGCAAAAAATATACGAAAAAAAAACACGTTTATTGTATGTCCCCTTAGACCTCTTGATATTCTCACTTTCTTATTTCTAGTATTTAATTTTGTCGTTATAGCGGTAAGAGAAATACATAAAGATAGAACGAGATAGAGAATATATATAAAGATTTTGTGTGATGCTTGAACAAACAGACAGACAGACAGACAGACAGACAGACAGACAGACAGACAGACAGACAGACAGAAAGACAGACATACAGACAGACAAAATTTTTTCTAATCACATATTTGTGTTCCGTATCGATCTAAATATACGAAACATCCCCTGGTATTTATTTTTTCAATGTTTTCAATGTAGGTACATAATTTACACGTCTACAGTTTTATTATAAGTATAGATAAGAGCATTCTAAATATGCGGCAATCGTTTATTAAATCAATAATGATTGTAATATAAAATAAATATGATAAGACATTGATTGAACTATAAAACAAATAAAAATCGTGATATAAAAAACTCACTACGACAAATCATGGAATAAATAAATTGCTTCTTATAACAACATAGACGATTGCACAAGAAACATTGCGTCTTCGACGTTTACGTGTTAAATCTGTTCAGTACAGTAACAATTAAGGTCGTCTATAGTTTCACACAGAATTTTGTTTCGTAAAAGTATTGTACGCATTCGTAATACCGTTATTTTAACACGCCGAAAGAGCCGGTCGGCGTCCCTGTTAAACAGTTATAAATAAACGTAGCGAGAGATATAAGGCAATAACATATTGATTTCAATCTAGATTTCCTTCCTAGCCTAAATTGATTCCACTGGCGGGCTTTTACGAATGTTTGCACGAATGATAAAGCACACGCTGCGTGCCAGCCGGTGGCCACTAAAACAATCCATCGACGAATATAATTTTATTTTACGCTGTTTCATAAAATACCGGCCAGTGTTGTGTACGTTAAATTTTATACGACTTGTCGTAAGACGAAGGAGACCTACTCCCATTTGTCAAGAGACGATGTTCTGTACCTACCTACTTTCAGCCAACGGAAAAGTGAACTGTTTGGGCGATTCGGAATCTGTTGTTATTATTAATATATACATAATTTTACGAAAAATCAATCAAATTGCGGTACCTACCTATTTGATAACAATGGTAACGTTCGTAAATTATTATTTTATTTATTCTCAAATTAATACCTACCTACTACCTACTCCGAGAATTTGACAATTCCAATTTTTGGATAAATGTAGGTAAGTGAAACAAATGTAGATAATATTAAAACTTTCAAAAAGCAAGATTTGACAATTTAGTTTCAAGGTTAAATTCTGATATTGATGCAGTAAATTTATTTGTATGAATAGATAGGTATCTATTGAGCTATTGTATAATTTCGTCACAAGAGTTACAAAACGTGAATATAATAAGAAAAATCTAACCCTTCACATCACGGCGGAACATTCTAAACTTAGAAAATGTGCTCCTTATTTAGGGCCATAGTGGTGTTCATTGACCTCAACAATGTATCGAGTCTTCTCTAATCGGACCCTATGGACTAGTGTTGCCAGGTCCTATTTGTTTTATTCGGGACAATCGATTAAATCGTGACCCGGGGGTAAAAATCGGGACACTAAAAAGCAAGCCAATTAATTAATTTATTGATTTATCAAAAGCCTCGGGACCTAAAGATGATTGATCTTTAGACAGGCTTTTGTCTAGCAGTGGACGTCTGTCGGTTGAGATGATGATGATTGATTTATCGGTACATTTAACGTCCCGACAGAGAATATATAAAAATACTACGTATAGAATGGATACTTCGACGTCCCGCCCGATTTCCTCGCCTCACCCAACCTCCTCCCCTCTTATTTTGGTATTCCATATACCCGTTTGGTATTCTCTACGTGCTACTCACAAAGGTGCACGTGTAAATACAAGTCACTAATTGATGTCTGTGTAATAGAGACAAAATTAAGCGTTTGTATGGAATTTTGACGGAGCGTCCGCGGTGTGGTCCTGATCAGGTGTTAATCGAAACGAGTCCTGTCCAGAGATCTGAAAATCGGAACGTTTCGCGCAAATCAGGACACCTGGCAACACTACTATGGCCTATCCCATGGGGACCAGCAAAAAGTTGCACTAACGGCTTGTCCCGCTAAGGCGAGATTTAATAACGTGATCCCGTATATGGAACCACAATCTGAGGTCGGAGAGTTGAAAGCATCGATGTCGATACTCGATAGTGGTGCCTGACTATTGTTGTAGAGATTGTAAATTGAGCTCCTAATATACATATAATTTGAATACAACGATGGATAGGTACTGGCAAAGGTCCGAAAGAAAAATTTGATTTGAATAGTGACAACTTACCGGATCTGACTTACAGTAGATCAACATACCTCTTTGTTTTTTTATAGTTTTAATTTGTCCATACTCTCAAGTTAATAACGAAGTTTTCAAGTCAATTTATGAACAAATTAAAACTTTGAGTATAATCAGTGTATGAATTCTGGTAGGAGTATAATTCTAAATCGAGCAGGATGGTTCACGAGATATCGAGAAGTGTTATTAATAATCTGGTATAATACCTTAATTACGACTAAACTCCTGCTGTTTTATAACAAATATAGTTTCTTAGTGATATTTGATAATTATGATACGGTCAACATAAGCAAGTCACACATTTTTGAAATAGAATAAATAGATGAATAGATATCTTTACGATTAGGATTTTATTTTAGGGTACTTTACAAAATATTTAAATTAAGTAGTAAGTAGAGTATCAAATTTCTCAGTTCATATCTTTAAAAATATAGGGCTGTTAGAATACTTTTTGCGTTAGTTGGAATGATTATCGATGATATTCCAAGAGTTTGGAATTGTGATAAATATAATTGAGGTAGCGTCCTCTAAAAATTGACGAATTGTGGAGAAATGCAGGCGAAAAGTTGCATTTTTCTTCTAATGATTAAAGACGTAAAAAACAGTAGAGAGGTATATTTTACCTTCAGTAAAATATACCTGTAACTAGATAATTCTTTAGTTACGAGCGCGAAAAATTACATTACGCGCACTACTTACCACATTTGAGACCTATTTTTTTTTGCCTCTGTGATAATTATTTCTTCCATGTTTCACTTAAAAAAACTACACAAATAGGTAGTTTAAAACTACAAATCCCATAGCATGTATTGTAGAGTTGAATTCATCGATATTTACTCAACACTACTAGTTTATCACAACTAGGGAAACCAGTGCAACCAGTCTTGTAGCAAACTCCATCGGCTGGGCACAATTATGATAGAGAACCTTCCCTATGCGTTTAGCTACACCTTATGTGCTTAGATTTATTCTACAACAATGCGGAACCGCATTCCACGTTTGGCGACAATTTATTTCTATTATGGGTAAAATTGAAAAAACCAATCAACGTTTTTATTGTCCTACTTAAGGCAAGAGAAGAGCTTGTTTACTTAGAACTAATATTTATGCGCATGGTAAATATTTTATGTAGCATTTGTTTAATTTATATCAGTGATGCATTTGTAAGGAACAGCTCATATTTATTAAGCTTAAAGAATATCATGTATTGATAGTAGAACTTCCGTAGAAGAGGTACAAGACGTAGACGCAGGTGCTTTACCCATCGACTTCTAAAAGATGTTCATCTAAAAAGATGAAGATAATGGCATATTCTGTTTGAAATAGGTATAATATCATTACAACCAAAAAGAAAACAGGAATCAGGAATGGGTACAAAACTAAACTAATTTTATTATTTAAATTTCACAGCAATCACAGCATTCAATAAGTCTAGGTGAGTGATTTGTATGTTATAATAATAATAAAATATGTATTGTCCCCGACCAAATAAGAAATATTCCGGATCCAAAGGTACGGTAAATTGAAAATGGAGAACATTTCAATCCTGGGGTAATACCGTAATAAAGCTACAATAAGTTTTTATAATAATAAAAGGTTTGTAAATATAGAATATAAATAACGTATTTATTAAAGAAATAATAAATACAAGAACACGATGCAATACCATACCTACATACACTAGCAGAAATTATGTAAGACAAAGTAATTATAAGCATAGATAGGCAACACGTATTAATACTTAGAAAATCATTTGCGAGCTAGAGTAAGTCTAATTAAATCTTGACTCAATACTAAGGCACGAATAAGCATTTTATGTCGTGGACACCTACATGTTAAATTATTCGAGATAGTAACGTCGTGACTAAACATTAATCGTTGCGAGTTAACAAATAACATGTTTACGCCTCTATTATTTGTTACTTGGCGTAAAATATGGACTGATTCCAAATCGCATGTGAATCTCTGGATAATTACCCGTAGGTAAATGTCTGTGATAAATTGAAAATCAAACTGACAAAGCGTAAATATTTCATAAATTATGACACCATTTTGAAATATTATCTCTATACATAAATATGCTATCATCTCTATACGCATTGGATCACATCTAATAGTGCTTGCCTAGTTTCAATATTTGCTGTTTCGCCCATTGCAAAGCTTTCGTGCCCACCTGTTGAGGTGTTTTGAACGGCAGTTCAAATAAATAGGTTTTCTTAAAATTGCAGAATATAGGTAGTTGCAATATTTGGAATAGGTATTTTTTACTGAAAACAGAAGTGTCTATCAGGTGAATAATGAAAACAAGAAAAAAATCGTATCTATACATACAACAATCCAATGAATCAATTTTTCGACCTTGTCATAATCGAACTCATGTTATATTGACAAAAATTGCTCAATATTTAACAATGAAAGTTTCGATGGTATCTGATTAAGTAGTCTGAAATCAAGGCTAGCTTTGAATGCTTATCTCTGTTGCTGTACTAAAAATAACATATAAATAAAATATAACTAAACTGCTACCCCCTTATTCATAAACGTATTTTAGCTAAAGTGTTGCTAATCTCTCCTTTGTCTTTTTCTATCCTGCACATTTGACAATGCAACTGACAAAGACAAAGCATTCTTAAGCTAAAACGTATCTAATGTACGTTTATGAATAAGGGGACAAGACTATACTTTAACTAGCTTAGCTCACGATGTAGCCAGTGTTTTATAAATTCGTAAAAACCATTGTTTCGACAATACACAAGACACAAGTCGTATTCTACTTGTTCTATTTCCGTTACAGTTTACTCTACAGCTCAGTTTTTGCTAGCGATCTAAACGCCAATGTAAATAACAATTCTTGTGATTCCTAGCAGTTTAGAAAATTGCATGATTTTACAAATGAAGCGCTGCAAACAGTTGTTGTAAATCAAGAGGAATCTTAGCGTATTCAAGCTGATTTTAAAGATATTTTTGATTTCAATACCAACATTTCTTTTTCGGAATTTTGATGTGCTTAGTTTTTGTCTTCATGGCTCTTAGTAGGTACTTAGTTCGTCCAGTCATTCAGATTTAAAAAGTAAAAATTTACGGTCACGAATTCTTCGTTTATTGTAGGTACCCATAGCAGAACAACATTTTCCGGGGCAGCTAGTTAATGATAAACAAATAAAATCGCGTCCGTTGTTATTAATTATTTGAGGATGATAAAACATGTTTTAGTCTGGAGGAAAGAAAATAATTTTTACATAGTATCCCTCGTAAAACATAAAAACAAATAGACCACATTCAATAGATTGCCTTTCTCATAAAATACTTAAAAAAATGTTTTTTTTTTATCTGAAATAAGTTTTACTAAGTTAATCATAATCAAAGGATCCAGTATAATAAGGTACAAGGATTTTCGAATTGGGACATTGTTTTTGCAGCGTTTGTAAGGCGACGCTCCATCTAGACGTGTATATAATCAAAGGTACACACGTATGATGATACAAGTTTCTTAAATAGAATTATCTAAACAAGTATATGTAAGGTTGAATCGTTAATGACATGTCTAATATTATAGTATTTACAACATAGGTTGTAATTTTCTATAGTAAGTACCATCTTATGAACAACCTCTATTTTATCTAGTGTTATGACTTCATACATAATTTTATGGCAGGATAGATGCAACACCAATTATTAATATGGAAATAAAGAGTTATCTCCTTACTCCTATTATAAAGTTAATCGAAAATAGAAAGTACCTACAAAAAAGAAACCTTCGATTAAACATGATACCATAACGATAGAGAATGATATAAACGTTTCGATTAGTTTAAACATTTAAACAACAGGCGTCGGCTTGATTTTAAAAATAATGCTAGATAATATTGTTTAATAAACGCGAGATAAATGCGTAAAAAATGTTTAAAATAATCGAATCTTAATTTAAAAATTGTTATCTACTATGAATTACTGTGTCGAAAGCTTCAAACGTTTTTAAAACCTTTTATAAAAATATCGGTCCAATCGAAAAAGCAGATAATTTCACTAAGCCCATCATAATGTCACCGAAGTAATTTATTTAGAGCACTAATGTAAAATACCAATAATTCAAGAAGTCTCTACAAAATAGACCGCGAAGCATTAAAGAGAATTAAAATAAATGCAATTAGTTGATAAATTGCTTATTGTTTACTGTTTCTAACAGTAATAGCAAGAACAAAGTTTTCTGAGAAGTCATATTCTTAGAGGATATTTCCATGATTTTGTAATTCTCTTAGAACGGTGCTTTTGATCGACAATCAATATAATTGAACGTTTCATTTAAGAGTATCTCAAGATTTACGTTCACATTGTTGGATTCCGCAATTAACTGTGATGTATGTAAACAAAATCTGTCGTAGATGATTTGAATACTCATCCATTATTCACTATGCAGCTTGATTTGCATGTTTTATTTGTATCATAATATACAAGAATCGTTCATTATCATAATTCACATGTCACTTATAGTTTTGTGGCAGTATCTATATATCATTCAAACAAATAATATTAAGAAATTTAAACAGTTCATTTTGTTTTTTAAACCTTTTTTGCCTGGTTTGGTTTAGCCTGGTTACTCGTTAGTAGTAGGTACCTTTAATTAGGTACTGGTGGAGTTGAAAAGCATAGTAGATTGAGATGGACACAGAAAACAAATTTTGATTGCAAAATTTTGTGGTCGTACCTATATGTCGTAGCCCTATCGTACAGTTGGTCATATCAGAATGTTTTCGTAACTTTTTTTTATGAAATCAGAAACTTGATACAATCACATCTTTTGTACTACAAGTACAACATATATTTAATGAAAATTTTATGGAGCTTTAGGGAATCATCAGATGTAGGTTATTCTATGTGTTAAGTGTAATGTATACTACATAACACGATTAAATGTTTTTGAAATCGAAACATGGTCAAACAAAGCTAAAAACGACATTTTGAGTTGAAAAGAGTTAATATTGAGTTCTTCTTTTGAATTTCAGATACACCTCACGTGCAGTTTCCGTAACGTCCTATTGCATTGCATAGCCAGTAAGGATCTATAGAATTTTTCAAGTTTTTATTATGCTCATCTGTATGAGGCCGCCATTTCAACTCAAAAATAAAGCGTTTACATGGCCTCTGCCGGTAATTAAAACATTCGTTCTACAATATGATCAAATTAGTTAGAACATTTCATGAAGTGGGTGCGCGTTTAATCATCCATATCGACGAACGATTTCTTATCATTGATCTGGCCATGCCACATCATGACGTGGCCAATAAACAGGGAATATTTCATAAAATGCGACCATTTCATGATATTCTCGATTATTTCACGATATTGCGATATTTTGCAATCTCAAGCTCTTCAAATTAATCTTGTAATTTATGTTTTTAAATCGACTACGGCGGATTGATAAGTTGATTTATTATTTACCAAACAGGGTTTTTGACGCAATTAATGTTCTTTTCTGGAGAAATTAATAGCTTATTTTTCATTCATATTAGTCTTTCTTTCACATGTGGAGTGAGTAAATTGATTAAGAAAGTTGGTACGTTATAACAATTGATATCGCTTATTTATAAGATTTTGATGCGCAGATTTAAAGAAATCAGTATTAACGGACAGTAATTGTCCAGACTTTTATGTTGCAACAGCAACATAGAATTAAGGCTAATTTTGTTTATTACACACATAGCAAAATCATATTCAATATATGCAGCTATATAAGGCAAGCAAGTCGTCGTATGGATGGCGCCAACAATCAATCGTGAATTAGAAGGGAAGATAAATGATGGAAGGTAAATAGTCACAAGTGTTCATTTAAATATAAAATGACTTTACCAGAATATGAAACTGACAGTATACAGCAATAGATAAAATAGCTATGGCAATCAGTGGGAGAATCTGAAAATAAGAAAAAGACAAGAATGGTAGTGATAATCAAATGTCGTCGTTGAGAATACTTCAGATTTCCTAAAAGAGAAGAATGTGTGGGTGATATAATATAAAACCCTGTGAATAAACTGGGGTCGGTGACTTCGTTTTCAAATAGAGCGGGCGTTATAAATAGATTACATCTACAGCAAATATAAAAATATGAGGCGTTAATGAAGTGACGTATAATAAATATCATTATGTATATTAGTAGGGTCGATAGCAATCGGTGTAATACTAGTAGTGACAAAATACTGAAGAACGTCGATAATAACGCATCGCCTCGAAGCTGATAAAAAACAGGTATATATAGTCAATATCATCATTCGTGTTTTCGCTTTATTTCGTACCTCAGATGCCCACCTTTTAATAATACAAACATTTATTACAGCAAACAGTATGAAGTCATGCTCATTTTATGTAGTTACTCACTATTACAATATCAGGAAAGCATTTTGCTACTTCAATCACAAAAATATATCCATCAATAATAATCAATATTCCTATAGAAAGGAGGTCACGACTAATGAATAGCCTAATAAATGAATCATTCAGTTCACTGAACTCCATGACTATTTAGGCATAGTTATGAATTGTGTAAGGACGAATTTGTATGTGAACGAGCCTGAAGTGATTGCTACAATGAATGGCCTGCAATCATTGAGGGCCGAGCGAGAGATCGTCAAGCAACCGCGTGAACAGCACGAAACACGCGATCGCCCTGACATAAGTCACCAAATGTAGCAAGCAGCCAACCTTGTCTTTCTATTTATATGACTAACACTCGGCTCAGTTTTAAGTCCCCCGATGCAATAAAACTTACAACCTGTGACACTTATCTCGATCTACGGCGTAATGAACCAAATTTACCCTTTTAATATAGACCGAAGTATGCCAAGACAATGATGCGAGATAGCTTTACTTGGGTCGAATGTGAGTTGACATGAGGTTTATATTTTCTTTTTTGTCGTGTCGACTGCAAAATACGTTAATTTTGTGAGTTCGATGTCGTAATGTTTTACGTTTGTCTCAAGGTTCACGATTCATTCATTTCAGTCCATTCATTTAGCGATTTGGTACAGAAGGCAGCGAATTGTGCGTATCTGGCAAGTCATAACAAATCCCAATTAACACTGGTCATCGATACCCATGTAAATTTTCAAATTTTATTGCATTTCATCAAAAAGAACAGCCAAAATTATCTAGTAAATATAAAGAAAATAAGAAATCACGAAAACAAACGTTAAACACCTATTTTTATAGTTAATGCGCCGTTACGACTATGTTGTTATTTTAAATCAAATGAATTGTGTCGTTTGATTTTATAACACTACTAATTAGATGTTTTCTAAACTTTACGTAGTTCATAACATAATTTCATAATATTTTTTCCTCCCGTATCTATAAAATATTACGTATATATATACGTTTTTATTTAATTTAAAATAAGGCTTAAAATTACTCACATCTGGGTGTTCTTTGACTGGCACGTATACTTTTTCTGTGAGTGTAGTGACCATGCCTTCTGCTTCTGGTAACACGAGCGGTTCCTTCTTAACTCCATTTATTTGGAATAAACTCGCTCGTACTTTTGCTATTTCTGTAAACAAAGAATAAATATAATTAACGGTGAGTGCTAAAACATCTGCGTCAGTAAATTTCGATGGTGAAACATGTCATATTATTCACGATAATTTTAAATGTCCGCCCAAACGTTTACTAGAAAAGATAAAACTTAATGTTCCGTAGAATATTTACATTTACGACAGCATATTATAGTTTTGAGAAAATTAGCGAAATAACACCCAACCTATGATGGCTGTAACGCTGTTAATGTGGTTATGAAAAGTAATTGTAGTAATGCATACCGAAAACACCTAAAACTAATTTTAGAATGAGACTCATGCGTAATCACTGTCTTGTAGATTACGTTATGACATCATACTTCTGATATTGACGGATCGTACATTGAAGTTGTAATGACAGATTCACTGTCATACATCTGCCCCCCTGGTCGGACTGATGTCATTAGTTCACGTTACATGTCAATCGTTTGTCATTAATCATTCTTGATTTAATTATCATATAAATTTATGTCTAAAAAATAATGATTGTATCAGTTACAATTATTTTAAAATTTACAATTGTACCTATTTCGCCAAATTTAAAACGTAATATGAACTCATTACGTGCATCATTTTGGCCTCTGGATCATATACCCCAACGCATTTACAAATTTTTGCATATATTATGAATACATACTAAATTCGGAAGCCCTTACTATAATCTGATTGCCAAAAGATTTCCCCTTCATACGAAGACCGTTATGTAAACACTGTTTCATTTTATCTTTCTTATCCAGATAAAGCGAAGATGACTCATTGACTAATTTCCGGGCTACAAATTTGGGTGACCATATGTTTTTGCAACGTTGAATGCATAAAAAGTGTGTCAGACCTTCACATGTGCATGAAACATTGTGCGATTGAATTGTTCGTCTAAATGTCGAAGAATCAAATCGTAAATCTGTCGATGAAAGTGTAAATAGCCTTAAGATAATTGAATTTCATTGTCGAAATTACTGTGATATCAAATGGCGTTCATGTATGTCGACATATCTGACATCGGGCTGCGAGCTGCGATCCACTGGCGACAATGCAGAGGAGCTTTCACGCCGTATAAGGATAGCAGAGTGAATAAACATGCCATTAACCCGTCATGGGACCCGCGTGCTGACCATTGGCATATATTATTTAATTGGTGGTAGTGACCGCAAATTAAAGAGATTTTTTCACATATTTATAGCTTTTTAATTCTCTCGGAAGTGTTATAGTTCAATTCTTTTTGAAAACAAAGTAGCAACAATATTTTTTACAGCACTTGAAGATAATGGACCTAAGAAACTTCGATTCTTCCTCAGGATACCAATGATAAGATTATAGATATGTACACAATATAAACATAATTTATGAGTAAGTTTAATATTCGTTGGCAATTTAAAACAATTATTAAGGGTAAAAGCGACTTCTTTACGATATTCAATAAACTGAAAAGTCTATTATATCGGTTGCCTAACTAGCATAGTTGGTAATAGATGGCGCTACTGCTACCATAAAGCAATGCAATAGATGTGAAGGAAAGATTTGACAAATCGGGCAGGGCTTCAGTAGCTCAATTGGAAGAGCGGCTGGACTAGATTCCCAGTAGGTCGCGAGTTCGAGCCTCGCCTGAAGTCAAATTTTTCTTTCCATTTTTCTTTAAAAATAAAATATATTTCACAAGCATGTGTTAATGCGAAATAATATAAAAACAATTTAAAACAGTCTATTTAAATTAAGCCACGGCAAAGCATCCTGAATTTGACGAGACAGAACATTGTCAACATGGCAAGGTCAAACAAAGTGTAGATCACTAAAAAAACCTTCGGAACTTGTCACTAACATTGACGGGTGTCGAAACACTTGTAGCAGTTTAGACAATACACACTTTGTGCAAGCAAATGAGGCTAGGAAAAAACAAAAGACAGCATAATAGAGCCAATGTTTTGACGCAGGTGATCTTAAATCTGACCATTAGTCTTTCGGACATTTTTAAGGTGATTAATACTTGAACACATTGAAGTATCGCCTTTTAAGATTTCTTTTACACTTTATTATCAGAACAATGATGACGTAGGTTAGTATATTTAAGGTTTAATAAATCATTCAATAGTAGGAACTCAAGAGAAATCTCGATTTTATATTCAGCTGACAGAGAAAGTTAATATTAGTATAAATATAAATTATGTAATAAGATATAATATTCCATGGAAGCAAATACTTAAGTTTTTATATTTTCATTATAGTGTTTTCCTTTTATTAGCTTCAGCTCTAATAAATCTTGCTCTGATTTAGTTCCATTTAATTGCTAATTTATTTATGTTACGTACAATAATACTATGTATATGAATCATCAGAGGGGTAAGTATGGTAATTGTCAGGTGCACATTAATGAATTATGCATATTGAGACATGGTCCTTGATAAAAGATACATAATAAAATGTACTACACTAGTGGTAGAGCTATAGAGAAGGATTTCGCGGGCGTAGGCACCACCACATTACCTAATATCCTTGTCGCTAAATGGTTGTGGTCTGGTGGTATACGGCCCTGTAATTTCCAGCACAGAGGCATAACACCTAAGGCCTCAGGAGTGGAACGCATCTGCATTTTGACCTCTGGTCATTGTGTGGGTGTCTACCTATTGGCTGCAGTCATCACTTAACATCAATGTGAACTGCATGCTTGTTTGCCACTTTTATTAGGTACATTAAAAAAAAACCTAATAAGTTATGTAATAACATAAATACATTTTATACATATTATAAGTAATAAACGCTTTCATTTTTTAAAAAGCTTAGGTAGGATTTACATTTTATCAATACATGTACGTACCTACCCAAAATTCCCCGATAAAGTGGTAAGTAGTAGTTTTTATGTCCAGTTCTTAGTGTACCGCTTGTATAATATTAGTACTTATCCCTTAGATAGACATTCCCTGATCAAGAATTCAAATACATGACCTGAAGTTTAGCAGCAGTAAGTATCTGTAATACTATCACCAAGCCACTTGGAAAGTGAATTATCGCGTACATTTAATTTTATTACGTACAAACTGCCTATACTATCTTCAAACAAATGTATCATGTTCAAATACAAGTAAAATGTCTTTATAGTCCGTCAAATTACTATATAAGTTCAAGTTTACTCAAGTTACATCAACCGCAATCTCGATATTTCCATGCAAATGATCCGAAGCTTCAATACGCCTTAAGGACTTTAGAACCAATAATACCTTTATTACACGGCCATGTGATTCAAAATACTCGGATATCAATACTTATGTAACCGAACACCGTCTGGTTGTGTAGAAATATAGCAACATATTGTTTTTGTACGCGTTAGCTAAGATCACTAAGATATATAACTGCGAAGGTTATTTTGTGACAAAATAAACGATGGTCAACATTTTTTGACCACCTACAAAGCGTCTCATAGATTAACTTTTTAACGCATCAAATGATTAATGACGACATAAAGTTTTTTTTTATTGATGCTACTATATAAGAGCTCATAAAAAATCTACGGAAGTTTTTACTGGGAGTAGAGTTCTTTTAGAAGAACAGGAGAACGTAACCGTATACGCAATATATTTGCAGTCAAAGAAATTATCAAATTAATTACAAAACTTACATCTACCTATCGGATTACTAAGGAGTCCTTAAATATTTTAACCAAATTGCTCGATAAGATGGCGGGCATCTTTAAAAAATTGAAATGGTAAGTTCGAGTACCTACTTAGCAGCAAGAGCTCAAATTCGAACCACACTCAACAGTGTAGTCCCAAAGACGAGAAGAGGACGAGAGTGCAATAGGACCTGGATGCCAACGTTATAGCGACATGAATTCGTGCGGCGTACCTCCTCCACCACAGCCCAGGGAGCGCCGAACGCCACCGCAGAATAGAAGAAACTGGAGCAGAGGGGGCTGCCCCGATGCTGCATCCACGTCGCGCGATGGCCAGTAATGATGGAATGGCATTGTTTACAACACTATACATACATACTGCCAAAAACCGTAACCAATAGTGCAAAACCTTAAAAGAAAGTTACCTATAGAAGAGGTTACGAATGTTATGATACGAACCCTCAAAAGTGACTAATTCCTCTTGTAAAGGCCAACAGCTACTGTGTTTAGAATAAGTTAAGATACAATGGTCCTTATATTTATCGTCACCGAAGCAAGAAATCACACGCGAGAGGTATCCACAAATATAACTTGTTCAATACATACTGATAACGACTACTACCAAGTTCGTTTAAATTCAAATTTATCTTTATATACCTCCGTACATGACATGCTTTGAATATACATGATTCAATATTTGATAGACAGATCATAATCAATAATAATAAATCTAACAACAATATACTATAGAGAATTGACAAGACTACTACAAGATTCTGAACAGTCTATTGTGAATAATACTGGCCTGTCTCCTGCATTGTTTTGATTAACAATGCCAGAGTCTGCTAGACGCCAGCGCTATAACGAAGTGTTATCTGTTTCTATTCTGTTAAAAATAAATGCCTTGGCGATAATGGGCTGGATGTGAGGAGTTGAATACCTTATGAATCAAAGCCTTATTTCCGTTGAAATGATGATGATGATACATCGATAACTATTTATATTATGTGAAGATCTTTTAGTTGTATGTGTATCTTCACGGCGAAAAAAGATTAAATATTGGTGATGGGCCGAAGTTCGTTTTACATTCGGTTTAACTAAATTTCGGCAGTTTGAACTGAAGAAATTTGTTTGGTTTAAATCGTACCTACCTATGTTTAACAATAATAATAACATTGACAATAATATATTATTAGACTATTTTCATTGTTGACTGATTTAAAAAAAATGTTTGTATTGTTTGTAATAACAGTGGAATAAACTAATACTGAAAACAAAAATACATCTTAGAAAACTGAAATAAAATAAATTCGCATTCCTTTAACAAACGTAAAAAACTCGTAGATGGGTCCGGTGGCATCGCATACATCGCATAATCGCATACAGTACTCAACAATTAATATTGCACATCGAGCCCGCGAAAGAGACGATCGGCTCGTTTCAACTTCGTAGAGCGTTATCTCTGTTGCGCACTGCCTACGTAAGCACTGACAGTCCGGTATTGATCAAAACTTGATCAAAATGGTCCACAAACATCAAATAGGTACGGTGCGAAAGAGATAGCGCTCTACAGACCCGAAATAAGCCGAAGTCCTTCCTAGGCTCGATGTGCAATATTTATTGTTGAGCACTGTACCATAATTTAGGCAATGCTCATAACGTTACACAGTTCACATTAAAAAACATCACTTGAATTTAAAATTATTATATAATGAACAGCTATTGGATTAAATAAACCTTTATAAACAAATCGCAACATGTCACTCGAGAAACCGAAGCAAAAGTTTCAACAATGTTTCATTTTTATTTAATTTTCAGTCAAAGTTTGTATTCGGTTCAACCCACTTTCCGCTCATCACTATGATATTCAATCGGCAGTCTTTACAAACTTATCCACTTGGTAAAATATTTCTTTTTGACATCACAAGCAAGAACTTAAGTTATTCACCATCGTCACTTGACGTTCACAGCTGGACGAAAGCCTTCCTCAAAGATGTTACAACAGTGTTCTGCTACAGAAACGCCACAATTGTCGCAAGCGGTAGTTCTATCGCGGGACGCTGCCCTTGTTATTGCATATACAACCATCCTATTCGAAAGGTTTGATCGCCATTCGGTTAAACTATCATACTAGCGGAAGAATTTCTCCTCCACTAGTGAGCAGTGACTTCACATTCAAGTCCCGGCGCCTAAAAATAATTTAAGGCCTTAAATAATTTCTACGCAACACTATTCCTGTTATTGTACAGAGATATATACCTTCTGGTGCTATTTCTCGTTCAGGTAACTTGTTTAATAGTAGGTAAGTATACATTGTTTTACTGTGCAATTATAATCAATACTGCAACAAACTCGATCTCAGAATCACTTTCATTTTTAGTGTCGGCCCGCGGAAAATTTCATTACATTAATTACAGAGTATAGGGTAACTGATGTTTTGTAATTCATCGAATGCGCACGCAATTTAATTGTGGTTATGCGTAGTGTGGATCTGCGTGGTCTAGACGGTGAAATTACATGGTGGTGCATTAATTATACGCGACTGTGACAACTGGAGCAGAAATGAATAAGATGTATTTACTTACTAAATATACACCACAAATTAGTCGGTTTATCCGGCGACCCACAGGACGCGGTGATTATGTTGTGAAATCAGGCGAGCATTCGCAAAGATTCCCTCATAAACATTTGTATGTAGGAGAGACAATACGAACAAGAGTAAGGAACAATGAGGATTCAGAGGGAATATTCTCACGACGATCGACGATGCGTGAACGAGTTATGGTCAGTTTGCGTGCGCACTTGCGCCGGGGAATCAACGTGAGTCTGATCACGCAACATCAGTCGACGTATTCGCTAAAATCTAAATCCCAGTATTTAAAGTCGCATATAAAGTCTTACAGGTTCTATTCCAGAGCTAGTAAATTAAATTTTTAATGTCGATAAATATGAAAAACGGTGCCACTGGAAATTCACTAACCTGACCACGTTTATGGCGCGGAAGTTTGAGCTGTTTAACTTAATTAGCATGTGAATCTGTTTCCACCGATTTAATATCAAATGAAAAGCGCGAGATATAACAACACAAAGCTTATTGTAAGACAGAAATAAGACTAGAAATTAACTGGTAAACAGATGTGTATGGCTTTTGTTACCATCCCAAAATAATCTAACGGCTTATCATAAAATCTCAAAGACTATAGAGTGAAACATTTGCGAAAACAATGTTGCTGCGGCTTACAAACACACTGTTAAATTTCAAGCACTCGTAAATAATGAAGACCTGCGATATCTATATTTATAAGTATACATTGTGTCTGTTATGTAGTACTGGTTGATAATCATTATCGCGATCGTTTTTAAAATATTGATTACATAATTAATGTAAATGAGGTTGGTATAAAAACTACTAATTATAACTAGGCGCGCTATAGTTACTACTGATCTGAAGCATTTTTATTTTCCTGTAGTAACTAGGATTATAAACATGTTATAAACCGCAAGTCAACAGCAATGCCTACTAATAGCAATTCAAAAGAAAACATGGTAATAAAAGATGAGACTTTGAAAATATGCAAAGTTTAACATATGTACAGAAATAAACCTAAATTAACCTTGACAAATGGAATAGAACTATGTGAAAATAATTGTCTTAGAATCAAATTATCGTAACAATAGAAAACAATAAGTATGTGTATCCGGTGTTTTTTAATTCTCTATTCTTGCTTTGTGTTTAAAACAAGAAGTGATTTGTTACTAGAATAATAGTTAATCTAATTACAACTGACGTGTTTTTATATGGTTTGGAGCTTAAGAGTGGAAAATACAAGAAGGTTACGTTACAGTTAATTGAAACAAGGCAAATAGATCAAAATTTTGATAAAAAAAATATATGTAGGTACACACAGTAATAAAGAACAAATAGAAAGCACGCACTTCCGAATAGGGTTGCTGGGGATTCCTCTTCCTCTTCCTCATAATGAGGAAGTTCCGCAATATTTTGGGATCCTCAACCGTTACCGCATCCTCAAAAATTAAAATAAAAAAATCCTCTTCCGCTACCGCTTCCTCAAAATTTAAGAGGAATTTATGAGGAATTTTGTTGCGCATGCGCGTCGCGTATCGATGGCAACGCATACGCCGCAGCACGGTGCCAGGCCGAACAGGCGAGCGAGGCCTTCCCACCCGCCACCGGCGCTGTTCCTTGATTGTTTGTTTTAATTTAATTGACATACATTATTTTGTTTATACGCGTACTCAACTTAAAAAATCGAAATATTCGGGGCTTTACAGAACTGTATCTTTACAATACCTATCTTCTCTTCTATCAAATGTGCCAGCAAACGACTTTTTAGCAATGCTGTATTGGTATATGATGAGCTATAAAACCGGTTGTTGGGGAAACAGCGTCCAAATATTTTTTTTATAAAAATTTACCTCCCTGTTTAAAATAAATTTCGATTAATAGTATTCAATTCTTTTATTTTGATTAATAATATTCGACTTAAATACCTAATTAACAAAGAAATAAAGACTGCATTCTTATTTTCATTTCAATGCCTAAATGAAATTGTGTCATTCATTCATCTTTTTTTTGGTGTGCGTGTGTTTTTTTATGTCTGTAGGTTGACAGACAAGCAGACGGGCCACTTGATGGAAAGTGGTCACCGTCGCCTATGAACATTTGCAACACCAGGGGAGTTGCCAACGCGCTGCCAGCCCTGAAGGACTTCTTTGACGCCATTTTTGAAGAACCTCTTAATGTAGCACCTAGGGAACACCTCAGAGTTCGTTCCACAATTTACACGTTCTGGGCAAGAACGAACGTGAAAACCGCACCATTGAGCACTGCCAGGTGTCCAGTCGGTGTGGGTGGAACTTCTCTCTTCAGCGGGTAGTACGGTGTAGGAAAATAGATGGTAGCACCATGTCAAACAGTTCAGCAGAGCACTCACCATTGTAGAGACGGTACAACACGCACATACTCCCAATGTCTCTGCGTAGGCTCAGATGTTCGAGCCTGTCAGTAAGTCCTGAATCGTTAACAATACGAACGGCGCGTTTTTGTAGGGAGTCAAGTGGACCAAGCTAGTATTTGGGGGCTCCCGCCCACAAATGAGTATGAGTAGTAGTAGCTGCCCTGAAGTGAAAGTGAATACTGCCTGGCTTTGTTAAGCACCCCTAGCTTTTTGGATGCCAACTTGGTCTTACACTCAATGTGACTCTCGAATTGCACTTCGTTCGATATGTCAACGCCCAGGATACAGATACTCTTACCAACGGCGATCGGAATGCCCTGGAACTGTGGTGCTACAATGCATGGCATTTTTTAGCGGTGAACGTGCAGACTTGTGTCCTCGAGGGGTTGAACTGCATTAAATTAAGTCGACCCTAATCCGAGACCCGCTCCAGAGAGTGCTCGATTTTAGACACAAATTTCTTTCCTCGATAAATGTCCGAGAGGCATTTGCACGGCTAGTGTAGTGTGCATATCCCGTACTATCATCGGTCTAGCAATGAAAATTGGAGTTTTGCTTCAACATTTCATTGATGTGCAGAAGAAAAAGCGTGGGAGATAGCACAGAGCCTTGCGGCACACCAGCGTTGATAGGTAATCTGTCTGAGCGCTGACAGTCAACTAAGACTTGTATATAACACTCAGACAGAAAGCTAGCTGTCCAGTTGCATAGCCTCTCGGGAAGACCGTAGGATGGAAGTTTCGCGAGAAGTGCCCTGTGCCAGACCCGGTCAAAGGCCTTAGCAATGTCGTTGTGTAGATATGTCACTGAACTCGTCCTTAACTGCTGGACTAATTTTGATGATTCTTTATCGTATGTGTTTTGAGAATGGTTTAGATTTTAGATTCATAGTAAAAATAATTAAAAGAGCATTTTGTAGTGGACCAACCACTACAAAATGCTCTTTTAATTATTTTTTTGTATATATATATATATATATACTTAGTTAAGTAGATAGAGACAGGACAGCGGATTTTAGGTTGGGTCCGCTAGTATTTATATCTTCGTATCATCCTCTTCTCATCTTTCAGTAGCGCGCAAGGCCTCCCTGCTGGTGTAGAACGCAAGCGATCTACGCGATTAAGCGATACGGGTGCGGTCGGGTGTGTGACGGGTGACCACTAGTGGCAAATTAAAATGCGCATTTTCGTGCTTCGGAGAGCAGGACGCCGACGGTCCCGGTTGCTATCGACAGATAGCAGTCGTTAAACCTTGTCGGAGGCTTTATGGGCGGTTTGAAAACATCCGACAGCGGGTTGGCCACTAACCCTTGCAAGTAAGTTAGCTTAGCTAGCCAGTGAGTTAGCTGCGAGTACAGAAGCCTGACAGCAATAATTTTCTGAAAGTTAGATAGATGTGTTGAAGTACCTCAGTACGAAATATTGGTAAATCAATAAACAGTCGAAAATGGATTCAATATTTTGTTATGAAAGCTGCATAATCAGCCATTCTAATCATTCTATTTTAAATAGTGACTTGGTCCAGTTTCAGTCAATAGAAGAACCAGCTTTCTGCTACTCATGTCAAACACATAGCGTGTACTGACGAATTGTTATCTGTATGAATTATGCATAAGAACTTGAATGGTTGCAGCTGTAAATGACTAGGAAGTATGAAACTAGATAGCTCGACAAGTTTCATTACAGCTAATTCTAAACGTTGAGACATTAGTGATCATTAGAAACTGAGAAATTATTCGTTAAATAGGTAATTTAATAACATTTAATGGAATAACAATTAAAATGTTATTAATCACCACGTGTGGGACGAAAGACATCGATTGTTCTTGGAAGAGTGACGAAATAAGAGTGATTGTGAGTCACTATGAACGGGCATATGCAACAGGAAGGGCATGAGTTAATTCATGTTATATAAAGCTCAGTTGCAAGTTATTAATGCATCAAGAACCAGAAGCACAACAGATATACGTTGCGTAACGTACTCAAACTGGATACTAGTTGGAAATGTCAGCACAAATTGGTTTTACAATAGTGATTGAGATGCTTTTATCGTGATGGTTTCATCTTTTAACGTTTTAATCCCCTTAGCCTTTTATATTTTATTGGGTCGTTATTGATAACCTTATTTTAATTGGATGTTACGTTGTCAGTAAGCCTTCAGAAATTGATGTTTTATATCTATTTAATGTATGAAACCTTGTATCACGGTGTTTTTGATTTTTATCACTGCTCCGAATAGGCCGATTTTATAATTATTTAGGGATGAGAATCTTTGAGAGACTGAGATCGGTCGTAACGAATATCTCGTATCGTTAAGACGATACGAAGATTTCCAGGGCAGCTGGTATTCAAATAATAGGTACCTCGTGCGTGTCTGTAAGTATATTATCTACGTTAAATAGGAAATGTTAAGTAATCTTGTCCGTCGGTACCAATAGCTTCGTATAAAGAAAGAGAAAGCTATTGGTGCAATACTTTTTGAAAAATCTGAGGTTTACTCAGAACTTCTGACTTCAGACCCCGGTACTTCAGGACGATGACTTGAATTTCAACATGTATTCATTTCAATATTGCATTTAATTAAAAAATACAGGAATGTACGTGCAGAAAATGTGTTTGAATTGTAATTGTAAGTAAGAAAGTATGTATAAAAATTCCTAGCAAACAGAAAAGTAACATTAAGGTGTTTCTTAGAACAAACAAATGGGTGCATAGAAGGTGAACTGATGGAGCTGTGTAAAGTAGTTACTTAAGTAACTTGTATTCACACAATCGACTGTATGCAAATTGTTTCACATAAAAAAAAATACAAGTAGGATATGGTAGGTAATAGGTATTATTTTTATACGTAAGTAAGGAAGGTGGCAAACTAGCACACAATTCACATACATAATAATATGTATTAAATAATTATTGCATCAGACGTGTACACAAAAACGGTGCAGATGCGTTGCCATCTCTGAGACCTTAGTTGTTAAGTCTCTGTGATAGTTATAACGGGGCCAGTGTTCGATAGTGAAGTTCGAAGTGAGTTCGAAGACTGAACACTTATCATTTGGCGGCAGATAGATTAGGTAATGCGGTAGTGCCTACGCCCTCGAGTCTCTCTTACGTTGAGCATGACATTTAAGGTTAAACGTTTCCTATACAAATTAGAACTGCTTTTTTTTTCTTTACTGTAATGATTTTATACTCAGAATGAAGAACTCAATAATATAGCCCTAATTTACGTACTTTTTTTCGCTCGTGTAATAATATAATAATAAAATGCCCTAAAAGTACGTTGTATTTACCTGAAAATAATCGACTAATTTAAGTATGTAGTAGTGCGTGCGACAGAGTCAGACTGACATTGCGAGAACCAAATAGCAATACCACCAACAGCGCAATAGCGACGTTGCCGCTCTGTGAGAAACAAAACCCGATATAAATTATTTCAAACATATCGCGTCGTGGATCAACTCAGTGTGACCAGATTCTAGCAAAATATCATTTTAGTTGAAAAAGTGTATTATCTCTACTACATGTGTTGTATTTTTTTTCTTTTGCGGATTATAAATTAGAAGCGGTTGCTTTTTATTTATTTTTTAGTCTAAAATACATTGTCTTATCCTTCAATGACATATTACAATAACTCGCCAGTCGCCACGTAAGGTATTATTAATCAAGGTAGTACTTTAGGCGCTTAATACACTGGCAACACAAACAATTTTTTGACATGTCTGAGTTTTGGCGGGAACGCGGAAAAGAGCTGTGTCGCTGCGTGATATTATTTTCGAAATTTGTGTATAGTCGCGTTTTTATGTGTAAAAATGGTGGGATTTTTATCATAAATCATTCGATAATGTTCACGAGTGTAAGAAAGTGATATTATGAAGTGAAAAGTTATTTTTCGTATTGCCTCCAAAACTTCGTAAAAACTTCAGTAAAGTCCCCATCGCTTTACTGGAGCCACCCCATCATCTCATCATATTCCTCATGGAAGAATCATCGTCATCTTCCTTAAGGATATTCATTAATTTAAAGAAATGTGAAATTCAATATGTATACGACTGAAAGACTGTATCTATGGTCATGACAAATTATAAAAAAAAAAAAAAAATTGACATGTCTGAGTTTCCGCGGGAACGCGGAAAAGAGCTGTGTCGCTGCGTGATATTATTTTCGAAATTTGTGAACAGTCGCGTTATTATGTGTAAAAATGGTGGGATTCTTATCAAAAAGCATTCGATAACGTTCACAGGTGTAAGAAAGTGATATTATGAAGTGAAAAGTGATATAAAAACAATATTATCATATTAGACAGATTGTTAACATTGACAGGATTCGAACCCTGGGTACGCCGCCGGATAGACTGTAGCATTCTCCATTACGCCATGTCTGTTTCTTGATAAGACGAATATTGGGTATATAAATTATAACATTTCTTTCGTTTGTATGTCTGCGAATTGCTAGTTCACGTATTCTAGTCGCAGTAAAATAACCAATATTTCGAAATTGTAGCTATCAGTAGTATCAACTAAATCAGAAATGTATACAGAAATGATTTTCATGTTCGCAAAACTCACATTAATTACTCCCTTTCGCTTTAAATTTGTTGAAATGAATTAAAAACACGCTTTCCGAGAAACTGTGCCATCTTTTGGGATAAGTTGCTTAGCTGATGCGAACGTTTAACCTTAAAGTAAGAATTAATAAATACTTGAAAGTAATCTAAAAATAAAACGGAAAGTGGCAAGAAACAATATTTGGTAAGTATCAAATGTACTAATGAGAATTTTTTCGTTAAAATTTATTTGAGTGTGGATACACTCAAATGCCAATAATAATATTGACATTTGAGTGTATCTAAAAACTCTTCATTTCGAACAATTATTAAATGAAGACAAATAAGTATGATTCAGTAATTTCGAAGATGTATTATGAATTTGGAATAATAACGCACACAAAGCATATTTTTATGGTACATAAAAAAGAAAAACGAAACCCGAGAGGGGTGTTTATCAGATAAGATATAATAAGATCACTCGTATGTACATCTGTCAATTTCTTTCGAAAGAAAAATTAAAGCGATTCAAAAAAATATCAAACAATATACCTAATATGACAGTTCTTTACCTAAATTGATTACCGGAAAACGTAGTCTTTGGTATTTATGATAGCCTGCAATTCATTAATGGTACGGAACCCAATGAAATTTTCACAACTTATTAGGTTCCCTTTTTGGTTTAAGTAGTTAATTGCGTAGTTCATGAGAATTAACGCATGTTTGGTTTATTTATAAGCCGTACAAGTAATGCGACAAATGTGTCGAATTTGAAGCTAAGCCATAGAATGGCGTCACGGGGCTGCGCTTTTAGAATGCAGGCCACGTTCTATACTATTTATCCGTGAACACTGTCCGCGGTTGACTGTTCTTTTATTATAGCTATAAAATCGCTGGAGTAAACCGGCGATTTTCGCTGATTTATCACCTAATATTTATTTTTCACGGTTTACTATAAAGCTCCGTTAGTAAATAGGGCGGGTTGGCGGTGGCGAAACTAAAGGTACTTGTGTCGTTGCCAAGCCGATGTCTGTTAAAATATTAAATAAGTTATTAGTATTATAAACAAGGATTTCAGACGTGTTCGTTGTTTTAGTTTTTAATGCACCATTACTCCCGTTTTGTAGATAATAGAAAGTTTATAGCATCCGGTCTTACTCGTAAAAAGCGGACGACCTGTGATCGCGCAAAATCGGTGTCAGCGTAAAAATAAAAACAACAACCTATAAAACAAAAAAAATATCTATATGCGAACACATTAAAAAAAGACCGGACAAGTGCGAGTTCGACTCGCGTGATAAGGGGTCCCTAATTTAAATAAATATTTTCGAAAATATTACAGATTTAAAATGCAGGGACATAGCGGTTACGGTGGTACCGGCAGGGGGGGTTATATTATTAAGAATTTTCGATTTAATTTCAATACTCAAACTTCTTATAGGTTTTCCAGTAATCAATAGGCAAAGAACTATTATCCACATATTTTTCAAAATTTTAAGTTCAGTAATTTCGGAGATAGGGGGGGGAATGGTCAATTTTTGTCGTTTTTCTTAAATAACTTCAAATTTGTTTATGCAAAAATAATTAAAAAAATATATCTGAGTTGCTGACAACAACTTCTTTCATTTGATATGTCACACGACACACAATTTTCTGATTTACCCCCCGAAAGTGGCCCCCTTGTTTAAAATTTATTATTTTACTTGACGTGTTCATCTTTGGGTCACCTATTTACATATATTCATCAAATTTCAACTCAATCGGTCGAGTAGTTTCGGAGCAAATTGGCTGTGACAGACGGACGGACAGACAGACAGACAGACAGACAGACAGACAGACAGACAGACGGACAGACAGACAGGCGGACAGACAGACAGACGCACGAGTGATCCTATAAGGGTTCCTTTTTTCCTTTTAAGGTACGGAACCCTTAAAAATAATGTTTGTTACATCTATACCTACCAAAATAATACCATTTATACTAGGTACTTTTATAAAACTGACTCGGCAAACTTCGTATTGCCTCAGAATGAAATAATGTGTCAAAGGTTTAATAGATACGGACTATTTGTAAGGGAAAATTAAATTGTACTATTTACCTTCAATTTCTTCATATTTTCTTACCTTTTAAACCTTCCCTGGACTTCCAAAAATAATTCAAAACCAAAATGAGCCAAATCGGTAAAGCCGTTCTCGAGTTTTAGCGAGACTAACGAACAGCAATTGATTTTTATATAAATAGATAGATTTTATTTTTTTGATTTTTTTTTTATATTTTATTATTTGATTGATTTTATATAATTGATTGACTATAAATCAATGATTTTAGCGTAATCAATTTTAGATTTAGAATTTTAGTCTTAGGTAAACACCTGTGAGGTAGTTACAAAATCAGCATAGAAAAGTCGTTGAACCTATGACATGAACATATCACGTTACTTAGGTATGTTGATGGAAACGGTTGGAAATGAGTTCACAACGATAGAAAACGAGATGTAACTCGGCTAACAGCACACTCCGGCTTGCTTTCAGTTAAACTAAATTTACACTACAACAGATTTATTCTAAGCTGCGATAAAATAAACGAACCAGCAAAGCGGTAGACAAAATGTAGCACACAATAATATAAATATATTGTAGGATCCTGCTGCAGAATTAGTGCGTTCATCTGCTGCAAACCTAATTTTTAACGCATATTTATGATAAAGAAAATATGTATAATTTACTTACTAAGTTGCCTATCAAAATACGACCGCTAGTATTTTTAAATAAAATTCTTTGACTTGTTTTATTTCAATATATTTTCGTACACTTCACGAAAAAGAATCGACAAATCACGACTGCCGCGTTGCGCACTTGGCTGCCCCTCTTGACAGCCAGGTTAAACAGGAATGATCTTAGTATGTTCTTAGGTTTTCGCTCTTGATACATGTTAACGTTCATAACATACATTCAAATTTCTTATTTATATAATTATTAATTAAAAGCTGTTTTTTTTCTCATTATTATGATAAGTACGGATGCCAAATTAAATCTGGCCGCAAATAAGGGTTGCTGGCTGTTAAAGATAAAATAATCCATTTAAATACTTTCGGCCATATTTTGATTAGATTTTCATATCGATATACTATATTCTCTTGATCATAGATACCGATGCGTAAAATTAGGTTGCAGCATATCTCGATGTCTCGATGAACGCACGCACTAATTCTCCACCGACATCCTAGAATAATAGGAGCTACATTTAATAGCGATGTTTGTACCTACCTACAATTTTGGCGGTTATTTAAAACTTTAATTAAGCATAAAGATCTAATGACAAATATTTAAAGCCATCTGATAACAGAATCAATGGGCGATATACAATTGGAGCGTTTCTTGGCACAATCGACCGCTGCAATGGTTGTCAACTAGATCATTAATAACAACTCTTCATCTGAAGGAGCAGACTATAGTCACGTCAGTTTCGCTTTTGACGTGTGCATAATAATGAACCGGGCTGTCTTACTTAATGTAGGTATACGAAGGTAGTTCAGATGTTTATCAAGATCCACCTACGCATATGTTCCATGACAATGCTCCAGTAGGTATTCTTCCTGTCAGCTATTTGAATGGGTCACTAGACATGTTTTTTATTGACAGCACGCGTGCGCTTTGTTTTATAAATATTTATTAATTGTTCGCGTGTTAAATCACAGATATATGAATTGTTCAAGAATGCTGATTGGGAAATTTCCGTAATGAATTTGCAGTTACTTTGCTGATAGTATGTAATTGGCAACGGTGTATTTTATCGAGCTTTTACAATCAACCTTTTACGCTGCTGTCATTACATTTTGTAGATCTTTTACAACATCAAAGATGACTGTCATATGATCACTTTTAGCGATCTTTGTATAATACACATAATATTTTATTATACTACTAACGTATTTATTTGATTTTAGTCCGTAACTATGATTTGGCAGTGCAGTGATGTAATATTTCGTCACAGCGATGCAAAACATCTTCTTATAAAACATATCTATAAATGATCATAAATATCCGTAGTAATAATTCATAACAGTCATCAAGGTAAATTAAAACATTATATTTTAGTAGAACAAACCAGAAAACAATCTTGACGTTTTCAGCTCTTGCAACTTGCCGACTATTGCATATCGTGGTATCAGGAGCTGTACATTAATTTTAGTGTTAATATGTCATGACATAATTATAAGATGAGGATAAGATGTAATCACATGCTGTATCATTAAATAAAATTAAATTACTATGTCTAGATCAGCATTTGGTCATAATGTCATATTTCATTTTCATGTTTATTATAAGTTCTGTTAATGTTCACCCATAATTAAGATTTTATAGTTACATAATTTCACATTACTCTTTCGTTTTGCCCCAGGCTACGAGCCTATTCCAGGCACATTGCTAAACTCCGAGGGTAGGAAATTTTAAAACATGGAAAAAACCAACAACATGGATACAAACTTCATATTTGTTATATAGGTACAGCATTCATATTAGAAGTATGAGATAATTTACTATGGATACGTACATTTGAACCATTAGCTAAATCGTTCAAAGCGTAAAGCAAAACACTGTGAGGCCTGCAATGCAAGCTATGGAACTAAAACAGACGACGAGAATGATTATTATGGATTCTGTTAAGTGCTAATGGAAGGGATGTATTATTTAGTCATTCATATATTCTGATATAACATTCAATCAACATGTGATCAGGCACTTTATAATAATTGCAAAAATGAAACACGTTGGGTGGCTAATGAAATAGGATAGCATTTTAATAAGTAAATGCACCAAAGCTATTTAGCTATACAAAAATATAACAGATAGCCTAAATGAGGAGTAAAAAAGACAGAAGGAAAAGGCTGAACGTGGGGTAGTAGAGATACTATAAGTACGCAAGTGCATGTAAAATGTGGAACGAACTTCCCTCTGAGGTGTTCCCTAGGTGCTACAATATGGGGTTCTTCAAAAATGGCGTCAAAAGAGTCCTTCAGGGCTGGCAGCGCGTTGGCAACTCCGGTGGTGTTGCAAATGTTCATAGGCGTCGGTGACCATTTTCCATCAGGTGGCCCACATTATCGTGCACTTATTGCTAGTTATTAGTAACTTGATTAAAACGAATTTCTTATAGCATTAAAGAAAACTCATCCAAGCCAGACGAGTCAGTCAATATGTTGGTTAAAATATTTAGGAATTAATTACGACTATTTTACCAAATGAATTGAATAAACGTTTATTTAAGAACACTTTATCCATTGTAATCAAATCATAACTACATACACATACCGTCAAACAAAGCTCAAAGGGATCATTTAACCGTGCCATGGTAAATGTATGCATTGTGCTAGCAATCATGGGTTTGTATGGGCATCACATCTGGTGACCTGCACACTAAATCAGTGTTAAATATAGATTGTAAAAATATAATCTACAACTCCAAATATTTGGTGTGTGGTTATCTTAGTTTTAGACTAAGTACCTACTACAATAAAACGGTACGAATAAACTCAAAATAATCAGTAGGACTTGGTTTAATTATCTAAATGGACTTTAGGTTACATATTTAACCCTTAACTGGTATCGTAAATTTGACTAACGAAACTAGTATCGTGGGGGCCGCGCGGCCCCCTATTAAAATTAGATTCTAGGATACAAATGTCTACAAGTTTTTTCAAGAATTAATTTGTTAGGATAAATAACAAGCTTGTTTTATGAAATTAATAAGTTTTTATTCATATACTTTTTTTAACTTATTTACTACAAGAGATCACAAAATTTGGTCAATTTTTTGGTATTTTTTTCTTAGCACTATAAAAATAAAAAAAAAACTATTTTTTCGAAAGTCTTTACCTAACATATGTATGTTTCCTTATTTCTTATAAAATAAACTTTGAAAAAATAAACTCAAACATAAGTATTTCAACGTATTAGAAAAAAATTAACACAAAATTATAAACCTAAGTGTACTAAGCGGACTAATTTCAGTCGTACGTAGCTCCGCTCTGGTAAAAGCTTCAGCGCCGAACGTCCGGCACCCGCCGCGTGTCGCGACGTAATGAGATTACTCAAAATGGCAGCCGCGTACTATGCATAGTTTTTAAGAAATTCAAAAAAATATAACGTGTGGGGTCTGCGCGGCCCCCACGATACCGGTTAAGGGTTAAGTCAATTTGTCACAATTGGTTGGCCACGCAACCCCTATTAGTCCGCACAATCGGATGCCATTGTAACTTTATATAGCATATTGGGACTTTGAACTTAGATTCACCTAGCGAAAATTCATTAAAAAATACAGTTTCAGAAATTAAATAATTACGATCTTATTTAGGCGACGTACAAACAAGTCTGGATGTGGAGTAAGGATCGTTACTCCAACACCCTAGAATACTTCAGGTTGGACGAACAGCAAACAAGATATGCTATATAATGTATATACATATACCTTAGTTGGAATGAAACTTTCAAACACCAAACATCAGTATTCTATGAACAGTCAATCAATTTTTCGTAATCCAATGTACTGTACAGTATCCAACAAGAAATAATGCACATCGACCTCAGGAAGAGACGTCTGCTTATTTCGGATCTGTAGATCATTAGGTATCTCTTACCTATTTAACGTTTGTCGACCATTTAAGTCAAGTTTTGACCAATACCGGACTACGGATGCCTTTGTGCAGCAGAGATAACGCTCTATAAAGCCGAAACTAGCACTTTCATAGGCTCGATGTGCATTATTTCTTGATGAGCACTGTAAGGTGTTGTTGCATTAGAATAACGAGCCATACGTGTAAACAAATTTGCTTCTCTAAGGACATGCTTGATTCACGATCGCGCTCTCTAGATATCAAAATGGCGAAGTTCATTACTGTGCAGCATGATTAGAATCACAGATTAGTTTCACTTACAGTAACATTGGCGATAATGACATAGATTATGCTGTGGTTAAATATATATACAGGAATTTATTTAAATTCAAAATACCTACTCTGACTACTACTTAATCAATGTCAGACGATCTAAAACCAGCCATGGCATTTGGCTGGTTTTCGATCGTGAAGCTGGAGAAGGCAAAGCTGTGAAAACGGAATGATGTCTAAAATTACTACATTTTTTCGAATGAAAAGACTATTGAGTGCCCATTATCTCTATTCTTACCAATTTTCTGTAAGTCTTCCTTGTTCAGTCCTTAAAACTCGCTTTAGAAAATAATAGGCTAATAGGCTTTACATGTCATTATCAAATGTTATCAATGATCAAATAATAACATCAGTCTTCCTTTTTATACAGTTGATAATTCACTTCACTGTTTAGAATTTCAACTGTTACTACAATCAAAGGTACCAATTATTTTATCCTAAAGTCAGTGTATAAACAAAGCAAGGCATCTTGCTTTGTTTATACAGTGTTTTCTGCTTTTGTTTTGATAAGAATGACAGAACTTAACAGGGCCATACATTCTGGAGCACTTAGTGAGTTTGCATCTCTATTTTGTGACAGATAAAGTAGGTAATGCTGAAATCGAAGAGTTTGATGACCTCCGGTATGAAAGCTCTTCTCGTCAGTCTCTCCTTCAAGATATACTTATTAGTTATCGGGTATGATGAATGCAACAAATCTGGTTTTGCATCAAATCATATTTTATTGCTAAAATCTTGAAGTATCTTTCATTTCAAGGTGTCACGTAATTCGACGAAGTGAAGAAGATCGGGAAGTGTTGGAGTGAAATTAAGCGCGAGGCTCAAGACCGATCGAGATGGAGAACCACTGTGGATGTCCTCTGCCCCATCTAGGGGACATAGGACCATAAGTTAGTCACGTAATTCAAAGATAACCAATAAAATACCTAAATAAAGAATGTAACATGGAAGGACTTAGTTAAATGCATAATATTTGTAGCATATCAAACTTTGTATAATCAATAACTTACTTCATTGACATCCATGAAATCCTGCCCTTGGTACCTACAAACACCAATACCTATAATTTGCGATGACATCACTGGCAAATATTATGTCAATGTTACGTACACCTTACAGATTAATTAATTTTCACGTTTTATTGCTTCATTGTTAGAATTCGCTTCCTTCCTTAGGTGTCGCAAATGATGCACTTCGATGCAATATCAGCATCTAAGAACGATAATTCTTATTTTCCTAAGTAATACCACATGCAGTAAATTCTGATGATACTTTAATCGTTATCATTAAACACAGATACATTAATCACGTTTTCTTTAATAAAAAATTAGAATATTTCATAAAAGATTTTCCCGATGATGATAATTATATCTTACACATTGGCAGAAGTTTTTATAAGTTTAGTTTAAGCACCCATGATGAAGGTGGGGCGGTGCCAAATTTTTGTTAAATATAAAGAAACTTAATGTTCGATGAATAAATCGATGTCAGATTAAAACCCGCTTACATTATTTGAGCGAAACAAGTTTCTTTGACATCGTTTTGAGCGTATGTACAAAAAAAAAAATAAACAAAGTGTTTAGTCGTAACGTTCATCTTAGTGTGAGACAAAGTAGTAAATATACAAAAAAACTGTACTTTTAAAAAAAAAATATTCTTAATGTAAGTTTAATCAATATAAAATAATTTGCAACGGTGTCTATGATTAAATGTAATTTGTTACTGTATCTGTCTGCTGGCCATTTGTCCGGTTGATCGAAATAATCGATTTATCAATGGTGATGCATACCTATATTCATATTATCCTTCTTACCACATAGGTTAATTTATATTTCGTCTCATGACCCATTGAATGTACCTAATGAGTAGATATAGAGTCTATATTGTAACCCAAAAAATATAGAAATACTGTATCTTAAGGTCAGTTCTGCGGTTAAAGTCGGGAAAAGAAAATGGTCTTCATAAATTGAACTAGTGATTTATTTTAAATCTATACTATTAGGACTAAAATAAAATAGATTACAATACCGTACAATATTTTCAACAAAGTCCAATATTGTTCAAGCAAAATATTTATGATCAAAGGCAGCGCCACGCTGCTTTATTATTTTTTTCACTCTCAATATTGTATGTGTCATGACGTCTCACAATCTGACACGTACAATAAAGGCCTGTTTTTATTGATTGTAGGGCAAAAGCATATTTTGGACCTCCCGTGGACCTAGCAATCACTAATTGATTAAACTTCGCTGTCCACTTGTTGGAAAAGTCAAAGGTCTTGGAAGATGAAACGTCAATCAATATTTTTTTTAATTCTTCAACAATTCAATAGTAGGTACTCTTATATAACTAGGTATATTACTGCTATTTTGTAATGTGATCAGCATTTTAAAATAATGTATGATCTCAAACCAGGGGTGCGACCGGCTATCGACATTGCTATTGTCGTGGTCGTTAGTTAACCTAAAAATCGACATGAAAATTTGACAGCAATGACAACGACGACAGCAATGTCGATAGGCGGTCGCACCCCAGCACTGGTAAAGACGTACCAATTGAACCACCGGGGTAGGTTATACATTAGACTAGTTTGTTAGGCTTTCACAAGCTACACTCATGGAGATAAAATAACTTCAAATAAGAATATCCACATGCATAATATTGTCTAGATTGTATTTACAAAGTGCGTTCTCTCTAATATGTGTTTTATTTCTTACTCTACGAATAATAGGTGGAAGAACCTGAACGTTAATATTTCTTTAAACTCCTGCCAGACAAACGTTACCTCTGTCTGTGAGGGAGAGATTCACAAACCTCACTACGACTTTACTTTGAGCAAAATATGCTTAGAACTGTCAGTACAGTATGGGTTTTGACAGTAAAAGAGTCTTACTTTGAGCAAAGTACGCTCAGAACTTACTGAACGAACTGCGGTCTGTGAATCTCACCCTGAGACTATGAAATCTGAAAAGCAATCGAAACTACAGTTTCATTTCAAATAGTTACTTCTGATTAATATACGAGAGATAAATCTATAAAAATAGTTTCATTTCATCAAATAATATACATTGTGTGTGGTGTCATACATAATTTCCACTTATATCATGGATACAAGATGAACATAAATAGCTGGTTAGTGAACGTTTTAATATTGTTAATATACCCATCGAGAAAGTACTTTGAACTAAAAGAACGGTAATTAAAATAGCTCAGAGGTTTAGTATCGCCACTTCAATTCGTTTGTATGGAATCCAAGCAAAGTAATTGGTAATTCAAGTCGGTAGCGAAAGACGGAATGCAGATCGGCACGATTGAACCTAAATTATAGGTTAGGATAGTGTATGTACGTAATTATACGTCTTAAATACAAATTAAATTAAGGAGTTATTTGCTTAATATGAATTATCTATCAAATTGTAAGCTATTGAGCGTATTATATTTCTTACGTTATTTTATTACATTGGATTACTAATTTATGATCTATTTGACTAATAAATATTTTGACAATATGTAGGAATTCAGGTAAATCTCATATCTATACCTAGTTATCTAAACTTAATAGGTATTATAAAGGTGAAGAGTTTGTTTGTTTGAACGCGCTAATCTCAGGAACTACTGGTCCGATTTGAAAAATTATTTCAGTGTTAGATAACCCATTTATCGAGGAAGGCTATATAAGCTAAGACGAATAGGAGAGGGTAGGTATCATTGCACCCGCGCGAAGCCGGGACGGTCCGTTAGTTGTTAATATAGGTACATAAGCGCTTGTTTATAGAACTTACGAATAAATAATGGAACCACTCAGATGACATGTGTAAATGTTGGATGCATTAACATTAAGAATAAATATTACCCACCTATACACTATCCCCCTTATTCATAAACGTATTTTAGCTAAAGTGTTGCTCATCTCTTCTTTTGTCTTTTTCTATCCTGCACATTTGACAATGCAACTGACAAAGACAAAGAATTCTGTAGTTAAATCGTATCTAATGTACGTTTATGAATAAGGGGGTATGTATTTAATTTAATACCAAAATCAAATACAATTAATGACTACCTAATGCGTACATATTGCGACACTTAATATGGAAACATTAGCTCTCCCACACATTACGAAACCAAAGCGTAACGCATAATCACACTTCCTTAAGTTCCACTCAAAAATAAGTTTACCACCTACATACGAAGATAATCTTGATATCGAAGGTGAATTGATCGCCCACGCTGCAAGAACAGTCATCAAATCTAACAAAGCCGACTCGCTAGCAGTATTAGTCAGTACGCCCATAATGACCATTATGGACATTTATACACTAGTGTGTAGGAGGCACTAAGAGCTAAACCCGACCCCCACCCTTATATGGTTTGAAAAGTCTAATGCGTTACGTGATGAGGCGCCATTATTGACAAATTGACTTGTTTGTCCGACTTAAACATTTTAACATACACTGGAAACCAAGTTAGTCAGCAGATCTGGTGGTGGAGCTCCAGTGACGAAGCTCGCGGGCGTAGGCACCACCGCATTACCTAATTTACTTGCTGCTAAATGGTAGTATTCAGCACTATCGTGTTCCGGTCAGGTGGTAATGTACGGCCCTGTAATTTCCGGCACTGAGGCATAACACCTTAGGCCTCAGGAGTGGTAACGCATCTTCAATTTGACCTTGGTCTTTGTGTGGGTGTCTATAGGCTGCAGTCATCGCTTAACATTAATGTGAACTGCATGCATTATTTGCCACTTCCATTAGAACATAAAAAGATATAGAATAACAAAATAACAGTTCAAATCTAAATCTATTGAAACAGTCAAGTTAGTTTGAGAAATAGTCTCAAACCCTCCCTTTAGAGTTCATCTCTAAATAAAACCCCATCTACAGATAGAACATGCGATAACACATACAGTTCAAGTGGTCGAGCATCTTAAACAGTGTTTGAAGAAGCAGCTAAAATTACTGGTTGGCTATTAACCAGACAAATAGTGCCAGTGCGTGTAAACAATCTGAACTCAGTCGCTTCGCCTATTCCTTGTGAAATTGTTGCGTAGGTAGTTAAAATATGTCACGTGATTTAGTAAACTTTGTTCAGCTGTTATTCAAATAATCTTAAATTACTTTAGTAATTAATAAAAACGTTAAAACAACACTATCTTAATATGGTGATTATTATCACTGATGAATATGTATTTTTTTATTTGAAAAAAAAAAGTGAATTTAAATAAATTTTAGAACATTATCATCATCATCATTGATTAATAGGTATGCATCTAATTTGAAATAAATGCTTTGACGCTTCTGTCTTATCTGTTTTGTTTAAACCTGTGAATCAAACAGAAAATATATTTTTAATTTTTAACTTCTATTTACTTTGCAACTGGCTGCAGTTCGACTAACGTTAATCTTACACTGTCCTCTGACTTTAATTATGTATCCGACCGACAATAATATCGATTTATCACCCAAGTATTGTGTGGTATAATCAACCTGTGACATGAAGTAGGTATGTAGCCTTACAGTTTACAACGGTTCACTGCATAAAGTATGAAAATAATAGACCATGCATATGAAATATTGGTATAGTTCGACCTGCAACGGTACTGACGTACTAAAGGCTATATAATATTCAACGTATTGCCCATTGTGCGAGCCCTCTGACAAATTAGACGTCCAAGACGGGATGCTTCAGTGACAAATTGCAAGAATCGTGTGAAATTTAATGAATACCGTACGATCAAATCAGTACACAGCAAAATACCGTACAATAGTGCATTACCACATAATGAAACCGTATGGGATTATAAAATAACAGTAATGTATGGGATATAATCATCGGAATTCCCTTGATGCTAGAATTCACACTCGAAGTTTCAACTTAGATATGTATTTGTAATATGGATTCATAAACATATTTTAACTGTAGTTTTACTAATCTACCTTTTGCCTAATCCTTATCTTACGAAATTGACAATGCAACTGACATAGACAAAGCATTACCTACAGCTAGAACGTGTCTAATGAACATTGAACATAAATGGAAGTTAATACAGATTTCATAATTAAATTGTTTACAGATTCGCAATAAAGATGACAAAAGAATTTCGAAAGCTTGTTTAATACCATAAATCGAAGTTTTATCTACTCACGCACTGAAAACAAATTATATAACTTAGTCGTGTCAAACAGAAAATATTCCATAAAACGGCAAAATTTTAGCGTTTACATACGTGACTGATTTGTAAAATCCACACATGTTTCATGCAACAGGTAATGACTGTTGGGTAAACACTAAACGGTAACACCAGGTACTGTTTTATACAGAAAAGTGCTAGTAATTACAACTCCTTGAGCCACAGATATTTTACATCTGCCCTAAAATTAAGTAGCCGTAAAACAAGCATATTGCCATTGTAGAAAAAAGAACTACATTAATGGTTACTACAAATACTGAACCCGAAGGATGTCTACAACAAAAGCCTCAACGCAGAGTCTAAATTGCATAATAATATAAATCATATAGATAGATTGCTATTCTCGGGGTTAAATCCATAAATAAAATAATGAAGCTAATAGGTAATACACTTGTTCATGTACATTCTAACTGATATCATTTACGCAGTCCAGCATATTTTTAAACTGACGCTAATTCTAGAATGATGTACTACTTTAAGCTTTCATTAGTGTTTCTGAAAATAACACCAACAGCCAGAAATATAAGTGGGTGATTTGGGCAATAACTTAACTTCAAACAGCTGATCATTGAAGATAACACCGCCCTAGCTTCTGTAACGCGATACGTCTGCAACCACTCAGACAGCCGCACATAGATTATAAACAATCGTTTGCCTAAAATAGATTTTATTACTAAAGCAATTGAATTCAATGTCGGTTTGTTGTGTGCGGCAACGAGAATGCCTCTTATAGAACTGTAATTTAATTTAGATTCTGCATTAAGTCGGAATAAAGTTTAATTTACGTCAATGCAAAGTCACAATGAACGCCTATCCTTACACGGACATAACTTGCGGTCAAATCGTCATACATCATACATAGCAGATTTAGATTTAGTGCGTATTTCATCGTTGATTGAATTATGATGAATATGGCATTGATCAAATTATCAAGAGCTAGTTATGTCATTAATTGGAAAATAGTCGGAGCTAAGTCTTTAATCACGTTATAAGCCACTACTACTACTTCAAAGTCAATACGTCACTAAACCCATGGCTTTATCTACACGGACGTCATTTTTTCTTTAATAATAATCCTGAATAAATATATTCAACAATCCGTGCTGTTCTGAATTCTTTACCTAAGCCATATTTTGGTTGATTTATTTTTGTAGTCTTTAACTACAACAAGCGGCAATTGGTTTATAATGAATGGTTCTGAAGACAAATAATGTCTATCTACTTATGTAAGCATAACTTACTTTAACTTTTTCTAGATTCATACAAAATATTTTATCATAACAACTTTACCAAGCCAATAAACAAAACATTAAAACCTTGATAGAGAAATGAGGAAATCTTAAAACTTGTTTGAAAAGTAGTGCATTAGCACAGAATATAGAACGACAGGAAACAAGAGACGCGAAGTAAAGACTACGCATCGCATGAGAAGAACAAAAAAAGGAAAAAAGCAACTAACGGTTGTCCCTTTGTCTAGTCGAAGAAGCGTTATGCAACAGGGAATTGTTTCCCAAGAAATTCTCACACAATTTAGACGAATAGTAAAAAGATAATGCTATCTATTGAAATGGTCATTGCTAGTAAGTTTACTTACGTGGACAAGTCCATTTACTATTTTACATGTTGGTGTTTTAAATGGCAGGTTTTGTTTTGATTTCTTTTAACTAATTGTACTATTTATTTTTCGCAATAACTCATGCGAGTGAACTTCAGACAATTTTTTTAACTAGTTCTACTGATTATGCACCAACCTAAAATACGCCTATTTTTACGAAACAAAGAAATTAAATATTTTAAAAGCTGATGTTCCTATTGCAAGTTAAATATGTACTTTCTTCGATTTAGAATTATGGCTTATAGTACGAGTAGGTAGAATAATATATGATTTTTGTAACAGTTACTAGCTTCTTTTAAACGATTAGTACCTATTTCAAAAATATGAATTTCCCTTCCTTTTTTTTCCTTTGTTTAAGCTCTACAGTGGGAATTCTAGATAAGCTAGTCAAATGTTTTTTTTTTTACTTGTTCAGTATACCAATTTGGCATCCATTGTTGTATATAATTTAACTTTAAGCTCACGACAGAAATAACCACGTAATTATCATAAATAAATATACTATCATGGGTTGACCACGCTTCCCTCGTCAAATAGTAACATTTAAATGAATCACTGAATTCGTGTACCGTAGAAGACAAAAAACAAGCTTTTTGTGACGATTTTAGATTACCTCATTATGACGCTCCCCCACATATGGATGACGTCACTTTAAAAAGAAATTGAGACCGCACAATAGCGATAGCGACCCCATGGAATACAAAAGTGAACCTGTAGCTTAGCAGGTACAACGGTACAAAACCGCACCTGTTAAAACTACGAGTATCCTACTAGTTTTATAACTGTGAAAGTTTTTTTCGTTTGTTGGCTTTGTTTGTGAACAAAATTGGTAATTCGTATGAAATTTCACACACAAACAAGAGACATACAGCAGATGTAAGCCATACATAGGTAGATGAATAAGATTTTAGGTAGGTAAATATGATTTAGGATTTTATATATAACTATGTAAGATAAGGTGAAACAGACGCGTAGAATGGCTACTGTCGTCACAGGTGTATGGTATTAAGACACTATTGGCATTTTACCAACTCTATAACAAGGTTCGATGCTTTGATTGAATTGCCGTCATGCTAAGTGAGTTAATCATTCTGTAGTTCAGGGAATTCAGGACTGATAGGTACAAATTAGATGCAAGTTTTCCTTATAATGTCATAAATATTTAAAACACCGCTTATCTAAAAAAACACATGTTTAATTTTTTTAAACTAAAGAAGGAAGTGAATCTCATTTGATTCTAGAACTCAACATCTCTCAACTAGTAAATTTAAAGGAAATCGTTAGGTAGGCCGTGTTTTTAAAGAAAATGTTAATCTTTTAAAATTATTATATCAACAAGGATTATGTCAATAAGGGAATAATTATCTTCTAAAATATCTATTTTTTTTTTCAAAGAGCCAGGGACTTGTATTATTTTTATTTTCGCATTTTGAGAACATATTGTTGAATACAGATCCATAACAGCTAAATAAATCAAATAACTTTGATAGAAACAGGTATTTGTTAATTTCATAATGCGTGGAGTGTTTACATTATTACTAATGTTTACTGGCATGATGTCACTCTGTCCCCAGTTAACACTAACACGCTGTCTCGCATAGTTCTTTTAATTCAATTGAATATTATTTAGTGAAGTAGAAGTACTTAGTTACCATGAAATCAGCCGCGTCTTCATTATTCAATCATGATTCAATCACGTCACAAAAACTTAGACCCCCTGAACATGACAATTTTTTTAAATAATAATAGCCTGACAAAATATTAATTAAGAATATTTTATCGTACTAGATACTTCGTCTCGTCCTGTCAAATTTTGTCACGCTCAGCAAGACCTCTTCCCCCTTCCCATCTTCTCTCTTATAAAATTATAAATCAGCTTCACTAGGTTCAAAAGACTCAAGATTTGCCAGTAGGTATCTAGCATTAAGTAGTAGCGAATTAGCAGCCTTTGGTGAAATATAGGTACTTACCTACCTATTTCATCGCAGTATCCAAGAGAAGTAAACAAAGATAACGTAGACATTATTACTGAGTCAACGAAAATCATTTCTCATTTCAAACTACTTATAAAATTATATAGAGGAAGAAAAAGCAGCGGACTGATAACTAGTTAGAATCCAAAACAATCAGATATAATTAATATGGAAAATAGACCAGGAACCATGAGTCATTTGTAAATAATGTTATGCAGACAAAGTTAGAAATGTTTATTTAAATAGGTACCTATCTACAACTATTTTTAGATTATAAAAAACATCTCATGATCCGGAGGATGAGATTTGTAAGCGATTAGCTCTTTAAATAATATTCACTATCAAATGTCATGGTCTGGTTATCAAATATACAATACTCGTAATAACAATGCTAACTTATTAAAATTACTACGTTGTACTGGTATATTTTTTAACTTTTTTCTCTTTACGTTTTATGTAAAGTTATTTTATTGTAAGTATATAAATTATTACCTACGTTTTAAAATGAATACAGGTAGGTACGGTTTCGAACTCCGCTGCACGCAACATTGCTGCCGCTGCAGTGCTGCCGCACTGTTAAAATCCTAGTTAAACAAAGTTAGAATCCTATCAGATATGATTAGTATGGAAAATAGACCAGAAACCATGAGTCATTTGTAAATAATGTTATGCAGACAAAGTAAGTAATGTTTATTTAAATAGGTACCTATCTACAACTATTTTTAGTTTATACAAAACATCTCATGATCCGGAGGACGAGATTTGTAAGCGGTTAGCTTTAAATAATATTCACTATCAAAAGTCATGGTCTGGTTATCAAATATAAGTACAATAGGTACTTAATAACAGTTAACTTATTAAAATTACGTTGTACTTTTTCTCTTCACATTTTAGGTAGGTATGTAGTTATTTTATTGCATGTGTAAAATCTACGTTTTAAAATGAATAATGATCTAGAATTGATGCTGATTTAAGATTGAAGAAAATGTTAACTGACAATCCAACACGTGATCGCAAGTTCAAGGCAAGGTATTTGCAAATATTACATTCAAAATAAATCTTGTGCTGTGAGAAATTCGGTTCAATTTGATTTGCAAAGCCGTATCGCCACAATAAACGTTTCAAAACTGCAATCACAAATTATTACGTGGCAGCGGACGCCGACTTGGTTGTACCGTTAGGTGAGACGCTCAGAACTGACCTAGTGCCGAGAAAGTTATCAGGGACGACCAAGTTCCGCTTAAAAAACCAAACTCATGTATGTATTTAAACTTAAACATCGATCATCTTAAACAAATACTAAGGTTGTAGTATGAGATACGGCATTCGAATTGGAATACCCCAATCCGTTATAGGTGATGACTAAATTAAGATAACATTCTCAAATGGATTACCTAGCTAATTCACTAATATGAAATAAATGTAAGAATCAAAAAAATATGGTCCTGAAACACTTCTGATAATGCAACCTCATGTTGAATATGGTATTATAAAGTATTCTTAAATTTCGTAAGAATTTATAAATTTGTAACTCATGAAGGTGTATTGATAACACCAGTTTAAGTACTTAAGGTAAATCGCAACCTCGCAATTTAAGGCAAAGTATAACCTACCCGTATTTCTCTCATATCGCGGCTAACACTCGAATCCCATCAAGAACAAATCGGAAAAGTTAATGAAAATAGTTAAAACCTCTTTCCAGTATTTAATCAAATTGTTTTTTCGGGTCTATTAGCCGAATATTTAAAATAAGACTATTATTTAAAATCAACTCAATACTTTACAGCATTCGCGCTATTCTGAATAGCTTGCCTAGCTATTCGATTTAGCTAGGCAAGCTATTCTACAGACGAACACGTTCATTGATTTAATACACTTACCTACATAATAATCTTAATCAACAACAAATAACAGATAAGGGTATAAGTTTGGAATTTTGTATCTTAGACTATTACGCTCAAGTCACGTCACCGGGTCATCAAATTGTGATAAAATTACAAACGAATCAAAACGGTGATGTCACGCTGCAAAATAGAACAGGACGTCCTAATGATCGTTTTACTAGGACATCACAGGTTCTTATAAAGTTTAATATTGGTAAGACGGTCAGAGATGTCATATCGTTGTCTCTTAATGAACATTAATTCGTTGCAAGTGGAACTGATTCAATTGCTATCACCATCTGGAGACGGCATTGACCTTTGTTGAAACAAATTGTATCAGTTTGTTCGCAACTACGAGAGTAAAATTTACTTATTTAGAGAGCCCTAAAGCAGGGTTTCATACGAAAATTAGAACATTATAAAAAATATAATTCGGAGTTCACTGATTCTCTATAGGTTTATTAATGAAATTATTCAATATGATACCTTCATCAAAAATTACCTATTTATATAAGATGTTACAATTACAGATATACATAATATTATCAGCTTCGGTTACAGGTGTGATATTTTTCGTATTATCCGTCAGTTTCGAATAATTTCGGCTACGGATTATATTTCGAAGGAATAGTTGCATAATTTGAGCTGTTGAATAACTTCTAATTTATTTTTAACTAAAAATCTTTAATTTAGTAGCATTCCCTGGTCATTCTTAAAAAAATATCTTAATTAAACCAAACTTAGAACGCAATTTACGTACAGCAGTACTGGTGATAAATCATTATGTTGATACTTATAGACGTCCTCAATCTAAAAATAAATCACAAAGATTGATTCACTGAATCAAAGATACTCTCCAATATACATAAATAGATCATCATTGGTCACATAACACGGGTATGCAGTCAATACAACTGCCTATAGGTTCGGTGTCAGCTAAGAATGAAATTATGTTTTAAAATGCGTCTAAAAGGCTAGTAAATGCAAATAATTGACATGTACTTATTGAAATAAAATTCGAATTAAGCCGTTCTAATTGTGACCAAACTTCACTTGATTCTTGATACACGTTTAATCTACCTACATCTTGTTAAATAACTAGGACTTTAACTGACAATAAGTGAGCAATAAATATTTAAATAATATTTCATATTTCAATATCGCTTATCGATAGAACCGGAATTCACAAAAAATATGTTATTTAGAAATCTTGGTCAGCGTATGATTTCACACAGAAAGTTTGAACAGTGTGCGTGTATTAAGTATATTTATAGTAGCACATGGGGTCGATGTTCTTCAATCGTCTCCCACGCCGCACCAACGGGATGCTAGGATCTAGAGGGTTGGTCTAGAAAAGCGTTTCTTAACCCCAAACTTGGGTCTTAATCAGTTATTTTGACTGAATCTTCAGCTAACATGCGGTGTTTTCTTTCTTAACTCTGCCTATAAATATCCTTTGCTCAAGTTGATAATGATACCCACCAGGTTACCTATGGCCTTTATGAATACTTAAATTGAAGATGCTGTTTTTAATTTTGCAATTATGTCCATTTCACTAAACCATGGTCTTTTGGTTCCTATTATTATAATCAATTAGTCGTAAAACACAATGTCACGTTCATGTTATTATGAGCAAAGAATTTGATGTTTTCGTGATTGAATCATCGCAGTTGGTAAGTTATGGATTTAAGTTAGGTAGCTATAACAACATAGGTACTTTCAGACGAATTTTGCATCCTAGTATATTTATCCTATATATTTGATTCTATTAGAGAAAAATGTACAAAAGTAATCAATCGAAAAACTAAAAACGTAACTTTTTTATGCTATGAACTGGCAAACAGGCATCCAGTTTACATTGATGGCAAGTAATACTGATCATATATCAATACCTACATCAACACGAAACCAGAGATTTCATTGTAGATGCGATGCCACTCCTGAGGAACAAGGTATTATGCGTCTGTGCCGGAAATGACCGAAAAGGCCCGTACATTATCACCTGACCGGAACATTATTCTTAGTGTTGAACATTACCTACCATTAAGCGGCAAGTAGGAAATGCGGTGGTGCCAACGCCCGCGAGCTACGTCACTGGAGCTCTACCACCAGTGTCGAGCAAACTTTACACAAAACATTCGTACGTAGGTAAGACCAACGTTTCTAGTATAAAATTAATACATTTAAAAATTTACGTACCTAGGTATACCTAATGATAATATCTCCTTACTGAGTTCATGATATAGAATGTACTTAATGATAATAGTGTGAAACTGGAAATCTAAGAGGTGGGTTAGTTAATATAACGTCAGTTCGTGCGTTACCTATTATGGCGATTGGTGCATAGCTCTTTACTATCCCTGTACTGAATAGTCGAAAATGTAGGTTACATCATGTGGACAACGGACAGGTTTTTACGTCAATAGTGAGTCATGTGAAGTTCAAACATGAAGTCGGCTTGAGAATATTAACCACCGAACTCATTAACCATACATACACTTTGGTTGAAGTTGATGTGTTCGACAATTTAATAAATGATGTAACATTAAATAAATAAAGTAACCAATTAAAATGCCATATTTCTAATGTTGATCATGATTTAAGTTGTTCATTCGAATCGTATGCAGTATAGAAAAATATTTTAAAATTACACATTCACTCTTATTTTACGCCGCATAGTAAACATTATTCAAAAGAGAAACTGAGGTTCCGCAGCCCAAATAAAAAATACTATACAGTGACAGTTGAGGTGGCTCATTCATAATTTCGAAACAAAAATAGCGATTGTCTACGACCACAACGATAGTGAAAAATAAAACAGGTGATGCCGGTAACGCACGGCGCTCTACATTCTTCATTCTGAAGCTCTACTAGCAGCATGGCAATCTCCGGTCGTTCAACTTTTAGGAGCAGGAAGAAAATGTCTCGACGGAATCTGTCTACATTCATTCAATTTGAAATATAGGCACGTTTTATCCACATCGATTTGTTTCTTGAGTAATTTCAACAGCCTGTCAAAATGTCGGACTAATACCTACTCTCAGTAAACAAAATAGATGGACTTGACAGCGATCTAATCCAACTGTTGAAAGATGTGCACCGCGTTACAAGAGACATTGGAGAGACTACGCGATACAGTCTAGTATATGATTACTTATTGCAAAACATTCATTCTGGTAACGAAAATAAACCTAAGCTTACTAATTACTCTTTGGACGGAGTCCCAACAGATAAACACCCAAACTCCAGCCAAAAATACACAAGATGGCGTCCAGTTCATAATAAAACAATTTAATGGGCCAGCGCGTTTTCCGTGGTGACGAAATCTGCGCCGACGCATTTCATTGCGTAACCTAAAACGAGATCTCTGGTGGAGAAAACTGTTTAAGGTCGAAATAATTATACTACATCTGTAGATTGAATTAACTAGTACCTATCCTGAAGCGAACGCAACACAGGTAAAACCAAAAATCAACGATCTGACTCACTTTATCAAAAGTTCCATTTAAACCATACTATTCTTAGCCGTCTTCAGTTCGGTCCGTCTTCCTTCGCACTTATTCTAATGTGAATAACAATACAATTATGTATACCGAGAAAAGCTTACCTACTACGAAACATTTATTCCGAGAATGTTTATTTCTCACAGAAAATTCAAATAATACGCAAGTAAATACTTTCGGTCCGTATTTAGCTAATGACCTTCCTCATTACCATCCCGAGATAGATGTTACAGTCGCTTATCAAAATCTGAGCATACATTACCGTGCGTGTTTGTACATAGTAGCAATTAGTTGTGTTTCCTCTATACGTTGTAGGGCTGTGGGCGATAGGTGAACGAATCTGTGGTGATTGTTTACGGACGAATGTACGGCAGCGCAGGCGCGGCGGAAGCAGCCCGGAACCGCGCGTCATTGGTTATACGGTAGGGTTGCTGTCGGTACTTTTATAACCTCCAATCTCACAATTGTCAGACCCTCTTGATTGTAATCAGCTTTACATTTCAAAATCGATAGCTAACATGCTACATTCACATGATAATGTCACGAGGTACTTACTTCATATTGAAAAAAATACAAGATAAACGTGAATACTAAGCACAAAACACAATCGAATCCTTATACAGGGTTAGAGCGTATTGAATTCCGACGTCATAGGATAATAAAAAATAATTGGCGTAAGTTTAATATTCCAAGAGGATGGCTGCACAGCAAGCAAACCCTAAATTCAGATGACCTGAGCAACACTTATACAATTGAATCAAACAAATAAAATGTAATTAATAACCCAACCCAAACGGTAGAAGGAAATAGATATCCATTTGTTGTTACAGCACAATGGCCCCTTAATGTCATTTCTATAACCATATATGAAGCTTTATTTTATGAACTCCCAAAGTCATTGATACGTAAACATTTTGGATCAAATAAATCATTACTAATTTAACTATTGGATGAGGTAGGTACATAATAAATGTATCAGATAACACAGCGGATACGAGAGTATATAAAAAATTTGGCAGCCCTAATCCATTGACTTAAAACTTGGCCACCATCGCGTCTTTTCATTCATCCTATACCATCATCCGCTTGCTATTCGTCATTCCTAAGATAAGATTTATTATAAAAATAGTTATTAGCCCACGGCCGCTGTTTAAAACATACCTACACAGACGAGGGCTTGATTTTTTCCTTGTGTCGCTATTCGCTACCGAGCTCCATCGTGTATCAAATGTTTTTTTTAAATGCAAAGAGAAATATAATGCAATATCTGCAATAAATAATTTTTAAACAGGATTACTGCTGAAACTTTTTCACATCTACACATTTTGGAAGTATGTTTAGCCCATCTAAATGGATAATTTTGTCCAGATCGGCAACTAACCAAAAGATGGTCTGTCTAGATTTAGATCAATATAATTAAATTAAAGTTCCAAATACTGTTGGCCTGTCTAAGCAAATAGCTAAATTAAAAGAAACTTAGTCGAATCCCAAAACTATCAAAATATAAAAATTGGTCAAACCGTTTCGGAGGAGCTTCGTTACAAGCACTGTGACACGAGAATTTTAAATATTTAGGTATTGCAGATTGTCAAAATGATATAAATAAATGAAATGTTGTTCTACCTCAAACCTCAAATACTTTAACTATTTTAAGTCCAAATGATAACATAGGAATGGGGAACAAACATTCAGCAAGGTCCATTGGCCTGGGACAAGTACCGGAGTACCGGACCCATTAGGCGCGCCCATCCTGAGCATCTTGTAATTTTTATTACGACTGCAACCCCGCCTTGTATTGTTGTGGCGTTTAATGACAGTACATGGCTTCGTGTGTTTGTATTTAAACTACTAAACTATGCAAGCTAAAATAGTCCATATTGTTTGACGATAAAAATTAAAGTAGAACGTTTTTTTTACTCTGTACACCGTGCGCAATACCATTGCGTGTTTCCGATAAGAGGAAGTATCAATCGATGTTTAAGGTTCGAATAAATACTTGATAGGCTTTGTAAAATTGCATAATTATCTAGGAACATCTGTTTTATTTGTTGTTACAAATGTCTTAAATTATTTTATTAATGGCACTTGGTTAAATAAATGGCTCTGATGACTGTAAGTGCTAGTTTTTGACACACCTCACTTGTCGCATGTCATAATAAACTTCACGATTCATCAACCTTAAAATATACCTTCAAGACTAGATACCTCTCGTCATACGAGCAGCAGCAGTCGTGTTGTGTCTATTAACAGTCACATACCTGAAACAAATGAAAGCTGTATTATTATTGAGATTATTATTTCTTCAAAACCCTTCAATGACTACTGCGTTAATTGAAAAAAATATAGGTTAAGCATAAATTTAACAAATATTAAATCAACGATTAGTGCGCACCATGTGTTTTATGTTTGAAGCGCGCATGGCCCAGCGGCTGGTGTAGATCGTAAGCGATCTGCTCGGTTAAGCACTACGGGCGCGGTCGGGTAGTGTGATGGGTGACCGCTAGTGGCAAATTAAATGCGCGTTTCCGTGCTTCGGAGGGCACGTTAAGCCGTCGGTCCCGGTTGCTATCGATAGATAGCAGTCGTTAAACCTTGTCGGAGGCCTTATGGGCGGTTTGAAAACATCCGACAGCGGGTTGGCCACTAACCCACCCACCTCCACCAATCCGCATTGGAGCAGCGTGGTGGAGTAAGCTCCAGGCCTCCCCCCAAAAAGGGGAGAGACTCGTGCCCAGCAGTGGGACGTATAATGGGTTGCCATTATTATTATTTATGTGTTTTATAAATACATATACTGTATGCCATTCCTAGTAAGACTCACGTGCGTAATTTGTGTGTAAGCGAAGCTCAACCTTGTAAAAATGAAAATAAAATCTAATGTAGAAAAACTCAACAAACATTAAACATCTTTTAGAGAAATTAAAGCTACCTACGTCTGTGTTCCTCGTTATCACCCACCAACCTATCCCGCATTTGATATTTTTAATTCACTGGTGTTGAAATTCCTTTTCAATTGAACTTTACTTAAAATATGGATCTAAATATTCTTAGATTTCTATAAAATTAAGCAATAAATTCACTAACTTTAATAAAACTGTATGAGACAATTATTACCTACTTAATCTTTATTTGGAATGTTAGTTTAAAAAATAAAATTGTAACGTGTGAGAGTCATTATTAAAAAAATATTCAGTAGATACCACAGTTTTGCAGGAACACAAGCTTTGGCAATTAATATAAATCATAAGCAGAAAATTGTTTGTTTTATTAAATTTTTCGCAATAACACACATGCTATTGAGTGAAATATATTTTTAAGAAAAATGGAAAGAATAATTTGACTTTAGATTCCCAGTAGTCGCGAGTTTCGAGTCTCGCCTGAAGTTTAAATTTCTTTCCATTTTTGTTTAAAAAATATATAATTGTTTGTTGCTTTATTAGAACCATGAAGCGGAGACTGCACTCAATGGTATAATTGCTCACAGAAAACGAGCGGTAAAAGTGTAGGGGAGGGCTTATCGTTCACACAGAATTCAATAAAACATTACCGTTAAATATCAAATGAATGCAGGAAAGGTCGATACCACTGCATGCGGGTATCTAATCAATCAGACAATTTTAACCCACACATAAATTTGAGACGATTAAAAACAACATTAGGCAAATCTAAGACTGAAGAATTTCAAATGAGTAGGTACATAGCGAAGAATTTGCGGATATTTGCAATATAAATGACCCAATTATAAGAAATTGGCGCGATGCCAAAAGATGCGCTTGCTTCCATTATATTAGATTTCTCTGTAAAGCTGCGAGACTCCGAGTTAGGTTAAGTATCTTTTCTTTCAAATCATTGATTTGCACAAAAGTAATATTGAGAACCTCTGGAACGTTTGCCGATAAAAAAAAATATTGAAATCAATCAAACTAAAATGATTATTTTGATTTTATTGAGATGAATTTTAATTGGTGTACAAATCGTGCAATTTAGAATACTTCAATGATACATTATTTAAAATTTAAATGATAAGAGTGTCCACGCTAATTTTGTGGTATTAGGTATCGACAAAAATACACGTATTACACATAGGTATAACAAACATTACGTAATGCACAAATTCAGCAATAAATACGCGTAGGTATATCGACCTTCTCACCATTGCAATGGGCAGGTTCGTTAATAAGACAAACAACATAGTTAAGTAGCGTTAATATGTTCATTGCCTATGTTTGATGTCATTAAAAATATCAAGCGTTATAGCAAATAATATAAATTGGGTTCAGTATGATATCAACAATATAAATAGAAATATAAAATTTGCTAATAGTCTCAAATAATTAACACGCTTCGATGTTCTTAGAACATTTTTTTTCTGTTTTTTATTACTTTCACCACCGCATTACTTAATCTATCGGCCAAATGGTAATGTTCAGCACTATCGTCTTCCAGTTAGATGGTATTGTATGGCCCCGTAATAACTATCATAGAGACATATCAACTAAGGTCTCAGGGGTGGCAACACATATCTACATTTTAACCCCGGGTTTTTGTGTAGATGTCTATAAGCTGCAGTCATCAGTTAACATCCATGTGAATTGCATGCTTGTAGCATAAATAAATACATAAAAACTGTGAAATTTTAATGACGCTGTTTAAATTTTAATGTTGCTGACAATTTAATTCACTGTGTAAAAGAAATGACTTGTAGCCGTAACTATGCGGGAGGTAGAATTGCTGTTACCCTTTCAAAAAAGTTGCCCTTAGAATGAGGGACAAGAAATGTTTTTTTACCAACTTTTAATTTACTAGACCCATTTTAGAACATTATTGATAGTATCAACCACAGTGGAGTTTTGTAAGTATAGGAATGAATGCTTCAACTGCTTCCATTTTTTTTATATAGGTACTAAGTAATAAAGGTGGCAAATAAGCACACAGTTAATGCAGATAAATTCACATTGATGTTAAGTGATGACTGCAGCCTATAGACAACCACACAAAGACCAGAGGTCAAAATGCAGATGTGTTGCCACCCCTGAGACCTTATAGTAGCCCTGGATCCTATTATTGTATTGACTGCGCGTCAGATTAAGATATTGGAGATACCTTGCATCCTGTTGGATGGAAATACCTCCACTTAATGTAAAGTTTGTACCTATATAGAGCCGCGCTCGAAGGGTAGGCCTTAAAAAAATTCAAAAGGTCGCTAGAATTTTACCTACTCATTTTCCGAATCGTCTGCAATTTGGATAGGAGCATTGTTTGGGCACATTTTACACCCTCTCAGAATATCTGACACGCTCTTGACCCATGATGTTGATGCGGCGCCCTTTTCAAAAACATTTGATTCTTTAAAAAATGAAGGTAAAAATTACTCAAGTATGCAGAGACTTAGGGAGGATGTAAAGTGAACCCAATCAAAGCTCCTGTCCAAAATTCTGACGATTTGGATGCGAAGCAAGCTCGTAGCGAAAGCCCTAAGGGTTCGGCCCTTTATGGAAATTTTAGATTTGGTGGAGGTAACCAAGATACCTTGTACCCTGTTCAGTACAGGGTACAAGGTATCTTCTATATATCGTCAGATTAAGGTATCTTAATCTGATGTGCTGGAGTAAATTCAAAAATCCCTTCTTAGGCTTCCCTACTAGGTATTACCTAGTTGTTTTGTCTCTGTAATAGTTATTACGGAGCCATATATTAATACAATTTGTAATCCCGTAAGCACAGTTCTTTATTTACAAGTGATACGAGTTGGTAGAAATATAATTAAATTAACACATGACGTCGGGACGTAGGCGAGTGAGCAAATGTACCTACGACACCAAAGACTAAAGTGTGATAGCGATATCTTGAATAGGCAAGTAGGAACGAGATAACATTTTTCCATCAGCGTCATCAAGCTTAGACACTAACAGCTAACTTCTCATCAATGAGTCATTGAATCACGCATGTAATTTTTAGTCACAGTCTGGAATAGGACATTTATTATCATAACTCGCTTTTTATACCACATTATCTACCCACAGTTATTTTTTAAACTGTAAATAGACATGTGTGGTAATGTCAAAACGAAGTGAATGGTCAATTGACAAATTTGTGATGCTTAGTTAAATCGGGCACCGGTCGTTGCACAATGCGCATGAATGAATCGGCAAACATTATGCGTTCACCAAATTGCTTAACGCGAAATGAATGGGACCCTTAAGCCTTGTACACACCGAGAACCGACACCGACCGGCCGGCGCCGACGCATCCCACACGTGTGGCGCAACAGAGGCACTTTCAACATTCACTGTTTGTATTGCTCGTTAGTAACGCCTTGCCTATCGATTATAAAAAGAATAGTGAAATCGCGGGAATTCGAGTAAAAATCGCTATTTCTCAATTTTGATGTCATAACCCATTTTAAGACATGATCGTTATTCCCATCGATTTAATGTGATCCCGATCAAATAAATATACATATTTCTGTATACACACATCGCAAGCATACATCATAAGGAAGCCATTTTATAGTTTGTGTTATAAATGTTAAAATTAAAACTGCCGTTCTAGTAAGTAGACTCCAGATGTCGCACCTACGCGCAATTTGTAGAAAGTTGACGGAACTCGACGAGACGGTCTCCGATCTGGCAATGGCGCGACAAAATCGTTTGGAAATCGTATCTTGATTTTCACAGAAGCAAATACTACGGTCTTCAGAATCTCCTGAACGCACGTGACCGAGGTCAATGGCCAATTATATTCGCCAAAGAATATGTCTGCAAAATTGAGACTAATCAACTACTGTATATAATAGTAGTAACTGAATAGGTATGCCTTTTTAATTTTAAGCGTTGCATAATGTTTCGAAGCAGGATTTTTATAAATATTTATAGGTAATCGTGAACAGGGTTCATTATTATCAAAATTACTGAGTTTTTATATCAATTACGTATCTGAAATTTATATAGGTATATTACTGAGTTTTTATATCAATTACGTATCTGAAATTTATATAGGTAGGTATACTAGCGGCCCGCACCGGCTTCGGTACTTTACTTACATAATATTGCGACTATAAATAGAGATGTACGGTATCCTATCTTTTAAGTTGGATCAAATTGCACCCAGTGTGCAAAATTTCATTAAAACCAGTTAAGTAGTTTAGGAGTACATCGCGGACAAACACCATGAAACGTAATTTCTATCACAAGTATTATTATGCTCAAAAGAAAGTTCCAAATACTGTTAAAACTTTGTACCACTATGTTACAGAAAATAAGGTTTTTATTTAATTTATATATATTAAGAAGATACATTTATAACAACTGCTACCCGACGAATTTCGTATCGCCTTAGAGATATAAAAAAAATTGTCCAATAAATCGAAAAAAAAAATATTTGGTGAGAATCAGCCTTACCATTTAGGGATATAAAAAATAAACTTAGACCGATTCTCATACCTACCAAATATACACACAAAATGTCATAATAATGAGCGGCTAGCCGCTTTTACAGTTTAATATGCAACCGCCTGTTATTGTACGCACTATACATAACAGGCGGTCGCATATTAAATTGTAAAATCGATAAACCGCTACCCGCTCCCGCGGTTAATCAAATCAGCTTCAATAAGCTGTTTTCTCATAATTATTCAATGAAGAAACATGAATATAACGTACCTACGAATGACTCGTCATTTACCCATTTACCTACTAATGAATGTCAATGCAACATTGCAAAATAGTGAAATTATTAACATTATTTACAATGTTTACCTATTGTACCAGATACGATAACGTACCCGGCCTTCACACTGTTGGAGCGTACACTAATCGAGATTCACGCACTGTGCCCGCTATTTGACCTGCTATTTTAATTCTATGTTTGTGTGTTTACATTTGCGATTAATATTTTCCAATAAGTTGGATTTTTTTATATTAACTAATATGAGATTTAAATGATCATATTTATCTTGATCTTGATAGTAATAAAAGAAAATTTCACGCCGTTGTTACCGGACGCGATTTTATGCATCTTCAGACGCTTTAGCGCCCTAATTAAGAGAGCTCCAATTATTAATTTAAATCAACATTAAATTCAAGTTTACTAGAACACCGTTAACTTATGAAATAAAGCTTAATTTAACTAATAAATATATCTTAAGCTTATATAAATTTAACTAAATCTACAAGCTTATCTCCTTCCTAATTTCTTTCTTTCATAGCTTGTCATCAACTGTTCATTGCATTTACCTTGATAACTGTCCTTGTATATTATGTTGTGTATCTATATTGATTTTAGTTTTTAAAGTGTACACCCTACCAATCGCTATTTTCTTCGACTATATCTTAAAAGGCTAGATTGTCTGGACGAAATTGCTTTAAGCAATAAGACCGCCAATTGAACTGTGTCCTCATGTGTCAGTTATTTCTGTTATTTATGTTTATTTGGTGTACAATAAGGAGTTACTTACTTACTTACTTATTTAATTAGTGTTACTAAAACGAGTCAATTTGCGTGAGAGGAGATTAAAGAATTAATAAAACGTATCATGCATTTGTAAACATAATTATTCATTGTTACATTATAAACAATTTCCACCAATTACAAACGCAGTTAAATTAAAAATAAATATCAAATCATATAACTTGTTTGTGATGTATAACAATCAATCAAATACGCTATCCAGACAATAAAGAGAACCATTTAAATATAAATACATCTGTTTTATGATTTGTTATTACAATCATTACTATCTTTTATTTTTTATGTGACCGATGTACCAATCAAAATAAAATGGTAGTAAAACTATTTTTACGGATTTATCTCGCGTATATTAAACTAAAATGATTTTTAAAATCAACCCGACGTTTCGGTCGCTTTTCAGCTTCCGTGGTCCCGGGCAGACCTAAAATGATTTTAGTTTAATATACGCGAGATAAATCCGTAAAAATAGTTTTATTTCAATGAGTGTAGCTCGCGAAAACCTAAGAACATATCATAAAATGGTAGTGCAGTTCACATAGCTGTTATGTTGATGGTTTTAAGTGATCATTGCAGAATGCATGCAAGTAGGTACCTATAATCATAAATTTTACTGTTTTTTTACTGGTGGCAGAGCTTCAGTGACGGAGCTCGCGGGCGTAGGCACCACCGCATTACCTAATATACTTGCCGCTAAATGGTAGTGTTCAGCACTATCGTGTTCCGGTCAGGTGGTAATATACGGCCCTGTAATTTCCGGCACAGAGGCATAACACCTTAGGCCTCAGGAGTGGTAACGCATCTGCATTTTGACCTTGGTCTTCATGTGGGTGTCTATAGGCTGCAGTCATTACTTAACATCAATGTGAACTGCATGCTTGTTTGCCACGCCAATTACATAAAAAAAAACATATATCTCAAAAACAAGTATCTCTCGCTGAAAGCTTTTATTCTATGATAAATGTTAAACAATTATTGATATGATCATATACATGTGTGGCTTATCAATAGAAGGACAATACTGCTGTGTTGACATGAACATGCTGAGGACATAAAGTCTGAACTTGGGTCGTAAAGCAAATTTTATTAACTGTCCAAAAAAATTGTTCCATTCGCAGTTTGTATTGAAATTTTCATACATACCGTGTCTATAAGTACTGAAATTAAAAAAATTACATATCCGACACGCTCAATGTCTACAGATACAAATCGCCCTCAATGCGAAAAAAATTAAGCGTGAAATTAGTGTTTATATTAAATTTCATGTGGGTATGTAGTCATGCATGAATGCATCTATAAATATATGTCTCTTTTCCGTGGAATTAGAGGCTTTGTCTATATAAAGAAGTACCTACTTAGTCGAAAAATTACAGATAACAAGTATTAAGAAGCAGGTTGATCATGTGGGCCTTCCTTCACGATATAAAAGCATTTGACCAATTAAAGACTTGTTTACATAGTCTTTTATACCACCGTGTAACGTTATGGTAGTATTAAAGACTAAGGGTGAGATTCACAGACCTCACTACGACTTCATTTTCAGCAAAGTATGCTTACAACTGTCAGTATAATGCTTTACTGACAGTTCTTAGCGTACTTTGCTGAAAGTAAAGCTTAAGTGCGGTCTGTGAATCCCAGCCTTGGTACAGTGCTCAACAATAAATATTGCACATCGAGCCTAGGAAGGAGACTTCGGCTTATTTCGGGTCTGTAGAGCGTTATCTCTTTCACACCGTACCAGTTTGATGTTTGTCGACCATTTTGATCAAGTTTTGACCAATACCGGACTGTCAGTGCTTACGTAGGAAGTGTGCAACAGAGATAACGCTCTATGAAGTCAAAACGAGCCGATCGTCTCTTTCGCAGGCTCGATGTGCAACATTGATTGTTGAGTAGGTACTGTAGGTATATTAGATTGATTTTGCGCAGTCAGAGTTCTCTGTCTGTACTTACACGCTAGTGGTCACAGATTGCCGCTGCTCATTGAGATCTACAAAACCAATGTCCATAATGAAATGAAATTGTTGCGATTAAATTACTAAGTATCTAACTGGAACACAGTGGCACTAGCAACAGAAAGATAAGATAATAAGATGCTGCCTATATCCTAGAACTTCTCTATTCTTTATCTATGACGTGTTAATTTAATTTCAATCATAGGTTGTAATAAGTATTAAAATTTATTAACCTTCAAAAATCAATCCGGGTCGATATTTATTTATTTCGGCATGTTTCCTACTGCTTCAACTCGAATCATATATATTATTACAACAGTTTTCGATCAGCCAGAATATTCAAATCTCGAAGAAGAATTAGATTCAGGTATTGAAATTTGTATTTGAAATAGGAACATTTTAATTGCAATATTAGGTAGATATATATCACATATCGTTAACCGATACCCTTTTTTTCTGACTGCTTTTAAACATAGATGCACTTCGAGTAAGTGCATCTATGTTTAAAAGCAAGCAAGCAATACTTTAAATTCATACGTTAATGTTTTTGTTTTCTTTGTATCCTCGCTTAGTATCTTTAGCAAGTGATTACCTAATGGATGAAGAAGATTGTGTAGTCTTCAGATTTTTTATACCTCTATAGATCTATTGTCTTGAAAATTAAAAAGATATTATTATAAAGATATAAAATACATTACTATTAACCTAGAACTGATATCAAAGGGACGACATTACAATTAATTATAATATTCTTGTGACAACAAAGACTAGATAAAAGGCTAAATATTATAAATAATAATATGCATGTTTATTATCAACACTACTTATATAGATACTATAAACAAGTACCTTTAAATCAAACAATTGAATGCGTATTTTTTATTACACCACTGCGGAACATTGAGACGGGTAAAGTGTTCATAAGTCAATATATCATCACAACTGTGGCAAACAAGCTCATAGAATGAATATTGTCATTAATAAAGTCTCATCTGAGTAAAGTATAGCTATCTACCTAAAAAGTAAAGGAAAAAGGTACCTACCTACTCAATGCAGATGCGTTGTCACTCGTGAAATTTCAAATATCTTGTTTGTAGGTTTGCAAAGAAACTAGTATTTGTGTTATGGTTGTTGAGGATTCCTCTTCCGCTTCCTCATAATGAGGAAGTTCCGCAATATTTTGGGTTCCTCATCCGTTACCGCATACTCAGAAATAAATATTAAAAAATCCTCTTCCGCTATCGCTTCCTCAAAATTTAAGAGGAATTTATGAGGAATTTCACTGCGCATGCGCGTCGCGTATCCTTGGCATCGCACACACACGCCGCAGCGCGATGCCGGGCCGAACAAGCAAGCGAGACCTCCCCTTCCGCCACCGGCGCTGTTCCTTGCTTGTTTGTTTTAATTTTACTGACATACATTACATACAATATAACAAAATTGTGTTTATACGTGTAAGCAACTAAAAAAATCTAAATATTCGGGGCTTTACGGAACTGTATCTATGGCAATACCTATCTTCTCTTCCATCAAATGTCCCAGTGAACGACTTTTCAGCAATGTGAGCTTTTTAGAAGCTGTGCCCCTGACAACCGGTTCTTTAGCTCATCATTCAGGTATATTAAAATGATGAGCTAAAAAACCGGTTGTCAGGGGAACAGCTTCTAAATTATTTTTTATAAAAATTAACCTCCCTATAATTCATTTTGATTAATAATATTCGTCTTAAGTACCTAATTAACAAAAAAATAAAGACTGCATTCTTATTTTCATTTCAATTTCAAAATTAAATAGTATCATCCATCCACTCATCTTTTTTTGTGTAAGTGTGTTGTGTAGATATGTTACTGAACTCGTCCTTAACTGCTGGACCGATGTTAATGATTCATTATTGTGTGTGTTTTGAGAATGGTTTAGATTCATAGTTTGATCCACTGGAAAATGCCCTTTTAATTATTTTTTTTGTAGGTATGTATGTACTTAGTTATATACATAGACAGGACAGCGGATTTTGGGTTGGGTCCGCTAGTATTTATAATTTCGTATCATCCTCTTTTCATCTTTCTGAAGCGCGCAAGGCCTCGCGGCTGGTGAAGCGATCTATTCGATTAAGCGATACGGGTGCGGTCGGGTATATGACGGAAGACCATATCATTAACTGCCTCAGTAGCGTAGTGGTAGCAGGCCGCTACTACTACGCTGGGGGTCCTGGGTCCGATTCCCGGGTCGGGGACTATCAGAGATAACGGTTAAAAATCCTTAATCTCTGGTTCTATTGGGATTTTTCAATTTTCTGGAAGTTTCCCAGTAGGTATCTCGGAGTTTGGAAATGTGCCCGGAGATGGCAACAGGTTACATGGGCCAAAACGTAACCGGCGAGTCGTGGGTGTTTGCATGTATGTTTGATTGCATGCATTTACCTCTGCCTACCCCTTCGGGGATTACAGGCGTGAAGTTACGTACATTCTTCCTCTTCCGCTTCCTCATCCGCATCCTCTTCCTCATAAAATATCCTCTTCCTCATCCGCATCCTCTAAATTTGCGCGTCACAATTCCTCTTCCTCCTCCTCTTCCTCATAATCACTTCCTCAACAACCCTAATTTGTGTTACAAAATAATAATCTAATTAAAACAGCTTTAAACTCAACCATTTATCGAGATAGATTAGGAAATGCGGTTCATAAAACATTCATCATTAGGTATTCAATTGTTATTATCATTATAAGTAATTTAGGTCTTTGATTTTTTTAATGTTGCTGATTTCTGAACATCGATGGACCGACGTAAATTAATGTTAGATAACCTATGTACCTACTGAGATTTTACTTACCGCCATGAAATGTATATTAAAGTTATTCTCATTTTGTACTATCTGCCATGTAAAAAGCAAAGATAGGTAAATATGATGGCTTGTGCAGGCGTTTGTTTACTCGACAAAGGAATCAAAAAAATAAAACGTCTGGAAAGTTGACGGATTAACTAGGTACTTGGGGCCGTTCAAGTATTACGTGAGCACTATGGGGGGGCGGGGGGGGGGTCTTTATTCTGCTTATTTTGGATGACATGGGGGGTAGGGGAGTCTAGATGATGATTACGTCATCGGTAGTTATTTACTTTTTACACGAACCCTCACATTGTCTTTGCTTGAAAACGTAACGCTTTTTCGGGGATTCCCGTAAATAATGCATACGAATTAAAACATTATAATTATAATATTAAAAAAGCAATATATTAATTGAAAAATGTTTACGTAAGCATGGAGGGGGGGGGTAAGAGCTTTGCTTACTTTTGCTGACAAGGGGGATGGGGGTAAAGAATTGTAATAAATCTGCTTACGTAATACTTGAACGGCCCCTTATAACCTGGTACCTACGATTATTTTCCTGAATTACCAACATAATGCAAAGTTTTGATGGAGGTGATTTTGAGGTTGCCGACGTGAAACATATTGTAATTTCTATCATATTTTGACAATGTAACAGCAACTGTACCTACTTTATAAATGAAATAGCTTTGTGACAAGAATAACAGAATTGTCGAGTAATATTATAGGTACCTACCCATGGGTATTTCCACGAATACTTCTGTTTAGCCCGCTTAAAGTAGGCGCCATGTCACATCAAGGTTAAAGACGTAAATCTATCTATCGATTAGGAATCAGTGCCCAATATAAATATTCACTCAGCTGGCTTTAAAACGATCATCAATAAAATAAAACCTTTTGTCTAACCAAGAAGATTTATTCAGCTATTGTACTATGTAGGTCAACAGTTAAACATGGTTAACATTTGGCATGTTTACATGGATCGGTCACAACGGAACATAAAGTGACCATTAAATCAGACGAGCAACGACTTTCGTAATACTGCGCATCTATGTAATGTTCAATAAACTGAATTAGGAATTACTCATGAAGTGATTGAATAAAGAAGGATAAAAGACGTCGAAAATTCTGCAATGATGTACCTATACCTATTTAAGTATAACATTGATATATTTTGTAACAAACACTTCAATAAGAACATCTTTAAATGAAACATATTTTATATGCCAATCACAAATAGGTTCGTACTGACCTCGATCTTATTCAAATGAGGTCCAAAATCGTTTATTTTGTAATATTTTAAGTGTCGAATTGTTATCGTCGTCGTATGTAAATGAATTCTTCCCTTTGCACAGCCTTTATAGCATGTTGAAACGTCCGTTACACACCCAAGTTCCATTTTTGGTGCAGATAACAAGACATCCGCCGGATCATGTGGGGATCTCAGCATAATGAACGGATTTTACAACTAATGACAACTTATCAAACCTCTAAATAAATCAATGTTCAAATTGAAATTCATCATGTTCAATTCGATAAAGCAGAATTTAGTAAAATAAGGGAAATGAGAAAAAACTCGCATGAAAAGTCTGGTTATCCTGAGGTCGCAGGTTCGATTCCTGCCCGAAGCGAAATTTTTCTTTCCGTTTTTTCTTTAATTTCTAAAGTTCACTCGCATGTGTCATTGCGAAAAATAAATAGGTAGGATTACAAGAAGAAACTCTGTTAAATTACAAGGATTGATTGGACATTACCAACTGCAAATTGCTCAAATATGGCTACTTGTTTTTCTCATCTGCTTTATTTAACGGATCTTTTATTTCCATTTTTAAGTAGGTTTAATTGAATTCAATAGGAAATGGAAATACTTACGCCGGTGACGCGACACAACGCGTAGGTATAGGTAATGTTGATACAGGAACTCTGCAAAGATTGGTTTTATGCCATATTCGATATGACTTAGCTAATCATTCAAGTTACTGTCCAAATTTTAATAAAATACAAGCTCTGCACATTATCTTTATGGAATAAGTTACTTTATACGCTAAGTTGTCTTTGGTCGACTCTAAAGAGAAGAAAGAGAAACATCGCCTTACAATGTATTTATAAAACGCTTCATAAAAATATCTAAGAGATAATCTTATTGTACAAATGTAGGTAATTCATGGAATATTATATATAATATTTACCGAAATAACAAACATTGTTACGAACGTGTTAGCTAGCTTCCAAATAAAATATTCTTTGTCAATGTATGAGAGGGTCATAAGTAAATCAAAACTAGTCTACCAGCATGTCACCTTCTGTAACTGTGGGTTGTATCTCCCACGCCTCGACTTCGACCTTTCCAGTCAGCATACCACTCAACAATGCGTCTTATAAACAGAACCACTGAATATTCAATGTTATGTAAAACAGTATTATATATCCAACAGTTCAAAACAATTAAACATGTTAAGTTTATCTATTTGCTGTATCAATATATTTGAATGTATAATTCCTTAATGCAGAATTGTAACCAGAAGCGGCGGAAATGCAATTGAAAATTAAAAACCTACGGGAACTTTAAAAGTACAATCATGATATAAAACTTTCTCAACAAACCCACGAAACGCAATGACCCAACCTTCAATAGGTCGTTTCAATAAATCATAAAACTAAAACGTTGCGTAGGTGATCAAATAATATGGAGCCAAAATATTGTAAAAGTGTTGGTAGGTCTAGTGGCGATACACGTAGGCCTCGGAGTCACACCCACAGGACAGGTTAACTCGGCGCTCTGAAGCGATTGATTTTCATTTCAAATTACATAGCAGCCCACGCACCCTTCCAGAACGCATTCTTTATGCGTTCAAGTACACGAAGCTCGAACTCACCCGCTTTCGTTGTCATTTCAAGGAGTTTCTTAGCCTCTCTAAAGCGCTCTAAGGCGTATTTGGCCAAAAGTTTACAAGAGCGAATCAGAAAGTGGCAATGTCAAGAGGATACTCATGAATGTTGATTCTTGTAAGCCCATTGTTCAGAGTTAACAAATGGCGCTCGGAGTTGCATGTGTTTTCATGAGTGTAGAAAACTATCTCTCATTAGCTGAACGATCACGTCGCTTAACATCTAGATACGGTGAGCAGTGTCGTGGGAACGAGTGAAGAATGGGCATCTTGCTTGAACCAGTTTTCTATGAGATGTAGTGCAGCCTTATCGAGGTCGGTGCGATAATGAATCTCGTGTCAATATTTGCTGTACGGCATATTTTCTGAAACAAAGGCGATACCAAGAAAAAAATTTCTCTCCATGTCTTGCAGGACAACGTACGTAACTCGATTTGGAATCGTCAATACTTAAGTCCATATTGGGTGGTAGCGTTCAAGCCAGTTGACATTTTATTATATCATCTAAAACGGATGACTATTTGCGTCGTTTTAAATAAGCAACCCACAACGTATTCGAAGTTTACAACGTGTTTGAGAGCGACTGGAACAGCCTTGGCTCCTACACCTCCACGCAGCCCACGACTACCCTCATTTGGTCAATGATGTGGGTGCAGGTATAATCATAAGCTAAGCAACCTTATAATGACCCACCTAAGACTTACTTTTGCTAGAGGGTTGCGGAAAAGAACACATCAAAGGTAGGCTGCGCCTACACGACGACGCAATTATTGCAATATTATTATTCAGAACCTATTAGCAGTTTGATTCGACTTTAAAGTAGTAGCGAGGTTAGATTGACAATAAATCAACTAATATCGTACATACGTTAAGACCTCGGTGGCATTAATTTTGAAATTATGGGCTTGATTTTACGTCAAAAATCTTACCGAAATTACTCATATCAGAAGGCTATTAAACTCACTTTTATCTCTTATCGCGACTTAATCTGCTACTCAAGTGTTAACATTCTAGATAAAATTTATCAAAATAAATCTGATATTTCATACTCTTTATTGTTCATATCAGCCATTACATGTCATTTAACTCATTGATGCGTTCCTTTATCTTGTATTTGGAACTGTATCATGTTATCGATAATAAATACAAGTAAATATTTTGATTGATCGATTTATAATGTTTACAATTCATAGCACATTGTTATCTTACAGCGCTTCTGATTGTTTTGCTATGTAGATACATACCGCGAATGCTTGATGAATATGTAAATATTATCAGATGAAAATGTTTCAGCAATGTGAATCTGCTTCTTTACATCACTATTTATCATGTAGATATCAGCAGAAGCTTAAAAATATTTTAAATGAATGGTCCATGTTCTACCAATCCCTTTGAGCGTCCGGAACTCACGAATTATATTTTGGCATAGATTCAATAAAAATATGGGAAAAATTTAACCGTGTTTTCTTTTTTAACTGAATTAAATAAGTCTGTAAGACATGCTTCATGGTTTGCATTATCGTTTTTAATATTTCTGTGTTAGAAATAGCTCTATGTTAGTGTCTTATTTCGGCGTAACGCGATACGGCACGCCTGTCTGCTGTCAGTTTGTCGTCGATATTTTCGTCAAGTCTTTGCAGCTAGCGCTGATCCACCAACGACGACGTGTCAAATAAACCGTAAAATAATTAAGTAGGTACGAGGGCCTTGCAGTCTAGCGACGATACAATGAATAGTAATATCCCTACTAATTTATAGAAGTACAATAAAAATGCAAGTCTGTTAAAACGGCAGAACCGATTTTAAGATATTTGGAATGGAGATATTTTGATACTCTAAAAAGGATATAGGCTACTGTTTTTCAAAAAACCGGACAAGTGCGAGTTCGACTCGCGTGGTGAGGGTTCCGTAATTTAAATAAATATTTTCGAAAATATTACAGAATTAAAATGCAGGGACATAGCGGTTACGGTGGTCCCGGCACGGTTATATTATTAAGAATTTTCGATTTAATTTGAATACTCAAACTTCTAATACGTTTTCCAGTAATCTATAGGCAAAGAACTATTTTCCACATTTTTTTCAAAATTTTAAGTTCAGTAGTTACGGAGATAGGGGGGGGGGAATAATCAATTTTCGTCGTTTTTCTTAAATAACTTAAATTTGTTTATGCAGAAATTATAAAAAAAATATATCTGAGATGCTGACAACAACCTCTTTCATATGATATGTCACACGACACAGTTTACGATTTTTTTTTTTCTGATTTACGACCCGAAAGTGGCCCCCCAGTGTCCCCTGGCACAGACAGACAGACAGACAGACGCACGAGTGATCCTATAAGAGTTCCTTTTTTCCTTTTAAGGTACGGAACCCTAAAAAACCAATCCCCTAGGGTTAAAATATATATATTATAGGTAGTTTGTATGGAAGTCCTTCATTTTTGTTACGAATTCCACGCTATTTCGCTATTTTCACATTTACAATTATTTATACCGCAAATTGACACAAAGTGTAAAGCAGTCCAGCGATGCTTGAGAGCACTCACTGTTTATGGCAAATGTTAAATCAACACGTTTTTCGCAATCAAGCAAACTGGATTTAAATGACATGTACTTTAACCAGTGTCAACGCAATTCAACGACAATACGTTTATGAAATAACACCAATATTCAGTATTCAGGGTAAGTACTTCACGAAATTATAAATGATCAAGGTTTCATCAGTAACTAGGCAAAAACTACGTGGGTTTCAAATAGTTTATTTACATAAAACTTTGTATTGAAATGTGACGATGTATAGTCTCATCGTTCTATTTTACCGAAACCAATCTTGTTAGAATCGTTTGCCTTTGACACTGACTTGATTTCGTAATGCTTATTTAAATGCGAGTAAACATTGAACAATATACCTACGAGCTACCCGTTTACGAGGACATCTGGTAATATGTTCTAAACTGACGTCGACTCATAAGCTCGTGTCTTTCATTTTAAAGGAGAATGATACTGTTCCATACATTTCTGGACCCAGGTCTTGTAACTTCAACAAGGTCTTGGAAACACTGTACAAATTATGTCATTATCAAATGACTATAAAATAAATAATTTGAAATCCGGCCATTTTTTGAATTGCCAGTAATTGAAGTTTAAATGATGAAGTAAAAGTTGGCTTAGATTGCTAATTGTTAACTTTATTACAAAATAGGTATAGGTACCTACTGTGTAATGGGTTAACCAGAAACGATTTTGCAGGCCCAAAATTACTCGTCTCCTTAGCGAATCTCATACCTATCTAATTGGTTTTTGAAATTACTTAAAAGATAAGTTTGCTCATAAAACACTTTGAAGTAATATTGCAAAATTTCCAGTAAGTAATCCAAACTATACATCACTATGAACGATGTTTGCAGTATTAAAATAGTGTTTTAAATGCAAAATAAAAATGATGTGATGCTAAAAATATTTTGTCATCTCGAAGGCCTAACTTATAAATTCTTCGACCAAGCTGGTAGTAAGTCGTTACGGTATTATGACAAGTTGTATAGAGGTGTCACTCCGACAGACCTTGCCTCGCTACGGAATAAGACGTGACTAGTGTTTCAATGATCTCTAAAGGAATACTAAGAAAATCTTTTTAATGAATATCAAATTAGCTAAACTATTCATTGTTGTAATAGATAGTTGAGAAGACGTGTTTTACAGTTTTTATACAACAATTTATTTATAGTATGTTTTGGTTGGTGGTTTTGTTGATTCAGCAAATATTAATAAGCAAATACAGAATACCAAAAAAAAAATCAATTTAAGTTTTATAGTAAGTATGCATGCATTCACAGTAGGTAATCTATAGGTACATCCACCCTTGCATGGCGTAAGCTTTCATACATCATTTAATGCTTTTAAAGGTCTCTACAGATCATATTGCCTCTCCCAAGTCTGATATTGTGCCTCTATGCTAAATACCTACCATGATGCGTTAAGCGACGCGATAGTTGTAGCTGCATCTATCATTAAAAAATCTGTTAAAAATTAGAACACAGTTGATGCCACGTTTTGATTATTTCTTCAATATGAACATTTATACATACGTATAAAAACATAACATGTCATATTCATGTCTGTAATCCCCGAAGGGGTAGAGAGCTAATTGCATGCATTGAAGCATACATGCAGCATACAAACACCCTCAATTCGCCGGTTATGTTTTGGCCCATGTAACAGGTGGCGTGTCTATTGACATATCCGGTCACATTACTAAACTATCGAGAACTGTAAAACTTCCAGAAATGGAAAACTTCCAGAAATGGAAAAGTCCCAATAGAACCAGACATATAGGATTTTAAACCGTTATCTCTGCTAACCCGGTAATCGAACCTAGAACCCCAGTGTAATAATATTAAAAGTGACCTGCTACCACTAGACTAGGCAGTTCATTGAAGATTTATCATTAGTGCATCCACTTTACCACAAAATAAAATTTATTTTGTAACGCTACCAAGAAACCTATCAGGCTTGCCTATGTTAAGCATTACAATTTATTAATCGCTGATTACCAAGGTGATAATATTTTTAACAGAATTAATATCTTCGAGGTGCACAAGGTACAAACAGTGCCGTATGATTCAGTCATCAGATTGTGTAATCAGGTGTGTCGCCAATCGTCTCACCAATCAAGTTTTCAGAGTCGCACTTTACGAATGTCTCTGGCTCACTCTTAAAATGCCCGTTGTATTATTTAAGGCTTCTTTCATTATCTTTTTAGTGTAGACCTTTATTTCTGTAATTTTCATAAAGTTTATGTCGGTATCTAAATTTCCTCAGTAGCCTATTTCTAGCAGGCCACTGTTACTAAGCTCCCCAGCATAGTAACAGTGGCCTGCTAGAAATATGCCCGGGTTTGATTCCCGGGTCGAGGGTTATCAGGGATAACGGTGTCAAGTCTTTTATCTCTGGTTCTATTGCTTTTTTTTTTTCACTTTCTGGCAGTTTCTCAGTACCTCGGAGTTTGGTAATGTGCCCGGAAATTTCAACAGGTTCGCCGCCTGTAACATGGGCCAAAACGTAACTGGTGTATCGTGGGTGTTTGCATATACGCTTGAATGCATGCATTTACTTACCCTTACTCTGCTTACCCATTTTGGGGATTACAGGCGTGTAGTTACGTACCTACGTAGGGACAAAAATTCCACTTACGCTGGATTTGGTTTTGCTGTTTATGAATGGTTTATCTGTGTTATGAGATGAGTGTGACCTGAGTAACCTTTCAAATTCCTGCTAGCAAACATTACCTGACTAATAAATAATAAAATATTATTTAGTTAATTATTAGCCTAATTCTTCAGGGGATCTATAATTGTTAAGTACCTACCACACATGTTTCGATAAATCGCTACGATAAATAAAATAAAATTTTATTTATAAATTTAATTATATATTTTTTTTTTAATATAGCACCGACATTTTGAACCTCAATGACAAATCGTAACGTGTCTATGAACAAAGGAGATCAGCCAAAATGGTACATAGATTGTACATGAACAAATACTTTACATAAAATTTGTGCGCATAGAGCTGTAAATTTTTCAGTATAATATTATACTGAAAACCATCGGAAAAACATTTTAAACAGTTTTTGAAAAAATCTGTACTTTTGATATTTATGATGGCGTAGAAAGGAACGTAAAGAAATGTAATGGCGTAGGATATAATTATTGTACCAGAAAGTATCGATTAATCATATTTAAAAAAATCGGTTACATTATAAATAGAAAAATAAGTGAAAGTACACGTTAGATTTCATTTTAATTTGCCAACAACCAGATGAGGATTTAATGAAATACATTCATTTAGGTTTTAAAAATCAACACAAACGACTAAGTGAAGTGACCCGATCAATGGATCGATATTCTTAAACATCGATATTTTGTGACAGCCGCCTATGTTGACACATCCTTTTTTGACGCTTTGATATGTCACCTCATGTCTGTCACTGTCTGATGATTGACGTCACGTCATTCACTTGGCGTTCAGTGACTTCTCTGTGTTTTGACTACTGGCTTGTTTATGTGCTTGTTGAAACGATTTTCGAGTGATTTTGCGATTTGGAATACGTAGGTAGTGCTAGAGGTTTCTGTTCAAGTCAGTTGATCGTGTTCGTTAGTTTTTCTGTAAACAATTTATTATAATCTGCAAAAGCAGACTGGAGTTTGCCAAAAAAAAAGTGCTCGGTGTTCAGTGAAAAGCATTCATAGGTAGGTATTTGTGGATACAAGCGTGATTATTTAGTGTACAAATCACTTTCTTAGCGATAATAGCAATCTACAAACCGTCAATTTTAAATTAGCGCCTATTAGTACGAAAAAAAAAAAAAAAATTGGCGTAAAAACGACTTCATTCTTACAATTTTTAAATTGGTATATCTCATGAACCCCACGCGTCAACGAAGTGAAATATATTTTAAATAGGAGTATATGTACTAATGTCTGAGGAAGAAAAGTTTTATTGATGTACAATTATGTACCAATGCCCCATACAAAGTGGCGGATCTCCTTTGTACAGTTACCTGGTATGCGGGTTGCAGACCGAAAACTAAGGTAACTTAGTTAACTTAGCTTGTGTAGCTAACGTAGGTAGTTTTCCGTACTTGTGTGCAAACTGCAAACTGTTAGGAAAAACTGCGTCAGCTATGCCAGCTTAACTACACTAAGGGCTAGATTCACAGACCGCACTACGACTTTTCTTTCGAGCAAAGTACGCTTCGAACTGTCAAAACGCATACATTTCTGACAGTTCTAAGCATACTTTGCTCAAAGTAAAGTCGTAGTGCGGTCTCTGAATCTCGGAGATTCAGAGACCGCACTACGACTTTACTTTGAGCAAAGTACCTATGTTTAAAACTGTCAGAAATGTATGGGTTTTGACAGTTCGAAGCGTACTTTGCTCGAAAGTAAGTTAAGTCGTAGTGCGGTCTGTGAATCTCGCCCTAAGTTAGTTTAGCTTTCGGTCTGTTGTCTAATTTTCATTGTTCATTCATTCATCACCGTTTTTATGTACCTATTTAGGTAACTACAGTGTGATAGTAGTGATTCCTCGCAATGTGTATGATTCTCAGAAAATAAAAAAACGGTAAAGAGAGGAAACGCATCTTCATTTTGACCTCTGTCTTTGTGTGGGTGTCTATAGGCTGCAGTCATCACTTAACATCAATGTGAACAGCATGCTTGTTTGCCAATTCCATTACATACATAAAATGTTCGGCCATTCATAAATTTAAGGTTTGATCAAAAATAACACAGATTAACTTTGCAGGCACTTATCCTGCAGCTCTATTGGTAGGTATTTAATTTACATAACGACATCGAATATTATTCACATTGTTAGGTAGATAGGACCTTGTAATACAACGCTAATGAATATTACATAAATAGAACAAGAATATACCTACCTAAATAAGATAATCATAAACGTTATGGTTTTTACAATGTACCTATAGTGATCTTACCATTAAACGAAAAACAGGAGATTCCAGTCAAAGGAATTATAATAACGGAGTAGGTAGCTATAAGTGTGATAGGTACATTGTGTCAATATCGTCGTCGTTTACGATAAATAAACAAGACTACGTTATCATAAAAAAACGAATACCGTAAGTAAATTATTGATAGGTACCTACCTATCTAAATAAGTTTCATCTTGCTGCGTTCATAGTACGATATCAATCAAATCAGCACTTAAATTGCGAACGAAGTCAAGTCGGACCAGTCGGTAAGTATTCAGAAGCCCAAGATAAGGAATAAGTACATACTGCCAATGGACTGGTTACGAACGGTAATAAAACGAGGCTACAGCGTGCAATGAGCGGTGCGCCTGCGCCGTGCTGCGTACAAATCTCGTATGACTGAAAACGGCTGACGACTATGGTACCTACAAAGTGGCGACATTCGACATTCCACAAACTCGCGCGGAATGTACCACGGCCCTACGAACAGGTTATCCTCCAGGACTCGTGAATCTCATGATCCTTCACTTTACGCGCCCTCATTCTCATTCCACACACTCGTTCACCACTCATTGATCTAATTAAAGCGATTTATCCGCAACATTCGGTTTGTCAACTCGAATGCGACCAACAAACCCGTTTACCTACTATTCATTTCACCGATCTCTTTCGACGGCGACAATCTAACGAATGCTGACCGCAAATCGCCGACGGTGTGCCAGTCTGCATTACATAGCTTTTCAAAACGAAGGATCGTGTTACAAACATCACTGGACCATAACTCGGCGGGGCCGAAGACAAAAATAAACTTAATATCGTGTGCGTTGTAGCATTTGTCGACGCATCCAATTTACGATCGCCCAAGTGACAAGAATCGGCAGTAGATACGGCTGGTTTTCACATCGGCTGAGATATTTTGCTAAGTTTAATACCAATTTGACCTACCTTCGTCCAAAAGTCGCTCCATGTGCATGAAAACATTCGGGAACGCAGCCAGTTGCTTCCTGTCTTTGAGCAACTGAGCTAAGTAGTCCGCTATACTTTGCGTCGAAGGATTGTTATTATCACACATTTTGAATAAAATTTATATAACTCAAGACACGTTAAATGTTTATTTCAACACGTTCAATATGATATTGTACTTCAGTTATTGGTTATTGTTATTTTATGAGATATCTATGTTAGAAAAGTTAACTTCACTACCACACACATCGAAGTTTCGTTCACCACTAAATGACGAAGTTAACCGAGCTGAAGTTGTGGGCGAATATAGTGCTGCGCCTGCGCTCTTGTCGAATGGATTTTTTGTGTGCGCGTGCGGCTTCTGTTCACAGTGTAGGCGTAATAATAACTGATAGTTGTCTCTTTCACGCACGCTGAAATAGTATATCTGTCTCCACATCTCTCTTGACGACGGATTGCGACTGGGTCGCCATCTAGTTTATTACTTTGAAAATTATACGCCCGCTAATTATTCTTACTATTGTCATAGGTATATTGTTGTTAAAATTACAATACCTAGTTTAAATGGTAACTTTATTGTTAGCAATAATTGACATCGTTTATGATTATTTCCTACGACTTGAATGCTTATTAAAAAGTTAATAATTTTAGAAGTAGGTACCTACATATTTATTAACTTAAACATAAATAACGGCTTTACCAGAATAAGCAATAATGTGACTCAAATATACCTTTAAAGTAACAAATAAATAAAATTGGAGTGTCTGTTTGAAATATTAAAATAACAGCTTTTTACTAAATGCATATGTATGTATACACGGTACAAATACTAAAACAACATTTTTTACAATTTTTGTCTGTCTGACTGTATGCTTGGCAGGGCTAATCTTTTGAACGGCTGGACTGATTTTGACGGGACTTTCACCGGCAGATAGCTGATGTAATAAGGAGTAACTTAGGCAACTTTTATCTCCATACATCCATACATAATACATACCTACATACAAATTAGTAGGATTGGAGTGTATCCGACTTAGACAGGACTTCCACGGATTGGTAGCTGATGTAATTAGGAGTAACTTAGGCTACTTTTATCTCCATACATACATACATACCTACATACAAATAAATAGAATTTGAGTGTCTCCGATTTTGACGGGACTTTCACTGGCAGATAGCTGATGTGATAAGGAGTAACTTAGGCTACTTTTATCTTCATACAACCATACATACATATACATACCTACATACAAATAAATAGAATTTGAGTGTCTCCGATTTTGACAGGACTTTCACCGGCAGATAGCTAATGTAATAAGGAGTAACTTAGGCCAATTTAATACTAGCTGCGCCCACGACTTCATCCGGGTAGATAGATACCTACTGAACAATCATATTTTTTCTCACGTGGCCGAAGTCGCGGGCACAGCTAGTAGGTAATATAGGTACTCAGTAAAATCATAGTTTAAAGAAACTAAATTAAGTAGGTAGGTACACACTTTTAAAACTAACTGAACTTAAAAATTAAACAGTAGTAGGTATCTTATTTAAATCTAAACTAATATTACCTATAAAGAGGTAATATTTTTTTGTTTGTTTGTTTTGAATAGGCTCAATAACTACTGGACCGATTTTAAAAATTTTTTCGCTATTCGAAAGCTACATTATCCACTGGTAACATAGGCTTTATTTTATTTTGGAAAAAATCGGGTTCCGTAAGATATTTGGGTTTTTCAGACACAAGGTGTAAAAAATCAACCAGAAAAGTTACTTATTTCGCCAGTTAAACATGTACTATGTGGGGGGGCACTTCATGGGTCTTTATTGCAAAGATATATTTTTATATATTATCTAATTATAATAATCAATAACTCGAATTATAATAGGTAAAGGTGCTATTCCGCGGGTCGCGACAGTCGTCGGCCGCGCGCGGCTATAGATGCAGTATGAAAATGTATGGAACCGATTCCGCGGCTCGCGGCAGACACGCGCGGCCGACGACTGTCGCGAGCCGCGCGCGACCGTGCGTATATTGTTTTCAGAAACGTCATGGATTTCATGGCGCAAACATAACGAACCTCTATGGTGAAACCATTTTACCACTGGCTAGTTACACAGCACATATAATATGTTTGACATTTTGACAGACAACACCGACTAATTTCGAAATTTTCAAGACATAGGTTAAGATCCCACTGCAGAATCATTTCGTTCATCCAGATATGCTGCAAACCTAATTTTTACGCAACATTATAATCTAGAGAATATATTATATCCACTAGGTTGCCTATCAAAATTTGGCCCCAAGTATTTTTAGTTCTATTATTTTACTTTTAACAGCCAGCAACTCTTATTTGCGGCCGTATTAATTTGGCTCCCGTATACCATAATAATGAGAAAAAAAATAGCTTTAATTTACTAATTTACATTTTTAGAAAATACGTAAGGGCGGCCAATTGCCTAACCGCGGACGTGATTTTCCTGATTCTTTATACATATTGCCGTGAGGTGGACAATATTTTAAATGGCCGCAAGTATATTTTATATAAAAAATACTTGCGGCCATTTTTTGAAGGCTAATCTAGTGGATATATATATTTTAGATTATAAATAGGCGTAAAAAATAGGTTTGCAGCATATCTGGATGAACGAAATGATGGTGTAGTGGGATCTTAACCTAACAAGGCCGCGAGCGGCTCGCGACAGTCGTCGGCCGCGCGCGTCTGTCGCGAGCCGCGGAATCGGTTCCATACATTTTCATACTGCATCTATAGCCGCGCGCGGCCGACGATTGTCGCGACCCGCGGAATAGCACCTTAAGTGACTCTTGATTGTACAGTAAAATAAATTACAATGTAATGTAATGTCCCCGTAACCTAATAATGAGACATAATTTTGCAAATCGGCCCACAAACGACGGAGAAATCGCTTAAAATACACCCAAAAAAAAACATGCGGGTCGAATTGAAAACCTCCTCCTTTTTGAAGTCGATTAAAAACAACTTACTTGGTCCTTAGGGTGGCTAAACACCTCTGTTTTTTGTGAAGTTGTCCATAGGGTGCAGTCCTTAGATTAAAGATTTAAGAACTAAGGCTGCAGTCGTCACCTATCGTCCTTGTGAATAGCAAGTAGGTAGTATGCCACAATCTTAACATAAAAAATATCTATATTTACAATTGTTTGACCTTATCAATAAAAATGCACAATGTTCATCTATTGACGCACTGATCTAGAAAACAGCCGGCTATACCAACATTTTATTGATGACCAGATGTCTTAAGGAATTCTTTGAATGTAGAACTTTGCATCATTGGCAGCATAATAAGTAGGTAGTATCTAAATAAAGTCACTTAAAATTTTCATCGTCTAGAAAAATCACTCTCCAGTCATTTGTTAGCATTACAAATTCATGTCTGTATATCAATAGCAGTATGAGTAGATAATAGAAACAATACTATTATTATAAATATAGATTGCTGAGGGACGGGTTACTTTCGCGCAGCTGCGCCCTATATGGCAGTCGCGGATATTAACACGGGGAATGAAAATTAAAATCTTTCGGTCCATGCTCTATGGGTGTGAAACGTGAAAAGTGACTATACCCTCCTGAGTTCTAGAGTAACTTTTTTTCGAGATTTTTATTGAAATTTTTATATTATACTAGCGGCCCGCCCCGGCTTCGCCCGCGCTGCTCTGCTCCTATTAGTCATAGCGTAATGTAAGCTATCCTATCTCTCAAGTTGGATCGAACTGCACATGGTGTGCGAATTTTATTATAATCGGTTAAGTGGTTTAGGAGTCCATTGAGGACAAACATTGTGACACGAGATTTATATATATTAAGATTACTTAAGGAAGACTTAGTAGAGGAAAAATAGTAAAAAAAATCCTGTGCTGGAAAATCTAGATTTTCACTACGTCCTTTACAAAGGACAACGGAATGGAATCGAGTTGTCCTTTGTATAGTACATAAAATAACTTCGTACAGATTGTAGGGATATTAAGACATTTTAGAATAAATTAAAAGAAGTTAAGTTCTATTTTCATTATTATTTATTATATACTCTTTAAAATCAACTAAAAATATACTTCTTTCTTGAGAAAATTACGACAAAATGACAAAATACTGTAATTTTCTTGTCACAACCAGTTTTCCGGCAGCGCCATTGTTTTTTTTATCATATTTTGGTGAATGCGCAGCACTTTAAGTACAAGTACTTCGGTGCAAGTTCATGATACTCAATTTCACCATCATTTTCAGACTCGTCTTCATTGTCATGGATTAGTTTAGTGCCAATTCGATTTGTATTCATGCATTTTTGTACAATATAAGTTTTTTTGCATCTACCATTCTATACTGCAGCCAAGCGATGACAACACAAAGGGCACATACATGTGTCATTACACGAATGGAACACTTTTTGGTACGACTGCGCGATGGACAACCTGAAAGCATCCGATCTGCGAGGTCGACGCCGCCCATGGTTCCATTATAATAACTTTTTAATAACTTCTGGTGTTCTTACCTTCTCATGTCTCTTATCTTTCTTCGACTAGTGCTCACATTCATCTACACTTCATAGTAACAAGATTTTACTAGTGGCAGTGTTCCAGTACAGGAGCTTGAGGGCGTAAACACCACCGCATTACCTAATTTATCTGCCGCTAAATGGTACTGTTCAGCACTATTGTGTTTCGGTTAGATGGTAATGTATGGCCCTGTAATAACTATCACAAGACATAACAACATAGGTCTCAGGGGCGGCAACGCATCTGCATTTCCACCTCTAGTTTTGATGTAGATATCTATAGGCTGCAGTCATCACTTAATATCAATGTGAGCTGCATGCTTGTTTGTCACCTTCCTTACATAAAAAAACGACGTCAATAGAACTGGTTTGTTATCAAGCCACATCGTGATAGTCAATTTACCATCTTCTCTAACATTAACTTGACTGCTTCCTCTTGCTCATAATAGTTTTTTGGTACTTTATTTTTAATTATTGGGATTGTTATACTAGTTCTAGGTTTCGCTATCTCTTGGATTTAATTGTCGCCGAATTAACTCCGGACCTTATTTGAAATCATCTCCAGAATAATCAAACTCGGTGCCTGTTTAGGCCCCGATGATATCAGCTTCCCTCAGTTCTAAAATCAAAAGAAAAATGTACTATGTACTGTATAAAGTACAGGAGGACACAGATACAAAAAAAAAATAAATTAATTCTGTTGTACTTTATACAGTACATAGCAATGAAAGGCAACGTTTCTGGGTAATTAACAGTTTTGAATAAAAAACAGTACACTAAATTTCGAGATTGAACTAAAGTATAGTAAATTCACATAAATAATTAAATATTTAATTGTAAAATGATAAGATGAATACAGATTAACTTACGCCTGCGCGGGCGCACGCTCGCACTTCGCTTTCCATCACTATTTTTGAAAACAAAACAAATTGCTTTTTGACAGTTGACCTCTAGAACATTATCCCAATAGGCCAATAGATGTTGCAAAGTGAATATTTCACTCGTTCAAACACAGTATTTTTTTATTTCTTATGTACTATGGAAAGTACAGATGTACCCAGGAGGATACATCTCACGTGCCATCTTCAAGTGTTCATATGCCGTTGCCTTCGTAGTATCCTCGGTATCCTTATACTGGCCCGAGAAAGTGCCAAATGAAGAACTTCTCAACTACTGTCACAAAAAAATCAGTCAATTTCGGCGTCACAAAAAGAATTCAATAAGGACTGTACGTCCTTATTGAATATATATATATATAATATAAGCTAAGATAAACATCCAACGAATAAATTATAAATACAAAGAGTACAAAAAAATGTATGTTAATGATTAATCAACAAATTATAAGCAAACAAATACATATATGTATACTAATGATTAGAAAAAAAAATGAATAAAAATAGGCGAATAAAAATAAAATACGTAAATAAAATAAACTTAACAAAAGAAAACTTTAGTATTTAACCACAAAATCTAATAAAACCAATTTGGGTCGCCCGTATCCATAAGCGAGGGCTCTAGTTGGATCTACCAACCTCTTTTAAACCTGTTGTTTAACAAATCATTGCAGGGGGATAAAAAGAAATAATAAAAAAAAGTAGATTGGACACACTGCGAAAGGAGCATAAGCATATTCCTATTGGCGTCGATCCATTATTGCGGAAGCGGAAGGCATCGGAAAGTCGTGGAGCGTAAAAGCCCAAAGCCCAAGACCGAACGACCTGGAGAAACACTGTGAACGCCCTTTGCCCCATCTAGGAGACTTAGGACATTAAGTCAAGTAAGTCATTTATAATGTAACGCGAATTCGCGTCTGTATACCCAAAAAAATTAGGAAGAGGAGGTATCGTGTTCCGGTTAGATGGTCACGTATGGCCTTGTATTACAGAGGCAAAACATCCAAGACCCTAGAGTACTAGAGTCAGCCACGCATCTGCATATACACCTCCGGTTTTTGTGGAGATGCCCATAGGGAGTAGTAGTTAGTCATTTACGATCAATGTTAACTTCAGGCTTGTTGCCACCATCATAATATAAAAAAATAAATACCTACTGAATTACGTACACAATACGTCTCTGGGGTGCATCTGCATTTTGACTGCATCTGGTTTTTGTGTAGGTGGCTACGGGCTGCAGTCATTACTTAGCTTCCCATGTGAGCTGCTTGCTTGTTTGCCACTTTCGTTGCATAAAAATGTACCTACCTAGATATAAGTTTGCTTCGGGGTTGCATATGCTTCAAGCATGCAAACACACATGATTCGTCAACAAAGTTTTAAGCCGCATTGAAACTTGGTTAGTGTCAGTTATAGTATTGCATATGGTAGAGCTCCAATGGTGACTATACCACTAATATAAAAAAAAATAGGTAAGGTTTTCATAAGTAGGTAGTATTATAATTCTGTAGTTATGCGCTCTACTTATATAGCTTGTAATAATATGATTATAATAAAAATATCTGCATAGATTTTTTCTTTTAGGTATTCTTATTGACATGGAAGCGAAATATCTTCACGATAATCTTCACTGCAGTAGAAATTTTTTAACAATAGACTTGCTTGATGGTTTATTTCATTTTGCAATAAGAACTCTTTTATTTACCAATATGTACATAATCAACGTCAACCGCTACTTACATATTCTCTGCCGCTACTTCACTCATAATATCCATAAAAAGTAGGCGCTAACAGAAGTGCACATAAAAAATTTACCATTTCAAATAATTGAAAGTTACGACTACACCAACACTCGTTTTGTAATATTTAGAACGAAAATAATGTGTTTTTTTTTCAATACATCCACGCAAAAGGAAGTAGTGGGCGAAGGTTGTATTGTTTTCCATTAAGTTATGGCCCGCAAAGTTATACAAGAACTACATGGACGATTGATTGCGTAATTATATACACATACTTACACTTGTTATGTGTATTTAAGATTTCTATGCAAATCATCATTCGAAATAAAAATGACGTCATATTTTAAAGAACAGCTATAATTTTATGTGTGATAATTGACATTGTCCATGATTAGATTTACTATTAAAGGAGACGTTCCAAAATGTATGGAGCTTGGCCCCGCACCTTGTACATTATATTGAGAGAAGAACCATACAAATGTAACTACGTTAAGAAAAACCGACTTCAAAACTGAAAAGTAAAAAATAATAAAGATTTAATTGTAATTATATCCTACCTATTATTTATATGTGCTATTTACTAATAGGCTTGAAGTCGCTGCCAAGCCTTAAACAAATAACTATATTTTAATCACTTAAATATGAATACGAGCAAATTAATACACTGAACAAAATGTAACCGGCGAATCGTGGGTGTTTGCATGTATGCTTGAATTCATGCATTTACCGCATTTACCTCTGCCTACCCCTTCAGGGATTACAGGCGTGAAGTTACGTTTTAATACCGGCTTGGTACCGACTTCAAACCTATTAGTAAATAGCACATATAAATAATAGGTAGCATATATAATTACAATTAAATCTTTATAATTTTTTACTTTTCAGTTTTGAAGTCGGTTTTTCTTAACGTAGTTATATTTATTTAATATTTTTTAGTTTATTGCTGCATTGCCAATTAGATTAATGTTCAAATCTGTTAAATTTGTAAAATCTGACTCTTTTAGCTTCGTGACAATTAGATACCTAATTTAAATTATTTATGTGTGTCGATACAAAATTATTACACGACTATACGAAATCAATGAAAAAATTTTATTCATGAAGGAGTTAATAAGCTGTGTTGTGTCGTCGATGAGTAAATGTGTCATTGTCACTTGTTAACATCTTGTTGTCATGCGCATTACGGCTATCTAGGACGTCAGTGGATTCAACGCACTGTATGACAACTCGCCGTCTATTCTTATTCCTTTGGTCTGAGGTGAAAGTAAGTAAAAAAATGCTCATAAAATAAAAACTGAGGGGCGTATCTGAATCAAATTTTTATGGGACCAATTCGAAACTATTCCGCATCAAACAAAAAAGAATTACGTAAATCGGTCTAGAAATCTCGGCGAAATTCGCGTACATACATAAAAAATATATATATATATACCGGCCGAATTGAGAACCTTCTCGTTTTTTGAACTCGGTTAAAAATACTTAATCATTTTCAGCTGTTCAAATCGTTTATTATATTATTATGTACCTTCAATTAATTGTCGTAAGTACCTATAAATTTAAAAAATAAGAATGTTATAGTAGCAATATGGTGACATATTGTTGTCATACAAAAATGACATAAAATAAATATTTCCGACAAAAACACAACGATTCAAACTATTTTTGAGTATTTTTCCATGACTCTACGTATTGGCGGCGTGCGGTCATCGTGACTCTGTATAAAGGCAAGAGTTCACGTAGGACTGCACCAGCTATAGAGCGATCAGTTTGATCATTTTGGCAGCTAAAGTGTATGGGAAAGTTTTAGAAAGAAGGATGAAATTGTGGGTTGCGCAGGGTTGTTTCCGAACTGGAAGAGGATGTATGGATCAAGTTTTCTCCCTCCGCAACATCGTAGAGAAGCATCTGGCTGTGAGCCAGAAGATGTTTGCGTTTTTGTGGATTTGGAGAAAGCGTTTGATAGAGTAATACGAAAGGAGCTGTGGGAAATTTGCCAGAGTATGGCATTGACGGCAGTCTGCTCCGTGCAATACAGTCCACGTATGTGGACTGTCAAGCATGTGGGCGGGTAGATGGGAACATGTCACCCTGGTTTGATGTTAACATCGGTGTCAGATTGGGTGGCGTGCTTTCGTCTAGACTGTTTATCCTATATCTGGACAAATGCCTCCCGAGGTTGAAGTCAATGGGTGGAGTGCGTATGGGTGACTTACTGTTTGCTTTACGCAGACGATGCGGTAATTGTAAGCTGTACACCATCTGGGCTACAGCCCAGATGGTGTACAGCTTACAATTACACTGGCACAGCACTGGTCACAGTCATGAAATAAGATTGTATGGAGAAAGGCTTACAATTGTGGTGTGTCAAAACCGGGATATCTGGCGCTTTACACTCTCTGCCTACCCCTTTAGGGACCTGGCGTAAAGATACATTGTATACATACTCTACGTATTTTTTTCTATCTTTTGATATTGTGTAGGTACCTACAAGGTGCGGGCCCAACGTGGACAATGTCCTTTTGTTTTCCGTTAGCTCACGAGAAAAATATGACAGTTGATTTCAATTGTTCAGTAGCCGCTGCGGCGGTCTCTCTATGCTGATGACCTTTAACTTACATTTTGGATAAGAAGGTGCATGTCAAATTATCACATATTTTTTTATTGTTGTAGTACTAATTAATCCTGATAAACAAATACAATAACACGAAGACGGTACCTTTTGATTTGAACTTCGCGTCGAATGATTTTGCCGGCGCTGTTTTTGTGTGAAAAATACGGAATAATTATTAATTGCTATAAAAATAAAGGGTTAAAAAAATTCAAAAGAGGAAATTGAAATCAAAGCCTTTAAGTAGTAGGTACCTACTTAGGCACGTAAGAAGTTATACCTACCTATTTCTTTACCATAACAAGCCAATATCTATAAAATAAATAAATAAATAAAATACGCATACACTCACAGCCGCACACTAGGTATAACTGTGTCGTGGGTGCCGTTGTACACACACAACACATACACAAACACCCAGAGCCGAAACAAATATCTGTAGGCCATACAAATATTTGTCCCGGTGTGGCGATCGAACCCGCGACCCTTCGAATCAAACGGTCGTCTCACACCGCTGGACTAACCGGGTCGTCAAAACCTATGCTAGAAATAAAACAAAACGACAAAAAAAGTTCAGCAACTTACTTCAAACTGTTGCTTATATCGGTGTGCGCACGCATCGTACAAATTAGCTCTCATTATTTTTTCCAATCGCACCAAAAGAAGTAGGTACTTATACTTAACTTCAAAAATCTGAAGACAATTACATTCTCACCTTCGCCCGAGTAGGACTCGGTCACAGTACAAATAGTAGTTTCCACACTGTTCATATTTGTACTGTGACTCGGTTGCTCAGGTAAGAATATTATAAACTGTAGACATCTAAATATGTACCTAAGGTCTAAATGAGGATGCGTTTCTACAAGTTAGAGACCTAATCATTACGTAACAATTATTATGCCTACTTGTAAAAGATTTCATATGGAAGAAATACCTAGTTATTTTTTTTTATGTAATGAAAGTGGTAAACAAGCAAGCAGTTCACATTGATGTTAAGATTGTTAAATGATACAGCCTATAGGTATACACTCACACAAAGACCAGAAGTCAAAATGCAGATGTGTTACCACTTCTGAGGCCTAAGGTGTTATGCCTCTGGACCGGAAATTACAGGGCCGAACAATACCACCTGACCGGAATACGATAGTTCTGAACACTACCATTTAGCGGCAAGTATACCTATAAGTTAATGCGGTAGTGCCTACGCCCGCAAGCTCCGTCACTGGAGTTCTACCAGTAAAAAAATCTAGGTACCATCTGCCCAAGATAAGGCCACGTAAACAGTTTTTTGTCCTGCCATACGTAAACAGAGGCCCCTACAAACAACGGAATCATCTTAAAGAAATAATCATACCGACTCTTTATATCATCGACCGAATTCGTTTTAAACAAGCCAGTACATAAGATCAATTAAAATTACCCGAGTTAGTTTCGTTTTATCAATTTCGTTAAAAGGATAAATGGATAATTGACCCCTATCCAGTCTTGGATCTATCGAATTAAACGGATTAAATAAAGTTCCACGCTCCATTTCCTAAACTATTATGGGGATTCGTATGAATTCGTACTATCGTGTTTTGATACACACTGTATGAGTAATTTTCTAATTGCGGTGGTGTGTGGGTGGGACTTCAAACAAAAATATCAACGTCAACAAAAAAGTCACACACATCGGCGTATAAACTAACACTAACATTTTTAATTCTATATTCTTTGTCAGTTGCATTGTCATATGTGCTGGATAGAAAAATACAAAGGAAAGAATAGCAACACATTAGCTAAAATACGTTTATGAATAAGGGGGTTCAAGTTGAACTATGTTTCTAAAAGTCTGCACCAAAAGACTAGGTAATCAGTCCCAAGTATATATCTGGAGTTTTTAGTGTTAAATTCAGAAAGCCTTCAAGAGTTCAACAAAGACTTATACAAATTATGATGGACTTACGGCCAAATACTCCAACGTCACTTAAATCTAAGTGGGACTTAAAAGTCTTCTGTCTTTATAAAACACGTTCAAACGATAGAGATAGCGCACATTTGAGAGTTGCTTTAAAAGGAGTGACGTTTGAGTATTCGGCCATTAGGACGTTAGAACGAATTATCATAAATTAATTTGTAGTTTCCTGACAGTGATGAAACATGATACCTAGTGGTTTTCATCTTTTTTAGTTTCACTAATTATAAATTTGGTACACGTGAAACTATTAGGTATTTTACAGTATCCAACAAGAAATATAGCCCATCGACCTTAAGAAGGAGACTTCGACTTATTTCGGGTCTGTAGAGCGTTGTCTCTTTCGCACCATACCTATCTGACGTTTGTCGACCATTTTGATCAAGTTATGACCAATACTGGATGGACTACGGATGCTAACGTAGGCAGTGTGCAGCAGAGATCACGCTCTACGATGTTGAAACCCGAAACTAGCCGATCGTCACTTTCATAGGCTCGATGTGCAATATTTCTTGATGAACACTGTACATTTATTACTATGTATTTTTTTTTGTCAAAGTTAACGCCTAGGTACTTAATGTTAGTACGATATAAACATTAGTGATGGATTTTTTTATGCAATGGAAGTGGCAAACGAGCATGCAGTTCATACTGATGTTAAATAATGACTGCAGCCTATAGACACTAACACAAAGACCAAGGTAAAAAAAAATGTTAAGTGTTCTAGCCGTAAACACCATCCTGAAAATTCAACGAACATTTGAAAAAAGAATTGGGAAAATTGGTCCAGGCGTTGTTGAGTTATGCGCTTACCAACACATTTTGCGATTCAGTTTTATATTATAGATTACCTATATTATTTAAAACTAAGCGACACAAGTAATGTCGGCAAATCTCTAGGATTAAAAAAGAGACAGTGAAAATCTCCGTTGAGTAATTTAATTACTAAACCGCATTAATGGGCAGCAGTAAAGATGTGTACAACGTGTGCAAGCCAAAATACCAGATGTCTATTTTTATGCATCTAATTCAGAACGTACCTAATAAAAACACAGGTTTTACATTATTTCGATACAAAATACTTATTTGCTACAGAAGAGTTAAAAAATAGTTATTTGCTTGACCTATTGCTATAAAAATGTATATAAAATATAATATCTATATATTTATAGCAATAAGTAATTAAGGTTCAAACCTACCAACTTACTTTTTCAGTATTTATGGTTCCAAACCTCTAAAGGAAAATAGGGACACTTAGAAGATCACATATATATAATTACCTATAAACGCTACGTGGAGTAGTAAGCTTTACTACTTTGCGACAGTGATGTAAAATAAATATATCTACAAGAAAGAAAGAAAATATACCTATTATGGAAAATTTTCTTTTGTACTATTTCATTTTCTTTGAAATTATACACTTTAGATATGATGTACAAATAATACTTACTGTTGGTAGGTACCTAAGTTGCTATACGACATTTAGTTACATCAAAAATGGAAAAAAAGGACCTAAAAAAATACTGACCTAAAAACCAATCCTTTCATAGATCTTTGGTGGGCGAAGATACTATTGCAAAAGTAGATACCTATAACGTGCATTGCTCTTTGGGATTAAATCGGTTTTCTGCTATTTTTCAGTGATGGGAAGGAAATTTGAAATCGTTTTATTTTTTAGTTTTTGGCGTAGCGCGGTAATTACCTACTTAACATCCTTTTAAGAAAACGGAAATCTACCTTCTACATAGTGCTTATTAAATGGATTTCAAACGAACTACGTAATAGACCATATTATGAACCGTTTGATTAGGTATATGAATCCTTATTAAAGACAAAGGATAATACTGTTTCCGAGACTGTAGTTTTGGACAGATGTACGTACCTACTTAAAGATACATTTTGTCCGAAAAAGTAGCCTACATACTTTTTCAAGACTGAAAATATCTCAATGTTATTTCTTAGTAGAGTTAAAGGGTTATACACCTATACTAGTATATCTATGATAGCCCCCGACCCGTGGATCGAATCCACCACCCCAGCGTACCAGTAGTGGATTGGAGTAGAAAAGTTAATTTATTTTCTAACCTACAAAATATTCTTGAGCAAAACGAATTGCATCTATACCCAACACACCCAGCTGGTATGAGTCAGGCAACAGAATTTTATTAACATCAGTTTCGCCATGATGACACAATTTACACGCAATTCAAATGTGTCATCTAATTAATAATCTCTGTAGATGTAATTATTCAGAAACACTTCAATGAGTGCTCTGTCGGATTGTTTGATCTGTACATACTTTTACAGGATCCATATTCGAACGTGACTCAATATTGTCAGCCTGTTTGACGCGGTGTCCGCCTGCCACCGTCTCTTTTCCTACACCGTACTATGCGCCGAAGAGAGAAGTTCCACCCTCCCTAACTGGACAACTGGCAGAGCTCAACGGTGCGGTTTTCACGTTCGTTCCTGTCCAGAACGTGTAAATTGTGGATCGAACATCCCTCTGAGGTGTCCATCACGCTGCCACAATATGGAATTCTTCAAAAATGGTGTCAAAAGTCCTTCAGGGCTGGCAGCGTGTTGGCAACTTCTCTGGTGTTGCACATGTTCATAGGCGACGGTGACTACTTTCCATCAAGTGGCCCGTCCTAATGACATAAAAAGTCTGATTTTCGCATCACTCAGAAAGGGTCAAGCCAACATAACTATTTCAAATCCTATAGGTATATGTACTTGACAAGGATACTTATTTACCATGAAACTACCCGGGAACTGATTTGACGTCGTAACGACCCCATCGTCCATAAGCAGAGGAGAATTGTTCCTCAAGTGCAGTCAGTCAATCGAACAACGCCATTGTTCGATGAGGAGAATTGTTCCTCAAGTTCAGTCAGTCAATCGAACAACGCCATTGTTCGATTGACTGACTGCACTTGAGGAAGAATTCTCCTCTGCTTATGCTATAAAGCATTCCAATATGGCGGTAGTAAATACAGCGGGATAGTTCCCGCAATAAATCTACCCTCACTACGATCGTCGATCCACCTGCCAAGCGTGGCGATTATAGCATATTTTCCCCTAATGGCTCTTACTGTTGTGGGCGTCTTTGGGTAAGTCAATCGAACAACGCCATTGTTCGATTGACTGACTGCACTTGAGGAAGAATTCTCCTCTGCTTATGCTATAAAGCATTCCAATATGGCGGTAGTAAATACAGCGGGATAGTTCCCGCAATAAATCTACCCTCACTACGATCGTCGATCCACCTGCCAAGCGTGGCGATTATAGCATATTTTCCCCTAATGGCTCTTACTGTTGTGGGCGTCTTTGGGTAAGGCTTTGTCCAGCAGTGGACGTGTTTTGGCTGGAGTGATGATAAGGTCACTGCAATACCTAACCTATTCATGTGTTCTCTACATTTTTATGTTACCAAGGTGGCAAACAAGCATACAGTTCATGTGGATGTCATTTCATGACTGCAGCCTTTAGACACAGGTGCGTTGCCACCCCTGAGACTTAAGTTGTTATGTCTCTGTGATAGATAATACGGCATCAAACACCACTATCTAACTAGAGCAGAACAGTGCTAAATACTACCATTTGGCAGCAGATACTTAGATTAGGTAATGCGGTGGTGCCTACGCTCTCGAGCTCCTGCCCTGGACCCTACCACCAGTGCATCATCATATCTTCTTGCCGTCGTGTTGCCTTTGTTGCATGGGATTCTCCTTGATTCAGTGGTTCATACTACCGTGTTCCGGATAAATATTAGGTAATTTACGACCCCGTATCTAATAACTATCAGAGAGGAAAACAACTTAGGCGTCAGGGGTGTCAACGCATATATACATAATCATAATCATTTATTTACCAGAATGTAGTGGGTACATGTAGGTACAGATGGTGAGGTAATAACATTATAGCACTTTCACATTCTACCATTACAATGGTGTGTAAAATATCCATAAACTTAATAAAATATGTCAAAATATTATTATTGTAATTCGAATATTTATAATTAATTAATGTCAAAGTTATTATTGCAAATTGTGGTCAATTAGATTTTATTAAAGCGATAAAGTTTATTGAAGATATTAATAATTTAATATCAATATTTAGCATTATTTTAGGATAATAATAATAATTTAGATTTATTTAGTCAAATTATTGAGTCATTAATCAATCATAATATTGTTTTATGTGTCATATAATCCTTTAGGTCATAAAAACAATGTTGATATAGCCATTGAGTCAGTTTTTTTTAAATAATGGTAATTGTGTTTCTTTAAGCGTCGTCGGTAATTTATTGTACTCTTATGGCGTTAACATAAGCATTTCTTTTATGCAATTCAGTCCTATATTGTGGTATAAACAGTTTAAATTGATTTCTGGCCCTAGCATTTCTACTTGTATATTCGGAATTAAGTTTAAAATAACATGGATGCTGCTTCACAAAGACACATAGCTCTCTAATATACATGCAAGCTAACGGTAAGATACGAAATGTATCAAATAAGGACTTACAACTGTCTAAGCACCAAGCTCCACAAATGGCTTTTACACATTTTTTTTGGACAACAAAAGCTTTATTAATTGCAACTGAATTTCCCCACAATAAGAGACCATAGGCTAGCACCGGGGAAACATATCCATGGTACGCAGTTAGAGCTGCTTCTGTTGAGACAGTTTGACGTAATTTTTTTATTGCATATACAACCTGTCTAGCTTGTCGCAAACATACTCAATATGAGATTTCCAGTCACAATTTTTATCAATTATCAATGCTAAGAATTTCGTGGAGTCAATTTCATTAAAGGTTTTTTCTGTAAGTCTGGAATTTAATTAGATTAGTTTTATTGATATTGATTTTTAAATTATTGTTTTTTTAACCAGGCAATTATATTACTGAGCGCTTCATTTATACTTATTTCATATCTATTTATATCATTACATTTCACTATAAGTGTAGTGTCGTCGGCGAATAATACTGTTTTGTGGTGCGTAACATTCGGTAGATCGTTATTATTGATTAAGAATAGTAATGGTCCCAAAACACTTCTTTGAGGCACACCGTAGTTATTTGTCCTGAAATCTGATTGACTATTTTCACACATTAGGTTCGATCTGACAGATAGCTTTTAATCCATTCGTTTGCAATATATCTGATACCATATTTATCGAGCTTATATAATAGTAGCTTGTGGTCCACAAAATCAAAAACTTTGCTCATATCTAAAAATACTGCAGCAATCGCTTTATTGTCATTGATTGCTTCTGTTACTGTTTTTATTAAGTCAAAACATGCTAACGAAGTGGAACTATTCTTACGAAAGCCGAATTGTTCGTTTTTTAATAAATTGTGACCCATAAAAAAGTCCTGAAGTCTTTTATACGTGACCTTTTCAAATACTTTTGATAATACTGGAATTAATGTAACGGGGCGATAATTATTGAGATCTGTCGCATCTCCCTTTTTAAAAAGTGGTTAAATTACTGATTTTTTTTTACCTTCCTCTAGTGATCTATTGATGATAAAACTCAAATGTCAAATGGATCGGTATATATTTGGTCATTAAATATAATTTTGTGAATTTCAGAGCCCGTGTTTGCCTCACTAATATTCTTATTAATGGTATCCCATACAGCTTTACATTTGTTTTTTTGGCTATCAATGTATTTTTTATTTTGTAGTTGTTGGGCTTTCTGTAAACATTTTTTTAGTATGTTGTCGTAATATTTGTAATTTTGTTTGTTTATTATTTTATTAAGCCTATTTTGTTTGTATTTTAGGTAAAGATGTCGTTTCTTAATACAACTTTTCCTGAAGCCATGCGTTAGCCAAGATCTATTACTTTTATTATTTGTTTTTTTAATAGTTATCATAGGGAAACATAGATTAAAGAATAATATAAATATGTCATTTTGACATTTTGACCTTTGATTGCTGAAGTAGAACAGCAATAAAAATCAACCCCTAATATTATCTTATTGCCTTTTCAGAGCACTCTATGTATTCAACATATGAATACAAAATGATTGGCAGCGATCCTTTTTAACGTCCCACTGCTGGGCACGAGCACACCGCGGACACTCCGCCAAAATTCCGTACAAACGCCTAATTTGGTCTCTATTACACAGACATCAATCAGTGACGTGTATTTTCACGTGCACTTGTGTGCGTAGCACGTAGAATATACCAACCGTCGCCCATAAGAGGGGAGGAGGTTGGGTGAGGCGGAAAATCGGGCGGGACATCGAAGTGTCCATTCTACACGTAGTATTTTTTTTGGGAGCTTACTCCACCACGCTGCTCCAATGCGGGATGGTGGAGAGATGAAATAAAATGTTTACTTACACTGAACAGCTTCTTCCCTTCTCAACGTATCAGACGTACCTTTGAATACTGCGAAATACTAAAAGTAGGTATTTAAAATCGTTTATGACAACATTTTTCACCAAGACAAGCGCTTAACTTCCATATAGGAGCTATCATTATGCGACCCCGCTCCTCCTAAGGCAGCTCGTACTGACTCTAATTATCTAAGCCAGTGGTTCTTAACCATTGGTCCGTGGATATCTGTCTCTAAAGGTAATTAGGTAAGTTTCGGAAGTTCCTTTATGTTATGATGGTGGCAAACAAGCATGCGGTTCACATTTATGGTAAATGAATACTGAAGCTATGGAGACAAAAACTGGAGGTCAATATGCGTTGCCACTCCCGAGGCCTAAGTTGTTTTGCCCCTGTGATAGGTAATATTAGATTACTACGGACCCATACGTTACCATCTAAAAGGAACACGATAGAACTGAACATTACTATTTGGGGGCAGATAGATTACGGATCCCCGGTTGGAGGCTATCTGGTGCTATTGTAATTCTATTTTCTGGAACATTCCCAGTGCCATTCTCAGTTTGATAATGATGTAGGTATATAGGCCCGCCACCTATTGTTACGTAGGTACATAAGACAAAACGTTACGGGCGAATCGTGGATGTTTGAATGCATGGTTTTACCTCTTCGGGGAATAGACGTGAAGTTAAATTATATTTTAGTACATGTTCCAAGTGATCCACGACGAGTACAATTAAATTAAATCATCATCATCATATCAGCCGCAACATGTCCACTACCGGACCAAAGCCTCCCCATAAAGAGGATATGCCATAATCGCCACGCTTGGCATGCGGATTGGCGATCGCACTGGCGATAGTTTTATCGCAAGACGCTGCAGCCCATCATACGTTATTGCACTTACTACCGGTATGGTTTGACCGCCAATGTTCGATTGAGTGACCGCACTAGTAAAAATAATTCTCTTCCAGAAGAAAATGCTTTCGCTAGTGGGCGGTGGAGTCGTCACATCCCTACGCCAGCGATTAAATGAAATGCCATTGCTAAAATGTTAAGAACATCTGATCTAGGCGCTATATAACTTGAACATACGAACATGGAAATAAAATGGTGCCGCTAATACGTCCTGATCGGCAAAAACTACTAAACTTAGCAAGCTAGGAAATTATAACTTTCATTTTCTGCTTTTAAATGTTGCCAATATCACGTAACATGGAGCTGGAATTTTCCGAGAATCCTTAGTTAGTTCAACTTTGCAATTAACATTTCATCTGTTCCAATGTAATAACTACTTATCGTAATATAAATAAATGTGCCCGCGACTTCGTTCGCGTGGAAAAGTGACTTTGGGCAGCTTTTTTGGGTATATCTTTTGGTTAATTTTGGATCATAAATACTTTTGGTTAGTTAAACAAATCTGGTTTACATTAATGCTTCTCTGTACACGATATTAGACGCATTGATGGCCATCGGAGATGAAAGCATATAGGCTGCTAGTATTGCGAACACGTGACAGAGTCACATGTAACTGACTGTGCGAAAATATTATATAAACGCGCAGTCTTGTACAACCTGCAAAAATTCATCTTATGCTGAACCACCAACGCCACTAACGCCACCAATGCCACCAACACTACTAACGCCAACAACACCATCAACGCCACCAACATCATCAACGCCACCAACGCATCCACCACCACCGTCACCACAACCTTCATCTTTATAATATTAGTTTTTTTTATTTTATTCATTTAACATATTTAACTACAGATACAATACATTTGTATAATTTAGCATACAAAAATCACAAAGATTTGTAGCGATGCTAAAGTCAGTCTACATTAAGACAGCATCATAAAATTTAGTTTTTGAAATTTACAAATTTAAGATTACGTGTCACAGTGTTTGTCCGCGATGGACTCGTAAACTACTTAACCGATTTTAATCAAACTTGCACACCGTATGCAGTTTGACCCAACTTACCAGATAGGATAGATCTAAATGTTATGTTAGTACCTATATTGCACCGGTGCGAAGCCGGTGCGGGTGGCTTGTATATATATATATATATATATCTGCATAACTACCAATGTATATAAAATATTGATAAGATGATCTTTAATACGAAACTATACCTCCCTAGTAACTTTAGGAGCCTAATGATCCTCAGGGCCTTTAGGCAGTTTCTATAAAGCGAATCATACTCTGCTTAAGGCTGTCTCGAGATTAGCCCTCTACATGAATGAAAAGAAACTGGGCTTTGCAGACTTGTTTGTGGCGAATGAATCGCCAAAAACAGCGGAGTATAACCTTTTAGGATGACATTTATGCCTACAATATAGGTATCATGCAATATTAAAAAGTTACGCCTTGTATTTAATCCGCATAGAGCAACACCGGAGAGGAGTAGCCATATGCAGGCCTTCCCCTCTGTCTAAGTACAAGCCCAAATGGGCCTATACCTGTCGCCTAGATGTTTAAATGTGTGCGTGAAATTGTTTCTGTATTTTGTTAAAGTCAAGATATGAGTTTCGTAGTAATAGACGATTTTTTTAGTGTGCGTGTGTGTCGCACGCCCGCAATAAATTACAGACTGTTTTGCATCGATAATAAACGTTATGGCTACTCCCCTGATACATTACATGTGGTTTATAAAACAGGAAATTTCTTAATTATAAACCAATGCAAATCAACACAACATGACATTAAATAAACGTCAAGCTGGAAACCTTTTTTACGTTCATGTAGTAGGTTGGAGTGCCGTGTGCACATCGCCTCTTGGATCTACGTGTCCGGCTTTCGGCCTACGATTTGCATGACGATGAAAACATTGCGTCATCCAACAATGAAGCGGCTTTGTGAAACTTTAGTCGGGTAACCTGGCTTTAAATAAATACATGTTGATGCGTACGACTTCACTTGTGTGCTCTAGTTTTGGCACAAGCATATTGAGATACTATTACCAGTGGTAGAGTTCCAGTGGCGAGCTCGAGAGCGTAGTTACCTCTTCATTCATCTTGAAGAATCTTGATGAATGACCTCAGATCACAACCTATCTCCATATTATACCTATACAATCGGCTCATATTTAGCCAACAAAGCGTTGCAGGTAGAAGGCGGCGGCGTGGCGACGTAATATATTCGAATGCTCCTTCAAAAATAAGCCTACTTGATTTTCAAATCTTAACTAACATTACCTTGTCAACATACCGTACCTGCATAATATTTCAATTCCTCAAAAAATAACATAAGTTATTCACTCTGAGTATTGTTGTAGGGATTTTGAAGCAAAATTCATCAAAATCTGTCCATTTTTCTTTAAGAATGGGTAAGTTACAACACGTTCCTCTACCTAAAGAATTGTAAAAAAATAATCACAATTGCATTAATTAAGTGCTCGAAAGTACTATTTATTATTACATAAATTAGGAGATACCTACACTCCTACGAATATAAATTTCGTTAGATGAAACCGACACAAATGAGGGCACACACCGACACATATTCTCGTTGAAATATTTTTTGTCGATAAACAGCCCAAGTTGTTATTTTAGTTACATTTAATTATATATATTTACATTTACTTTTAGTATACCTAAAATGTTAATGCAATGTTAATTAATACGCAAAACAAGATCACAATACCTACTCACTTAATCGAAGAAATATGATTGAATCATACATATTTTCAGAAAATTCAGAAAGGAAACCATCTACAAGTGTAGATATATACAAATACCGGCGTGAAGCAGACAGAAATGACCTTTTTATTAATTCATCTGCACACATACGAATTAATGAAGATTCAGCGCCAAATATTATAGTTGAAGTTGATGATCAAAAACGTCAAAAAACCTATGCTATTTTGCAAGAACCACGAACTGAATTTACGAATAGCAAACTTCGTTACTTATTATTAGTGTACTCAAATCCTGGCTGGAATATGTGCGTCCTTTCCATACTTTTCATTACATATCTTCTGGAGACGTCTCTTTATACATTCTTTGAATCAAAACAACGTTCATTTTGGGTAATCTTAGCCATCTTTAGCCTTAACATTGTCTTTACAATCGATGTCACAATTGCTTTCGGCTTGAAATACTTTCAAAAGTGGCGTAAAACTTTGAACTTAGTAGAACCAGGAACAACGCGAATGATTTTCGATATTATCCTGGCTGTACCGTATTCTCTTTTGTTTTTAATCCAAGATGTACAGATATCATACGATTTTCACACAATCGCACCAATTATGGCAACTATTAGAGTATATAGAATAATAGAATACTCACATCAAAGATCATCGCAAGCTGGGACTAATCAGTGGACGACATTCTTGGCGCAGTATCTTATCCTCTTTCTACTGTCCGCACATACTTGGACTTGTATTTGGTACCTATTTGCATACAAAGATTTTGATATTCACAAAGTGAGAACATCGTGGTCAGTGTCTGCTGTGAATTTGTCCAAAGAATCGATATATGATTGGTACTTAATATGTGCATATTGGTCAATCATGTTTTTTACTACTAACGCTTTAGGAGATTTATATCCAGTTACCACCACCGAAAGAATAATCGCCATACTCGCTATAGTATTAGGTTTTCTGCTGACTACAGTCGTTTTCGTGGGCTCCTTAACTTCATTATTCATTACAATCACTACGAGGCGTGCAAAGTACGTGAGACAATTGAAAAAAATACAAAATCATCTAAAATTAATACGCATGGATCCGGCTACAACAAAACGTATTTTAAGGTTCGTAAAATGAGCGAATATTTTATATGAACATATAATACATAAACCTACGTAGGTAACGATAAATTATTTAAAAAATATATATCGATGCACATACAATTTTTTTAGATACTATGAAGATTTGTGGTACCAAAAATCTGGCGTCTTTAGACCAAAACTATTGTCAATATTGCCAGCACCTCTACAAATTGAAATATTTTACGACCTAAATGCGGTACCATTATACAGTTCGCTTGTGTTTCGAAAACTTCCAGAGTCATTCCTAAGGAGATTGTCAGTCATAATGAAGCATCAATTTTATTTACCAGGCGATGTCGTATATAATTACAATCAAAACAAGACTTTTATGGTAATTTTATACTTCAACATCGTTACTATTTACTGCCAGTTTAATAACGCACTATGTTGCACAAAGAAGCCATAAAATACATTTTCTAGTAGCAGTAATTATAGTTATCGATAGATACAATTCACCTACATTTTTGAAGTCAATAAAATTTTCAAACAAGCTATCATTATATTAATACATGTCCGATACATAACACACTTTAACTGCCACGTTTCTCATGTGTCTTAGATATTTCTAAGTCTCGTATCTTTAAGGTCTGCATCACAAATGGCGTCCTAGAAATCCTCTCAGATGAAGACGATGAAAGTCCGATAATTTCTCTTTCAAAAGGCACTTGTTTTGGTGAGATTGCACTAATTTACAATATCCCAGGTAAAAGCCAGTAAGTTTATATCATAACATTTTGAACCTTAACCATAATGATATTAACTGATTTTTTCGTTACAGCAAGGTGTACGGTGAAAGCTTCAACTTATGTGGAAAGTCAAGTTCTTAATAAAACAGACTTTATTAAATTAATGATAATATACCCAGATTTATTGAGGATGATCAGAGAAGAAATGCATGAAAGAATATGTCGAAGTCACCGTAGGAAAGAAAGACAGGATAATAATAAAGTTTTATCCCTAAACATTTATGCCTCTAAGGAAAGAAAAAAGAGCAGTATCAAGTGTTTAAAAGAAAAATTGAGATATGTTCAAGGTTATTTCACCAGTAAATTGTTTAATTCACACTTTACTTAAATTGCCGAGTTCTGAACTAATCTGCTATAACGTTAAACTTTTTAGGAAAAAGTGAAGTAGATACATTGAATGACGATGATGAATTAGATGAAAATTGTTTGGATCTCTATGTTATGTCTGAACATGTTAAAATGAGGGCTAGTAAATTCACCTGCCTAAATTCCACGTTCCCATGGATTTTGAAAGCAAAATGCAACGTTGTTTTGCTATGGAAATTATACATGCTGCTTATCGTTTGCTATATCAGTATCTTATATCCTTATTGGATTGGTTATAAAAGAAAATTTCCCGGAGGATTCTTTTTCTATGCAGAAATAGTTGTAAATTTTTCATTGGTGGTGAATCTTTTAGTATCCCTGATGACAGCAGTGAAAACTAAGAAAAAATACATAAAAAACTTCATGGGAATTTTAAATCACCGGATGAATACATTGGGGTTTTATCTAGATGTTTTGGCAATAGTACCATTTGAATACATTGTTACAATACATTCGACTGCTATGTATCAAGATAATTACAGAAATCACTTGTTTTATTTTTGCAAAGGTATAAAGTTATCACTAGTGTGGAGATTATCTAGTTTCTTTGAAGAATTAGAAAGAAAACTTTTATCAAACACGATTACAGTCAAGGTTATACTTTTTTTTAATTAATACTCTTACTTGGAGGTTTATATATTTGTGAATCATCTATACATATTTTAGATATCAAAATACTGCGTTTACATCTGTTTACTATGTTACTGGTGTGGAATAATTTTGTACATGGAAGCATGCTTTGTAAATCGTTGTTCAGAATATTCATGGTTTGCTAAAGCATTAACATTAGAATGCAAAAGCGGTACTACAGCCACTAAGTAAGTATTATACCAGAACATATATGTATAAAAAAAACAGAACATAACGAAATAAATATACCTTTTTATTACACGTCTTGACGGCGAAGCCAAGAGAAGCGCGGGGGCACCTTTTCTAGAAGCGCTTCGTAATTCTTCTGATCCCACATAACGTGAATTTGGATTACATCAGATAAGCTACATTCTTTGGATGATTTCAATAGACTTATCGAATACTTATACAAAGTTTTTGCCACGTATCTTGACTAAGGTTTATGAAATTAGGCTTATAGAGTTAGGCGTAGATTCAAAAACTTCACTCCACAATAGATTTGCCGACTTATTGACAGAGCGAGCCATAGGATCTCGTCTTGGTAACATTTTACATGGAAATGTTTTTGGTGGGACAAAGCTTTACGTCTACATTAACCATTCCTAAAGCAATATGAAAATACGTAACTAAATATAATTATACTCTTAGTAAATCTTAGCCTTAGGTACCTACCTAAATTATGATTATGCAAAAAGTGGACGAAGGGTCTAAATATGATTAAAGCTAATGACTTAATCTCTGTTCTGTAATTGAATTACGGTAGGTGTGGGGTATACGTTAACTTTTGAGTAGAATCAACATTCAATGTCAAAAAACACGAAGGGCCTATTTGTTATTAAGGCTAATGACTTTATCTCCGTACTGTAATTGAATTACGAATTAAAAGTATGATTCTATTTGAGTAGCAACGACATTCAATGTTAAAGTCTATGTTGGTGTTGGTAACTAACTATAACTACATACCTAACTACCACAACAAGTAAATAAAGGTTTATTGTAAAACTATTTCATATTCTATCAGCAGTAGGTACTATATCTACGTCTACCATTGCTATATTTCTATGCGTATTCAGTTCATGATACTGAATTTTTTTCCAAACAGCACCTGTCGATTGTGTTCAGTCAAATAAATAGACTTTTAATATCTACTTTAACTTTTGCCTTTGGCCTAGAATTTTACAAGGAGCGTTCAAAATGTTGCTCGGATTCCCTATCAAAATGCTTAGAACGATAAAGAAACTAATGAAGGCATTAACAACAAATTCGATTGCCTATTTTAATTGGAAAATAAGTTATGTTATTTTAAAGTAGGTAGGTAAGTTTCCAATCGCCTACGGACGCCTAGCGGATGTGTCCTAAAGCGTTCCCGTGATCCTACCCCTCTCACCGGGGTTGGGTATGCGTAACGCATATTCCCCTGGTAAAACGGGTAATCTTTAATCTTTAAATCATAAATAAAAACGTTCTCTGTATAGGACACAACATCCAGTTCTTACTTCCGTATACTTCGCTACAACATTATTGCTGTCAGTTGGCTATGGAGACTTCAGTCCTGGGGACCAGTTCGACATGGGTTTTGTCGCATTTGTAAGCCTTTATGGAGTATTGCTCACCGGATATTGTATATCTGAGTTTTCGGCTGTTGTGACACATTGGTCAAGGTCAGTTAGACAGTATCCAGCAAGAAATATTGCACATCGAGCCTACGAAAGAGACAATCGGCTAGTTTCGACTTCGTAGAGCGTTATCTCTTCTGCACACTGCCTACGGAAGCACTGATAGTCCGGTATTGTTCAAAACTTGATCAAAATAGTCGACAACCGTCATGTAGATAAGGTGCGAAAGATACAACGCTCTACGGATCCGAAATAAGCCGAAGTCTCCTTCCCAAGGTCGATGTGCAATATTTCTAGATCACTATTTCGTTATCTTTAAATTTTGATTCGACTACTCTCGTAGGACCAAAACTGCATTTTTAGAAGTGATAATCACCATTGATAAATTTATGAAAGAAAATAATATGCATTCGGCAATAAAATCTCGAATCATGTCCTTTTATGAACTACAATGGCAGTATAACTCGGTGAGTATATTTAATTCAAGGTTATTCAAATAAAATTACAGTGCTCATCGAGCCTACGAAAGAGACAATCGGCTAGTTTCGACTTAGTAGAGCGTTATCTCTGCTCCACACTGCCTACGTAAGCACTGAGTCCGGTATTGGTCAAAACTTGATCAAAATGGTGGAAAACGTCAAATAGATACGGTACGAAAGAGATAACGCTCTACAAACCCGAAATGAGCCGAAGTCTTCCTTCCTAAGGTCGATGCGCAATATTTTATTGGAAACTGTAACTGAACTGACAAATTGAACAATTTCAGGGTGTTGAATTAACGGACGAAAATTGGCTAGAGAATACAGTAGTACCTTCAGAACTTCGAAAGAAAGTGCTCCATCAAGCAAGATTTAAGGCCCTTACATCAATTAGCTTCTTTCAAGTTAAAAACAAAGAATTTATTCACACGCTCACGGAAAGTATGAATGAAACTATTTTATCTTGAACAGTGTAGTGAACTTATTATGATGTAGCATGCGCGACCTATTTGTGTCAATTACCCGTACGCTTGCCAAGCTAATTACAAAGATATTATGATTCCTGGGGAAATCATAAATATGTTATATAGACTAAACAATTTGTCACATGTGAAAGAATCAGGGCATGGTCGTTTATTGCTTAGTTAATTGTAATTAAATCTTCTTATTTTTAAAAGCATAAAGTAACTTAGTACCTTTGAGCTAAACTAGGATGCATCGTGTGATTAATGTAGAAGAGGGTGCCTCTTCTTGGAGGTGTATTAGATACCTACATATATACAATACGTTCTCATGCAAGAAAGAGCTAGTTACATTAAGGACTAAGACTGACCTACCTTGATAAAATAGGTGGAATACTGTCCGAACCCTGTTTCGGCATGATACATGTATGAAGAAACTAAGGAATCTAGAAGAAGCAGGGAAGTTCTTTTTATTTATGTAATGATGGTGGCACACAAGCATGCAGTTCACATTGTTAGTAAGTAAGTAAAAATACTGCAATCTATAGACATCCACAAAAAAACTGGTGGTCAATGTATAGACGTGAAATTACACCTAAGGCCTCATTTGTTTTGCCTTTGTGATAGTTATTACGGTGCCATATATTACCATCTAACCGGAACGCAATAGAACCACAGCGGCAGCTAGATTAGCTCGCCTACACCATCGGCACCACCGCCTACCCGCCCTACGCCATTGAGCTCCGTCACTATAACTCTACCATGAATGAATCTGTCTTGCATTGGCGTCTACGAATAGATACCTACATATTTATGGGGCTTCGGTCCCGCTAAGTGATTGAAATGAAGATATTATATCAAACATATTTTACACCGCCGTCGACGAATTAACAATAATTGAAATCAATTGTCATACTTTTTTTTGCGAGCTGACGCGTTCGTCCTCCAGGTATTGTATGAACATTACCCTGAGGTACTTATAGGTCAAAACTCGTATAGCCCCGGTGTAAGTAGTTGTTATACAGCTTCTATATTATCAGATCGTTATTAAATAACCTTTAATTTATACACCTTTTCAGCGGCTAGAGATATAATTTTACCACCGGGTGAGATAGTATATTATGGTGGAACGGTTACAAGAGAACTTTACATAATCGAAAGTGGCTACTGTATAGTTACTTCAAAAGAAATGCACAACCCAAAAAAGCATCGACTGATAGGCCCCGGCAATCATCTGGGTTTGCTTGTATTGTTATATGGGGTACCTGCTGTCAGTACTATCGTAACTTTGACACATTGCAAAGTAAGTGTACTTTGTTCTATAGACATTTAACAAATGCAAAACAAGACCTAAACAGTAACGTTCTTTGTTCCCTTTTTAGTTGATAAGCATCAGCCATTTAGCTTATACGTCTGCTTTAAATCTGTTTCCCGAGATGAAAGAACATGAAGGTCTACTGACTGCCGAAGAACTACAAAAAATTGTTGAATTAGCTAAATCACAAAATACTGATGCTTATTTGGAACATTACAACTTCCTTACCGAAAAAACATCAAAAATAAAGATCACTAACATACTACAAGATTTCTTTAATAGTACGTTCATTTCAATATTTTTAATTAAGTACTAGCTGAGCCGTCAAACTTCGTATTGCCTCAGAATGAAATAATGTGTCAAAGGTTTGATAGATAGATATTTGTATGGAAAAATGAAATTGTGGTTTTTACTATTTCCCTTCAATTTCTTCATATTTTCTTTCCTTTTAAACCTTCCCTGGACTTCCAAAAATCATTCAAATCCAAGATTAGCCAAATCGGTCCATTCGTTCTCGAGTTTCAGCGAGACTAACGAACAGAAATTATTTTTTATATATATAGATTATTGATAAATTACATACTGAATTGATTTAACATTTTTGACTCAATATTGCTTAGTAGATATTATGTTCATTAAATAATTTTCAGAATCCTTCATAAATGTTTACAATGATTATTACATTAAGAAAGAAAGTTATTGGAAATCATTCAACGAGTTTCATATTTTGAACAACATAGCACCATATATATTACTGCCGATCACGATAAAACCAGATGGTATATTCCTGAAATGTTGGGCCTTGATGAGGGTTTCTACAGCGTACTTAATTTGTATAATCATCCCAGTAAGTTCGCCTGCAATGTAATGTTTTTGATAGAGTGAAGCGAATTAGAATTTCTAGTGTAATTTTTTAGTGTCTATACTAAAAAATTACACCTACCTAATTACGTGCTTGAAATTGAAGTCAGTTGTTTTTTGACGAAAGAATTTTGACGTATTCGTGTATTGATACTAATTTTTAACAGAGTTAAAAAAAACGAGAAGGTTTTCAATTCGGCCGGTATATAATTATATATTTTTTATTTTATGTATGTACTCCAATTTTGCCGAGATTTCCGGACCGATTTACGTAGTTCTTGTTGTGTTTGATGCGGAATAGTTTCGAATTGGTCCCATAAAAAATTTATTCAGGTAGTAGACAGCGTGTTGTCATAACAATGCGTTGAATCCACTGACGTCCTAGATAGTCCTAATGCGCATGACAACAAGTGACAATTACATAATATATTTACTCATCGACGACACAATACAGCTTATTTACTTCTTCGTGGATTGCATAGAGTTAACAGTCCATGATTACTTTCCCCAAAAAACAAATTTTTTTTTCATTGATTTCGTATAGTTGTGTAATAATTTTGTATCGACATATCTAAACAGTTTAAATTAGGTATCTAATTGTCGCGAAGCTAAAAGAGTCAGATTTTACAAATTTAACACATGTGAACATTAATCTAATTGGCAATGCAGCAATAAACTAAAAAGTATTAAATAAAAATAACTACGTTAAGAAAAACCGACTTCAAATCTAAAAAGTAAAAAATAATACAGATTTAATATTAATTATATTAAACTACCTATTATTTATATGTGTTATTTTACTAATAGTATTGAAGTCGGTGCCAAGCCAAAATCATTAAAGTAGGCATTTCATTGTATTAAAACGTAACTTCTTGCCTGTAATCCCCGGAGGGGTAGGCAGAGGTAAATGCGGTAAATGCATGAATTCAAGCATACATGCAAACACCCACGATTCGCCGGTTACGTTTTGTTCATTGTATTAATTTGCGCGTATTCATATTTAAGTGATTAACATATTATTATTTGTTTAAGGTTTGGCAGCGACTTCAATCCTATTAGTAAAATAAGACATACATAATAGTATATAATTAATATTAAATCTGTATTATTTTTTACTTTTTAGATTTGAAGTCGGTTTTTCTTAACGTAGTTACTTTTATCTCACAGAAATTATCGTTTGACCCCTATTTTTGGGACCTGCGAAGGGTTGCACCCGTTTCAAAACATCTGACTCCGTGACTCCCTTGACTGTTGAGACTGTTCATAGATATAGGTACCTAAATGTCAACACAGGCAAGTGGATAAATCTTTCCCTATACCATGAACGTGAACATTAATAGGGAGACGTTTGAACATTCGTATTGTACACCTACTTATTAGCTAGCACACCACTTGCGTGAGACGTAGGTACCTAGTAATGTCTTGTGGTCATAGAGCAACACTGGAGGGGAGTAGCCATATGCAGGCTTTCCCCTCTGTCAAAGTACAAGACCAAATGGGCCTATACCTGTCACCTAGACGTTTAAATTGTGTACGTGAAATTGTTTCTGTATTTTGTTAAAGTCAAGGTGTGAGTTTCGTAGTTATAGACGATTTTTGTAGTGTGCGTGTGTGTCCGCCGCGGCCGGTGGGCCGTGTTGCTCTATGCATGTGGTAAACCGTACATTTTTAAAATTAAAAGTTCCTGTTTCGCGTGATTCAACTTTTTTTTAGTTCATTGATAATTTATTTGTCGTTCTGAACAAAATTAATGAACTACACAATCATTGTAGTGCTATTACTATACAAACCTATGTTACACAGTAAAAAAAGTTAGGTAGTTATTGAAGCTTGCGTGTTATAGTGAGCCTTGGAATATACTTCTGAGTTATCAGCCGATGTATGATTACAGACTGGTGATGAAGATGATAATGAAAATTATGTCACCCTTACATTTCAGATAGTAGTGGCGCTGGCCCCCGCTTGTGGAATATTTAATACGATAGTGATCGTCCTGGAAATTGTGTGTTATTTGGATATTTACCTGATGTTTCACGTCGCATATTATGGTTCTAAAAATCAGCTGATCTACCATCCTTATTTAACAGCATCAAATTATCTTCGGGTTGGTTATGTTAACGAATACTTTTTCACTTTTTCCTTAGTCTTCTTGTCCCTATAAGAACGGGCACGTAGAGACCAGCAAAACGTACCTATTTGATGTCATAAGATATTTCAAGAATTATCCTAAGAGGTCTACATACGAGTCATTGAAAATTTGTATGTAAATATTTTAATCATAACAACGAGTCGTACCTATTAGTTATCTGTACTATTTAGTTTTTTTTTTATTTTGATATTATGGCATCGCTATTACGCATATTGCCAGTGTCAAGTAAAACGATATTTCGTATTTATTTAAGCAGCGTCAAAGTTAGTATAATATCAAGTATAATATGTCAGTCAAGTGAGTTACAGTCAAGTTATTCGAGTAAAGCGATGGCTACTTTACCAGAACATTTTCAATGAAGTTTTGGAGGCAACCTGAAAGGTCGTGTTTTCGCACTGTTATTCTATTTCACTATACACGGGCACTGTAATAAACCTATATCAAACAAAATGCCACCAACTTTATTCAATATAACTTAAAAATACACCAAGAAAATGAAATAAAATAAGAGCACCATACGCCTCTTTCAAGGTTCCCGCCAAAACTCCTACTATTTAGTTATAAATGGTTGTCATTTGTTCTCTCTAATGCTGTCTTTTGGGTGACAACTATATTCTGTGCCTATGAAACATTAATAACTTCTTATGTCAATAGCTAATTTCAATATGAGCAGAGAAATTACTGGCTACTTACAAATTTAAATGGATCATAATGTAGCTTCTACGAATAGAAAAATAAACTTTTAACACTTATATTACGGTTTTACTGTAAACCTAGTATCAAATTTCAGGGACCGTTTTTCTTAGATCTAATAACGTGTTTTCCCTGGTATGCAATATGGAATGTTTTTGCTCCAAATCACTTTGCTATGCACACAAAGGAAGATCATTTAATAAATAGTCATATCTTTCACTGCATTATCAGGATGGCCAATATATCGCAGATCTACAAGCTTTTTACAGCGTTTTGGGCGGAATCTATCAGTGCTTTGAAAAGGGTAAGAACTATTTTTGAAATATAACAAAATGCCCTTATACACTATCAAAAGTGTTTTCCTAAAACTTACCCTATCGGTTATTTCGTTTTTTTTACAGGCCTATTTTATGAGCGTTGTACAATTCTTACTCCTCACGATCTTCTTTCTGAATCTATACACGTCTTTGTTGATATCAACTTCGTGTACGTACATTGTAGCTTCTGATCCAAATGACTTCGCACGGAGAGTGGAGAAGATATCCGCCATTAATCCTTGTATGGAATCTAAATACAATCCAAACGGAAATATGATATGTAAACTTGGTAAATCCATATTTTATATTTAGTCGATATGTACTTACCTCGGCACCTATTGCAGTGGACCTGCGGTAGGTACTCCGACAAGTTTTTTTCAAAATTACTGGTTGTAAAATACTTACTTTTGATGTAGGAGTATCTAGTAGTACAGCACCTAGAATCCTTCAGGAGTGTCGGGACCACTTATACGAAAATCCTACGCAAGCGAATATTACAGTCGCAAAAGTTAATATTCATTTAAAATGGAGTGTTAATTTAATAGAATACATTTATTCCTTTAATACAGGAGTTTAAGTCTGGAATCAAATACTTTTCGTTACAGGTTCCTGGATAGACGGAGCGAAATTTTTTAAAGACGAATCTTTAACTCCAACAAAGGTTTATTTGCTAGCTTACTATTGGTCCGCAACCAGTTTTAGCGGCGCTGGATTTGGTGATATCACAGCTCAGGACACCACCCACATGATTCTTTCCATTTGCATCAACGTACATGGAGTTTTATTTTTCGGGTGGGACGACGTTATTTATCATTATTTGTTACGACTTTATGTTTTGAAACTGCTATTTTCAACGCCAACACCACTTTCTTATTACAAAAATGGTCATTAGTTTCGAATTAAGTCATATCATGATCGAAATAAGGAGTTGACTGAACAACTTTTTATGCATGTTGTGCCAACACGCATAATAAGGTTATTTATTACTATTTCAGATACGTCTACGCGCGTATAGCATCTTTAAAGGCGATGGCTGATCAAGTCGTTACGAAATTTGAAGAGAATTTAAAACATTTAGAATTATTTTTGAATAGAGAAAAAGTGTCTTATTTATTGAAAAAAACTGTCGTTGATTTTTGGAAGTATCAATGGAAAAGAACCGGAGGTTGGTCGGTGAGTTAAAAACTTTTTAAATACAAGAATAGGTATTATATTTCAAAGTTATATTAAACTTAACAGAATTATTTATTTTGATATTGATTAGCACCAAACAATACTGGGTAAACTCCATGCCAATTTAAATGAAGATGCTGTTCTTTTTATGTATGAGAAGATATTACGGGAGATACCTTTGTTCGAAAACGTTGAATATTCTTTCTTTAGAGCATTTGCTAAGAATTTGGAAGAGCGATACTATCAAAAGGGATATATGGTTGTGCGGTCTCATGAAGTAATGGACAAGATGTACATCATTTATCGCGGGAAGGTAACCTTCGTAATTTTTATTTTTGCAAATTATTAAGGTTTATTGATAAAATCCACAATTGCCTGACACACACACAAGGAAGGTTCTTTAACAATACTGAAAGTTTTATCATAAGCTTGACTTTTTGTACCGTTTGCTACGATTCTCCATTTTTACTATTCTGATGATGAAACGATATGGGTGCGTAACACAATAGACTATAGAAGACGATCCGTCTTTTTGGTTAACTTGAATTCCATTATCTCTAGTAAGCATACCTATTACATGTATTACAAAAAATATTTTTAACTTTTAATTCAAAGAAGCAAATTTGATACCGCGTAATTTGTTGTTTAAGTGACAAAAAAAAACTTCTCTGTTTGCACCTAGCTTTAGCCGGCACCTAGCTTAGTAAAACGTATCGAATATTTTAATACTATGCTGAATATATTCAGGTCGACATAATATCAGACACAAACGAGGTCGAAGCTTGTATGGGTCCAGGAGGTATATTTGGGAACATCCGAGGAGCCACACAATACCGAACTATGTCGAATGTGGTTGCATCAAGAAATATTGATCTTCTATGCATTGAAGGAGCTGCTTTTTACGCTCTTTTGAAGGTATTATTTATTAAACGACTACTTTACTATGTTTTTAATCGATGATGACGTTTTTTTGTTATTTAATTATCATGATATTTAATTGACTTGGCCGGTTCTCATATGCCTTATAAGTTAGTACAATGACTCCAAGCTTAGTTTATTTTGTTCACGTGTATTTTAATTGGCTTTACCCATAAGAGGATAAGGTGCTTTTAAAAAGCAGTTTCAATCTTATGACACATCTTCGTTATCGATAGGTATACTGGGAATGAGCTTCCAATTCTTTTGTTATATTGTTATTACACTTCTTGGGCTTAAGACAAAGGTAAAACATTGTTAATTGAATTATTTATTATTGGTCATTAATTTTATCCTTTAGAGTTACCCTTCGGTTATGCGGAAAGTCAAAAATTCTGTGGACTCAGCTCCAAAAGACTATGTATTGTCAACGGTTATGTCCGATAGGAGCAGTTCTGAAGTAAGTTGCAAATTGCAATATAACGTTTCGTTACTTACACTAACTGAATTGAATAAAATTTAAAGTAAATGCTCTATGTTTTTAGTTACAATTATATCCATTGACGTATGAAGCAGGGGATGACGATGATGAAGAATTTGATCAAAATATATATTTAGAGGTATAAAACGCTGAAAAGTTAAGGAAATTATTGATACAAATATTCATTAAGATGAATAAAACTTTTTATTTTCTTAGCTATATTTGGCGACCCACGTTCTATATTCTGTGGGAGACTTGGCATGCCCAAATATAATTTGAATATAACTTTTTTTTACAGAGTCCAGAAAAAAGTATAACGGAATCTCACGGTTCAAGATCTATCACCTCAACTACAAATACTGATTACGTCTCAGCAATACTTTTGATTTTTCTGCCACATCGGTGAGCTGATAAAAATAATTATAATATGTACAGTGCTGAACAATAAATATTGTATATCGAGCTTAAGAAAGAGATAATCGGCTAGTATCGGCTTCGTAGAGAGCTATCTATTCTACACACTACCTACGTAAGCATCCGTACTCTTTGATCAAAATGGCCGACAAACGTCAGATAGGTACGGTGCGAAAGAGATAACGCTCTACAGACCCGAAATAAGCCGAAGTCTCGTTTCTAAGGTCGATGTGCAATATTACTTGTTGGATATTGTATCTCGCATAGCTAATACGGTAAAATGATAACCATTACAAAAGTACCTAATCTAAACTATTATCTAATCTATCAAATCAAATGGTAGTGTTCAGCACTATTGTGTTCCGGTTAGATGGCAATGTGTGGTGCCATAATATCTATCACAGAGACAAATCTCAGGTTTGTGTGTAGATTTCTAAAGGCTGCATTCGTGATGCCATGTTTATTTATATTTTGGAATATAAAATAATAACGTAACGTACCTAAGCCGTGGAAAGTTTTTATTATGTTTTTACTGGTGGTAGAGCTTCAGTGACGGAGCTCCCGGGCGTAGGCACCACCGCATTACCTAATTTACTTGCCGCTAAATGGTAGTGATCAGCACTATCGTGTTCCGGTCAGTGCTAATGTAAGGCCCTGTAATTTCCGGCACAGAGGCATAACTCCTTAGGCCTCAGGAGTGTTAACGTATCTGCATTTTGACCTTGGTCTTTGTGTGGGTGTCTATAGGCTGCAGTCATCACTTAACATCAATGTGAACTGCATGCTTGTTTGCCACTTCCATTACATTAAAAAAAAAAGTTATTTCAGATGGTTTCGTAGGAGTGCTTTACCAGACTGCAAGTGGATAACATGCTTAGGTAACAAATCGCATTACATTCTAATAACTACTTACCTACCTACCTACTTACTCACTAAATAGAAACTTTATTTAGTTTAATATTTAACTTCCTTTTCAGAGTACTTCGTAATGATTTTATCTTACGTGGACTTCATGATCCTCGTATACCAAATGGCATTCCAATCAATCGAATATTTTTTTTATATTTGTCTCGCATCCGATGTAATTTTCTTATACAAAACCTTTCTGGACATTCACACCGGTTATATGAACCGCTATGGTGACTATATATTGAATCCGAGGAAAGTTCGACAGATGTAAGGAATAAGGATATTCATAAAATCGGCAATACTGATGAAAAGAAGTACATTATCCAACAAGAAATATAGTACATCGACCTTAGGAAGGAGACTTCGGCAAATATCGGTTCTGTAGAGCGTTATTTCTTTCGCACTTTACCTATGTGACGTTTCTCGACCATTTTGACTAAGTAAAGGAGATGTTGCAAGAATGTATGGACCTCCGGCCATGTATTGTACACAATATCATTAACAGGCAAAATCAATATAAAAACGTTTTTTACCGCATATTTTCACTTATTTAGCTTTGTTTGCAGTTACAAAACATTATTTGCAGTTAGAATTGCAACTCAAATCAAACATGGCGAATAGGGCGGGCGATGTGATTTTGACATTTTCATGACACTTGGAGAAAAAAAGTAATATTTTCTAAATACTATCGAAATCGATTATTTTTGTTTTATCTACATAGGTACTATCCCAAGCGTCGGCTGTATCGCCGCCATGTTGCAAATAGTTGAAAATGATAAAATCGTTTGAAATAAAAGTGGTTGTAATTCTATAATATATTCTTGAATGAAATAATTGTATTTTTTTCGGATTCTTCTACAATTTACCATTTTTTTTGAGGAAGTGTACGACCATATCCTTTTGTACAATACCGGACTATCAGTGCTTACGTAGACAGTGTGCAGCAGAGATAACGTTCTACAAAGTCGAAACTAGCCGATTGTCTCTTTCGTAGGCTCGATGTACAATATTTCTTGCTGGGTACCTTAGGATTTATTTTATAAAAATAATATTTTTACAGGTATTTTTCAAAGGTGTACCTTCGCAGGAGAGATTTTCTTGCTAATTTACCTGTTTGCTACTTGGCTTTTTCGGCTTCACTGCAACCATTCACCCAAATTACGTTATTTTGTTATCTACGCACGCCACAACTAGTCAGAGTGTCTTATTTATTCACCCACCGACAACACACGAAAATTAACATTGGATCGGCCAATCTATTCTTCAAATTGACGTAATAATATATATTATATATATTTTTTTTTGTTATTATGGCATTGCTATTACGCATATTGCCAGTGTCAAGTAAAACGATATTTCATATTTATACAGCGAGCAAGTTATTCGAGTAAAGCGATGGCTACTTTACCAGAACACTTACAATGTAGTTTTGGAGGCAACCTGAAAGGTCGTATTTTCGCACTGTTATTCTATTTCACTATACACGGGCACTGTAATAAACCTATATCAAACAAAATGCCACCAATTTTATTCAATATAACTTAAAACTACACCAAGAAAGTGAAATAAAATAAGAGCACCATACGCCTCTTTCAAGGGGCACCTTGAACTCCATTATATTATTTTGTAGCCAAAACTCATTATATTATTTTGTAGTAATGTAGCAATAACATGTCACCGTCTCAAGTACCTGATATCTACGTCGTACATTTGCATTCTTTTTTCTGACCATCAAACAAAAGGCACGAAATCTCCGCAATTTTGTAATGCAACAAGTATTAATCTACGTATATGCACGCAAAAAAATACTGGGTGTATCCTAGCCGGGACACGCCCAGCATTTAGCGGCAGATGGTAATAAATAAAAAACCTAACTACCCACGTATTCCTCGAAGGATAGACAGAGGTCAATGCATGGATTTGAACATACATGCAAACACCCACGATTCGTCAGTTACGTTATTATATTATAATCCTATCAACTCAGCACACAGTAGGTGTTAGTAAGAAATTTCAATCACTTACCTCCCGACTCAGGGATCGAACTTAGCAGGTATGAACACTGCCATTTGATGGCAGATAAATTAAAAAAAACGTAATCCGTCTGCCGCCAAATGTTAGTGTTCAGCACTATCGTATTCCGGTTTGATGGTAATGTATTGCGCCGTTATAACTACAACAGAGACATAACAACTTAGGTCTCAGGGGTGTTAACACATCTGCATTTCGAACTCTGGTTTTGTGTAGATATCTGGACTGTAGTCATCACTTAACAATCTTAACATCCATGTGAACTGCAAGCTTGTTTGCCACCTTGGTTACATAAAAACATATAGGTATAAGGTAATGCGGTATTGCGCATTGCCCTTGAGCTACCTACTTATTTTACTATGTGTAAAATACGTAGGTAACATATTTATATAGTGTGTGTCTGTGAGTTGTTAGCCTATACCAGTATTATTACATAATCTCTGCCTATACTTATGGCCGAATTCACCGTCGTGATAAAACGCGTTTTACGCTCTCAATCAAGTTCCATATAAAATAAAAATAAAATAAAATACGCTTACACTCACAGCCCCACAGTAGGTATAAACCTGTCGTGGGTGCCGTTGTACACATACAACACATACACGAACACCCAGACCCGAAACAAATATCTGTAGGCCATACAAATATTGGTCCCGGTGCGGGGATCGAACCCGCGACCCTGCGAATCAAACGGTCATCTCACACCGCTGGACTAACGGGGTCGTCAACTATATCACTACTTGGATGTCACCGACAATAGTTGTTCGTCATAAGGTTGAAATTGGATGCAAATTTTAAGCTAAACCGCGTTTTATTTAACTCAGTTCTCAAGAGCAAACAGTGTAATCCGCCCTTAATAAAGAAAAAAATTGTTTACAGTACCATAGCAATCTGGGCGTCTATACTTTCACATGTGAATGCGTGTTTATTTTTTAAACTATCATGTCTCACGCCAGTGCATTGCACGTCTTCGAATTGGATATCAAAATCAGAATTGAATTTACGCGGCAACTACTCTGAGGTATTGTTTTAAGGCGCACATTTTATAGGGGTATTATAGATAGAGTAGTGGAGACAAATGCACGGATACCTCGACGCGATGGTTAGAAAGCTACGAATAAATCTATATAAAAAAATGAATCGCTAAATGTGTTACTAAGAGCAAAACTCGAAAAATGGCTGAACCGATGATTTGTTTTGTTGTTGTTGATGAAGTCCAAGAATGGTTCGTACGGTCTCTCTGTAAGAACCTTTCACAGACTTCATCAAACGTTAAAATTACAAGAAAAATAGTAAAAACAACAATTTTCTTTTATCATACATACTAACTACTTATCCCTACCTGGGGGCCGACCGCTATCTTATCTTATTGAGGGGCCAGCTGTTACCCTGGGACACTTCGACCCATTGGGATCTTTTGTGTTCAACCCCAAGATCCTATATACTATCATCCATGGTTCCTTTAAATATATCTGATCCCTAATGTACAGTACCTTATACTCTCCCGGAGTAGGATATGCCACCCCGAGGATCTTCAAACGCTTTCCAGCAAGGCCATCACATTGGCATAATAGATGTTCCATTGTCTCCTCGTGCTCACCACAAGCTCTGCACAGTGAATCTTCACCCAGGTGCATCCACTGTAGGTGCTGTCTTGTGCCGAATGGCCTGTGAAAACTCCCATAATCATTCGCACACTTTGCCTATTTAATCGTAAGATGTTATTATTGTAGATCGTGTCGACCCCTAGAAATCTTTTCGAATGCACCTGTCCCTGGGCGTTCGTCCATTCCTTCAGATGGTTTTGACGCAGAACGTCACTTTCGCAAAACGTCATCTCGAAAAAATGGTCATTTTCGCAGAAAGTCATTTTCGCAAAAGGTCATTTTCTCTGCTGCCTGGCTATCGCCGACCGCCTAACTCAAATGCTTTCGATTAAGACAACATCTTATCAGTTTCGTACCACCTAACTTTTTCCTGGAAGTGTTTTCGTCCGCAGGTATATATACTTAAGAGCAAAATGTTTTAAAAGGTGGTACGAAACGAACAATATACCTAACGACCAAAACGAAAGCATTTCAGTAAGGCGGTCGGCCCCCTGTAATTGACGACAATCAAAACGACAATCGCTTTCATTACATTTGCGTTTTGACGTGACAACGTCTTAAATTAGGTTGCGGCTCGGAGTCACTCAAAAAAAGTGTAACGCCCGGTAACGTAACGATGAGTCACCGAACGAGAGAGAGGCCTGCCGGACCGGCGAATGCCTTTCTACCGAGAAAAAGACGTTGTCACGTAAAATCTTCGCCCGTAAAACCGACTTTACAGGCAACCAGTTTTTTTAGTTTGAATGTGTAAGTAGAAACAGAAATGGAACTTTCATACAATCATCGCTTCGATTTTGGTTCCATTTACGCAAAAAAAAGGAACTGCAATCATAACGAACACTCACACTTTCGACATTGTTAATGTTGGCACTCAATTGATCGCGACAAGGTAATTTCATTAGACAAGGAAACATCCAATAGCCTGACGCTTTGCGCTAGACCATATTTAAGCCCGGGCTACTGGGCATCACATTACCTGGAACCATTTTTATTGGCTTATTAACACTTCTTCACCTTATTATTTGAATGCTGTTAGTAGTAGAACGGCCGCCGGCGGCAGGATCCAGGTACACAAAAAAAATAGTTTTCTTGCAAGCTGTTCCGTTTATCCAATACTATACACAATATTGTAGTATGAAAATGTGAGGCTGTGTTTTTTATTCTTACACTTAATATTGTTCTTACAGGAAAAATTCTTTCCTCTATACATTGCGTCACTTTGGTACATGATTAATTTGTTAACAATAACCGGCACAGGAGATGTCTCGTCTCAAAATGACTTTGAAGTTGTAGAAACTATCATTATCATAGTCGTTATCAAATTTTGCACAGGTATGTAAAACAATCGACATTGGTACAATCGGAAACTCCCACTTATCTAAAATCATTCAAATATAGCTTTTATTACCATAGTATAAGGTGCCAGTGTGGTCTACTGGCCAGTTCCCTGATAGTACCACACCCTGGTAATCGTAATCTGATAAATCAATTAGTGGAATGAAATGATTTCTAAGGTCATGCTGCCTGGTTACTGGGCGCCGGCTCTTAGGCGCATCAATGACATCCCGTTCATTGCTTTAAATAACCTTTATTTAGAATTATAGAAATAAATCATCTAAGCCCATTTCTAGTGTCTATTCGGACCTCTTATTACAGGTTTACTAATATCGGAAATGTCTGCCATGATAACAGCTCATTCGTCTTCTCGGATAGAATACGACTATGGTATTAATGAATTGAAGGATGGCCTCCGTGATACCGATCTGAGTTTACATCAGATGAACAAAATGTGGGACTACGTTAGTCAACTTTGGAATAGGCAACAAGGAAAACAGGTTATTATCATGTTAGTAATTTGGTGCGACTGCGGTTAACGGTTTGCATAGTACTAGGCCGGAGTCTGGTACCGGTGCCTCGGAGAGTACGTAAAGCCGTCGGTCGTGCGCCCGATCTCTCTCCGGTCGTGTCGAATTGCTGTCCCATCGGACTATGAGAGTGAGGAAGTAGAGAGTGCACCTGTGTTTACGCATACACTTGTGCACTATAATATCACCCGCGCAATTGGCTAGTCTCCGTTGAGATTGACTGTGACCGAAATTCGGTCTGGAGGACATTATTGGTAGGTAATTTCTTGGATGGCAAACAAGCCGCGTAAAAAACGTACCGGCTCAGCACATTGAGGTCATGTGGAAGACGAATTGAAGCTTTTACCAGGATCATGAAGTACACAGTACACAAGACTGAAGTGGAATAGTATCGAGATCATCCAGATCATAATGAGACAGGCTCTTGATCACGGCTTAACGATCTGGTCAGACAGCATTGCTTGTTGCACAGCTTTAAGCTTCGATAATAAGGGCATGATCCATAAATAATAGAGTGATTTTTGCTACGAAAAATAATGTACGGAAGTGTAACTAAGCTAAATAAAATGGTTCCACTTAATGTAATGGACCGTGAGCGGGGCTTAAATATGATCGATCGCAGCGCGTCAGGCTATTGGACGTTTCCTCGTCTCTCGACGAAATGACCTTGTCGCGACCAATCGAATGTAAGCATTGTCTATGTTGAAAGTGTGAGTATTTGTTATGATTGCAGTTAGTTTGTTTGCGTTAATGGAACCAAAATCAAAGCGATGATTGTATGAGAGGTACATTTCTATACATTGTTATTCCTAGGATTTTTAGTGATTTTGCTGTAGTAGTTTCGCTCACTAAAATATATTTTCAAATAATAGTGGCACATAGTGGTAAGACATAGAAAATAGTAGCATTATATTATACAGCAAGATTGGCAACCCTAGTGGGGACACCGCTTCCAGCATGTTAACACATACCGAGTACTACAACAATAACCCAATGTTTATTTCTTCAACCAGATCCCAGAATTAGTAAACAACCTACCATTCCGTCTCCGATGTCAAGTGATGCAAGCTGTGTACGGCTCTCACATCAGTGGTTCAGTCATATTCAAAAGAACAGATGATGATTTTAAGAGAATGTTGTGCATGTGGATGAAACATTGTGTGTTTTTCCCCGGTAACTATATTGTACAATGTGGTGATGCTGATCAGTGTATTTATTTCATACACAGAGGAGAGGTGAGAATATTTATTTTTGCCATTTCATCATTCATTCTCCATTTAATAACTTAAAGATTTGTGTTTTGTATCTATTGTCCAATATTTTAGAACCACTAATTAAATGTTAGTGTAAATTGGATCAATAACATTTAGTAGTACTACCTACTTTAGTAAGTCTCCCTGGACTTTCATTTTAACTATGAAAAACCGAAAATAATCTTTATAATGTATGTAACAATGAAAGAACGTTTGTGAGTATCACTAAAACTCGAAAACGGCGGCATAGATTCGGCTAACTTTTGGAATAATCATAGAAGCCTATTGAAGATTTTAAAGTGAGGAAACACAAAGAAATTGCAGGGAAAATAGAAAAAAACACATTTTAATTTTACTTTGCAAACAGTTTGTACCTATCATATATCTGAGCTATTTGACAGGTCGGGTTAGGAAGTTTTTTTTTTAATGTAATGGAAGTGGCAAACAAGCATGCAGTTCACTTTAATGTTAAGTGATGACTGCAGCTTACAGACACTTACACGAAGACCAAGGATACCTTACCACTCCTGAGGCCTAAGGTGTTATGCCCCTGTGCCGGCAATTACAGGGCCATACATTGCCACCTGACCGGAACACGCTAGTGCTGAACACTACCATTTGGCAAGTATATTAGGTAATGCGGTGGTGCCTTCGCCCGCGAGCTCCGTCACTGGAGCTCTACCACCAGTAGTAATTATTAATATTGTTCTCAGGTTGAAGTTCTGACTGTACATCCGAATTTGACAGAATCAATATATGACATCTTGGGTCCTGAAGATAGTTTTGGCATTGTACAGGTATCTACTTAATATTCTTACTAATAAAAATGGAAAGTAACGCTCTGTTTGTTACTAACAACATGGTTCCGCTGAGCCAATTTATGGTTGTGAAGCTTCGGTGACGGCCGTAGGCACCATCGCATTACCTAATTTACTTGCCACTAAATGGTGGCAAGTAAATTAGGTAATGCGATGGTGCCTTCAGAACTATCGTGTTCCGGTCAGGTGGTAATGTACGGCCCTGTAATTTCCGGCACAGAGGCATAACACCTTAGGCCTCAGGAGTGGTAAAGCATCTGCATTTTGTCCTTGGTCTTCGTGTCAGTGTCTATAGGCTGCAGTCATCACTTAACATCAATGTGAATTGTATGCTTGTTTTCCACTTCCATTACATAAAATAACAAAACTTATTTTTATTTTCAGGGACTTTTTGTGGGCGTCTCCCACCATTTCTCATTCCGCGCCCGAACTGTTGTCGACATTGTCTACTTGAATTTAGATGAATGGAAATATTTACTAGACTTCTATCCAAAATCGGCTAGACTGATACAGAAGAAAGTCGAAAATGTGTATTTAGCTATTTAGTGCATATTAATAATAGGTTTAAGTTTTGTGTAAAAATTAATATAAAAAATATGAGTACTAATCAACAGGTTTTATTTAACGGAATATCCATTATCTTTACAAGACACTGAAACATCTCTGGTAGTTAAACTAAATTAAGTATTATATGAAAATGTACCGCATTCACTCGCACTGACGTTTCCTTTTCCTTGTGACCCTCTGTGATATTTCCGGAATTATTTGGGATTGCTCCTCCATGGTATCCTCGAGTTGTTCTGTGGCTGCCAATTCTGTGATGGTCTGGTTTTCAATTGGTTGAGTAGCATCCAATCTTTGAGTGTGCATATGTCTGGAACTAGAGATATTTTTTATTACAATAATGAAAGTGGCAAAATTTTTAATCTATATACATAAAAATCCATTTTTCCATACAAATAGCCAGTATCTACTCTCAGTATCTCTCAAACCTTTGACACATTATTTCATTCTGAGGCAATACGAAGTTTGCCGGGACAGCTAGTTAATTATAAATATTCGAATTACGAGTACAATAATAATATTTTGACATAATTATTTTATTATATTTATGGATATTTTGCCATTGCAATGGTAGTGCTATAATGTTATTACCTTACCGTCTGTACCTACATGTACCCACTACATTCTGGTAAATAAATGATTTTATTTACCAGAATGTAGTGGTACATTATGATTATGAATAAAATATGCTTACACAGCCCCACGCTAGGTATAAACCTGTGGCGTGGGTAGCTTTGTACAGACACAACACAAACACAAACACCCAGACCCGAAACAAATATCTGTAGGCCTTAAAAATATCTGTCCCGGTACGGGAATCGAACTGGTGAGCTTCGGTTAAAACGGTCGTCGCACACTGCTGGATCAAATGGCACGTCATTTTTCAGCCCAATTGTGATCCAGTCAGGTAGTAATATATGGCTTGCACGACCCTATCCGGCACAGATATATCACCTTATCTCTAGAAGTGACAAACAAGCATACAGTTCACATTGATGGTTAGTGAATATTGTATTCTATGAACATCTACATAAAAAGCAAAGATTTGAATGTGGACTTTTTTTTTGTAATGAACAAGCACGCAGGTCACATTGATGTTAAGTGATGACTGCAGCCTATAGACACCCACACAAAGACCAAGGTCAAAATGCAGATGCGTTACCACTCCTGAGGCCTAAGGTGTTATGCCTCTGTGCCTGAAATTACAGGGGCGTACATTACCACCTGACCGGAACACGATAGTGCGGAACACTACCATTTAGCGGCAAGTATATCAATCAGGTAATGCGGTGGTGCCTACTTTCGCGAGCTCCGTCACTGGAGCTCTACCACCAATTAAAAGTTTTATGTCAACAGATTGACAGACAAGCAGACGGGCCACCTGATGGAAAGTGGTTACCGTCGCCTTTGAACATTTGCAACATTAGGGCAGTTGCCAACGTGCTGCCAGCCCTAAAAACTCTTTTGACGCCAGTTTTGAATAACCCCATATTGTAGCGCCGGGGGAACACCACAGAGGGAAGTTCGTTCCATAATTTGCACGTTCTGGGCAGGTATGAACGCGCGAATCGGACTGTTGAGTACTTCCAAGTATCCAAATGATGCGTTGCCACTCCTGAGGCCTAAACTGATATGCTGATGACTGCATTTTCCTGTAAAACTAAATTCCTTTCTGGTAGTTTCTAGACTCGGTAGTCTATTGGTAGCAGGCCTTTTAAATCATTTGAATATTAGTTGTTGAATTTATACTGACCCTGCACAATTGAGCTGCTCCAATTGGGATGAACTGAAGTCTGCTTTGCAACAAGGCCATTTGTCCATTTTCTCTAAATAACGATTGAGACACCTTGTGTGGACAGCCAGACCACAAGATAGACAGTTGTAGCCCTGGAAATGTAACAATCATCAATGAGCTCTCAAAATTAGAAGCTGGTGGGAGAGTTTTAGCGATAGAGCTCGAAGGCACCGCAATTCGTAACCTAATGTGCCGAAAAATGCTAGTTCAGCACTACTACCAGTTAGGGGAAAATGTAGGAACCTAATTTCTGATTTAAGAGGCAAAAACCACTTTTGCCGTTTGAGTTGAGCCACCACCGCACCGTTTAGCCAATACCCAATCTATCTACCACCAAATCAGTGTTCAGCACTATTGTGTCCCAGTTAGACAAAATAGGCTTTAGGGGTGGTAATGAATTTTGACTTGTGATTTTTGTCTTAGTAATCAATTACCACCAATGTGGACTGGACTACATGTTTGTTTGCCTCCATTCACGTAAACAAATAACACAAAGAAGCATCTACATACATTTACAGCTCTTTATGTTTTTAATTCTCATTATGAATATTAATGATAATCAGCTAAGAGGGTCAGAATAAAATATCACAATGAAGAAAATATTATCAATTTGCATGTCACAAAACAGCAAAACATACATATAAATTCTAGATAAATACTATCTAGATCAGTGATTCCCAAAATGGTCCAGGTGGACCTCCTGTGGTCTACGGGAGACTCGATCGGGGTCTACGTAGGTGTGAATAAAAATTAAAAATATGGGAATGTGACATAATGTAGCAAGGGGGTCCACCGAATCCAGAAAAAAATTGAAAAGAGTCTACAAGAAAAAATTGTTGGAGAACCTCTGATCTAGAATAATGTATAGTATACGTACAAAACTTTGTAGGACTGTTTGATTTTGGGGAAATTTTAAGAATATAATTTTACCCTAAATACAATTTGCTTGCACAGGCAACATTCTTCAATAGTGTCAGGCATGTTTTCACGGAGGTACCCTTCAAACTCATGTATGGCTCGTATTCCCAATGCATAATTTGTTTCTTCATTATCCAAATACCGCATTCTGCACCACGTGTTTAGTAGTTTCTGAAATATAGAAAGGTAAATATTTTCAATCATATATTTAACTGGTATGGTTTGGTACCCAATTTTTGCCAGTCACACCGCGGACACTCCGCCAAAATTCCATACAAACGCTTAATTTGGTCTCTATTACACAGACATCAATCAGCGACGTATATTTACAAGTGCACCTGTGTGCATAGCACGTAGAGAATACCAAACGTGGGGAGGGGGTTGGGTGAGGCGGGGAAATCGGGCGGGACGTCGAAGTGTCCATTCTACTCGTATACATAGTATTATTACATATTCTGTGCCAGCGGGCAAATCGGGCGGGACTTCAAAGTGTCCATTCTACTCGTATACATAGTATTATTACATATTCTGTGCCAGAGTGGCAAAGTAAATTTGGCCTATAGATGTGACAATGAATCAGCATTTAAGCCTCTAACTTTGGGTAGTTGTCTATAGCCTCCAGTCACACAAGTACCATCCTTGTGAACTGAAATGCATATTTGCCACCTTCATCACATTAAAATATTTAAAATGCTGGTCTTCACCAAAACACTTGGCTTAATTACTTCCCAGCTTAATCTGAGGCCTGCACCTGTATTCCTGCATATTGCTAAAATTTTATATAATACATACTTGTCTGCATTCTGTTTCAATTAAAATGTTAGTTCAATAAATACTTACAATTCATCAATTAAGTGAACCCCTTATGTGAGAATCAAAACATAAAATAGCCAATGCATTTCATGTTTTGATACTCACTCTCCTTACATTTCCAATATTTCCCATTGGCAGTTGCCTACTGTGCCTTAATGGATCATACAGTCCCAGATTTTAGGACAGAATATATATATTTATATGTAGCCTGAGCTATGCCACTGTGGGGCAAAGGCTCCCCTCTTTCGAGTGGTCTCCATCTAGTGCTCATAGTGTCCAGTCCTCACAATGCGAGTCCAACTCATATTGCCATAAATAGAGTTAAGACTGAAATATATTTACCTGTGCATCAGTTTTAGTAAATGATGCTTTCATGCTACTAACTAAATTCATTGCATGGATACCAGTAATCTGCCGAGAATCTGTGGTCATGATTTGTTCAATCAAAATTCTAAAATATTCCAACTCAGTAGCAGAGAAAACATTCTGGGACTTTGTAGCATCATCATACCCGAGTGAGAGGAATATGAGAACATCTTCCGATGTGAATTCATCATTTGTTATCTTAATACTTTGTTGAAAGGGTCTTATTTCATCATTTATTTCTTTGATGAGATCTTGAAGTGAAGATTCTTCATTACCTGTAATATTTGTGAATCAATCAAGTATGATTATTAACCTGTCAGCTCACTAGAAAAATATAACAATTGATTTCAAATAGTTTGAGGCTGATATCGGGCAACTAAATAAGTAAATAAATGTTTTTTTTTAATGATCATACTTAAGTGGCACAAAAGTTCCAAAAAGCCCTGTAGCCTGTGTTTTACTATAGCTGTGTTACAGGCTGTCTTCCTCATCATACATGTCATGAATACCAATAAACAGATGCAGTAAACAAAAAAAAAACAATTTAGACAAACGTGAGTATGTAGGAGTCTGAGGGCGGATTTCAATAAAACGCGGCTTAGCCTAGAATTCGAGTCCAAATTCAACCTCATCATAAACAATTTTCGTCAGTGAAATGCAAGTATTTGAATTTGCATAAGAACGCAAAACTAGCTTTATTACGACGGTGAGATCGGCCCTGAGGGTGTAGAGAGAGTTTGGGTTATGTCTTCTTCTTCTTCTTCTTTATACTATGGCTTCTACCTCGGTTTGGGTCATCATTCATCATTTCAGCCAAAATACGTCCACTGCTGAACAAAGGCCTCCCCCAAAGAATGCCACAACGAACGGTCCTGGGCCGCCCTCATCCAGTGATTGCCCGCGACCTTCACCAGGTCGTCGGTCCATCTTGTGGGAGGCCTGCCTACGCTTCGCTTTCCGGTACGTGGTCGCCACTCGAGAACTGCTCTGCCCCAACGGCCGTCAGTTCGTCGAGCTATGTGCCCTGCCCACTGCCACTTGAGTCTCGCTATTCGGTGAGCTATGTCGGTAACTTTGGTTCTCATGCGGATCTCCTCATTTCTGATTCGGTCACGCAGAGAAACTCCAAGCATAGCTCTCTCCATTGCTCTCTGAGTGACCTTGAGCCTTCTTATGAGGCCCATAGTGAGCGACCACGTTTCTGTCCCATAAGTCATCACTGGCAACACACACTGATCAAAGACCTTTTTCTTGAGACACTGCGGTAAGTCGGACGAGAAGATGAACCGTAGCTTCCCGAACGCTGCCCAACCGAGTTGGATTCGGCGATTGACCTCTTTCTCGAAGTTGGACCGACCTAACTGGACCGTTTGTCCCAGGTATACATAAGGTTTGGGTAATTCTGCCAAATTCTGGTGGAATTTGGCAGAATTGTCGGGGGAGAGAGTAAGTGTGGGTGTGTATGTTTGTGAGTGTGTGTATGTGTGCGTTTGTGAGGATGAGTGAGTGTGCGTTTGTGAGGATGAGTGAGTGTTTGCGAGGGTGAGTGTGTGTTTGTGTGTGTGGGCATGCGTGGGCTTGTGTGCGGCCTGTGTGAGGAGGGAGTGTGTGTCTAACATGAATGGGTAAGTATGTGTCTATGTCTACAGACACACTTATTTCTTAGAGAGAGAAAGAGAGAGGAAATGGGTAAGTGTGAGACTGCAGAAATACTTATTAAATAATGGAATGTTGTTATATCAGTGTCAGGAAAAGTTCTCTGTGTCAATGTAGTCTAAGTGCAAGATTCACAGACCGCACTACGACTTTACTTTGAGCAAAGTATGCTTAGAACTGTCAGAAATGTATGGGTTTTGACAGTTTGAAGCGTACTTTGCTCGAAAGTAAAGTCATAGTGTGGTCTGTGAATCTCGGCCTTATTGTTCCAACCATTCTTTAAGTTTCTTTTTATGTAGTCAGTACAACTATCCTTAACATTCAGGTTGCCCTTGATTTTATTGTAAAGCTTAAGAGATTAAATTAGTACTTTTTTAATGTAATAAAAGTGGCAAACAAACATGCAGTTCACATTCATGATATGTTCTTAGGTTTTCGCGAGCTACACTCATTGAAATAAAACTATTTTTACGGATTTATCTCGCGTATATTAAACTAAAATGATTTTTAAAATCAACCCGACGTTTCGGTCGCTTTTCAGCTTCCGTGGTCCCGGGCAGACTGAGGTGACATTTGTCTGACAGAAGTTTGAAAAATTATATGTAGCTACCTCCATCGATTTCGTAAACGCCTTGCGTAGCGTTCAGGATTAACACAATAATTACTTATGGTATCTTGAGGTCTTGCAGACTGCTGCGGCTGGGATTTAATCTTGCTAAGTATGGGATCCCATGATGTTGATAATCGCCATCCATCTTCTCTATTGAAATTTGGGTGTTTTTTAATTTCAATAGCCTCGCGTACCATTCGTGGAATGGGTTTGTGTTCTCTAGCGAGTATTTGAATTTTATCAAACCGGATGTAATGGTTTGGCTTATCCGCTATGTGTTCACAGACTGCAGACCTCCCTGTTCTTCGGTTTTTGACATCAGCAATGTGCTCTTTAACGCGGGTGGATACAGCTCTCTTCGTTTGACCAATATATGAGAGTCCACAATCACAATCTAATTTATAAATGCCAGAATTTTGTAATGGAATATTACTTTTAATGGGTCTTAAATACTGATGAATCTTTTTATATGGTTTGAAAACTGTTTTAATGGAATTCTTTTTTAAAATGTTGCTGATTTTATCTGTGACACCCTTAACGTAAGGTAGTATGGCTGGCTGCTTACGCGCAAAATTTACATTAAATAACTGCAAAATTAAACAAATAAGTAAATACGAAAAATTAGAAAAACAGTCGGTTACGGGTCAAAAACATTCAAATCTGAACACACCCATAGACAACGACAAGTCATCCGTCAATGTCAACGTCAAAGCAGTTGTCAATCTATCAAAACAAACTTTGGATGATTCGACTATTGGGGTGCTGGAAAAGGGTTTAAACTTTGCACCAGCTCCATCGAGGATACCGTACGAAGAGATTATCAGTTACGTCGAGGACTGCGTCATTAGGAATCAAGTTCCAAAGGAGACAGCCGAGGAAATCCGACAGGACGTATCGTCTACGTTACGACACTGCCGGCCACCAAAACCTAATCTGTCTCGTGAAGAACTCCGCTCACTGACGACGTTGAGACGATCAGAAGACATCATCGTCCTCCGTGCTGATAAAGGAAACGCTACGGTTGTGATGGACACGTCAGACTACAATGATAAAATCTTATCGCTGTTATCGGATGAAAGCACATATAAAAAGGTAAACAAAGACCCCACCTCTAGTATATTAAAAAAGACTACCGATTTACTGCATAAATATTCATATTCATTGGATCTTGACGTACCAAAACTTTTACCTGCTTGTCCAAAGCCACCCAAACTGTATGGGCTCCCTAAAATACATAAGACTGGCGCTCCCCTTCGTCCCATAGTTAGTCAAATTGACACTCCAACTTACAAATTGGCAAAACATGTGGCACAGATACTTTCACCACTGCGGGGACAAACTAGAGCGTATGTCAAAGACTCGTACAGTTTCATTGCTGAAGTCAAACATCTACAACTATCAGCAAATGAAACAATGGTCAGCTTCGATGTTGAATCCTTATTTACATGTTTACCGGTTAAGGATTGTGTCGAGATTGTTAAAAGAAAGCTAATTGCTCACAATATGCCCCGTCAATATGCAGAACTACTTGAATGGTGCCTGACATCTGGCTATCTAATGTGGAATGGGGAATTCTACCTACAAATAGACGGAGTTGCCATGGGCTCCCCAGTCTCTCCCATAGTCGCCGATATATTCATGGAGGACTTTGAGGAGAGAGCCCTGAGCACTACAACCATAACACCTCGCATTTATAAACGATATGTAGATGACACATTCACCATATTGGATAGCAATAATGTTTCTGTTTTTCTTTCACATCTCAATTCCATACACCATAAAATCAAATTCACTATGGAATTGGAACAGGACAATAAATTAGCCTTCTTAGATACTTTATTAATTAGAAAAACCAATAACACACTCAGTCACACTGTGTTTAGGAAGTCTACCCATACTGATAGGTACCTTAATGGTGAATCACACCATCACCCGGCACATTTATCTGCCGTTGGCTCATCTCTATTTCAGAGAGCACGAGGCATCTGTGACGACCACCATCTTCAGGGGGAGCTGAAGCACCTACGCCAGGTGCTACATAACAACAAGCTCCATGTACCACCCGTCCGTCACAGAGGCCGCGTGAAACCACCTACAGTAGAACGACAACCAGCCATACTACCTTACGTTAAGGGTGTCACAGATAAAATCAGCAACATTTTAAAAAAGAATTCCATTAAAACAGTTTTCAAACCATATAAAAAGATTCATCAGTATTTAAGACCCATTAAAAGTAATATTCCATTACAAAATTCTGGCATTTATAAATTAGATTGTGATTGTGGACTCTCATATATTGGTCAAACGAAGAGAGCTGTATCCACCCGCGTTAAAGAGCACATTGCTGATGTCAAAAACCGAAGAACAGGGAGGTCTGCAGTCTGTGAACACATAGCGGATAAGCCAAACCATTACATCCGGTTTGATAAAATTCAAATACTCGCTAGAGAACACAAACCCATTCCACGAATGGTACGCGAGGCTATTGAAATTAAAAAACACCCAAATTTCAATAGAGAAGATGGATGGCGATTATCAACATCATGGGATCCCATACTTAGCAAGATTAAATCCCAGCCGCAGCAGTCTGCAAGACCTCAAGATACCATAAGTAATTATTGTGTTAATCCTGAACGCTACGCAAGGCGTTTACGAAATCGATGGAGGTAGCTACATATAATTTTTCAAACTTCTGTCAGACAAATGTCACCTCAGTCTGCCCGGGACCACGGAAGCTGAAAAGCGACCGAAACGTCGGGTTGATTTTAAAAATCATTTTAGTTTAATATACGCGAGATAAATCCGTAAAAATAGTTTTATTTCAATGAGTGTAGCTCGCGAAAACCTAAGAACATATCATGTTAGAACGTACGGAACGTTAACTGCAAAATATATCCGGCGGTTGGAGAAACTGAAGAACAGGCGCTCACGGTTGTTGGCGGGCCTGACGTTTTTGAAGAGATGCAGAGACAACAACCTGATACCAGTATGTGTGCGCATTGCTCCAAAAAAAGACATCAAAAAGAGCAACATCATCCTCCGCCAAGCAAGTACTAAATTATTATGTCAGCTAATTCAACAAAACCGTTCGGAAATCGCACATACAGAACACGACATCAGTGAAGTCTCTAAAACCCTCGAAAATACATTAAAAATAGAAGATTGGCAAAATTGTAACGAACAAACCGACTTACGCGCAAAATTTACATTAAATAACTGCAAAATTAAACAAATAAGTAAATACGAAAAATTAGAAAAACAGTCGGTTACGGGTCAAAAACATTCAAATCTGAACACACCCATAGACAACGACAAGTCATCCGTCAATGTCAACGTCAAAGCAGTTGTCAATCTATCAAAACAAACTTTGGATGATTCGACTATTGGGGTGCTGGAAAAGGGTTTAAACTTTGCACCAGCTCCATCGAGGATACCGTACGAAGAGATTATCAGTTACGTCGAGGACTGCGTCATTAGGAATCAAGTTCCAAAGGAGACAGCCGAGGAAATCCGACAGGACGTATCGTCTACGTTACGACACTGCCGGCCACCAAAACCTAATCTGTCTCGTGAAGAACTCCGCTCACTGACGACGTTGAGACGATCAGAAGACATCATCGTCCTCCGTGCTGATAAAGGAAACGCTACGGTTGTGATGGACACGTCAGACTACAATGATAAAATCTTATCGCTGTTATCGGATGAAAGCACATATAAAAAGGTAAACAAAGACCCCACCTCTAGTATATTAAAAAAGACTACCGATTTACTGCATAAATATTCATATTCATTGGATCTTGACGTACCAAAACTTTTACCTGCTTGTCCAAAGCCACCCAAACTGTATGGGCTCCCTAAAATACATAAGACTGGCGCTCCCCTTCGTCCCATAGTTAGTCAAATTGACACTCCAACTTACAAATTGGCAAAACATGTGGCACAGATACTTTCACCACTGCGGGGACAAACTAGAGCGTATGTCAAAGACTCGTACAGTTTCATTGCTGAAGTCAAACATCTACAACTATCAGCAAATGAAACAATGGTCAGCTTCGATGTTGAATCCTTATTTACATGTTTACCGGTTAAGGATTGTGTCGAGATTGTTAAAAGAAAGCTAATTGCTCACAATATGCCCCGTCAATATGCAGAACTACTTGAATGGTGCCTGACATCTGGCTATCTAATGTGGAATGGGGAATTCTACCTACAAATAGACGGAGTTGCCATGGGCTCCCCAGTCTCTCCCATAGTCGCCGATATATTCATGGAGGACTTTGAGGAGAGAGCCCTGAGCACTACAACCATAACACCTCGCATTTATAAACGATATGTAGATGACACATTCACCATATTGGATAGCAATAATGTTTCTGTTTTTCTTTCACATCTCAATTCCATACACCATAAAATCAAATTCACTATGGAATTGGAACAGGACAATAAATTAGCCTTCTTAGATACTTTATTAATTAGAAAAACCAATAACACACTCAGTCACACTGTGTTTAGGAAGTCTACCCATACTGATAGGTACCTTAATGGTGAATCACACCATCACCCGGCACATTTATCTGCCGTTGGCTCATCTCTATTTCAGAGAGCACGAGGCATCTGTGACGACCACCATCTTCAGGGGGAGCTGAAGCACCTACGCCAGGTGCTACATAACAACAAGCTCCATGTACCACCCGTCCGTCACAGAGGCCGCGTGAAACCACCTACAGTAGAACGACAACCAGCCATACTACCTTACGTTAAGGGTGTCACAGATAAAATCAGCAACATTTTAAAAAAGAATTCCATTAAAACAGTTTTCAAACCATATAAAAAGATTCATCAGTATTTAAGACCCATTAAAAGTAATATTCCATTACAAAATTCTGGCATTTATAAATTAGATTGTGATTGTGGACTCTCATATATTGGTCAAACGAAGAGAGCTGTATCCACCCGCGTTAAAGAGCACATTGCTGATGTCAAAAACCGAAGAACAGGGAGGTCTGCAGTCTGTGAACACATAGCGGATAAGCCAAACCATTACATCCGGTTTGATAAAATTCAAATACTCGCTAGAGAACACAAACCCATTCCACGAATGGTACGCGAGGCTATTGAAATTAAAAAACACCCAAATTTCAATAGAGAAGATGGATGGCGATTATCAACATCATGGGATCCCATACTTAGCAAGATTAAATCCCAGCCGCAGCAGTCTGCAAGACCTCAAGATACCATAAGTAATTATTGTGTTAATCCTGAACGCTACGCAAGGCGTTTACGAAATCGATGGAGGTAGCTACATATAATTTTTCAAACTTCTGTCAGACAAATGTCACCTCAGTCTGCCCGGGACCACGGAAGCTGAAAAGCGACCGAAACGTCGGGTTGATTTTAAAAATCATTTTAGTTTAATATACGCGAGATAAATCCGTAAAAATAGTTTTATTTCAATGAGTTCACATTCATGTTAAGTGATGACAACAGTCTTTAGACACCCACACAAAAACCAGAAGTCAAAATGCAGATGCATTACCACCACCTAACCACTAAGGTGTTATGCCTCTGTGCCGGAAATTGCGGGGCCGTACATTACCACCTGCCCGGGACACAATAGTGAACACTACCATTTAGCCATTTAGCGGCAAGTATATAAGGTAATACAATGGTGTCTACACCCGCGAGCTCTGTCATTGGAGCTCTACCACCAGTGAATATAAGAGTAAACTTCATTATCAAGTAAATTTTAAGAGTTACTACCTCAGTAGTCTAATAGTAGGAGGCCACTACTACTTTGCTGGGGTCCTGGGTTTGTTTTCTGTATTGAGGGCAATAAGAGATAATGAAGGGAAGTCTTTGGATTGCACCCACAACACATTGCAGGACTAACTGAATCATCGAAAGCTATGCATGACATAATACCTTTGTTTATCCTGCATTATCATTGACTTAAATCTCAGATTTTTTCATTTCAATCTTGAAGATTTGACACTCAGTAGCATCAGTTTGACTACACTCATTAGGATCAGTTTAACTACATACAGTAGAACTTTTAAACAAACTTTAATGTAAGTGAAAATCTCGCTGAATATTAACCAACATTCAAAAAAGCAAAAATGTTGAAGTTTGGTGTGCCAATCTTACAATTACAGATTCTAAAATTTTTTTCAAGGATTTTATTTCATGAACTCCTCTATTATGTAATGATTGAGCAATGAGGCATCCAATTAACACACATGATAAGTGACACCTGCAGTCTATAATCATTTACACAAAAAAAAACCAAGACCGAAACCGGTTAATATGCAGATACATCGCCATGAGGCCGAAGTTGTTTTGCCTCTCAGTGCCAGATAAAGCCAGTGCGGGGCCCGCAGCAAATGTGACCATGAGGCCCTAGAGTTACATTGCCTACTGAAATTTAGGATGTAAATAATACAGCACATTTACGAAAAGGAATCGAAAACAATATATGGGGCTTTCTCCTGTAAGTACTGTGGTATTGCCAACTTGCAACATAATAATATACCTATATAATTACAGTGTGGCCAACGCTCACTTTGAGAATAGCTAAGGTGTAGGTATTACATATTTTACATATAAGTGTTTTTTTAGGGCACAGGCGCGGGGCTCCTTAAGGCGCGGGGCCCGTAGCATTTGCTGCCTCCTGCTATATGGCTAATCCAGCACTGTTGCCTCTATAATATTTATTATAGGGTCATACAATATCTTCTTTATATAATTAAATTACAGTAGGGAAACAATTTAGAATATACAACAAAAGGGGACAGCGAAGCCTAATTACCTTACTTGATTGTCAAGTCATAGTTCTATACACTTTAGTTACAACTTCTATTCGTTTTTTAGGTTATTTTTTGTGTTTTGCTTCATACAGCCAATACTTTGTATGATTAATAAAGGTATTATAAAAACCAAGCACCAAACCCCTATTCATTCTAATAACACTAATTAACCAAACTCGTACCAACGGATTTTATAGGTACAACCCTAAACCAGATTTATGCATCATAAAATATGTATCATGTAGGTACATACCTGACGAGGTATTTATAATATTTTCCGCTTCATTTATCAACATAACACCTCTGCTAGCCACTGATCGTAGCAAAAATCTATGGAGATCACCATAAGCCATATCTTCAACAACAAGTAAGCTTGTCTTCGTAAGATGTAAGGAGTAACTGTCAAAGTATATATAATAGTCTATGAGTACCTTTTTGTGTTATTGATCTATTATTATCGACACAGGCGTAAATAGTAAAAATCTGAGCGCATGAAATAAAATTTACAATTCACAAACGAAACAGAAATAAACACATTCACAAAAACAGTCAACAATTAGTGATGCACGATTATGAATGATTTCATTCGAAAGTTCGAAACTTCACTTCGTAAATCACTTCATTTTGAATCATTCGAATGTTTTTTTGTTTTTTTTTTTAATTATGTCATTGCTATTACGCATATTGCCAGTGTCAAACGATATTTCGTATTTATTTAAGCAGCGTAACTGTAACTCACTTGATTGACAAATTATACTTAATAAATAATTGATAGACTATATTATTCTAACTTGTATAATATAGTCTTTCAATTATTTATTAAGTATAATATGTCAATCAAGTGAGTTATAGTCAAGTTATTCGAGTAAAGCGATGGCCACTTTACCAGAACATTTACAATGAAGTTTTGGAGGCAACCTGAAAGGTCGTGTTTTTGCACTGTTATTCTATTTCAATATACACGGGCACTGTAATAAACCTATATCAAACAAAATGCCACCAACTTTATTCAATATAACTTAAAAATACCCCAAGAAAATGAAATAAAATAAGAGCACCATACGACTCTTTCAAGGTTCCCGCCAAAACTCCATTCGAATGTTATTTAAACGTGAAAAATTCTTTTCACAGAGAAATCGTATTTAGTTTCGTGATGCCAAAGGAATCATTCAAAAATCTAAATTTGACAAAACTAGCCAACATTAAAGTAGGTACCAGTTTGAGTTTCAATATCTGTTACTATTATAAAAGACTCAATATCATATCTATTATTCATCAGAAAGAAACTACTTATACGACTACTAATAATATTTTAATCCGAATATCCATTACATCATTCAATTTTAATAGAACTCTATTTTTTTAATCAAAAGACTAAACGTGTTGTAATTGGAATAATTCTACATGGGAGTTTTATTCAACAAACAGTCGAATAATACATATTATTATAAATTTTAATACTTACTTGATGTAAATGTATGGATACGTAGATTTTTTGATTCAGTAACAGCCATAAAATAATATATGAATAATTGCTTAGATGTCAGTACTACCTACCTACCTAACCTACTCTACCTAAAGAAAATTAGATAAAAGTTTTCAACTTGATAAAAAAAAACAGTTATTTTTCTTTTTTGTATCAAAAATACAAACAAAAGAAGCAAATAGGAACATAGATAATGTGTTGCGCTACGATTCTTTCATGCATCGATTTTACACACTTCGATTCAACTTAGATATTAATATTTTTCATGAAGAATAGTCATCCCTACAAAAAGCCGTTAGTCGTTGACAGATTTGACATTCGTGCAAAGACAGATGGCAAATAAGAGTACGTTCCAATTAACACCCACTGTGTTGTGAATTTAAAAAATAACAAAAACACACACCTTTTATTGTTCATAAAGTTATGCAAAGACAGAATAGTCAAAATTGCGAAAGAAATAATGCGGTTGTGCAAAGATATGCAAATGCAGGACCGGGATATCTGGCGCTCCACATTATCTGCCTACCCCATAAGGGACTTGGCATGAAGATACATTCATACATATTTTTGTGTAAATGTGGAGATCGTCCGAGTTGTGTTATAAGAATATTGAAGTATTATGTAGGTACACTTACGTGCATATTGTAGGTATAGGTGCACTGCAATAGTACCTAACTATAGATACCATCAACGATTTTACTGGGTAATAATACGTAATTAAGTCTCTACCTATCTCTGTATCTACCATCTAACCGAAACACGAAATTGCTGTCCAGTACCTCCTACCGTTTGCGGTAAGATAGGTAGTTAGGCAATGCGATGATCACCACCGCTTTTCACCTCACCTATATTGTCATACAGTGTGCATAAGTTGGCAATAATTAACAATCTGTCTTCTGATTAAGTTTAATTTCCCCGTTAGCCTGAGTTAAACTCCAAACCACACCCAAACGTCACCTGCGATCGACTGTAACGCTCAATTACACGGTCGCTTTTAATTGCAATCGTGTTTGTAATAGCTTCCTTTCTTTTGTGCACTATTTTTCTTTTCCATTTGAACAAACAAGATTCTTTATTTGCAAGAATAACAATGTTTTTTAGCGGAAGTAGAGGTAATTTACAAAGGAATAGGTAGATATTTATTAGGCACATTAACCATTAATGTATTTAAATTGTCACCCCCTTATTCATAAACGTATTTCATAAATTGGATACGTTTTAGCTATAAAATGTATTCGTCTTTGTAAGTTGCATTGTCAAAATATGTGCAGGATAGAAAAAGACAAAGGAGAGATTGGCAACACTTTAGCTAAAATACGTTTATGATTTAAGGGGGTTACTATATAGGTATTAAGACTAACTTTTTTTCTTGATATCTACCACAATACTCAATTTACAAACGTCTTAAAGGATTAAAGGTTAGTTTGTTAATTCAGACAGATAGAGCAACACGGGCCACCGGCCGCCGCAGACCGGAGAGGAGTAGCCATATTCAGGCTTTCCCCTCTGTCAAAGTACAAGCCGAAATGGTCCTACGCCTGTTTTTATTTTATTTTATTTTGCCAGTGTCAAGTTAAACGATATTTCGTATTCGTATAAAAGCGGCGTTAAAATCAGCTATTTATTTATTATGTCAGTCAAGTGAGTCACAGTCAGTAATTCGAGTAAAGCGATGGATACTTTACCAGAACATTTACAAATGAAGTTTTGGAGGCGACCTGAAAGGCCGTGTTTTCGCACTGTTATTCTATTTCACTATACACGGGCACTGTAATAAACCTATATCAAACGAAGTGCCACCAACTTTATTTAATACTAGCTGTGCCCGCCACTTCGTCCACGTGAGAAAAAATATGATTGTTCAGTATCTACCCGGACGAAGTCGTGGGCGCAGCTAGTATAAAAGCCTAAGTTACTCCTTATCACATCAGCTATCTGCCAGTGAAAGGCCCGTCAAAATCGGTCCAACCGTTCCCAAGATTATCCCCGCCAAACAGACAGACAGACAGACAAAAATTGAAAAAAATGTAGTTTTGGTATATGTACTGTGTATACATATGCATTTAGTAAAAAGCGGTTATTTTAATATTACAAACAGACACTCCAATTTTATTTATTTGTATAGATAACTCAAAAATACACCAAGAAAACGAAATAAAATATGAGCACCACACGCCTTTTTCAAGGTTCCCGCCAAAACCTCGCCTACGCCTGTTGCCCAGATGTTTAAATGTGTGCGTGAAATTGTTTATGTATTTTGTTAAAATCAAGGTTGCGTAGTAATAGACGATTTTTGTAGTGTGTGTATAACACGTACCTAGTTGCCCCCGCAAAAAGTGACAGACAGTTTTGCATCGGTAATAAGCGATATGGCTACACCCCTCCGGTCCGCCGCGGCGGCCGGTAGCCCGTGTTGCCACAGAACAGAAAGTTTTTCTGTTCTGTGCGTGTTACTCTATGTATAGACAGAATACAATCTTGTAGCCTTTGATTATATATACGTCTAGATGGAGCATCTAAGTTCATAAGCGTCCAAAAAAATATCAGTTAACTGTTGGCTCATAACTTCGTTCCGCTCGCTCAGTAGCGATACTGGCATTGTAACGTAAACACGTCCAGGTCTATGCTTTCATGATGACGATTTGCGCTATTAAAGTGTTCCGAAATTACAAAAGAAGAATGAATACATCTAAAAACATTTCTTATTATCGGTAACTACACATTCCATAGTCCTTAATGTATCACAGAATTAAATCAACAATATTTAATTTTACGTCGCATTTGTACGACTCATCGAACGCCACGTTTACTGTGTTGCCAGTTTTTGATTTAAAATCTTCCCAGAGAAATATGTATATATGAAGTTACAAAATAAAATCTATATAAATTATATGTTTAATATACCTATATTTATTTTAATAACATTATTTTAATAACCCCCTAAGGAAAAAGAGGGGTGTTCTAAGTTTGACGTGTGTATCTGTAAATTTCCAACTATTGGATCAATTCCAGATTTTGATTTTGTTCTTCAAAATGTATTTATTTTTCTCCACGATAAAAGTAATTTACACTAAGAACAAATAACTAACAACGAATAACATAAGCTAATACACGTACCAATACAAACAAAAAAATAAAAATAACTTAAAACGAATAACTAAAGCTACTGTGATACGACCCGACGAATATCGTAATATTATTATGTCACACATTATGAAAAAATTTAACTCGACTTAAGCTAATTTTCCCTATTTTTAGGGGAAAATGTCATAAGCAAGTAACATTTTCACCAGTTGAGTAGTGTGTGTAAAGCGAATAAAATATACATACTAGTGTGTGTTACACGCACACAAGGATTTTCGAATTGGGACATTGTTTTTGCAGCGTATGTAAGGCGACGCTCCATCTAGACGTGTATATAATCAAAGCTTGTAGCTAATAAAGTGATCTGTGCTTTTAGGTAGGTAGTAATCAAAAAAAAGTGTAAAAAGTTCCTGAAACATACATTATAATTTAGTAAAATATAATGTTTCCTGGATTTCAGTGAGTAGGTATGTCATTTTGCTTTTTCGTAATGAAATACCTACCTAGACCTTGGAACATCTTGATGTCTAATGAAAATCGTAATAAACCCTATTCAGTAGCCAATTATTGAAGCAATCGTGCCTAGACTGACAAATGAAGAGGGTATCAATATTACTTAGACGATTATAGATTTATGATTGTACGGTGTGTACTGGCTATCTTAAACTTAGGTATATGAAATAGACAGTATGATTCTTTCTATACAAATCAGTTATTTCTTCACAGAGGCATCTGATAAACATATTCATTTAGATCCGAACTAGAATGACCAAGTAGACGATGCAGCGTATGATGATATTGAAAATTACAGACAAGGTGATATGATGATGAAAATAAATCACACTAGGCAAAAGAAATTATTAAATCAGTTTTTAATATTTTATCAAATAAATGTATAACAACAAGCATGCATATGTTTTGTCTCTGATATAGTTACAGGGTCATGCATTACCATGTAACCGGAACACGAAAGTGATGAACACTATAATTTGGCGGCAGATAGAATAGGCAGGTAATGCTCTGGTGTCTACTCTGAAAGTGGTACATTATACAAGCAGATATAATAAATATTTATTGTTCTGAGGTATACAACCCTAATAGCATCTCATTACAAAGAAACAATATTATTAAGAAGAGCAAACGTACTCGACCGCTAGCATCGCAGTCCTATTAAAGTCCTAATTGCTTCGCCGTACCCTAATTACTGCGTCCTGTGCCCCGGTACGGTGCTCTCTTATCAATTATGGGCCTCTGTCCCCTGTGAGACCAATTTTAGCTATTTCCACTGGCAAACTTTGTAGGCGATACAATTATGCGATTTCAACAAGCGTCACAATATTTTAGTGAGCCGAAGGGTCGCAGTTTACAGCCAGAATTCGAGCAGTTAGATTAACTTGGTCTTGCTTAGCTTATGCAATTGTTAGATTTGTTTTGTGCTGATTAGATTGTTATCTGCTTTCTTTAACTGATTGTTTTAGTATATTTTTAGGGCCTCCGTAGATACACATTGGACAGATCGTCGGACAGAAAAGTGATCTTATAAAAGGGTGCCGTTTTTCCTTTCGAAGTACGTAACAAGATTAATAAGTCATGTACGTACCAAATCATCATCGTTAATGCTGATTTCAATACAGCTTTGATTTTAAGTAGGTAAGAGGAACGAAAATAAGCTAATCTTTTGCACACACTTCAGTCTGCCTTTATCCGCAAGAGATTTTGCTCAAAGTTTTACCTGACTATGCGCCAACATTTTGTGTTGAATTTATAATAAGAGATCGTCCGAGTTGTCTTGGATTTTCGGGGTTCTAAACGCGGTAGACGTGGAATAATACGCCAACAACGGTGGTCCCTAGTAAGCTAGACATTCTGCATTACTGTATTTTACTATACAAATGGTAATACTGAAATTGTGGTTTTACCGCTAATGTGTCCTATATCCTTTTTTGTCACTTTCACAAAAGAGTCAGTAAGCTGTTGTAAGTGTTGAAGATGTATAAAAATAATCGTTATGAAAATTCATGAAAAGGCGTACCTAAATAAATATGGTTTCAATGAGCGCGTAACTTCACACCTTTACGTGGTAGTCAGAGGTAAGTGAAATTATCCATTCAAGTCGTCAATGCGAATGTGGATGGTTGCAGAGGCCCAGGAAGACCAAGACTGACCTACCATGACCAAACAGGTCGAGTTCTGTCTGATGGTGGGGTCAAAAGTCTTAGGAATCGGCGTGCATGTATGAAGATAATGATGATATGTCAGGACCGGGATACTTGGCGCTCTTCACTGTCTGCCTACCCCGTTAGGGACCTGGCGTGAAGATACATACATGCATTCAAGTCTATTTGCATACGTCCATGATTAGACAGTATAACGTTTGTCCCAGTAGCGAGCCTATTGACATAATATATCTGAGAGCAGCACAAAACTACGGAGGTGGCACTAGAAAATTTCGGAAAATTGTATTAGATTACTTTCTAAGGTTGTTGCAAATAAGTAAGTTGTTCGCGATATGCCTACCTAAATAAACTTTACCACTCTCAATATAAAAAATATCTAATTTTCATGGTTCAATTAAAATCAATAGCCATATTAGATCGTCAATGTCGATGCGTTGTACATTGTATTACAGTCGTTTTCTAAGCATCGAGAAAGTAATTTGGCAGCTTTGGCGGTATTTATATCACTATCAATCACATTGTCCACGACACATTTGTGGTCATTAGTAGACAAATAAATCGATTTGAGCAATAAATCACTCAGTCCTGAACCAACAGTAATTATAATCTTATAATAAGCGTAATCCTTCTTAACTTTCACATTTAATCGCTATTTTCAAAAGTACTAAGTAAGTAAGCAAAACAATTTCGTATATCATAATTTACAAACGCTTGAACTTTGGGCAAGAGTCATACAATTTCCAAAGATCGAGCCGAAAATATAAACACGGCTATAAATTCATTAGTTTTCAGTACCGCATGCTTTTATAGAAGGTATAACTCGTTCCGTAAATTATCTAAGCTACGAGCGCTTTCAAAACTTTTAATGGAGTCAATTTGGCTTCGCATTCAAAACACCTAACGTACTATGTATGGAGGCAGGCCAGGTAAGTGGGATTTATACAAACATTAGTGCCGAATAGTACCCGTGAAACCAAACTTTATACGGACATATTATATACAGCGGCATTCAACCGGCTGTCAAAGAAGTTTATTTCGTCGACTAAACAGTAAATCGCGTTCGATCACACGTTTTCGTTACCATAGCACATAGAGCAACACGGGCCACCGGCCGTCCGGAGAGGAGTAGCCATAGCGTATTTTAGCGATGCAAAACAGTCTGTCATTTTTTGCGGGGGAAAATTCGTGTGACACACACACGCACAACAAAAATCATCTATTATTACGAAACTCACACCTTGACTTTAACAAAATGCATAAACAATTTTCACACACACATTTAAACATCTCAGCGACAGCGGTTTCTCGGAAACAAACTCGGATCAGTCGCTCGATCCATCCGCATATCGTATATCTCTTTTTACAGCAAAGAAACACAGCAAATCGGCATTTTTTAGGACGTCAGTTCAGTCGCACAACTAGATTCAGTCCGGCTGCAATTTGTTTTTATTATACGCATAGGACCACTTGGGCTTGTACTTTGACAGAGGGGAAAGCCTGCATAAGGCAACTCCCCTCCGGTCATATGTTGCTCTATGCCTTAGCAATAATCACATGCACATACACATAAAAGATCATAATGTTGTAGAAAGCTTTGCTGCTGCAAGTTATTTACGATATAGGTTGCCTCTATTTACGCTCGAGGGTGCCGAACTGGGAAATATTTGCCACACACCTTTCTCCAAAATTCGTTCTAGTGCAGTGCATACATGAATAGAACGGATAGAGCGACTGCATGTTTTAATCGAACTACAAAATGAGAAAAAACAACCGTGCCCCGTGGCAGTCACGATGGAAGTTTGAAAGTGTGCCAAATAGTAGTTAAAGTTTACCGCTCGAAGCGCAGGCTGATTACACTGTTTTCTTTAAGCATATTTGATTGAAGATATCGGCTTTGGCTTCTATTCATTATGCAGAACGAAAATATCAAATATAATGTTAAAACTTCAGTACATTCCGCAAACCGTCACGCGATATGGATTTAATTGTAGTAAATAAACAGAACATAGTAAATTATACAAGCGTTTTAGGGTTCCATAGCCTTCTAGGAACCCTTGTAGTTTCGCCATGTCCCTCCATCCGCCCGTCCATCTGTCCACCAGTCAGTCACTTTAGCTCAGAGACTATGATTGCTAGAATATATAATTACATTAGCTATAAAGAAAAAGTAAAAAAAAAAATTAAAAAAAAACTGGTTGCCTGTAAAGTCGGTTTTACGGGCGAAGATTTTACGTGACAACGTCTTTTTCTCGGTAGAAAGGCATTCGCCGGTCCGGCAGGCCTCTCTCTCTTTCGGTGACTCATCGTTACGTTACCGGGCGTTACACTTTTTCATGAGTGACTCCGAGCCGCAACCTAATTTAAGACGTTGTCACGTCAAAAAAAATGTTGGTATTTATTAGGTTAACGAAAAACATCACTACATCACGTGTGACGTTCACTGATCGTGGCATGTGAAGTAGTGACGTAATTTTTTTTCTTGCCCACTTGTGTGGTTTATATGACTAGGTTCCTATAATATTGTGTGTTTGTTATGATTTTTTTTGTCATATTGATCAGTTTGTGCAATATTACGCTCTAAAACGCCAGTTTTTATTAGAGCCAAGTGTCCATATCTGCTACCAGCTAAATGGTTGCAATGGGAGATGTGAAAAAAATCTGTAATATACCGAAGTTAAAAGAAAGATTTTCACAGCTGAATAGACTTCACAAGTTTACGAGTTGGTACCTAATACTCGATAAACTGAAAAAATGTGCTTGAAATGGACGAATACTGCGCGGTGAACGTCAAGCGCTTGGCTGGTCTTTAAAAATATACCTATATTAATAGGCAGCACTCGGATATTGTATTGACTATTCTTGTCATTGTTCAATATTCAGTTATCGCGAGCGTTAACAATTCGGGTTGAAGGCAGTTAGGGAACTTTTAATGGAGCAATTTGGAGGTGTATTGAAAACAGCCGCCTCTCGGAAGCGACAGAATTGTACTTCGCTACGAAGCTGGCTTACACCTCAAATGATTAGGAAAAGCAATTCTAATCCCATCGCTTTGCCCTGTTCCATTATATGTATTTTTGCTTTAATAAACTTAACTTGAATTTAAATGAAATTCTATGCATATAATTTGCAAGATCTCGATTAGACCGCCTTGTTCAGTATTTGAAATAGAGTAAATAGCAGTTAGTTGAACAAAGCAATTTTTAACGTTGATTGAGTATCACGTCACAGTTTCAATTAACAAACATTCCAGTGACATCGTGGTTTTGCTCGTAAAACGTTCAAACAGAACTTTATTATTTTTAGTGCATAATGCTACAAAACATTGTTCAGATAACACGTCGAAAATAAATAAAAGCGATGACAGCATCGGGTTTCCGCAACCGACTGTTGAATAGTTAAATAGCAACGTTCCAGAATTCGCACACATATCCCAGTGGGATAAAGGTGGATGTTGCCTATGTCAAGATTTAATAATCTAGTCAGATACTTGTGCAGTGACGCAGGCCGTTTTCCACAAAGCTAATTGAATACAGTCCATTAAAAGTTGGGACAATATTTAATACGTTGAGTTTTGAACTCGAAATCTAGACTTCGCTAACAATTTATATTGCATAACTAGTGACTACTGCGTTTTATGTTCATCTGTTAGTCGGATTATGTTTTCATTCGTTCTATTCGCTGGCATTTTGTTGTCCTAATTGCGAGTAAATACGTTATGTATCCTAGTGTTATGTGTCCTATTGGCTTCCTTGATAAATCAACAGTGTTAGCTAACACAAAAAAAAAAAACATTTGAACCAATAGTTTCTAAAATTTGTGCGTCTAACCATACAAACTATCACTTCAGCTGTACAATCTATACTTATAATAAAACTGTAGAAGTGTGAATTCTGAACATTAAAAATATATTTAAAAAAATACCGGGGGATGTTACTAGATCGATACCGAACACAAATATGTGATTAGAAAAAAAATTGTCTGTCTGTCTGTCTGTTTGTTCAAGCATCACACAAAATCTACCAGTCCGATTACGATGAAACTTGGTATCATTACTTTAACGTTTGGCGCACAACACTTTTGGGTACTTTTTATCCCGGAAAAATGTCTATTTGTCTGTGTGTTTGTGCACAATAATTTCAGAAACGGCTTATCCGATTTTCAGTTTCAATTAATATATTGTGGCAAGTTTTACTTAATATTTAGTGTTTGTTTCATGTCAATCGGTTCAGAAATAAAAAAGTTACGTCAATTTAAAGAATCATATTGAATATTTTTAAACTATTCTGTATCTGTCTTCTATCTTTTTTAGGGTTCGTACGGAACCCTAAGAAAGATAGAAGATAGATAAAAGGTAAAAACGAACCCTATTACTAATCCTCCGCTGTCTGGCTGTCTGTCCGTCTGTCCGTCCGTCTGTCACCAGGCTGTAATCATTAACAGTGATAGCTAGAAATCTAAAATTTTCACAAGTTAGGTATATTTTTCTGTTACCACTACAACGACAAAATTAAATACTAAAAATAAGAAAATGAAAATATTAAGGGGTCCAAGGGGCATATAACAAAAGTTTTTTTTTTCTTATATTTTTTTCCTTGATATTAATAACGCCTAAGTAAGGGGATAGATGCCTCTAGCCTCTAAGGGCATTAATCCTCAATCAACCGAAGGCGTCTATCCGTTTTATACAGGATAGATGTCTTTTGTTGCATAAAAAATACTTAAATATTTTATGATAATAATAATTCTCTTAATATTATTAGGTATTTCTAGATAAATATCCTTATGATAAATATATGTGTATGTATGCTTGTGAGTCTGGTGGTGGTGGTGGTTTTTAGTGGCGATGGAGGCATTGGTGGCGTTGATGAAGTTGGTGGTGTTGTTGTTAGTTTTGCAGGCGTTGGTGGCATTGATAGTGGTGGTGGTTTTGGTGGCGTTGGTGTCATTGGTGGCATTGGTGGCGTAGGTGTTTGGTGATGTTAGTGTTGGTGGTGGCGTTGATGGCGTTGGTGGCGTTTATGGTGGTAGCTGTGGTGGAAGTAGTAGTGGTGACAGTGATGGTGGTGATGGTGGTGGTGGTGACGGTACTGACTATGGTGGTGATGGTGGTGGTGGTGTTGGTGGCATTAGTGGTTCAAAATGCACAACGTTACATAATATTCAATTTTTCATTTCTGCTGGCTCTTACGGAGTGTCTTTACGAAAATACGGTTTAGTATAGGATGGACCAGAGAAAAGATTTATTTATCTATTCCGTGGGATGAACGATTGTGATTGTAGGTTGTAGCTACTTACACGACTGCGCGCTTAAACACATAATTAGTAATTTTTCGGAATACTAGCAGCCTGTGTGCTTATATCCCCGATGGCCATACGTTTAACGTGTACAGAGAAGCATTACTGTAAAGAAGATTTTTTTAGCTACTCAAAAGTGAAAAATTTCCAAAATTAGCCAAAATTTATATCCAAAAGTCCCAAAGTCACTATTCCACGCGAACAAAGTCGCAGGCACAGCTAGTATATGTAATAAGTAAATAATATAAGTATCGATATAATTTAATTTTCTTTCCCTCAATTTGAAATACTCCGTAACTGTATCAACGTTTGCATATACAGTACCGTTTTAAGTTTTACCCAGAACGCCTGGAGTAACCTAACCAAACCTAAGTAAACTAAGAGCTACATAAGAGCACACATCGGATGAATTCACAAAGTTTAACCGCAGTTAGTCGGTTATCCAACCGTCAACATTTACCCCCGACCTAAAGTGATGAACGAAAAAACGATGAACTTTGAAATAGACGGGCCATAAACGCCGCTGCATTGTTCGATCAGCCCAATAATTGGACTGTCATTGAAGTGTTGTAGCTCTTCACTGTCTAAAAATAAGCGTTACGTAACTTTTTAATAAAAAATGCAATGTGTGTAGGTATTTGTATTTTTATTTAGTTGTACGTGGTAACAATTGTTTTTCTATGAATTACAGCTTTGGTGGCTCAGTGGCTACAAATTCCCTTAAAGGTTAGATCTTAGCTCTCAGGTTCTTCCTTTAGATTCTCGGTGTATGGTCAGTAGCGAAGATTCGGGACAGGCTATTATTTAGTCTATTATTAAAATAATTATATGTTTTATTTTTCAGTGACAATAGTTTTAATCATAATCTGAATATCCTCATTACATAATGCACCCTCGACAGCTCTATTTGGCCTTAAGGTTGACTGGTAGGGAATACCAATCAACGAAGTATTTTCGGTACAAGCGTGCGTGTATTTTATTTCATCATTTTTTTCGGCCGCTGGGACGTTTATATCCGTCTAGCGACCCTAAATCCAATGCAGTCATAATAATCACAATTTATGTTAGCGGCCAATGACTCCAGTTTCCATACGATTTAATTTCTTTCCAACGTTTGCGTCGCGAAATGGCTTTGAGGCCGTGTACAGAATAATTTCACGGGTGCTTTGCTACGTAGTTCACAGCGACAGACATGTATGAAATATTCCATTTAAGTATCTCCGGGCACTGTAGCTAACATTTAACTCTACGAAACAAATACAATTGCAACCATAACATATGTATTTTACCTTTAGCCGTTTGTATAAATACTAGCTTTCTAGTCCTTCGTCCGGATTGAACTACTATTTAACGGTAGTTATGAATAACTATTCAAAATTAATGTATCTAACTATCCGGGTCTTTGACGACCTGGTTAGTCTAGACTATTGTATTTTTGCAAACGGTCCTCACACCGCTGGCGGTGTGAGATGAACGTTTGATTCGGAGGGTCGCGGGTTGGATCCCCGCACCAGGAAAAATGTTTGTATGGCATGGCCTACAGATATTTGTTACGGGTCTGGGTGTTTGTGTATGTGTTGTATGTGTACAACGGCCCACGACACAGGTCTATACCTACTGTGGGGCTGCAAGTGTAAGCGTATTTTATTTTTTTATTTATTTTTTATCTATTTAAATAATAATATGGTTATGTATTTACAGCCTATTGGTTGCAAATGCTTATTCTTAATATATATAAATCTCGTGTCACAATGTTTGTCCTCAATGGACTCCTAAACCACTTAACCGATTATAATAAAATTCGCACACCATGTGCAGTTCGATCCAACTTGAGAGATAGGATAGTTTAAATCTCAAATTATAGTCGCAATTTTAATTTATTGCTAATTATTTGTCTGTTATTATTTGACAGTCACAATTATCTGTTAACTCCAAATGATTCTAACAGATGTCGATACCTTTCGACTGGGTTGAGTAAGTAATCAATAGATGGCGCTGCTATGGTAAATCTACAAACGTGTCATTTAAGCTACATTTTAACAGCATAATTACCACGTGTTGTTGACGCTATAAAATTAATTAAATTTATTTTGTAGTGAACGAAATACCGTATAATTAAATTATTTCCACTTTTTAAATTTTTGATGTTAGCATAGCCGGCCACGTGTTACATAGACTGAAGTGTAAATTGAATTCATATTATATTGAATGAAGATAATACAGTGAAATTAATCCTGTTTTTTACTTATTTGTGCTTCATTGATCAAAACTTTATAATTTAAACGTTGATGTTGACGAAATTAACTCCCAGATACAACAGTTCGATACTGTTGTTGATGAAAATGAAAGTGTAAATTTTCCGATTGAATTTTTAAATTCATTAGATATCCCTGGAATGCCACCACATAATCTTCGATTAAAGATTGGTTCCCCTATTATTCTCCTCTGTAATTTGAATCCACCTCAATTATGTAACGGTACGCGTTTGGCCATCAAAAAGATCACCGGAAACATTCTTGAAGCAACCATTTTGGCTGGGAAGTTTAAAGGAAAAGTGGGCCTGCTGCCACGTATTCCGATGATACCATCAGATTCTACCATACCCTTCAAAAGGCTACAGTTTCCAATTCGTTTAGCTTTCGCCATGTCTATAAATAAATCTCAAGGTCAAACAATGTCCATTTGTGGTTTAGATTTGGAAAATCCATGTTTTTCTCATGGGCAACTATATGTTGCGTGTTCACGTGTTGGGAAACCGTCGAATCTATTTGTGTTAGCTAAAGACAGGTTAACCAAAAACATTGTGCACCGATTGGTGTTAAATTAAATTGAAATTGAAAGTATTTATAATTCAAAAAAATAGATATTAATGTTTAAAAGTTTAAAACTGTCTGCCTTGCCTACCTCATTCATGAGTTTAAGCGTCACAAGTTATTTACTGTATTATACTGTAATATACTTATATTTGTTATAAAATTAAATGGAAATAATAAATCTGATAAATTTTTATTTTGTACCTCTTGATTTCTGCTTAATATCAAGTGTAAGAACATTTTAATTAATTGTGTTCAACGTACTTCCCCTTCAAATCTCAATCCAGTGAATTTGTATACCAACATCAACATTTTCGTCTTTGTTCGTAAATAATTTCATTGTACTAAAGGGTTATAGTAGTAGAAAGTCAAATAAGGAGATCACCAATTTTTTTTACAAATACCATCTGTGTGAAAAAGCATAGTGGACTCCGTGATTGATGTTCTTTTATTGTTCCTCTTAGATTGTTTACTATAATGTAATATAACAAAAACTTTAGCCACAGCAACGCGTGGCCGGGTCAGCTAGTTATTTTATAAGATTATTTATATTCATTTAAGTTTCTCCGGATACTGTAGCTAACACTTAACTGTGTTTAATGCTAGCGTTATGGTCCTTTGTCCGGATTGAACTACTATTGGACGGTAATTATAACTATAGCATGTTTAATGTATTTACGAAAATGTTTTTGTTAATGTTTGACGTATGTTAAAAATGCTTCTCAAACAATTTTTAATCTCCACATTTTATAATTTTTAGGCTATGTACGGAAGAAATTCACATGTGTTTTGTTATGTAGTTCACAGCGACAGATATTGAAATATTCAATTTATCTATTTCCAGAAATTGCGGATAACATTTAACTTTACGTGACAAAAATAGAATTACGATCGTAACCGCCATATGATTTATATCATGATTTAAAAAAATTGTTTTAGTCGAGATCAATCTAAAACTTCTTTTTATTTCAATGAGTCTCGCGAAAACCTAAGTACATACTATGCTCACATATATTCTCCTTATCGATTGAAAATGCTTTGCAAATATTTTTGTCGCTTGCATTTTGTAGCTTTGAGGCTGTGTATAGTATAATTTCACGGGTGCTTTGCTACGTAGTTTGCAGGAACAGACATGAATGAAATATTCCATTTAAGTATCTCAGTGCACTGTAGCTAACTTTACGTAACAAACACAATTCCAACCGTAACAGACGTATTTTACTTAGCAGTTTATTTATATACTTCTGGTCCTGCATCCGGATTTTACTAAAATTTTAAATATATTTGTCGGTAGGAGGCCTCTCCAGTCAGGACATCTAGGTAGTATTGTCTGCGTGTGTTTCCATAAGCCATAAGTATTCGTGTTTGTGGGCGTCTGTAGGTAGGAACTCGAGCGAGTGATGAAATAAAGCACATGGTTTGGCAGAATATGAAGCAAGAGTCGTTTATTGCCAAAGATCCGCCCATTCGATTACGCCGGCAGAGAAGAACGGGCAAGAAACTCTTACGACCGGAGGCAGTTACCGGAATACCAATGCTTATTGCACAATGTAAATCTCTTCTGCCAATCAATTCAATACTACGCGAATCGTTACTTTAACTCGTTTTCCGCTAATACAAACTGTACAAATTGAATCTAGATTATTATATTGAGTTACAGAATTATATCAAGGCGGTTCCTTGGGGCCTTTTTCCAATTGTCAAGTTCAACTGTCAAGAGTCATTGATGACACTTGTCAATCTAGCCACTGGGCATGTTGGCTGTAGTCAGCTCAGTACGTTTATGTTTTTTATGCCCGATAAATTTGTATATTACACTAACGGCCCACCCCGGCTTTGCGCGGGTTCAATTACCGTTAGCCGCGAGGCTACCTATATCTGAGATTAGCCCCTACAAACAAACAAACAAACAAAGTTACAAACTTTACCTCTTTATAATATTAGTATATAGATCAGTCGAGAAACGTTCGTTCCCGTACTCCTCAGAAACGGCTGGACCGATTCTCATAAAAGGAGATGTTGCGAACTCGGCTCTAGTTCGTACACGTCCTCAAAAAATGGGTAAATTAAAGAAGAATCCGAAAAAAATACAATTAATTTATTCAAGTATATATTTTAGAGTTACTACCACATTAAATTCAAACGATTTTATCATTTTCAACCATATTCAACATGGCGGCGATACAGCCGACGCTTCTTTAAATTGGGAATCGATTAGTTTAAGTTCTTAGTATTAACACATGAAATCGATTTCGATAGTATTTAGAAAATATTACTTTTTTCTCCAAGAACTTTAAAATCAAAAAACAATTTAAAAAATGAAAATGTCAAAATGACGTCGCCCGTCATATTCGCCATGTTAGTTTGAGTTGCAATTCTAACTGCAAATAATATTTTGTAACTGCAAGCAAAGCTAAATAAGTGAAAATATGCAGTAAAAAACGTTTTTATATTGATTTTGCCTGTTATTGATATTGTGTACAATACATGGCCGGAGGTCCATACATTTTTGCAACATCTCCTTTGTGTGCGTATTGGGTGGGTCTGAGAATGGGCCAAGATCTTTTTTTCATAACATCATTGGACATTTTTTTATATACCCATTTTCTAAGGCGATACGAAGTTTTTCGGGGCAGCTAGTATGTTTTGTCCAGCTTAGCTAGGTACTCTTCACATACAGACAAAGCCGCAGGTTTATTGTTCGGTTAAAATGGTAAGATATTATTATGTGTACAAAAATGTATATCAATTGGATTATATTACTTAAAAAATGATTATGATGACGTAGTTAGGGAAATATGCCATTATAGCAATAGGTAAGTCTATAACAATGCCAATCAATAACATAAAATGAACGCTAAAATTTTCATGAGATAAGAACTAAATAAATGTACTGAAAAATGCTGATGTCAATGTTTTTTGAATAAAAATCTTAGGTTTAATATTACCCTGTTAATTTGAAATTCACAAAATTCAAGTTCAAATATTTTCGTAACAATGTTGTAACAAAATCATAAAATTTTCATAGTTTGTACTCCTAATTTTAGAGTTGTCTATTAATTATATTTTCAAAGCAAATTAGTTTCAATCAAATATCATATTAGCCTAACTGCCTCAGTAGCCCAGTGGTAGCAGGCCACTACTCCAACGCTGCGGTCCTGGGTGGGGGGATATTAGAGATAATGGTGTAAAATCCTTTATCTCTGGTCCTATTGGGCTTTTTACATTTTCTGGAAGGTTCCCAGTACATCTAAGTTTGGCAATGTGCCCGGATATGTGAATAGGCTCGCCACCTGTTACATGGGCCAAAACGTAATCGGCGAATCGTCGGTGTTTGCATGTAGGTATGCTTGAATGCATGCATTTACCTGTCTACCCATTCGGGGATTACAGGCGTGAAGTTCCGTTTTTTTATTATATTAGCTAAATTTTGAGTAATATAGTTAACATTTTCTGTGACGAGATACCGTAACAATTTAGCTATCTCATATATTTCGTCGCCGATCCCTTGAACTGTGCGTGAGTTGACACTGATTAAGCCAATTCTTTGTCGTTGGGCCCAAATATTGATGTGCGCGATCTTTTCTTACGATAGAGAGTTGGGTATTGTTTTGATTTTTTTATAGGTAGGTATTTTTTATAGTATTACGAGGTAGGTTGAAAGTATTTTTTTATATAACAAAATAATGTTCATGTTACCAATGATACAGTCGCAGAGAGTGGCTTAGGTTCCTATACGTAATTATCACAATAATGACGTAGATACACTAGATACGCGTGGATACACACACATACATACACGAACACTAACACTTAATCCAGGACAAACATTATGAACTTTATTCGTATCTGCCAGAGCTGCTGCTATGCTGTAAGTATGGAGTGGAGACTACGAAACTCGCCTTGCACCTCATGTTTTGGCAATCCCGGAAACCACGTATAAAATCTGTTTCTTTCAGATCCTAACACGACATAATATCCAACTAGTATTTTATATACACTTGCAAATGTATGAAATAGTTGTAATGTACTAAATATAAAGTTATAATAATAATAATAAATAAAAATATTATCATTATTTGAAAAATATAAGTATTAACCGTATCAACAACGAAGTCAATAAATTTGTTGAGTGATTTATGATTTTTTTTTAAATATTCACATGTAGGATGCCCGATAACCCCGTAGTAAATTCACTTGTAGGCTACATAATATATTATTATGTACCAGGAATATTTTTAAACGAAACATTCGCTATTTTCTCATCAATTTAATGTGACATGTTATTATTTTAAAAAGTCCACACATTCTATCTCTTACATCAAAAATCAACAATATATATTATTTTTTATTTAAGAACTATCAAAAAAATATTTTTGCCTCTACAAGTTTAAATTGAAAGACAAGAATTACCCATTTTTTTAAAATCCTTTAATACCAAAACGTTTTTCACAAGTTAGGTTAGACCAGAATTAGCATAGAAGCTGTATGTTGTTTGTCAGACTTAAACTATATCTTATTAATTTATTATTAATGATAGGTTCATTACGGTAATTTAAGAAACAAATTCAACTAAGACACATAATTACAAAATTCTCAAACCAAATCCAAAAACAAAGCATGGGCGTTATATCGGAATAATTTGTACATTAATTTTTCAATGGGTCGCTGTGACAAAATTGTTTGGTATCAAAATAAAAGAGTTTTAACTTATAATAAAAATCCACCCGAAACTTGCAGAGAACTGCCCAAGCGAAAGTAATTCAAACAAAGTAGATAAAAGTTGCGGCGCTAAAGAAGCGATTAAAAGAAAAATTAGCATTCTTTCAAATTAATTACTCCCATAATAAAAGTTTTTATGAGGAAGTATAAGAGCGTAATCCGAAGATTTTTCGGTAGATTTACATTTCATGTAACTTTTATGGATTAAAATTATTGTGCTTTAATTATTGAATTTTACAGATTGCAGCCAAGATTTTATGGAAATGAATAAAATAAATACAGAGATCAGAAATGAGGTGATCCACATGAGATTCAAAGTTACCGACATAGCGCATTGAAAAGCGAAACTCATGTGGCAATGGGCATGGCACATAGCTCAAAGGTCTGTTAGCTGGGGCAGAAGAGTACTTGAATGGCGACCACGCACTGAAAGACGAAACGTAAGCAAGCAGGCCCACCGCAAGTTGGCCCAAAGACCTAGTGAAGGTCGCTGGATGAGAACGGCCCAGGATAGTTCGTTGTTGCCATCATTGGGGGAGGGCTATATCTAGCAGTGGACGACATATGTAATAATTTTGACTATTACCTATCATCCATTTCAAATTGTTCAATAGTGTAATGCTTTTAGAATGATTCCCAATAATGTTCCCAACACCAAGTTACGTGTTGGGAACACAACTTTTGAACAAAAAGTTTCCAAATATCGTGATTGTGATTAAATGGGCCGCATAGTTTCCACTGAGCCCTAGTTGGCAGTATTAATTTGCAGTTAGGTTCTTTCGACATCCGATGCTAGGTTTTGCTTTTTCCATCGATAACTCGTTAGACTGAAGCCCGTGTTTTTCTCTCCCTGTGTTTAAATATTTGTTTTTATTTTGTGCCTTTCTGATGCAGACTCGCCCTGTATTCGATTTATTAGTAAGTACTTGAACTTTGTTATGCCACTTGTTTTATTCAATAATTTTTTGGATGCCTTAGCCTACAAGGACCTCTTAAAATGTCTCTTATACCGACTGCAGCGATATCTGCCGGGCTGATTTGTAAATCAAACCATCCAGGGCGCCATACAAACGCATAGGTAGTAAAAAATCATTCAAATCGGTCTGTCTAGCCGTTTAGGAGAAATTCATTGACATACACACGTACAGTAGAATAAAATAACTATATAAAGATAAAATCAAGACATTGTTTTTAGAGTACCTATCTTCTCTACATGTTTAAAAGGGATGCAATTTTTCCTTGAGTAAGTACCTCATAGTATAATGTGTCTTTGGATAGGTTCTTAAAAAGATATAAAGGGTTTGAGAAGACCATATTGCGATTAAGGGAACCGTTTTTGAAATATTAAGCTTTAAAGTATTGTTTTTGTTTTGTTCGTCAAATGCCGCCTCCCACCCTCTACCAGCTAAACGGTAATATTTGGACGTCTGCAAAAATTATAGTAATGTATCACAGCTAAAAAAAAACTTTACAACTTTACGAGTAATAATAATCGATCAACCCACGTACCCCCCAAATGTACTTAAAAAAATGGAACCCTACATTGCGCGTGACACACACTTCTACGGTTTTTAATTAACTTTACATGTCTGCTACTGAAAATGTCCATCTAATACATAATCTAAATCCAAGACTGGCTGTAAAAGTATTTAACTAACAATAGAACACAGGGACGTGCTTCTTTTTTGAAATTCATTGTTATCGGCTTGATCTTTAAGTACATTAGTAGCCAGGATGTATAGCTTGTTAGTTTTTTTTCTTCACATCCCCGCTCAGTTTCACGATTCAGTTCAGTGGTTCTTTTCATTACGCCGTAGGCTACTGCAATTTAATGTAAGTAGCTATTGCGATGTTGTTGTATCATACACTTTAGAAATGTTATACGTATATTTTACTGGTGGTAGAGTTTCAGTATAGGAGTTCTAGGGCGTAGGCATCACCGCATTACCAAATATACCTGCAGCCAAGCGGTGGTGCTCAGAACCGTCGTGTTCCGGACCAAGACCGTGTACCAAGTCGGTAATATATGGCCCCATGATAACTACCACAGATATATAACAATTTAGATCTCAGGGGTGGCAACGCATCTGTCTTTTGGTATCTTGAGTTTTTCTGAAAATGTCTATAGGCTGCAGTCGTCACTTAACATTAATGTGAACTGCACCCGTGTTTGAGACGTTCATTGCATAAAAAATCCTGAACTCTACTTCCAATTGCGGAATTCGGGGAAGAAAAGACGCCATCCAGTTAGGTTTAAAAATGGTATTATAATTACTGGCGCAAAAGTTTTACTTCCTACCCCTTCAGCAGGTGATGGCTCAAATTTGGTCCGTCAAAAAAGAACAAAAGAAGTAAAAATGGACCATATTTGATCCACACGCCCCAGCCAATTTTAAACTTAAATCTCAAAGTAGAGTTTTCTTTCGTATAAACAAGTTTTGTTCTTATGTCAGTTTATAAAATTTCCCATTCGCTTGAATGCAATCTTTTTGCCACAGATATTGTAAGAAATTGAATAAATCATTTGAGCGCGCGCATGCGAGTCGAGAGAATGATGCGGTGTTTTTTTGGTTGTTTTTTTTGTGATTTACAATGTAAAATACAAAGTGTTACTTCCTACAGTACTACTTGCCTTAAGACACCTATACAAAAACCAGTGGTCAAAATGCACACAGACCGCACTAGGACTTTACTTTCGAGCAAAGTACCCTTGAACTGTCAAAACCCATACATTTCTGACAGTTCTAAGCATACTTTGCTCAAAGTAAAGTCGTAGTGCGGTCTGTGAATCTCGCCCTTAGTGCTTACGTAGGCAGTGTGTAGCAGAGATAACGTTCTACAAAGTCGAAACTATTGTCTCATTCGTAGGCTCGATGCGAAATATTTCTTACTGGGTACTGTATGTTAGTCACTAAGATGATTGATGATGATTTTTGCGTTATATTTTCCTACCAACAATAGTCTATCATTTTTTGTCTGGTGGTAAAATAAGCTTGATCTTAGTCTGTCCGTAACCTGTGAGTTCAAGTCGTTTGTTAGTTTTTCTTTAATTTAGTTTGTGTTCACATCCCCGCTTAGTATCGTGGTTTACTTTACTTCTTCTATTTCATTTTACCGTGAGCTGCTGAATTTTATTGTGCACTACAAAGTACGCCGGTACAAAACGTTTTATTCCCTAATTCGATAGCACAGTTGGATTTTTTTGTTTTCGGATGAATAGATTTGTGTTTAGGCATATTAATATTATTATCATAATTACCAGAGATGTAGTATTATGGTAATTACCTACAAGATAGATGCAAAGATTATTGATATATAAATTTATTGATATGTAGGTACCTACTGACGTTGTTACTACATATATATAACTACGTTAAGCAAAACCGACTTCAAAACTGAAAAGTAAAAAATAATAAAGATTTATTTGTAATTTTAAACTACCTAACGGTTTCGTAGGTTTTCGCGAGCTTCATACATTGTAGAAATTAAACGGATTTGCAGATTTTCTCGCGTATAAAACACTCCCAAACTTCTTCATACACCCGACGTTTCGGTCGCTTTCCAGCTACAGTGGTCACGGGCTGACTAATTCGTCGATTTTTTTTTCTTTACGTGGTGCTTTGTGTAGGCGGCCTGTCTCGAGACGGCACTAGTCTACTTCACCGGGCAATCGGCGATCGCAGAAGACGCTCCAGCCTAAAAATTCGTCGATGTTCAGCCTGGTCTTATATAGCTGAGACAGAACACAACCCTAGTGCGATGTAAACCACTAGTGGCGCCATCTATCGAGAAATTACTGAAAACTACGTTGCCATGTCATGCTAGCGCCACCTGTTTCTGAGACGTCTGGCATAACGGTCAGGATTCACGCAAAAGTTACTAACCGTATCTCGTGGTTTTGCAGATTTACTAGTTTGGGATTTCAATTTGGATATAATGGGATCCCAATTCGCCGACCGTCGACCGTGACCACGGTAGCTGGAAAGCGACCGAAACGTCGGGTGTATGAAGAAGTTTGGGAGTGTTGTATACGCGAGAAAATCCGCAAGTTTAATTTCTACAATATATACTACCTATTATTTATATGTGGTATTTACGAATAGGTTTGAAGTCGGTGCCAAGCCAAAATTACTAAAGTAGGCATTTCATTGTATTAAAACGTAACTTCACGCCTGTAATCCCCGAAGGGGTAGGCAGAGGTAAATGCATGAATTCAAGCATACATGAATACATCCAAATACCCACGATTCGCCGGTTACGTTTTGTTCAGTGTATTAATTTGCTTGTATTCATATTTAAGTGATTAAAATATAATTATTTGTTTAAGGTTTGGCACCGACTTCAAACCTATTAGTAAATAGCACATAGAAATAATAGGTAGTATATAATTACAATTATATCTTTATTATTTATTACTTTTCAGTTTCGAAGTCGGTTTTTTTAACGTAGTTATATTTATTAATGGTAAGTTAATACTTTTCTTACTACAGCCTATAAACATCACACAAAACACAAAAACTGAAGGTGAAAATGCAGATGCGTTGGAAGTTATTATTGGACCATAAATTTCCCTCTCAATAGAACACGTTAGAGCTGAACTCTACCATTTGGCGGCAGATAGATTAAGTGATGCGGTGGGGCATATCGCTTTTATAGTTGATCGGAAATCATTTTTGCGCAAGTTTTGCATGTGACATGCATGCCTTCATCTGTATCCCATGTCGCATTTGCTACACTACACTGCGTGTATTGAGAACTACATAGCTTGAGACTTGAGACTATTTCAACTGAAGATTTATAGTATAGTGACATCTTTACGATATTGAGTTTATAGAATTGGCATACTTATTCAGTTGAACACAATCTACATTGATCCACGAGTCTTTGCAATAGATCGCAATTGACTAACGTTACATCACGCCTGTAATCCCATAAGAGGTAGGCAGAGGTAAATGCATGCATAAAGCTTACACGCCAGCCTTACGAGCCAGTTGACATCTTCCGGCACATTACCAAACGCCGAGGTACTGGGAAACTTTAAGAAAATTGAATAATTCCAGTAGAACACACTGTTTATCTCTGATAACCCCCGAACTCAGGACCCCAGTGTTGTAGTAGTAGTCTGCAACTACTGGACTACTGAGTCAGTATCCAAATACCTACATATAACGAATTTCTACCCGTACCTACAAGTATCCTGGTTCTACCTAAATCATGATTTCAATATAGTAAGATTAAATGTATAATCAAGATTATACAAATTACCGATACGTATAATTTAAAACATAACATGAGAGTCGAAATCTGGGCGTAGGAACATCTTTCCAATAGGTGCTGGTAATAAAGGCCTCATTGTAAGTATTGCCTTGTTCTACCCAAATCATGCTAAAACCGCATCAGTTTAACTTGCGTGATTCCAATATAGCAAGTTATTGGGGCAAGGCAGTCGTTCGTCAATCACTTGGCTTGAGTATGTCTTGACAGTATATGTCATGAGGCGGCCGAGGCGTGAGAGGCAATACGTTATAGAATGCGTACGCTTGTGGTACCACTGCTCGGTTCCCGTGGGTTATACAGAGGAACGATCTTATGACGATAATATAGTTCAAGATTAATATAGTTGTGGACTTCGAGGGTACAGTTGGTAGAGCGACTGGACTAGTGATCCTAGTGGTCCCGGGTACAAGTCCAGCCTGATGTTAAATTTTTCTTCAATTTTTGACGTGACAACGTCTTAAATTAGGTTGCGGCTCGGAGTCATGAAAAAGTGTAATGCCCGGTAACGTAACGATGAGTCACCGAACGAGAGAGAGGCCTGCCGGACCGGCGAATGCCTTTCTACCGAGAAAAAGACGTTGTCACGTAAAATCTTCGCCCGTAAAACCGACTTTACAGGCAACCAGTTTTTGACGTGACAACGTCTTAAATTAGGTTGCGGCTCGGAGTCACTCATGAAAAAGTGTAACGCCCGGTAACGTAACGATGAGTCACCGAACGAGAGAGAGGCCTGCCGGACCGGCGAATGCCTTTCTATCGAGAAAAAGACGTTGTCTCGTAAAATCTTCGCCCGTAAAACCGACTTTACAGGTAACCAGTTTTTTTTCTTAAGTATATAGTTCAATTGTTTTTGTAAAACCAAAATTCCTCACGTAGCTTACATTGGAAGTTGATAAATAAGTGGAAGACGTAATATAACGAAAAAATGTTTCTTTACGTACGTCCCTTCTGTGTAGTTAGTAGTAGTAGTAGTAGTAGTAGTAGGTACATATTGAGTAGTTTTGATAATGTCGAAAACTAATTGAAAACATTTTTTATGTCATAGACGTACCAAACGAAAGCACTGTTTGCATTGACTGTTATATATTTTTAGAAAGAATAATTTCCAGGATAGTAGAATGGTATTTTTGTTCACATTTAAAAAGAGGCTCCTTACCCAGTTACGCTGTCACATATTACCAGTAAATTGCATCCGAGTGAAACCAGGATGGTGGTTTAATATAATTTTACTAAAATATGTAATCGTCAGCATAACCCCAAAGGTCTGTTCCGTTAATTGAAACTAAGTAAACCCACAGAAGCAATTTATGACAGCTAATAAATGGCTCAGTGTGGAGTGTGCTTGCAGCGCATGGTCTGCCAAGTTGTTTGCTTTTCTGTAATAGATATTTTAAAGACGTGTTTCATTTTGTAAGATAGAATAGCGTGTTGTATGCAATAGAAAATATTCTTAATCTTTGTCTTATTTTTTATAATTAAATTTTGCTTAGTTAGGCTTGCGAGGGGACATGAATCCAAGAGGAATCATGGGGGCATGGTTAATTATTTTTTTATGTAATGAAGGTGGCAAACTAGCATGCAGCTCACATTGATGTGTGATGACTACAGCCTATAGACACCCACTCAAAGACAGAGTTCAAAATGCGGTTGTGTTACCACCCCTGAGACCTAAGTTGTAATGTCTCTGTAATAATAAAATTATTATGGGACCATGCATTACCGTCTAACTGGAACACGATAGTGCTAAACATGGTCACACCGCGGACACACCGCCAAAATTCCATACAAACGCTTAATTTGGTTTCTATTACACAGACATCAATCAGTGACGTGTAATTACACGCGCACCTGTGTGCGTAGCACGTACAAAATACGAACCGTCGCCCATAAGAGGGGAAGGGGTTGAGTGATGCGGGGAAATCGGGCGGGACGTCGAAGTGTCCACTCTATACGTAGTATTATTACATATTCTCTGACATGGTAGTCATTGGTAGTGTTCAGCCCAGGCGGCAGATTGATTAGGCAATGCGTTGGTACCTACTCCCTCGAGCTCTTACAATGGAACTCTAACACCAGTAAAATATTAAGTTTAAGCATGAATAAAAAGTCAATGTAGATACAACCCAGTCTCAAATGGAGAACAAAAGAGTAAGTGAATACGTCCACGAGGATAACAAACTGAGAAATGGAACAATAGACATAGCTAAATACAGAAACCTACCAAAACTGAAAATTTTCCATCTATATCGAGAGCAGAATATCACAAACATTGGCTCTTTGCCATTTTGTCGTTTAAAACCTGTGGGGAATGGCCTTTTCATTATTTAATTCAACAAGCATACTATTTGCGCCAATGCCAAAATATATGGAGCGGATTCAATAAAAGTTTGTATACGCGCTATTAAATTCACGGCAGCCGATAAAATTTGCGGTAGTTACAGCAGAATGAGTAGAGTATAATCCATTAGTAACACCTACAAAAGCCAGCCAGCCGTAGTACTATTTAAATGAACCAAAAGTGCAGCACTCTCCGTTCAAGTTGTTTGGAAAAATAATATCTTTGTAGTACCTACTCATAATACCCCTGCTGGTGTTTGAATAACAACAACACTTACTGAAATGAACATTTTTTTTCCCAGCGCGAACCTATTACGACTGTAAGCACATTTTTTTATTGTAATCGTTTCAGTTTGTTTCCTATAAGTATCTGTTATATTATTCTGTTTGTTATTATGCTATTCTGTTGTCTGTATTTACCATACAGTATTGTTACAGAAATAATTAATTAGAATAAGGCATTGTATTGTAGACAAATAGAAACATAGTGTAAGCAGATCAATTTAAATAAACAATTAAAAAAAAACCCTGCATGATTGTGGAAGATCAAGTATAAGTCATTTTAAAATAGGTCGAAAATTGTTCTAGGTGTCAGTAGTTGGAAGTTTTCTGAATTAAATTATAAGTAAAAGTGAAGAATATATTACCAGAAGCAGTATACCAGTGTAAGAAAAAACATTTGGTGACAACAACAGACGTTTGGTGTATAGAAAGCTCCCTGCTTACCCCTTTCTTAGGTTCTGTTATGTTAAATATTATTGTATTAATTGGCGATTAATGAAGACGTCATGCATTTCCATGTCAGTGTTTTAACCTTGAACACTGCAAGCGCGAGTCAAGTCATCAGTGATCTGCCACAGAGTATAGGTATATTATTTTCTCGCGAATTCGTATCGGTTATATTGGAAATGTTGTCGCAATACACTTTGTTTATTGATGAATCTTGAATTGTACAGACTCGTTATTGATAGTATTTATTATTGAAAAACATATTTACAGTTCATTCAGACCGAAAATTAAAACAATTACCTAGAATAAACCCTAATGCTCAAAAAATAAGCTAATTTTAAAATAAATATTATTTTAAAGATGAAAAACCACATAGCAATAATTGATGAAACGTCAAATATACAGACTGCCTTACTCTACACTGAATAGATTAGGTCCAGACAGCCTTAAGCAAAATGAATTAACTCTTATCCTTTTTGTCTGAACTTTATCTAGACTAGACAAGTATTTATTTTGTTGTCTTTAAATACTAGAAATGTAAATGAATTTGCACCTCGAATTCAGTGATAGCAGTAAATATAATATTACTGAATTATAAATGGAAGGATGGTATTTCAATTAATTTTCATTTGCTAAAATAATTAATCCGCCGGCTTTGAATTAGTGTTTAGTCAGAATATTTATTAATAATGTGTATTCAAATACTTTCATAAATAGGTATGTACTGTAATACTTGTAATAAATCACAACGTTTTTAATTAAAATTGTTGATTCATACATAATATTAGCTTAATTATAATATCCAATGCTTATTTTACATACACATTCTGTACCTATAAAACGTACCATCCGTACTGTACAATAATGTTACAATAATATAAGTGTGAAAGTAACTCTGTATGTCGGTCTGTCTGTTATACTTTCACTACCAAACCGCTGAGTCGATTGTGATATAATAGATAGTTGTAGGGAACAGCTATTATAGGTTATATTATCAACTAGCGGATCCGAGAGACGTTGTTCTGCATGATATATAACCTAGATACCAATTGCTGCGCCATCTGTAGGGCTGATATGTGAATCTAAGGGTGCCACCCAAATGCAGTTAGAAAAATCAAATCGGTTTAGCCGTTTAGGAAGAGATCAGTGTCATAAACACGTACACGTACTGTGGAATTATAGGTATACATATCTGAGTATAAAATATACCTCGCAGTTTTTTAACCTAGGATTTTTATTGAACATTAAAAAAAACCTAGTGCTAAATAATCCGTTTTTTTTTTCAAATTAAAAATTGGACTGGTTCCATTACTTAATTTTTTATCCAAATATTATTAGAATTTGTAATAAAATTTATACGATATCAAAATAAAAAATATATGATACCTAATATGCTTGCTATCAGATACGAAGCTAATTCACGCACGGCGTTTGAACAAAATGCTCAAAAACAAAGTATGTATTTAAGTGACAATCATTTTTTTTTTTGTTGTTATGGCATCGCTTATACGCATATTGCCAGTGTCAAGTAAAACGATATTCCGTATTTATTTAAGCAGCGTAAAAGTTAGTATAATATAGTCATCAAGTATTATATGTAAGTATTAAGTATATAAAAAAAAATGGAAAGAAAAATTCGACTTCAGGCGAGACTCGAACTCGCGACCTACTGGGATCCAGCCTGGGGTCCAGCCGCTCTTCCAATTGAGCTTCAGTAGCTCAATTGGAAGAGCGGCTGGACTATATTTCACAAGCATGTGTTAATGCGAAATAATATAAAAACAATTAAGTATATAAGTTATCAAGTATAATATGTCAGTCAAGTGAGTTACAATCAAGTTATTCGAGTAAAGCGATGGTTACTTTACCAGAACATTTACAATGAAGTTTTGGAGGCAACCTGAAAGGTCGTGTTTTCGCACTGTTATTCTATTTCACTATACACGGGCACTGTAATAAACTTATATCAAACAAAATGCCACCAACTTTATTCAATATAACTTAAAAATACACCAAGAAAATGAAATAAAATAAGAGCACCATACGCCTCTTTCAAGGTTCCCGCCAAACAAAATGACAATCATACCAACACGTTTTATCTGGCCCCACATTCATACTACAATTTGAATATTACGAGTACACAATCATATACATTCCTGAAATATTTCACCGTGATGTATGAAATTCCTCAAATATGAAGGCAGTGTCAATTATTTGTCGCAGTAGAGGTCGGGGGATAATTCACATAGTCTAAATAACGTCGCAAGACTAACATTGTCATCCAAGATTGCGGTTTAGCAGAATCCGCTTCGGGGCTCATACTAAGTATTTCGTAGGTTCTTCGTATACCAAGGCCTGTCCAATAATGTGTACTTACAGTAAATTTCGAGACATGCTTTGTTAGTTTCTTACAGTATATCTAGTTAATAATTTATTGTAGGGTTTAAGAAAGTTTATAGTATGTACTTTGTTGAATTAGTAATTGTTTTATAAGTAGGTAGATACCTATTTTCAGTGACAAAATAATATTCAGTTCATATATTTTTTTTTTTTTTTTATGTTTTAAAAGTGGCAAACAAGCATACAGTTCACATTGATGCTAAGTGATGACTGCAGCCTATAGACACCCACACAATGACCAGAGGCAAAAATGCAGATGCGTTACCACTCCTAAGGCCTAAGGTGTTATGCCTCTGTGCCGGAAATTACAGGGCCGTACACCACCACCTGACCGGAACACGATAGTGCCGAACACCACCATTTAGCGGCAAGTATATTAGGTAATGCGGTGGTGCCTACGCCCGCGAGCTCCGTCACTGGAGCTCTACCACCAGTAAAAACCATACTGGTGTAAAGCAGCCTATAAAACGTCTACACAAAAATTTGTCTTTGTATGTAGATTTGAAAGTATTTTTCAGGCTTAGCTGAATAGCTGTCATTACCATTTAGATACAAAGACAGGAAGGAACATGACCGGAAGAATAAATTACCTTACCATTTTTCCTCTAAAAATATATGTGATACCTATTTTACTCTATCTATCTATATATGTGTATCTAATTGTGAAAAATACAGTAAAATATATCATCCATTTAATAAAGTTAAGTAGGCTCATTGTATGTATGTCTATTTATACGATGTCGTATACATGTAGCAATTTCGCATTACCTAAATTTATTTGTTTTGCTAAAATCTCTCTCTAAATTACTTGCTGATCTATTTTAAATATACGTGCATACTTTTTAATTTTCATACTGTATTTATATCAGTATCTCTTTCTGTGTACAACACCTCAAATACATTAACGTTACGGGATGATTAATCATACAAAATTAGATATTTTAACTTGCATACAGTAGTACACCAATTTCCAAAATGAGAAACAAAGTTGCTGAAAGTGAAATCTAGGGAGAAAACGTCATAGAACTTCCTCTTTGTTTGCTTTAATATAAACATCACAAAATAGAACTATTCACGGAACTGTGACGGTTGCAGGTAAAGTAATTTTCTGTTTCTAAAGGAACTCGCGTGTGTGCTAAAGTTAAATTCAACTGCCTCACAGTTTCGGTGAATGCATGGTCCACAAATTACATTCCTCCGCACGGGGCCAGTGAAAATGGGACTCATGTGACAAAATAAAATTGGGAACGATTCACTTCTTGTCTTCTTTATGGATGTTGTGAATAACTATGCTTTCACATTTTAGATTATTTTATATGTATACTAGCTGACCCGGCAAAATTCGTATTGCCTCAGAATGAAATAATATGTCAAAGGTTTGATATATACGGACCATTTGTATGGGAAAATAAAAATGTGGTTTTTACTATTTCCCTTCAATTTCTTCATATTTTCTTACCTTTAAACCTTCCCTGGACTTTCAAAAACCATTCAAAACCAAAATTAGCCAAATCGGTAAAGCCGTTTCCGAGTTGTAGCGAGACTAACGAACAGCAATTGATTTTTATATATATAGAAGACAGAAGATTAACGCCCTGCCCTTTAAATAATTTCTCTGTTTCAAATAAACATTAGTATCACTTATGTTTCGATATGCATTAATATTAATTTTAATTCCAATGTTGTAAGCATAACGCAACTTTTTGCATGATTTATATATGTGTTAAAGCCCTTATCAATGTATTATTTACCTATCTATACTAATATTATAAAGAGGAAACATTTATATTTTTGTATATGTTTGTAACGTTTTCACACAAAAACTACTGGACCAATTTCAAATTCTTGCACTTTTAGAATTCTGCATCTTCACTGAGTGACATAGGCTACTGAGGGGCATATTCACTAGGTATATTCATTGCACCTGTGCGAAGCTGAGACTAGTAACTATGACAGTTGCAGGTAAAGTTATTTTCTGTTTCTAAAGGAACTCGCGTGTGTGCTAATGTTAAATTCAACTGCCTTACAGTTTCGGTGAATGCATGGTCCACAAATTACATTCCTCCGCACCGGGCCAGTGAAAACGGGACGCAAGTGACAAAATAAAACTACAAGGATTCAATGGTCTACTTTATGCATGTTGTGAACTGTATTGTATTAAGGTCATTTTTGACGTGGTGGTGGAGTGGTAGCGTCTTAACCACAACAGTAACTACTACGACTGAGATTCAGAAACGATTACCGTTGTTATTATTATTTTTTTTTATGTAATTGAAGTGGTAAACAAGCATGCAGTTCACATTGATGTTAAGTGATGACTGCAGCCTATAGACACCCACACAAAGACCAAGGTCAAAATGCAGGTGCGTTACCACTCCTGAGGCCTAAGGTCTTATGCCTCTGTGCCGGAAATTACAGGGCCGTACATTAGCACCTGACCGGAACACGATAGTGTTGAACACTACCATTTAGCGGCAAGTATATTAGGTAATGCGGTGGTGCCTACGCCCGCGAGCTCCGTCACTGGAGCTCTACCACCAGTAAAATCATTTATAATCAAGACTTACTAAAATTAACGTGAATCTTTGCTATCTATCTTTACACTTTCACGACAAAACTGCTTAGCTGATTGTGATGAAAATAAACATGCCAATAACCAGCAGAAGTAGCAGTAATTATTCGATAAACTATTATTGTATACTCCAACTATATTATACTTATAAATGGCAACTTGATACTGAAGCCTCGAACTTTTTGAGAATAATATCTTTATGCGCAATCTCTGTGACCACTGAAGTTTGAAAACTGCTTTTTGCGCACAAAGGCAGTTATCGACTACCTCAATCATAATGAAATACTTACCTAGTGATCATTGGCGAGATATGGAAAAGATAATTTTAAAACAGCTATCCCATATAAAACCCACACACTCTGATTATCCATAATGTATATCTTTCCCGTAATATACTAACAAGAGAAATTTTTATGATAATGCATTCTGTCTGCGTTCACCTTGCTCGACTCTATCGTTAATCAAATGAAGTGTTAAATGATCCGGTGAGCTGTGGCGGAGACTAAGGGATTTCGACGGTAAGATATTTCCTCCTTTAACGGACTTACTGATGATTTTCCCTTCCAATATTTTTTTCTTAAAGAATCAATGGAGTTGATAACAGGGACAATTTGTCAGGAGTCTATTTTGGCCGTCGGCTTTTCGGCAGTTTATCTTTGTATCGGATTGGAGTAAGTATATTCACTTTCGATTTAGGGGAAGCTTGGGGTTACAACTTTAATACGTGCAATAAATTGTACGTGTAAGTAGTAGTTATATGAGTTACATAATATATTATGTTTCAGAACTATTTTTGATTTACTATATTGGTGGTTTATCAAATGTCTTTCTATACAGATTATAAAACAAAGCTCCCCGCCACATCTGTCTATCTGTCTGTCTGTTAGCCTGTCTATCCGCAGCTAAGCTCAGAAACGCTTAGTACTAGAAAGCTCTACATGGTGCTTTCACCATTTGGGATGAATATAAACATAAGTCATGTCGGTAAAATGCCGCGCATCCCATCGTGTAATGCATTGTAGGATAGGTCTTTAAAAGAAATTGCGAGTTGAGGAGATAATTTCCGATTAAATAATGTATCTGTGCAATATTTAGCTTTAAAATGCACATTTTTATTAGAGTCACCTGTCCATCTATCAGCTAAACGATCAACTTGTAAAATGTACTTGGAAAAACGGAAAATTAAATTGCGCGTATCCTGACACGCACTTGGCCGGTTTTAGTATTAGTAATCAGTAGATGTCGTTCACCAATTCCTTTAATAAATATGTACCTACTATAATATATATGAATATGTACTTACATACTTTTTCAACGTTTTGTTTTGATGTTTTTTCGGCTACGCGACCAAAAAATGTTTTTTTTTTCTTTTCTTTCTGTACTAATCTATAACGACTCTGTTAAAGAGCCCATTGTATGACGTTATATAAACAAGTCACCGAATTGCTATCATTGAGAACACCCAGCAACAGATTCACTTAACGGTACTAATAGCAATATCGTGTAATACGACAACATATTATTTAATGAAAGCCATCAGACCTCGTTATGGGACGCGTGTTAAAACTGAAACGGGTTTTATAAGCACATAAATTGGCGATCGGCCATCATGCGGTTCAAAAACGGCTGTAATTGGCGCAACCATAATTTAATTCTGCTAACGTAGTGTTTGAGCTGATGCCAGCTGTTGGAATTCAATAAAAAAAATAGTTATTGACTGCATGGGTCATCAGTTTTGTACGGATCTCTACTCGCTTTCGGCTTATTGAAATAAAAAAATTTCTACGTTCGTTTTGTTTCTAAATTTATATGTAGGTAGTATGCAGTTTACGTATGTTGCAGTCAAAATTCAGAATCTTTGAACCGGCGAATTAAAAAATAAGTCGAGTCAGAGGGTTGTCCACACTGGGTTATCTAAAACTAATGATAATACCTACGTTTTTAATTGAATGATAACAATATGAATAAAAGTAGGTACCTTTTTATGTAATGGAAGTGGCAAACAAGCATGCAGTTCACATTGATGTTAAGTGATGACTACAACCTATAGACACTCACAAAAATAACAAGGTCAAAATGCAGATGCGTTACCATTCCTGAGGCCTAAGGTGTTAGGCCTTTGTGCCGGAAATTACAGGGCCAGGAATTACATTACCACCTGACCGGAACACGATACTGCTCAACACTACTATTTAGCGGCAAGTACATTCGGTAATGCGGTGGTGCCTAGAGCCCCGTCACTAGAGCTCTACCACCAGTGAAAACTTACCTACGCAAGAATTGCAACACACAGCGTGTGAAAATTTATATAATCTATAGAGTCATATTTTTTACTGATTTCGATTAAATTGAATCGTTATAAGACGTCATGGTACGGGCCCTGGAAGCAAAAGTTGTAATCTTCGACAATTGTTTTGAATATTAACAAAGTTGTTTCTGCAAAATTAAAATCCTTTCAGAGAGCAGTTCAAAGTTCGTAAGTAAAATGTATGTACATTTTAATTAAAGTCAACAGATAATTAACGTTCATTTTGAAAGAAAAATGGAAAGGAAACATTGAATTCAGAGGGGACATTAACCTGCGACCTTCCATTATTTATTCTAGTCGCTATTCCATTATTTATTTATTTATTTAAGCTTTTTGCACGCTCCTGAAGCAGCATTTGGACCGTATAGGGTCCGAGAACAATAAGAAAACATTTTTTATTTTTTATATATTTATTTAATAGTCAATTGTTACATGAGGCGGACTTAATAACAAGCGTTATTCTCTCCCGGTCAACCTTTAGGCCAAATAGAGCAGTCGAAGAGGTCCATTATGCTACCCAAGACCCGACTGACATGCAATAAATGTGAAATTTATCTTTCACATTCATTGCATAGCCTTGGGGTAGCGGTATCCAATTATTTGCTCATATGTAGTATTACGGAAAACGACGATAAACAGAACTACGGACAGAAATACAGGCAGTGGACGTCTTTTGGCTGAAATGAATGATTATGATGATGACGGACAGGAATTGACGAAATATTTACCGTAACCTAAAAATAACCATCTAAATATTACAACGGATTATTAAAATAAAAATTAGTTATGTGAGTAAAACAACAGTGTAACTATTGTGGCGTGTGTAACAAGAACAAAAGTAAGTAAGATTTACCCTCGAAGGTTAGCCCCTTCTTAGTCAAAGTCAAACTTTGTTGTTCCACGTCAAACATTGACCGGAACTTTAGAAGTTTTTAACTCTTGAAATCGAAAGTACACAAGGTCTATATTTAATCTACATGAACATGCACAGCTTTCGTTTTGTTATGCTCTTGTTTATTTCTTATAAAACTGCGTATTGCCTCACAATGAAATAATGTGTCAAAGGTTTGATAGATACGGACTATTTGTATGGAAAGCGCGCATGGCCCAGCGGCTGGTGTAGATCGTAAGCGATCTACTCGGTTAAGCACTACGGCCGCGGTCAGGTAGTGTGTTGGGTGACCGCTAGTGGCAAATTTCAATGTGCGTCCCGACGCCCAGGGTCCCGACGCCCAGCGTCCCGACGCCCAGCGTCCCGACGCCCAGCGTCCCGACGCCCAGCGTCCCGACGCCCAGGGTCCCGACGCCCAGCGTCCCGACGCCCAGCGTCCCGACGCCCAGCGTCCCGACGCCCAGCGTCCCGACGCCCAGCGTCCCGACGTCCAGCGTCCCGACGCCCAGCGTCCCGACGCCCAGCGTCCCGACGCCCAGCGTCCCGACGCCCAGCGTCCCGACGCCCAGCGTCCCGACGCCCAGCGTCCCGACGCCTAGGGTCCCGACGCCCAGGGTCCCGACGCCCAGCGTCCCGACGCCCAGCCTCCGATATCGAGCGTCCCAACGTCGAGAGTCCTTAGCGTCCCGACGCTAAGGGTCCCGACGCCCAGGGTCCCGACGCCTAGGGTCCCGACGCCCAGCCTCCGATATCGAGCGTCCCGACGTCGAGAGTCTCGATGCCCAGCGTCCCGAAGTCCAGCGTCCCGACGCGCAGTGTCCCGACGGCCAGCGTCCCGACGCCCAGCGTCCCGAAGTCGAGCGTCCCGACGCCCAGAGAGCCAACGCCCAGCGTCCCGACGCCCGGAGTACCGACGCCAAGCGTCCCAAAGCCCAGCGTCCCGACGCCCAGAGTCCCGACGCCCAGAGTCCCGACGCCCAGCGCCCCGACGTCGAGCGTCTAGACGGCCAGCGTCCCGACGTCGAACGTGTCGACGCCCAACGTCCCGACGTCAAGCGTCCCTAGTCCCAGCGTCCCAAAGCCCAGTGTCCCGACGCCCAGCGTCCCGACGCCCAGCGTCCCGACGCCCAGCGTCCCGACGCATAATGTCCCGACGCCCAAAGTCCCGACGCCTAGCGTCCCGACGCCTAGTGTCCCGACGCTCAGTGTCCCGACGCCCAGAGTCCCGACGCCCTGCATCCCGACGCTCAGCGTCTCGACGCCCAGCCTCCTGACATCGAGCGACCCGACGTTGAGAGTCTCGACGTTCAGCGTCCCGACGTCGAGCGCCCCGACGCCCAGGGCCCCGACGCCCAGCGTCCCGACGCCCAGCCACCCGACATCGAGCCACCCGACATCGAGCGTCCCGACGTTGAGAGTCTCGACGCCCAGCGTCCCGAAGTCGAGCGTCCCGACGTCCAGAGAGCCAACGCCCAGCGTCCCGACGCCCGAAGTCCCGACGCCAAGCGTCCCAAAGCGCAGCGTCCCAACGCCCAGAGTCCAGACGCCCAGCGTCCCGATGCCCAGCGTCCTGAATCCCAGCGTCCCGACGCCCAGCATCCCGACGCTCAGCGTCCCGACGCCCAGAGTCCCGACGCCCAGTGTCCCGACGCCCAGCGTCCCGACGGCCAGTGTCCCGACGCCCAGCGTCCTGATGCCCAGCGGCCCAACGCCCAGCGGCCCGACGCCTCGCGTACTGACGCCCAGCGTCCCGACGCCCAGCGTCCCGAAGCCCAGCGTCCCGACGCCCAGCGTTCCGACGCCCAGTCTCCCGACATCGAGCGTCCCGACGTCGAGCGTCTCGACGTCGAGCGTCTCGACGTCGAGCGTCTCGACGCCCAGCGTCCCGACGCCCAGCATCCCGACGCCCAGCGTCCCGACGGCCAGTGTCCTGACGCCCAGCGTCGCGACGCCCAGCGTCCTGACGCCCAGCGGCCCGACGCCCAGCGGCCCGACGCCCCGCGTACCGACGCCCAGCGTCCTGACGCCCAGTGTCCCGACGCCCAGCGTCCCGAAGCCCAGCGTCCCGACGCCCAGCCTCCCGACGCCCAGCGTCCCGACGCCCAGCGTACGTCCAACATCTCGATGCCCAGCGTGTGGTTTTTGTATGATCCAAAATTAATCAAAAGATATATCCAAAAATGCTCCCCACCAATTCCACGCGAACGAAGTTACAGCTGGCATTTTAGAAAAATATAATACAAATATTTCCAAACGTGAAGTAGTATTCGACGGGATGTCGTATTCAAATATATTAGTTTTTGCATTCCACCGTGTTTATTTCGTTTGGATTTAGCACGAATGTGCCGGGACTAATTTCACGCCGCCTTTGAAAGGGAACCGGCGAAAATCAAAGCTGAAAACGAAAACTTATAAAGGTATTTTTTAGCCATTCCAACGTTACATATTCATTTGTACCGATAGAATTACTCTTTCAAATATTTTGTTTATTTATATAAATAAAAATGAATAGCTTAATGTGTTGCTATGCGCAAAACTCAATAACGGCTGGACCATTTTCGCTAATTCTTTTTGTTGTATTTGTAATTGTCCGTAGAAGGTTGTTATGAAAGAACAATATATAGTTGCGCGGAAAACTAGAATTTTTTAGGAAACTTGACCACCATAACATTTGAAAAGTTATATATAAGTCATAAGTATAAGTCATAAGCAAACGATCTCGTGGACGCTCACCGACCAGATGGACAGACCTCATCAAATCTGATACGCACTCCAACATCAATTACTGTTCTCACTCTGCCAGACATCGAGCTACATTGCGACGTATCGCTATCACGACGGAGACAGAAAAAGTGACCAATATATGACCACGACCATTCTGCCAAGAGTGCACGATTAAGAAGGATATAAGTCATAATCTTCAGTCGTCAATCATCATTTTAATTAGATGAATGATGAAAAGAAAGATGAAAAGGTAGAAATTGATGATTGAGTATGGCATCAAATTATTAGTAGGTACCTCACAATCTACTTTGAACTCGCGCGAAGCGGTGGCTAGAGTTGCTACTATAAAAAATATTTAATACTAGCCGTGCCCGCGAATCCGTTTGCGTGGGACTCGAAATACGCGCGAAATATTTTTCGTTCCTGCGCCGATCCTATTCATCTTCACCAACAAAGGCCTCCTCGAAAGATTGTCTCTTAAGAACTCATCTGCCCCAACGGCCGTCAGTTCTTCGAGCTATGTGCCCTGCCCACTGCCACTTTAGTCTCGCTATCTGGTGAGCTATGTCGGTTACTTTATTTCTCACTAGACGTGGTATTCGTTGTTACACTTTTCGAAGTCCTGTATCACACTCCTCTCTGAGTCACCTTGAAGTCCCCAGAAACCGAAGTCAAGGTCTCTAAGTTAATTTTGTTTAAATACAACTATAGTCGAACGCGAGGGCATAAAAAAACCACTTCGGCTCTACGTGACCTATACAACTGTCGTCCATTTTATTGTCTCAATGACGACCTCAAAATTAAAATTACAACTTCACAACTACACTAAATTACAACTCTTGGCCGAGTTGTCAAAATCCTTACATTATCCCCACTTAATCCCCAATGCCAATCCCCAATGGTTCCTACCTACTTCCTACCATCATGATGCTGGGGTCAAGTCTTAGGAGTCGGCGTGCATGTATGAAGAGAATGAAATGTAGATGAACGGGCGGTGTGTCAGAACCGGGATATCTAGCGCTTAACACTCTCTACCTATCCCGTAAGGGACCTGACGTGAAGATATACAAAAAGTATCCAAAGGTGCCCCAGATGTTAAAGTATAATTATACAAAGTTTAATCGTATTATATATATAATATGGTTTATAATTATTATCTTTGGATATAACAGTAAAACTATAACCAAAATTGTGTTGCTCCGAAATTAGAGATTTTATTAAAATAAAGTTATTACAAAACATTGTTTTACATTCACAATACTTTACAATCAAACACAAACTAACCTGCAAAGAGAAACAACATTTAAAGCTATTGTTTCACCTGTTCTCATCAATTTATTAAATTGTAATTGAATTGATATAAATTAAATATTTATCCGACATACTCGTACATTCTATCTTGCTGTGTCATTATGTCAATATGACAGACAGCTCCACAAATTAAAATTAGAAATAATATACGAAAAAGTTATTACGCGGCAAATTAAAACTAAATGAAGTGACCGCACACTTCGTTTACATCTCCCCCCCCCCATTAAAGTTCAGAGAGTTATGTTATTGTACTATTCTAGTACTGGAATTAGTTTTGTAATGTGGAAGAGATTAGACTCTGGATTTTTGTGACCGGTATTTATTTTGTAAATTGAATTGGAAATTTTGTCTACAATCTGATAGGGTCCTATTTTCAATTCGTCTAGTTTTTTCCGGTTTAACCTATTTCCGTTTTCAACATATTCAGAATCTCCGACTTTAAATTCATAATGTTTTCTGTTTTTATGAAATCTTTGTTTGTTATAGTTATGTGATTTTATGCTATTTTCCAAAGCAATTTTTCGGTCTCGTAATAAATTATTCTCTGTTATATTTTGTTTTAGTTCTTCTGGTAGAAAATCAACCTTTTTTGCCCTCTTATAAATATTTCGGTGAGAACCCTGTTACACTATGTTCAGTTTCATTATACTTATTAGTACAATCGTGTGCAATAGTTGTCCAAGCGATTTTATTCCTCCTTTCATTAACTGTACATCGAATTTTATTAACCAACGTTTGATTCAATCTTTCGTTTAATCCGTTTGAAAATGGTGCATTTACAACAGTAAAAACTATAGGTATATGTTCTTTTTCTAAAAAAAATTTGAAATCTTTTGAATTTATGCCTGGATATTGATCTGATAAAATCAAGTCAATTTTATAATTTTGTGTTACTTTTTGAACCAGTTTTATAAAATCATTCGCACTCTGAGTTTTGGATGTCGATATATAAGCGTAACGGGTAAAGTGATCCACTAAAAGGTGTAGATATGTTTTTGTTGAACGAGTACCCCCAAATCCCCCTATGGTGTCGATAGAAACTATTTCGAACGGGCGGGTGGCGGGACCTAAGTGAGACATTCGTCCAAACTTGAACTTTCCTCTAGATTTATTTTTGATGCAGACCTCACAGTTTTCACAAACTTTTTTTATATTATTCAATAAATCATTAGCATGATAAAAGGGTTTAATCTTATTTTCCATTTGTTGTCTTCCTATGTGACAATAATAGTGGTGTACATGTTTTATAATATTTTTACTTAATTCTTCAGTTAGTATTATCTTTTCTTTTTTTCCTATTTTTTTATAATATAAATTATGTTTGAAAATAAGTTTATTAATATTTTGTTTTATATCTTTATTTTTATTATGATCATTTAGTATGTCTTCTTATTTAATAAAATTAACTACTTTTAAACTATTATCTTGATTTTCATACGATTCTAACACTGGGTTTCTGCTTAAAGTATCTGCCTCTACATTATATTTACCAGAAGAATATATTATTTTAAAATTGAACTGCGATAAATAATACGTTTAGTCTCCCAGTTCTTCGTCCGTTCTGGCTTTAATATTCATTTTTTCTAAAGGTTTGTGATCTGAAAAAACTGTGAATGTTTTTCCCATAAGCCAGTGTTGCCAATATTTCACCGCCTCTTTAATTGCCAAACATTCGAGATATATGGCTTTTTACTTTTTTTGGGAGTTGTTTAATTTTCTGGAAAAATATGCGCAAGGCTTTTCATCACCATCGGATTGAATTTGTTTTAAAATTGCACCTATTCCTTGTATGCTTGCATCGGTATAAATATGTATGGGCAAGTCTGGATCAAAGATTGCTAGAATAGGTTTTGAGCATAGCAGTTTTTTTATAGTATCAAAGGATTCTTGACATTTATCAGACCAAATGAATTTTTCTCCTTTTCTTAATAAATTATGTACAGGATCCAGTATTATCGAAATATTTGGCACATATTTTACATAAACATTTATTTTCCCCAAAACTTGGCTGACATTTTTTTGTGTTTTTGGAATAGGAAATTCTTTTATCGCAATCAAATTATCTTTTAGAGGAGTGACAGTATTGTTTTTTATTATGTGTCCTAAATATTTTACTGAGTCCTGTGCAAACTCACATTTCGTGAATTTTAATTTAAAGCCTTCTTTTAAAATCGCTTCCAATAATAAAGATAAGTGTTCAATGTGTTTTTCGAACGTTTCAAAAATACTAAAATATCATCTATGTAATTTACAGCGAAATCTGACAGTTTATGCTTTCTTAAAATGCTACTCAGTATTCTTTGAAATATAGCAGGGGCAGTTTTTAAGCCAAATGCAGTTTTTTGTCTATCCTCAATCTTGAGGGGTATGGACCAGAACGCTGAGTTTATATCAAATGTTGAAAAAAATTGCATTGCCTTGTTTTAACCATTAAATCTTCTATTATTGGAAAAGATTGCGATTGAGGGACTACAATTTTATTTAATTCACGGAAATATATACAAAGCCTTGATCTTCTACCGTCTTCTTTCTTAAATGCTGGTGTTACCGGGGCGGCGAAAGGGCTGTATGATTCCTCAATCAAATTATTTTTAAGTAATTGTGATATTTGTTGTTCAGTTTCTTTCATATCCTCAACAGAGCACCTATATGGTCTTTTACTACAGTACTTATCTATTAAGAGATCTATATGGGCTTCATAACCTTTTACAGTACCTATATCAAATTTATCCTTAGCGGAAATTGACTTATATTTGCATATCAATTTATCAATAGCAGATCTTTTTTCAAGATCTAAATTATTAACTGAAAGATCAAAAGTATCTACTTTTATATTTTCGTTAAAGTTTATTTTATATTCTGTACTACTAATACAGTGTATGCTTTTTTATCCCCTATGACACTACCTGAACAGCCAGGAATTTCTTTCGTGTCCATAAGTTCCTTTTTTTTAATTTTCTACATATTCTTTATTATTTTGGTTAATATTTAAATTCCCATTTTGAATTAAATTAAATTTTTGTATACAGTCCAATCCAACTAGGAACTTCTTTACGATATTCAATAAACTGCAAAGTCTATTATATCGGTTGCCTAACTAGCATAGTTGGCAATAGATGGCGCTGCGGCTACCATAAAGCAATGCAATAAATGTGAAGGAAAGATTTGACAAATCGGACTTCAGTAGCTCAATTGGAAGAGCGGCTGTACTAGATTCCCAGTAGGCCGCGAGTTCGAGTCTCGCCTGAAGTCAAATTTTTCTTTCCATTTTTCTTTAAATAAAATAGCTTTAAATGTTGTTTCTCTTTTCAGGTTAGTTTGTGTTTGATTGTAAAGTATTGTGAATGTAAAACAATGTTTTGTAATAACTTTATTTTAATAAAATCTCTCTTTTCAGAGCAACACAGTTTGGGTTATAGTTTTACTGTTATATCCAAAGATAATAATTATAAATTACATTATAAAACAACCTTTACTTAAGCTAGTTTCCTGGAATAATGGATAAATTAAGATTCGAGTTCATAGTGAAAGCTAGTGAAGATGTAAAAACAAATATAATTTGCGTGACGACAATCACGGATTTGGATGGTCGGACCTATGTGTTCTCAGATAAGTTACAACCTGCAAATCTACATGAGGCAATTGCACAGACCCAAATCTTTTATAATCTTATTACTAGCGAGTGTTAAATAAGGGTACGTAAATAACGCCACATCGCTTTTACCCTTAATAATTGTTTTATATTATTTCGCATTAACACATGCTTGTGAAATACATTTTATTTAAAGAAAAATGGAAAGAAAAATTTGACTTCAGGCGAGACTCGAACTCGCGGCCTACTGGGAATTTTCTAACTAGCATAGTTGGCAATAGATGGCGCTGCTGCTACCATGAAGCAATGCAATAAACGTGAAGGAAAGATTTGACAAATCGGGCAGGACTTCAGTAGCTCAATTGGAAGAACGGCTGGATTAGATTCCCAGTAGGCCGCGAGTTCGAGTCTCGCCTGAAGTCAAATTTTTCTGTCTTTATAATACACGTTTAAACGATAGAAATAGCGCACATTAGAGGGTTGCTTAAAATTGAGTGACGTTTGAGTATTCGGCCAACAGAGGATTAGTATTCGTCTTGAGATCTGTAATTTCTATAGGTATTTATTTTGTTGCTATTTAAATAGAATATTAATCGCGATGACTATATCAAGATACAATGATTGTATCTTGTAAAAGCGCAATAGCTTGTCTCCTCCGTGAGTTTTTGAAGTTTTCTTTTCAAGTATTATGTTGATAATTCATTGTGTTTATTAGCAGTATAATTTGATAAGTGTCGTGAGACGACTTTTCCATAGAAAACAAATATTACTTGAACGATTATTTTTCTCTACAAATGTTTAACACTGGAAAATTTTACACCCGTTTAACAATAACCCTAAAATGATGAGCAATAGTGTTTTGTGTACAAAGATATTATTAAATTCGATAACAGGTCGATTCTATTCATGATTAATTGAGATATGCGAAAGTTTTAACTGTAAATTTTTATAACGGAAAACAATAGATTGTTTCCCAGTAGAATTGTTCTAAATTAAGCTGCACCTTTTTAAGTCAATTAAATAGTAGTCTGTAGACAATTAACTTTTTTATCACAAACTGATGGGGATTGGTTATCCCTTCGCTTACTGGTCCCAGTTATTGTCAAAATTTTAATTGAAGTAGGTATCTTGTTGCAAAGTACCCAAATCAATTAGTGGTGTGTACTCCTAGTAGCAGGTTAATTGATTTAGTTTGCCCTACCTCTGTGTTTTTACTGAAAGTGCTATTTACCGCCATTGGAGATTTTTAAATATTTGCTATTTGTTTCCATTTTTAATTTAATAAAAACCTTCTTCTGGCTACAACGAACACAAAATAAATTTATCCAATTTGATGAAGTCGTTTGGAAGTGAAGCGCTTACAAACATTTAAGTGATTCTTTTTATTTATACAACATGTAACGGGAATAATGCACACTATCTAACACCTCGATTAGAGAATCGAGTTATAATCATAATACATGAACTGAAATTACACGTTTATGTGTTTAATTTTTTTTAATTAAGAAATTATTTGTCCTCAATTTGTACCAACAGTATGCACACCCCATGCATACTTACCCTACCTCTTCCAAGGCCACACATAAAACATGAACCAAAAACAAAGTGATGTGGCGTTATTTACGTACCCTTATTTAACACTCGCTAGTAATAAGATTAATTATTATTTTCCACTGTTTTATTTTTTTAATTATTATTTTTAATAAAAAGCACGTCTCAACGACTTCTAATAATCTCGTTGAGACTAGCATTTTTTTTGGATAGATATTAGTCTCATTTTCGTTTGTATTGACTGTTCACCACATGAGTGACCATAATTTTCTTAATTTTAATTAACTTTGGGACAAAATATCAATATATCAATATATATAGTTTAGAATCGATAACCGAATCGATTCTAAACTAACTATTTTATATTCTATTTTCGATTACATACGAATAGCTTGTTTTTTTGACAATTAACTTTTTTGATCATAAACTGATGGATTGGTTGTCCTTCGCTTACTGGTTCCAGTTATTATCAATTAAAGGATACTATTTTAAATCGAGGTACGTCTCTTGTTTCAAAGTAAATCAATTAGTGGTTGGTACTGCCGGTGGCAAGTAAATTGATTTAGTTTACCCGACCTCTGTGTGTTTACTAAAGGCAGCTGCCTATTTAATATGCACTGTATTTCTCATTTGATACCGAAATTATAATGCATTGGTTACTTTAAAACGCAGTGAAAGACAATTTTCGTACAACGTAGATGACATTTTTTGCTCCTTTTTTTTGCAGTCGATACACGTGACTCAGAAGTCCGCCATGTTTTTTTGAGGTTGACCTTACTTTTGAAGGGATAGGAAATAGAGGACAGACAGACGCACGAGTAATCATGATCATTCGTGTGTCATTCTGCCACAGTCAATTTCCTTCACAACTACTACGTGGCAAAGCAAAGCAAACGGAATTAAAGTTTGGTATTATTACATTATTTATCCTATAAGCTTTACAAACATATGAAAGACTGAATTCGACCTCTGGTTTTCGTGTAGATGTCTGCAGGCATATAGGCCTTTGTATGAACTATGTGTTGGGTTTTACAATTATTACAAAAAAAATCCCATGATATGGAAACGATAATCTACCATAGAGTTGAAAAAAAAATCTGAACTTCGTGTATACTGTGTTTTTTTTCGTAAATTTAATACAAATTAACTTCAAGGCAATTAACTTTTTAGACCATTAACTTGGTTCTTTGCCTAAACTGGTTCAAGTTATTGTCAATAAAGGGATACGGTTTTTAATTGCCGGTACGTATCCCGTCGCAAAGTAAATCAATTAGTGGTCGGTACTCCCGGCTGCTCGCAAATTGATTTAGTTTGCTCAACCTTAGTGTGTTTATATATTACTGCTTATTCAATGTATATTGTCTTGCATACCTACTGTATTAGATTACACAGCCATATTATTACAATCATAATTCTATACAGTATATACCCGTAATTACAGTATATAACCATTACCTAATATACTTGCCGCTAAATGGTAGTGTTTAGCACTATCGTGTTCCGGTCAGGTGGTAATGTACGGCCCTGTAATTTCCGGCACAGAGGCATAACACCTTACGCCTCCGGAGTGGTAACGCATCTGCATTTTGACCTTGGTCTTTGTGTGGGTGTCTGTAGGCTGCAGTCATCACTTAACATCAATATGAACTGTATGCTTGTTTGCCACTCCTGAGGCCTAAGGTGTTATGCCTCTGTGCCAGAAATTACAGTACGTACGTATGTACGTACGTACATTACCACCTGACCGGAACACGATAGTGCTGAACACTACTATTTAGCGGCAAGTATATTGCAAGTGTAATGCGGTGGTGCCTACGCCCGCGAGCTCCGTCACTGGAGCTCTATCACCAGTTAAAAATACAATAGTATTTATTACTCATAAATAACTATAATATACTAGCGGCCCGCCCCGAAGAAGAAAGATGATTAATAGATGATAGTTACTACCATACTTTATAGCCATGCAGTAATGTATAAGCAGACGGTAAAACGACTGTCTACGCTTCTGTAGCTTTGCGCTACAAAATCGTAGTAGTCTACGATAAATAATATTATTATCTTCTAGACTCCTTATAACAAAACAAAGAGTTAAGAAAAATCGTATAGTACTAGAAAAAAACAACATCATTTCTATTAAAAAAACCAGTACAATAATGTTGTGTTGAGGAAAGTCATAGACTTTTTAGGAGTAGAAGGAGAGAAACTCTGTATATATATGTATGCAACAGTTATTATTAGATTGAAAATGTCTGCCAATGTTAGGAATCAGCTGACCGATTGAGGTCAGTTCCTTTGATTTACTCACAGTTTACACGAAGATTCCTCTTTTTTGTTGTGGGAACATCACACATGATATTCCTTTACAGTGATAAACGTATATTTTTTTGTAGAATTCATGAAGCAATTCTTTCAGCTACAAAACAGTAGAGTAACCTTTTTAAATGCCCTATGGCTGCAGCCACAAATTGTGTTATTCCATAGCAATTACTGCCCTAACTCACTAGGGACTTCCCTCGTTGGTACACCGCCTACCCAATTCACTGAGATTCACAACGGCCTTTTTAATAAATTTATCTTCAGATTAACCGGTACTGAAGGTATTATTTTCTTTTTTTTGTGTACCATGTTAATAAATAAATAAATATTAAATAAAATGAGATACACTGTAAAATTGTAGTGGTTGTTTGCCCACACCAAAATGATTATGTCTTGGTAGTTTATTCGATTTATTAGAAAGAAGAAAAGAAAAGAAAAGAAAGATTATTTATTAGTTATGCGGCATATAAAAAGCAGGTGAACTTTTTTTGCTTTGTACATTTATTGATATTCATGTTCTATCACTTTTCTTTGAGAGCGATGGTGTCATCACACTACCGTGGTGTATTGTACGCTTCTATTATTAGAATTATTATCATTATGTCTTCGAAATTTTTAAAATTCTTTCAAAATAAAAAAAAAAAACATTTTGTTCAAAGGTTGACTCTTATGATTTGATGGCATTACTGTTTTGCCTCGAGAAAACAACCAACTGTCAAGTAAAGCATGTATCAGAGACGAACAACGAATCGGCAGATTTCATTCATCAGAATGATGAGGTAAACCGTTCTGGCAAAGTGATCATATTGAATTGTTAAATTATATAACTTCCCATAACCGTTTGACCGTGGTTAACCAAGCACTATCGTCTTGGCAGGTCGAAATTTCCTCCATTTTCGTTATTGGCACATTATTCCTATCCCTCCGCAGTTACTTTGAGAAAAACTATTAGAACCTCTCAATATTAGATACGGTTATGATCTCACTAGAATTTATTATATCAAAACTACCAAAAACGTTTGTTCAATAACCATGTTTTAAGCAATTTCATTTACTGTCCGTCATGTAAAATGGTGAATTATTTCTACAACTAGTAAAATAAAAAAATATTTGCAGTGCAGTTCCAGTGACGAAATTCAAGACATCGTCATCACCACAACAATACCTAATCTGTTGTTTGGCTGTAGTGTTTACTTACCACTAATGTGAACTGCATGCTGGTTTGCCAAATTCATAACAAAAAATGTTTAAAAAGAAAAATGGAAAGCAAAATTGCTTGCAACAGAGGTCACTACTGCTACCCCAAGGCAATGCAATAAAGGAGAAATATGACAGTCAGGTGTGGAATTCAGTAGCTAAGTTGGGAGAGCGGCTGGACTGGAGATCCCAGTGGTCACGGGTTCAAGTCCCCCCTAAAGTCAAAATTTTCATTCCATTTTGAATTAACCGACTTCAAAAAAAGGAGGAGGTTCTCAATTCGACCGGAAGTTTACTTTTTTTTTCTTTAAAAAAATTTCACTCGCATGTATTGTGTTATAATGATAAATTCAACAAAAATAAAACAAAAAACAATTTTAAATCAATACTTCAAGTTTACTACAGCCGCATATCAATAAATTTTATCTCATAACTGAAATTGCATTGAACATAATTCTATTCCATACAATTTTAGAACCCCAAACCACAATAATCAGAAACACGATATTAAATGCCACAGAGAGCAATACCGACCGATATAAGGCAATAATTGTTACGGATACACAAGAAACCCTCGTTTATACTATCGATTATGTAATACCATTGTAGTTTTAGACCCTTACATATCGCAGTTCATAAAAGCTGTATAATCATATCGTAACATAAAGTGGGCGTTTATGGGTTGGTTCCGAGCAAGATCGCTCGCAAAGTATATTTATTACGAATGGCCGTAGTAGGGTTAGAATAATTTAATATTTTTAGAATTCCGTACCTTAAAAGTAAAAAAATATATCCTAATACTCAAACGTAATTTTAAATAACCCTCAAATATAAGATATCACCGTCATTTTTACATATTTATACAGACAAAAGACTTTAAACTCCCAATTATATAGTGAATTTTCAGTATTTGACCGTTATACCTTCACTCGTGTGTTTGTCTGCCTGTCCGTCTATGATCGTTAATTTGCTTCGTGCTGCAATAGTAATTGATATCTTGGAAATAATATGTCAACATAGACGTACGTTAATTTATGAATTTTACACATGTGGACCACTTTAGGGTGTTAAATTAGATAGTAAAAAAGTTGCAGACTGTATCGTGCGATAAATAATCCCAAGCCTCACTGTGAGAATCTCCAATTTTTAGGGTTCCGTAGTAAACAAGGAATAGATAGATATATAGATTCGCCATGTCCGTCTATCTGTCTGTCTGTCCGTCCGCGGTTTAGCGCAAAAACTATTAGTACTAGAGACTTGAAATATGGCACAATTATACACTTTAATCACGTCGTCAATGTAATGGAATAAAAACATAAAAAAAAATATTTAGGCTAACCTCTTGTAAGACGCGGACAATTTTTTTATTTTCGATTTCCATAAAGTGTATGGTTAAAAATATTATGAATGTCGGAACATCATTTTTCGATTAAATTAACTGTTCGTGACTTATTAAGCTTTAAAGCGCAAATTTTCGTTAGAGTCCAGTGTCCCCCTCCACCAACTAAACGGTTGTTGTTAGAAATTCAAACGTTACGGCAATAGTATCTACATATAACGAAATTAAAAGGAAAACTATGACACTTAAGCTGGTATTGCAAGTTTGCGAGTAATAGTCGACCAAATGTATTTTACTCGAAAATTTCGAACAACTCCATAGAAAATATATTTTTTAATTACTCTGTAACTACGGAACCCTACACTGCGCGTGGCCCGACACGCAATTGACCGGTTTTTTTTTAATATAATTTTTCACTTTTGATAGTATTATAGAAAGTATCGATCATTATCTCCCTATTTTATAAGCATTGAGCCTTACTGCAAAAAAAGCCAGAAAACACTTCTTCATTTATAAATTACAGGAAAACCCATAAAAAATTCATGGTTAAAAATGGTATTTGTACGGAACCATCTTCGAGCGAATCCGACTTGCAATTGACCGTTTATTAAAAAGATGTATAGAGAATACGTGACTTTGGCGGTAAAAGTGTGCAAGAAGATGTATGCTAAATGTTCGCTCTCGTCAATTCTGTGTTGCGGTTATATGGTATCAGGGTTTCCCAACCTTTATTTTGCCGAGCTTCCCCGAGACAAAAATAATGTTTTCATGCCCCCCTTAAGTAAGTTTCAACAAAAATTAGGTTCGCACCTTATTTAATTAATTAAATTATTTAATTTTAAGTATTTCAAATAAGTTGAATACAGATACAATATATTAAATAAGGATAATGAACGAAAGAACACGTTTGAAAATCATTAAGTACTTTCACATTTAAATTTTTTATCAGTCAATCAATCAACAAGCTATTACCGTCCACAGATGGAGGCCTCTTTCAGGTCGCGCCACAAATCTCTATCCTCCTAAAGTTGTCAGTACGAAGACTCTTACACTACGACGGACAAGACGTGGTCGCCTCTCTGGGAAACGTCTGCAGATATTACCGACCTACTGCCACTTCAACGTGCTAATCCTATGTCAATAACTGACTTTGCCTTTGATTATTGCTCCGTGACATAATTATAAATACCAACCATTAGCGCGGCTCTCAAAAAGCTCAGAAACAACAGAGCGCCGGGTGATGGCGGAATTACTACTGAACTCCTGAAAGCAGGCGGAAGGCCAGTATTAGAAGCTCTTTAAAAGTTGTTCAATTTCGTTATACTCGAGGAAAAAACACCACAAGTGCGTACCATGCCACTATACTTCTGTGCCACACTTGTGGCACAGAAGTATGGTGATACCTACTGTTTTAATTTAAATTAATAAATTAATTTAAAGCGCCCGGAAAGAGTCACCTCTATAAGCTGTTTTCGAGAGTGATTTCGAACCGTTTATCTCGCAGACTCGACGACTTCCAGCCTCCCGAAAAACCCAGGTTCTTAGGCTTTAGTACCATAGACCACATACAAGCGCTGCGGTAGGTAAAACAGAAGACCGAAGAATATAACCAGCTCCGAATTACTGTGACTCTGACTGACGGACTGATAGATTGCCTGACTGACTCTGACTTTTACGTTGTTTATTACGCGACCAGTCATGATCGCGCTAATTCTCATTAGGTCAAGTAAAAACTCTTCGGACGCCCGGCAAATCAAATTAGTGCTAGCGATACACTTCAGCTGCATGGCATTCCACCCAGAGGGACATAATAATGAAGAACCAAAATTAAGAGGCGTCACCAGATACCCATTCGCATATCATACGCCAAACTTTGGGATCTTAAGACGTAGAGCTAGTCTAGATACAGATTTATAAGAAACATAAATAACAAATGTACCAGTAGAGCCAACCTAGAATCGACCGGAACAAGCTTCGTCAAAGAACGAGGGATAAAGTAGGGTGGAGGGAGTTTTGGCGGGAAGCTTGAAAGATGCGTGTACTCTTATCTTATTTCATTTTCTTGGTGTATTTTTGAGTTATATTAAATAAAGTTGGTGGCATTTTGTTTGATATAGGCTAATTACAGTGCTCGTGTTTAGTGAAATAGAATAACAGTGCGAAAACACTTTCGGGTTGCCTCCAAAACTTGAAACTAACTAAAGTGACCTTTTCACGTCCAAACGACTGAATCGATTTTAATGAAATTTAGAACAGAGATAGAGCTGACTTTGAAAAAGAACATAGCCTACTTAGTTATTTCTAAAACGACATCCCTGCGAGTGAAACCGCGGGCAACAGCTAGTATTTTTATATATAAATCAATTGCTGATCGTTAGTCTCGCTAAAACTCGAGAACAGCTGGACCGATTTAACAAATTTTGGTTTAGAAAGATTTTTGGAAGTCCAGGGAAGGTTTCTATATGGTTTTGATTTACACCCATAACACACAGGGGCACAGATAACTTCTCGAGTCTAGAAATACGTATATATGTTGAGGTATTTCGTTTTAAGTACACGTCTTTTTTATGTAACCAAACAGCAAACAAGCATGCAGTTCACATGGATGTTAAGTGATGACTGCACCCATAAAATGCTACAAATTGTCCGGGGAGACTTTGTATTTAAACTTGCATATATTTATTGCCGTACCCATCGTGTACAGAGAATTATCCGCTAGTCCAAAATGACTCAAATATAGCTTTTATGAGGGCCGCATAAGTGCCTCCGCGCACTAGGCGGCCAGACCGCGCGGCCAGCGACCAGCGGCCAGCCCGCGCACAGTGTCGCGATGTATTTCGTTGGCCGCGCGGCCAGAGCGTGGCCGCTGGCCGCTGGTCGCGTATTGCGCGCACTTCTGTATATCTTGGAAGAATTAGTTGGCCACTGGCCTGGGGTGCAACCGCCTAACGACATTGCTATCAAATCATATTGCTGATCATGAAGCTGTCATTGCTGTCAAATTTTCATGTCGAATTTTTCTTAACTAAATAACAATAATCGACATAATGTACCATTATCCCTTGTTTCTCACCTACGAAAGCAAGAAAATCGATCAGATTATCACTACTGCTTTTAAAGGAGCTACAAATTGATATGAAAATTTGACAGCAATGACAATGACGACAGCAATGTCGATAGGCGGTCGCACCCCTGGTCTCCTAATGCGCGGGGGCACTACGGTGCCCATGTGGTCAAGAGGCGAGTTCCCTGATAGAACCTACATACATAAATGTACATGCATGCAACTGCAATTTTTATTGCTACAATGAATATAAACAATTCTGCTCCTTAAAATAAAAACAATCTTCAAAAAAGTCAATAATCGAAAATTAACTTATTTTCTCGCAAAGTTAGTTTACTTCCAATATAGAAAATATTCAAGTTTGATAGAACGATTTCGATAATGATATTCGAAAGATCCTAATCCCAAAACAATCAGGTGTCTATCCCCGTAGGTGCTTCAACTTTGTTTTAGACAATTTTTCTTTATTCTATTCAAGTAATGGAATTCCATTTTTGCTACGGGCGACGCTATTGGGTTTTGAAAATCTAATAATGTGTCTGTCCCTGTCCACCTTCTGACACCTAACATTAAACACTAGTCTTTTAAAGCTTCACGAGTTTTAACAAGTTGAGTTTAAGTGCTTCTGTTAAAGAAAATTGCCGTCTGTTTCTTATATTAAAAATCGAAATCTCTTGTTTAGTCCTTTGCAAGATATTACCTACTTCTATTCTGATATTATTACACAAATTTTTGGAATTATGTATCACTAAGTTAATACAATAATATGATTATGCAACTACAAAGTTGCAAAGAAAGAATTGAATTGAATTATTAGACTATTAAATTTATTCATTTAATAATATGAATATGCAACTACAAAATTGCAAAGAAAGAAGAAGGATTGAATTTTGAGACTATTATATTTATTCACTTCTTTATATAATATATTTTTAGAAGTAATAATGTATAAGTTATACGTTAATGGAGTTAAAATTTTTTCTACTATGATTCAATTGGCTTGAGGAATTTAATTAACAGATGCTCGTAGATTAACTTGGTTTATGTCACGTTGGTGCTATCCACTCTTAATATCTCTAAACCACACAGTTTGACACCCCCAAACTTATATTAACTAAAGCGTGGGCGGCATCACTGTAGTCATATAATTGTAAGCAAATGGTCACCATTTGGAGTATAACTAAAATCTTTTAAAAATAAATAAAATCATAAAATCCGAGAACATTGTACATAGGGCGTTTTTTTATGTGTACGAACACATAAAAAACGTATCTAAATTATTGTGACCGTCGAAGTAGACTACAATTTGTATGGAGTTGGAACGATGAAGACTAATGACAACACATTGATACAAAATTTGTGAGCTACACGATCAGTATGGTATAGTACCCAGCATGAAATATTGCGATTATCGAGTGTAGGAAAGAGACAATCGAATAGTTTCGACTTAATTAAGCGTTATCTCAGTTGCACATTGCCTACGTTAGTACTGATAGTGCGGTTTTGGTCAAAATTTGATGAAAATGGTCGATAAACGTCACATATGTACCTAGTGGGCGAAAGAGATAACGCTCTATTGAGGCGAAATTAGTCTAAGTCTCTTTCCTAAAATCGATGTGCAATATTTCTTGCTGAGGACTGTAGTTCAAATTTGACTGTTTGATAACAAACACAATTAGGTGGAGGTTTGTTGTTATTCTGCTCAACGCGAAGTCATGCAACATACTGAACAAAACAAACAACTGAGGCCTCAGGTGCCTCAGGAGGGGCAACGCATTTATATTAAAATCTACAGTAAGTATTCACTTACTATCTATGTGAATATTATGCTTGCTTGCGACTTTCATGAAATAAAAAAAAACACAATTTTGCGCTATTTAAATGGAATTTTAGAGATCAAGATCAATCGTAAATGTATGTTAATGAATAAAAATTATTAAAAACCACCTACACTTGCTGGTTAGCTATTTACCGGAGCATATGGGAGAAGTAGGTAATTTCATGACATTGTGACAATTACATCATCTCTAATTGTGTTGAATTGCATAACAAGCGTTTGTTTACATCGATAAACATTGCCGTGAAACAATGTTCATCGAGTTGCAGCCATCAATTTTGCAACTCTGCGGTCCCTAATAAATTAATCAGAGAATGCATTAACACACGAGTGCGATAAATTGCACCGTAATGATTTTTGCGTACGCAGCTTCTGTAAATTTTTTTTTTCGATTAATAGTATACCCAATTACTGTCGTGTAGATTTTGGTATGATTTCTTCCAGTCTAGTCTAGAATTCTTCAAAATAAAAAACGATAACTTCGAGAATCATCAAAAAACACACAATATTTTCTGTACATAATTATGTAGCTCTATGTATTTGCCACCTATTCATGGCTAAAGCTCCTATCTTTATACTTTGTGGGATAACTTAGTAACAGAGCGACTGGGTTAATATTTTCAGAATATTTTTCCTTTATAATCTTATGTAAGTCACGCAAGTTTAGCTGTTTAGGAAAAAATCGCGTGCGCTATTGTTGAAATATACTAACTTAATAAAGAACGGTGCAAACTCCACCAGTATTTTCAAAAATAGATTACGTAGGTGGCTTATCCAACATTATTTTTATTCCGTCAAAGAATTTTTTGAATCGCAAATGCCAATGTCTATTGCTTGAATGAAACTTATCTGTAATCTCATTCTGTAATAATTTAATAAGATTTTTTTTTTTTAACAATAATACTAATTAATAATTTCCACGTATTTAATAAGTGAAATAATAATAGTGTAATAATATTTTAATTTTAATGTAGACCTAAATGTGTGCACATAATTTTTTCTGACTTGTAACTCAATTATGTTATGAATAAAGAATCTGAATCTGAATCTGAATCTGAACGGATGCAGAGAGTAGTATTTTAGTATTAAGAGCTATTTTTGCGCGTTTTGGATTAGCTTCGCAACTCGTCACCGACAACGGTCCTCCTTTTTCTTCTATACAATTTAAACAATATTGTGCAAATAATTATATAAAACATATCACCTCTGCGCCATATCACCCGCAAAGTAACGGGGCCGCGGAGAATTCCGTAAAAACCGTAACAAAAGTCAATACATGAAGGTGAAAATGTATCCCAGGCAATAAGCAAATTTTTGTTTCAATATCGTAACTGTGAGCACGCTACCACAGGCGTGTCACCGGCCGTATCTATGTTAGGCCGACGCCTGAGAGGCCGTTTAGACGCAGTACGGCCAGCCCTTGCGGCGATCGTGCGAAATAAACAGGATGTGCAGGTAGCCAATGCCGGGGGTACGGACAGAGATATAGCGCTGGGTGATCCTGTGCTAGCTCGAAATTATTCCGCGGGAGGAAATAAATGGATAGAAGGTCGTGTTATCGATAAAACGGGACCTGTGTCATATAGGGTGGACGTAGGTAATGGGCGTGATTGGCGGAGACATCAAGATCAATTGATACCTGTTATAAATCGATATTCACTCTCACGCACTAGTACAGGACCACCCTCCGATGAGACTGTGGTTGGTGACACGACTGATGATAAAATCGGACAAGACGACTCGTTCGTGGATGCATCGGATGAGGCAGTTAATATACGAGGAGATCCGGGAGTCAAATCTTCTGATCAAATATCTGGTGCTCCAGCGTGCGACAGTCAAAGCCCACTGGCTCCCGATGCATCGGCTCGAGCGGTCCGTGCATTTTTTAGGAATAAGAAATAAGAAGTATAAAAATTAGACATAAGTGTGACTGTAATTTAAGGGGGGAAAATGTAAGATAGTTAAGTAATATGTGTATTTATTTTATGTCAATGTGTTGGGGGTAGGCTTATAATGAATTAACGCAGTTAGCTCCTATCCCGCGTTTTGTTTAGATCCTTACACTACCTATATGTGTGTCACTAAGGAGAAGAAATAAGGAATCGCTTGAATTTATTTAGACACTAAAATCTGATCATATTCACGGATCTGAAATCAAAATCGGATATGACAATTTGTTTTTGTACTGGGGAACTTTCAATGCTAGAAAAGGTCAAATAATAAAACTCACACAAGCATGCCAAGCGCAAGAAGCGCGCATGACCTCGCGGTTGGTTATGCGATACGGGCGCAGTCGGCCGTGTGATGGGTGACCGCTATTGGCAAATTAAAATACGCGTTTCCGTGCTTCGGAGGGCACGTTCAACCGTTGTTCCCGGTTGCTATTGATATATAGCAGTCGTTAAACCTTGTCGCAGGCCTTATGGGCGGTTTGCATACATCCGACAGCGGGTTGGCCACTGACCCGTATCTCCACCAACCCACATTGGAGCAACGTGGTGGAGTAAGCTCCAGACCACTCCCCAAAAAGGGGAGAGACTCGTGCCCAGCAGTGGGCAGTGTCAAGGATTGCCATTATAGGCATCCAAAGCGTGGCGATTTTGGCATATTCTCCCCAAATTATGCAAAACATCGTGTCGCATGTGCGTCGTCTTTCAGCAAATGTGAGGATGAAGTACGGTATGAATATCAATGATATACATGAATTAACAAGATAAGTGATCAAAATTCGAAATAGCGATTGGCAGATTACGCAATTTGGTGATATCTCAGAATCCGTCACATATAGGTAAGCGCTATTGACCTATCAATGAAAAAAAAAATCTGAATGTTTTTTGTTGCCATGAAATTGAAATGAATCTATTACATGTTACCACATCTTATTTCCTATTAAATATAACAATACGTACCTTCATTGTTTAAGAAACACCATAACCGCATTTTGTTTAAAAAGTTTTTGAAGGTATTGGAAGAAACAAAGTTTCCGAACTTAAGATATTGCTGTCATCGTTCCGCGGTTTAGGGGTCTATACCCTTGTAAAGTGAAACACGTATTTGCGGTTATCAAAATGTTCTAGAGAAGGGTGTCTTCAAACTTCTTAAACTAAGCCCCGTGAAACATTAAATTTCACAGTAAATCGATAGCATAGAAATAGAAATAGAAAATATTTTTATTTCGAATAGATCTTTACAGATACTTTCAAAACGTCAAGAAATATATAAAATACCTAGAGTGAATAACCATTACATAAAGTAAAAGAAAAATCATATATTAATAGTAAATTAAAAATTAGAATTTAAACTACTTAGTTAAAACATAATAATCACAAAATTTTTCAATTCCTTCAATGATGATAAATGAAGAAAAAGAAAAACTTCAAGATCTAAGTTAGTCATACAGAGTGGACCGAACTGATATTGTAAAATGGTTGATTGTGGGTTTTCATTTTCTGATATAGATTCTTCTTTAAACCTAAATCAGGTAATAAAACGGTTAAGTTATTGATTTAGTTCATTAATATCATTAACACATAAATGAAGTGAATTATATCGTTTGAAAATAGTAGTAATAGAGTATTTAATTTTAGTTATTGTTCCAAGGTTTAATTGTTGCGAGTCGATGGAACTGTCAGGGAGTAATTTGAACAGATAAAGTATATTGGACCGCGTGCTAAATTGGACCATAAATAAAAAAAGTAAGCAGCATTATGCAACAAAGGTTTTTAGATAATTAGTTAAATTTATCAGAAACGCATTTGAAAAACAGTGCTCCAAATAAATTTCCCTAATACAGATGCCAAAATCGAATGAGTCAGTAACAACAAAACATTTTTAACAATATAATTTGCCAACATTTAATAAACGCACCCTCTAAATGAAAATTCTATTTGTTAAACAATTTTCCGTGAGAGCGAGGTGAATTCGAATGAGTGGAGTTTTGTACAATCATAATATCCTTAATGACAATAGACACACGTTCGTATGTACAATTGAGAACATAAAGGTAAACACATCCCTCGGTTCCCTCGTGATATTATCTTTTGTTGGTAGCAATTCTGTTCTGAATAGACGACAAAAGAGTTCCGGCACAATAAACGAAAGAACTGACTGTCGAATCAAGTGTAATTATGGCTACAATAATAATTTCATAAACTGCCGAGATAACGCACGGTAACGGGAATAAATTGAAAAATATTCATATAGGGCAAGTAATATTCCCACCAGAAAAACTCCTGCATCGTAGTGTATTTTTTAATGAGCTTGGAGATTTTTAGTTAGTCCGGTAATAATGCTTAAACGTCTGCAGTCTTATTATATTTGAATGATGCTTTATATACCACATATATGGTTGCTTGTATTTTCAGAAGCAAAAGAACATTCTGATATGTAAGTACCTAATTCTTACAATTAATAAAAAACTTGATATGCTAAAAATCTTTTTGGTTCTCTACCTTTATACCTACTATTTATTATTTATTTATCTCAATTTTGTATGAAATAGTATACGAGGCGGACTTAATACTAAAAAGCATTCCCTACCAGTCTACACATTTGAAACCTTACCTAAAAGAGGTTTACCGTAAGACGCATCTAGTCATGTCTGTATGTAAAAAAACCTACATCATCATCATGGTTATAAATTAATTATGTTTTCAATTTTGGAATTATCAGTTCATTTTATGTCATGTCAAACGTTAACAGTTTTATTGTACTGAAATGATGTTTAGTTCAAATCCTAGCTTGCATATTTTTACGAGTATACCTAGATGTTTTCGTAAGAGACCACGTATTTGATTACCTCTTGCTATTGTACTTTTTTATTACATTTCTAGTATCCTACCCATTCTTACTGGAAGCAATCAATCTTAATATATATAAATCTCGTGTCACAATGTTTGTCCTCAATGGATTCCTAAACCACTTAACCGATTATAATAAAATTCGCACACCATGTGCAGTTCGATCCAACTTGAGAGATAGGATAGCTTACATTACGCTATGACTAATAGGAGCAGAGCAGCGCGGGCGAAGCCGGGGCGGGCCGCTAGTTATGTAATAAATAGTCATTTTTCTATATACAGACGTACTTAATGTATGGCGCCGTAATAACTATCACAGAGACATTACAACTTAGGTCTCAGGGGTGGCCACGTATCTGCATATTGACCTCTGGTTTTTGTGTAGATGTCTATAGGCTGCAATCATCACTTAACAATGTGAGATGCATGCTTGTTTTCCACTTTCCTCGCATTAAAAAAAAACTACAGTTATACAGAGTGCAGGGGCGGCTCTAGCTCGTGTAGCGTCCGTGTGCAATGAAACTCTGGCGCCCCCTAGGCCTCGCTTCTGTCATATTGTTATATCATGATGGTCCAAGACGACGCTCTAAGCTCCGGGTGTGCAATGCACACAGGTTAAGCCGCCCCTTACAATGTGGGCCAAAGATTGGCGTCCTAAGTCTTTTCTGTCAATATATTGCAATTCTAATATACCCAACAGTTTAGAAACGCTACTTATGCTTTACATGCCAACATGAGTTCAGTCGCACGATGTGATAACTCTCAGATGAAAATAAGAAGTTGAGATATTCGCGAAACACGTGCAAACTATCCCCTTTTAGATATTAGAAAAAAAACATACATAATCTTATCGATACAGATTACTACAATCACTTAAACCTCGTTTGAAAATGTTATTCATGGTCACGTGACAGGCCACTTAAGGCACCCCTCACTAGTTTAGCATGACAATGAATAAAATAAGCCGGCATTCATAAATAACAGTCGTTATTAGTAAATAAACGGGTGCTTCGTAGCGATAGCTTGTGTCAACAGCGAAGTATTACTTCTGGATAATCCGCACGTTCTGACCACTGAAGCGTCCCAGAGACAAATGTAGACGCAAACAGATTATTTTGGAATCTTTTAGGCATCCGTACCTTAAAAGGAAAACAAACGGAACCGTTATAAGAGCACTTGTTCGTCTATCAGGTGAAGTTTTCTTCAAGACCATTTGGCGGGAGATAGAATAGGTAATGCGGTGGTGCTTACGCTGTCGAGTACTTACCTACACTGAAATTCTACCATTAATAGACAAATAATCCATCAACATAATTATAAACTAATTTCAAACATGAAAGCCACTTGAGGGGGGAGGGGGGGGGGTCTGACATATTGAAAGTATGGTCAAATGAATTGCATCGCATCGCAGTTTTGTGTGGGCGCCCTTAATAAGAAAATTTAAAATAAAATGCAAAGGATCCCAAGATTCGCACATGGCTTGATTTATTTTCTTTAATATACACATCATGAAATTTCACTAACCACAAATTCAAATTTTTCTAATGATTCTACCGATTGATTTAACTTTTATTCCTACCATAGAAATAGGTATATACTCGTATTAAAGGAATTGTTTCAGCGGACCGTGAAGGTTGAAATCTCCTTCTACCAAAATAACTTTTCAAAAGTTGTATTTATCGCAACAAGATTTATACCACGATCTTTTTTTTTTTATAAGAAGGTTCATTATTTTTGTAGTACAACCGAGTAATCTCACAGAGAAACGGTCAGTCTTTCTTCCGGTGCGTTCGAGCATCAGGGATACAAGTGATCTGTTTGTTTGTTGTGAAACGCGTTCAAACGAAAACGGTTGTACTTGTTACGGTACCTCTTAACGTTTGTCTGATGGGTTTCCCATTTTTTTATTGCATAGTCAAGAAAAAACGATACGACATGTACAAGTATGTACAGATATTTTATGTAAATAATATAAAAGGATGTCTGGGCTGGACATGGATATTCGGGCTAGACGTGAACATGTTTTACGTGCAGTGAAGAAGATGAGAGAAGAATGAACTGTCTAAGGGTAGGGTCGAACTCTTCTATTGCTAAAATCATACATTAAAAAGTTTATTTTTTTGGATAAACACGATGGAATATGAATATCTTAACACGTTTTTATTCAGACCCGGCCTTCGAATGATCATTGTTTTATAGCAAGACCGAGTAAAACAAAAATAGGGTGTATAACTATTGAAGTAATAGAGAATCGTTCATTCTTTCATGCGGTGCATTCGAGCATTGAGTGATCTGTTTGTTTGGGTCAAAATGCGGACAGACAGAAAATTTTCTGTAGTCTCCACATCAAGAGGTGTGGCGACTATACGTTTGTTGACTGATAGTTGTTACAGTTCAGTTTTATCTCAACTTTTGTATGTTCACCTATTTATGTAAATAATATACAGGGTGTAACGTTCTCATCTATGCCCCAGTTGCCGTAATATCTTGTCGGATCATTATTCTTATTTATTCGCATTACCATTAACTACAAAAAAAAATTGTTTGATATTATTTCGCATTAACACATGCTTTTTCTTTAAAAATAAAATATACAAAAAAAAAATTAAAGGACGGACTTTATGTAGGCGGCACCTCTCGATATGGCACTGGTCAACTTCAACGGGCAATCGGCATGCGCAAAAGGTGCTCCAGCCTAATAACTACAAACGTGGAACTTTATTACTTATATAAAAAGTTCTCAAATTTCTGCAAGATATTTTTTTTTTTTATTAATTCACAAAATCCACAGATCTTAAAGGTACTTACATTTAACTTATATATATATCTTACATCCAATTACGGATTTACTTTATATATGTAAAAATAATAAAATAACAGTCATTAAAGAGCAGCACGGTGTTGATTGTATACATTACTATAGGTAGGGTACATTAAATTGTGAAAAGATAGCAGTACGTGTAAGGTAAGTAAGTAAGTGGCAGGTACACATTCATATAGCAAACAAATAATGTATTGTACATAATGATAAGTCACATAGGTATTATATATGTACGATAAACAAAATTAACTATTCGGCTAATTCCAATAGTGAATTTGAAAATTGATCAATTATGTTATATCAGGGAACTGATCACGTAGGAACCTTTCTTAGTAAGTAGTAGCATGACGTTTAAAACCTTCGCTTTTCGTCCTTAAAATTATAAGATATTTTACTGTGTATTTGTGTGTGTGTGTGTGTGTTTTTATGCAAGATTTATGAAAATAATTAATATACTTAATTCTCTTATGTTTCTAATTCCTGTATTATTTCGATTATAGATTTCTTAAAATTTTGTTTTTTACTATTAAATAAGTCAACCGAGCAAAATTTTTTATTAAAGATTTTTTTCGTTCGACAGATTACTGAATTTTCGAAGTAATTAGTACGAGTACGAGGGAGATGGAACAGTGGGGTATCTCTACGTCGGTAAGTAGGATTTCGCAATTGAAGGAATAACTCGGTAAGATGGGGACTGTCGATTGTTCCGTGGCAAACATTATGGAGAAATAGCATGTCAAGAAGAGATCTCCTGTCTTTGAGAGATAAAACATTGTGAAGCTTACAGGTTTGCTTATAATCAGTGCATTTGTGCTGCGAGCGGTAATTGAGGTGTTTTAAAAATTTTGATTGTATTTTTTCTAAATCCTGAATATATGATATATATGAGATATTGTGGACTCCAGATATTACTACAATACTCGAGAACACTTCTGACATGAGCAAAATATAATAGTTTGGGACAGTCAGAGTTTGAGAAATATTTACTGACACGCAAAACAAAACCTAGATTTTTATATGATCTACTAATAATATCAGTAATATGTTCATTAAATGTTAATTTTTGATCTAGTAAAACTCCCAAATCCCTGACAAGGTGTGTTTTTTTAATAGGTATGTCATTAAACATATATTTAGAGTCTATTGATTTTTCTTTCTGGAAAATGACATAAATATGCATTTATCGACATTTACAGTTATCCCATCATCCGAATAGTATTTGTTTAAATTGTTCAAGTCCTGTTGAAGTTTGTCGCAGTCTAGCTGATTATTAATATTTAGGTCAATTTTTGTGTCATCGGCGTACATAAGGTAGTCAGCGCCGTGTTGAAAGCATTTACCTACGTCATATAAATAGACTGCATACAGCAAAGGAGCCAATATTGATCCTTGGGGCACGCCAGAAGGAATATCTATGAAATTAGAACGATTCCCACCGACGACAACAGCCTGACAGCGATTGCGGAGATAAGATTCTATCCACCGTAAAAGATCGCCACAAATTCCTAGTTCTTGTAGTTTGCGAAGAAGGATAGTATGAACAACGCGGTCGAATGCTTTTTCGAAATCCGTATAAATTACATCCACTTGCGAACCACCATCCATACCTTGCAAAACAGAGTTTGTGAAGATTGCTAAGTTAGTGTTAGAGGAACGCCCCTTTATAAAGCCATGTTGCTGATGTGGTATGTTAGGGTAGATAAAAGGGTATAGATGATAATGTACTGTCTTTCCATTAACTTAGATAATGTATTCAGAATAGAGATAGGGCGGTAGTTCGCAATCGAGGTTTTTGTTCCTTTTTTATGTATCGGAATAATGAGAGCAGTTTTCCAAATCTCAGGCACATAACCTTCATGAAAACAGCGATTGAAAATATATGTGATGGGCCCAGCTAACGCATCTGCGCAATTAGCATAGAAAATTGGAGGTATCCCATCACTACCAGCACCTTTAGCGGAGTCAAGGGTTTGTAGTAATTTTTCGACAAAGCTAATTGTTACATTGATACTGTGAAGCGTATCGTTACTATTCGATTGTATAGGGGCTGATGTATTACTGGTCGAAGGAAAACAAAAATTTTTATAGAAGAACTCGTTGAAAGCCAAACAAATCTTTACTTCGCTTGTTAACCTTTTATTTGTATAGAACATATATTTCGGGTAACCGGTAGTTTTTCTTCTTTTAGAATTCGTGAAAGACCAGAGTAGTTTAGGATTTGACTTAATTTTATCTTCCATTGATTTGATATAGAATTGATAACATTTTGTATCAAGTTTTCTATAATCTAGCGTATTTTTAAATTGGACGGTGAAGTTCGAAATCTAACTCACACCTTTCACATAGAGAAACGTTCAATCTTTCATCCGGTCCGTTCGAGCATTAAGGATTGTATTTGTTTGGGTCAGAACACGGACACACGGGAAATGTTTTGTAGTAACGGCACCTTAAACAAACTGTCAAGTTTTCTCTTCGTTTATCGCATTTTCTACTTGCTTAGCTATTTTAAGTAAATAATATTAAGCTGACAACACTCGCAATTAAAGGTGCATGTCTCAGGTGCCGTTATTTTCTAGTAAATTTTTCATTCATTCTATTTTACATCAACCTCTAAATTTTCGACCTTCTGCTTTCCTACCACAAAAATATTTTTAACTTTAACGATTCTACGCATTGATTTTATTTTTATTTCTATCATAGAAGAAGGCGTAGACTAGGTGAAGAATATAGAAACTTTTTAAGTGGACGTTTAAGATCGAAATCACTTTCCACCACAGTAACTTATTATGTGATATTTTTCTAACAAATAATGGATATTTTACCACGCTTTTATTCAGATCCTTGCTTAAAAGGTTCTTTTTTTGTAACACGACCGAATAATCACATAGAGAAACGTTCAATCTTTCATCCAGTGCGTTCGAGCATCAGGGATAGTGATCTGTTTGTTTGGGTCGGAACGCGGACACACGGAAAATGTTCTGTAGTCACGGCACCTCTTGACGTTTGACTGATAGTTTTCCCTTCTTTCATCGCATTTTCCTGTATGCTTTATATAAATAATAATAATGTAAAGGGTTCGCAATCAAAGGGCAATATCTTATTTGCCGTAAATTACTTGTATTTTTCTTCCTTTTTAATTTTTTTATAAACGTCTAAAATTTTGGTAATTTTCTCAAGAAATCTACTGATTTGACTTACCAGAAATGTAGATTTTATGTAAGAAATAGTAACTGTAAGTTTTTCCCGATAATACTACGCTTTTATTTTATTTCTATAATAGAGGAAAGAATGAAACTTAACGGATTGTGAAGGTCGAAACCTACAAAAGTACGAGTAGCTTGTAATAAAATATGTTTTCTGACAACGAATTTTTTTATTCAGATCCTTTCTTGGAATTTCATTGAAAGACCGAGTAATCACATAGAGAAAGGTTTAGTCATTCATTCGATGCGTTCGAGCATGGGGGATAGTGATCCATTTGTTTGGTGCGAAATCTAGACAAACGGAAAATGTACTGTAGTCACGATAGTTTCTGACATTTGACTGATAGAATATCTTTCTTTTGTTGAATTTGGTATCTGCGTAGTGCGTATATAATTAAATAAGAAAATAAATGTTGATCATAGTTCGTGTGTTCGAATGTTCGGGGTAGATGGATATTATGCAAAGATTAATGGTTTCTCCATTCGAAATATTTTCAGAATCATTTAATTTGTATACTTAATTATAGCAATCAGAAAAAACTACATTATTATGCAAAACAATCATTTACTCGTTCATAAAAATTAAAACCGCAATAAGTTTGTTACAATGAGCACTTATTGTTCACGAAGGGATAAACATTGATCGAATAAAGATAATTAGAAGAACTATTAATAAGGTTTAAAAGTTCGAATTATGTTATTATACTCGATATTGTACAGCACATTAGAAGTGTGTTTTGTGTGATTCTTCGTAGTAACAGAAGCTTTCTAATAAGAATATTCCCAACATGTCCTGCAACTATGCCAGCATAGCAATATATGTATAATTTAATTACTAAATTCACTCGCATGTGTTATTGCGAGTATAAAAATAGGTATCGCAATTAGCAATAAATATCTAAATAACATTTGACAAGTTTATTTACACTAAACTAAGAAAAAACTGCTCTTAGGGCTACTTTTTTTTCAATTATATAGGTAAATTTGTTAAAAAAAATATCGATTCCAAATACAGAATTGTATGCAAAACCGTACTAAATGATCCCCTAACTAGTTCAACAAGTTCTATGCTGAAACCAATTTACTGTTGTGAAAGATGGGTTGCCTCAAGTTGTACAAGCGGATCATTTTCTGCTCCATCGTTCTGAAGCATCAAAGACGTCTTAAATTAAACTCGCCTGGAGTATAAGTGGCTCGTAGGACGCAGTTAATATTTTTGCGTAATTGCAAAGCAAACGTTAACTTATTCGACCTAACCGATATGCTATAGCGGGCTGATTTTATTCATTCTCAGTTTTGAAATTGAAAATTGGTATTAAATTATCGTTATTGTCATTACTACTACCGTACTAATCTATAGAATCGCGAAAGCAGTCACTTCCCTTAAACCGACTCTGCTATATCTGTTTCATATGTATGAAACAGATATAGCATAAGAATCAACACCAAAAACACACCCTTAGGTATCGAATTTCGCAAAATCCCATCCTAGATAGCACCTACATGCTTAAAAGAATCCCTATGCTAATCTTGAGATTCTTAGCACTTGTAATGACGAAATTTTCATTTAAACTATTTATACCATAACACCTTAGGCCTCAGAAGTGGTAACGCATCTGCATTTTGACCTCTGGTCTTTATTTGGGTGTCTATAGGCTGCAGACATCACTTAACATCAATGTGAACTGCATACTTGTTTGCCACTTTCATTACATAAAAAAATCGTGTTAATAAGAACCTACGTCCTAAGGAACATACATAAAAAAATAAAAGATCCGGACGAATTGAGAACCTCCTCCTTTTTTCGAAGTCTGTTAAAAAGAACCCCCATGTCCGAACCACCGCTGGACTAACCGGGTCGTCTTTAAAATATTGGATGGATGATGTAAATTAATCGAAGAAAAAACAAGGCAACCAAATACGTAATCCGCTTGCTTAGATTACATTGGATAAGTAATTTGTACCAGACGAATGTACAAAGATTTACAAAGATAACATTTTTATTATGTTCATACAACATTGCAGATGGTACCAAATGAGATTCAGTAATTGACTCGGACATTTTTTAGCATACAGCCCTCGGAAAAGGCTAGCGAAGAAAAAGGCAAAACATTTAGCTAGCCTCAAGAGTGATGGACAAATTTCCTGGTAAACGGCATCTTCCGCACGGGGACTATTTGTCTGAATTTGAATCGCATTTATTTCCAAGGAAATTTGTCTCCTAAGCCTCGAGGGTATGTCCTGGGAGCGGTTGCAGTAATTCGTCTCATTTAATTGAATAACGTCGTTTTTGCGTATTCCTATAATTAGTCGTGTGTAAAGAAAATATGGGTGGCGTCCGGATATGACGACCCCATCTAATGGGGGAGAATTCTTCCGTTGGTGCTGTAAGTGAACTGAATAACGACGGTCAAACCATCCTAATAGGCATCAGTAAATACGATAACGCGGGATGGGCAGCAGCGTCCTGAGATAAAAACTGACACCAATGCGATCGCAAATCCGCATGCCAAGCATAGCGATTATGACTTACACTTTATTAATTAATGACGCATAACACTGTTGTGGACATCTTTAGAGATACTTTTTTCCTGCTGTGAACGTATTTGGGCTGAAATCATAATGATAATAAAAGAGAATATATGTAAGAAATTTTGCGCAAAAACGTATTTGTATACCCGCGACGCGACTTCGGATGCAAAAAACAAAAACAAAGAGTAGGAAGTATTTACTTTCTAATTTTCCGGCTGTCTTCACGAGGTCTGGAAGTAGACGAAGCGTTGTCTGCCGGAGTACGTGTGACAAGAGTATTACATTGTGCTGATAGATGGCGTACTCACTGAAGGATTGCGTTTATTTTCACGGTAGCATTCTTTCCCGTATTATCGATATTTAAAATCGAGCTCACTTTGCATTTCGCTCTCAGGTAAGCGTGTAATTAACAATGTATCCTTCACTTTATCTTAACTGCTTGCTGATTCTCTAATGGCTCATATAAATTGCTTATTATCGGCCTGAGCAGACATTCAGAAAAGATAGGAAAATTCCCCGCTGGCTAGTAATTGGGGCAAGTAGATTCTTCGAACGTTGTGTTGAAATGAATCTCTTTTGTCTCAATTACTTAAACGAATAAATTATGTCAAACATTTTTTTTTCTTTTCGGAATATAACGGACAGATAATGATGTGCACAGATGAGAGGAGGTTATTTATGTTCATGGTAATTAAAATGTAAAATCATTTACTTTGATAGGTATACATTTATATAGAGGAGTGTTTAGTTACTGGTCATAAATGATTATTGAATCATTAATGTACATTTTACGATGTTTTACTTTTATTTTGTGAAACTAAAACCCGTCAATAGCTAGGAAATAAAAAAGTAAAAATATGTATTTGGCTGTAAAACAGAAGAAAAGTGTTCTTCATTGTTTTGTATTTAGGTACCTTGATGTGTTTGTTGTTTTTTATGTAATGAAGGTGGCAAACAAGCATGCAGTTCACATTGATGTTAAGTGATGACTGCAACATGATTGCGAATCAAACGTTTTAACTTATCTAGCTTTATAAAACATATAAAGTAAGTAGGTATACTGTTGCTTGAATGCCAGTATCAAGGATGTAGGCACCACCGCATTACAAGAAATTATCAAATTATAAATAGTGTTCCACGGCCGTACCATGACCTTTTATTGTCAACCTTAATTGAATCGCTATTATCTTCGTCTCGTTTCTTCAAATGCGCTGTCCAATAAGACAAATGAAACAAAATTTAGGCAGTGTATTAATTGAATCGCAATAAGACATTATGGTACAGGCCTAGCTGCCTCGTATTCCGGTTCGATTGTAAGGTACATAGCTGCCTAATTTCTGTTCCATAGTCAAAACAATTTAGGCCTCAAGGTTAACGCATTTGTATTTTGACCTATTTTTTGTGTATATATTCTATATGGTGCAGTATTTACTTACAAACCATTTGAACATGCATGTTTTGCCCCTTTCATCACTTAAAAAATATAAGTAAAAGTTCTTTTACCCTTTCGAAAAATTTCAGGCGCGAAGCTATGTTTCACTGATTGATCAAATTCATTCTTCAAAGTTAATAAAGCGCTTCAATTAAAATCGAGGGTGTCGGTATAAAAACTTCGTCGCCTTATAATCGGAAATTATTTCCCGCGAATGAAAAGGAATATTCGCCAATTCGAAATGTCTGTCAAAGGTTTGCTTAAGGCCACGATTAGGGTCCTGCTATGAAAAATAAATTGAATACATTTTTCTCATTTTGACGAAATGTACTTGAACATAATATCATCATCATAATATTAATACGTAAAGCAAAAACTTCGGACTCCTTTTTACGGAAATTGCGCGGACGGAAAAGTATAAAATTAGAAGTGAAGAACGTTCGAAGCTAATGTTTTTCAAATATTAATGCTTACAAAGTACATTAAATCAATAAATAAAACATTACACGCACCATGTATTTGACAATATAATAAATTACGTTCACATTGTTAATGGCAAAATGTTAAACAGTTACATGTGCAACGTACCAGCCTGTGGTGAAATGGTTTCACCATAGAGGTTCGTTATAGAATTCAAACTTAGATATATTTTATGCCTAAGGATTGCTGTCTAATTTCGACCATTGGGCGATCACTAGTATCAGTACATTTGTCTGGTTAAAATAATGTTATCGATATGCACAAAATAAAGTAAACAACAGCTGACCAAAATAAAATTGTTTTCTGAAATTAAATTATAAGCTCCGATATGCCAGTCAATATTCTCCAATCTAAAGTTCAAACCCGAATGATTTAGATAATAATCCGGTACTTAGTCTGAACGGACCAAAAGGAATGGACCGTAGTCCGTTCGGCCGTAATCAGAAATCGTCTACGTCTCAACGGACCGGTCATAACTATTGTTAACTTTTTAATACATGGAGTACATTCGAGTGCAGAAGTAATAAATTGAAATACTTAAATGTTTTAATTTTTTTCTTAAATTTGCATTATTTTCGTTATAAAAACAATCTACCACTTTAAACATATTGACAAAAAAAAAACCCGGTCAAGTATGTGTTGTTAGATGTGTTTTTAGATTACAGCCGAATGGACTACGGTCCATTCTTTTTGATCCGTTCAGACTAAGTACCCAATAATCAGTCGTGTTTGAACTTTAGGTTTGAGAATATTGACTGGCATATCGGAGCTTATAATTTAATTTTAAGCAGTATCTCAAATACATTGCGCTCCGCACCAGTATTCAGTAGCTTTTCGTAAGATAGGTACACTTCATTGAAATAAAACTAGTGATCATTTATTAGATTGTGATTACAACAGGGCAGAATTCAACCAGTAAGCGAACTATCGTATCTTATAATACAATATTAACAATGAAATATATTCCAAGAAAAAATCAGAAGATTACCGCTATTTGTTGTATTAATAACAAACATTATGTGAAATATAAAAATGAGTTGGGTAAGTATATCTCGGAACCCATATTGTTCATTTTCTCTCCTTTACTTCCGCCTTGCCTTTGAAACACTCTGTATATTGACGCCGTAAATATTTATAACTCATAAAGTGGCTGTGTTATATCCAGATGAAGTAAGAAAAAAAAAGTTTTAAGCACTCAATGTACTGAACCTAAAAGAGAAATAGTGGGTCTCTTAATAAGGAAGTGATTTCAAGAATTATTATTCTCATTTCGCAATAGAGAACTTTTAACAAGAAAACTTTTCAATGTTCCCCGGCAACAATGTTCGTGAAAAGTTATTGTAGGTACCAGTGAATAAATTTTGATCTCTGTCTCCAATCGATCTGTGGTCTGATTCTTTTCATTTGTTGCTAAAAATATCCGAATGAAAGGCATATCCAGTATTAAACAGGTGGTAGAATTCCAATGTTGGAGCTCAAGGGCATGGCATCTGGCAGTACACATAATCTGCCGGCGAGTGGACTACACTAAACACTAGTTCAGCGTTATCGTGCTCCGGTTAAATGTTTATGAATGGTTCTTAATGTCATAGGCTATGACATTAATAACCATTCATTAGCATAGATACTCATAGAGGCAAAATGCCTTAGGCCTCAGGAGTAACGTACCTATATAATAACGTATGTATTATCACCTCCGGTTTTTTGTAAGCGTTTATAGACTGCTGTATTCAATTACTTTTAGTTTTTTTACCACCGTAAAACAACGATAAATCAAAAATATTTGAAATAATAATTTCAATACCGTTTTTTTGTTGTTTTTTGAATTGAAAAAGATGGTAAAACTAAAAAGGTACGCCTGCAATTGAGATACAGCACACTTATGTTCAAGTAAGAAGATAATCTACCTACATTGAACTACAGTAATAAACGATATATTTTTAAATATATTATTTATTCAAAGCGCATAAAATATCAACAATTCTATACAATAAAGGTAACTCATGTATTCACTTTACGATCAGAACCGCAGAAGATTGGTGAAGCCCTTGCGTGATCGTTGAAATTGGTTTGAATTTAAGGTAAAATTTATTTTCATTGATGCCAAATATGTACTTCTATTTTGTTATAAACGTAGACAGTATAACGTGGTATAACTAATCCAACACAAACACATAGAATTTCACAGTGCATGCATTCGGGAAAGGAAATATTGTCTCTGGCACAAGGTCGAAACTTTTTAAATAAAATAAAATACGCCTTAATACAGGATATGGATGGTGATTATCAACATCATGGAAGGATGTCATACACACTTTAATGTACCTTCTTTGTTAAATAAAAAAATATAATACAAAACCCAGCCATATAGCCCGTAAGACCTCAAGATACCCTAAGTCAATTCAGCTTTAGTCCCGAATACTATTCATGGCACTTACAAAATGGACGTAGGCAGCTGTCAATAATTTTGTAACTTTTGTCACACAAACATCTTAGTCTGCCCGAGACCACGGAAAATAAAAAAATGCTCAAAACGGTTGATTTCAAAAATCATTTTAGTTCAATATAAGTATAGATAATTATATGTAATAAATAATATTATTTTAATGTGTTTTGTGCCTCTGCTGGTAAATTCGGGGCTTTGTATACACGATGGCGCTCATTAATGCTATTGACCCCGAGAAAAATATGAAAATTAATTTCAATTGCCTTTTCAAATTTCTTGACCTGTACCTTGTGGTACCTTTGCTTTTTAAATCTTTTAATGACTAAATTATGTCAAAAAAAACAACAATACCAAAGCACAAAAAAATTACCCAAGTATGGTGTTCAAGTCCCGTTCACAAATCTCAACGCGCGAAAACAAAAGGCATTAATAAACGAGAACTAGAATATTAACCCGTTCGGATGAGCTTACAATTGAGTTCGAAAGGCGATGTAATAACTCCAGCTATTAGCCAATAATAGGTACACTCAAGGGCTACGCACGAACAAAGAGAGGGACCAAACCGACAGCACCCGTTCGAGGAGGGTTAAGCGTACTTCAACGGTAATCGCCTACGAGTGCCTCTTTAGAAGATCCCGAGGGTTCTTTCGGCAGATCACTATTGCCGGAGAAACACGTTCCGATGGTGGATAATGAATTTCCACTAATTGGATTAGCTTAGTGAGTTTAAGTGGTTCAACAAAATGTTTTTCTTATAAATACAGCCGGTTAGCATTTTGTGTTTAGAACGAAGTTCTTGAACCCGGTTTGAGGTATGAATGGACGAGTAATAAAAGTAAGAAAGAATGAAAAATGGTAACGAATACCTTAGTGTAACGTAACGTTCTCTTTCGATCAGTTTAGTTCTTAAATCATACGTCGCCAAAAATGAACAGAAGCGGGTGAACGGGTGGATGGGGGACGGGTGGATGGATGCACGAGTGGACGCATGGATGGATTGACAAATGGACAGATGGATGGATGGATGAATAACTCTAACTAAAACCTACTAATACGGTCACTCTAGAACTACACACGAACAAAGAGATAACAGACCGAGCACACGTTCGCAGAGGATACTGTGTACCTACTTCACAATACACAGAACAGTAATCGCCTACGAGTGCCTCTTTAGAAGAACCGGAAGTTTCTTTCGGCAGATATCTATTGTCGAAGAAACACGATCCGATGGTGGATAATGAATTTCCATTAATTGTATTAGCTTATGTTTTTCTAATGAATACAGCCGTTTAGCATTTTTTGTTTGGAAAAAAAAAGTTATTCGGCTTGTGCTACGAGTGAATTTAAAACCAGGAACGACCTACAACTAGTATAGTTTTTATCTTGAATATTAGTTATTCCTGACACGCAGTTCAGCAGTCAGCATCAATGTCATATTTTCATAGCCAGTAATAGTCGATAGGATTTTATGCGTAGTCACTCTAATCATATGTTTTTGTTTTATCTATATTTATTTAGGGGTTTTTATCCAAAGGATATGTCAACCCAATCGTACCCTTTACAATAAATTACAACTCAACTTACTCACTAGTAATAACTTAACGTTAACAATAAGTTATAAGTAGGTACATATTACATAAACTAGCGGCCCGCCCCGGCTTCGCGCGGTGCAATGTTGCCTACCTTCTCCTATTCGTCTTAGCGTGATGATTATTCATAAATATAGCCTAAGGTCTTCCTCGATATCTTTTATAGTTCAGGCAGCGTACGCAAAATAAGTAACTTTTCTGGTTGATTTTTTACACCTTGTGTCTGAAAAACCCAAATATCTTACGGAACCCTATTTTTTCCAAAATAAAATATAGCCTATGTTACCCGTGGATAATGTAGCTTTCGAATAGTGAAAGAATTTTTAAAATCGGTTCAGTAGTTATTGAGCCTATTCATTACAAACAAACAAAAAAATATTACCTCTTTATAATATTAGTTTAGAAGTATAGATGAGAGGAACGACAATCACTCCTGAAGGACAGTGATTAAATGACTTAACCGCATAGCGACCTCTTCTAATCATATGTCACAGGCCACTTCCGCTCATAAACCAAGCACTTACACTGTCGGTAGTTATTCCAACCACTTTACGATTTGATCAAATTAGTTGGAACATTTCATGAAGTGGCGCGTTTAACCGACCACATCGATGAACGATTTATTAACAATCATCTGCCTAAGGCACATCATAATGTGTCCAATGGACAGTGAATATTTCATGAAATGCCTGCATTTGAGAAACATTTTTTTATATTTTTCTTGCAGTTTTACTCTTATGTTTTGACAGTAATACCACAGTATTAACACGTTCGTTTTTTTAGACTGTGGTAATACTGTGCAAATCGTTCTACCGCGGAAAAATAACCACCTAAAATTTTACCTTGTATATTCAATGTCACCAAGTTAACTAAATATATAACAAACTTACTTTTACATATTTTATACCTTGGTAGGTAGTCTTGTAAAAAATGTGCATAGCGTAAGTATAAATAGTTTTTTTTCCGAAATATTAATCATTGTTTAAAATATTGTACCGATTTAGAAAAATTAAATAATAAATTCTCATTAATTTATCTGTAGCTAAATAATAGTACTTGGTTTATTGTTGACAGTATTTGGAGCGTAGCTTCCGAGCGTAAGCATTACCAAATCTAACGGCCTGTAAACGGTTCTGCTTATTGCTTCTGTGTTCAGATTAGATGACAATTTACACGTAATTATTGTCACCAAGGCGTATTATTAGGAGTCGGGAGTATTAACGCGTATGTCGTTGTAAAGGGAATTAACATGATATTTTTCAAACATTTGGTTTTTTTCAGTACATATACCTAGTAGGTATAGGACAGTTTTTGAATAATTTTCTGTACTGATACATATTATTTTTTTTATTTTCGTTCATCTTGTATTCAGCAATACGTAATCAGAAAACAAGTTTCTTGATTTTTTTAATTTCTAAGATTTTACGTCATATTATGTGGATTATTTCCCCTTTTACGAATTTTTTATTTTGGTACAAAACATAAAACCCTTTGAAACGAAATATGTCTGATGCGAATAAAGTTTAAAAAATATCATGAAGGTAGACAGTATTGTAATAAAGCATATTTTGTATTCCATTTCTTTCTAGTTAAAAATATTTCTGTGCCCGTAAAATATTCAATTCAACAGATATATACATATACAGTTTCTATAGATACATAGACATATTACCCATCCGAAATATTAAAAAACAAACAATAACACTTAGTAAAAATCAGACTTGTCAAAGAAACAAAAGCAGAAAATAAAAAAAGTTACAAATCAATATTATAATTTAATACTCGTAATAAAATACGAGAATCACGTTTGTATGCGACTGTTCTTTAAAATTATTTTATGACCGGCCCTTAGGGACGTTGACGTTTTTTGATTACGGCCGAATTAACCACGGTCCATTCTTTATGGCCCGTTCAGACTTAGTACCCAAAAATACACTAACGAATTATCCAGCAAATATTCCAACTATTAATCCAAAATGATTGTTTTAGATACAACCTTTATTGAAACCATAACGATAATTGAATGAAAAGTCCTCATACCATATTAAACAGTGGATAAATTAAATCAAAGTTCACTACCTATGTAACTGCATTTACGTTTTATAAGCGACTCATTTGCATTGTAATTTAATCGAAAGGCAATTAACTTGTTCCACGGTCTGTTCAATATTTTAGTCGGAGTCATAACTGTTTGTTCAATGAACGGTGTCTATCAGTACTTATAGGTATGTAGACTGTAGAGTAATCAGCGCATAGAGCAATGTGTGTATAATGTCCTGTGTTTGGCAAGTTTGTTTTGCTTTAATGCTTAATAATGTTTATTGGTGTTTCAAAGTAATAAATATATGAAGCGTAGATTGTAAAGTTGATTACAAGATAAATGTTTGATTTATAAGTACAATTCAGAATATAACACTTTAATATTCCAACCCCCTTATTCATAAACGTACATTAGATACGTTTTAGCTATAGAATGCTTTGTCCTTGTCAGTTGCATTGTCAAATGCATTGTCAAAATCTATTGTATACATATATTGTGAATAAAGGGGGTAAGTATCTGAAGAACAATTATTACGTTCAGCAGAGAAACCGAAAGACAAATAACTTGTTTTACGCTCAGTTTGCTGTACCTAAGTTCCAACTTCAACTAACGTTCTTGTTCATTCATACGTTTACAAATTCATCATCATGAAGTTATGAGAAAGGTAAGTACATCCTGTACCATGTTTAATAAATTTACTCACCTGTAATTTAATAAATTATAATTAGTGACAGATTTACACAAAGTACCTTTTACTTTAGACCATGTAGGTATCTATCATCAGTTAATCAAGATTATAAGTTCTTCAAGGGTTCGGTCATAGAGCTTTCTAATAAACAAACTAATGCAAATAAACTAATGTCAAATATCAAAGTATTGCTTTGTGCTTCAATCAAACCTTAACGAAGCGTCAGATCTACATGAAATTTGCATAGGAATACACGCAAGAGCGGAGGTATAACGTTTCATTGGCAGTTCATTATTTAATTAATGCAGTTCAAAGTTGTCTATCTTACAGTTAAACCACGCCGAGGTGCCCAACACGGTTTTACGAGAAACATGGATGAACCCAATTATATTGCTACTAAATGTTCACAGAGCCGACCACAAACGACGGTGCTTTTTGAACATCAAGGTTTTCCTACAATAGATTTAAGGCATCTAAAGATAAATTAAGGTAAATAAAGGTAAACATTAAAGAATTTTTATTAGTAGTATAGTTTCAGTGCCGCCTAGCGCAAGGGCGTAGGTCTCACCGTATTGTCTAATTAATCTATCTGCCGTCAAGTGTTCACCACTAGCATAGTTTGAGAACGTACCTAAGAGTACTTCTTCTAATGCTGTGGCACTACCGTGTTTCGGGCAGATGTCAATGTATGGCCCCATAGTAATCATCAAAGTGGTAAAGAAAGAAGGTAGGCCTCGGATCAGAGGCAACACATCTGCATTTCGACTCCCGGTTCTAGTACTAATTTACCTTCAATGTCAAGTAATTAAATGAATATAATCAACTAGTATTGTCGTTCTTTGTAAGAAATGTAACAGTACTTAACTCAAAGTATATTAAAGAGCAAAACATAGAACGGAATACTAAGCTCGTAAAACAGGACACAACTCGCATATATCCATCAAGTCTATGCGTAGCGACGCTTTCAAGCCATTCTCTTTGGTGGTCCCTCTTGAAGGCATGCAAAATTACAAGCAAAGAAGTAATTCGAATGCAGCTCACGATTTGAAAGCATAATGGGGCAATTTCCTAGTCATTTCCTGGTGGCTGCAAGCAATTCGACATCTTGTGGCATTATATAGCCAAGCCGCCTTTCGACGCTTCACTAAGATGTTTCATCATGTTTTGTTTATGGGAAACTTGATATTTATCACTTCCATCTACAACAGGATCATAACTTATAGTAAACCTAAGGTAACAGATATTTAATCTTTTTTTTATATTTTTTACTGATATTAACATTTTAGTATATTCTGGTATACTGGAACTTACTACGTTAGTACATTAAGATTAATTAAAATAAATGTGATGTAACCTTTCAGTGTAATTAACTTTTAATCTACCAATAGGAAGCAATACCGAAGCAAAATAAATGAAACTACATTGAATTAATCTTTTTGATCAACCTACACAGTATTTGCTGAACCTTAAAACATTAAGTCCGTTATGGTAATGACCCAAAACACGAAATTTTCTCATATCTAAATATTTAATTTATGCGCTTATGTAAATCAATTCTTTTAGGCCTAGATTTTCCTTTTATCTCTTATGAATATTAACAAAAGATAGCCTTAAAAGATTAAGGGCAATAAATATTCATATTTAGAAAATCAAAGCGATACGAGCAAAAATTAAGAAAGGTTCACTTTTAAAGAAAATAAAATAATTCAAGCGAAACATTTTAGTTGATGTATAAAAGCTGATAAGACCCCTGAAACCTTTAGGAAAGAAAATGTCCAAAATATATGATTTATTTGTATAAACCATACGGAATTTGGAAATTTTCCTTTTAATTTCGATGGTATGGTTGGGGTAAATCAACGACGTAGCCGTTTGAAGTAAGATTATAATTATATTATGAAAAAAAAATCTTTGAAGTGTTTCTTTACACGCGTTGAATTTAATCAATGGAAATAATATTCTTTGAATAAAGAAAATGAAAAGAAAATTGTGATCAATAAGTGTGTCGTGCAAGGCTTTTCTTGTACGTCTATCATGACATGTATCTACATGAATTTTATCTCGTTTTTAACCGAGTTCAAGAAACGAGAAGGTTCTTAATTCGGCCGGAATTTTTTTTTGTTTTTTTATGTATGTACGCGAATTTCGCCGAGATTTCTAGGCCGATTTACGTAATTCTTTTTTTGCTTGATGCGGAATAGTTTCGAATTGGTCCCATAATGATTTGATTCAGATAGGCCCTTCAGTTTTTATTTTATGAGCATTTTTTTACTTACTTTCACCTCAGACCAAAGGAATAAGAATAGACGGCGAAATGTCATACAGTGCGTCGAATCCACTGACGTCCTAGATAGCCCTAATGCGCACGACAACAAGATGTTAACAAGTGACAATGACACATTTACTCATCGACGACACAACACAGCTTATTAATTAACTCTTTTAAGCTTACTAATTTTGTATCGACACACCTAAACAATTTAAATGAGGTATCTAATTGTCCCGAAGCTATAGGAGTCAGATTTTACAAATTTAACAGATGTGAACATTAATCTAATTGGCAATGCAGCAATAATTCTACTGGTGGTAGAGCTCCAGTGACGGAGCTCGCGGGCGTAGGCACCACCGCATTACCTAATATACTTGCCGCTAAATGGTAGTGTTCAGCACTATCGTGTTCCGGTCAGGTGGTAATGTACGGCTCTGTAATTTCTGGCACAGAGGCATAACACCTAATGCCTCAGGAGTGGCAGCGCATCTGCATTTTGACCTCTGGTCATTGTGTGGGTGTCTATAGGCTGCAGTCATCACTTAACATCAATGTGAACTGCATGCTTGTTTGCCACTTTTATTACATAAAAAAAAAAAAAAAAAAAATAAAAAAAAAAAAAAAAGTATTAAATAAATATAACTACGTTAAGAAAAACCGACTTCAAAACTGAAAAGTAAAAAATAATAAAAATTTAATTGTAATTATTTCCTACCTATTATTTATATGTGCTATTTACTAATAGGTTTGAAGTCGGTGCCAAGCCAAAATCACTAAAGTAGGCATTTCATTGTATTAAAACGTAACTTCACGCCTGTAATCCCCGAATAGGGGTAGGAAGAGGTAAATGCATGAATTCAAGCATACATGCAAACACCCACGATTCGCCGGTTACGTTTTGTTCTGTGTATTAATTTGCTCGTATTCATATTTGAGTGATTAAAATATAATTATTCGTTTAAGGCTTGGCACCGACTTCAAACCTATTAGTAAATAGCACATATAAATAATAGGTAGGATATAATTACAATTAAATCTTTATTATTTTTTACTTTTCAGTTTTGAAGTCGGTTTTTCTTAACGTAGTTATATTTTGATATCATGTTACTGTTCGTTGTGTACGTTGTTACTTGTGTTGTTCGTTGGTTAAATAACACGTTATTATATTTCTTCATATCTTTTTGTACCCACATAAATTAAATTCTCAAAATAATAAAACAAAATAATAATATTAATTAAATATAAATTATGTTCATAGAATTAAGAAAAAATACGATTTTACGTTCATGGCTGCCTGGCACGGAGGTGTAATCAGGTAACTAAATATAGGTGTCAGTACTGATCTGCTTACTAACAAACCTCATAGACCTATTTTTTATACGCTTAAAAGTTTTAGTTTCAAACACTTTTGAGGGTGAAACTTGCTGAGAGCATTAAATATTTTTTAAAATTATGGATAGCTATTAACATATTTTGATAATACACGCAAGACGTGTTTATGTATGAGATTTGATAAAAGAAATGTTTATTTCCATAAACAGACAGGCGAAGGTCGACTTAGATTTGAATCCCCAACTATTACTGTAATACATATATGTTTTTTATTAATTTAATATATTTAACTCTAGACACAATACATTGTTATAATTTAGCATACAAAAATCACAAGGGCTTGTAGCGATGCTAAAGTCAGTATATATTAAAACAGCATTACACTCGTAATATTTATTTTTTTAAATATACAAAAAAACCAATCAAGTACGTGTCGGGCAATGCGCAGTGTATGGTTCCATAGGTGTAAGGTTTGAATGTGAATTTAAAAAATTAATAAATATTTTCTACGGAGTTCTACAAAATTTTCAAGTTAAATACATTTGGTCGACTATTATTCACAAACTTTTAAAGCCAACTTGAGTGTGATAGTTTTCCTTTAAATTTCGTTATATGTAACTACTATTGCCGTAACGTTTGAATTTCTAATAACAACCGTTTAGTTGGTAGAGGGGAGGGTCACTTGACTCTAACGAAAACTGACACTTTAAAGCCGAATAAGTCACGAACAGTTAACATCACATCACATCCCTAACATTTGAAAGACCTATCCAACGATATCCCACACTATACAGAAAACGAAAAATAAAAAAATTATCTGCGCGTTACATGTAGGGATGGTACCCGAAATATTTTTTTATAACGTTTTTATTCTACCACTTTGTCGGCGTGATTAAGATGTATATTTGTGCCAAATGTCAAGTCTCTAGTACCAATACTTTTTACGCTAAAGCGCGGACGGACCGACAGACAGATAGACATACAGACGGACATGGCGAAACTTTAAGGGTTCCTTGTTTACTACGGAACCCTAAAAAAAATACGATTAAAGTAATGTTTTTGTTAGTTATGTTGTTATAGAACATATGTTTTCGTTTTAGTGAATATGATATTTTAGGCGTCCGGACGTTACAGAAAAAGATAGAATAATCTCTTAGAAAAACTAAATGATTTACGATTCCTGTTTAATCGGAATCTGGCTGTAGCCGTCAGAAGCCTGTAGGTACGTGGAGTGAATATTTTAACGTCTTGCCCCTTCGACACTTAAATTAAAAGGGGTGTTCTGATAAAGAACACGTCCAGTTAACTACTTCCTTCGTTGTGTAAATTAAATAAGCTTCTAACAGCCTATCTACGTACCAATTTATAAAAATCGTATTATTGTTAAGGATTTGGAAATAGTGAATTGAGATACAACGGGGCAAGTGAATGTAGTTTTTTGGCAATTGAAAAGTAGAAGTTTTTACCTACAAGATTTCTACGTTTATTTAATGTAAACGAACAAAATACTGGAATTCTATTCACATTTAACTACGTGTTTTTGTATTTGCACTTGTAGAAATAAAAGAAAACGGCCAGACTCGCACGCAGAGCGTTCCGTAGTACTATGAAATGTTCTATGTCACTTTAAATTACAGGAACTCATCTCACAACTACCTACTGAAATCTATAGGTTAAGAACTCTTCCGTATTTATTACAAAATGTATGATTTAGAAAACAGAAAGTCAATGGTAAATTTTCTCAAAATAGCCCACTTTAATATTCAGTGTAGGTACTTTGACGACCCAGTCGGTCCAGCGGTGTGAGACGACCGCTTGATTCGAAGGGTCGCGGGTTCGATCCCCGCACCGGGACAAATATTTGTATGACCTAGAGATATTTGTTTCAGGTCTGGGTGTTTGTGTATGTGTTGTATGTGTACAACGGCACCCACGACACAGGTTTATGCCTACTGTGGGGCCGTGAGTGTAAGCGTATTTATTTATTTACTTTTTTCCCCACCAGAATCAATTTGACTCAAATTTTCTATTACAATTTAGTATACACAACCTTAATTGGTTGTGTTGTTGGTTGCCACAAATTATTATATTACCTAAAGTGAGAGTAAGCAGATATAAAGTGAAATTGAATCTTAGAGGTAAGATCTCGCTCACAATGAAAATCTAACACTCCAGACACCTACAACACGAAAGCCATAAACTCATTAGTTCTATGGTTTAATAGCGGATCTACTCGGCTTAACCCTAATGATTCGTCTGGTTTGTTCAGAGTATTTTGAATTTGCAGTTATAGTCGAATAGGATACTTAACTGTTTAAAATGTTGAAATGTATTTGGTATTTCTCTGTATAATTAAACAGGAATCGTTATGCGAATTCATAATGTTTCGTAATGATTTCACGTCTAATGAAGTAATGTATGGTATCAATATAATTTTTCAGTGTCCTACCACACCGCGGACACTCCTCCAAAATTCCATACAAACGCTTATTTTGGTGCCTAATACACAGACATCAATCAGTGACGTGTATTTACACGTGCTCTTGTGTACGTAGCACGTACAAAATACCAACCGTCACCCATAAGAGGAGAGGAGGTTGGGTGATGCGGGGAAATCGGGCGGGACGTCGAAGTGTCCATTCTATACGTAGTATTATTACATATTCTCTGGTCCTACATAGGTCTTGTTGCTTGCTCTAATGATAAGGAAGTTTAATTTATCGTTCATTGTTTAATAGATTTCCTTATATTCCGAGTATCACCAAAAGCAGGAAAATTATGATTTATTCAATAAAAAGGAAAGCTCTGTGTCTAAGCTGTAAGATAAATAGTGTGTAACGATACCCATGCAACAGGAAAACTTATGTGGAGTGTGAGTTATCAAGTCATTTAATTTATTTATGTGTAGCGTATGTTTAATGCTCCCAGATTTGATTAAAAAGGTAGGTACTAAGTAACCTTTTATACTTAATATTGTGATATACGCGCTACGCAGTCGCATAATATACGATTCATAGCTACGTAAATCAACGCTGTGTGGCATATGTACGCATCAAATAGTTCAAAGAACAAGATTTACATTTAATTTTGTCGAAATCGCAAATGATTTCGTGTGTGTTGTTTTCTAGCCGGATAAAGAGTAATGTAGGGTTTGATTGCCAAATGCGCCAATAAATTGGTCACATTTCATTTTCAATTTAATTAAAATTCACCCACGCAACTTTAATAAGGCACAGTATATTTTTTGTTTTCAACGTCAAGAATGCCTTCTTTCGCGTAATGTAGGATAACGTTTAAAGCTTAATATTTCACAAACGGATGCGTTTATCCAAAAATGGTTTTCTCAAATAGACAATATTTTCCAAAGTTTACTCTAGCGACATGCCATACTAAGGGATGCAGGAGAAAATAAAAATAATATGATCATATTTTGAAGGAGGAGACGTTAAACAATTTTAAACTGGAAAACAAACTTAATATACTTGGTGGCGCATGGTACAACATATTGATAATCATAATTTGCGTATCAATAGACAGTGATAATAAAAAATCATAACCTCTTTAATTTTCACTGATGATGAGTTGCTTCAGTGAGCTCATCAGTTTTTAGAAAAATATCATAGTGTTACAAATCTTGTCAAATATATTGCATAGTCTAGATAAGATCTAATCCCAACATGTTGACATTTAGCTGAAAATTATCATAATATCTAGATAATTTTCAGCTAAATGTCAACATTAACAATATTCATCAGTTTTAACAATATTTTTGTAAAAACTGATGAGTTCACTGAAGCAACTCGTCATCAGTGAAAGTCAAAGAGATGAGATGTAACGATTAGGTGAACGTTATTATGTGTGAATTAAATCTTAAACGCTATTTGCGTTCTGGTCGTGTGCATTCAAATAGTCCCTACTCTTAATGTCAGGGTTGACGCGGTTAATAAATGCTCGCTGCTAATTTCAGTAATGATATTTGCAAATGTTACATGCGTGGCATACAAAGTACCTCTATCATCCCCTGTAAATTTGCTAACGCTTAATGAAACCAGGAACAGTGTCGAACGCCTGAGATTTGATTAAAACGGTAAGTACGCTGCGCACGTCGCTATTATGTTTATTTGATTATATATACACCTACGTATAAATACATGATGTATGATATAGTGTGAGTAAAATTATACGCATAGGTTTCTGACGAAATCCATAACTTTATTGACTAAAATGAACAATGCCGATTATCTCAGTGATTTCGTTATTAGCGTGTTAATGTTAATGAGAAAGTCACAAAAAAATACACCTTATTTACTTACCTAGGAAACGGCACATTTATTAGCATTCAAATTCAAGAATGTTCTTTGTGATAGGTCAAATTACAAAATGTAAAATTGAAGCGAATAACAACTGATACGTTGATTGATATGTTCCACTCCATGAAAGATCATATTATTTTGAAATTTGCGTCACATACATAACAAATATCACTTCGCTATTTTTACTTCGAGAGGTTGTTATGATTATTTTATGTTCATTTTCATACCATATCATTGAAATAGAAATAGAAAATATTTTTATTTTGAATAGATCTTGACAGATACTTTCAAAACGTCAGTGAATAACCATTACATAAAGTAAAGCAAAATCATATATTAATAGTAAATTAAAAATTAGAATTTAAACTACTTAGTAAAACATAATAATCACAAAATTTTTCAATTCCTTCAATGATGATAAACGAAGAAAATGAAAAACTTATTCGTCAAGATCAAAGTTATTCACTTAGCAGAGTTCCAAGTGCAGTCACTACTGAGAAGAAATCCGCTACCCAACAAACTCAGTAAGAGCTCTTTTAAATGAGAGCTTAAATCTAGTACACAAATTATCGTGAAAAATCAAATAATGTGAACGTCCATAGCATAGATGCAAATAAACTGTTATCTACTAAATGTGATGTAGCTCCTGCAAACCAGAACAGACCAGTCCCCACCAACAGCACCCGTTCACGAGTATGACGCATGTGACAGCCATTGCCCTCCTCGACCATTTTAGAGGGAAGTGAGCAACCCGCCACACGACGCCGCCAAAGGCAAAGACATTTGACATTGATGCCACTTTATTATGCTGCCGGTAATTTTTGCACCGTTCGTGTGTCTGCTCGAACGATGCGCAAATAACCGATATCATTAAACTCGTTCTTGGATCAGATATTTTTGCAAATGTGTCCATCGTAATTTAAGGTCGTAACTGTACATATTTTGCCTCCAAAATAGACTTGTATTTTCCTGTACAATCGGAACACATACGTTACTATGTATGTGTGTGAGAGCGCTGACAGATATTTTAGCCTACCTGTAACTCCTGGATCGTCAACGATTTATACCGTCCTTTTGTGTGGAGTTAAGTGGACGAAACTGGTATTTAGCAGCTTCCGCCCATAAATTATAGCGATATTAGGGCTACACATGAGCTTAAGAGAGCTAGGGACGATGACTTAAGAAAACTTTTTAATGTAATTTAAAAAAAAAAGGAAAAATAAATAAACATACGGGGTTAATTTTAATTAGCGCATCACCTCTCTCGGCAGCCTCTTTACATCAATACTAACAACATTTTGTTCTACGACTTTTTCCAAATTTTGGTAAATAACACAAAAAAAAAAAAAACAAAACAATGTTTAAAAGTTCAAAAGACCATTGCCGCCGTTGCATCACCCCGAAACCCCGCGCCCCGATGCACTTGGCCATATTTTTCCTACGCAAGGTGCGCGGCATACATACCGCTCAGAGGAATGAAGCTGTGTTGTGTGGCCGATGGCTCAGAGTGAATGCCAGTTTAGAGGCAAAAATTAAATTTTGTAAACTTAAATTTTAAATTTAACATTTTTGTTCACAAATTTTCGTCACTTTTAAGTTCTATCGGTTCAACTCGAATTTGGGGAAAAAGATTCTTCGCATTTTTTAACATAATTCAAAACATTTTTTAATACAGTTTATTTAAATTTAACTAAAGTATGTATGTACCATTTTGTTCGATAACCTTTTGCCATCTTGTAGGTAGGGACATGATCCCATTGCTATAAAAAATTTGGGACTTCTCATCAAAATACCGCGATAAGTGGATTTGGCAGTCCTCTCGTGATGTTAACCTAACATTGCATAAAGAATTCTAAAGAGACCGAAACAGGTGGAAATCTGAAGGTGCAAGGTCAGGACTATACGGCGGATGCATTAACACCTCCCAGCCAAACTCTCTTAATTTTGTGGCGTGAGTGGCTAAAGATGTGTGAGGTCTAGCGTTATCATGATGAAACACCACACCCTTTCTGTTGCTCAATTCCGGCCGCTTTCTCTCAACTTCTTGCTTTAATCTCATCAGTTGTTCGCAGTAGAGTTCAGAATCGATAGTCCTGCCTGGTGGTAATAGCTCATAATGAATAATGCCCTTCCAATCCCACCACACACACAACATCACCTTATTGCGAGTTAACCCGGGTTTCGCCACAGTCTGTGAAGTCTGTGTCGTACGTGATCCACTGTTCATCACCAGTTATCAGCTTTTTCAAAAATGATTCGGATTCATTACGTCGTAATAAAGAATCACAAATGAGTACACGGTTCATTAGGTTTCTTTCAGTGAGCTCGTGAGGTACCCAAATATCGAGCTTTTTTTTGTACCCAGCTTTTTTCAAATGCGCCAAAACTGTTTTGTGATCAATTATCAGTTCTTCAGCTACGTTGTAATTACTGATATGTCGATCTTGCTCCACTTTTTCAAAAATGGCATCCATTTTATCCGTTATAGGGCGACCAGAGCGAGGTGCATCTTTGACATCAAAATTTCCGGATTGAAAACGCTTAAACCAAATTTGTGCTACTCTCACAGACACTGCACTAGGTCCATAAACATCGCAAATTTTTTTCGCGGCTTGCGTTGCATTTTTACCTTTTTTGTAGTAAAATTTTAAAATGTATCGAATTTCTTCATTAGATTCACTCATCTTGACAGTACGAAAAACAAATGAAAATCACACATTTGCCTAATTTGAATTTGGAATTATGTTCTTTAAAATTGTAACTTTCAATGATACCAAAACCAGCCAGATACAAATACTACAGCCAAAGAGATTTTATTACAAGTTCATACATACTATAATGCGAAAAGACTTTTTCCCCAACCTATTATTTTTTTATGTTTAGATCCCATTTTCAAGGCACATTCATATGATATGATATATAAAGTAGTGGTTTTTTAATCATAATCATAATCATAACACCTAGGAAACATTCCTATTATCCCAATGTACGTCGCTGCTCCTTGGATGCGAACTTTGCATTTCCTTAAATATGACTATGCTAAAAATCGTGTTTTATTAATAAATTTTGAATGAAAAATGAAATTGAAACTGGTTCAGCCGTGTCAATATTACACACATGATAGGAATATGCTTTTTCCCACCGATTATACATTTCAACAGACTGCACCTCGTATACAAAAACCAACCACGTGTTATCTGCGCGAGATGCCTGCAGCTACGATCGGCGACGTCAGTAATATAAAACCGTGTGAGACAGACGCGCAAACCGGTGGGTTCCGTACAAATTTACCGCATTTTTATTTTTAGAACAAAAAATGTACCTACTTAGGATTTTTTGGAATCTGTAAAGAGGTGGGTAGGGGTGGGTGTATAAAGTTAACACGTTAGCTGCCATGCATAAAAAATACTTTTTCCGTTCGAGCCTTGGGGGACAATGTTGACCGACATTGAAGCTTTCCATTCAAGCCCCATCTGACAATGCTGACCGCACGTCAGGTCTGTGTTCAAAACTCTCTATTGCGCCAACAGACAACAGTATCGATATAATTCACTTACACGGTGACCCGCGCGGCCCTCTAGTTCAACTCACATAGCTTGGTTTTTCTAAAGAGGGGTTTGGACTTAGAAAAAATCGCACTTGAAAAATGTGAATCACTGATTGAGTTTTTTGGGTTTATAATAAAGTAAACACACGTTTTCTAGATGAATCACTGATTGAGTCTTTTGGATTTATGATAAAGTAAACACACGTTTTCTAGATAAATACAACTGTATTAAATAATAAAAAAGATAAATAAATTTAAATTAACTCATAATAAAAAATTCAAACATTCCAGTTAATGGAATTTAGTTAAACATTCAACACATAGATAGGGTTTATCGGGACAATTAGCACAAAAAGTATTAACTTTTTTAGTCCTGTTTTTAGTTATTAAACGGCCCTGGGAAGTCACCATATCCATATAGCATTTTTTTTAAGTTTTGGAAGTGGCAAACAAGCATGCAGTTCACATTGATGTTACCTAAGTGAATACTGAAACCTATAAACATCAAGTAAAAACCACAAACTTCAATGAAGATGGTCTAACACTCCTCTGGTCAAAATACCTCTGTGCTAGCAATTACCAACTGACTGGAACAAAATAGCACAATAGCTATAGCTATCATTTAACGCAGGTAGATGAGATAATGTGGTGCTCTGTCACTGAAACGCTTCTCGTGTCTTCTTTTTCTAGAACACGAGAAGAAGAACTGAAACGCTACCACCAGTAGTTGTTTCGTAAAATTAACTTCACTTTATACCTGCTTAGGTTGTTGTGACTGCAGCCTATGGACACAAAGACCAAGGTCCAAATGCAGATGCGTTACCACTCCTGAGGCCTAAGATGTTATGCCTCTGTGCCGGAAATTACAGGGCCGCGGGGGTGTAATTTCGGGGTCGCGAGGGTGAGCGGCAACATAACCGCGCGGCCCTACCAAACGAATATTTCGATTTTTGGCCGCGGAGGCTATGGGGGTCAACGTTGTGCGATGAATAATAAATATTTAAAAAAGGTCTATTTCAGTGTATGTTTAAATAAACATGTTATTTAAATACATGAGGTTTCTAAATATTAAATAAAAACAATATACAAAAAATTAAGAAGTTGAGGGTTTTTACTTAGTCTGAATACGTATTCAAGCATCGCCCAACATTGACCGCGTTGGCAGTTAACGTGTTAAATAATTATTAACTCTATTTAAAAAAATGGAGAAAACAGGCAGAAAAGGGTGAAAGCTAAGCTAAACTAAAACTCACTCACTAAATAAACCCCTTAAAAACTATGCGCGTTAAACTTAGTTGAAATATATTTAATTTTAAAATTCTCTCAAAAAGTTTTTTAATTTTTTCAGTTGTTATTAAATATCCTAACAAACTCTCAACGCTCATACGCTTGAAAATGCCTCCTTTATTTTTTTTTGTCTCACGTGTGTGTTTGGGTCAACGATGTTATTTCAACTCATGCTGACCAGTAGTTCTAAGGCAAAACAGCTGTGATTGACAGATAATCGGACAAGCGGACAGACAGACAGAGATACGAGCGACGAGTAAGTATATATCAGTGACTAAAAAAATTTGAAGGGTTTCGGTTTCTTTTTAAGGTACGGCACCCTAAAAATGGTCCGTCATCAAACATACAACAAAATAGACTGCATAAATTATAGGCAGAGCGTGTATGAAAAATAAATATGTACACTGGCTCTACCTCTGACTGTAACGTCCATTTTATCAGTTACTTGCATTGTTTATTTAATAAATTCACTTTGTCAGTTCGTGGATCGCAGATTTTGTTGTGTTACCTGTTTGCGTCGATGGTTATGAAATAATAGTTACCTGTATGAGGAGTTTATCGCGAAGAAGTCAGTTGTTTTTTTTACGTCATGAAATGGCAAGTAACGATACAGTTCACATTGATGGTACCTAAGTGAATACTGAAACCTATAAACATCAAGTAAAAACCACAAATTTCAATGAAGATGGTCTAACACTCCTCTGGTCAAAATACCTTTGTGCTAGCAATTACCAACTGACTGGAACAAAATAGCACAATAGCTATAGCTATCATTTAACGCAGGTAGATGAGATAATGTGGTGCTCTGTCACTGAAACGCTTCTCGTGTCTTCTTTTTCTAGAACACGAGAAGAAGAACTGAAACGCTAGCACCAGGTTGTTGTTGAGCCTAGACTAGGTGCAATTTTACCCTCGCGGCTGTGTGCGATAGCGTTACCGTGACCCCGCCACTGATGGCGGATGAATTGGCACAACCAGGGCATCTTAGTGAGTAGTCGAGTGCTTTCCCTGGAGGCCGATGTAACCTTTCCCCAAGCACTTTTTTCCTAGTAAAAAAGGTGCAATTTTACCGACAGTATAATTTTTAGGTATTATACTGGGGAAGAGTTAGACGAGGCACGAGAGGTATGTCAGGACCGGGATATCTGGCGCTCTACACTCTCTGTCTTCCCCGTTAGGGACCTGGCGTGAAGAAACATACATACATACTGGGGAACTGGAGTACAATAATGAAGAATAAGAGCATAGTGTAAGATGGTAATGGTAGCAGGCCACTACTACTACGCTGTTGTCCTGAGTTCAATCCCGGGGTGGGTGGTAAGTGCCTTCAATTTTACGGAACTTTCCGAGTCCTAGCCTCGGAGTTTAGTAATGTGTCGGAACAAGGCAATAGGCTTTCCATCTATTACATAAGACAAAACGTAATTGGCAAATCGTGGTAGTAAGCTTGTATGCTTGAATGCATGAACATGAAGTTACGTACTTACTCTCTTTTATAAATAACACGTTTTTATTTGAGTGACAAAATAAATTTCCCAAAAAGTAAGAACTTAAAAGTGTAAATAAGTTAACTGGTAAATTTAATGATTTATGTCTACTAATCTACATGAACTAATATTAAAATATTATGTAAAGTAACGTTATCATATTTAATACAGGAAAATTACGTTTTATGTAAAAAAAAAAATGATTAAACTCCACGTATGATTATTATATCCTTACTACTATTTTGAGCAACAAAACACACCTGCTGATATATTTTAAGTGTAATTTAAATGGAATGCCATAAGTGAAATATAAAATTTAGCGTAATTTACGAGCATTACATTAAACGCGTAATGGTATTAAATCGACAGAACGTGAAAACTGCGGAGGCGGAAATGGCGACTGCAATTTCACCCACGTTATATTTTTACTGACAGACACTGTCTCATTAATGCATATTTTTTCCGATATTATATCCCTGAACTGGGGAACAATTATGAAGAATAAGAACATATTACAAGAAATTTAATATTATCATTCAAAAAAACTTCACTGGTTCAGTGGTCTGGGGTCAATCCTGGATTTGGAGGTAAGTGCTCCTGGGATTTTTACACTTTTCGGAACATTCTTGGTAATGTGCCTGGGGACGGTAATGCCTCCTTACCACCTATTACTTGAGACAAAACGTAACCGGCAAAATATGGGAGTTTGCATGATTTACGTCTGTCTACCTGTAATGGAATATGTCGTTTTTAGGGTTCCGTAGTAAACAAGGAACCCTTATAGATTCGCCATGTCCGCCTGTCTGTCTGTCTGTCTGTCCGTCCGCGGTTTAGTGCAAAAACTATTGGCACTAGAGACTTGAAATTTGGCACAAGTGTACACCTTAATCACGCCAACAAAGTGGTCGAATAAATATTATTTAGGGTACCTCCGCTACATATAACGCGCGGATATTTTTTATTTTTCGTTTTCTTTATAGTGTCGTTGGATAGGTTTTTTTAAAATATTAGGGATGTGTTAATATCATCCTTCGATTTAGTTAACTGTTCGTGACTTAATAAGCTTAAAGTGTAAATTTTCGTTAGAGTCAAATTTCCTCCCTCTACTAACTAAACGGTTGTTAGAAACGTTACGGCAATAATAGCTACATAAATTTAAAGGAAAACTAGCACACTTAAGTTAGTCTTACAAGTTTGCGAGTAATAGTCGACCAAATGTAAGTTACTCGAAAATTTTAAACAGCTCCATTGAAAATATTTATTTGGTTTTCTCATTACATTATTCTAACCTAAAAAACTACGGAACTCTACACTACGCGTGGCCCGACATGCACTTGACCGGTTTTTTTATCTTACAATGATAAAAAAATGATAAAAAAATATAAATACACCACTTGCTTAACAATAAATATTGGCAACTGATCAGTTCTTATTTACATGAATTATTATCTTGAAGTAATACTTAACTGTGCGTAACTAAGAACTTAACGGTCGAATCTTCAAGTTCTATCTTCAACCCGCTGTAAACTTCTTTCGTTTGCGTGCTTAAGTTTATATCGGACCCGTTCCAAGTTACTAGTGTTTAAGTTATTGAAGCACACTTGTACGTGTATTCGCGATATTAAAATGAGGTCTTGACTTTGTGTCTATATTTGTCTTTATTATTATTGAAGATTATTTTTCCGACCCAAATATCGACCAATAGAATTGCACCATTCGACGTCACGTGGTACAACCTACATGGTATTATACTGATAATTTTTTGATTATTTTCTCTGGTAGTTACTATATATAAAACACAAAACATGATCCAGTCAAATTAACCACACGTCAAACTGACAGGTTGAATTCAATTGTGAAAATTGGAGATTTTGCATGAAAATGAGTCGATTTGGAGTTTGTTCTCTGTCCACCATCGATAAAAAAGTCAAAGGAAATGTTCCCATTAATACGGAGAAGGCAAAAAAAACAGTTTGGAACCAATTTACTACTTTTTGTACTGAGAGGGAATACACATTGAGTGCTGAAACGAGTGAAGCGCAATTGGCAAACATTATGAAAGATTACGCTTACAATATGAAGAAAATGGATGGAGAAGACTATAAGGAAGGTACAATAAAAACAATGTGGAATCAGACTGCCAAATCACTTCAAGAAAAGTATTTGAACGATTTCGACATCAAAATCAACCCATTTTCGGATGCTGCATTCAAGACCGCTCGAGGAGCTCGTGATGCCAAGCGTAAGGCGAATTAATTGTCAAGAAACTGCGAAGGAGTGAGCCTACTGCAGAAAATGCCATCAACAGCATAAACCTCATGCCATCTACCTCTTCTGGGACCATTACCGATAACTCTGACTTGAAGAAAACATGCACCAATGTTTACAACAATTGTATTTTTAATTGCACTAACCTGAATCTTAATTAAATGTTGTTTTATTCATTATGAAATTCTTAGCTCGAAGCTCTTGTGGTATTATAAGTGAAAACTTCTAGGGCTGCACAAAATATAACGTGACGTTTTAAGACTAAGTTCTTTGATGACATAGTACTATGAAGTCAGCCGTCGTTTGTCTGAAAACTCACATTCAATGCTTGCAAAAAATTTCATAAGCCTTGAAAATGAGTGTGAGTTTGGCAATGTGACCGATGAATGTGAATGGCTCGTCTTAAAACAAATGAGTGAAAAGAAAACCTTGTGTATTGTGGATATACACACGAATGCATGAATGCATCTACATAGCAATAAATAGTAGGAAATGCACATATATAAACATACCTACGTATATTTATACAGGGTGTCCCAGAAATCAACGATAAACCGAAAACGGGTGATAGGCCAAGTCATAATAGTAATCAGAAAAATGTGAAAAACAATATTTGTCATGTATTTTTAATATTATTAGGATTTTAATTATAGACTGTAGTTAACAGAAAGGTTAGTCATGACTACAATACAGAGGGGGATATTACAAGAAAGTAATATTTGTGGTTTTGGGACATGAAGGATCATCGCAGGATGTCTGTTTCTCCGATATTTTCAAAAATTCATATTCAGATTTTCATCATTGTAGATGTGCACGATTTATACAAAATACAAGATTGTAGCGCATAGAGTATTTTCTTCTTTTCCAGAGAGTCCACACGAAAAAAGTCGCGATCGAATACTTGTAAAACATAAATCATATCAAGAAGTTTTCTTCTATGGTTCGGTTGCACAAAACATTTGTTAAAGTTCTTTACATCTATACAAATAAATAAAATTGGAGTGTCTGTTTGTAATATAAAAAATATACGTGTTGCACTCGGGGACTGCCGTGGTAAAGCTATTGCATTTACATAATTATCTAAAATTATGCAAAACAAAATATAATGCAAATAAAAGAAAAAAAAATAGAAAAATGAAACAATAATTTTCTCTTAATATTAACCACTTTTTAAATATTGAATGGAAAAACAAACAATAAAAAAAAATTAACAAAATCAATCTTGGCAGCGGTTGGATTCGAACCCACGCTTTCGAAGAGACTGGTGCCTTAAGCCAGCGCCTAGACCGCTCGGCCACGCTACCTACGAGGTCGGACGGCGAAATTATACATGACTTTCTTTAAATGAGTTTAAAATTTGTAATCCGGAGCGTCCGGTTTTTTCGTTACGGAATTTCTGAATTCGGTCCCCGCGCTCAAGGCCCGCGATAGAAGCTATGCAATAGCTTAATAACCGCTATTTACTAAATGCGTATGTATGTATACACGGCACATATACCAAAACAACATTTTTTTCCATTTTATCTGTCTTTCTGTCCATCTATCTGTTTGTTGGGGCTAATCTCAGGAACAGCTGGACCGATTCCGATTGGACTTTCATTGGCAGATAGCTTATGTAATTAGGAGTAACTTGGGCTACTTTTATACTAGCTGCGCCTACGACTTCGTCCGGGTAGATACAGAACAATCATAAATTCTCACGGGGACGAAGTCGCGGGCACAGCTAGTTAACAATAACTTTGAGCACAAGATTAAATTTTTTAGTGCAACCGAACCTAAATGTTTTGAATATAGTCTAGGAACGAAAACAAAACTGATTCTTTGTTTACTATTCAACTCTAATATCCTTTGTGATGCATCTTCTCGAAACTAGAGTGCTCCTCAAAACGTTTCCATTTCTTGCTAACTCCAGATTAGTAATGTTATTTCATCGTAACAATAATTAGTATTAAAATAAGAATTTGCTTTACATGCATAATATTTATTTAACAATCTATTAATGTTATTAAGAATCACATTTAGAATGCATTGATTTATACAAAAATAATAAAATATATACGTTCCATGTTATCGATAGTAGAAGTCATATCCATATTATTGGAACTTTAAATTATTATTTTTTATTCCGGCGAGATAGGTAATAATATTTTAAGCGTCAGGAAATATCTGCAAACAATTTCGTTTTTTTTTAATTAGTACAAATCTTGCCGTGTTTGCTTATTAGCATTTTAGAACATATTAACGCCCGTTTAAAGTATACATTTGATGGATATAGGGACCACAGCATTACCTAATCTATTTCCGTCCAATGGTAGTTTTCAACACTATCGTGTTTCGGTAATGTATAGCCCCGTAAAAACTATCACAGAGACATAACAACTTAGGTCTCAGGGGTGGCAATGCATCTGAAAATGAATATCTGATGTATTATATTATATTGTAGATCTCATTAGGCTGCAGTCATCACTTAACATCAATGTAAAAAGCACGCTTATTCGCCAACTTCGCTACACAAAAAAATCTGGATTATCTTAACTCAAAACAATTGAACGTCGATTTGTATAAGAATAAAACTTGGTTTACAAGATAAAGATAAAAAAATAAGATACACATAATGCAAAAATATTTCTTGTTGATTTTTCATGGCGATTATAAAATTTGTCACTTAGTGCAAAAACAAATTGTAGTGGATTCTAAAACACAAACTAAGTGCCAACCGTGCAAATTTATCTTGCAGAAAGTTTCTGAATTCAAAGACTACGTAGTTAACATTACATTATTATAGATGAAAAAAAATATTTTCGAATGAATAGGAAATATGAATGACTATTCTAGCTCTGAATGACAAGAACAGTTCTAGACACATCATTAGCAAGAGGCTGCGAGTTTTCGCCTCAAGTCGATCGATCACACGGACAAATCAACGTTATTGGAATCCCCTTTGAATGGATAGCCGGCCAGCGTTGAACCTTGAAACATTCAGAAGCTTGTGGTTTCTTCGATGTCGCAGGAAGTGAAGCGAAGGACTCTCCAACCTTCCAACTTCCAACCACAAACCAAATTGGTTTGTTATTTTGTAGTCGATAACAAATTATAGAATTATAACAACTATAGAATTAAAAACAATTATAGAAGCGCGCATGGCGCGGCGGCTGGTGTAGATCGCAAAACGATCTACTCGGTTAAGCACTACGGGCGCGGTCGGGTAGTGTGATGGGTGACCACTAGTGGCAAATTAAATGCGCGTTTCCGTGCTTCGGAGGGAACGTTAAGCCGTCGGTCCCGGTAGCTATCGATAGATAGCAGTCGTTAAATCTTGTCGGAGGCCTTATGGGCGGTTTGAAAACATCCGACAGCGGGTTGGCCACTAACCCAACACCTCCATCAATCCACCTTGGAGCAGCGTGGTAGAGTAAGCTCCAGGTCTCTCCCCAAAAAGGGGAGTGACTCGTGCCCAGCAGTGGGACGTATAATGGGTTGCCATAATAATTATTATTAACAAATTATACTACAAGTGTACAATTATTTTTATACTGCAACACAATTTGGTCTCGCGTTTAAATATTTTGTTTTTGACAAATCCAGCAGACAAACAGGGCGCAAGTACCATGATTTTATTTTTTAAACTAGAACAATAGGCAGATAATATTCTGTACTTTTTAAATTTTAAAATTTACAGCATTTTTCTAACATAACTTATGTTAGAAAGATGTTGTAACTCATATAGCCGTACTCGTGCTTATATTTCCAAAATTATGCATCTTATTACACCCGAAGGATCTTGTCTTCCAATTAATATAAAACTAGAATAGCTCTGAAACTGTTCTGGACATACCATTAGCAAGGAGCTGTAAATTGTCACCTCAAGTCGATCGATCACGCAGACAAATCAACGTTATTGGAATCCCCTTCGAATGGATAGCCGGCTCGCGTTGAGCCTTGAAACCTTCGGAAGCTTGCGGTTACTTCGATGTCGCTTACTAATTGAAGGACTCTCTGACCGTACCAACATTCAATGTATTTAATTCGAACATAATATTCTGTGTTTACATTATTTTCAATTAAATAAACACTGAATTATCTGTGTCTATTTATGAAAAGAAATAAACATGAAATTTGTTTACGTAGCTTATTAAAAATAAACTGAATCGATCTCAGTTACAAAAAAAACAATGGACACAGCTATATTACTGGTGGACGTTGGTATTTTTTACAAATTTACAAATAAATAAGTATACTTAATATAATAAAATATTGCGTTAATAGTTGAAACTTTTTGGGCCACATCAGTATTATTCGAAACTTTATAACACATTATACATTAAATTAGTGCAATGTAGTGGTTTACGTCACGTCCATTTCAAATTCAGTAATCCATTATCTCCACAGAATTTTGTCTAGTGACACCTTTACATGTGTTGAACTTGAACTGCATGTTTGTTTGTCACCTTCGTGACATAGAAAAAGACAAAATTAAAATAAAATTCGTTTGGTCAAATTGTCCCTCCCATTTAATTCGTTTATTCCGATCTGTCACCCTGCTCTGTCCCCCATGGGGGATAGAACGAACAAAAAAGTTTGATTAATCTGCTAAATGCTGATGTTTATTTTCATTCGAACATAATATTAACCTCCTACGCACATAAAGTTCATCAATATAGATAAAATTGATGAGATGAGGCCTATATTATTTTCTGTAATGTATTCAACGGATATGGTAAATCTGATGTATTCTAACACGAGGACATGGCTGTATTGCATGGTTCGAGTATAATGGATACTGCTTTGTCTTCAGCATGTTCGGGCCGTAGACAAGTTAGCGGTTTGCGGACATGTGTGACGTCATGTCCATTTCAAATTCGGCCATTTACTATCTCCACGGGTTTTTGTCTAGTAACACCTCTGACTATGTGTTAAGGAGTATAAAGATGATGTTTTAGGGAGAAGTATTACCTACTGCAATAAATACTGCAAAATTAAACTCATTCCTTGAAAATATTTGAGACAATAGCAATTATTTTAAATAATCAATTCAAATAAGACTCGTTTGGTGAGTTGTAGCTTCCAAAGATTGTATTGATATTAATGTAAGTGGTTATGTTTATTTTCTTAATTTATCAGACTTCCTAACTTCATTTTTGGCCATAATCATGTTCTGATTCCAGTTTAATTGTAAGCTGAATATTACACTGAAAATAAGCTGTACATAAATTTTTAACAACTTACAATTCTTAATATAATATACTTATAAAACAAAAAATTTTACCATGTTTCTAAAAAATATACAAGTAGACGGTTTTTTCACACTCTTTTATAATTTTCAACAATGCAGTTACGATGTCTGATAATTAAGCTTTATCGGTGACTTAACTATCGACCTCTGCTTAACTCCTCGGAGATTACAGGCATTAAGTTACGTTACGTTACGTTTTCTATGTTATGATGGTGGCAAACAAGTATGTAGTTCATATTGATGGTAAGTAGGTAAATATTGCCGCGTGTAGATATCAACACAAAAACAAATGATACATTGCAAAATATATTGCTACCCATGACTTATGTCATTTTTCCGGTGGATAGGTTAGGTGGATGTCAGAGCTAAAGAGTTCAGATAACTAATAACTGAACTCTTTAGCTCTGACACTGGAAATCTATTATACGTTAAATGACTTTCAGTAATTAGTAGTCCTGAGGTCGCTGGTTCAATTTCTGCCCGAAGTCATATTTTTCTTTCTGTTTTTTTTTTAATTTCTAAAGTAAACTCGCGTGTGTTTTTGCGAAAAAAAAAATAGTACAGTAATTAATACACTTGACAAAAAAACTTCCTTCTGAAAAGTGAACAGATGTATTGTATTATTCTAGCCTAACGGATAGTAATAGGTACAGCCGTGTCCTTTGTACGTCCGAGTTGTGGACAAGGTGTGGTTAGCAGACATGTTGTGTGACAACACGTCCATTTCAAATTCCTCCGCCTACAAGCTTCACCGACCCTCAACTACGCCCTTTCAAGTGCTTCAAATAGTTAATCTTTTACAGGAAAATCTTTCCGTAAAACAAAGATAGAATTAAAAGGGAAAAAAGTGTTACAAAGTGGACTCGATCGAATATAATTATAATCTCTGGTTTTTAAGATATACCATGACGTATAGTCATGGTATCATATCATAGTATCTGGCAGGCTATTACAGTTGAGGTGGCTTTTGCCTTGCGGAGCTTACCGCAAGCGTCTGTCTTAAGCCCCAGGTATTATCTTGTATTAGGTCCAGGCATATTTTTGAATGTAAGGAAGGTGGCAAACAGGGATGCAGCTCACATTGATGTTAAGTGATCACTGCAGCCTATAAACATTTACAAAAAAACCAGACGTCAAATGGAGGTGCATTGCCAACCCTGATATCTACGTTGTTATGTCTCTGTGATAGTTATAACGCGACCTTAAATGGGCTGAGAACTTCTCACTGAGAAGCTGATGAGGAGCCACCGATTTGCTGCCATTCACGCCCTCAGTCAAACCCTGGCTATAGTATTCGTTTTATACCATTAATATATATGTGGTTTGGCACTTCATGGTATAAAAAAATCATTCAATAATAATTAATCATCGTGGAACAATGGACACGTGCTGAAGATTGTCGGTGCCGCATGAAACGACATCTAGCGGCACCTGAGACAGTGCTATCGCTGCTGGAGCCTTTCAAACTTTATTCATTGTTTCTGTCACGACGTAACTGCAGTCCGAAGCTTGTTCAGATTGGATTTGTCTTACAAAGTCTAACTCTTTCACTTTTCTGAATAACATTAATTGTAACCGTCGCGTCGTTCGATTTTGAAATATCAAGTATTGATTTGTACTGAAAGTATTATTTTATTATCCGTGCATTACAGACCGAAGTTCTTGCAAGTGAACTGTATCTTTGACACATGGACACTACCAAGCATTGCTATTCACAATTCACAAGGCTTGTAATAGATGAAAATTAAATTGCATATAATCTGCAGTACCCAATTTGCTCCCATCTTCGAGATTGATCCGACTCTCTAATAATATTGATATTACAATAAACTACAGTATGTAGTAATTATTAAAAAGTTTTATGAAAGCATATATACTATGTAATGTTCTAATTCTCTGAAAGGTGAAAAGAAAATTAATAATCTCTGGCTATCCTAATCTAGTTCTTAATATTTCTATCATGTTATTTTTATAATTGAGGACACCTTTTATCTTAATAGAAATCCACAAAACCGATATCGTTAGAAAAGTTTGTTGAAAATTCTAGCCAAAGCGAAAATAACAGTTATTACGAAATTACCGTGAAAAATCTATACATATAATATGTCGGGAAATGTGTTTACTGGGCTCGTAAAGCTGCAAACAGCAGATTTACAATGTTCATCTCAAGATTTGTTGAGCGATATTTTAAGAGCGCCATTTGTTTTAGAAAAATCGAGGTGGTTCTGCAGTTTCATCGCAAAAGATGCACTGTGTAGGTATGTATATGACCAATCTTTAATCTTATGTATAAAATTGTGAGAAGTATCCCTCTATTCAATTTCAAGTAAATTCTGTTTAAGGTTATTCGCAGGTCACTCAAGTAATCTTACAAACGTTTGTCTAGCTATTTGTCTTTTTATTTGTTCGAGGTAATAAACAGAGTTATTTAGGTAGCTGCTGTTGAAACAACTAATATGAAGATTCTTTGAGCGAATCTTTTTATTCTAGTGAAAAAAAAGATTTGCTGATTCATATTCGTTTTACAGACATGGCGGGTTGGTCGTTTCAGATTTAGCTCAGCCTTCTTTTTGGGTTTTGACAATTGACAATTGACAAGATTTGCACCAGCATATCCAGAGTTTGAAAAGTGGGCCATGAATGACAACAAGCTTATTTCGTTGTACGTTACAAGACTCAAGAAAGTGTTTTTATATTTCTATGAACGCATTCTATGCGATTACGCTTACGCTTTGGGGGTTATATATGCGTTAGGCAAGGTTAAAAAAGGGGCATTTATGCTTCCTCGATAAGCATAAATGCCTCGTTTTTAACCTCATATGTAACCCCAAAAGCGTAAGCGTAATCGCATACAATGCGTTCATAGAAATATAAAAACACTTTTGTATGCGTTAGGCAAGGTTAAAAAAGTGGCATTTATGCTTCATCGATAAGTATAAATGCCTTTTTTTAACCTTGCCTAACACATACAAATGTTACTGCGTAAAAATTGTAAAACCTGTACAAAATATGCTAACAATGTTGCGGGTAAAATATAAGTGTATTTTATCATAATGTTATCTCATAGATACCCCAAGTACACTGAATCATAAAGCTTCTTACTTTAAAGAAAATGTAGAGGAAATGAAATTTTCATTGAATCGTAAAACCGACGCAGTAATTACGCGAGTAATTGCATTCCCTTTCATTATATTTATTCGCGGTGAAACATATCGCATTTCGACGCCTCAGTTTTTCGTAATAATTTTCACTATGAAATAAAAAGTGGGATAGCCGTTTTGTATGAAATTGTGTGTTGGTACTACTACAAAGGGATTGTCGGTTCCTGAATAAGTAAGTAACCATAATTGCGCATGTCAAAACAATCGAATTAAATTACGTCACTATTTAAATTGAAGATACTTTATTATTAATGAACACATACGAATCGGAATGAATCCCTATATAAAAAAGAGACTAAGTATGAATCGACGGATCCGTACAAAATTGAAGTACCTATGGAATATTGCCCAATAATTAAACAAAATTGGAAAAATCTTTTAAAGTCGGAGTCATTATACTAACTGCTTTAGTTGATTTTTTGTGACTGTTTGGATTTTTCATTTAAATCATGAAATTATTGCATCTCGCTTAATATCATGATGTTAATCTTCTGCTAGTCTTATTGTTATTTAAAAAAAAAACGATCCTATCTTTTCTTAAATCAAATTATAAACAAATATGCTTCCATCTCTCCCTATTTTGACGAAGTGTTGAACACACTGCGCATCAGTACTCCGCGTCTCCGTACGTACGGTACGCCTGCAATTTCCGAAAAAGTAGGCATACCTAGATAAATGCATGCATTCACACATACATGCAAGCATTCACGATTTACCACTTATGTTTTAGGCGAGTTCGTTGACGTTTCCGGGAACATTACCAAACTCCGAGATAAAATATACAAGTCCCAATGGTCTTCCAACCCAGGACCCCAGCGCTTCCCTAAATGTGGCCAAAAAGGCAAACAGACGATCAAAAAATTGATTCATAAAAGGCTTCTCTTTTTTTCCTTTATAGATCCGGAACCCTAAATACTATTGGAAAGCAATTAATTTGGGAATTGGGCAGCTACCGTGGCAGAGCGGTAACGCGCGTGAAACCCCGACAAATGGCGCACGTCATTTAATTCTGCCGATCTCATGTTTGTGCCCAGCGCCATCATATTTAAATTGAATTTTGGAATATCCATGTAGAGATGCAAACAAAAGCGGATTATTACACCGCTTTCAGTTCGACTGAGTGAGTTTTAATGTACGTCTTTAAAATTGGATTTCGAGTGCAGCGTTAACTTTTATGTGCCAGAAATAAAATGTATGTGTTTAATACTTTAATAATTATTATTCGTTTGCGTTTGATAGTCACGGGACAACATGATGAAAATGTAATCTATCATATACATATCATAATTGACATAAAGCAGCAACTGGACTATGTCTGTACGTTCGAGATCTTATAGAAAAAAATATTATAAATATATAATTAAAACCCCTTCTGGTTTCATAGGGCCAGTAGATGTCAAAATGATTTAATGCTTAAGTTTTGTCTGAATGTCTCAGAATGGTGGTAAGCTCTACCACCAGTAGATTTATAGAGACGTTCAGGGCGCAGGCACCACCGCATTACCTAATATACTCGCCGCTGAATGGTAGTGTTCAGCAATATCGTGTTCCGGTCAGGTGGTAAAGTACAGACCTGTAATTTCCGCCAGAGAGGCACCTTAGGCCTCAGGAGTGCTAACGCATCATCTCGGTGTCTATAGGCTGCAGTCATCACTTAACATCAATGTGAACTGCATGCTTTATTGCCACTACCATTACATAAAAAAAATATTTAAAGAGCTAATTGGGAAATATACCAATTTTAAAAAACAATGGTAATTGGTAATGTGCCCGGAGATGGCAACAGGTTCGCCACCTGTTACATGGGCCAAAACGTAACCGGCGAGTCGTGGGTGTTTGCATGTATGATTGAATGCATGCATTTACCTCTGTCTACCCCTTCGGGGATTACAGGCGTGAAGTTACGTTTTTTTTAAAAAAAAAACAGTACCGATTTATAAGAACGAAAACGAATAACATCACTTCTTTGTATAACCATTATGCATTGTAGAAACTTAAAAAAATATGCCAAATTTTCCACCTTTTTAATTCATAATTCTAAGGTAATTTCTCATCCTTTATTCATCTTATACTCGAACAAAATTGTATTCCTGTAACGATTTATTAAAAACGTAATAAAAAATGAAAGACTAAATCTAGTAACCTAATAATCTAGCTAGATTCTCGACTAACCCGGTATATCATTACATACAGGATGTCGTCACACTAACGAGCTGCTAGCAAATAACTCCTCATAATACCACAGGGAGGTTATAAAGGCGGGCCATAAAAAGCCTTCTTCACTCTACATCGCACTCGCTAGCTAATTATTATGCACACTAAGTCATTATTATTTTCGCTAGCATTAAATTATAATGATTCAAGTTTTAAACTCGTTTTCTCTTTAAAAGTTTATCCAGTTACAGTTCCAGCTTTCTTTATCCAGATCTTGCGAAAGATAGGTCATTTAAAGAATTTAAAAAGTTTCCAAACTTAATGCATATGCATGGGACTGAGAGATTATTTGATGCATTGCAGTACTTTTTCAAAATTAGGTGAGCTTTGTTACTGGATAATTTAATGATTATTAATTAAAAGATTTACCCCCTTATTCATAAACGTATTTTAGCTAAAGTATTGCTAATGTCTCCTTTGTCCTTTTCTATCTTGCACATTTGACAATGCAACTGACAAAGACAAAGCATTTTGTAGCTAAAACGTATCTAATGTATGTTTATGATTATGAATAGGGGGGTAATAATGTTATTATCTTTCCTAAAATAAATTAATAACTACGTGATACTAAACCGAACTGGTTTAAGTAAAATTGATACATCAAATTTCTAGTGAATTAAGACTATTATTTGCCTCCTAATCTTTTGGATTAAGATTTTGTCCAGCTGTGGTCCTCTTTCTGATTTGCCTCCAATTTTCTCTTACAACTCTGCACTTGAAATTATGCTCATTTTGTTGACTGACTGTTGTTGGTGTGTTTTTTTTGCATTGAAGTATTGTAGAGAGCGGCCTGCCGACCTGGTTTAGATAGATATTTAGTTAAGGCACCAGTTTCGAATTAAAACTCTGTATTCACCCATTGTTAACTATCCAACAAAGTATGACAATGTTGCTAGAAAAACCATTTTACTCGTACTTATTTTAACAAAGTGCGAATTCATTTAGCAATGAACTATATGGAAATATTTATCATTAAAGATTAAATCACTTAGACATTATATGTAACACTGTCACAGTAGTACCTAATACATTTCATAATAGTTATAATTGCGTAATAACATCTTAATAACAATGTTTGGCCGGGTATGTTGAACGGGCGAGTAAAATTTATTGTCGGTTGTTACTGGAATCGTCTAAACACGCGTAGTGACATAGTGTGCGGTTTGCATATGTTAACCAGCAAGTCAGTTTCTCTGTTATTAATAAAGCCGCTTAGATTAAAAACAGAGGACTAGTTTCCACACATTAAGCATACCTAATAAAATATCCGTTACCCATGTTGCACATTTTAATTACCCGGTGATGAAGTCTTACGCTTTGTGTTTTAATATCCGTTTAATACAAAGAACTGTTTTTTTAATTAGTTCTAGATTGTTCTTTTTCCTATTGTAATATTGTATCCTGTGTCGTAGTACCAACTTGACCATAGCAGTTACTTTTTTCTATTCAAAAGTCGGTTTCAATTGCATCTAAACTCAAATACCTGTACAAAGTACAAGTAGGCTTAGTTGTAGCATCTCCTAGCTTCAATTGCTGACTCAAGATTAATGGTAATTAATGGTAATGATTGTTTTCAAATTGAGAAGATCCCAATGGAATTTTTGTAATCGGGTAGGTACTTTGGATGATAAATGTCAATAGGATCACTTTACGTAAAAGATAACTGGCGAAGAATAGTTTATCTGTCCATGGATGCATGTTTATCTTACTAGCGATAAACCACAAATATGTGGATTATAGTAATAATGATAAAAGAAGTGCTTTGAATGAGCGTTTGATCTGGTTACAAAAAATGGTGACTTTCATCACCGTATTTGTAACTATACTGTGCTTTCATGCCACAATTGCATCGACGGGGTATGTATGTTCGCAAGTCAGTTACTCTCGAAACCTGCAGTAGTAAACATGGTGTTATATAACATTTCCCCAATCATTACATGATTTATAATTACATATATAAATAAATATGCAAAAAGAGTTAGTTTATAAAATGTTTTAGGTATCAATATCTAAATATTTCACTTTAACCCACTATAAATGCAAAGTTTTATGATAGTATACTTATAATCAACAAACAAATATTATAGTAATCGCAAATCTGATAAACACACATTAATAAAAGATTTAATAAGTTTTTTGAGGAATTGCAACTTCCATACAAACCATCTTTGGTTTAAGGGAATGAAGCTGAGCGGCAAATATGTATTTTACTTACAAATAAAATTTTAAATTTTAAAAAGTGAGTAATTGAAACAGTTTAATATAAAATTCTTAACTTCAATTTAATTCTAAATTTCATTTTTGGTGCCTTTTTTCAAGTACCTAAGGTAAGGTGAATGTTACAAATAATACCTACATGTTTCAAAACCGACGTCAATCGATACTCAACTTCGACCTCACTGAGTGGATGAGTAGTCGATCATTGTGCAAAATAATGGGTGTAATTGGCCAAAGAGCGGGCTATTATTATGCATAACTTTGCAAGTGCTTTTGTCTTACAGAGATAATAGTGCTTCTACGAATCTAATTCTTAGTTCTAAAACTGGTTTTATTTATATTGAACATTCTTTATAGGCTCCTTGAATAAACTTTTGTATTCGAAAAAATTGGGATAATTTATCATTTCAAAGTTAGGCTAATTTATCGCATTTTCTTTGTTTCCACTTATCTTATATTTCAACCCCGTGTTTGCAGAAAAATAAGTTTAAAAGTAAAAAGAGAAAACATCGGTTTCCGAGCTCGGGGTTTTAAGATTTTTATATTTATGAAATCCTGTTGAATACCCAAGTTCTGAACAGTGTCGTCGCTTTTTAGTGAGACCCACACAAAGTTAGCATTTTCATAACTCTTTCTTCATTGGAGTCTTTTATAAGTATTTTCCTGGCACAACAAATCTGGCAGCCTGGTTTTGAGCGTCGGTAGATTGAGTATAAGCTTAGTAACTTTCCACTTCAAACTTTTCAAAGATAGATTTTATATTGCCGGTCGGCTATAACTAACACACTGATCAGTCCCTGTCTTACCATTCAAATTAGATTTTTTTTTTTAATTAGACCATGAATAAACAATGTGTGATAATATAATGAAATCGAGGGTAATAAATACTCGTAGTTGATGGTGGATATGTTGATGAGGGTATCATTCGTCAGTTATTTCTGGGCTCATCTATACTTAATATTATAAAGAGGAAACATTTATGTTTTTGTATGTATGTTTGAAACGTTTTAACATTACAACTACTTAACCGATTTTTTTTTTCACCATTAGAAAGATGCACCTTCACCGAGTGACAAAAGCTATATTAAATACACTCAAACTCAAACTCAAAAATTTATTTAATCACTTGGAAATAATAGATATTGCTTGTGATAGGTCAAATTACAACACTAAAAATTAAAGCGACTAACAACTGATACGTTGATTAATATGTCAAAGTAAACAAAATAAAATAGACAATGCTCCAAAAATACTTAATAATAAAAATAGGTATCAACAGAATGTTCCATACTGTACATCCGTGCGAACCCGGGGCGAGCCGCTAGCATTTTATACTTTGATACGAATAATGTTCAACGTTCTCGAAAACTATTTCAATTACATTTTAATGTTGCGTAAAATCGATTCAGCCAGATGTCATTCCTACACTTCACTATTTTCTCCGTATTTTCACTGAGTTAGGTAAATTATTATATTTTGCTAAATAAGCGTGTTTAGCGCTATCTTGTTCTTAGGTGGTTATGTATGTACTTAATAACAACATCATAAGACAATTTGGTTATAAGGGTCGTAATTAAATAATAAGGAATCAGCAGACTAAATAATGTTAAGATGGGAGCAAGCGGTTATTTGGTGTTGAACTCGTAAGTATGACAAAGTGACATCTATAAAGGCGGTTCGAGCGGCAACACTTGAATGGACCCCCATGAAGCTATGAAAACGTGCGCTTTCTAATTCGTAAATTGTGAAATGTATTTTACTTTTTATTCTATAGTTTTTTTAACGTAACGCCTGTAAGCACCGAATGTGTAAGTTAAATGTATACATTTAAGTATACATGCAAACACCCTCGATTCGCCGGTTACATTTTGGCCCATATAACAAGTTGCGAGCCTGTTGACATCTCTAGGCATATTATCAAACTCCAACTGGGCAATTTATTTAGAGCATACTGAAGTATTTTTACTTTTCTTTTTATTGTTTTTATTTTAATCTTACATTCGTTTTTAATATTCAAATGATTGTTGCAAGGTTAAGAAATTATCAAATTTTATCATTTGAATTTGAGATGACAATATGTATAATGTTTTAAATTTAACGCATAAAAAATGATCGTATAATATAGATTCGTATTATTTTAAACCAAGTCAGGGATGAGCTAACTTTATGATACTTATACAAAAAATATGCTAGATTCTCTTTTATTTCGTGAGCTTGCTCTTATCGGTGCAGCCAAGGATGTAAGTATGCTCATTCACTTCTATCCATTGGCCTTTCTTGACCTTTCCAAACGATATCCTTGAGACCTGTCGAGTTATAAAGCTAAAGGAATCAATTCAATAAGAATTGAATTGATTCCTTTAGCTTTATAACTCGACCTTAAATTTTTACCTTACATGCTATATTTCCATGTCAATATTAATTTTGACGACATACTCCCTTCCACACATAACTGCGAATTTGCATCGCATCGCAAATATTTGCGAGCTTGCACGAATACATAGCCTGCGATGCAGCGTCGCATCGCATCGCATCGCAGTTTTGTGTTCAACACAGGAGAGACCGCCGGCGGCGTGTGATCAATTGTCATATTTTCTCGCGAGCTGACGGGTTAAACCATAATGTATTGAAACACTCGTGTACCTAGTAACCTAAGGGAGGTCTGCCTCAGTAGGCTTGTCGTAGTACACCACTACTGCCACGCTAGGGTCATGGGTTTGATACCCGGGTATCAGAGATGAAGGTGGCATTATCCCATTTTCTGGAAGTTGTCCAATTCTACCCTCAGAGTTTGATCATTTGGGCAGAAATGTTAAAAGGCTCGCCATGGTACTTGGGCCAAAACGTAACTGACGATTGTGGGTGTTTGCATGTATGCTTGAATGCAAGCATTTATCTCAGCCTTGCCCTTCGCGGAATACTGGCGTGAAGTATCTTATGGAAGGTGCATTAGTAGCATAGAGCAATTACAAATGTTTTGTTATTTTGTTTTTAGTGGAATGACATTTATTAAGGCGAACAATTGTTATTTTCTCTTTAGTTCATTTTGTTTTGGATTATGTAAGCCACGATTGAAGAGTTTGTAATTATTTTGTTAATCCATGTGCATTGTTGTTATTAATGATTAATTTACTATATTTAGGTTTATAATAAATTGTCTTTACTAAATTGCTCCTTTTTTATATGAAACTAGCTGACCCTGAAATAATGTGTCAAAGGTTTGATATACGGACTATTTGTATGGAAAAATTAAATTATGGTTTTTACTATTTCCCTTGAGTTTCTTCACATTTTCTTATCTTTTAAAACTTCCCTGAACTTCCAAAAATCATTCAAAATAAGCCAAATCGATCCAGCCGTTCTCGAGTTTTAGCGAGACTTACGAGCAGCAATTGATTTTTATATACTCGTTTATATAGATAAGATATAAGATGTATGATTAACTCTTTGAAATAAAAAGGGTCAATTTTTTTTAAAGCGCACGTCTAGTTCTTCATTAACAAATTGCAACCGCACAAAACCCTTGTAGGTCGCCAGTAAAAAAATCAGTTAAGCTAAAATTAAAGAAATAAACATTTAACATAATTTAAATTTGTCAAGATTTCCCTTTCTGATTGAACTCCATGTTTCCTCTTTTATATTTTCTTAGCTCCACGTTGGGCTATTGTTCATGAGTTTGGGCACTTCGAAACAAACTTCCACGCTCAAGTGTTTGCGCTCTCGGCTCTTTGGTAAATTGTTATTCATAGCTTTGTATAAACGTTGTTCCCTCGAAAGAGTGCTTTACTCATACTCTTATCTTCGCTTAATATCATCTGTAGTAAGTAAATTATTTCTGTTTCGTTTTGTTCTATTCAGTTGTAAGTAGTTGGAGACGAAAAGTTTGTTGTGATATGAGTTGTGTCCTACTTTGTACAGAAAATGTTTATTGACAAATTCGCGTAAATGGTTAGACTAAAACTGGTTGTATTATAATCATCATCATCAACATCATTTTAACTGAGACCTCCCTATACCTGTCGTGAATAAGGGTTTAAATTTAGGTTCTGTATTTTTTTTATGAATTATAATTTAACTCACGTAATGTATAGATGATATGTATCCCCTCCTATATTATATTTCCTCTTGTTTATGTCCCTAATGTGGGATCGTCAAACATTCCGGTTCTTGCACACCTCCCATTCGCTTCTTTAATGATTAGTCTCTTAATCCACGCCGATTCTGAAGCCTTTTGGCATTCATCTCATTCAGTAAAAAAATACCAACTTTAAAAACTTACCACTAGAAGTCGGGTCAAGAATCTTTAATAGGCGTAATTGGCGGTTCGAATTCTAAATAGGTATTTAAAAAGTGTATCGTGCATTACTCTTTTGCGTTAAATCCGTTTACTGTAATTTTTCACTTTTAAGTGGCGGATTTTGAAAATCGGTATTTTTGTTTAAAAGTTTTTTTTATTTTAATTTTACACCGCCACTAAAGCTCTGCCATTCGTACAAGAATTAATTTCCAAGTCCATATAAATAATAGTACAGCTCCACGTGTTTTAAGACGGAAAGTTACTTCGGCGCATTCCGTCGAAAACTTCTCCGAGTATTACTTACACAATGTTAGAGATTTCGATTGTTTTGCAACAAGGAAGCGAGTTTATTGCATACGTTTTGCTCTTGACGTACTTTTGAAACATTTGTAATGAAGTGACTTTAAGATTCAGTTGTATTGCTATTATGATAAACGTGACGTAATATTTTATTTTATAGTGAGAGGATAATGGAAGAAAGGCGATAAACCTGATAGTAAGGTTAAATAAAGTCATGAAGGTTGAATTAAGTTATAAAAGAATCATATCATATACCTTTAAAAAGTTTCAATATAAAACTGCTTGAAATATTTCAAATTTTCGTTCCTTTTTTTTTAAATTCACTTCAGTTAAACCGTTCGTCATGTTGTAAATTTCCATGAAATTTCTATGCTTATAATGACTATGTTGTATGAATAGAAACACCTATTAGAACGTGGTCAAAGACTAAAGGAGGTTAACCCGACACTGACAAATGAGCAATCGCTTTTTAGTTCAAGCTGTGACGTTGAATTATTCGAATGTGTAAAAAGCTTTAGTTAACAATACATCAGTATCCAAGTTCTTGTTATCAGCAACAAACGTTCTTATATCTGTTTTATATTATTTCGCATTAACACATGCTTGTGAAATATATTTCATTTTTAAAGAAAAATGGAAAGAAAAATTTGACTTCAGGCGAGACTCGAACTCGCGACCTACTGGGAATCTAGTCCAGTCCGTCTTCCAATTGAGCTACTGAAGCCCTGCCCGATTTGTCAAAATTTTCCTTCACATCTATTGCATTGCTTTATGGTAGCAGCAGCGCCATCTATTACCAACTATGCTAGTTAGGCAACCGATATAATAGACTTTTCAGTTTATTGAATATCGTAAAGAAGTCGCTTTTACCCTTAATAACTGTTTTATATTATTTCGCATTAACACATGCTTGTGAAATATATTTTAGTTTTAAAGAAAAATGGAAAGAAAAATTTGACTTCAGGCGAGACTCGAACTCGCGACCTACTGGGAATGGAAGGAAAAATTTGACAAATCAGGCAGGGCTTCAGTAGCTCAATTGGAAGAGCGGCTGGACTAGATTCCCAGTAGGTCGCGAGTTCTTATATCTATTGATTTAGTTGATAAGTAAACACGATTTTTTTTTTAATGGAAGTGGCAAACAAGCATGCTGTTCACATTGATGTTAAGTGATGACTGCAGCCTATAGGCACCTACACAAAGATCAAGGTCAAAATGCAGATGCGGTACTTCTCCTGAGGCCTAAGGTGTTATATATTCTTTGTGCCGGAAATTACAGGGCCGTACATTACCACCTGACCGGAACACGTACGCTCCGTCGCTGAAGCTCTACCACCAGTATCCAAGTTCTTGTTATTAGCAACACATGTTCTTATATCTATTGATATGGTTGCTAAGTAAACATGAAATAAAACCTCATAAATTTATTATTACAATTCAATATTTTAATTGACTCGGTAGCCTAGTGGTGGCAGGCCACTATACTACGCTGAGGTCCTGAGTTCGAATCCCGGGTAGGTCCGGTTTATCGGAGATAATGGTGTAAAGTCCATTACCTCTGGCTCTATTAGGATTTTTTCATTTTCTGGAAATTTCCCAGTACCTTATCGTGGGTGTTTGCATATATGCTTGAATGCATGCATTTACCTCTGCCTACCCCTTCGGGGATTACAGGCGTAAAGTTACGTTTTTTTTTTATATTTCAATTAAATTCAAACAGCTTTATTTCAATATTCAGTTTAAAATATTTCGGGTAAATAGTTATCCAAGTTATATTATTTTGAAATGACAACCAATTTCGTAAATTGGGTCCACTTCCAAATTGTCTTAGGGGAATTTAGAAAATTCTGGGCTATTAACACGCCTCGAACAATAGCCACAAGTGAGCTCAGCGGAGGAAGATAATTATCTCTGTTGCAGCAAAATCTTAGCTCAGCAATGCAACGTTTTATCTTCTCAAGTCTTGAAATCTACCCAAATGATTAGAAATGGAATAAAAAAAAGTATCTTTTGAAATTTACCACAGTTAAAAATAAACCTAGTTAAGCAATATTGTAGTTCAGTACCATGTGTGTCGTCGATTGCTGTAGTATATTTTAATTAAGCGGCCGTAGCCTGGCATAGTCACGAGGTTTGGTATGGTTACCGAGCTTTAGCATTGTTACACACGGTTATTGCTCTAATCAACATGAATGCTACTGAAGATGCATTAAGACCTCCATTGTGATTGTAATGCCACAATGGGATAGTTTATAACAACACATCGGGGCTGGCAGCGCGTTGGCGACTCCCCTGGTGTTGCAAATGTTCATAGGCGACGGTGACTACTTTCCATCAGATGGCCCGTCTGCTTGTCTGTCAATCCTTTGACATAAAAAAGAAACTTATTTAGTCAAACTGCTTTTATTTGGCAATGAAAGTTAAAAAATCTATCTCTTTATATATTTGATAAGAAATAAACAGTATGTTATTTATTTTCATCATAATATGATTTTTTTAAATAAAATAATGTCTGTTGTTTTAGATAGAAGATCTTCCTTCTCTTATAAGGAACGTAAGATGTTCTTAGGTTTTCGCGTGCTTCACTGATTGAAATAAAACTATTTTTATGGATTTATCACAGCCATAGGGCAACGCGGGCCACCGGTTTCGCCGCGACCGGTGGTCTGTGTTGCTCTATGATCACAGCAAACTAAAACGATTTTTAAAATCTTTTCAGCTTCCTTTAGACAAGCAAATATATTTGAGTACTAGCTGTGCTCGCGACTTCGTCCACGTGAGAAAAAATATGATTGTTCAGTATCTACCCGGACGAAGTCGTGGGCGCAGCTATATCAGCTCGGTATCAGAAACACATAATTTGTGAAAATGTTAGCTTTCTAGCTATTACTATTTATGAGATACAGGCTAGTGACAGACAGACGGACGGACAGACAGACAGACAGTCAGCGGAGGATTAATAATCCGTAGGGTCCGTTTTTACCTTTTAGGTACGAAACTTTCTAAAAGATAGAACTAAGATACAGAATAGCTTAAAATATTCGATATGATTCTTTAAATTGACTTAACTTTTTTATTTCTAAACCGATTCACATGAAACAAACACTAAATATTAAGTGAAACTTACCATGATATATTAGTGAAAACCGCAAATCGAATAAGCTGTTTCTGATATTAGCGTGCACAAACACACAGACAAACAGACATTTTTCCGGGATAAAAAGTACCCAGTGTTGTGCGCCAAAGGTTAAAGTATAATCATACCAAGTTTCATTGCAATCGGACAGGCAGTTTTTCTGTGATGCTTGAACAAACAGACAGACAGACAAAAATTTTTCTAATCACATATTTGGGTTCGGTATCGATCTAGTAACATCCCCTGGTATTATTTTTTTCAATATTTTTAATGTACAGAATTTACACTTCTACAGTTTTATTATAAGTATAGATAATATACGCGAGATAAATCCATAAAAATGGTTTTATATCAATGAGAATAAAGGTAGTGAAACAACATTGTAGTTCAGCCTCGTATATCGATTGCTGTTGTATACATATTTTAATCAATCCGTAGCCTGATCTTAATCACGACGTTTGGTATGGTTTCCGAGCTTTATAATTGATAAATACGGTTATTGCTCTAATCAATATGGATGCCGACCGAATACGCATTAAAACCCACATTGTAATTGTAATGGCATAACGAGCAATTTCCAAACAACATCTATTTACTTGAACTCCTTTTTTATTTGGCAATTAAGAGTTAGAAAGGATAAAATATCTGTATAGTCACATTTAATACAAACAGTCTATTAAAGAAATAAACAGTATGTATTTATGCATACTTAAATAAATATATGAATTAATAACGTGTAACAAAATAAGAATTGTATGTATGTCAGTCTGTATATATACTTTCACGTCTGTTCCCTTACGAGGTAGGCAGAGAGCGTGGAGCACCAAATATTCCGGTTCTAACATACCACTCGTGCCTCTTCTACATTTTAGAAGCACGAAAGGGATGGAGAACCTTACCTTTTGTTAGAACAATGTGTGACATAAATAAAGCTTAATAGCTCTTTTGATCCATACATATATTTGTCTCTAAAGTCAGATCTCAGTTTAATGTATGTATCTTCACGCCAGGTCCCTAACGGGGTAGGCAGAGAGTGTAGAGCGCCAGATATCCCGGTTCAGACAAACCTCTCGTGCCTCGTCTACCTTCATCATTCTCTTCATACATGCACGCCGATTCCTAAGACTTTTGACCCCACCATCAGACAGAATTCGACCTATTTGGTCATGGTAGGTCAGCCTTGGTCTTCCTGGGCCTCTGCAACCATCCACATTCGCATTGTATATCTGTTTAGTCATTCGCTCATTCGACATTCTTTCTATATGCCCGAACCATCGGAGCATGCCTTTTTTCATTTTTACACCGATACTATCATTCACACAAAGTCTCTTTCTTACATCTTCATTACGAACGCGATCGGTGAGTGATACACCGCAGATCTTGCGCAAAGATCTCATCTCGACCGCGTTCAACTTACTTTCATGCTCTTTCCTGCATACCCAGCTCTCGCTTCCATATAAAAGCGTTGGAGTAAGTACAGCATTATGTACGGCTAGTCGAGCCCGCTGGCTGAGATGTTTAGATTCTAGTAGCTTACCCAACGCTCCATTCACGCAATTCCCAGCAAGCACTCTTCTTTCTATGTCAGTGGTGTACCTACCATCCTTGCTAAAAGCACATCCAAGATATACAATTTCATCAACCTGTTCTAACACTGCATCATCTACTACTACCCTTGCATTTGTTCTCTGTTCATCTCTTTCAAATACTAATATTTTAGTTTTATCCACATTCAATTGTAAGCCTTTCTCCATACAATCCTCTTTCATGACTGTGACTAGTGCTTGTAGCCCAGATGGTGTAGAGCTAACAATTACCGCATCGTCTGCGTAAAGCAGACAGTTCACCACTAAGTCACCCATACGCACTCCCACATCCATCAACTTCACCCTCCGGAGGCATTTGTCCAGATATATAATAAACAGCCTAGACGAAAGCACGCAACCCTGTTTGACACCGATGTTAACATCAAACCAGGGTGACATGTTACCATCTACCCGCACACATGCTTGACAGCCCACATACGTGGACTGTATTGCACGGAGCAGACTGCCATCAATACCATACTCTGGCAAAATGTCCCACAGCTCCTTTCGTAATACCCTATCAAACGCCTTCTCCAAATCCACAAAACCGCAGAAAACCTTCTGGCTCACAGCCAGATGCTTCTCTACGATGTTGCGGAGGGAGAAAACTTGATCCATACATCCTCTTCCAGTTCTGAAACCACTTTGTGCATCCCACAACAACCCGTCGGACTTCTCTTTCATTCTTCTTTCTAAGACTTTCCCATACACTTTAGCTGCCAAACTGATCAAACTGATCGCTCGATAGCTGGTGCAGTCCATACGTGAACCCTTGCCTTTATACAAAGGCACGATGACCGCACACCGCCAATCCTTTGGGATTCTTCCGGACCTCCAGCAAAGGTTGCACAACACCCAGAAAGAATCCCAAAGGGCAGCACCACCATATTTGATCATTTCGGCAGAAACCTGATCAATACCCGCAGCCTTACCACATTTCAAACTTCGTATCGCCCTTACAATCTCATCTATTGTTATATCCTCACAAGCCGGCACCGTCAAGTCAGCAACTTCGGCGTCAGGGTTGTGAGCATAATCATACATTTCCCCATAATACTCGCTCCATCGTTTTAACACATCTTGCGTGTTCTCAAGAATGTCACCCAACTTAGATTTTATTCTATTCATTCCAGAAACTGGAGAAGAGCTTCTAGACTTTTCAGTTTAATGTCTTACTTATTTAGTCAATATTACTTTTGATTCCACTCAATCCATATAAATATTTAAATAAAACTATAAAAAAAACAAATTTGAATAATATTACGACTGTGTCTGTCTATTTAATTAAACTTTATCCACGAAAGATCCAATACAAAGTAACTTAAAATGAACTATGCGAAAGTGAATAGCAGAAACACACACAATGGTAAAGTGCGGGCTTCTTAATCCATTCCAATTCTTTCCATCACAAAAGCTCCCCGCGAATGCAACGTGCACGATATTCGCTTCACAAGAACGCTGCAATCAGCTTCTTTATAGAACTTTTGAATATTTACAAGCAAACTTAAAGAATAATAAGGACGACAATAGTTTTCGTAGTTCGCAGACGTAAGATTGATAACAGACATGCGCGATTCACCGATCGCGTCGTCTCTGAATAAACCTATGTAGGATATTACAACACCCGAAATTGTACCTTATTGTGTTATATTAAAATGTTGTATTAGATGAATCCGAAGAGTTTTGTGTCTGTAATACTTAGCGATCCTTCGCTATGAAGCTGCTATGGAACTCACACATAACAACGTTGCACACTTACATGTCTTGTAGGAGATCGCGACGTTTAAGTTGTTTTTCGTGTGTGTACGTACAGCTCTGTGTATATTTTCGTAAAAGCAAGATAGGACCAAGAGGAAGAGCAGGCGTAGTAAAAGCGAGCAAAACGCGGGCCGGGCGCTCGGTGACAGTTGTCAGTGCATAGTGGGACACGAAGTGGGATGGTGGTCTCTAGGGATCCAATTTTGGGGGCTGATTTTACGATTTCCCGCGTTTCAATAGTCCACGTGGCCTGTGTAAACTTTTTATGAACTGATTCGATTACTCATGACGAGTTAGTATGAACTTGCTGAACTTTCGTGTTGGAATGAAAGCGTGTAGTTTAATTAAAACAATGAATTTGAACTTATGATTGTGTTGTGTCACTTTGATCATTGTCTTCGATTGTTTGGACAAGTAAGTGACATACTTTGTTTAGAATAAAAAGCGTATGTATGTATGTATCTTCACGCCAGGTCCCTAACGGGGTAGGCAGAGAGTGTAGAGCGCCAGACATCCCGGTTCTGACAAACCTCTCGTGCCTCGTCTACCTTCTTCATTCTCTTCATACATACATGCACGCCGATTCCTAAGACTTTTGACCCCACCTCAGAGCGTGATTTCACAATTTAACCAAAGGAAGTTATTTATGTTTTAGATAATATCTCCATTTATAATACTTCTAAGAAATTGTACCGAGGAATAAAATATACAACCAAATATTAAAAAATAATGTTTGGATTCAGTAAGCTGAGAAAGAAAGTAAAACCTTAAGTATAGGAACTTGTTTCAATAATTTTGAAATATACATTTTTTTTATTTATTTATGTTTAAATTGTAAAGTTCATGCGTGTATATTTACAAATAAATACAAGAAACAAATGGAACATTTTTAGAACTCAACTAATGTTTCGTAATAATTAAATCAGAGGCATATATTTTCCATCTCAAGGTAGCATACATTAGTAAAATGTATGGAGTTTCATAATGATTTATTACACATTAATATGATTTCTTGACTTACATAATAATGTATTAGAAAGACTTGTAATGTGTGTGTGAGAACCTTAAATCTACATAAGACCAAATCATGCACACTATAATAAAATATATACACATACATATATTATAATGAAACAGTAGGCATGTGTAAAGATATGTCAAAATATAAGTGCAATAAAAAAATTACCAAGAATCATCAAAATATTTATAAATTAGAAAAAGCAACCATTTATTTTCTTAATAATTAATGATAATGTAACCGTAATAAATGTTACTTGGGGTATTATCTTAGTTCATAATAATATGGTTAGATATGTTTATCTGATTGAAGTGTACGTATGTGCTGATAGTTATTATATGGCAAGTTCGTGCATTCGAGCAGTGATTGGTCGGTAATAACGTCCTAACAATCAAACCGGGTAGGTATATAATATACATATTATATAAATGATAGATTAGAATAATGCCATTAAGTCTCTAGATGTATCAGTATCGATTTGGTTGATATTGGTTTGGTGATTGAGCTTAGAATTTTCCACCAACACTAAACATAATTGTATTTTGTTTTGGTATTAAAATTGCAAATAATTACATAAATATTGGCATGCTCTTGATATTGTAAAATGAAAAACTGTTTTATAACATATTCTCTTCCTAGAATTTATAAATAATGTATTTAGTAGCTGACGCAACTTTATAAACACGCATTTTTAAAGCTTATAACCTAACCCCCTTATTCATAAACGTATTTTAGCTAAAGTGTTGCTAATCTCTCCTTTGTCTTTTTCGATCCTGCACATTTGACGATGCAAAGAGACAAAGCATTCTATAGCTAAAACGTATCTAATGTACGTTTATGAAAGGGGGTTAGTCTGAAACTTCAACTCGTAGCACTTGCTACGCGCGTAGCTTAAGCGTAGCTCTATCTACGCAACTACATGTCCAGGTTCTTAGAGATTGGTAATGGTAAAAGTCGAAACACACCTCCGGATTTGGTACGGCGCGGACAGCGGATTCGGTAAGCTCCAAACCAAATCTGGGCGTGTGTAGAGGAGTCCGGCGGACAGAATTATATATTAATGAATTCCGATTCGGTCCGCTCGCGCAGTTTTGATAGGCGGATTCGGACCACCGGACCAAATCCGGTTTTATGTAGCAACAGCGGATTTGAAGTCTCAGGGGTGATAACGAACCACATTTTCACCTCTGGTCTTTGTGTTAGGGTCTCTAGGTTGCAATCATCACTTAACATTAATGTGAACTGCATGCTTGTTTGCCGCCTTCATTATATAAGTAATTGAATATAAAAGTCCATTATTATAATAATATTTCACTAAAATTGCGAAACAAAGAAATTTAAGAATTAAAACTCAAAATAATGAAATAAGTTATATTTTCTATATAACAGGAACTAAAAGATATTAACTGACCAAATTTAATTAAAATTAGATGAAAAATATATTAGGACCATTTCAATGAAGGTAGGTTTTTTATAAATTATATATTTGAAAGAATCAATGTGATTGACCTGTATAAACAAATAAGCGTTAGCAAATAATATTTCTGATTATTTTTCCGACCCAAATATCGACCAATAGAATTGCACCATTCGACGTCACGTGGTACAACCTACATGGTATTATACTGATAATTTTTTGATTATTTTCTCCGGTAGTTACTATATATAAAAAATAAAACATGATCCAGTCAAATTAACCACACGTCAAACTGACAGGTTGAATTCAATTGTGAAAATTGGAGATTTTGCATGAAAATGAGTCGATTTGGAGTTTGTTCTCTGTCCACCATTGATAAAAAAGTCAAAGGAAATGTTCCCATTAATACGGAGAAGGCAAAAAAAAACAGTTTGGAACCAATTTACTACTTTTTGTACTGAGAGGGAATACACATTGAGTGCTGAAACGAGTGAAGCGCAATTGGCAAACATTATGAAAGATTACGCTTACAATATGAAGAAAATGGATGGAGAAGACTATAAGGAAGGTACAATAAAAACAACTTATTTGTTAACTGTTCATTTCATCTCATGGTGCAATTCTATTGGCCGACATTTGGGTCGGAAAAATAATCCCCCGAATACCACAAGAGCTTCAAAATTATCTGGCATTTCCCTCAAGGTTCCCTGCAAACAAATAAAGTCGTCAAGTTTTTCAGGAAAAATCACTCGCGCTTCGCGCTCGTGATTTTTTAACCTGAAAAACTTGACTCCTTCATTTGTTTGCAACGAACCTATCGGGAAATACCCGATAATTTTGAAGCTCTTGTGGTATTATAAGTGATTAATATATGTAAACGATAATTTTATTGTCATTTCACTATAGCTTGGGACCATAAATATGGAACGCATTTTTTGTATGTTATGGAAGTGGCGAACAAGCATGCAGTTCACATTGATGTCAAGTGATGATTGCAGCCTAAAGACACCCACAAAAAGACCAAGGTCAAAATGCAGATGCGTTACCACTCCTGAGGCCTAAGGTATTATGCCTCTGTGCCTGTGTGCCAGAAATTACACGGCCGTAGCCAGAAATTACAAGGCCGGCGCACGATAGTGCTGAACACTACCATTTAGCGGCAAGTATATTAGGTAATGCGCTGATGCCTACACCCGCGAGCTCCGTCACTGGAGCTCTACCACCAGTAGCGTCTAGCATTTATATTTTTCGTATTTTTTAAGTTATTACGAAACATACAAATGCTGGTAATTTTAAAGGTATCAGATTTACAGCATTTACTATCAAACGGGTTTTTTTTTACTAAAGCCGATTATCGGATTTCGTATTACTGCGTCTATTTGCTTATTCATTTTACGTATTCTTAAATCTCTTCAATATATTTTCTAAACATCCATTGTGAATGTGGATTTTATTTAAATTTTAATAAATATTGAGATAGACGAAGACTTAGTTGAAATGCAATTTTAATAATAAAAGTAAATATTCTTGTTACTAACTAACGAATTCGCATGAGAGCAAAATACATAAACTCGATTGCCAAATGCAATTTGATCGTGAATCACCGGAGACTTTGAGGTGGGTACCTACATGCTGACCTACCAAATTCCTTTACATTCCGTATAAGAAACTTCCATATGCGAAATTACAGTTCAAACATTATATATATTTGCTTTTTAAGTAAATTGCCTCCAACTATATTAGTGCCTTTGGCAGCCTCACTTGATATTTATTTATGACAAGCGGCCCGCCCCGGCTTCGCGCGGTTGCAATGTTACCTACCCTCTCCTATTCATTTTAGCGTGATGTTATGTAACCTAAAGCCTTCCTCAATAAATGGGCTATCTAACACTGAAAATTTTTTTTTTATCGGACCAGCAGTCCTTGACGTTAGCGTATTCAAGGCAACAAACAAACAAACCCTTCAGCTTTATAAAATTATAGTATAGTATAGAGTATCGATTTATTATGGAAGGTAATATACAACCTAAGACCTAAAAATTCTGTGAAAATTTTAAGAGTCTACTTGCTACTGTTATATTATCGTGCAAAAACATATATGAAAAAACACCTTTATTGTATGCCCCTTTGGACCCCTTAACATTTTCATTTTCATATTTTTAGTAATTAATTTTGTCTTTATAGCGGTAACAGAAATATATAATTTGTGAAAATGTTAGCTTTCTAGCTATCACTATTAATGAGATACAGCTTGGTGACAGACAGACGGACGGACGGACGGACAGACAGACAGACAGCGGAGGATTAGTAATCCGTAGAATCCGTTTTTACCTTTTAGGTACGAAACCCCCTAAAAGCTAGGACTAAGATACAGAATAGCTTAAAAATATTCGATACGATTCTTAAAATTGACATTACTTTTTTATTTCTGAACCGATTCACATGAAAAAAACACTAAATGTTAAATGAAGCTTATCACAATGCCACATTATACCACAATATATTAGTGACAACCGCAGATCGAATAAGCCGTTCTGATATTAGCGTGCACAAACACACAAACAAAGAGACTTTTTTCCGGAATAAAAGTACCCACTGATGTGCGCCAACCTTTTCAACGTTCAACGTTTTCCTACCTTTTAAACCTTCTCTGGACTTACCAAAATTAGTCAAATTGGTCCAGCCGTTCTCGAGTTTTAGCGAGACTAACGAACAGCAATTGATTTTTATACTCGTTTATAGATATAGAGAGAGAAAACTATTGCTATAAAAATAATCAAACGGAACTGGTCGTTTGATGTGTTTGAATAACAGAAGTTACAGCAGTAAAACAAATATCATTATGAAAATATACACCATTTATTAAACATAATTGTAGTGTGCATCAGAAGTCTAGAAGTCTGGCGTAGCAACATGATTGGCACTCGAGGCGGCGTAGGAGTAAAAAGAAAGACGAATGATGAGGAATTACTCCCCAATCTTTTGCGTTTTGCGTTGCACGTCTAAACCAATTTTGGTTATTTAAAAATAGATAATCGCTAGGGTGCCATTTCGAAACGGGTGGCACCCAGTGCGCCCCTTCCCCCTTCAGCTAAGCCACTGGTCTAGTGATAGCAAGCCACTTATGCTACGCTGGAATTCTGGGTTTGATGTCCGGGTCGGGGCTAAGTACAATTGGGCTTCTTTTTTGAGATGCCCAATAGCGCTCCCGGAGCTAGGTAATGTGCCCGGAGATGGCAGTAGGCTATTGTTTGCGTGTATGTATTTATACATCAGTACACTACATCGAATTATGAACCAATGTAGATGACAATGCAAGATAATGCAAAAAACGTTTTGCATTCTCTTGCATGTTCTTTACTGCTGGTAGAGCTCCAGTGACGGATTTGGCGGGCATAGGCACCACCGCATTACCTAATATACTTGCCGCTAAATGTAAGGGTTCAGAACTATCGTGTTCCTTTCAGGTGGTAATACGGCCCTGAAATTTCCATAACACCTTAGGCCTCAGAAGTGGTAACGCATCTGCATTTTGACCTCTGATCTTTGTGTTGATGTCTATAGGCTGTAGTCATCACTTAACATTAATGTGAAATGCATGCTTGTTTGCCACTTTTATGACATAAAAAAAATGTGAGGTAAAAATTCGACAGTCGGGTGTAGATTTCGGTATCTCAGCCACTGAACGTGCAAGTCCAGCCTGAAGTCAAAATGTGTTTTTCCATTTTTAGGGTTCCGTAGTAAACAAGGAACCCTTATAGTTTCGCCATGTCCGTCTGTCTGTCTGTCTGTCTGTCTGTCTGTCCGTCCGCGGTTTAGCGCAAAAACTATTAGTATTAGAGACTTGAAATTTGGCACAAGTATACACCTTAATTACGCCGACAAAGTGGTAGAATAAAAAAGTGAAAAAAAATTTTTTGACGCTACCCTTTTCATCAAAAACAACACATTTTTGAAAATTATATAAAAAACGAAAAAAAGAATTGGACATGGATCGAAACTTATACTACAGGATAACCGGTCCAGCCACCGTACTACTAAGCCACCGAAGTGCTTTATTTTGAAAATACTCAGCAGATACCTACATTTTTACTGAAAACCATATTTTTTCCTAACTTGTCTGAATACAATAATGTATTTATTTGATACTTTATCGTACCACAACATATCAATTTTACCCCTAGTTTGCACTAAAAACATTAAACATGATGATGTTTCGCAACTCGTCGCATAAAGAATATATTGCGATAAATGTCTTGTTGGTGCTAGCGTTCGCACCGCTGTCAAACCTATCACTTCAACATGTTTTTGTGTAAAAGTTTCATCAATGCAAACTCACGGTTAGACATTACTATTTCTAAACAGAAACACTATCGCGCTGGTCTATAACATTGAACTCGTTTCGAAAAATGCCTTATTTAAATTAAAGAAATAACTAACTTATTATAACAAGCAAACATCATAATAGGACTATAATATTACATTTCCAATAGCTAACAGTCAAGCTTCGCTAAACTTGGTCAATTCGAGATATTGTCAATTGATTATTGAATATAAGCGAAGCGAGTACACATTTACACAATACAGGGATTATGGCAGAATCAACAATGGACTGAAACTAATTGGTAATTATAAATGCTAATGGGTTTTCTCCATAGCTAAAAGATCCCAAGCTTTATTTAATTAATTAACTAGTTTGAGAAATAAGTATACTTTTTCTCTCATCTTGTATTTTTTTTTGTAAAACAATTCGAATTGTCATAATTGTTATAACAGATCTAAGGATTATAACAGATCACTAGGAAAAGTAAAAAAAAAAAACCGGTAAAATGCGTGTCGGGCCACGCGCATTGTAGGGTTCCGTAGTTGCAGAGTAAGAAATGTAATGAAAAAAAAAATTTTTTATGGAGTTATTCGAAATGTTCGAGTCAAATACATTTGGTCGTCTATTTCTCGCAAACTTGTAAAGCCAACTTAAGTGTGATTCAGTTTTATTCATTTATTTCATATAATTAGGCTCCTGGAGAGCACTTTTATATCGTTTTTTTTTTAAACTAACCTAGAGTGAATAACCACTAATAATAATCAAAAATAATAATATGATAGTTTGTCTTTTAATTTCATTATATGTAGTTAGTAGTATAGTAGCTACTATTGCCGTAACGTTTGAATTTCTAACAACAACCGTTTAGTCGGTGGAGGGGGGGAGGTACACTTGACTCCAACGAAAATTGGGACTTTAAAGTTTAATAAGTCGCAAACCGTTAACTAAATCGAACACTTTATAAAAAACGAAAAATAAAAATAATATCCGCGCGTTACATGTAGGGGAGATACCCTAAATATTTTTTTTTATTGACTTGATTTTATTCTACCACTTTGTCAGCGTAATAAAAATGTACACTTGTGCCAAATTTTAAGTCTCTAGTACTAATAGTTTTTGCGCTAAACCGCGGACGGATAGACAGACAGACAGACAGACAGACAGACAGACAGACGGACATGGCGAAACTATAAGGGTTCCTTGTTTACTACGGAAGCCTAAAAACAAGATAAAAAAAAATTCCCAAAAAAAAATACTTTGGGCCATTTTTTGATAGGCAACCTAGTGGTTATGTATGTTCTCTATGTAGATTATAAATATGCGTAGAAATAAGGTTTGCAGCATATCTGGATGAACGAAATGATTCTGCAGTGGGATCCTAACCTATATGTTATCAGTACTCAACAGATGTGGACGTGTAGCTTACTTATGGAAATTTACACTTAGGTATAATTGTTAAATGCTACTATCGGTGACTACAGAATGACTAAATTATACTTAAGTGGTTTCTTACTCCTATTATTTTACTTAGTTTTCACTTACACGCTGTGAGAGTTTTAATAATAGATTTCCATTTGAAATTTTAAACATGGTTTTGACATAATCAAGTATTATACCGAATGTAATGCTCGAAAGGCGCGAGGCTTTGGCAACTAAAATGTCATTTGCATTCACATTCATTTGAACTGCAATGTTGAGCAAGGAATGCTTTTGTTCATGGGAACAAAGAATGTGCACTTCGTTCTATTGTTACATGTATTAGTACCTAGAATTTTTCAATGCAATCATTTAATTTATTTTATTTTTTATCGACATTAGTATAGAACCCCTAAGACCTAAAGAAGACCATTCCAATTTCGTCTCTTATTTTATATTTATAATTTATATACTATAATTTTTTTTTTATGTAATTAAGTGGCAAACAAGCATGCAGTTCACATTGATGTTAAGTGATGACTGCAGCCTATAGACACCCACACAAAGACCAAGGTCAAAATGCAAATGCGTTACCACTCCTGGGGCCTAAGGTGTTATGCCTCTGTGCCGGAAATTACAGGGCCCTACATTACCACCTGACCGGAACACGATAGTGCTGAACACTACCATTTAGCGGCAAGTAAATCAGGTAATGCGGTGGTGCCTACGCCCGCGAGCTCCGTCACTGGAGCTCTACCACCAGTAAATAAACCAGTACCAGTAGTAACGTTTACCATTTACTCAGAGATGACTAAAGATTGAAGTAGAAAATAGAATTTTTGAGGTTCCATAGAAGCGTGGATTAGGGTTGTTGAATGTTCAAAAACATTTATGGTCATAAAGTTATACTGACTTGTGAATTAGGCTAGACAAGATAATGGCTTAGTACCTATTTAATCGACCCATTTAGTTTTCTAGGACTGATTGACTGCCGCGTTGGCTCAGTGGTGCATTCGCAATGGTCAAGCCTGAGGTCCCGACTTCGATCCCCAGGTCGGAAAAATGTGTTATTGGGTTTTTTCAGTGAGGAAATTCCTAATAATAGCCCGGAGTCTGGTACCAGTGCCTCGGAAAGCATGTTAAGCTCTCTCCGGTCGTGTCGGATTGCCGTCCCATCGTACTATGAGAGTGAGGGAATAAAGAGTGCACCTGTGTTTGCGCATACACCTCTGCACTATAATATCTCTCGCGCAGTTGTCATGTCTCCATTGAGATTGGCCGCCGCTGTGGCCGGTCTGGAAGCTATTAATATTTCTAGGACAGATTTTATCATATGACTTGGCTAAGTAACTCTTTAAATTATCCTGAGTGAAACCAAAATAGAAATACTATCTTCTTAATAATTTTCGCAGTTTGAATAACCAATATTTACCTAAATAAAAAATATGCAGGACTCTGTTTGACGTAATGTCTATATAAATAAGAATGAATGAACGAAATGTTCGTAAGCGCATAACTTCCAAACTACTGCACCAATTTACAAACACATATATCATTCTTCTATTTATTTATTTAAACTTTCTGCACAATTAACGCACAAGCGGCGGACTTAATGCTAGACAGCATTCTCTACCAGTCAACCTTAGGGTTACCAGTCAACCTGTTATAGTAGTTGCCCGTTTCTTTCTTTTTTTATTCAACATCGTTGAGATGAATCTATTAATACTTTGAATCGAACATTATCATCCATATTATATTCAACTTTCTTTCCAGCGCTGCTCAGAACCTTAATGTAATTATTAAATTAGATTAAACACTTTAAGTCCAGTTTAACTATAGTTTTAATGAATAAGGAAACGCAATATTCACTGCACGAAGTTATAGGAGCATTAAAAAGTAAAGGCCGAACTGAAGTTTGTTTTGACAAGCAATCGGATCAAATATTAAGAAACCTTATAGCAAAATTCCATGAACTTACGAAGAGTTATATTTCTAGCGAAGAAATAAGTTTCTGCAGTCGAGATAACAAGAAAAGTAAAGAAAAGATCTAACGATACTTTTCGAAAGAAAGAGTTGCAATCAGCTGTTAGATAAAGTTCGTGTTGGCGAAGCGCACAATCTCAAATTGTACGCGAGCAGTTTAAAATTGTAGCCACCTGTTTTACTGGGCGTAGACAACTTTCTTAAATATTTGTATACCGATCTCCAGGCTTTGTTTAAGCACACAGTCCTATTATAACGTACCTTTGTAATTTAACATGTTAAGTATTTGATAATAATACGATAATTGTGTCGAATAAGTACTATTTGCTCCCGGTTTGCTATTCATTGCGAAATTAAATAATACAAGTCTGCTTTCTCAGTTCAACATAAACTATTACTAGCATAGATTAGCTATTAACATTATTATTCAGTTCGCTTTTAAAAAGTATTCACAACATATTTTTTATTTTCCTATTGATAATGTGCAACTCGGGTCTTTGGATTGCATGCATGAGGAGAGTGATGAATGTAAGAGGCACGAGAGGTGAAGATCCAGGATATTTGGCTCTTTATGGTCCTTTGCATACCCCGCAAGAGACTTAGCGAGAATATACATACCATAGATGAAGTATTGTACAGTAGAAAGATCGGCAATTAAAAGATAAAGCAAATGGTATACACTTATGTTAGACCGAAATGGATAGGAGGGCCAATTGGCCTGTATTGGACAAAGCGTTAACTTGCACAACAATAAAACTGTAATATATACGCATAGTTAAAGTTTTTATCGTGATATTTAAGCATAATTTAATTAAGTAAACTATGATTACTTGATAACTATTGTGGTGACCGAACCTTTTTTTACATCTATCCTTCCTCGGGTCGTGACGACTGCCCACAAGGGGAGAAGAATTCTTTGGCGGCAGTAAACACAATAACGCGGGATGAGCAGCAGCGTCCCGCGACAAAATTGCCGTCACTGCGATCGCCGATTCATATACCTGGGTACGTGTCGTTTAGAATCAGAATCAGAAACAGAAACTTATTTATTCATTATATAATAGCCCCCATTGACGGTCAGTTTTTCGTAAAACTTTTGTCATAAAACTGTGGCGTCACTCCAAACGCCTTACGCCAACTAGATTTCCCCATTCACGAATTGAAGCTAATGTCAAATTGAACTGATGCTAATGTCAATCTAAATCTCTAATAGGGGCCGGGTTTTTTGGAAATCCTTGTAAATAGATTTTGATGTGCTAATTTGTTTAGAGTAAAAATATTTGAATCGGAATCAGAATCAGGATTTATTATAATTTATAATTATGTCAATATTGTACAAAAACAAGACACCGATGGCCTGTTACTTAGAAAAAAAAGTTCTTTGAAATCAGTTTGACATCATTCTTTCTGTTATTAATATTGAGCAACAATACTGAACAATACAAATTTTCAGCGAGCTCCAGTGACGGAGCTCACGGGCGTAGGCACCACCGCATTACCTAATCTACTTGCCGTTAAATGGTAGTGTTCAACACTATCGTGTTCCGGTCAGGTGGTAATGTACGGCCCTGTAATTTCCGGCCCACAGGCATAATACCTTAGACCTCAGGAGTGGCAACGCATTTGCATTGAAACCTACAGTCTCATGTAGATGTTTAAAGGCTACAATATTATTTATCTAGCACCCATCCCCCTTAATATTTTTATTTTTTGTATTTGTTGTTATGGCGGTATAGAGCAACGTGGGCCACCGGCCGACCGGGGGGAAGAAGCCATAGCGTTTCTTACCGATGCAAAACAGTTTGTCTTTTTTGCGGGGGGGAAATTTATTTTATTTTTAAAGAAAAATGGAAAGAAAAATTTGGCTTCAGGCGAGGCTCGAACTCGCGACCTACTGGGAATCTAGTCCAGCCGCTCTTCCAATTGAGCTACTGAAGCCCTGCCCGATTTGCCAAATCTTTCCTTCACATCTATTGCATTGCTTTATGGTAGCAGTAGCGCCATCTATTACCAACTATGCTAGTTAGGCAACCGATATAATAGACTTTTCAGTTTATTGAATATCGTAAAGAAGTCGCTTTTACCCTTAATAATTGTTTGATATTATTTCGCATTAACACATGCTTGTGAAATATATATTATATCGGTGAATATATGAATATATTTATATCGGTTGCCTAACTAGCATAGTTGGTAATAGATGGCGCTACTGCTACCATAAAGCAATGCAATAGATGTGAAGGAAAGATTTGGCAAATCGGGCAGGGCTTCAGTAGCTCAATTGGAAGAGCGGCTGGACTAGATTCCCAGTAGGTCGCGAGTTCGAGCCTCGCCTGAAGCCAAATTTTTCTTTCCATTTTTCTTTAAAAATAAAATATATTTCACAAGCATGTGTTAATGCGAAATAATATCAAACAATTATTAAGGGTAAAAGCGACTTCTTTACGATATTCAATAAACTGAAAAGTCTATTATATCGGTTGCCTAACTAGCATAGTTGGTAATAGATGGCGCTACTGCTACCATAAAGCAATGCAATAGATGTGAAGGAAAGATTTGGCAAATCGGGCAGGGCTTCAGTAGCTCAATTGGAAGAGCGGCTGGACTAGATTCCCAGTAGGTCGCGAGTTCGAGCCTCGCCTGAAGCCAAATTTTTCTTTCCATTTTTCTTTAAAAATAAAATATATTTCACAAGCATGTGTTAATGCGAAATAATATCAAACAATTATTAAGGGTAAAAGCGACTTCTTTACGATATTCAATAAACTGAAAAGTCTATTATATCGGTTGCCTAACTAGCATAGTTGGTAATAGATGGCGCTACTGCTACCATAAAGCAATGCAATAGATGTGAAGGAAAGATTTGGCAAATCGGGCAGGGCTTCAGTAGCTCAATTGGAAGAGCGGCTGGACTAGATTCCCAGTAGGTCGCGAGTTCGAGCCTCGCCTGAAGCCAAATTTTTCTTTCCATTTTTCTTTAAAAATAAAATATATTTCACAAGCATGTGTTAATGCGAAATAATATCAAACAATTATTAAGGGTAAAAGCGACTTCTTTACGATATTCAATAAACTGAAAAGTCTATTATATCGGTTGCCTAACTAGCATAGTTGGTAATAGATGGCGCTACTGCTACCATAAAGCAATGCAATAGATGTGAAGGAAAGATTTGGCAAATCGGGCAGGGCTTCAGTAGCTCAATTGGAAGAGCGGCTGGACTAGATTCCCAGTAGGTCGCGAGTTCGAGCCTCGCCTGAAGCCAAATTTTTCTTTCCATTTTTCTTTAAAAATAAAATATATTTCACAAGCATGTGTTAATGCGAAATAATATCAAACAATTATTAAGGGTAAAAGCGACTTCTTTACGATATTCAATAAACTGAAAAGTCTATTATATCGGTTGCCTAACTAGCATAGTTGGTAATAGATGGCGCTACTGCTACCATAAAGCAATGCAATAGATGTGAAGGAAAGATTTGGCAAATCGGGCAGGGCTTCAGTAGCTCAATTGGAAGAGCGGCTGGACTAGATTCCCAGTAGGTCGCGAGTTCGAGCCTCGCCTGAAGCCAAATTTTTCTTTCCATTTTTCTTTAAAAATAAAATATATTTCACAAGCATGTGTTAATGCGAAATAATATCAAACAATTATTAAGGGAAATTTATTTTTGGGGGAATTGACGCACACACGCACAACAAAAATCGTCTATCATTACGAAACTCACAACTTGTCTTTAACAAAATACATAAACAATTTCACACACATTTAAACATCTCGGAGACAGCGGCTTCTCGAAAACAAACTCGGATCAGTCGCTCGACCGATCCGCGTATCGTATATGGTACATCTATCAGTCTATGTTCTTTACATCAGTCCAAAACAACACGAGCGATATTATTGTATTTTTAAGTTTTCAAGAATAAAATAATAATTTTGTGAATAAAATTTACATTTGAAAGGTAAAGGTTTTACAGGTTTTACAGCAAAGAACCAGAGCAAAGCATTATTAAGGACGTCAGTTCAGTCGCACAGCTAGATTTAGTCTAATGAGCAATCTGGCTGCAACTAGTTTTTATTATACGCGTATCACAATTTGGGCGTGCAAAGCCTGCATATGGCTACTTTCCTCCGGTCCGTCGTGGCCGATGGCCCGTGCATTTGTGTGTCTGCTCTATGTAAAGCAACAACGGAAATACATAATTTGTAAAAATTTCAGCTTTCTAGCTATCACGGCTTATGAGATACTGCCTAGTGACATACAGACAGACGAACTGACGGACGGACAGACTGACAGACAGACAGACAGACAGCAGAGGCTTAGAAATAGGGTCCCGTTTTAACCTTTTAGGTACGGAATCCTAAAAAAGTAACTGACATCAAAAAGTTGGAACCATCATACAGTTTATGGATTTTTATAACACGATTTATTCTTGACCGACTACAGTTACAGAAGAGATTGAAGAGTTGTAAACACTATTATTTTATGTTTTTTTTCTTTAATAAATAAGGAAAGTGAGATGAATGAAAATAGGTTACTATATATACGTATTTTCATTTATTAATAAAAAGTAATGAAGTTACGTTACGTTTTTATGTATATAATAAATAGTTATATATATTACTTGTATTTAATAGTTCTCTTGTAATATATTAGTGTAATGTGATATAAAATATATTACTTTGTTTAGTTAGACCGTCGTATTCAGATTATTTTTGAACGTAAAATAAGTAGGTACAAAAATCACTTCCCTACGGCTTTCAAATGGACCATGGACACTTCCAGGTCCTGTCCATGGTCCATTCGACCGTAATCAAATATCAAAAATCAACGATCAAACAAATGAAGCTATTTATTAGTACGAACTGATATGCACTGATACGTGTTGTTCTGCACCATAATTTCCGGCACAGAGTCATAATACCTTAGACCTCAGGAGTGGCAACGCATCTACATTGAAATCTCTGGTTTCGTGTTGTTCTTTATAGGCTACAGGCTTACGTACCGTCAATGTGAACTGCTTGTTTTCCACTTCATCATAAAAAAAAGTTTTTTTCAGCTAATAAAATATCTGCCTCGGTAGCCTAGTGGTAGCAGGCCACTACTACTACGCTGAGGTCCTGGGTTCGATTCCCGGGTAGAGGGTTATCAGAGATAATGGTGAAAAAGCCTTTATCTCTGGTTCTATTGGGATTTTTCAATTTTCTGGAAATTTCCCAGTACCTCAAAGTTTGGTAATGTGCCCGGAGATGTCAACAGGCTCGCCACCTGTTACATGGGCCAAAACGTAACCGGCGAATCGTGGGTGTTTGCATGTATACTTGAATGCATGCATTTACCTCTGCCTACCCCTTCGGGGATTACAGGCGTGAAGTTACGTACGTAAAATATCTGACGCGTAATATTATTAGCCGACCAAAATAATGGGCGATTAAAACCACCAACTTTAGTGGAAAATCCACTTAGTTGGCAACACTGGTTGGATTATGAAATGTACAGAAAAATTCCGGGCGCGTCTTCAGTTAAAACTGTGGATTTATGATTCGCCATTGACGATCAAATTTTAGTTTTACGTCAGTCCGACTGATCAGTTTAACTGATTGTCAGTGGGGGCTATTAGGGTGACAGGTACCTCTTATGACACGTCAAAAACAAACAAAATAAATTAAAGTGAATTACAATTGATATACATGTCAAACAAGATAAACAATATATGTAAAGTCAAGAAAATCACTAAAATAAAACTAAATGTAATGAACTAATGTAAAAAGTATATCAGTAGAATGTCTCACGTACATAACGTGTCGATTACGGCTTATCCACTAGATCTTACATGTGGACATCTTTGAAGTAGGTTTTGTCCAACTGTGGACGTGTTTTGGATGAAATGATAGAGGTTCTCAATTCGGCTGGTATATTATTATTTTTATGTATGAACCAGAGATAAAGGATTTTAAACCATTATCTCTGATAGCCCCGACCCGGGAATCGAACACAGGACCTCCAGGGTAGTAGTAGTGGAAATATTATATACATAATAAATAGTTTTGCATATTTATATAATACATAACTATTTATTATATTCTATCAAATATATCTAATATATTATACCAAACTAATGTATTATAACTATTTTTACGGATTTATCTCGCGTATATTAAACTAAAATGATTTTTAAAATCAACCCGACGTTTCGGTCGCTTTTCAGCTTCCGTGGTCCCGGGCAGACTGAGGTGACATTTGTATGACAGAAGTTTGAAAAAATTATATGTAGCTACCTCCATCGATTTCGTAAACGCCTTGCGTAGCGTAAGTAATTATTGTGTTAATCCTAAAGATTAACACAATAATTACTTATGGTATCTTGAGATCTTGCAGACTGCTGCGGCTGGGATTTAATCTTGCTAAGTATGGGATCCCATGATGTTGATAATCGCCATCCATCTTCTCTATTGAAATTTGGGTGTTTTTTAATTTCAATAGCTTCGCGTACCATCTACTCGCGCAAACTAAAGAAATAAGAATAGACGGCGAGTTGTCATACATTGCGATGAATACACTGACGTCCTAGATAGTCCTAATGTGCATGACTACAAGTGAAAATGACACATTTACTCATCGACGACACAACACAGCTTAATTACTCCTTCGTAAATATTTTTTTTCATTAATTCGTATAGTCGTGTTATAATTTTGTATCGACACACCTAAAATTAAATTAGGTAGGTATGTAATTGTCACGAAGCTTAAACAGTCAGATTTTACAAATTTAACAGATGTGAACATTCATTTCAGCCAAAATCAATAAAGTCCCCGAAAGGGTAGGCAGAAGTAAATGCATGCATTCAAGCATACATGCAAACACCCACGATTCGCCGGTTACGTTTTGTTCGTTGTATTAATTTGCTCGTATTCATATTTAAGTGATTAAAATATAATTATTTGTATATAAGGATTGGCACCGACTTCAAACCTATCAGTAAATAGCACATGAAAATAATAGGTAGTATATAATTATAATTAAATCTTTATAATTTTTTACTTTTCAGTTTTGCAGTCGGTTTTTCTTAACGTAGTTATTTTTATTTAATACTTTCATTATAAATTCACAACTTTTTTGCAGTAGATGTATTTACGCTATCTATACTAATAATAAAACTGTAGAAGTGTTAATTCTGTACTTTAAAAATATTGAAAAAATAAATACCAGGGGATGTTACTAGATCGATACCGAACACAAATATGTGATTAGAAAAATTTTTGTCTGTCTGTCTCTCTATCTGTCTGTCTGTCTGTTTGTTCAAGCATCACAGAAAAACTACCCGTCTGATCACATTGAAACTTGGTATGATTATACTTTAACCTTTGGCGCACAACACTGGGTACTTTTTATCCCGGAAAAATGTCTGTTTGTCTGTGTGTCTGTGCACGCTAATATCAGGAACGGCTTATTCGATTTGCGGTTTTCACTAATATATTGTGGTAAGTTACACTTAACATTTAGTGTTTGTTTCATGTGAATCGGTTCAGAAATAAAAAAGTTGATGTCAATCTAAAGAATCACATCGAATATTTTTAAGCTATTCTGTATCTTAGTTCTATCTTTTAGGGGGTTTCGTACCTAAAAGGTAAAAACAGACACTACGCATTACTAATCCTTCGCTGTCTGTCTGTCTGTTTGTTCAAGCATTACATAAAAAAACAACAACTCCAATTACAATGAAACGTGGTATGATTATACTTTAGCCTTTGGCGCACAACACTGGGTACTTTTAATCCCGAAAAAATGTTTGTTTGTCTGTGTGTTTGTGCACCTTAATTTCAGAAACGGCTTATTCAAATTGCGATTTTCTCTAATATATTGTGGTAAGTTTCACTTAACATTAACCCCCTTATTCATAAACGTATTTTAGCTAAAGTGTTGCTAATCTCTCCTTTGTTTCTTTCTATCCTACACATTTGACAATGCAACACAAATGACAAAGACAAAGCATTCTATAGCTAAAACGTCTCTAAAGTACGTTTATGAATAAGGGGGTTAGTGTTTGTTTCATATGAATCGGTTCAGAAATAAAAAAGTTATGGCAATTTAAAGAATCATATCGAATATTTTTAAGCTATTCTGTATCGTAGTTCTATCTTTTAGGGGGTTTCGTACCTAAAAGGTAAAAACGGGCCCTACGGATTACTTATCCTCCGCTGTCTGTCTGTCTGTCCGTCCGTCCGTCTGCCTGTCACCAGGCTGTGTCTCATAAATATTGATAGCTAGAAACAAGCTAGAAAGCTAACATATTCATAAATTATGTGTTTCTGTTACCGCTATAAAAACAAAATTAATTACTAAAAATTATAAAATGAAAATGTTAAGGAGTCTAAGGGGGCATACAATAAACGTGTTTATGTTTCGTATATTTTTTGCTCAATAAAAACGGTAGCAAGTAGACGCTTAAAATTTTCACAGAATTTTTAGATCTCTGTTGTATATTACCTTCCATAATAAATCTATACAAATAAATAAAATTGGAGTGACTGTTTGTAATATTAAAATAACCGCTTTTTACTAAATGCATATGTATATGCATTTAGTACGGTATATATACCAAAATATTTTTTACAATTATTGTCTGTCTGTCTGTCTGTTTGGCGGGGCTAATCTTGGGAACGGCTGGACCGATTTTGACGGGACTTTTATCTCCATACATACATACATACATACCAATAAGTAGAATTGGAGTGTATCCGACTTTGACGGGACCTCCACGGGTAGGTGGCTGATGTAATAAGGAGTAACTTAGGCTACTTTTATCTCCATACAACCATACTTAAATACATACCTACATACAAATAAATAGAATTTGAGTGTCTCCGATTTTGACGGGACTTTCACTGGCAGATAGCTGATGTAAAAAGGAGTAACTTAGGCTTCTTTTATACTTGCTGCGCCTACGACTTAGTCTGGGTAGATAGATACTGAACAATCATATTTTTTCTCACGTGGACGAAGTCGCGGGCACAGCTAGTTAACAAATAAATTATACGGTATGGAACTTCATTATCTGATTTCAAAAACAGACATCGTTAGTAATAAATAGCGAAACGAATATCCCCATTGTGATGTTTACACGCTAACTCTAAATTGAGCTATACCCAAAGGATAACTAAAAATAAACCAGAGAAAACCGCAGGCGGTAGTACATAATGATTAATTGAATGAAACGGACCACCAGATTTATCGCCGTAGGTAATATATTGGTCTTCGCTACGCAATTTAAGTTGATTGTATTTAATTTACATTTATTAATAATTTATCAGAGAGCAATATTTAACCTACTTTCTGTAATATATGGATCAGTCTGGTAATGGTTGAATAAGTTTGCGTAAGATTGTTGGGAAATGCGAGGCCTTGTTAAAACCCTAAGTCACAAATTGTAGAGAAAAGTTTTGAACGTAAGAGTAATGAGCTACATTAAAGTAATGTTTCCTGTCTATGAATAAATGTAAGATATTGATACTAGAGAATATGGGGTTCTTCGAAAATGGCATCTAAAGAGTCCTTTAGGGCTGGCAGCGCGTTGGCAACGTCCCTGGTGTTGCAAATGTTCGTAGGCGACGGTGACTACTTTCCATCAGGTGGCCCGTGTGCTTGTCTGTCAATCCTTTGACATTAAAAAAATATATATATATATATATATCTTATATATTATTCATAGACAAGAAATATGCTGGTGCGGTCAAAAATCTTAGGAATCGGTGTGCATCTATGAAGATAATGATGAAAGTAGATGAGGTACGAGAGGTATGTCAGGACCGGGATATCTGGCGCTCTACACTCTCTGCCTATCCCGTTAGGGCGTGAAGATACATAACAATAGTTAATACTTAACTTATCTTTTCAAAAGATGAGGATAAGGCATTACATGAGCACAAAGCTAAATTTGAACATGGTCTCGTATGATGCTTAATGATTATATATAAATGTTTTAATGGCATTCAGTTTAGCCGGTCACTACCTTTACATATGAGCTAGGATTTCAGCTTTGCACGTAAAAGAAATGAATGGTAACAAACTCAAAGATAAGTTATCTGATTTACGCTGACGCGTATTTATTATTTATCGGTAAGCGAAGGGTCATTCACTCGTATCGAAATGTCAGAAACTATGAGAGTGAGGTGTTTCTAATTTTGCACAGGGGTTCTTTTTATGACGCAGAGGCTCACTTAAATAGGATTTTTCTAAATTTGAGTTATTTAAACAAATATGTTGTATTAACTTCAATGTCTCTTTGAAGACCTATATATATAGACCTATGTATAGACACAAACTGTTTATTTCAATTCTTTAATATTTGGGGATCCCCCCATATTCTTTATTTTTTGTATTAAAATCGTAAAGCTGTTCATAGAATACATCTACTGACTAAAATTTCAGAATGAAGGTTGTGACCTATGGACGAAGCGACAGGAGGAAAATAGACAAACATGACGAATCTATAAGGGTTCCGTTTTATCACGGTTCGGCTACGGAATCCTAACTTTAACACTTTTTGTTCAGTATTAAAGCTAATCCAAGTAAACACACAGTACTCAATCAACTCAATTAATAATACATCGAGCCTACGAAAGAGACGATCGGCTCGTTTTGACTTCGTAGAGCGTTATCTCTGTTGCACACTGCCCACGTAAGCACTGACGGTATTGGTCAAAACTTGATCGAAATGATCGAAAAACGTAAATAAGTACGGTGCGAAAGAGATAACGCTCTGCAGACCCGAAATAAGCCGAAGTCTCCTCCCAGTCCTAGGCTCGATGTGCAATATTTATTGTTGAGTACTGTAAGTATAATTTGACGTTGCCTTGTTGAGAACATTGAAATAGACTCAGTCGACATCCAATATTCGCATTTGTGTGATATCAAACCTGGATAAAATATAGCATATTGCATCCTAAAGCGGCATATGCCACAGTCACCACATTTAGCATACAGATTGGCGATCGTAGTGGTGGTAGTTTAATAATATATTAAACTACCACCACTACGATCGCCATAATTGTACATCAATAAAACTTTTCGTCTTCAGACATTAGTATCTAAGCTACTATTTAAAACATATTTCACTTCGTTGACGAATTGGGTTCGTGAGTAATGCCAATTTAAAAATTGTAAGAATGACGGCCTTTTTTCGCCATATTTTTTTTATTTTCGTACTAACAAGCGCTAATTTTAAATTGACGGTTTGTGGATTGCTATTATCGCTACGAAAGTGATTTGTACACCAAATAATCACGCCTGTATCCACAAATACCTACCTATGAATGCTTTTCACTGAACACCGAGCACTTTTTTTTGGCAAACTCCAGTCTGCTTTTAGAGCTTTTGCTTTTGCAGATTATAATAAATTGTTTACAGAAAAACTAACGAACACGATCAACTGACTTGAACAGAAACCTCTAGCACTACTACGTATTCCAAATCGCAAAAGCACTCGAAATTCGTTTCAACAAGCACAAAAACAAGGCAGTAGTCAAAACACACAGAAGTCACAGAACGCCAAGTGAATGACGTGACGTCAATAATCAATGACGTGACAGACATGAGGTGACATATCAAAGCGTCAAAAAGGGATGTGTCAACATAGGCGGCTGTCACAAAATATCGATGTTTAAGAATTTCGATCCATTGATCGGGTCCCTTAGTATTTTGTGTTGATTTTAAAACCTAAATGAATGTATTTCAGTAAATCCTCATCTGGTTGTTGGCAAATTAAAATGAAATCTAACGTGTACTTTCACTTATTTTACTACTTATGAAACCGATTTTTTTTTAATATGTTTAATCGATACTTTCTGATACAATAATTATATCCTACGCCATTACATTTCGTTACGTTCCTTTCTACGCCATCATAAATATCAAAGTACATATTTTTTCAAAAACTGTTTTAAATACTTTTCCGGTGGTTTTCAGTATAATATTATACTGAAAAATTTACAGCTCCATGCGCACAAATTTTATGTAAAGTATTTGTTCATGTACAATCTATGTACCATTTTGGCTGATCTCCTTGAAATATGTTAACAAATCCCTTCTATCTCTACAGCGTAAGTTTGCAATAAAAATAATAAAGGGCTTTAGAACCATCTCCACGGTAGCATCAATTTCTCTAGCGGGTCTTATACCACTCAATATAAAAACGAAGGAAATAGCTGAAATAGAACTTACTAGAATAAATTCTACAATTTCTGATCTACCAGATGACATAACCCTGCATAAACCAACACCGCTTAATGAACACGTCCACCCTGCGAAACAACAACTGATTAAAATATACTCAGCTACAAACCAGACTGAGATAGACGAAATATGCGATCAAACCTCAACTCTGATATACACTGACGGTAGTAAGCATAGTGACGATAAAGTGGGAGCTGCTCTTATCATTTACCAACCAGACAAACTACCTATTACCAAAAAGTTTAAACTCCATCCCTGCTGTTCGGTGTTCCAAGCTGAACTCCTAGCAATAAACCATGGCGTCACCTGGATATCTAAATCTCAATACTCATCTGCAGCCATACTAACAGACAGTTTATCGTCACTACGCGAAATAAACAACATGGACTCTACCAACACCATCGTTACATCAATTCAACAACACATAATAAACTCACCGATTCATTTACCTGGGATAGAACGTTTTGACATCTTACATTCTCTAAATTACCCAAGTTTCCATTTAACACAAATTTTAACTGGCCACGGATATCATAAACAGTATCTACATCGTTTCAACATTACGCCCACTGACACATGCCCATGCGATAATACTACTACCCAAACCATTGATCATCTACTCAGAGATTGTATAAGATGCAGTAAGGAACGCAACGAACATTTCACAATCTGCACCATGGTAAACATAAGCCCATTCGACCTCAATGAAATAGCCACAAAAGAAAGCACATGCACATCGTTCAACAACTTCACCAAATTCATCATTAGTACACTCAAACAGTTTAATCAACCATAAATATGAAAAAAAAGCGAATACGCGCAACCAGATCAAAAAAATAACAATAAAGTTGCCCGTATACACTCGCGAGAACTTTGTTGTGTATAACCAAAAAATATGCATCTTCGGGAACGCACTAGGAACCAAAGGGGTTGATAAAAAAAAACTATAAACGTGGTGCCATATCCATTTACTAAAGTAAAATCTTTTTTTACTTTGACTTTGATCATGGATTCGAACTCAGTATCTCATTATCAATCACGCATTTAAACGCTAAACTCCGAAGTACTGAACTTCGACAAACTAAACAACTATAATTTAAGCAGATGTCGACAATTTAATTTGAAAGCAAACATTATGTCCAATTTAATACCAATGTGAATTCAGAGCAAGTCATGGCGGTCGAGATCGAGACCAACAATGCTTACACTGAAGTTTGTAACTTTATCCCGTCCCAAACCCCTCGCCCCTGTCGCGTCCGTCCCAAAGGACGATGTCGTCCATCGTTAGTATGTGGCAGAAATTCGGAGGAGTCCAATTTAGCCCTATTTATGCACCACCCAAGATCCCGTACGTATATTGAGCTCAAGAACAGCGCTAACAAGTTCAATGATCCTATACGGTCTTAATAGATTTCCAAATTGGCTAAACTTCCGTGTCGAGTGGGGTTTTGGACGTATTCACATACACTCAACGTATAAATTAGCAACATAATATTCTTGTTCTTTTCCACATATACGTTGCCTGCATCAATAAGCGTTACAGTTAACCTTTCTCACAAGAAATGGTCTCGTATTCTGAGAGGTAGAAACATTATAGATTTTTAAAGCGACTTACGTTACTATTATATTTCCTAATAAATCTAGTTTCACGTGCAGTTTTATGTTACACCATATTCTGTTAAGTGCAAGCCACCATGCGACATTGCAAAGGTGCAACGGAAGCCGTCTCAGAGGTGAGGCCAGTAATAAAATATAAAGCCCACTCAGACTTCGGTGAAATAGAATTTAAGTCTTTTATTGTAACCCTATATTTCTCACAATATGGTCCCATTTATTATTTACCTATTATCGGTGGTCTATAACTATTATTGCATCTCATTTTTAGTATTTACGGCTTATAAATTATTCCATTGCGATTAAATAATTATCTTGTAAAGAAGTAGCTTTTGACACTGTTGGCCTTATTTTTAATTTATTTTTAGGATAAAGTAGGCGACTTATACTCTTATACACAAGGAATGGGCTTTGCGCTATCAATTTGGTCGGTGAAGAAGATTTTTCCATCCCGAGACGAGTCGTACATACGTCCAATAAAAAAATGGAAAAAATTAATCATATTACATACTAGCTGTGCCCGCAACTTTTTTGTTTGTGTGGAATAGTGGCTTTGGGACTTTGAGCCCGCTGCCCGTTATTTTGGATATACATTTTAGTTAATTTTGGATCATAAACACTTTTAAGTAGCTATAAAAGTCTACTTTGCAGTACCCAATTCTTCCCTGTACACGATATGAGACGTATGGCCATCGGGGATAAAAGCACACAGGCTGCTAAGATTGCGAAAAATTGTTAATTATGTGTTTAATCGCGTATCCACCCTATGCTGAATCGTATTTTTCGAAAAGGCCATTTTAAACTTCTATGCATAATATTTTTTTATAGAAAATTATTATAAAATTTTGTAAAGTTTCAGTCAATTAGTGCTTCTATTAGAGAATGAAAAATAAAAGATAGATCCGTGCATAGTATATATTCTTCTGCCGGCTATACGTAAGAGCTGGCAGAAGAAGAAAATTGAATATTATCGTTGCGCATTTTTACCCACTAATGCCAACGATAGCACCACCACCATCGTAACCACCACCACCAAAGCCATCAACGCCATCACCATCAACAAACACCTACGCTATCAATGCCACCAATGACACAAACGCAACCAAAACCACCACCAACACCACAACCAATGCCACCATTGCCTCCAAAACTACTAACAACACTAATAACGTCATCAACGACGCCAATGCCTCCATCGCCACTAAAAACCACTGCCAGCACCACCAACGCCACCAACAGTACCAACACCACCATGCCACCAATACCATTAACACCACTACTACCACCACCATCACCATCATCATAATTACATCCGAAAGACGACCCGCTGGACAAAGCCTTTCCCGAAGATACTCCTAAAAGTGTTGTGCGTCATAAGGAAAGAATACGCCATAATTGACACGCTTGGCATCCTGAATGATGATCATAGCGGCGATTGTTTTATGCCGGGACGCTGCTATGCGGTATGCTTATTGTTACTAACAGAGAAAAAACCGACCAAGTGCGAGTCGAACTCGGCACGAAAAGTTCCGTAAAAAAATGGCATAAAAATTACGTTTGTTGTAAGGTAATATACAATATACCTAAGACCTAAAAATTCAAGCGTTTACTTGCTACCGTTATTGATATCGAGCAAAAAATAAACGAAAAAAACACACGTTTATTGTATGCCCCCTTGCACCCCTTCATATTTTCGTTTTCAAATTTTTAGTATTTTTTTTTTTTTTTTTTTTTTTTTTTTTTATGTAATGGAAGTGGCAAACAAGCATGCAGTTCACATTGATGTTAAGTGATGACTGCAGCCTATAGACACCCACACAAAGACCAAGGTCAAAATGCAGATGCGTTACCACTCCTGAGGCCTAAGGGTGTTATGCCTCTGTGCCGGAAATTACAGGGCCGTACAGTATTTAATTTTGTCGTTATAGCGGTAACAGAAATACAGAATTTGTGAAAATTTTAGCTTACTAGCTATCACTGTTTATGAGATACAGCCTGGTGACAGACAGACGGATGTATGGACAGACAGGCAGACAGCGGAGGATTAGTAATAGGGTCCGTTTTTAACTTTTAGATACGGAACCCTAAAAAAGACAATATATATTAGGTAGATACAGAATAGTTTAAAAATATTCGATACGATTTTTAAATTGTCATAACTTTTTTATTTCTGAACCGATTAACATGAAACAAACAGTAAATTAATATTTACTGTTTGTTTCATGTCAATTATTTCATGTGAAACTTACCACAATATATGAGTGAAAACCACAAATCGAATAAGCCGTTTCTGAAATAAGCGTGCACAAACACAGACAAACAGACATTTTTTCGGGATAAAAAGTACCCAGTGTTGTGCGCCAAAGGTTAAAGTATAAGTATACCAAGTTTCATCGTAATCGGACCGGTAGATTTTGTGTGATGCATGAACAAACAGACAGACAGACAGACAGACAAAAATTTTTCTAATCACATATTTGTGTTCGGTGTCGATCTAGTAACATCCCCTGGTATTTATTTTTTCAATATTTTTAATAAACAGAATTTACACTTCTACAGTTTTATTATAAGTATAGATTTATTGAAAAGATATTTTGGTTATTCCTTGTTTCAGGGTATTACGAATAATTGAATTAGATAAAAACCAATTAGTTTTTTTTCCAATCCAAATTTATTGACTGAAGTATTCACTCACCACCAATGTGAGCTGCATGCTGTTCCCGACCAGCATACAAATATCGGTACCTCGTGCCTAGTAAAACGTCCATATTTGATTCCAAGTACATACATACGGCCCAGACTTGAAGACCAGAATTGATCTCTACCTTTTAGTCCTTATAATAATACTTAGCACTAGAAAAGTAAACATACTTTTTCAAAATTGTGCAAGTCTAGCAAAACTCAAAGTAAAAGGTGCTGAAACTGCAGACAATGAACATGATAATAAACGTTCTGAAAGTTGTGAGAGCAAAAAATCTAATATGTGTAGTAAAAACTTAAGGGAGCAGTTAAACTTAAGAGTGGAAGTTCTTGGAATTATTTAATTTTTTCATTAAAACCTTTACTCTTTTAATTTAAATTAGTACTTCTTGTACAACTTTTTATTACTTTATGCTTTGAAATATGAATAAAGAAATGAAAATTCTGTTTGGGAGAGTTAGTTTAGTGATGGAAGAGAATGAGTTTCAGTGAATGAGCTCGAGGGCGTAGGCCCACCGGATTACATAATTTATCTGCCGCCAAAGGGAAGTGTTCAGCACTATCGTATTCCGGTTAGATGATAAAATATATGACCTCGGAATTACTATCACAGAGATATAACACACACAACAAAGTATAATTTAAATGGTGAATGTATCTGCCATGCTATCGTTAACGTTACGAAAATTGGGCAAACCATTAGTAAAACTCCGGTTTAAATATTTCAAGGATATAGTTTAGCTCAGATTTGTGATTTTCTCACAGAGATCGAGACGGAAAACGGGGATTTCATGAAAAATCTTTATAAATTGTTCGTCTTACTGCAATGCCTTAAAGCGGCTAGTCTAATGCTAGTATAAGGAGATAACATTTTGAGGCTTACATAGAATCGTTGATACTTCCGATAGAAATATTGTTACAAGAACATCGCTTGGATGAGTGTAGCTCAAACATTTTGCGAACAAATAGGGAGAACATTACTGATTGTATTTGAGTATGTCGATACTGGATGAACATTGCTTAAACTTGAAATATTTTAATATTTTAATTTCCTTACATTTGGAAACCGTTATTTTACGCTACCGTGCAAGTAAATTGGCAGCTACAGCACTCTTTAATAGTAATAAGTTTGGAGATAATTATGTTGACAGAAAACACTCAACAGGTTTTGAATACACGTGTATGTACAATAAGTTGTTTATCGACATATGCATAATAAACATTAGCAAAAAAAACCTCTTACTTCTTGATGTATGCAGCAGTGTGACTACGGGGTTTAATCCCTTACCATGCTACACATGCTTAAATGCCTGCTGATGTTTTACTGTGCAGGACTTAAAGAAAGCCGATTGTACTGAAACTGTTGTGGTGAAATAAAATTTTGGGATAAAAATCAAGTTATCGAGCCGCATACTGTTGTCAAGCGGCGCAGTGCAATTGGTCGCAATAGGCGAGCGTATATTGTTGCGTGGCATTGTGCGCGCACCTGTGACTCGACGCCCCACTCTTGTTTGCAACTAGAGCACACGGGCTGCGCGTCTTTTCACTGCAATTGTATTGCGTTAAATTGTCTTTTTCCATTTACACACGACATTGAGGTAACGGTTTACCTTTCTTGGCTTATTTGTGGCCAAATGCTATTGTAGTTTTGAATGCTTCTTTTAAGAAAGTATTACACGTTGAGCATGTTTGTTTTGGATAGTATTTACTTTTAAGATACAACGTCAGCAGATAATATGTCTTAATATTACTATGATCCCGTTCATACGTGCATCAAATATCACTTCAATTTGAGAACAAGTAATAAATAATCAAACTTTACTCGCTTAAAGCCTAAATTGCAGCGCTCCAGACAAGCGGTGCAGTGCAAGCGCAAAAAGCGGGCGTACATTGTTGCATGGCATTATTCGCGCACCTGGGCCTCGACGCCCTACTCTTGTTTGCAAGTAGGACACGTGTCATGAATTCCACCTCATTTCACTGCAATTGTATTGCGTTGCATTGTCGCCTTTCATTTATTCCACGCTGCATATCGCGGTGACAGTTTTTTATTTCTTGGCTTGTTTGTGTGCATGGCATGGCACACAAACAAGTCAAGGAAAAACATACTTTTTTGTTTTTAATGCTACTTTTAAGTGAGCATTACGCCTTGACCACGCTTATTTTGCGCGGTGTTTACTTATAGGATACAAAGTTAGATATATAATCACTTCAGTTCCAGATGTTACACAAATAACATTTAAGTATATCACATCACTAGTACAGTGTCAAGCGGTAAAGTTAGCAGTGCAGTTATAGCAAACTTATAGTTTTGATACCTTTTATACCTACTCTAGATTAACATAAATGGCATACAAAATAAATTATTAATGTATGTATACATATCAATAAACATTATTAAGATACCTTTGATAAACATAATTATTAATAATAATATTAAATATAACATTCGATTTAAGCGTTAGAAACTATAATAATTAATATATTATATAAATAAGTCCCAGAAACGTTAAAAGCTAATTTATAGCACTTCTGACAAGTAGTTGTAATAAAAAAAACTTATTTTAAACTAGCTGACCCGACAAACTTCGTGTTGCGTCAGAATGAAATAATGTGTTAAAGGTTTGATAGATACGGACTATTTGTATGGGAAAATAAAATTGTGGTTTTTACTATTTCCCTTCAATTTCTTCATATTTTCTTACCTTTTAAACCTTCCCTGGACTTTCAAAAATCATTCAAAACCAAAATTAGCCAAATCATTTCAGCCGTTCTTGAGTTTTAGCGAGACTAACGAACAGCAATTGATTTTTATTTTATTTATATTTTTTATATTTATGTTATATTACATGTATATTTTAAATGCCTAGGTAGCCTAGTCGTAGCAGGCCACTTCTACTACGCTGAGGTCCTGGGTTCGATTCCCGGGTAGTGAGTTATCAGAGATAATGGTGTAAAGTCCTTCATCTCTGGTTCCATTGGGATGTTTCCATTTTCTGGAAATTTCCCAGTACCTCGAAGTTTGGTAATGTGCCCGGAGATGTTAACAGGCTCGCCACCTGTTACATAGGCCAAAAACGTAACCGGCGAATCGTGGGTGTTTGCATGTATGCTTGAATGCATGCATTTACCCCTGCCTACCCCTTCGGGGATTACAGACGTGAAGTTACGTAAACGTTTACGTTTACATTTATATCCTAAATTCTATGTCAAGAGTGAGCGGGGGGCCGCCTAACTCTAATGCTTTCATTTAGGACGTTATCTTGGGTGCGATACGGGACTTCGAAAAGTGTAACACCGAATATTCGTACCGCCTACTAAAACATTTTGCCCTTTTTTATATTTTGGCATCGCTATTACGAATATTGCCAGAGTCAAGTAAAACGATATTTCGTATTCTTAATAAGCAGCGTAAAAGTCAGAGTCAGTCAGTCAATTTATCAGTCCGTCAGTCAGTCATAGTTACAGACAGTAATTCGAGTAAAGCGATGGCTACTTTACCAGAACATTTACAATGAAGTTTTGGAGGAAACCCGAAAGGACGTGTTTCCGCATTATTATTCTATTTCACTACATACGGGCACTGTAATAAGCCTATATCAAACGAAATGCCACAAACTTTATTTCTCTTCTTCACAGTCGTTCACTCTTGGCAGAGTGGTCGTGATTATGGTCTCTCAGTGTTGACCGCAGCCTTCGCGATTGCTCCCCACCGGTCTCTATGTGTGGCACTGCGGGTACACTCTGTGATGGAGGAGCCAGTTGTGGTTTTAATAAGGTCAGTCCCCCGTGATCTTCCACTCACCCTTGCACTACTAGGCGCGAGTCGGGTTTACGGGTGACGTGACCAAAGAACTTGAGGACTCGTAATTGGACAGTCGACGAGAGCCTTTGTTTTATTTTAAGTTCTTTAAGTATGGATGCGTTTGTTCTATGGGCAGTCCAACTTATCCTTAGAAGGCGTCGCCAGCACCACATCTCTAGGGTGTCAATCTTCCTCCTATCTTGCATACTAAGCGTCCACGTATCAGCTCCATAAAGGAAGATTGGAAAGACTAGGCAATTCATTAGACGGACTTTAGTGTTCTTAGTTATTCTTACCATATCTTAATGAGCTTTTCAGTTGCTGATCTTGTTATTGCGCAACGCCTCTTGATCTCTTCAGAATAGTCGCCGCTATTGATGATGTTGGAACCTAGATAAATGTGGCTCCGGACAACTTCGCAGTTCGCTATTATCTTGGTATCCGGTTTGTTACTTGTACTGCGATCGACTATCATCATTTTGGTTTTGTCTCGGTTTATGGCGAGACCAAAGTCAATGCTGGTCTTTTCTAGGAGTTCAAGGAGATGTTTTATGTCATCTTCTGTTGTAGCAAGTAGAGTAGTATCGTCGGCATATCGCAGATTCGATATCATCTGGCCCCCAATGGACACGCCTTTACGCCACAGCTCCAGCTCGATTCTCATGATGTATCCTGTGTAGATGTTAAATAACAACGGTGATAGGATACATCCCTGTCGAACCCCAGCCTGAGTCTTGAAGGTTCCAGATTCTATTCCGTCAACCCGGACAGCCGCCGTCCAAACTTTATTTAATATAACTCAAAAATACATCAAGAAAATGAAATAAAATAAAAGCACCACACGCCTCTTTCAAGGTTTCCGCCAAAACCCATTTTGCTCTTAAGCATAATATATCTGCGGACGAAAACACTCCCAGGAAAAAGTAAGGCGGTACAAATTGACAAGATGATGTCATAACTGCCTCAGTAGCGTAGTGGTAGCAGGCCACTACTATTGCGCTGGAGGTCCTGGGTTCGATTCCCGGGTCGGGGACTATCAGAGATAACGGTTTAAAATCCTTTATCTCTGCTTCTATTGAGATTTTTCCATTTTCTGGAAGTTTCCCAGTACCCCGGAGTGTGGTAATGTGCCCGGAGATGGCAACAGGTTCGCCACCTGTTACATGGGCCAAAAACGTAACCGGCGAGTCGTGGGTGTTTGCATGTATGATTGAATGCATGCATTTACCTCTGCCTACCCCTTCGGGGATTACAGGCGTGAAGTTACGTTACGTTATGTCATAATCGAAAGCTTAACGAAAGCATTAGAGTTAGGCGGTAGGCGCCCTGGTATAGTTCTTGTTAGTGAGTTAGTTTTTATTCCCAACAGACACTAAGAAACATAAAGGTCACAGATTTAAAAATTAAAATTGAAAATGATAATGAACGATTGCAACGAACGTGAAACGTTACACGCAGTAATAAACTAAGTAACAAATCATAAACAAATCTTGAAGCGCTTAAAGCCAAATTTGCTTTTATCAAGCAGCACAGTGCAATCGTTCACAATTGGTGGGCGTCCATTGTTGCATACCATTGTTCGCGCACCTGTGACTCGACGCCCCACTCTTGTTTGCAAGTGGAACACACGGACTGCGCGTCTTTTCCCAGCAACTGTATTGCATTGCATTGTCTTGTTTCATTTATTCCACACTGCATATCGCGGTGACAGTTTTTTCCTTCTTAGCTTATTTGTGTCCGAATACCATTTTATTTTAAAACTAACTGTGCTCGCGACTTCGTCCGCGTGAGAATTTATGATTGTTCAGTATCTACACTGACGAAGTCGCGGGCGCAGTTAGTATAAAAGTAGCCTAAGTTACTCGTCATTACATAAGCTATCTGCCAGTGAAAGTCCCGTCGAACTGTATCTACACTGACGAAGTCGCGGGCGCAGTTAGTATAAAAGTAGCCTAAGTTACTCGTCATTACATAAGCTATCTGCCAGTGAAAGTCCCGTCGAACTGTATCTACACTGACGAAGTCGCGGGCGCAGTTAGTATAAAAGTAGCCTTAGTTACTCGTTATTACATAAGCTGTCTGCCAGTGAAAGTCCCGTCGAACTGTATCTACACTGACGAAGTCGCGGGCGCAGTTAGTATAAAAGTAGCCTAAGTTACTCGTTATTACATAAGCTATCTGCCAGTGAAAGTCCCGTCGAACTGTATCTACACTGACGAAGTCGCGGGCGCAGTTAGTATAAAAGTAGCCTTAGTTACTCGTTATTACATAAGCTGTCTGCCAGTGAAAGTCCCGTCGAACTGTATCTACACTGACGAAGTCGCGGGCGCAGTTAGTATAAAAGTAGCCTAAGTTACTCGTTATTACATAAGCTATCTGCCAGTGAAAGTCCCGTCGAACTGTATCTACACTGACGAAGTCGCGGGCGCAGTTAGTATAAAAGTAGCCTTAGTTACTCGTTATTACATAAGCTATCTGTCAGTGAAAGTCCCGTCGAACTGTATCTACACTGACGAAGTCGTGGGCGCAGTTAGTATAAAAGTAGCCTAAGTTACTCGTTATTACTTAAGCTATCTGCCAGTGAAAGTCCCGTCGAAATCAGTCCAGCCATTCCCAAGATTAGCCCCGCCAAACTTTGTGGAGATATTATTGTTTCATGTGGTACTTATTTGTTAAAGAAATAACATCAGAGAACTTAGACGCAGTCCACAACATTTTTATAAGTAGGAGCCATAATAAAAAATATACGCTTACACTCACTTAGTAAGCCTGCTGTAATATTTAGATACAAAGTAAATATCTATAGGCCAAAAAATATTTGACCCAGTGATCGAACTCGTGACCATCTAATCAAGCGGTTGTCACGCACAGCTGCAACCGAGTCGTCAAAAGGCATGACTAGCATAATATTAAGTGTGTTTACGATATTCTAAAGAATCATGGCACGTTTCATACATTGATTTGTACAAAAAAAGTTAGAAAAAGGTACAAGGTAAAACCGATTAAAAATATTATCTAGGGAACCTAAAGAACATTTTCTAGTATGTAAATTATTTTTAAATCACCGGAATAAAAATCGTTTTTCCTAACAACAGTAAAAGCACTCCATTTTTTTTTCCGGAGAATTAAAATTATTTTAAGTATCAGGAAATGTTGTTTAGGTTAACTGGATAATATTTCCATGCTGTTTTACCGTGTACCTATTTTTCATTTTTTCTGTACAAATCTTGCCATGATTCTTTCAACTTGAATGTCTAAAGTCGAACCTGTGACCTCAGGGTAACCAGTCTAGCCGCTTTACCAGTAACCTACCGAAGTCCCACACCGATGCGTCAATGTTTGCTTTTCCTTGTTGATTTTTAACCGATTTTAGGGTCGGTGAACGACATCCATTAATAACTAATTAATAGCTATACAACCGATATGATAGACTTTATTTTAGACGGTTTATACAATATCGTTAATATGTCGCTGTTCCCTTAGTGGTAAAGCGGCTCGACTGGTTATCCTGAGGTCGCAGGTTCGATTCCTGTACGAAGTCAATTTTTTCTTTCCGTTTTTTCTTTAATTTCACTCGCATGTGTTATTGCGAAAAATAAATAGTTGAATGTCTGATTTATGGAGAGGCATGACCACCACTCACATTGATTGAAAAGTTCTAAAAGTTATATGAACAATATTTGTATCTGAAGTCCTATCAAGATATATGAAATACTCCAGCTATATTGAATTTTTTTATACACAACAGACTAGATTAATTCGGTTTAACTGATTTATTGGACTAGTCTTTGTCAATAGAAAATCAATAGTTTGAGAAACTTAGATAGTCTGGTACACGTTCTTGTATGATTGAAGGCATAAGAAGAAGTAGTAGTTAATTTAATGCGTAAATAATCTACTTCAAAATATAGACATTTTCGTATTCAATGTTCCTTCAAATTAACACAGGTGATACTTATAGTAAACTAGCTGTCGCCCGCGTGTTGTTCGCTTTTCGCATAACCTGTGGAAACTCATCGAATCATTCCATGGCATACCACAGGAACATTTTTTCGGGATAAAATTATGAGTTAATAATTTTACAAAAATCGGTTCAGCAGTTTTTGCGTGAAGGAGTAATAAACAAACAGACACTTAAACTCTCGCATTTATATTATTAGTATGATGACTTTTTCCTGAAACTTCATCCATGTCACTTTGTTTTTTTATACAAAAGGTAGTTTTTGTAATTTCTTTGGATTATTTTTGTATTGAATTTTAACATTATCGGCGCAATGGTTTGGTCGTGAAACTGTATAATATTGACAAAGTTACATTTCTATATACTCATTCTCTATTTGTATAAATTTCTCGTGTCACAATGTTAGTTGCCATACTCCTCCGAAACGGCTGGACCGATTTGCATGAAATTTTGTGTGCCTATTGGGTATGCCTGAGAATCGGTCAACATCTAATTTTTTATACCCCTAAGGTGATAAGGGTATGCTAACCTAACCTATCATTTTTTAAAACATTTTGTTTTTTTTTTTTATATTTCTAAGACGATACGAAGTTCGTCGGGGCAGTTGACATGTTATTAAATAACTTTAGTACGAAAGACTGGTTATATAATTAAATGCTTCGTGCTGCCACTAGACGTCTAATAATATTATTATAACGTTAGGCATACAAATCCACAGACTGAAAAGATATTTACATTTACATTTTGACTTTATTCCAAAGAAATAAAAACCTACTGGATGCTGCGTTCAATCTGAAATAATTTACATTTACATTTTGAGAAAGACAACGATTTTGATAACTTTTGATTACAAATTTACTTGATAATATTTAACTTTTTACTGGTGGTAGAGCAGAGATGGAGCTCGCGGGCGGTGGTGGTGCCTACACCGCATTACCTTATTTATACTTGCCGCTAAATGGTAGAGTTCAGCAGGCCTCAGGAGTAGCAACGCATCTGCGTATAGACCTCTATTCATAGTGAAAAAAAAAACCCTATCAATTTTTATGCAAAACCATAAAAGTTGCAACGATTTTTCGTTTCCACGTTTTCGTTTTTCGTTCCGGTGCCAGACATTGATAATATTTTGAAATGCATGTGTTCGGTAGCCGGCGTGTGACAGCATTGGCCATCTATCATCCTGATATTGCGTGATAACCTACCTATTATGTTATAAGTATTCAAGCAGTAACTATAGATACGCGCGACGCCATTTTTATTTTCATTTGGATTTCTACTTTGTATTCGGATACGCTTGTCAACACTGAATAAACAAAGTAAGGCGTAAGCTCTCTAATAAAACACATATCGGATAGTTGAATAACATTGTAACGTACGAAATCCGTGTTTTTTAGAACAGGAATTTCTAGTTTAATTACACACCAGTTCGCAGTAAATAACAAATATCATACTAATACTTCATCAATAATTATAAATGCGAAAGTTTGTTAGTATGGATGGATGGATGTTTGTTACTCTTTCACGAAAAAATGTTGGATGGATATGGATGAAATTTTACAGTAATATAGGTTATATGTTGGAATAATATAAATAACACAATGCAATTATTAAAAGTACGAGGACGAAGTCGCGGGCAAAAACTAGTATTGAATAAAAGATTTCGATTTTTGCATTTCATCATGTTACCAGAGTGCTAAAAGAATCGTAACAGTACCGGCTGTCACATCGATTTGACATCAGACGAGTGGACACCACTGAGTGGTGGAGAATTCCTCCGCTAAGTTAGTCAATCAACCGAACAACAGCGGTCACACCATTCCAATAAATGCACGCGTGATGGGCATAAAACTATCGCCAATCCGATTTACAAGCATAGCAATTACGGCATATTCTCTCCTAATGATGCGCAACCTGTTGAAAGCAAATTTGGAGAAGGCTTTTGTACAGCAGTGGTGATTTCGGCTAAATGTCTGCCTCACGGCTAAATACTCAAATGTCACTTAAATCTAAGTGGGACTTAAAAATCTTTTGTCTTTATAAAACACGTTCGAACGATAGAGATAGCGCACATTTGAGGCTTGCTTAAAATTGAATGACGTTTGAGTATTCGGCCATCACTGTTTTTATAGAAGCACGACATTAGGAACTTCTGCCCTGCAAGGTTCTCCATATACTCGTATTATGTTGGGTAAAACGTAACAGGGTATCTGCACGTATGTATGGACGCTTACATCTATCTTTAGTTCGGGGAAAACAGTCGTGAATTTATGTTTAAAAAAAAGTCAATGTGACAAAGATGATGAGATAGTTGTTTTTTTTTTGAGATACCTTATTGTAACAGCAGGTTGGCCACTAACCCACCCACCTCCACCAATCTGCATTGGAGCAGCGTGGTGGAGTAAGCTCCAGACCTCCCCCCAAAAAGGGGAGAGACTCGTGCCCAGCAGTGGGACGTATAATGGGTTGCCATTATTATTATACAATACAAGATAAAGATTTGGGATCAGCACTCAATTTGTGTGAAATACACATTTTTCATCTTTTATGTAGTCTTTGAGTAAAATTTCTACGTTATCTATGCTGTCTAGACTAAACTTACGAGGATCAATATTTGCCATTTGACAATGAAGCGTCGATATAATTTTCGAAGAAATTCCATCATTTTTTCTTGTACCGTATTTAAACTGACACCAGTGACACAGTAGCTCACCAAATGACAAAGCCAGAAATTATATAGAACTTTTACCCACTTGAAAACAGTTATTTACCAGCACGGCAAATACCTCTTTTTGCTGAGATTTAATCACTGATTACTTACACACACATTTAATCACTTTTAAACTTGTAGTTTGTGTGTAAACTTAAGACATGTCATGCATGGCACGGCCGCAGTAATACACATATGGTAAAGTACACACAGTAAGGCAAACGACATGGTCCATACAGACTGGAAGTATAAAATCATTCTGATTTCTGCAAAACTTTACGTTGAGTATAAATAAAGTATTTTATATTTAAAGAACAGTTCTTTGATATAAGTACCTAGGTTTGTTGTTGCTATTTTATTTAAGTACAATCGTTTTTCGGGTAGATCGAAAATCTATGACAGTAGTAATGTTGACCGATACCTACATTGTCAACGTTTCAATAGTAAACACAGCGTTTGTAATTATTTAAAAATAATTTTATATTAATTACATATACGAAAATAATATGTTTGGATTAAAACTAACTTTGAGGGATTAAAACTTGAGTTAGAACGTTTTAAAGTACTTGATTGTTATTTTGAGTAACGCAATTGATTGCGATTCTAATTAGGAACAACCATATTCAAGACTTTTTTAACGTAATTATTAACCTCAAGTTATACAGAAAAAAGATTTATTAACTAAGAATTCTATTTTCATAACATAGTTTTTCTTTAATTTACATTTCGTGTAAATGGTGGGTCACAATCTGTCATTGTCATTTCGAAACTCAAGTGGCAGTGGACAGGAGGCATAACTAGAAGAACCGAAGCCGGTCGTCGGTTCTTCTAATTATTGTTTTAAATCAATCATTTGGTAATTTTGCATTCGTCTTCATTAATTTAACTTGTCAAGTTGGTATTCACAAACAAATCGAAAATTTCAACGATTTCTACCATCTACAACTACTATCGCGAATATTGATTTAATATAATATGTTTATATGGTAAAAAGCATCAATCTACACGACAATCAACAACCATCTGCCATTTTCAAATGTGTTTTGGGATAAGGCAGCAAACGTCTACTGCAAGCCTGTATACCCATGAAACTGTAAACAGTAGTCGTCAACGCGTTTGCCGCAAGTTGATGCGTCACGCAATATCAGAATGATTGATGAGCGGCAGTCGACCGCGTTCCCAAATCCCGAGTGACCACGGCTTTGTGCTCCCGGTTTATACACTGATCACTTCAATAATTCCCTAAACGCCACAAATGATAGAGACCCAACTACATTTTAAATGTATTGAAAGGCTGCGAACTTCATAATTAACAGGAAAAGTATTTTAAAACGTCAGCTTTAAAGTTCGAGAATTTCCTATTATGAAAAATATGACTTCAAACCACGCGCTTTTCTTAATACTCGTACACAAACTTTACCATTTTGTCATTGATTCATCTAGTCAGTTCGTCTCCACAAAAATATTTTACCAAGATAACATGATTGTATGATAGAAATGCTTAGGTACAAGCATACAAATAAAGTTATATATAAATTGATATATCACGCAATATCAGAATGATTAATGTGCGGCAGTCGACCGCATACCCGAATCCCAGGCGACCATGACTGTTTTCTCCCGGTTAATACACAACGCACTCCACACTTAAATTATTCCCTAAATGCCCCTAATAAAAGCAAGTTCATTGCACACCATCAACGACACAACGCAGCTTTGCACACACAGCATTAATTGAGAGTAACATTTTATTAACACCTTCAAAATCACTGCGGATTCTTACTTGACGATGCTGACAGTTATCCCATTTATCGAGCAAACGCTAACCCATAACCCAAACGCGGGTTGTAATCATAAACAACAGTATCACGATTTGTCATATATCATCCAACCATTGTTCAACAGTTAAGCAGAAAAACCAAATTAACATCAAATTTGAAAAAAATGTATTCAAGAACAATAAAATATCCTTTGCAAATATTAAACAGCGAGATATTTTCTTTACAAAGGGCCAAAATACGGCGTCCAAAGTGAAGAGCCAACGTACATAGCAGTATTTGCTTCTCGTCAGACAAATTTGTGGACGGCACTCGACACTGGTAGTGAAATTCAAATAAATCGTAACGAGCCCCGACTTTATGCATAAATACGAGACGTGAATGGAAGACTGTTGTGGGTTTTGTTTTAATTATATTTTATTCTTGTCTGAAATATTAAAATAGCATACGATCTTCTAAGCAATAGTCAAGCTAATAATGGAGTCCAATTTTAAGGTGAGCTATGTCTAGACAAAGTGTATTTTGGTAGAGTTCCTTGTTTAGAGCACTTTGGTAGAGTTTCTTAGGTCTCTTGGCATTAACTAATCTATAAAACTTGCTGCTAAATGGTAGTATTCAGCACTATCATGTTCCGGTGAGGTGGTAATGTACGGCTCTGTAGTATCCGGCATAGATGCATAATACCTTAGGCCTCAGGAGTGGCGACGCACCTACATTGAAATTTCTGGGTTTACAGTATTACTTTCCACCAATGTAAATCGTATACTTGTTTTCTACTACATGACATAATTTTTTTTAATATTCATATATTGAAATAAAACTATTTTTACGGATTTATCTCGCGTATATTAAACTAAAATGTTTGAAAAAATTATATGTAGCTACCTCCATCGATTTCGTAAACGCCTTGCGTAGCGTTCAGGATTAACACAATAATTACTTATGGTATCTTGAGGTCTTGCAGACTGCTGCGGCTGGGATTTAATCTTGCTAAGTATGGGATCCCATGATGTTGATAATCCATCCAATCCCATCTTCTCTATTGAAAATTGGGTGTTTTTTTAATTTCAATAGCCTCGCGTACCATTCGTGGAATGGGTTTGTGTTCTCTAGCGAGTATTTGAATTTTATCAAACCGGATGTAATGGTTCGGCTTATCCGCTATGTGTTCACAGACTGCAGACCTCCCTGTTCTTCGGTTTTTGACATCAGCAATGTGCTCTTTAACGCGGGTGGATACAGCTGTCTTCGTTTGACCAATATATGAGAGTCCACAATCACAATCTAATTTATAAATGCCAGAATTTTGTAATGAAATATTACTTTTAATGGGTCTTAAATACTGATGAATCTTTTTACATGGTTTGAAAACTATTTTAATGGAATTCTTTTTTAAAATGTTGCTGATTTTATCTGTGACACCCTTAACGTAAGGTAGTATAGCTGGTTGTCGTTCTACTGTAGGTGGTTTCACGCGGCCTCTGTGACGGACGGGTGGTACATGGAGCTTGTTGTTATGTAGCACCTGGCGTAGGTGCTTCAGCTCCCCCTGAAGATGGTGGTCGTCACAGATGCCTCGTGCTCTCTGAAATAGAGATGAGCCAACGGCAGATAAATGTGCCGGGTGATGGTGTGATTCACCATTAAGGTACCTATCAGTATGGGTAGACTTCCTAAACACAGTGTGACTGAGTGTGTGAAACCTTTGATTACTAAAACTGTTCAATCTTTATTGTTCTATCTCTAGTTTCACCTAACTAGTGCGGAATTTCCACAGCATTCCTTTTACATTATCTTGTAGCTAGGAAGTATTATTAAATTAAATATTCAATCAACGCATATTACCTATATTAACGCACAGGATATTGTTGGAAAGCTTTGCCCAATACAAGTTCAGCGGATATTCATTACTACAAATTAATTAAATACCATGACCAGCGTCTGCTGGATTATTTAAATTTTAATTAAAGAATGAAAATATTTAAATTTCGATTAGATCTTTACTTTCAAAACGTATAGAAATCAAAATTTACCTACAGTGAATAATAATTACATACAGTAAAAGTAAAAATAGTCATTAGTTGCAAATTAAGACTGGATAATAGGAATAAATAGCATAAGTAAATATGGTTAAGAATATTTTGCATAATATTAGTAAAACCTTAATAGGACTATAAATAGTTTAAGCAAATAGTATAAAGTCAAAATAAGCAGTAATTTAAAAAAAAAGTAATAAGCCAATGTAATGAAAATGTATAAGTATAAAAAACAATGTAAAAAGAAGAATGCTGTAGAAAGTATGAAAGATTGAATGATAGAAAGATACAGAATGAGGAATAAAAGTGCGAGAGGAAATCGAGCGAGAACTAGTATGAAGTGGAAACAGAAAAATATAGGCTATGATTAAGTCACAGGTACTTTGTACTTAATAAATAAAAAAAAAATGTAGACTGGAATAAAAACTAAGTGGAAATATCGCAAAATTTTATTAATAATTATGTATAACGATATTGATTAAGCAAATTGTACGTAACACCTACATACTCGTACTTTCTATTTTATAAGGTTATAGTGAAAACTGTTCTTAAATCGACTATTTATATGAATTACAATGAACTATTAGAAAATAGTAGGACTTAAGAAGAAGTCATAAAAATATTTTTGTTCAAATAATTTTTTCTCTGTTTGTATGACGTGAAGTTCAGCTATTAAAAAACTTTTTCTCAATCGTTTTGTTTTATAAATTGTTAATTTGCCTTCGAAGTCAGAGTGATTTAAAATCCATTTGACTTGTGATGTAGGTATTCCATCTTATTTAGTTTTATTTGTTTTCTTATCCCACCAGCGAACAAGCATGAAATATAATAAAAATAGTAGACAAATTAGTAATTCATAAGATGAAAAGCGAGTTCATATTGAATTTACATTTAGTAGCAATAAATCTTATAGAAACGTTGACTAGAATAATACAAGATGTAAAGAGATACGACAGTAGGTACGAAGCTCGACGTTACAAGCTCAGATAGAAAACTGTGAAGGAAATTCAAATAAACGCCAGTAAGACTGGATCGTTCAGAGAAATGGATTTGGATTTGTTTTTCGGAATGTGAATAAAAAATGTTTAATATTCGATGGAATCTAAGGCGGAAGAAATGACTTATACGCATGCTAAATATTGAACTGGTTTTAGTAAAACGAATGTGATTCTTGGTTTAAATCTTTTATATTGTTTGTTCTCTTATATCTTACATTGAAATATTCAAGAAAATCTATTTTTTAGGTTAATATTTTTTTGGACAATATGAACAATCGTCGTCGCATTTAATCGATTTTTTTTTAATTATCAAGTTGGCAAACAAGCATCATGCAGCTCACATTGATGTTAAGTAATGACTGCAGCCTATAGATGAGGTCAAAATGCTGATGCATTGCCATCCCTGAGACCTAACCTAAAGTGTCAAGTCTCTGTGATAGTTATTACCTACGGGGCCATTAATGTATGGCCATCTAACCGGAATACGATAGTGCCGAACACTACCATTAAGCGGCAGATAGGTTAGGGTAATGCGGTGGTGCCTACGCACTCGAGCTCCTATACTTGGAACTCTACCACCAGTAAAGTATTAAGTTTCTACAAAATATATATAGATAATGATCTCAGTCATAGTACTATTTTTTTTTTAATGTAATGAATTGGCAAACAAGCATGCAGTTCACATTGATTTTACGTGATGACCGCAGCCTATAGACACCCACACAAAGACCAGAGGTAAAAATGCAGATGCGTTACCACTTCTGGGGCCTAAGGTGTAATGTGCCTGTGCCGGAAATTACAGGGCCGTACACTATACCACCTGACCGGAACACGATAGTGCTGAACACTACCATTTAGCAGCAAGTATATTAGGTAATGCGGTGGTGCCTACGCCCGTGAGCTCCGTCACTGAAGCTCTACCACCAGTAAAAATAATATTAGGGTCCCGTTTTTACCTATTAGGTACGGATCCCTAAAACCGACATCGAATGCTATTGTAAGGTTAGTCGAAAGTTGCAAGGATTGTGGCGAACATCGAATAAAAAAGTCGTGTGATCGTGACAGAAGTGATGAGATGAATAAACGGGAAAAGTGGGAATGGACTCGTCACGTCCGTTGTCCCGTCATGCATTGTGACGTTTGTTCAAAGTTTCATGTGCACATTGCCATGTTCTTTGTAGTATTGAGTGTGGACTCTACTGAATAGTAGTTACAACTACAGTAGAGTACAAGTATACATCTGTATTTAATTTTTATCTTGTTTTTGTGTAGATGTCTTTTAGGCTGCAGACGTCACTTAACATTCGTGTTAACATTACAATGCGTTTTTGCCAACATTATTACATAAAGATACATTGCATTATTCAATTTATTTATATATTTCATATATTTAGGCTTCTCAAGTGTGTTTCTAAATCGTCAAATTATTTTTACTCTATAGTTAATAATTCCTTATAATAATAATAAACACAAAAGGTATTTAAAAACGATTCAATTATTATAAGAAAATGATTCATTCCGTTCAAAATCCTTAATCTCTCCATCCAGTCATAAAAACAATAATTAACTAGGCAGAGTTCCAATTAAGAGCACTCAACACTGAGAAGAACTCTCCTGAAGAAAAAACCTGGGGAGGTGTGTCAGGACCGGGATATCTGGCGTTCCACACTCTCAGCCTAACCCGTTGGAAAGCTGGCGTGAAGATACATACATACAATAATAAAAAATATGAACGATGTGAACGCCGCAAGCAAAAATTTAATATATACTAATAATAACTAGCGAATCGTTCATGATGACAAAAAACCTCTCAGTAACTTGAACAAACCAGTCCACACCATCAACACCCGTTCATGGGTAATATGCATGTGGGAGCCATTGCTCTCTTCGATCAATTTGAAATGAGGTGGGCAACTCGTCATACGATGCCACCGAAGGCAAAAACACTTAAGCGAGCAAGATTATTTCAGTCATCAGTGACGAGGTATAACCTCTGATTGGTATTTAAAGATGACTATATTGAAACTTTCATATTATAAAACATGCAATTGCAAACGTCAAAGCAAACAAATTCTCAACCAAATCATTAAAGAACTACTACCTTCATATAATCCATATCTGAAATCGCCTCCCTGAAATACTTTTTAGGGACATTCCTTTGGTATAAGACTCAATAAATTTTGGCGTACAAAGTAACATCGTACAATACGTCCCATTACTGCGCTCAAGCCTCCTCATATAAATTAGGGTGAAGCGGTCCACATTCCTTACGGACCCAGTGCAGATTGGAGGATTCTCTGCTATATTTAAATCACGTATGGGCAAAGTAAAATTAATATAAATAGATCGATCCCCGCGTCTGTGAGTTATAGAAAGAGAGTTCGTGACAGATTATGTGATATTGAGGGACGTTCATTAAGAAAGAAAAATATATTTATTTGGACAATACTTAATAAAAAACAAAACAGAAAAAAACAGTAACAAAACTTATTAGGTAAATAAAAAAAAATAGAATTAATACAAAACAAAACTAAATTAGGAAATTATCAAAAAGGGTCCCCAACTCAGCATTGTGCCGTATTTAATAACCCGCCGCTGGTATTAATATTAAAATGATGTTTTTATGTAATCATAATCAATAACCAAGTAGTAGCTCAGGTGGGTGTAAAAGTAAAAAAATGTAATGATCCCCACCAGTGGGGATTCTTGGTGAAGAAAAAGAAATAAACCAATTTTTCTCCCTTTCTAATATGCTTACATCAATGTAAGAATGTCATTGGCTTACATATATCTTCTGTACGAATTCTGACCAAAGGGCCGACCGCGTAACTCTAAAACTTTCGTTTAGCTTTCGATTATGACATTATCATGTCAGTTTCGTAACGCGCCTAACTTTTTCCCGGAAGTGTTTTCATCCGCAGGTACATCTTAAAAGCAAAATGTTTTAATAGGCGGTAGGTACGAAACTGACAATATAATGTCTTAAACGAAAGCATTGGAGTTGGGCGATCGCCTCCTCCCATACAAATAGTGATTACATGAATAAGTATATATTTATATATCTACGTTATATTTATTAGAACATTGTCATTTTTTTGTGAAACGAAAAACTTTTGAATATGTACATACTTTTATTGTGTCAAGTGATATAAAATGTCCTCAGTGGCATTCTGGAGTAAAGAGAGCCTCAATGATTCTTTGATATATATAAAGGATTTTTATTTATCAATATAACTAACTCCAAGTGTTCTGTCAGACGGTTCTATATTCTTTATTATGAATGTAGTATGACATAATTTCCATATCCTAAAATACCTGCTCCAAACCTATTTCCAGCTCTCAGACTATCAGCTGTTATCCAGTAGGCACATTAGTGCCTCTGACAGTTCATTCATCTTGTTCGTTACTCGGTTAATTAAGTCCTGCCGCAGAGGTGTCGTAATTTCTCTGTTGATTTGTTAATTTCCGACAAATGTTAGCGTTTAAATAAATAGATTCATTGATAACGATTGGAAATGGAAATGTATTGTCAATACTGACGTGTTATATTTGGGTTGATTTTGGGTAAAACAAAGACAATGTTCAATTCGAGTTTGTGGAAGTAAGGAATATTTCAAAAACAAGTAACTCATTTAAGGACTCTTTGTTAAATATTAATTAAGTTGAAGAAATACCTTACTTACAACGTAGCAATATCGTCGACTATTTTCAATGTAAATATAATATTTTTTTAATAATTTGCGTAAAGAATGAACTGATTGGACATTTGCTAACCGTTATCATAAACACAAAGAAATGAAGCTTCTCCCCATTAGTGTCCAGATGTTATGGATGTAAGAGTAAACATCTAAACTCTGAAAGTGCCACTAAGAATTATTCTAGAGAAATTAGATTAAAGAAAACACATACCTGAATATTTGAATTACAAAGCATATCCACAATATTTTATATTAAAAATGCATCCATTGTTCTCTCTGTCCACTAATTTACAAACCAAATGTATGTTACATTAATAATGGGAATCCATACCACAACCTAAACCTAACATTAAATTATAATTATATGCATGATTGCATTTGGTACGGGGATATTTAATAAAGTTACCAATATTAATTCTAAAGTATATTTAGGTACATGCATTTTCAGGACACGTCTAGTGCAACAGTAAATGCAGTTGGACCACATGGATGGTCAGTGAATACTACAGGTTATAGACATGTTTACAAAAACCAGATAAAGTATAGAGACGCGTTGCCGCCCCTGGTTATTTTGTGGTAGTAATAATGGAACCATACTTTTATGGGAACTCCCATGATTGTTTTTTCAATTCAGTCAATTTCTCCCTATACTTAGAGATGCTAATACATAGATACATAAATTAAAAAAACACAACTTTCATACAATTTTTGAGAGTTTCCCTCGATTTTTAGGGTTCCGTACCTTAAAAGGAAAAAAGAAACCCTTATAGGATCACTCGTGCGTCTGTCTGTCCGTCTGTCACAGCCAATTTGCTCCGAAACTACTCGACCAATTGAGTTGAAATTTTATGAATATATGTAAATTGGTGACCCAAAGATGAACACGTCAAGTAAAATAATAAATTTTAAACAGGGGGGCTTTCAGGGGGTAAATCAGAAAATAAAAAAATAATATTTCGTAAACTGTATCGTGTGACATATCAAATGAAAGAGGTTGTTTGTTGTCAGCATCTCAGATATTTTTTTTTTATAATTTTTGCATAAACAAATTTGAAGTTATTTAAGAAAAACGACGAAAATTTACCATTCCCCCTTATCTCCGAAACTACTAAACTTAAAATTTTGAAAAAAATGTGGAAAATAGTTCTTTGCCTATAGATTACTGGAAAACCTATAAGAAGTATGTACGGAATCCTCACCACGCGAGTCGAACTCGCACTTGTCCGGTTTTTCCATGATACCAATACCAGATCCCAATTTGGTGGCCATAGCACCAGCTCAGAAGTTTTACTCCTGAGGTGACTGAGATCTTAGTTGTTGTCGTGACTGTGTTGGCGCGGTATAGGATTCGAGGCACGTGCCCCTTTTCCTCGGCATCTTCTGCTCCCATAGTAATGGGAGCGGCGTCTTGTCTGGGTGGCGCAGTGGTAAGCGCCGCGTCGCCGATTAGGCGCAGCGACGGAGTAGGCGCCTCCCAAGTGTGGTGGTGCCGCGATGACAGCGGTGCCGCGGCGGTTGGTATTGCGGCGGCGGGGGTGTCGTCACGGCGCGAAGTGGCGTCGCTGCGGCGGCTTCCGTCGCCCAGCGTCGAGTTTTGGGAAGCCAACAGGGGCGAGCATCCACCACTCCAGTGGCAACGCCCGCAGATATTGCGCGGTCGTAGCCCGGACCGTAGTCGGACCCGCGACCGCATCCCCGATGGAAGCCCCCACGTCCGGGAATCGAACCCGGGTCGGGCAGGTTGCGTGACATCGTCACAGGGCTCTGCATCTAATGGCGAGCCCGGCCGAGCTTGGCTCACTAACGTATCGGATCACGATTCGGGATCGGGGCTCGGACATACGTCGGCGTCCCGGGGTGTCCGGGTTGATACCACGGAGAGGATTTCGCGCGGGAGTGCCCTCCCGTCAGGCGGCCTGCTATGTAGTGGGGCAAATCCGTGGAGGTGTCCGTGAGGTCCGTTTTTCGCACGATAGTACATACCGCGCGCGAGACGGACCACGAACTCCTGAACGGATTCTACACGCAGGTCCCGTGAGATGACGTCATTTCTGACGTACCTCCTTGGTTATCAAGCGTAGACACACGTTTTGCTGTACCTGTAGGCGACGTCGCTGCGTAGTGGAGCACAAGGCGTACCACGCTGGTGCAGCGTACGTCAACCTAGTTCGAATGTAGGTGTAGTAGATCCGCAGCTTGGTGCTCAACGGCAGCCTCGACTGCAGTACCGGACGTAGCATCGCTCGAGCAGCCGCCGCCTGGCGCACCGCGTTATCCACGGTGGGCACCATGCGCAGCGCTCTGTCGATGGTACACCCGAGGTACTTGACCGACGGCTGCCATAGAACATCTTGGCCGTGGAGCCGTAGTGGTGGTAGTCGGTAGCTAGTCGGTAGAGGTCTTAGTTGTTACACTCTCTCTCTTTGTACCAGAAATTAAAGGGCCGTACATTAGCGATTGCGCTTAACGCAGCATTACCTAATCTACTTGACACTAAATGGACTACCATTTAGTGTCATGTAGATAAGGTAATGCGGTGGAGCCTACGTCAAAGAGTGGTACTGTAGTACTGAGTGTAGTACTGAGTAGTATTGGGCCTTGGAGCCTAAGTCAAGAGTAGTACTGTATAACCCAATAAAAAAACAAAGAATTCTAGGGAAATATTCAAATATTTACCAATTGAAATTAAAGCTTAACATTTATATATTCAAAAGCTTCTCTCTTCGCTTCGAATCTTAATTATACGCTTAATAAGGAAAAGATGGTATATTCTAATAACATTTTATATTCATGAACTCATTTAATTTGTCACTCTTAATGTGTTTTCGTGACAAATTCTGAAACAATTATACAAATACAGACGTGCCAGTAAGACTCTTAAATAAGATATAATTTGAATAATAAACTTATAAACTAAGTCAGTAGGAAGTCTTAAAATAATCTGGGATCAAGTCGAAACTTTGTGATAAAGGATCGACGCTTGAGTTAGCAGTTTATTAATATGTAACACAACATAAACTTTTAAAGTCGCTCATTTATACACTTTCTTGTTTAATGAAAATTACAAACAAGTAGATACTCAGATGATAAAATGATACTGTGTTACAGTTTAAGTATGTTCACCATCGCATGCTGGCGTCGGGACGTGACGAACCTACCGCTCTAGCGGAAGAATTTTCTTCTGGAAGAGAATTCTTCCACTAGTGCAGTCAGTCAACTGAACAATGGTGTTCAAAGTAATCCAATGAGGCGGTAGTAAGACTAGTAAGTGCGATAACGCAAGATGGGCAGCAGCGTCTTGCGAAACTACGATGAGAGTGGCGATTACGGCATAACCCTTATGGGGAGGCTTCGTTCCAGCAGTGGTCATATTTTGGCTGATATGATGATGATTTTCGCTCTAGCAGTTCACAACTACCTTTTCTGGGTTGCCTTCATCCAGCAGTTGTTCCAGGTCCTCGACCCACACGGAGATCGCTGTAACGTATACACATCTGAATAAAACCTAAAAAAATCAATGCTAAATCACTTTTGGGAACTAACACAGAATCGTACGTTTATCATCTGAGCAGATCATGGTAGCGTTAAACACTATTTTTAGTTTAAGGTACTTATGATGGTTTCTGTTAATATTTTACTTTCTCCGCGGTTTGAAGTGAAGAGTAGTTTCTACTTCACTCCACTTTAAAGAATAATTATGAATAAAAAAAAAAAACTATGAATAGTTTTCGGTGGGATATGGTAAAGCGGCTGGACTGGTAATTCTGAGGTTCGATGCCTGTCCGCAGTCAAATTTTTCTTTTCAGTTTTCCTAATTTATTCTAAATTGAGCAGCCTTAAAAAGATACCATTGTATTCAAATTAGTTACTAGCTTAGATTTAAGCAACATTTTCATAATTTGTGACGGACCGTAGGTGTGCGGAAAATTGTTAGCGACAATACCCACTGTAACGGAAGCCGTGACATGATGTCAAGCGACGGCCGCGGAAAGCGCCTCACATCAACCAGTAGGACCTCGTACTGCACACTTATGTAAACCGTAAACCTCCTCTTCACTATTAATGGCTGCTAAGGCTTAACTTTATAATAAACGCCGACTATATGGCGAATATGGCGATATATTGTTACTTTATCCGATGTAGATCGGATCGGTCGATATACTCAGGGTTAATCCAAAGATATCGTTATGTGCAAAAGTTGTATATACTGGTAAGTTATCTGAAAGCCCGTTTATATTAAAACATTTACCAATACTGGCCTAGATTCAACCAATATTTTCATCATTTAATTTTATGACGGACTGTCACACACGGTGACACAGAAAATTGTTGGCGTGACTTATAGACGTCATGACACGTTGTCAAGTGGCGGTCATATGAAGCGATTATCGTCGACCGGGTGGTCTTCACACTACACACGAATGTTAACCATAAACATTTCTTTACTATTGAGGGTTGACAAGGCTGATCCTTGGTAACCAATGTTTATATGATTGGAAATTCGTTATTAAATTAGTTAAAGTATTTTAGAAATCCGATATTTTGTATAGCCCCGTAATAATTATCACAGACATAACAATTAAGGTCTCAGGGATGGGAACGCATCTGCATTTTGACCTCTGGTTTTTATGTAGATATGCATTGACAGATATGTATAGCATATTGATGCTGCAGATATAATTTAACATCTATATGAAGTGCATGCTTATTTGACACCTTTGTTATATTAAAAAATCTGGAATCAAAACACATACGTTAGGGTTAATTTATATGTATAAATTAATCACAAAATAAGTACCGGTTTTCTCGTAAACAACGGGCTCTTTGGTAAAAATCAAAGAACCCGTTTATAAGTTACCTCCTTTCTAATATTAGCTTAGCAATGTGTTTATTATTTATGACGGACTGTGACACGTGGAAAATTGTTGGCGTGAGTAATGGAAGCCGTGACACGTTGTCAAGCAGCAGCTACGGAAAGAGGCTGACGTCGACCGGGAGGACTTCGCACTGCGTAATAAAGTTAACCATACCTTCCTTTTCACTACTGCCGGCTAAAAAGATTTGAATATTATATTATAATAGCGATATGTTAGTACGAAAAGCATTTCAAAAAGTCGATATTTTCTTGAGCCAAAAGAAAAAAGAAATAGTCATAAATACACTCAGGGTTAATCAAGGTATCATTATGTTGAAAAGTTGTTTGTAGAGATACCGGTATTCTACCAAATACTTTCTAAAACTCTCGTCTAAGACTTTTTGAACACTGTTCAAGGATCAAGCAACATTTTCACTATTTATGACGGACTGTAGGTGACACATGGAAAATTGTTGGCGTGAGTACTGTAATGGATGCCGTGATATGGTGTCACGCGGCGGCAGATGGGAGCGCTTCACGTCGACCGAGAGGACGTCAGACTGCACACTAATGTAAACCATAAACCTCTTATTCACTACTGATGGCTGCTAAGATTTTACTTCATAACGATCGCCGTCTTTAAGGCGATACATTAATAAATAATGCGATTTAGAAAGTTGTATTTTCTGGAGTCAAAAGGTTAATCTAAAGATCATTATTATTCGGGTAAGTTGTATATACTATCAAGTTATTAAAAAACCCCTTTTGTATTATAGAAAACATTTACAAATGCCGGCTACGATTCAAGCAATATTTTCATCTTTTATGATTTAAACCGTAAACCTCTTATTCACTAGTGATGGCTGCTAAGATTTTACTTTATAACGATCGCCGTCTTTAAGGCGATACATTATTATACTCGTATAATGCGATTTAGAATGTCGATTTTTCTGGAGTCAAAGGGTTAATCTAAAGATCATTATTCGGGTCAGTTGTATATACTATTATGTTATAAATAAAAACCGTTTATATTTTATAAACCATTTACAAAGGCCGGCTAAGATTCAAGCAATATTTTCATCATTTATGATGGACTGTAGGTGACACGTGGAAAATTGTTGGCGTGACTAATGGAAGCCGTGACACGTTGTCGAGCGGCGGCCGCGGGAAGCGCGTCACATAGACCGGGAGGACCTCACACAGCACACTAATGTTGAAACTATATTTGTTTAAACCTTTCTATTCACTACTGACGGGTATCATTATCTATAATATAAAAATAAGTCGGGTTTTCCTTCCTGACGCTATAACTCCAGAACGCACCAACCGATTTCCATGGTTTTGCATTCGTTGGAAAGGTCTCGGGCTGCGTTTATAGCAATAAGTTATTTATAAAATGTAATCAACGCGGGCGCCGCGGGCAACAGCTAGTGTAGGTATAAAGTTGTTTATGTAAGTGTTATAACAGATTTAACAGATTTTGTAAGGCGGCCGCTGGAACGTTGGCCGGGTTTTACTCTTACATTAAACGCCAATAGGTACTGTTGATGAGGCTAACGAATGACATTTAAATTAAAATGTTACTTAAGTCAAAAATTTGAGTCCAAGTTTAATGGTTAAATACATAAGCTGACCTTTATTACGAACATCGTCTAGGTTTTGGAGATACAATTTTCAGCGGCTGCCGAATCGGAAATAATTACTGATCACTCGCAAAAATATTAAAAATCCTTGAAAATCGAGATACAATCATAATTTTTATATGTACGTAACATTATTTTCTGGATAGGTACTTACTGAACCGTTTTATCGTGGTTAAATTCCATTAAATTCTTAAATATTTTACTTATTTAAATAATGTACCTAAACATTTTCGTGTAAACGCCGTTAATGCAGAAAATCTTGAGAAAAATTGTAATTTCTATGGATTTTAACTGCTAAATCGTTTATACATTTAAAAATATTAATTTCTAGCTATAGCCCGCGGCTCCGCCCGGGTGCTGGTCGGTTTTCCCGTAACCTGCGAATTTCATAAATCATATACCTATTTTGATTCTACCACAAATTAAGAATTAATCTGTTAATTTAGTCAGTTCACAACTATAACAGAAGTTAAAGAGCGGGCTCACGTTCCCTCTTATACCTAATATTAGTTCAGAATTAGTTAGGGTTAAGGGCTAGGTTAAGCAGTTTACCACAAAATGAATGGGATACTTGCGAAAATCGTTCCATTCGCTGTACCAAGCCAACTTTATAAATGTAAAACATACGCTTCAATTTGTTTGCTACATTTATAAGAATCGAACGTACATATAACATTAAAGTACCGTTGTCCCCGTCGAACGGGGACACGGGCCACGGGCCACGGGGACAGCGGGAATAAACCCACTTTACGTACTTACTATGTGACAAATCTGAAGAAAATTTGAATGTAATATCTTTTTGTATTTTAAATAATGCATAGATATACCTATTACATAAAAAATGAGAAATTCTGAAAATTAGATTAATTTCAATTAGGGTAGCTCGCGAAAATCTCTATTGACCAATTGCAAGTTATTACGGATAGTAAAAAAATAAATATAATATAATCTGTACACAATTTTAGTGGTAGATAGATTAGATAAAGCAATGGTAGCTTACTCCCTCGAGTTCCTTCCCTACAACCCTAATATCAGCAAAAAAAATCTCGGACAAATAGTCATACATAGTGGCTTTCCATTAATACCTGTAGAGAGGTTTACCTCACGTTTATCTTCTAGCCTCTAGGCTGAAGTCGAATAGATCGCACTTCAACTTTACTATGACTATTTTATTTGATATACAAGACAATTTTTTAACTCTCCTTTACGTATTTTTAACTTATTAAAATAGGATCCCCAAAGTAAAGCACAAGTTTTGATACGACTGTGAAACAAGCAACGAAAATTCGATTCTAAGTCAAAGTAAAGTCATAATACGGTCTGTGAATTTAGCTCTAAGTCTGAGGGTGAGATTCACAGACCGCACTACGATCAGAGAATATGTATTATTACTTTCTACGACTTTAGTTTGAGCAAAGTAGCAGTAGTTTGAGCAAAGTATTCCTAGAACTATCAGTACAGTATAGGTTTGACAGTTCTAAGCATACTTTGTCAAAAGTTAAGTCGTAGTGTGGTCTGTGAATCTCGCCTTTAGCCTCTACTTCATACATTGACCTATGCGTGCTAAAGTAGCCTCTACTTCATACATTGACCTATGTGTGCTAAAGTACTTTACAGGACACCCCCTTGGTAGCATGGTTCCAATCTCCAGAAGTCAATTTACCACACATTACCATACCATACGTAGAAATGAGTGAAATAAATATCTAGCTTTTAAATAAAACACTCGCGTTTCACTTTTATTACATATATTGGTGGTAGAGCTCCAGTAACGGAGCTCGCGGGCGTAGGCACCACCGCATTACCTAAAATACTTGCCATTAATTTTTTATTTTTTTTAATTTTATTATAAAATCTAAAATAAATATCTGTCAGATAAATTTAAAAACGAAAAAAGAATCTTTCTTTTTTTTTTGGTAGTCGTATTCCTTGTGAATTTTTGTGAACTGTTCATGTGTTTGACATGACATAAAAAATATAACATAATAATTTAACAAAACAAACTGCGATGGGCAGTGAATAATTACACTCATTATTCAATAAATAGTACGGTGATAGTACGCTACAAACAAATTACAGAGGGTTTCATGCGAAATGAGCAAACCGCAATAACACGCTGGCAAAAATATTAATTCGACTGATGCATGACATCAGCCTGATACGAGAGTTAGGTGTGCTCCATATTGTCAAATCATTTGATGTAATAATAAAAGATACTGGTTATTGGTAGTTATATATAATTCCTATTTTTTATTTATGTTTATTCCGTTTCTCTAAGTACATTTTATAGGTTGATCAACTCTCACTGGGAAAGTTTTGTGAGTCTACTTAGCCGTGATAGTTTTACTTTTAAATTCGTTATATGTACTATCACCGCGATTTTTTCTATATGTCCAAATTCCACAGTTACCTACCATATGAATAAAAAAACAAAAATGTTAAAAATACAATTTTCTTTCGTCGAAAATGGTCTTCTTAACTAAAGAATCGTCTGGGTTATTATGATTCTTGCGAAAACAAATTGCATTTGAACGATTCTTGCAAAAAAAACGTAAAGTGCGGCTTTTCTTTTTTTATTACACATTTATAAAAGACTGTCCCGGCAAACTTCGTATTGCCTCACAAAGAAATAATGTGTCCAAGGTTTAAAATAAAATACGCCTACACATATCTAGTATCTGTATAAAGGTATTCGGTACTTCAAAATGCTGAATTTCGCTAATATGGCACGCAGTTTACTGCATACTGTATTAATGTGGGTAGCCCAATTAAACCTGGCGTCTATAGTTAAACCAAGGTAGGTTATTTGTGAGACCTTGTCAATGCATTTGCACTTACAATACAAATTATTTTCATGCAGGCATCTATGATCGTGTGCAATCAAATCAATATCAGTAGTGGTGTTAATTTTATTATATGCTGATATATGCATAACCTTGGTTTTTTGTGTATTAATAACCAGACGTGCATCATTTGACCATTTTAAGAGCATTGTGGGTATTTTAATGCTAAATTATAGCGGCCCGCCCCGACTTCGCGCGGTGCAATGTTGCATTGATGATTTGATTTTTTACACCTTGTGTCTGAAAAACCCAAATATCTTACGGAACCCTATTTTTTCCAAAATAAAATATAGCCTATGTTACCCGTGGATAATGTAGCTTTCGAAAAGTGAAAGAATTTTTAATATCGGTCCAGTAGTTATTGAGCCTATTCAATACAACCAAACAAACATATAAACAAACAAAGTTTTCCTCTTTATAATATTAATAATAATAATAATAGCCTTGCGATACAGTCTTGTGGCCGTGGAGGTGCCATACTACAGGTATGGCCCGACCCAGTTCTGGAAAACGACCATGCCACAATGTATTGGGACCGGTCTATTATCACTGACAGGACTATTGTAGCCAATAAGCCTGATATAGTGGTGATAGACCGCTCGGAGCGCCGCGCAGTGATTATCGATGTCACCGTCCCTCATGATGGCAATCTCGTGAAGGCCGAGAAAGACAAGGAACTGAAATATCTTGATCTGGCTCACGAGATTGTCGCCATGTGGGACGTAGATTCGGCCATCATTGTGCCGATAGTCGTTACGGTCAACGGACTTATAGCAAAGAGCCTCGACCAACACCTCAAGAGGCTCAAGCTAGGAAGTTGGGTCAAGGGTCTGATGCAGAAGGCGGTACTCCTCGGCACGGCACGTATAGTGAGGAGGTTCCTGTCTCTGTGACCCTAATCATCGACGGCTTGGACCCTGTTCCCGCTGCCGGTGGCACACACATTTTTTTTTTATATGTATTTGTGCTTTGTTAATATTATCTTTTATTATATTTAATTAAGTTACTTATATATGTAAAAAAATAATTAATATGGATAATTAATAAATTAGTGATATAATAATAATATATAATATATATATATATTATAGTGTAGATTTTACATGATATGTATGACTAATGCTAGCATTAGAAAACCATTAAGGTTTGTGTGGGTGGGAGTGCCACTTAATTCTACCCAATTGAAAAACAAACGCTATTTCACTTATTCACCAATCTTGAAACTCTGCTCCCGTTTTTGAACGTCGAAAAGTAGTACAAGATTATATGTTGGGAGTTGGCGTGAAGATACATACATATGTTCTTTAGACTGTGATATTAGTAATCTATGTAACCACTGTTCAAAGGGAGTTGACGATAAGTCATATGAATCCAATTTATCAATCAATACGTTTCCGAGGATCGGCCAAACCTACCTGCCGCCGTCGCCACTAGATTGTATCTTCCTACACCAATAAATATATCATACCCATGAGTCTTGGCATTATGAATCGAAAACGAGGCACAATGTACATCACTTGTTGTTCACTCGATTTATTTGATGATTTATGGCGACTAGAGAATCGTATTCGAACTTGATTTATTAGGGTGAGATTCGCAATAATTTATAATCTAAGCATCGAATTAAAGAAACCATAGACGAAATTTTACAGGCTTGTTAGCGACCATATAATAAATTAAATGGTATTAATTTTCAGCGTTCATTTAAGTGAAATGTAAATACTAATTATAGTCTGTGAACTGTTCCAACTGGCAACTATCAACGCAAGCTGTGCTGAATTAAAATGTATCGTTGCTTTACTCAAACATGGCACATCTAAATGAGGACTTGTTTTTTTTACACGAGCCTGTGTCGGTTTGGACGGATGTAGCTATAGCGCCGTAAATAAATTTTTGGACAAGCATTTTTTTTTTTTTAATGTAATTGAAGTGGCAAACAAGCATGCAGTTCACGTTGATGTTAAGTGATGACTGCAGCCTATAGACACTTACACAAAGACCAAGGTCAAAATGCAAATGCGTTACAACTCCTGAGCCCTAAGGTGTTATGGCTCTGTGCCGGAAATTACAGGGCCGTACATTACCACCTGACCGGAACACGATAGTGCTGAACACTACCATTTAGCGGCAAGTAAATCAGGTAATGCGGTGGTGCCTACGCCCGCGAGCTCCGTCACTGGAGCTCTACCACCAGTAAAAACGCTGTAGAGTATTTTTAGGATTCCCTATCCATTCACACAACTATTTGCGTTTTATTAATACAATCATGTGAATAATATGACGAAGCGAATTAAAGCGTTTATAGAATTTAATTGTGTTCGCCAGAATAACTTAAGAAATATTTTAAAATTACCCCTAAACTTCGTTCAAAGACTAAAACAAAAATAATGCTAATGTTTTATGTCTCAGGATATTATAAAAAAGTGTTCTATAAAAGTTTGACCCCTTTTTTACATCTCCAATGTTGAAATGTGCTCAGGGTAGAACTCCTTTAATCTTCTTTATTTTCTAGCCATGACATTTTACCACCGTTCACTAAATTGTAAAAGTTAGACTATTCTGAAACTTTCAATTGATTGGTTTCTCTTCAAAGTTAACTTTTTAAACAAAGAATAAAAAAATATAAGAAAGATACGTGTTAATTTCTAAATTATAGCACAGCCTACATGAAGTCTATGAAGATTAATCTGTTCGCATGAATTTCCAAAATTTTTAAATAGTCTTTACAAACTCTGATAACATAATAAATAGGTGAAAAATCTATAAAATTTAACGTGTATATCTCATACACGATAGATTTAATTTTATCAAATCTCCTAAAACGAATGGTCTAGACTATTATGTGTATCAATAGACTAGAAGATGGGTATAACTTAAAAACGAAAAATAAGTATTTTTAAAACTATTTACACTCATACCGTAGTTTCTTACTAGTCATATTGTCAATATTATCTAAAACGCAATATTTTGGTATTTTAAAGTAAAAAAATAACAACAATAAACTTCAATAATAAAAATAAAGGTGTAAAATACTGACACTCAAAAATTATTTACCTAGAACATACTCGTAAGCATAAAACCGATAATCTTGAATACTGAATACTAATAACCATACTCATGTACCTACTTAACTTGATAAACATGGTTCCACTGAGAGGTAATAATCGTTATTGTAATATAAAGCTGTGGGTAGCGTTAAGTTTTAAGATATCATCAATATTGTTTCGTGTTGTTGACATGTGTATAGAAACAAGAGCAAGCTTCACTAATCTTGATACTGTGTTGGTAATAAAATGTTTTGTGTAATGATGTAATAATAATATGTTATCTGAATTCTCATAAACAAAAGATATCATTAAATGATGATATATTCAAATATTAGGTAAGTACTTTAACAATGCATTGTTCTAGATATTCCTTAAATGAACGTTGTGAAGTGCGAGATTTTTTTTACTAAATGAATACTGATGCTTAAATTGCTTTTTAATAGTTACCGTTTAAAAATCATTTGTGGCTAAGCTCTCTTTTGCCTTTTCTATCCTGCGCAATTTACAAACACAAAGCATATTATTATAAAAACGTATCTTAAGTACGTTTGAATAAGCCTTTAATAAACTTTTAATGCAAGAACTGATGCGGTTTCAACAATGCGGGCAAATCATTGCATTGAAAATAATTATATTTCGTTTAACACACCAAGGCGCTTGAGCGTACGGAGAGCAGCGGATATAAATTACAAAAATGCTTGCCTATGTAAAACATTCCAACGAGTTTATAGGAAAAAGAGGATCGTATGTTTCTAGTCGGAGTTTTTAATCATAGTTTACGGAACAAAGTTTTAATTACAGTTCTCTGCCTCGTAGCGATCGTTTCCACGGTTTAAATCCTTTAATTGGAGAGCATCTTCCTTGACACTGATTCAGTTTATAATTATTTTAAATTGTCTTAATAAGTGAAGCAGTTTATTATTTCTAGATACCTCAAGGACGCCTTTGCTGAGCTGAATTCTGAATACATAATTTTGTATTTAATTGTTAAGAACTTGGCAATAAGATGTCTATTCTGTATGAAATAGATTAATAATAATATATTATGACCTGAGGGGTCTAAATTTATGTTTGGCTAAAAACTCTCAGTTAAATATTGTATCAAATGATTTCATTATATCCTTTATTAAGCTATTGCATAGCTTCTGTCGAGGGCCTTGAGCGCGGGGACCGAATCCAGAAATTCCGTAACGAAAAAACCTCACGCTCCCCACTCCGACGGGCACGGAGGTGTGGTTTGAAGGCCGTGCATTGTCTAACGTCGTTTCTTTTCGGCAGTCTTCGACACGGTATTTGTGTGCGTGCAAATAGACGTATTGTACGTCTCTACGAAGCTCGCACAAATCGAGACGAGCTGCTCCGAAATCGGACGAATACATAAGCAGCTGTTTATATGTATTGTAAAATAATAAAAATATTTCAAACAATATTAACTTTTTTATTTAATAAAAGAAAAAAAAAATTTTTCTTATCGGTCACCACGCTCAAAAAGTGTAACTTGAATTAATATCAAAGAAAAAAAGAAATACTGCATAAATAAATAATTAATGGGTTGGGGAAAAAGCCTTCTCGCATTATAGTATGTATGAACTTGTAATAAAATCTCTTTGGCTGTAGTATTTGTATCTGGCTGGTTTTGGTATAATTGAAAGTTAAAATTTTAAAAAACATAATTCCAAATTCAAATTAGGCAAATGTGTGATTTTCATTTGTTTTTCGTATTGTCAAGATGAGTGAATCTAATGAAGAAATTCGATACATTTTAAAATTTTACTACAAAAAAGGTAAAAATGCAACGCAAGCCGCGAAAAAAATTTGCGATGTTTATGGACCTAGTGCAGTGTCTGTGAGAGTAGCACAAATTTGCTTTAAGCGTTTTCAATCCGGAAATTTTGATGTCAAAGATGCACCTCGCTCTGGTCGCCCTATTACGGATAAAATGGATGCCATTTTTGAAAAAGTGGAGCAAGATCGACATATCAGTAGTTACGACGTAGCTGAAGAACTGAGAATTGATCACAAAACAGTTTTGGCACATTTGAAAAAAGCTGGGTACAAAAAAAAGCTCGATATTTGGGTACCACACGAGCTCACTGAAAGAAACCTAATGAACCGTGTACTCATTTGTGATTCTTTATCACGACGTAATGAAACCGAATCATTTTTGAAGAAGCTGATAACTGGTGATGAAAAGTGGATCACGTACGACAAGAACGTGCGAAAAAGGTCGTGGTCAAAGGCCGGTCAGGCTTCACAGACTGTGGCAAAACCCGAGTTAACTCGCAATAAGGTCATGTTGTGTGTGTGGTGGGATTGGAAGGGCATTATTCATTATGAGCTATTACCACCAGGCAGGACTATCGATTCTGAACTCTACTGCGAACAACTGATGACATTAAAGCAAGAAATTGAGAGAAAGCGGCCGGAATTGATCAACAGAAGCGGTGTGGTGTTTCATCATGATAACGCTAGACCTCACACATCTATAGCCACTCAGCAAAAATTAAGAAATTTTGTCTGGGAGGTGTTAATGCATTTGCCGTGTAGTCCTGACCTTGCACCTTCAGATTTCCACCTGTTTCGGTCTCTTCAGAATTCTTTATGCAATGTTAGGTTAACATCACGAGAGGACTGCCAAATCCACTTTTCGCGGTATTTTGATGAGAAGTCACACGTCGATTTTTTTTAATTTTATGTTACATGCACAGCACTTGTATATGTATTCATGTTTGTTAATTTAATTTTTATTTTATAAATTTAAATATTGACGCCTATATTCATAAACGTACCTTAGCTAAAGTGTTTTTTTGTGGATGACCTTTTGTTTTCCTGCGCAATTGATAATGCAACTATTATAGGTATTATAATTTATTCTTACCTTTTCCAATTGCGTATTTTACTATTGTTTACGTAGGTAGATACAAAGTTCTTTAAAAATTTGATAGAAATATAAATGTATCATTAATTACATACCTACAACTCAAAGAAAACTTTGTTACAAATACAAATACAAATATAAATTAAATTGATTATACCTATAAATTACATGATTAGAACAAACAAATATTGTGTTACATCTTTAACACTTTGGGGTACAAAAAATGTTCTGCAACCGATTCTCATACCTGACAAATACACATCAAATTTCATGGGAATTGGTCAAGTCGTTTCAAAGGAGTATTGTTACAAATACTGTGACACGAGAATTTAATATACAGTGCACATCAAGAAATAATTCACATCGAGCCTATGAAAGTGACAATCGGCTAGTTTCGGCTTCATATAGCGTTGTCTCTGCTGCACACTGCCTACGTAAGCATCCGTAGTCCGGTATTGGTCAAAACATGACCAAAATTTTCGACAAACGTCAAATAAGTAAGGTAGGAAAGAGGTAACGCTCTATGTGCATTATTTCTTGCTGGATACATAGAAAGAAAGATAATAATATGCAGACAGTCTTAGGGTGAGATTCACAGACCGCACTACGACTTTACTTTGAGCAAAGTAAGCCTTTAAACTGTCAAAACCCATACTAAACTGACAGTTCTAAGCATACTTTGCTCAAAGTAAAGTCGTAGTGCGGTCTGTGAATCTCGCCCTTAGTCTGCCCGGGAACAAAAGCTGAAGAGTGACGAAACTTTTGGTTGAATTTATAAATCTAAAGTGATTCATAAATTTAGGTAATGTTTCGGTAAAATATAGTTTTATTTCAATGAGTGGAGAAAACCTAATCAAAATAATTCTTAAACACAAAATATACTAAATATCAATCATACGTTAGTTAATATAAAATACATTTTAACATAAAAAAGGTCCAATGAATAACGATAATCTCATTTTGCGGATTACATGGATAATTTACATTGATCCCAAATGTCGGTGGTGTGCCATCAATACAGATAGGGCTGCAATTAGTTCCCAAGGGGTACCTCCACCCGGGATATTTATTTCTTGCTCCATGTGTATCGAATCCTGTTCTGATGAAGTAAAACTACGGATCGCTGTTTTGTGTTGAATCGATATTTATGTATTAACTCTATACGCGTTGTATAACAGAACGAATATGTCTTAACAAAAAATCAATGCATTTGATTATTGAGTTGAAAAAGACTGCTATAGAACTTTATTAAGCCATAAAGCGTCAAATACCATAGTAAGCATGCAAATACTAACCCCCCTATTCATAAACGTACATTAGATACGTTTTAGCTATAGAATGCTTTGTCTTTGTCAGTTGCATGGTCAAATGTGCAGTATAGAAAAAGACAAAGGAGAGATTAGCAACACCTTAGCTAAAATACGTTTATGAATAAGGGGGTCAGAAGTACATTTTTTTAAAATCAGGTTTCATAGTACTTACGGTTTGTTATCGATAACAATTAATTCTGATGTAGTGATGACAAAAACACCGATTGTGTCGATCAACACAGATAGAGCTGCAATTAGTTTCCAAGGGGTAACTCCTCTTATATGTATGTACATATTTCTTGCTCCATGTTTATCGAATCGTTTTCTGATGAAATGATACTACGCATCTGCGTGAATTAGGGCTGAATCGATATTGATGTATTCATCCTGTTATCTGACGCACTATATGTCTTACATACAGAATGAACCAACAGTTGCAGTCACTATTTCGAAATATTTTCATTTATATTGCACATGAGATATATTACATACTTATAACACGAACCCTACATACCAAAGAGGTAAAATTCAAAGCTTAAAGTAGGCAGAAAGAATAAGTATAGATATTTACTTACCATCAAATTTCACGGCCTCTGTCAAACGATTATGATGATATCTAACTAGAAAAGTTTAAAGATTTTTTAAATTGTTTTAGTTTGTCACTTAGTTAAGTGAAATCAGTGCAATATTTTCAAGTGGCTCATTTCTTCGATCTGTGGCTGGGGACAGTCTGTTGGCAAAAGTTTTTTAACGTCGTGCTCCCGTAATTAAATCTTGTGGGATCCAACACTCTCTGTGTTTAGTTATTAAAACTCTACGGCTTCATATTTGACCTTAAAATTTAATATGTTTTGTTTTGTTTTTTTTAATTAACGACATACAAGTGATCGATAGTTGATATAAACTTATGGAAATGCTTTTGGGCTTAAATTAATAGTAGAACTTGAAAAATAATCTTGCAGGCATAAAAAGTGTATATAGAATGTCATTATCATCCATACAAATTCTTTATTATATATGTGATGGTGGTGGCAAGCATGCAGTTCAATGCTGTTGCATGTGTGTTGAATTTATAAATTTCGGCATTCTTATTCTATGGTTCTATAGAGTAAATACGAAGATTTTTTTAATGCATTAAATATTTTCTAACTCAAATCAGTGCGATATTTCCAATATAGACCGTATTATTTCTTTGAAACCTGCGGCGTCCGCGGATAGCCTGCTGGATAGATTTTAAGTTAATGTCATGTTAGTACTCCCGTAATTGAATCAAAGAAATATTTCGAAATAGTGACTTTTAACTTGGTTACTTATTTATGTCCATGTATAATTACTTTTGGCAGATCGCCTATTCAAATCCAATGAATATAAACAGTGAATACATTATTAGCCACATATGTAACTTAATAGTAATTCTTGACTTTTCTATCCTGTTATTAAGAAAAAAAGTAGGCTGTTATTGTTGTTCCCTTAAACGTGTTTAAAAAATATTGTGACATATATAATTTTAAACCAACAACGGTTCCAATCTGAAGCCACGACCGCGAGTAGATTGTTGGCCAAAGTTTTGACGCCATGTCAGCGCCTGCCTAATTGAATCTTGTGGGGTCCGACATTCCTTTTCATTAAACATTTGCTTATTAATATTCTACCTTAATTTTCACCATGAAATAAATTGTAATAATATTACTCGATCACCCTATTGGAGCAGTGGAAGTGGCAAACAAGCTTGCAGATCACATTGATGGTAAGGATATTTTGGCTGGATTGATTTGTGTATACTCCATAAAAAGAGCAACTGCGCTTTGCGCTTGTAGTGGATTCGTTGCAACTCTGGTGACTTTAGTTATTAAATGCGAGCATCGACAATAGAACTAGAAGCTGCGTTGTGTCGTCGATGTATGCGAGAAAAAAACTCGCAAACATAATTGCCACAAAATGTAGAAATCGTGAAATACACTTCAAATGTTGTTCAAATGTTTTGGTTTCATAAGAATGGCGTATGATGTGTAATGTCATTATTTCCTCCATGAATATTAGATTGAAAAAAACTTAAATTATAATTTTCCGCTCAAGTAAACATATCACGATGAAAATGCTGTTCACTGTTTGAAATTTTTTCGTTGAAACGACACAAGTGCAATATTTTCAAGTAGCCGTATTATTTCTTCGGTTTCCCCGGTAACGAGCAGACTCGTGGCTAAAGTTTTGACGCTGTGTCCGCGCTCCTGTAATTGCATCTTGCTGGTCCATTCCTCCTATTATGCGGTAGCTTATAAAAACTCTATGAGATCACTTTTAAACTTAAATTATTTCAATGCGAAGTTAATTGTTGTTTAATTAATTTTAAAGTGTTTTATTTAGCTCTTTATTCACCGCTTTACCTGCTTTACAGAACACAAAACTACAGAGGTAGGTACTATTTTATTTTAACCCATATGATTTAAATTTGAATTCATTAATTATTTTTCTGGGAGCTCTGTAGTGCTCCTACCAAAACGAGCCAAACGAAGCGTGAGGGTATTACCTAAATTATAACGATAAATAGGTACCTATGCATCATTTCAATTGAATTGATCTTATGCTTTAAATTTTGTTGATGTCTAATAACCTCTGATTTCGTCATTGCATTCCAACTCATCAAAATTCAAGTCAAGGAACAAATATATTTACGCGTGCGCATCGGGTCGCATACGTCCGGCCGTTACTCAACAGCTTACGCTGAAGTTGTCCGTTGTCTTACTAATTGCTCACTATCCTCCCTCAAGCTCTAGCAGTGACGATTAGATCACCATTTATTTTTTTAATGTATTATCATGAAGAAATATGCACATAACAAATAACAGCGTTTTCATGCAGCCACACACCGCTTAATTTTCACGCAGGATCCTGCTTCTATGTGCGGTCTGAGACCTTATGAGCGGTTTGAAATCATCCGACATCGGGTTAGCCACTAAGCCGTATCTCCACCAACCCTCATTGGAGTAGCCTGGTGGAGTAAGCTCCAGGCCTCCCTCCCAAAAAAGGGGTAGAGACTCGTACCCAGCAGTGGGTCCTATCAAGGGTTGCCATTACATACATTTTGGTTCCATTTACGCAAACAAACTAACTATAATAATAATAAATAATAATGGCAACGGGCAAGAGTCTCTCCCCTTTTTGGGGGGAGGCCTCGAGCTTAGTCCACCACGCTGCTCCAATGCGGATAGGTAGAGATACAGGTTAGTGGCCAACCCGCTGTCGGATGTTTTCAAACCGCCCATAAGGCCTCCGACAAGGCTTAACGACAGCTATCAATGGATAGCAACCGGGACCGACGGCTTAACGTGCCCTCCGAAGCACGGAAACGCGCAATTGAATTTGCCACTAGCGGTCACCCATCACACAACCGACCGCACCCGTAATTCTTAACCGAGTAGATCGCTTATGATCTACACCAGCCGCTGGGCCATGCGCGCTTCAAACTAACTATAATCATAACAAATCTTCAACACTTTCAACATAGATAATGCTTGCATTCCATTGATCACGATAATTCGCGATTTCGCCGAGCGTGTTTTTTTTATGCTCCGCCCATGGTGGTTCATATTTAAGTGGAACCATTTTAACTTAGTTACACTTCTTTACATTAATTTTCGTAGACACGAGCATAAAAATACTGTCGCGCTATTTTTAACCGAGTTCAAATAAAGAAAAGGTTCTCAATTCGGGTGGTACATGTACGCGAATTTTTCCGAGATTAGAAGACCGATTTACGTTATTCTTCTTTTGTTTGATGCGGAATAGTTTCGAATTGATCCCATAATGATTTGATTCAGATATGCCCTTCAGTTTTTATTTTATGAGCATTTTTTTACTTACTTTCACCTCGGACCAAAGGAATAAGAATAGACGGCGAGTTGTCATACAGTGCGTTGAATCCACTGACGTCCTAGATAGCCCTTATGCGCATGACAACAAGATGTTAACAAGTGACAATGACACATTTACTCATCGACGACACAACACAGCTTATTAATTAACTCCTTCGTGGATAACATTTTTTCATTGATTTCGTATAGTCGTGTAATAATTTTGTATCGACACACCTAAACAATTTAAATTTGGTATCTAATTGTCACGAAGCTAATAGAGTCAGATTGTACAAATTTAACAGATGTGAACATTAATCTTATTGGCAATGCAGCAATAAACTAAAAACTATTAAATAAATATAACTACGTTAAGAAAAACCGACTTCAAAACTGAAAAGTAAAAAATAATAAAAATTTAGTTGTAATTATTAACTACCTATTATTTATATGTGCTATTTACTAATAGGTTTGAAGTCATGAATTCAAGCATACATGCAAACACCCACGATTCGCCGGTTACGTTTTGTTCAGTGTATTAGTTTGCCGTATTCATATTTAAGTGATTTAAATATAATTATTTGTTTAAGGCTTGGCACCGACTTCAAACTTACTAGTAAATAGCACATATAAATAATAGGTAGTTAATAATTACAATTAAATCATCATTATTTTTTACTTTTCAGTTTTGAAGTCGGTTTTTCTTAACGTAGTTATATTTATATTTTTTATGTAACGAAGGTGGCAAATGAGTGTGCACTTGACATGGATGTTAAATGATGATTGCAGCCTATAGACATGTACACAAAAAACCAGAGATTATAATGCAGATGCGTTGCCACCCCTGAGAGCTTACTTGTTATGTCTCTGTGATAGTTATCACAGGGCCATAGCAGAAGACCGCAGAACTAAGTGGCCATTTAAAAAAAACGGTTAGACATTTAAACGGAAATGAAGCATTTTCTATGATCGGAAATAATCTGTTACTTCAGTACTTCCTTTCAAATATTTATTTGAATGTTTTTATTTGAACACATAATTACAATACTAGGTATGTGTATCTAATAACATAAAAAAATAGTTTCTTCTCTCTGGTAGTTAGCAGAAACTATATAAATACTATGTACATAAGTTCACTGTTTACTGGTGGTAGAGCTCCAGTGACGGAGCTCGCGGACGTAGGCACCACCGCATCACCTAATATACTTGCCACTAAGTGGTAGTATTCAGCACTATTGTGTTCCGGTCAGGTGGTAATGTACGGCCCTATAATTGCCGGCACAGAGGCATTACACCTTAGGCCTCAGGAGTGGTAAAGCATCTGCATTTTGACCTTGGTCTTTGTGTGGGTGTCTATAGGCTGCAGTCATCACTTAACATCAATGTTAAACTGCATGCTTGTCGTCACTTCCATTACATAAAAAAAAACACATTGTACCACGTATCTATTAACCATATTTGTTTTATGTCCATTAACAAAGCTGTACTATTGAACTACTAGTCTAAATGGATTATTAAAAATATGGATTATAATATACCTAATAAAAAATTATGAACTAATTAAATAATGTTATATTAGTTAAGTAATAACAAGCGATGAAATATTATACTTCCGTCCCACTTTCCTCCAAAACATAAATTCTCAAGACGTCAATTTTAATAAAACACAAAATGAAAATTTATGTATCTTCACGCCAGGTCCCTAACGGGGTAGGCAGAGAGTGTAGAGCGCCAGACATCCCGGTTCTGACAAACCTCTCGTGCCTCGTCTACCTTCATCATTCTCTTCATACATGCACGCCGATTCCTAAGACTTTTGACCCCACCATCAGACAGAACTCGACCTATTTGGTCATGGTAGGTCAGCCTTGGTCTTCCTGGGCCTCTGCAACCATCCACATTCGCATTGTATATCTGTTTAGTCATTCGCTCATTCGACATTCTTTCTATATGCCCGAACCATCGGAGCATGCCTTTTTTCATTTTTACACCGATACTATCATTCACACAAAGTCTCTTTCTTACATCTTCATTTCTAACGCGATCGGTGAGTGATACACCGCAGATCTTGCGCAAAGATCTCATCTCGACCGCGTTCAACTTACTTTCATGCTCTTTCCTGCATACCCAGCTCTCGCTTCCATATAAAAGCGTTGGAGTAAGTACAGCATTATGTACGGCTAGTCGAGCCCGCTGGCTGAGATGTTTCGATTCTAGCAGCTTACCCAACGCTCCATTCACGCAATTCCCAGCAAGCACTCTTCTTTCTATGTCAGTGGTGTACCTACCATCCTTGCTAAAAGCACATCCAAGATATACAATTTCATCAACCTGTTCTAACACTGCATCATCTACTACTACCCTTGCATTTGTTCTCTGTTCATCTCTTTCAAATACTAATACTTTAGTTTTATCCACATTCAATTGTAAGCCTTTCTCCATACAATCCTCTTTCATGACTGTGACTAGTGCTTGTAGCCCAGATGGTGTAGAGCTGACAATTACCGCATCATCTGCGTAAAGCAGACAGTTCACCACTAAGTCACCCATACGCACTCCCACATCCATCAACTTCATCCTCTGGAGGCATTTGTCCAGATATATAATAAACAGCCTAGACGAAAGCACGCAACCCTGTTTGACACCGATGTTAACATCAAACCAGGGTGACATGTTACCATCTACCCGCACACATGCTTGACAGCCCACATACGTGGACTGTATTGCACGGAGCAGACTGCCATCAATACCATACTCTGGCAAAATGTCCCACAGCTCCTTTCGTAATACCCTATCAAACGCCTTCTCCAAGTCCACAAAACCGCAGAAAACCTTCTGGCTCACAGCAAGATGCTTCTCTACGATGTTGCGGAGGGAGAAAACTTGATCCATACATCCTCTTCCAGTTCTGAAACCACCCTGTGCATCCCACAACAAAATGAAAATTAATAAATCAAATCTAATTTTCTTCGATGTCCTCGTTAATCTGTTCCTTGTTATTTCAGAAACTGGATATTGTTATGTCACAAGCTCTAGTCTGTTTCTATATCTATAGTAAGATCTAATATTATGCTACGTTATTAGACTGCACAATCTGCCAATTTTTTTGTATGTACCTAATGAAAGTGATAAACAGGCAGACAGTTTTCTTTATTTATTTATTTATTTTTAACAACAACTTTAATCCCCATACCCAATGCGACTATGTAAGGATGGTAGCAAACAAACTTGCAGCTCACATTGATGTTAAGAGCTAAAATCCAGATTCGCTGCCATCCTTGAGACTTTTTGTTTTGTCTCTGTGATAGCTATTATTCGACCATACATTACCATCTGATTGAAATACGATAGAGCTGAACGTAGTGTTCATTTAGCGGCAGATAGATTAGATAATACAAAGGTAGGCACGCCGCCGAGCTCTTGCACTGGAACTCTACACACACAGAACAATAAAAGCAATCCACTTTTGCTACGCCCAATATTACGATTCTATCTACAGAAATCGGGATACCTTGTAACAATCTTAGAGTGTGTCAATGTGCCCGAAGAATATCCGGAAACTTGCCTCGTTACCTATTAAACGAGACAATTCGTTTAAAGTTATTAATTCAGTGTATAAGAACCACATTTCGTCCTGAAGAACATTTTAAAATAGGTATAGTAAATAACTAATGTTATAATGACGCGATGTTCTAAGTCCTATGATTTCTTCGCAAATAACAAAGCCGTAGGTAAAGTAATACCAGTGAAACCTTGTAAAACCGTCACTAGATCACTGCAACCAATTGAAAACAATTTCAACTCTTTTAATATTACACATTAATACACATCTTAATCCCAACTGAATTAGTTTGTACATTGATGTAAACAAGACCCATTATACCTATGAAACAAGTTTCGTTATCAAAATTGCATTTATTTAGCGTATTATCATGTTTGTTTCTCTAAGGATTTATCTGTTACACTGTTCTTTGTTATCTATAAGAAATATATAAAAACAATCTATTGGTGTTCGTTAGTCTCGCTAAAACTCGAGAACGGCTGAATCGATTTGGCTAATTTTGTTTTTAAGTGATTTTTGGAAGTCCAGGGAAGGTTTAAAAGGTACGAAAATATGAAAATCAAATGGGTTAGCGCACTATACCTCCGTTGCTGTAGTTTGATCTCTGATAGATTTAGATGTTTTTTAATCTATACTGTATAGAATACTTACTATAGTTATATCTAAAAGATTAAAGGGTTGTATAAAATATTTGACAATTATTTTATTAAACTAAAAAAATCGCGCATGGCCCAGCGGCTGGTGTAGATCGTAGGCGATCTACACCACGGTTAAGCACTACGGGCGCGGTCGGGTAGTGTGACGGGTGACCGCTAGTGGCATAATTAAATGCGCGTTTCCGTGCTTCGGAGGGCACGTTAAGCCGTCGGTCCCGGTTGCTCTATCGATGGATAGCGTCGTTAAGCCTTGTAAAGCGGAGGCCTTAGGGGGCGGTTTGAAAACATCCGAAACCTCCACCAATCTGCATAGGAGCAGTGTGGTGGAGTAAGCTCCAGGCCTCCCCTCATAAAGGGGAGAGACTCGTGCTCAGCAGTGGAACGTATAATGGGTTGCCATTTTTATTAAAAAAATATTATTTTATTTGCAGACAAATCATCAACAAACACATGTTTTCGCCGCCGAGAAAGGCGGCCTGGTGGCTGGCGACGTTTTTAAGTGTATTTGTTACGGGTAAGTTTTTACAGCAAAATTCTTATAATATTTTCTGTCAATTGACATAATTATCAACCAATATTCACGAAAAAAAATCAAGATCAGTAATATCATAGAATGGCCTGTAATCATCTTTCAACAGTAAAATCTTAGTAACATGAATCGACACACCTCATACGGTGATAATAAGAGAGCTATACTTAATAGATTCTATTTATAAGATAAAAAATATTTGATCTAGGTACCTACTACTTGATATAAATCGTCACTGCAATCAAAAGAAGACCAACATTGTCCTACCATGACCAAATAGGTCTAGTTCTGTCTGATGGTGCGGTCAAAAGTCTCAGGAATCGGCGTGCATGTATGAAGAGAATGATGAAGGTAGATGAAGTACGAGAGGTATGTCAGGACCGGGATATCTGGCGCTCTACACTCTCTGTCTACCCTGTTAGGGACCTGGCGTGAAGATACAGACATACATTCTTCAGTCGAAAGACGCCCACTGCTGTTTATCCTGCATTATTACATTTATTAACGCCCTATTAGAGTGTTTTGACTGCCATTGTTCGGTATACTGACTGCACTTAACCGAAGAATTTTCCTCAACTGGTCAAAATTAAAAATATATAAATATTTATTTAAAAAATAAATCCTTTTTATGTTCTGGTTAATTACAAAACCTTTGCCTTCATAACAAAATACTATTCCAATTTTAAATATTTTCAACAATACACCAGTCAAATAAAATCTATTTTCAAAACCCGAAGCTGTATGTGCTATGTGACCGCACTTTAATCGATACACGTTCGTTTTGCGGCATTCTCGAAACTATTTGAAATTTTGATTTTTATTATTTTGTGGTAATCTAAAATGGCCGAACCGAGTAAACGTTCGAGCGTAACGGTTTTTACAACGTAGGCACAACAACACTGCAACCTTTTGTCTCTCGCCAAAAATCGTCGCAGTTTCAATGCTGTGAGTTTGTAAGCCCCACAAACTAATAGCTTTTTGCTACAATGGAAATCAAATGTCCATTTTAGTTGAACGACCTTATCGTGAATTACGAACTGTTGATCTGCATTAAAACTGATTTTGGTTTTGATTATTAATAAAAAATGGCTAGCCGTCCGTCAGAAAAGGTAGACTGACGACCTGGTTAAAGTTGCGGGAAATCGCTGGATGAGGGCAGGCCCCGGACCGTTCATTGTGGGAATCTTTGGGGCAGGTTTTTGATTAGCAGTGGACGTATTTCGGCTGAAACGATGATGATGAAACAATACCTACCTACCAAAATAAACAACAAAATGAAGATTCGATCACAAACACGAGAGACAGCGGCAGTCAACCACTTTATATTTGTCTGTTTATATAGATCTATTTGTTTATATTAAGTAGTGACTAAAGATAGGCTTGATAAGGGTTCGTTATCTATTTAGAATTTGCACAAAGAACCCTTTAAATATCGCCACGTTCGTCCGTCTGTCTGTAGCTTAGCTTAGAGACTCTTAGTACTACTAGAAAACTATTATTTGACACGAATATATAAATTAGTTACACCAACAATGTGGTAAAAAACGTTGCCTAATCTCTTAAAGATATAACAAAACAATCCATGGTTGGATATTCCTCTTTTATAGGTTTAAAGAAGTTTGTGATGGCTATATCTATTATATAGTTACCTATTCTAGTGATAGCCACATGCGGTAATTTGAATGATATTTAGATGGATACAATGGATGAGACGTATGAATCCGGATATAAAAATAATAATTCATCAATTCATTCCTCATCTCGACTAAACCTCCACCCTTCCGGCACGTATCCAACGTCCATTAAAATATACGGGTACAACCATCTACCTGAAAAATTAAAAAACTTAGATAGTAATAAAACATTTTTGACCAAATTAAAGAAAATTTTATTAAAAAAAAACCTATTTCAGCATTTATGAATTCTTTCAAGAAAAAGATATAAATATAGAGTAAAATAAAATTAAAATATTAATAAATTATAGTAATAATATAAATAATGTAGGTATATGTTAAAATACTAGGTATTTAATTGAGTATAAATCATCCTCTCTCCTACATTGCGGTGCCCAACAGGGTCCATAATCCTAATGTTGTAGGTACATTATGGTGCAATAAAGTATTGAGTATTAATAATTTCGTGCAGGTCTACGGTACACTCACTTTGTTACCCCTGAGGCCTGTTTTGCGTCTGTAAGAGTTATTACGATCCATTACCATCCATATCCATTACCATCTAGATCTTGGAACTCGATAATATTACTATTTGGAGGCAGATAGATTAAGTATTTGCGAGTACCTATATAGATTAGTATTGGTGGCTACGAACTAGAAATCCGACCCTGGACTTCTACCACCAGTAGTAGGTTGGTATCATATAAATTAATAACTGTTATATAATTAATTTTATTATTAATTTCTTGTCTGTTGAAGGTGAGATGCCGATCCAAGCAGAAGTGGAACCAGAGTTCTTACAAGCATTAGAAAATCACACAGTAACACAAGGCAGAGATGTTCATTTTACTTGTGTCGTCAATCATCTTTCTAATTATAGGGTAAGTTACTTTTTATTTGATTTATGAATAGTCGTGATAACCTATTAAACGGAACATGTAATTGTTTAAGATGCTATACGTTAGCTGCGTAAAGATATTAAGATGTTTTGATTTTTTCGATTGTTAAAATTATAAAGAGTATATACAATCTTTTTATTTATCAATTCATCATCAATGAGATTATTTTCTATCCAATATTTAAACTTATTTTATTTTAAAGTAAAATGGAAAGAAAAATTTGACTTCAGGCGAGACAAATCAAATTTTTCTTTCCATTTTACTTTAAAATAAAATATATTTCACAAGCATGTGTTAATGCGAAATAATATAAAACAAATATTTAAAATTACTTAATCTGATCTATCTTAAACGAATACTTACAAACTAGTATAATTTTATTACTTAAACAAATTACAGTACATTATGAGATTTAAATTATCACACATAATCTTCATAAGGGTCTCACCAAGTCTGCAGGAAGGAAATTAAAGAAGTAGGGCAGGAACAATTTGAAGTAGAACTGTACGGTTTGATCTAGCGATCTTAGAAATTTATTGTCGTAGCAAATATAATAATTTATTATTTAAACAAACGAAGGAATTTATTACTATTTGTAAGCAACTGAAGGAAACAGGAATAGAAAGGCAGAGAAATCCGCCACACTCAAAGACTAAATGAATAAAATTTGTATAATCTAAATAAATAAAAATAAATTTCTGTTCGTTAGTCTCGCTAAAACTCGAGAACGGCTTGACCGATTTGGCTAATTTTGGTTTGGCATGATTGTTGGAAGTCCAGGGAAGGTTTAAAGGAAGAAAATATGAAGAAATTGAAGGGAAATAGTAAAAATCACAATTTCATTTTCCCATACAAATAGACCGTATATATCAAATCAAACCTTTGACACATTATTTCATTCTGAGGCAATACGAAGTTTGCCGGGTCAGCTAGTACAATCTAAATATTTGGCAGACGATTTATTAGCGTACCTAGAGCCACATTAGCGGTTATTATTTTAACCATCTTAAATTAAGTTAGTTGGTTCTTTAAAACAATAAAGCAAGAACAAAATACACAGAAATGTGTTAAGCATGTGTTACACAGACATTACAACTTGTAATCTGTGAAATATCGGCGTCTATTTCATAATATATGTAGGTATAAGTACGGTACATAACATAAACACCAAAGTAAGCTCTAGTTTATTTACTATAACGAATTTACAAAGAGAAAACCAGGATTGATAAATATTTTAATTTGTTGTACACCAAATCGACGGTACAAATTGAACAACTTTGGTGACATCAACCCCTCTCGTCTCGTTCTATTTTAATTCGTATGGGTCACTCTATTCACTATCCTTCCAAACCGCATTTGATTATTTGCCTTCTCCGAAATAAGCAACCGTCTGTTTACAGTTTTTGGTTAATTTAATAATATACCTCTATATAAAACTAAATAACCAGTATATTTCTTGTGGGATACGCTGAATTAAATATTCCAGTTCTATAGATTTAATCCAAGCATTTTATTAGCGACTCGCATTTTAGATAGCCAACAGAACAAATTGAATTAGTACCTAACTGACGTCACACTAGCGTTTGCAATATCGTTGGACGTAGTAGTCTTTTTAACCGACTTCAAAAAGTAGGAGGTTCTTGATTTGACCCGCATGATTTATTTTTTGGTGTGTATGTTATGTTACGCGATTTCATCGTCGTTTGTGGGCCGATTTGCAAAATTATTATTTTTTGTGTGTCGTTGATGGTTGTAATGCTAAATGCATAAACATGTGTTTTTTTTGCTTTAACTGGCACCGACTCCAAAAATAACGGATTTTAAACAGTAAATAGGAACTTACATAAATTTCAGTAATTACGCTAATTATCTTATAAGAGCATCACACAAAATCTACTTTCAGACATGGCTTATCCGAAATGCAGTTTCACTAATATATTGTGGCAAGTTTTACTAAATATTTAGTGTTTGTTTCGTTTAAATCGGTTCAGAAATAAAAAAGTTATGACAATTTAAAAAATCATATCGAATATTTTTAACTATTCCGTATCTATCTTCTATCTTTTAGGGGGTTTCGTACCTAAAAGGTAAAAACGGACCCTACGGATTACTAATTCTACGCTGTCTGTCTGTCTGTCCGTCCATCCGTCTGTCTGTCACCAGGCTGTACCTATCTCATAAATAGAGATAGCACAGTCTAAAGAAAACGAACGTGTTAATTACCTATACTGTGGTGATAGCTAGAAAGCTAACATTTTCACACATTATATATTACAGTTGAAAGCTATTATAAAGACAAAATTAATTACTAAAAATAAGAAAGTGACGACTCGACGCCGAGCGTCTCAAAGCCCAGCGTCCCGACGCCCAGCGTTCCGACGTCGAGCGTCTTGTCGCCCAGCGTCCCGACGCCTAGCGTCCCGACGGCCAGCGTTCCGACGGCCAGCGTCCCGACGCCCAGCGTCCCGACGCCCAGCGTCCCGACGCCCAGCGTCCCGACGCTCAGCGTCCCGACGTCGAGCGTCTCGACGCCCAGCCTCCCAACGCCCAGCGTCCCGACGTCGAGCGACTCGACGCCGAGCGTCTCAAAGCCCAGCGTCCCGACGCCCAGCGTTCTGACGTCGAGCGTCTTGTCGCCCAGCGTCCCGACGCCCAGCGTCCCGACGTCCAGCGTCCCGACGTCAAGCGTCTCGACGCCCAGCGTCCCGACGTCGAGCGACTCGACGCCGAGCGTCTCAAAGCCCAGCGTCCCGACGCCCAGCGTTCCGACGTCGAGCGTCTTGTCGTCGAGCGTCTCGACGCCGAGCGTCTCGACGCCCAGCGTCCCGACGCCCAGCGTCCCGATGCCCAGCGTCCCGACGCCCGCCCAGCGTCCCGACGTCGGACGTCCCGACGCCAAGCGTCCCGACACCCAGCGTCCCGACGCCCAGCGTCCCGACGCCCAGCGTCCCGACGCCCAGCGTCCCGACGCCCAGCGTCCCGACGCCCAGCGTCCTGACGTCGAGCGTCTCGACGCCGAGCGTCTCGAAGTCCAGCGTCCCGACGCTCAGCGTCCCGACGCCGAGCGTCCTGATGTCGAGCGTCTCGACGCCGAGCGTCTCGAAGTCCAGCGTCCCGACGCCCAGCGTCCCGACGCCCAGCGTCCCGACGCCCAGCGTCCCGACGCCCAGCGTCCCGACGCCCAGCGTCCCGACGCCCCGCCGCCGCAATACCAACCGCCGCAATTTTAAATTTCTAATATTACACTACACATGATTGAAGAATCGGCAGTGCATATCCATTATATGTAAGATTTCTACAATAATATGAACAATATAACATACATAACGAAAATCTCATACCTTCACAGATCCCATGTATTTGTACCCTGATCTAACTGATAGGTACATCTCTCTGACTTTTGATGATGTGCCTAAAGGTCAGGAGAGAAGCTATATTTTGAGTTATCAATGACATCACACCAAGTACAAAAAGTGTCATCAGCACGGTTAGTGATCACTCTAGCAGTGCGTTTTGTATAAAATACAGCCTATATAATAAATTACAGCTCATATGTGGCTTACTACACATTTTCTGATTCAGTAGATTTATTATCTTTAACCTTATGTTTACTGAAATGATGTTGTACTTCTTCGATTGTCTTATCTTTAGTTTCGGGTAAATACTTGTATAAGATATGTATGCAAATACAAACTACTATTCCATACAGTAAGAACGTGCCGTGAAGATCTAGTTTTTTAATAATATATGGAGCAAATTTTAGTGAAAACCCATATAACGCGACACACGTAAAACTAGTCATAAATATAGCATAACTTATAAATTTTACAGGTACCATTTCACCAAAAATAGAACTACACAGAACAACGGGACCGCAACTTATTCCTAATTGATATACAGTCAATAGAAGTATTGAGATAATATGATTTTCTGTTATGATATTAATTTTAATAAAAAACAAATAAAGGGAATTGACGAATAAAAATGCTGCTCCCACCATAGAAGCCGATAAAAGTTGGGTTCTTCTATTCACTATTTTTGATAAAAAACTGCCTACCAACATACTCAGTACAACAACGCCGTCTAGAATCAGCATTCCTTTATAAGCCATAGCTTCACTATTTGTAATTTTCTTAATAATATCTATAGCATATATGGAACAGACAAGTTTACCCGATGAATGATACAATAACATTAAAATCCCAGTTAGTAACACAGGCTTATAAAACTCTTCAAGCCTCATAATTCGAAGAAAGTCATGGATACGGTAACTTAATCTCACATCGTTACTACGATTGTTTAAATCGTGTCTTTCCGTTTTTGGATTCAATAATATTCTTAAATCTTTTTCGGACTCATCATTATAGCCTTTCAACCAACGTTGAGTACTGATACATTTATCAAAATGTCCTTTATTTGACAACCAATATGGTGATTCTGGCCAAAATATGACTGAAACTAGAGCGTAAGCTGAACATATCATTGACACTTTGCCAATGTTCTTCCAATAAAAAAATGTACCAATAGCGTTTGAAACCCATATACCCACGTATAGAAACATCGTTTTACAAGACAAAAATAGTCCTCTATATTGAGGTAATGAGTACTCGTTAATCATTATTGGCAATACAGTATGAGCAGCACTCACACTGACGCCGTACATACTCGCACTAACTAATATTTCTGTTGTAGTTGTACTAACGTAGAACATGATTCCACCCACAGCTAGGCTTATATTTATCACGGCGAATGTCCATTTTCTACCGCCTTTTTTCATAATTCCTGGTAAAATGAAAGACCACGGTAGTCCACTGAAGCATACAATGGAAGCTAGAATACAAAAAGAAATAAAATAAATCTTAAAGACGGCACAAGACATACAAACATTTGTAATTGAAGTTTTATATTATCAAAGAACCTTGAATCCTTTGACAAAATTTAAAGTAATCCGTTTTCATGTCATGTATGTAGATATGGCAAGCAAACATACAGTTCACATTAAAATTTATATTAAGTATTAATGCAGCCTATAAACATTCATAAAACCAGACCGCTGACTCCAAGGCGGTGCAATAAAATGTGAAAAAATAAATCACACTCAACTGTGTAAGAATTCGGTAGCTCAGTTGGGAGAGGTATTGGAATAGTAATCCCAGTGGTCTCGGCTTCAAAACCCGCATTAAGTATTTTTTTTAAATTTCATTCAAATGTGCGATTACGAAAATGCGACTTCTAGATTTACACGAAATCACCAGTTGCCACCCCTGAGACGTAAGGCACACGGTGGACACTCCGCCAAAATTCCATACATAGGCTTAATTTTATCTCTAAGACACAGACATCAATCAGTGACGTGTATTTACACGTGCACCTGTGTGCGTAGCACGTACAAAATATCAACCGTCGCTCATAAGAGGAGAGGAGGTTAGGTGAAGCGGGGAAATCGGGCGGGACGTCCAAGTGTCCATTCTATACGTAGTATTATTATATATTCTCTGCCTAAGGTGTTGTCTTTGTGATAAGTTATACGGGGTTATAGGAGTTACCAACCGGAACACGATAGTACTAAACACTACCATTTAATAATCTAAAAAGTGTATTACAATAAAATGCAATAAAAAGTGTAAGAAAATTACGACTGTCTGGTGTAGACTTCGGTAGTTCAGTTGGTAGTAGGTAATGATCCCAATGGTCTCGGGTTCAATCCCTCCTGCGCTCAGTTTTTTCTTTATATTATTGCAATAGATAAAACAAAACCAGAGATTTCAATGTAGATGTGTTACCACTCTTGAGGCCTCTGTCCCGATAATTGAGAGTCCGAACGATTACGATTGCGTTGATCGTTATTATTTTGCAATAGGCAAGTAGATAAGGCAATAAAACTCCGTCAATGGAGCTTTACCACCAGCCTTACCATAGCCTTAGATTAATGTAAAGAAACATTTTTATTACTTACAAAGCCACGACGCCATTTCGTCAGTGATTATAATTTTAGAATTTACATCTTTCCTTATTTGAGGAATGTAAACCGTAGGAGCACCCAAACAAACACCAAGCAGGAAGTAAGTCACCCAAACACCACTAGACACTAACAACTGAAAAAAAAAGTATTTAGGTACCTAATTATATATGCCTGAGAAATATCGAGATCTTATATACAGCTCTTTATTATCGTTACTATACAAATTTAAGTTCATCATAAAGAGCAACTTTTACTATAGGGCATTTAATATAGACATATCACCTAACCTAACCCTGAAATCGCGAAAAAAACAGCTCCTCCATACAAAATATCCATCGCAGAGTGACAAAATGTAACGAAGAGCTGATTTTAATTTTGTCATTTTCAGGGTTAGCCCCATAGTAGAAGTTGTTCTCATATGAATTATGATTATCTGATAAATTATGGTAAGTGGCTAAAAAATAACCTACGTACCGTACCTATAAAAAATTTATAATACCTACGTTTCTTGGATTTTCCAATCTATACTTATTGAAGTAAAAGGATATTCATAAATTATATACTTAGTTTAAAGAACGAACCAACTTAAACTCAATACTCAATATTTTTTTGCTTTTATTTGTTACAGTAGGTAATTACAAGAATTATAATGGTGGTTATTTTTATTCGTAGAAATTTAGTTAATTGTGATTCTTATAACATTTGAATGATATACCATAAAGTGAATTATAATAACCTACTCGATAATAAACACAAATAACTTAGGCAAATATTTCAACAAACCCAAATATAACGATATTTTATTTTTTTAAAGAAAAATGGAAAGAAAAATTTGACTTCAGGCGAGGCTCGAACTCGCGACCTACTGGGAATCTAGTCCAGCCGCTCTTCCAATTGAGCTACTGAAGCCCTGCCCGATTTATCAAATCTTTCCTTCACATCTATTGCATTGCTTTATGGTAGCAGCAGCGCCATCTATTACCAACTATGCTAGTTAGGCAAACTATGTTAGCAATGCAATAGATGTGAAGGAAAGATTTGATAAATCGGGCAGGGCTTCAGTAGCTCAATTGGAAGAGCGGCTGGACTAGATTCCCAGTAGGTCGCGAGTTCGAGCCTCGCCTGAAGTCAAATTTTTCTTTCCATTTTTCTTTAAAAAAATAAAATATACTTCACAAGCATGTGTTAATGCGAAATAATATAAAAACAAATATAACGATGTTTTTAATATCAACTAAAGCATTTTTTTCACTAAAGTGATTACCTGAAACGAGGCTTATGTTAATCGAAATTGTTCTTTTTTTTTTTCTCTTCCTTATTTCACTTAAATACTTGCAACTTTCGATGTACCTATGTTTGCATAAGTTTAAAAAACCCACGCTTGTGATGTCTTCGAAGTCGTCAAATACCATTACACAAAAACGGAACATACTTTCACTATCAAACATTTTAAAGTCTTTTTTACCAATGAGGTTATCTATGAAATAATTAAACAAATTGATTTCAAAAATATTTTGAGTCGTCTGCTGAATTTAAAGTAAAATATTAATTGTAAAACATAATAATATAATCATTCAAATGACGCTGCGTGTAAGTTGAACTGATTTGTAATTGAGAACATACTTTTTCTAGAGGATGTTGCCATAATGTAAACAATTGACACCTGCCTAGACAATCAGGCTCTCAAATAGTTTGAGTGACGTTTGAGCATACCATTTAAATCTGGGAGATGCTTAAATATAGGGGACCTTCAACTGATTTAGGGATTTAAGAATACAAAATGTTTTAAATAGGCTAAAAAGCTACCAAAAAAAAAAAACTAAGGAAAAAAACTAAATTAAAAAAAATATGTATATTTGTATGACCTCCCTCAGCGAGTTTCCCCGCGTACCACAATCCCCATTTAGGACCACGCCCCCGACGCTTCGGGGGCAGATAGGCCCGGGGTACGAGGATTCGCCTTAATCCCCGAACCATCCCCCCCTCCTTTGCGTTCGCGCGGAGGGAGGGATGATGAAGATTAGTAGTAAGGATTTAAGAGACGTTTAAGTATGCGGACGTTAATCAGTTAACATGTTCAGAAATAAAATATTGAGATCCGAAATAAGTAAGAAATAAAAAGCAAACTGTAGGTAGTTGTCTGAGATTTACACATACATGGGCCAAAAACGTAATCCGCATCCACGGCCGGCGAATCGTGGGTATTTGCATGTTTGCTTGAATATACGCATTTTGTTATATTTTTCATTGTGAATGTTTCATTTACCTCTGCCTACCCCTTCGGGGATTATAGGCGTGAAGTTATGTTTAAGATTTATGATTTTTCTGCGATTATTTGCCGAAGGTATATCTTTTTTAATCGATAAATATTGTGATACAAGCTAACAGCATATTCATTGTGAATGTTTCATTAACGAGTTTTGATTCAATAGCCGGCATTTCTTCGCATCTGCAGATAAACTTTAAATAAACGAAGAAAGCGATCGAATACGTACGAATAATACGGTCTATTTATTTTTCTACATAATAAAAGTTTTTGATACATTTATTAACTTTGATCAAGCAAAAATAGAAAATTAAAGACACAATTATTACCTGCCTTAAAAACAGCTTTAGTGTAAATGAATATGGTTGGCAAATCACATTGTTATTAATTTGAGCATAATTGCACGACTCCATAACTTTGTTATATTTTTTATGTGTAATAACAACTGATCACTACATCACGTGGATTCACTACAAGTTTTAAACCGATATTAGTTTATTGTCACAATTCAGTGGTACTTATCTTCATGTCTTCATCATATATATTCTATATCATCAGTCTTATCTTATGCGTGGAAATAGATAAACTCATTTATTTAATGCATATATCAACGTTTGTATAATAATTTGTAGGTTTTATGGGTTCTGACTATGAAAACAAGATGAAACTAAATAATAGGGTAAATACCCTAAAAATATGCATATAAAATAATGCACATTGCCAAATGACAACGTGCATTTTTTTTGTTTTAAAAGACATAGTCCGAAAGTAACATGGAAATGAAAAGTATATACATAAAAATTATTAAAATCGGTCCATTATTTAACTGAAGAAGATTTATGAAAATAAATCAGAGTAATGTAAATAGTTAAGAAAATATATTTAGTTTAAAAAGTTTAATTTTAAGATAGTTGGTTTAAAGTTTTTTTTAAAAGCATTTGCAAAAGTATTGATTAAAGATTCTTATAAAAATATTTACTAAACAAAAAACTATGTTAGCTTCCTTGTCCAAATTCCAACAACTTTTACTATTCAAACTATTTACAAAAACGCCAAATTAACGAAGATATTTTAGGATTTCTTGAATTCGTCATTGATTTCGTAGCGTGTGACGTCACATGCCTATACAATTTTGTATGAGCCGTTTGAGATCATTACATAACTTGTGACTATCGAATGATGATATCTCAAAAACTATTAGTTATAGACTAGTGGTTCCAATGACGATAATTACTAACATTTCATATACTTTATGAAATCACAATAAAAAAATTAAACTGCCAACAATTAAAGTGCCTCGGTAGCCTAGTGGTAGCAAGCCACTACTTCTACGCTGAGGTCCTGGGTTCGATTCCCGGGTAGGAGGTTATCAGAGATAATGGTGCAAAGTCTTTTATCTCTGGTTCTATTGGGATTTTTCCATTTTCTGGAAATTTCCCAGTACCTCGAAGTTTGGTAATGTGCCCGGAGATGTCAACAGGCTCGCCACCTGTTACATGGGCCAAAACGTAACCGGCGAATCGTGGGTGTTCGCATGTATGCTTGAATGCATGCATTTACCTCTGCTACCTTTTTGGGGATTACAGGCGTGAAGTTACGAAATTAAAAAATATTAGTTAAATCCTCTATCATGTCTATGATATTATTTAGTTTATTTTGTGAACCCACTGTAGGTGGCAATCAAGCAGGCATAGGCACCATTCTAGAACATAATAACCTGGTTAAAGCATACATTTGGTGCGCGTAGGAACCACTACATTACCTAATCTATCTAGAGCGCAGCACTATCGTATTTCAGTTAAATGGTAATGTAAGGTCCCGTAATAACTATCACAAAGACATAGCAATTAAGGTCTCAAGTATCATTTGACCTCTGGTTTTTGTGTAAATCCGTCTATAGACCGCAGTCATCACTTATCATCTATGTGTACTGCATGCTTGTTTGCCACCTACGTTAAATACAAAAACATATTAATTTCAAATCGGTTTCTAATAAACTCTTTTGAAGTGTTTACTGGTGGTAGAGCTCCAGTGGTGGAGCTCGCGGGCGTAGGCATCACCGCAGTACCTAATATACTTGCCGCTAAATGGTAGTGTTCAGCACTATCGTGTTCCGGTCAGGTGGTAATGCTAGGCCCTGTAATTTCCGGCACAGAGGCATAACAACTTAGTATTTGTAAAGGTGCCTATAGGCTGCAGTCATCACTTAACATCAATGTGAACTGCATGCTTGTTTAACAATTCCATTTCATAAATAAGCGTCGTAATGCAAACTACGTAATATAAACTTGAAACATTTGGAACAAAATTTTAGCTTTGAAAATTCTTTTCCGTCATTATAATAGATGGTGCTTTAGAGCCTGAGCCGCGGGAGTGACAACGCATTAACGCATTTTCATTGAAGCCTCTTAGTCTTTATGTAGATTTCTATAGACTGCATTAGCATCAACTTTTGTGCAACTGTCACAGGATTAAAAATATTATCTTTCAAATGGTTCTGGTGTTGACCATGATAAAATAAATAGGTACCTGAAACTGAAAAGTCAGAAAGACAACATCGACAAAGTACAGTGCACAACGATTTTTTTTTATTGTTATGGAAATGGCACTGGTTTGCCACTGTTACCATGCAGTTCACATTGATGTTAAGTGATAACTGCAACCTATAGACACCCACACAAAGACCGAGGTCAAAATGCAGATGCGTTACTACTCCTGAGGCCTGAGGTGTTATGCCTCTGTGCCGGAAATTACAGGGCCGTACATTACCACCTGACCGGAACACGATAGTGCTGAACACTACCATTTAGGGGCAAGTATATTAGATAATGCGGTGGTGCCCGCAAGCTCCGCCACTGGAGCTCCACCATCAGTGGACCATAAATATTGCACATCGAGCTTAGGAAGGAGACTTCGGCTTATTTTGGGTCTGTAGAGCGTTATCTCTTTCCCATCGTAACTATTTGACGTTTGTCGAAAATTATGATCAAGTTTTGACCAATACCGAACTGTAACTGCTTACGTTGGCAGTGTGCAGCAGAGATAACGCTCTACGAAGTCGAAACGAGCCGATCTTCTCATTCGTAGGCTCGATGTGCAATATGAATTGTTGAGTACTGTAATAACCCCTAAGATAAAAAATGATAGACGTTAAAAAAAAACCAGTTTTTTACAATGTTTATTTTTAACATATTTATTTATTTATTTAAGCTTTAATGCACAATGTAAGCACATAAGGCGGACTTAATGCCGTAAGGCATTCTCTACCAGTCGACCTGAGGGTAGTGAGACAAGATGATGAGAGTGCAAATAAAACACCTTGGAGAGAAAGTATTTAAAATAGAAAGATAAATACCTTAAATTAGATGTAATAATTACATTCATATAATATAACTAAAATACTAAATTATCATATAACAATAATAATAAATAATGTATAATAAATATTAATAAATCTGTGCATATATATATATATATATATATATAATAGGTTGGGGAAAAAGTCTTTTCGCATTATATTATGTATGAACTTGTAATAAAATCTCTTTGGCTGTAGTATTTGTATCTGGCTGGTTTTGGTATCATTGAAAGTTAAAATTTTAAAGATAATAATTCCAAATTCAAATAAGCAAATGTGTGATTTTCATTTGTTTTTTGTACTGTCAAGATGAGTGAATCTAATGAAGAAATTCGATACATTTTAAAATTTTACTACAAAAAAGGTAAAAATGCAACGCAAGCCGCGAAAAATATTTGCGATGTTTATGGACCTAGTGCAGTGCCTGTGAGAGTAGCACAAATATGGCTTAAGCGTTTTCAATCCGGAAAAAAGTCGTGGTCAAAGGCCGGTCAGGCTTCACAGACTGTGGCGAAACCCGGGTTAACTCGCAATAAAGTGATGTTGTGTGTGTGGTGGGATTGGAAGGGAATTATTCATTATGAGCTATCACCACTAGGCACGACTATCGATTCTGAACTCTACTGCGAACAACTGATGAGATTAAAGCAAGAAATTGAGAGAAAGCGGCCGGAATTGATCAACAGAAGGGGTGTGGTGTTTCATCATGATAACACTAGACCTCACACATCTATAGCCACTCAGCAAAAATTAAGAGAATTTGGCTGGGAGGTGTTAATGCATCCGCCGTATAGTCCTGACCTTGCACCTTCAGATTTCCACCTGTTTTGGTCTCTTCAGAATTCTTTATGCAATGTTAGGTTAACATCACGAGAGGACTTCCAAATCCACTTGTCGCGGTATTTTGATGAGAAGTCTCAAAATTTTTATAGCAATGGGATCATGTCCTTACCTACAAGATAGCAAAAGGTTATCGAACAAAATGGTACATACATACTTTAGTTAAATTTAAATAAACTATATTAAAAAATGTTTTGAATTATCTTAAAAAATGCGAAGAAACTTTTTCCCCAACCTAATAATAAATAAATATAAATATATAGTACCATAAATAACAATAAGATTAAAACAAAACGTAAATATATATGAGACGATGAAGAGCCAACATTAAGACAATGAATGCAGAAAGTAACGACATACTTTCCCCTTGAATGATAATTTGGAAGGAGATCTACGAATATCAAGGGGCAGCGTGTTCCAGAGTTTAATTGCATTCAAGAATTTGAAATAAAACCAGAGCGGTGAGATGGTATTTGAAGCACAAGATTTTCCGATGAACGGAAGGAAAGGTTATGAGAGGCGCCCTGGAAATTAAATTTAGATTTGAGATAATTAGGGGAACAAGGGTCGTTAATCACAGAGAACAGTACACAGAGCGTCTGTAAGGACCTTCTCTGGCGGATTGGAAGCCATTTGAGCTTGGAACGGTAAAGGGAGATGTGGTCGAATTTACGTAGGCCAAATATAAAACGTTTACAGTTGTTAAGTAGACGATCCAATTTATTGAGATTTTCCTGGGTAATATCTGAGAAACAAACATCTGCATAATCAGTAATGGGTATGACAAGAGATTGTACAAGGAGAATTTTCGTGCAGGGTGGTAAAAAGTTCTTAAATCTATAAAGGGACCGCAATGAGGCAATAGCATTCTGACTGATTTTACTAACTTGTTTTTTCCTTTTGACGTGACAACGTCTTAAATTAGGTTGCGGCTCGGAGTCACTCATGAAAAAGTGTAACGCCCGGTGACGTAACGATGAGTCACCGAACGAGAGAGAGGCCTGCCGGACCGGCGAATGCCTTTCTACCGAGAAAAAGACGATGTCACGTAAAATCTTCGCCCGTAAAACCGACTTTACAGGCAACCAGTTTTTTTTAAGTTGGAATCGATGCAGAGCCCTAAATCCTTAACATGGTCCACAAATGGAATAACTGAATTGTCAAATAAAATTGGAGGCAAATGACCAGTGTCGAGAATGTTAGTAAAATAAGTACTTCCAATTATAATAGCTTTGCACTTAGCAGGGTTTACAAAAATTCCAAACCTTAGTGACCACTCATATACAGATTGTAGATCCCTATTGATTTTAGCAATGCAAGATCTATATTGGAGACATCAGGCTGGGTATATATCTGTAAGTCGTCAGCGTGCAGATGGTAAGAGCATTGGAGGCAGGAGGTTATAAGATCTATAAACAAAGAAAATAAAAGTGGAGGGAGAATTCCGCCTTGCGGTGCACCAGCAACTAGATCGCACCAGTCAGATAGCTCCTGGCCTTTTTACGCCTATAACGTACATGTATTATTTATATATCAACATAAAAGCTTTTTTTTTTCCCGTTGTTTGGGTATACGGGAGCCAAATTAAATCGGCCGCAAATAAGAGTTGCTGTCTGTTAATTAAAGATAAAATAATTTAATCAAAAATACTTCAGGCCAAATTTTGATAGATTATTAATAATGCGAAAAAATCAAGTTTGCACCAAATCCGGATGAACGAAATTATTCTAAAAAACAAGAAATGTTTCCTTGTAATAAAATGAGACGTTCCAAAATATATGGGGATTCAAATTATATTTTGAGTATTTTCCATGATTCTACATATTTTTCTCTATTTATAAGGTTCCGTACCTTAAAAGGAAAAAAGGAACCCTTATAGGATCACTCGTGCGTCTGTCTGTCCGTCTGTCACAGCCAATTTGCTCCGAAACTACTCGACCGATTGAGTTGAAATTTGATGAATATATGTAATTGGTGTATGTAAATCAAGTAAAATAATATTTTTTTAACAGGGGGACCCACTTTCGGAGGTAAATCAGAAAAGAAAATCGTTAACTGTGTCGTGTGACATATCAAATGAAAGAGGTTGTTGTCAGCATCTCAGATATATTTTTTTTATAGTTTTTGCATAAACAAATTTGAAGTTATTTAAGAAAAACGACGAAAACTGACCGTCCCCCCCCCTCCCTATCTCCGAAACTACTAAACTTAAAATTTTGAAAAAGATGTGGAAAATAGTTCTTTGCCTATAGATTACTGGAAAACCTATAAGAAGTTTGAGTATTCAAATTAAATCGAAAATTCTTAATAATATAACCCTTAATAATACACGGTGGTACCGGCAGGGATGCCGGTACCACCGTAACCACTATGTCCCTGCATTTTAAATCTGTAATATTTTCGAAAATATTTATTTAAATTACGGAATCCTCACCACGCGAGTCGAACTCGCACTTGTCCGGTTTTTGATATAGTTTACTAGGTGGAACTTGTCCTTTGCTTACTTTGATGCTAAGGACAGGAGACCTACATTAGGACTTGGAGGATATACTTTGATTGGAGTAGGTAAATGAAATGTCTAGTTTACCGCCATTTCCTTTATTCGCCACAACAGGAGTGTATGTTTTAGGTAATGCTGGTCAAAAATTGCTATAAATTACGTTATATAATTTTTAGAATAGACTTGTATACTTGTAGGTAGGACTTATATTTCCGCTACAGCGGAAATATAAGTCCTACCTACAAGTGACTTCACGGCCAAGTATGTTAGTAAGTCAATAGACCCCTCTCTTTCTAATTATAAACATGTAGGCAGTTCCCAAGCGATGACTGCCTCGTGTCTAATAATTACGACCTACTTATTTAATACTGATCAGAATTCGACGGATCGTTTATATTTTTTGACTCTTTGGATTTCTCGGTAACTTTTTCAACTTTGTATGATTTTGAAAAATGATTCTGTATTTCTTGAAAAGTTTTGTCTTTAGTTTCGGGCAGATGTATATACAAAATGTATACACAAATACAAACCATACTACCATACAACAAAAATGTACCATGCAGACCAAGTTTTTTGAATAAGTAAGGAGCAACTTTCAATGAAATGGCCTGTATACTGACACAAATAAAACTTGTGATGCATATGACGTAGCTCATATATATTTTTGGTACCATTTCACCAAAAATTGAACTGCACAGAATAACAGGTCCACAACTTATTCCTAATTGATAAAATGTCAACAGAATTATGGAGACTATATTATTCTCTTTTAGCATATTATATTTAATAAGGAATAAGTAGAAAGAAATAATAAATAAGAACACTGCTCCGAAAAGAGAAGCGGAAAAGAGCTGGGTCCTCCGTTTGAAAATTTTTGACAAACAGCTACCTATTATCATGGCCAGTATAACTACGCCGTCCAAAATTAACATTCCTCTGTATGCCATTTCTTCACTATTTGTTATTTTCTTGATAATGTCTATGGCATAGACGGTACAAACCAATTTTCCTGATGCATAATGTAATATTAATAAGTTTACGGTGAGTAGCACAGGCTTATAAAATTCTTTACTCCTCAATATACGAAATAATTTTAGAAGAAATTTAAATCTGATATTATTTTCAAAATTTTGTTCATCGTTTTGCATATCCAATAATACTTGTAATTCGTTTTCTGACTCTTTATTATACCCTTTTAACCAGCGTTGAGTCGTGATACACTTGTCGATTTTTTTTTTAGTGGAGAGCCAATGTGGTGATTCTGGCCAAAATATTGCTGACACTAGTACGTAAACTGAGCATGCCATAGATACTATGCCAATATTCCGCCAATGAAAAAATGTACCAATGGCATTTGAAACCCATATACCCAAATATAAGCACATTGATTTAAATGTTAAAAAAGGCCCTCTGTACAAATGTAATGAGTATTCATTAATAAATACAGGTAAAATAGTGTGCGCTGCTGATAAACTGATTCCAAAAAAACATGTGCTGACTAACATTTCAATTGCAGATGAACTACAGTAGAAAACAATCCCACCGATGGCTGTACTTATATTTATCAGGATAAAGGTGCATTTTCTACCAGCTCGTATCATAATGACGGGTAGAATAAAAGACCATGGAAGTCCACTGTAGCACACCATAGACGCTGAAAATTAAAGAATATTTATAATTTTCATGTACCTTTGGTTAATCAAAATGGTCACAAAATTCACATGACTACAAGTTTTAATAATAATTGATATGTGAGTACCTAAATGAAATCCTAAGCGTGCAAACTACTAAAGATAAATCTAACTTTGTCCATGGTCTCGTATATACAAGGTATTTTTTCTTACGTCGCGATTATCCGCAAGTAAGTGGAGTCTATTACGGGACAAAATTTAGATAACTGGTGAATTGACCGGTGAATGTGGAGGGGTAGTCGAACGCCAGAGTTCGCCCCCAGTCGCGGGAGAAGAAGGGAAGCTTAGATGGCTATTGTGCCTTAGATGGGCTATTCGCGTCTACGCCTACGATATTGGAGGCCGAGATTGGAGCGTTCGACGCAGCAAAATGGTTACGCTAGGTTAAGCGAGATAAAAAACTCGAAGACGAGCTTTTAAAAGAAAATAGTGAACAATCTAAAAACAGTAGTCCTTCATTAAAACTTCAGCGTTATGTAGTTTTAATCGTGATATTCTCAAAAACTGAATATACAACGTTGAATATTTAGTCATATCTCGTAACTTGTTACTACGGGACTTCATGGGCGAGTCTGACTCGCACTAGGTCACTTTTTGTATGAATTTAAGTATCGAGAGAACTCACAAAGCCATGATGCCATTTCGTCACTTATGATGAATGCTGAATTAACTTCTTTTCTTATTTGCGGAATATAAACAGTAGGAGCACCCACACATAAACCAAGCATGAAATATATCATCCAAATCCCACTAGATACAAACATCTGAAAAAGAAATACACCAGACCGGTTATACATAGTGCACATAACACAGAAATCTCTTAATCAGTGGTTCTCAAACGACGCAACACTATTGTAAAATCAAATATTTGACGGAGCTCTAAAATTAAACGAAACCTAAAAATATTGATTTAAGTGTGCCTTCTTTATTTATCATGAAATCATATCATGAATATAAGAATACAACATAACCTACATTATCTAAGATTATAGATCTACAGATTTTTGCAAAAACATTTGGCTCAAATGTTTTTGTAAAAATTTGTAACATCAATGTAAGCTTCTTTATTGTCCATAATGTTGTGTAGAGCAAAGCACGAGCAGGGTACATGGCTTTAATCGCTCAGGGAACGCGAGTGCGGCGGCGCGGCGGGCCGGCCACTTTCGACAATGTCAAACTTTTGTTTCAAATAATAGAACTGAAATTTGATAATTTACCTACTTAATCTTTGTCTCAGAATTAATAGATGTCTATCAATATATCAAAAAACTCTTTTTAAACGTCTATGAATCGCACTACTTACTTACTATTAGCTATCAGTGAGTATTACACGCTCATTTAGAAGGGTAGAAAGTACTGTAGTAGTTGATTACAGAAAATAGAAAAATTCAAAAGTTTACCTGTCTTAAAAACAACTTTAATGTAAACGAATAAGATTCTACATTCTCGTTAATATTGATTTGTGTATAATCACACGACTCCATGTCACTGATATAATAGTAATGTATTGGACAAATATAACAATTACATTAATAGCATATTAATTCGTTATTATTATAATTCTATTACATTTTAAGACTGTATCGTCAAATACAAAATTATAAAAAATATACACTTTAATTATTTAACGAACGTAATTTATACATGAACTTTTGTTCACTAATTAGTGATCGATATGAATACTCACCAATCACATAAATAAGTATACAATACAATCTTGGGTAATAAACTTGAAATGGCTTATCAGTACTCATCATATTTAAATATCGATTAAGTGGATTTAGAACTGCAGTGACGGAACTCGCGGAGGTAGGCACTACCATAACACCATAGGCCTAAGGAGTTGCAACGCATCTACATTGAAATCTCTGGATTTGTGATGCATATAAGCTTTAGCCTATAATATATACCTACTACATGGTAACGCATCTAACGATTTGTGTTGTGTATAAATAAGCTATATACTACAGTATTACTTAGCATCAATGTAGGTAAACTGTATCCTGTTTGCCTCTTAATGACAATAAAAAAATAACTTTATGACTATATGTACCTATATGGGGGTCCACACAAAACTGCATTGCGATGTGATGCGACGCCGATCCGCAGGCACTTGCGATGCGATTTCGTCTGACGTATTGAAAGTGTTAAAAGTATGGTCAATTGAATCGCATCGCAACAATTCGCATCGCAGTTTTATGTGGGCACGCTATAGCATCAATGGCACGACATTCATAACTGTGGTCAACGTTTTTTTTTTCAGACAACAGACAGACAGACAGACAGACAGACAAAAATTGTAAAAAATGTGGTTTTGGTATATGTACCGTGTATACATAGATATGCATTTAGTAAAAAGCGGTTATTTTAATATAACCAGCAGACACTCCAATTTTATTTATTTGTATAGATAATTTATGTTTTCGTTGAGTATTAAAATAACTGTCACTTATCTTCACCGATTACCCGTGTGCGGCATACCTAATCAAAATGGTTGCAACAGAGGACTGGCGCTGGTTCTCATTTAGGGCTCCCGCCCACGTCCTACTTTTAGTAGGACAGATAATCGGTCCAATTTTGTGACCGACTCAACGCCCACGTCCGTTTTATTGTCGATGGAGCAGCACGTCATAGACAGAGCCGAGAGAATCTCATGAGTATAAGGAGGAAAGTGGCTTTACAGAGGAAGGTTTGTCATTGGCTTTTGAGGAACAGAAGTGAATAAAGAAAGTTCTGGGTTGATCCAATAATCTCTCAGAGATTATTGAAGGGGATATTTAATGTTCGTCATGCTGATCTAAGACGTGAGACTTTGACCAGACATGTTTTTTAAATATTATAGAACGTCAATGATTATTAATTAATTTTGTCAACAATGGCACGTCCTTCTAGTACGAGACGAATCTAGGTCGTCCTTCAATTATCTGTTCACCAAATGTGTGCGGTCACTGCAAGTTGTGACTTCGCACTTGTTATAAATGTGTCAGTATGTCAGATTATGTCAAATGCAATAAAACGAGTCCGATCGGTGCAAATGTTGTATTCGAACTGTCTCTTATTCCTAAGACAATGTCACTTAATGCTAAGTTTGCAAAAATGTGCGAGTGGTAGCTCGTACATACTGCCACTGTCAAATTAACAAAATTGCCACCACTCTGCTATGTAAATGTAAAATATCTACTGTTAAATTATTAACAATAACATGTCAAAATGGAAATTATGTCATTATACACAGTGCAAAAAATATAATCTTATGTAAAATAATGCTTATAAAATGAATGCTTGTAAAATTATGTAAAATGCTTATAAATTGTATAAAACTAATTTTATAAAATAAAAATGTAAACTTATAAAATGCATTTAACCACTTCACTGCACTGCACTACACTATAGAGTTAATTATGCAGAAGGTAAATTGTCAAAATGTACATTTCTGGCGAATGTAGGTGAAGTAGCTCGGTCGACACTCAGGGTCGAGCCTCCAACTGATCTTAGCTCCACGATCTCTGTTGCTGTCGCTCTTTGCTCATTCGAGATGTGACTTTGATCTGTAGCTGAACAGTTTCTGCACCAACTGTTCCATGACAATCTGTGTTTGTATGTCCAATAGCCCATCAAAGCTATAATGACCACCGCCAAAATAGTGTACGTTGCAATATTGTGCGAATCGATGCTTTTGATTTGATTGAGATCTTGAGTTTTCAGAACTGCAATCTTGTGAGCAATGTCATCGTAAACGTTGTCATGTCTCTCAATACTGCTTAAAATCGCATCTGATATCGAGGTGTTAAGTATGTCATTCAGTGGAGATCTTGTCTGTAATGTGTATGATGTATCTATATTATATTGCAGATACATTTTATTCTCGTAGTCATATTGAGCGTGTATTATAAATTTGTCTCCTTTTAACATACACCCATTTGCAATAGTTATTATTCCGTTCCCTTTTAATTGCTTGGTGATAAGGTCAGCTGTGCATAAAATGCGCACAGTGCATTCCTGGCAGCACGAGTATAGCCACGCGCCATGCCGCCGTAACTTGATCCAAGTGTCACTACATGGCTTTATGTCGGACCGACAGAAGTGTTGATTATCGCTGTTTATGTTATGAGTTTGTATATTGCAAATAGCCTTATCAAGGTTCATGATATAAATAGGGTTGTCCTCATGACAAAGTATTTTTTCATGTTTAATTTTTAGACAAGATTGAATATCGATGTCATTCATGGGCATAAACATGTCCTTTTTGATGTTAAAAGCGATATAATTTGCTGCCGGAACATTGTAAATAGTTTTATCTCCATTGATCCATGGTAGCGATATGATTTTGTCAAGTTCAAAAATATCTCTATATAATAATGGTATTTTAATTTCCATTATAAGATATTTCTTTGTGATTCTTGCATGAACTCTGAGAAGTTGGTACAAATCTCTGACGTCATCCACGGAAATTGTAAGTTCTTCGTGAATTTTACTTGAAATTAAGTTCAGCTGATTTCGCAGTTGCTTAGGTGACAATAAATGTATGTCAACTTGACCATGATATATCGCTTCTTTACAAGAATAATGTGACATTTCATATAGAACGATTTAGATGAAATTTCACGTTATTCTTGTAAGAATAATGTTGCATTTCATAAAGAACGATTTAGATGAAATGTCACATTATTCTTGCAAAGAGGCGATATGTCAGTAATAGTATCAATTAAAGTCTCTTGAATTCTTCTAAGACTCGTCAATATATTGCTTGCAGAAAGTGATGTTGTTACGATGTCAAATGAGTTGATGATGCGACTCAAAGTAACATTTATTTGTATAGATGTATTTTTTAATTGTTCATTGATCGTGATGAATTGTTTTGTCATAATAGCCTCGTTTCGTTTTATAATATTATTTTCTGCTTCCAAAATAGAGGTCTGCTGCTTCAACATGGTCAAGAGATGGTTCTCGTTTTCGCTCACCTTTTCAATATCTTTTTCGTACTTTTGTGCAAAATTATCGTCTAAAATTCCGAACAAATAATTACTTGCGTAGCCAATTCCGTTTATTAATCCTCTTTTTGCTCTTGTCATCTGTTTATTTGTTGTAATCATTATGTCATTGTAGTGTTCAAATTCTGATAACTCGTGTTCTAATTGGTATACCAGAGGCAAAAACCTTTTATTTTTAGAACACAATTGTTTTAAGTGTAATATGTATAAACCAATATTATCTACACTTTGCCAATAAGTTGTCAAATTATAATATAAGATCATACTCCATTCATCTTTTATTATACGCAGGTCTGCAATTTTGTCAAAATAAAGTGTGCTATTTGCAGTTATACTTGTCACATTAACCTGCTGATGTGAAAAACATGGTGTCATGAAAGTAAATAATAGCAGTAACATTGCTACTAAGCAGTTAGACTTTCTGCTACGAACTCTTCTAGTTCTTGTCATGTTGGATGCATCATTATCCTTTGTTGTCAAATTTTGGTCAATTTCTTTTGGCAAAGGAGTCAGTTTGATAATAGGCCGTTTAATGTAGCCGTTTTGCGTTCTAAGAGTAACGACTCTTACATGGCCGTCTTTACCAGGATGCAATTCATGGACTTTTGCAAGTGCCCATTTCGATGGTGGTAAATGTTCTTCATTGACAAGAACAATGTCATTAATCTCCAGGTTTTTTGTAGGATGATTCCACTTATATCTGGCATGCAGTTGCTGTAGATATGCTGTTGACCATTTCTTCCAAAATGATTTTTGCATGTTCTCGATTAATTGCCATCTAGATGTCAGTGAAATATTTTCGTCTGTGTTTGTTATGGGTACTGAAAATATAGGACCGCCGATCAAGAAGTGGCCAGGTGTCAGGTAACCATCTTCTAAGTTTTCTGTCAATCTGTACAATGGACGAGAATTAAGGCAGGCTTCAACATGGGTTAACAAGGTGTAAAATTCCTCGTAGGTCAACTTCTGTTCTCCAATTATGCATTTTAGATGATGTTTAACGCTCTTCACTGCTGCCTCCCATAAACCACCAGCGCTAGGCCATTGTGGCGCATTGAAATGCCATGTCACTCCCATGCTGTTGATGTCATCTAAACATTCTGTGTTTATTTTTGTCAATGCTGCTCGAAACTCTTTCTTCAAAATTCTGGCTGCCCCGACGAAGTTAGTGCCATTATCTGAATAGATATGTGTAGGTGCACCCCTTCTTGAGCAAAAACGTTTGAATGCTGCCAAAAATGATTGTGAAGATAAATCGGACACCAGCTCTAGATGGATAGCCTTTGTACTAAAGCATATAAAAACTGCAATGTAACCCTTTGTCACTTTGATGCCTCTGCCTTTATTGGCTTTCACGTCAACATACCCTGTAAAATCAACACCCGTGTGTGTAAATGGCCTCGACGGGTTAACTCTAGGTTCAGGTAAGTTTGACATCTGCTGAGTTTGTTTTTGTGCGCTGAATCTTCGACATATGACACATTGGCGTATCTGCTTCTTGACAACTCCCATACCACCGATAATCCAATATTTCTCACGTAAATATGTCAGTGTTAGTGTTGGACCACCATGCAAAGTATTTATGTGTGCTTCTTCTATCAAAAGCTTTGTCAAATGTGAGTCACGTGGAATCAGTATAGGATGCTTCGCGCCATATGTCAAATGGGAATTCTGCAATCTCCCTCCAACTCTTAATAAACCCTGCTTGTCAATAAATGGGTTTAATGACAAAATGTTACTTTTTGAATGAACATTCTTGTTGTTTGTCAACCTTGCAATGTCATCTCCAAAATATTCAGATTGTATAGCTTTGAATATCAATAATCGAGCTCTTTGTATTTCATTTGTCGTTAGATAGTTATGTAATATAGCGCTATCACGACCGCGTGCGTTTGTTATGAAACGCGATACCCAACACAAGACACGAACGACACGTGTCATTGTACTATGCTTGTTTATTAAACAATTGATCATGTCATTTGTATGCACCTGTACGACATTCGTCTGTTTAGATTTTTTGCATTCTATTTTAGGAATGTCAATTTTTGAGGTCTGGATGTCAAGGTTCTCATTTTTCAGCCAATCAGGCCCTTCCCACCAAATTGAGTAATTCTGAAGCTGTTGTGACGTCAAGCCTCTTGTTGCACAGTCTGCCGCATTGTCTTCGGATCGAACGTGATTCCAACATGATGCAGGTAGAATGTCAGTGATGGCCTTGACGCGATTGGCAACAAAGGTCTTCCAACGACTGCTATCTCCACAAATCCACCCCAGTGTAATCATAGAGTCCGTCCATGCATATAATATGATATTGTCATGTGTTAATGAGTCCCGAATTTTCTTTATCAATTTGGACAATAGAACTGCTGCACATAGTTCCAATCTAGGTAGAGTAACAACTTTGTTAACAGGTGCTAATTTAGTTTTAGCAGCTATTAGTATAGAACTAGTCACCCCCTTGTCATTTTTAGTCTTGCAATAAACTGCACATGCATACACTTTTTCTGACGAGTCTGCAAAACCGTGAAGTTCAATGGTATTTTGTGTAATACCCAACCATCTTGGTATTGTCAATAAGTCAATATTCTTCAAGTCATTTAATAATTCGATTAATTCGGTTTGCAGTTGACTTGATATTTTGTCATCCCAATTTATGCCAGTCGACCAAACACGCTGAAACTGCAGTTTGGCTTTTATAGTAATCGGTGAAAGCCAACCCAATGGATCATAAATTTTGGAAATGTGAGATAACATCTCACGTTTTGTCATAGTTGCAGAATTTTTGTCAATAATGATCTTGCTCTGAAACTGAAAGGAATCGTTTTCAGCATTCCAACTCAATCCCAAAGTTTTGGTTGAATTTGCATATTTAAAATCAATAATTTTTGGATCCACTTGCTCTTGGTTGAGATTTTCTAAGAGCTCTGGCGTATTACTGCACCATTTCCTTAGGTTAAATCCTGCTTTCTGTAACATGCTTATTAATTGCTTTTGAACTTGTTTTGCTTCTTCGATTGTATTATTGCCTGCTAGTAAATCATCAACATAGAAATTATTTTTCAATATTTTTGCTGCTAACGGAAAATTTTCTGATTCATCACACGCTAACTGCTGCATAGTTCTCATCGCTAAATAAGGTGCTGCTTTCATACCGTAGGTAAGCGTACACAATTGGTATTCCTGAATAATGTCATCGCATTTGGTTCTCCATAAAATTTTCTGTAAATTTTGATCTTCAATGTGCAATAAAATCATTCTGTACATTTTTTCACAATCTGCTGAATAGACGTACTTAAAAGAACGCCACTTTATTAGTAGTTCTAATATGTCACGTTGCAATTTGGGTCCAACTTCCATAAGGTCATTCAGGCTGTAACCACTCGATGTTTTTGACGAGGCGTTGAAGACAACTCGTAGTTTAGTAGTGGTAGAGTCCTGTTTGTGGACACCATGGTGAGGTAAATAACAGCTGATTTTCTTATCATTCTTGTCACACTCCTTCATATGCCCCAGATCTATGTACTCATTCATAAAATCACCGTATTTTTCTTGCAGTTCCGTTTTTTTGTAAAATTTTTGCTCCAATGCTTTAAATTGTGCTATCGCTTTTCCTTTAGAAGAACCCAGGAGTTCTTGATAATTCGGCTTCATAGGTAAACGTACTTCATATTGTCCGTTAGGTAACCTTTTCGTTGTAGATGTAAAAAAGTCTTCACAAAACTGCTCATCCTCTGTCAATTCATTGCAAATATTATCTTGTATATCCTCCATATCCCAAAATCTACTAATGTCATCTTGATCGTTGACCACAACGTGGCAATTGTATGTTTTTGTCACGTTGCCTGATAATATCCACCCAAGCTTAGTTCGCTGTGCAATTGGCTGTTCTGGACGTCCACGAAGGAGTCCATCCATCAAAATGTCAGAATATACTTTTGCATCGAATAAAATGTCAATTTGGTTAGATATATTATAATCAGAGTCTGCCAGTTGTATATTTTGTAAGTGCACATAGTTTTTCTTCTCAAATGTATGACTCGGAAGATTGCTAATAACTTTAGGCATAATCAAGGCGTCAGTCGTAAATTCATAATTGTCATAAATAGATTTGCATGTCAGTTCGACTTTTCCTCGACTTTTATTTGATAAAGTGCCTATCCCTGTCACCGATGCGCTGAAGTGCTGACGTTGCAACCCCAAACGCTGAACTGCATTTTCGGTTATAAGTGTCGATTGCGAACCTTGGTCCAAAAGTCCCCTCATTACCAAGTAAGTACCATCCCGTGCACGTAATTGCAGTTTTACCGTTGTCAACAATATCTCACCGTCATCGCTTTTCACGTGGCTAACGTTATTTCTCGGTAATCGTTGTTGCCGGGCTGCAGGTGGGGAATTCATGCTAAATGTGTCATGTAACAAAGTGTTGTGCGCCTGACTACACTTTTTGCATCGTTTAGTAGAATTACATACGTTATGTTCATGCACATAAAGACAATTATTGCATATGTTAAACTCCTGCAATGCATTTTGTTTCTCACGGGACGACATGCTCTCAAATTTCTTGCACAGAAACAGCGCATGATTGTTTTTGCAGATTGGACATTTTATTGTTGCAACATTTGTATGATATGCACGGTTATAAGTTGGTTTAGAAAAATTGTAATTATAAGTTTTATTTATGTCCTTTTTTATAGGTACCTGATTGTTTGAGATTATAGGTTTTTTAGTATAAGATGCATCTGATTTTCTACTGATTGGCTCTAATGCCGTGAACTTTGTTTCCAAAAATGTCATGATTTCTTGGAAAGTGGCTAGCTCCCTCGGAGAAGCTCTCGCTTCCTGGTAGTCACGCAGGGTGTCAGTGTCCAACTTTTTGGAAATAAGATGCACTAACAGAGGTCCCCAAGAAATGGTATCAACCCCTAAGTTTTGTATTGCATTAATAGTTTCAGTACTAATGTCATGCAGTCTTTTTAATTCAAGAGATGACTGCTTTTGTATGTAAGGTTGGTTAAGAAAAACTTCAATTTGCTTAGTAAATAATAACTGCTGGTTATTATAACGCTGATTAATGATGGCCCATGCCGTATCATAATTTTGCGAAGAAATATTTAAGTGCTGTATAAGTTTTTCTGCCTCTCCCCTTAACTTTCCCTTAAGATGCTGCATTTTCTGGGATTTAGAGAGAATATTGTTATTATGGATAGCTTCCCTAAACAAATCAAGGAAAGTAGGCCATTGTGTGTAGTTACCCGAAAATATAGGAATGTCAATTTGAGACGTAGCCTGCTGCAAGTGAGCCGTCGATAACAATTTATTATTAAGCGACTTTTTGATATTTTCATACATATTTTCGTAATAGCTATACTGCTCTTTGTAATTGTCATCAGTACCTTCTAAAACATTATCGATTTGCAAATGCAAGCTATCAATATTAATCCAACGTGTTTGAAGGTTACGTAATTTGTCTTCGATCTCCCATTTGTCACTAAGAATGTCAATATTACAATTATGTACCATTCGTTGCAAAGCACGGAAATTAGTTTTCTGCTGACGTATAAGTTCTAAAATATTTTGGTTCGGCTGCACTCCACGATCTTGTCTACTACTAGATGTTTCAGTACTAGGATGACTCGAAATCATCTCCCTTGTCATGTCATAAAAATCTTTTAACTGCTGATACATATTTTTAGTAAAATATTCGTGAGATCGGTCAGGGTAAGTTTGTAATTGATCATGATTAAAGGTAAAATCGTTAAATAATTGATCGAGACGTTCTAATCTCTTACTAATATAATCCGGAGATTTTCTAACTGCCGAATCCTTCTTAAAATTTATGTTTATCTGCTCAATTGCTGTAATAATTTCTTTTTGTCGCAAAATGATCGCCTCCATTGTCAGAGTTAAATTAAAACGATCTTACTTAAGAACTGATGATACTCCAAACCTGACGCTGCAATGCCGAGAGATCCCAGTAGTTTCAGGTAAATTTCCTCGGAAACCTTCCCGTATGTCAATTAAAATGCACTTGTATTGATTGTAATGTCACAAAAACACTGGTTTAAAAGTGTCAATTAATGCAAAAATAATGTCAGTTATGCAAATATAAAATGTCAATTAAGAAATTGCGCAAAAAAATTATGTCAGTTTTGCAAAAGTTCACTCAAAACGTAAAAAAAAAATTCAAAAATGATGTCACTATGCTTTGAGAGTTTGTCAGTTTTTACACAGTATTTTAAATTGGTATCTGATACCTTGCAAATTGTCAAAATATATTAGTTGCACTACAAAAAACACCACGTACCACTTCAAAAATGCACAAACTATGTCACTGCAATCCAATGTCACTGCACTCGCGAGCCCGAAACTTAGTCGCGTGAGGTCCAAAACCTCTTTATGCACCAAAAACGAGCCGCGAGGGGTTCAAGGTTTACTCGAAGGACCAAAAACATGTGCGGTCACTGCAAGTTGTGACTTCGCACTTGTTATAAATGTGTCAGTATGTCAGATTATGTCAAATGCAATAAAACGAGTCCGATCGGTGCAAATGTTGTATTCGAACTGTCTCTTATTCCTAAGACAATGTCACTTAATGCTAAGTTTGCAAAAATGTGCGAGTGGTAGCTCGTACAAAATGAAACATTTTATATATCCATTTTTTTAGGTAAGTTTTTTTTGTATTTGTTAACCAACCAAATGTATTTGAAACCAAAAGTTTTAAAAACGTAACGTCACCTGTTAACCTGTTTAAACCTCCTTGCCAGGTGGTGCCCTTATGAACATAAATACTTAGGCAATACCTTACAGACGTGTTTGTTCATGTATGAAATTTGTGAAAAAAAAATGGTTAATTCGGTAAACAGATAGGTGAAGGTCGACCTAGGTTCGGCTCTGTGACTATTCCCTTGCGGTCGACTGTCGGTGAGTCGGTGAGTAGTGTGCGTTGACGCATACATTTTCGAACGTTCCATTTTTCACCGATAATCGGTCGGGATGCACCGACTTTTTGTAGGACTTGGGCGTTGCAGTATGGCTATCAGTACGTTCTATTTTCCTCCTACAAAAAATCGGTCACCGATTATCGGACGTGGGCGGAAGCCCTTAACCAGCACAATGCTAAGTTGGGGCCAATTTGTAACAATGTCAAGAAGCGTATTTAAATTGTTATTTATACAGTATCGAGTAACACAGAACCCAAAAAAAACTTGTTTAATAATATCACGTTTTAATTAAAACAACAAACTGACTGTGGTACCTAAATTATAAGGTAAAAAGATAAAGCCTTATCTTTGGAAATATCAATTACATAAATTTTAAACACTTGTCTTGTTACTTTCAAGGTCAAAAAAATGGATTAGTAAATGTACTGGAACAGTTTTTATAAGAACGTGATAGGTAACGTTTTCACGTTGTACCGACGTATAATTTTTAATAAGGAACTATTAATTCTTGTAGCAATGTCAATTAGTTGAAATCAATAACTTAATAACAGACCTGGCAAACGTTGTTCTGACATGAAATGAACGTTGAATCCATGCCCGAATTTCTTTTATATCAGAAAGACGGGACAAACATCTAATTACCAAATGTTGGTCGGATAAGTAGGTACCTAGTTTATATTATACCAGCGGCCCGCCCCTGCTTCGCGCGGGTGCAATGTTACCTACCCTCTCCTATTCGTCTTAGAGTGATGATTATAGATATAGCCTAAAGCCTTCCTCGAGATGTTTTATAGTTTAGGCAGCGTACGCAAAATAAGTAACTTTTCTGGTTGAAGTTTTACACCTTGTGTCTGAAAAACCCAAATATCTCACGGAACCTATTTTTTGTAAAAAAAACATATAGCCTATGTTACCCGTGAATAAGGTAGCTATCGAATAGTGATAGAATTTTTAAAATCGGTTCAGTAGTTATTGAGCCTATTCAAACAAACAAACAAAAAAATATTTCTTCTTTATAATATAAGTTTAGATAGAAAAATGAGTTACTGTATTATGATTGGTCTGACTGTCCACAAAAGGTATTAAAATATTTCCCCAAGCATTATTATATAAAGTTGAAAACTTTGAATATAAGAAAAGTTAAGTAATTTTTTACGAGATTTAAAGTGTCTTGGAGGAATTACCGCCCACAGAAACGGTCTGCCCATATAATTTTTTCATCGTAATAACATTGTGTGACATATATAAAAATCAAAAGTTGTCGTCTATTTTTTATATTCCTAAATGGTAAGGTTGATTCTCAGCAATTTTTTTTTCCGATTTTGGACATGTAAGATATTTTTTTACCACTAAGGCGATACGAAGTTCGTCCGGGCAGCTAGTACAAAATAAATTAAAGCTACACTGATGTCACTTACTAATTTGAGTAGGCGCCAAATAAATTAGCAACACACAACGTTGCCTTGCATATCGCACTTCTGCTCTATAGTTTTCCTCCTTTACAACAGATACTTTATAGCACGTTCGTAACTTTTCAGCACGTTTACAAAGCCACATACCGTTATGCAATGAGCTTATAAATATCATTGCCGTTATGGTTAAATTCTGTATCCCATTTTATGCCGATGCGATTCTTGGTTGAGTTGAGTAGAGCATACTGTTGCAGTAGTCGCGCTAGTAGGTACTAAACTGACCCGGTGATACGGCAAAAACCAATACCGTAAGAAACCAAATATCCATGTGAAAGTGACCCTTCGATAGGCATTAAATGCGGCCGCCGAATTATTTTTTTTATTGGTGGGCGTAGGCACCACCGCATTAGCTAATATACCTACTTGCCGCTAAATTGTAGTGTTCAGCACTATTGTGTTCCGGTCAGGTGGTAATTTACGGCCCTGTAATATCCGGCACAGAGGCATAACACCTTAGGCCTCAGGAGTGGTAACGCATCTGCATTTTGACCTAGGTCTTTGTGTAAGTGTCTATAGGCTGCAGTCATCACTTAACATGAATGTGAACTGAACGCTTGTTTGCCACTTCCATAACATAAAAAAATCACATATAAATACTTAAAACATTGCTTTGAATTTTCGCACCTATGTCAATCCTTGGCCCTGTAATAACTATTACAGGGACATAACAACTAAGGTCTCACGGATGGCAACGCATCTGCATTTTGACCTCTGGTCCTTGTATGGGTGTCTATAGGCTGCAGTCAGTTAACATCAATGTGAACTGCATGCTTGTTTGCCACCTTCATTATCTATCTATACAAATAAATAAAATTGGAGTGTCTGTTTGTAAAATTAAAAAAAACCGCTTTTTACTAAATGCATATGTATACTCGTATATACACGGTACATACCAAAACAACATTTTTCTCAATTTCTGTCTGTCTATCTGTTTGTTCCCGCTAATCTCGAGAACGGCTTTACCGATTTTGACGAGACTTTCACTGGCAGATAGCTTATGTAATAAGGAGTAACTTAAACTTTTATACTAGCTGCGCCCACGACTTCGTCCGGGTAGATACTAAACAATGATAAATTATCACGCGAATGAAGTCGCGGGCACAGCTATATAATAAAAACTATACCGGTCTCCTCGTCTCTCATTAACTTTTCCTTTAAATAACCCTTTACATTGTAGTAATTTCTTTTCTAAATTCTTTACCGTCGAAGCTGTACGTTTGTGGAACTTTTTGAAGGTATGATTCCGAACTCCGCTGCACCCAACGGTGCTGCCGCAGCACCATATTTCTCTATTTTCTTCTGCATTGCTGCCGCGCCACTGTCGCGTAGCTGGGAATGTAATTTAAACTAATAATATTATAAGGAAGTTAGGCAATCGCCCATTGCCCAGACCTGCTGACTACGCAGCGGACATCCGACGTATTGTGTAATTGTGTGCATAGTGCAGATTCGGCAACCTAGTTTTTAGTTGTTACTGTAGTTCACCTTAGAGATATTTTTATGATTGTAATTTAGTCTTGTAGGATTATTTCAGTAATAAACATATTCTTCTTTTTATTAAATAAATTTATTTTTTTTATAAAAAATCCTACCGCCGTAACATAACTGGAGGTAATATTTTTTTGTTCGTTTGTTTTGAATAAGCTCAATAACTACTGGACCGATTTAAAAAATTCTTACACTATTCGAAAGCTACATAATCCACGGGTAACATAGGCTATATTTTATTTTGGGAAATATAGGGTTCCGTAAGATATTTGGGTTTTTCAGACCCAATGTGTAATAAATCAACCAGAAAAGTTACTTATTTTGCGTACGCTGTCTAAACTATAAAAGATATCGAGGAAGATTTTAGGCTATATCTATGTATAATCATCACGTTAAGACGAATAGGAGAGGGTAGGCAACATTGCACCGCGCGAAGCAAGGGCGGGCCGCTAGTCTCATATAAACTTTTTTATGTAATGGAAGTGGCAAACAAGCATGCAGTTCACATTGATGTTAAGTGATGACTGCAGCCTAGAGACACCCACACAAAGACCAAGGTCAAAATGCAGATGCGTTACCACTCTTGGGGCCTAAGGTGTTATGCCTCTGTGCTGGAAATTACAAGGCCGTACATTACCTCCTGACTGGAACACGATAGTGCTGAACACTACCATTTAGCGGCAAGTATATTAGGTAATGCGGTGGTGCCTACGCCCGCGAGCTCCGTCACTGGAGCTCTACCACCAATAAAACTTATAGATAATATTATGATATGGAGACCAGTAGGGCTGCGGCAGCACTGCGGCTGTAGGACTGCTGCATGCAGCGAAGTTCAGAATCGTAACCTAGTGTGGGTTACGATTCCGAACTAAGACTTAAACAAGTTAAAAAGAAACGTAACTTCACGCCTGTATTCCCGAAGGGGTAGGCAGAGGTATGCATTCAAGCATACATGAAAACACCCACGATTCGCCGGTTACGTTTTTGGCCCATGTAACAGGTGGCGAGCCTGTTGACATCTCTGGGCACATTACCAAATTTCGAGGTACTGGGAAATTTCCAGAAAATGGAAATATCCTAATAGAACCAGAGATAAAGGACTTTACACGAATATCTCTGACCTCAGCGTAGTAGTAGTAGTGGAAAGTTCAGACTATTGAAGCTTTCAAAGGTCAAGATCAGGCTCACTATCTTTATTTTCTTTAAGCTGTTGAGCAGCGGCCGGTATGCCACGATGCGGGTTATTCGTCATCTCGCCCAAAAAATGCTCGTCCGATCGGGCGATTTGGCACCTTTCGAATTTACTTAATATTTCTGTCGTCAACTCGCACGCTTAATTGTGTACATTGCGCACGTGCAATAAATATTTGTTGCTTGAATATTAGGTATAAGAAATAGTACACAATTTTTTTCTTTCTTTATTGTGTTTCCAATTTAAACATTATAATTATTTATCATACTGTCAGTACTTACTTAGTGTAGCACACCCTGCCATTTTCATTTTTAGTAATTCTCTCGATTTTTGGATTGCCTGAAAGAAATCGCTCTTCTAGCGATAAGGCCGCGCCTTATATCCCATATTTATTAAGTGTTTTTTTGTACATGTACTTTTGTGTTTATGTCTTCTCGGTTTTAAACAACATTTCTATCTCGAATACAGTCTTATCTTTAGTCTCCGGTAGATACTTATACAATATAAAAATAAAAAATGACGACGATAGACTATAAAATAAAAACGCACCATGGAATGCAAATGTTTTAAAAATTAATGGTGCTATTTTAAGAGCCGTTGCCATAGCAACATTAGTAAATACTCCATGACACGTCATAGATACAGTTTTATATCGTTGCGATATTAATTCTCCATAAATTGAAGAAGATAAAATCATCGGTCCACAGCTTATAGTTAATGAAAATAACATCAAAATAGAAACAGTTACAAAATGATTTTCTATTATAATCGATAATTTAATTAAGTACAAATATAATGATAAAACAAATAGAAACATAGCGCCAATTGATGCAGATGTCAACAACAATACTTTTCTCTTTAGAATCTTTGATAATGCACATCCAACATACATTCCGAACACAGTGACACCGTCTAAAATTAACATAGCTTGGTATGCCGCAGTTTCATTCTTGGTAATTTTCTTTACAATTTCTATAGCATAAACAGTACAAACCAATTTGCCAGACGAATGGTATAGTAATCCTGTCAAAAATGAAAATAACAACGGCATGTAAAATTCTTTACAATGATATTCTTTTATATCAAAACCTTTTTTGGGAGAGTCCCTTATTTGTTTTTGATTATCAATTATATTCATAAGTTCTTTGTGAGATTCTTCACCAGTTCCTTTTAACCATCTATGTGCTGCGGCACATTCGTCGATACGGTTTTTAGTCGCCAGCCAGTAAGGAGATTCAGGCCAAAAGACTATGAGGACACAGTTAAGAGAACAGGCAACACCTAACACTGCAATATATTTCCAGTGAAGGAATGTTCCTATTGCGTTCGAAACCCATATACCCCAGTAGATTGAAGCAGATTTAATTGTTAAAAATAAACCACGATATCTAGGCGAACAATATTCCGTTATCATTAAAGGTGCTATCGTGTGTATAAATGACAGAATAACGCTTAATATCGCTTCACTTATTAACAACTGAGTTGTAGTGGTGCTAAAATACAATACAATAAAACCTACTAAAGCTTGCAAACATGTAAATAAAAGGGCGAGTTTTCTTCCGAAGTAATAGGTTACAAGCGGCACAAGGAAGACCAATGGTACACCTACGTAAGGATATGTTGAACCTGTAACATAAAATTAAATAATATAAGAACTTATTTTATTAACTTATTATATTTAATCTCTGGCTTACGTACCTATCTATTGAGTAAGTAAACAATTCAACACATCCAGCTGTTACATTCCATTGTGTATGACCCTCCGTCTTAAATGTTAGAACATGTAAAGATTTTACAAATACGATTTAACGATTAAGTAATAATAAGTTCCTTGGATTAAAACAAAACAAATGAATGTTGTGTGCATGATAAGACCAATAATGGATTCAATTTTTTATTTGTGTAAATTAGGTTGGCGTTATCTTGATAGTGAATAGGTACATGGAACACAAACCCTATGCAATATAAATTCGCTGATAAAAAAATAAAAATAAACTACACTAATTCTGTACATTTCCTATCATTCCCAGCGGTAAGTATAATATTTATTAATTAAACTGTTTAAAAAGGCGTCGGGACGTGGCAACCCTCTCACCCTTTAGTGGAGGAGAAGTTTTCCGCTAGTGCAGTCAGTTTTACTGGTAGTAGAGCTCTAGTGACGGGGCTCGCGGGCGTTAGCACCACCGCATTACCTAATATACTTACCGCTTAATGGTAATGTTCAGCACTATCGTGTTCCGATCAGGTGGTAATGTACGACTCTGTAATTTCCGGCACGGAATAACACCTTAGGCCTCAAGAGTGGTAAGGCATCTGCATTTTGACCTTGGTGTTTGTGTAAGTGTCCAAAGGCTGCATCACTTAACATTAATGTGAACTGCATGCTTGTTTGCTACTTCCATTACATAAATAAAAAACTGGACAAGTGCGAGTTCGACTCCCGTGGTGAGGGTTCCGTAATTTAAATAAATATTTTCGAAAATATTACAGATTTAAAATGCAGGGACATAGCGGTTACGGTGGTACCGGCTGGGGGGGGGTTATATTATTAAGAATTTTCGATTTAAGTTGAATAACGTTTTCGTAGGTTTTCGCGAGCTTCATACATTGTAGAAATAAAACTTGCGGATTTTCTCGCGTATACAACACTCCCAAACTTCTTGATACACCCGACGTTTCGGTCGCTTTCCAGCTACCGTGGTCACGGGCAGACTAATTCGACGATATTCAGCCTGGTCTTATATAGCTGAGACAGAACACAACCCTAGTGCGATGTAAATTACTGGTGGCGCCATCTATCGAATTAGAATTAGAAATTACTGAAAACTACGTTGCCATGTCATGCTAGCGCCACCTGTTTCTGAGACGTCTGGCATAACGGTCCGGATTCACGCAAAAGTTACTAACCGTATCTCGTGGTTTTGCAGATTTACTAGTTTGGGATTTCAATTTGGATATAATGGGATCCCAATTCGTCGACAAACGCCAACCATCCTCTCTATTGAAATTTGGATGCTTTTTAATCTCAATAGCCTCTCTGACCATCCGTGGAATAGGACGATTTTCTTTTGATATTATCTGAACCTTATCAAAACGAATGTAGTGGTTGGGTTTGTCCGTTAGATGTTCACAAACTGCAGACTTTCCGGTTCGTTGGTGTTTGACATCGGCTATATGTTCTTTCACCCGGGTCAATAAAGGCCTCTTTGTTTGTCCTATGTACGAAAGTCCGCAATCACAACCCAGTTTACAGATACCGGCATCCTGCAAAGGAATGTTACATTTTATAGGTCTTAAATACTGGTGTAGTTTCTTATAAGGTTTGAAAATTGTCTTTATTGACGACTTTTTCAGTATGTTACCTATTTTATCCGTAACACCCTTAACATAAGGTAGTAAAGCCGGTTGTCTTTCAACTGTTGGTGGTTTCGTTGATTTTCTATGTCGGAGGGGTGGTACTTTTAGTTTATTATTTCGCAGCACTTGTTGTAGTTGTTTTAGCTCGGCATTTAAATGATCGTTGTCACATATGCCTCGTGCTCTCCTAAACAAAGATAGGCCGACTGCAGCTAGATGTCCCGGGTAGTGGTGAGAGTTACCATTGAGATACATGTCTGTATGGGTAGGTTTCCTATACACAGTATGGCTTAAAGTGTTGTCGGGATTCCTAATCAATAGAGTATCTAAGAAGGCTAATTTGCTATTTTGCTCCAATTCTATTGTAAATCTGATCTTTTGATTTATGGAATTGAGATGATCGAGAAATCCAGTTACTTCATGACTGTCTAACACGGTGAACGTATCGTTTACATAGCGCTTGTATATTTTAGGTTTTATAGATGTAGTACTGAGGGCACGCTCCTCGAAGTCTTCCATAAATATATCTGCGACCACAAGAGACACTGGAGAGCCCATTGCGACTCCATCTAGTTGCATGTAAAATTAATTGTTCCACATGAGGTAACCGGATGTTAAACACCATTCCAGTAATTCAGAATATTCTATAGGCAAATTGTTAGCGACTAACCTCCTTTTAACTATTTCAACGCATTCTTTCACTGGTAAGCTCGTGAACAAAAATTCAACGTCGAAACTGACCATAACGTCATTAGCTAAGAGTTGTAGATGGTTGACTTCAGCGATAAAACTATAGGAATCCTTCACAAAAGCCGTTGTTTGTCCCCTCAGTGGTCAAAATATACGTGCTACGTGTTGAGCCAGTTTATATGTCGGTGTGTCAATTTGGCTCACGATCGGACGAAGAGGGACGCCAGACTTGTGTATTTTTGGGAGTCCATACAATTTCGGTGGCTTCGCACATGATGGGAGTAATTTTGGTACGTCTAGATCCAATGTTTCTGCATGTTTATGCAACAATTCAGCTGTTTTCTTAACAATTTTTGAGGTCGGATCTATTTCAACCTTTTTGTAAGTATTCACATCCGATAATAAAGATGTGATTTTATCATTGTAATCAGACGTCTCCATCACAACCGTAGTGTTTCCCTTGTCTGCACGGAGGATTATAATGTCTTCTGATTTCCGTAATGCTTTCAGTGCTTGAACTTCATCTCAGGACATGTTTGGCTTTGGAGGGCGACTATGACGCAACGCAGTCGCTATGTCCTGTCGAATCTCCTCAGCTGTATCCTTAGAAATTTGATTCCTGAGAAGACAGTCCTCTACATTGCTAACAATCTCTTCATACGGTATCTTTGATGGAGCTGGTGCGAAGTTCAATCCTTTTTCGAAGACCTAATGGTAGGATCATCCAAAGTACGTTTAGAGAGATGGACCACTGCTGTATTATTTCTGGCAGATGCCGAATGATCTGCTTCCTTGTTTTTCTTCGACTCCTTATCAAGTTTCTCATATTTCTTTATGTGCCTCACTTTGCAATGATCATATCGATAGCTGTGCTCAGACCTGAGCACAGCTATCGATAACTTGAACGCAGTCTTGCCAATCTCCTATTTGCAACGTATTTTCTATGTCTTTGGATAATTTGCCAATGTCCACTTCGATTTGCGCAATATCCGAACGATGTTGTCGTATAAGTTGGCATAGCAGTCTCTTACTCGCTTGGCGAAGAATGTTATCGCTTTTCTTGATGTCCTTTTTAGGAGCTATGCGCACGCATACTAGAATCAGGTTGTTGTCCCTACACCTTTTTAAGAAGGTTGTGTTCGACAACAACCGTGAGCGCTTGTTCTTCAGGCATTCCAACTTTCGAATATTCTTAGCTGTTAACGCTCCGTACGCTTGGAAATAACGGTTTCGTAGGTTTTCGCGAGCTTCATACATTGTATTATTTAAGACCTATAAAATGTAACATTCCCTGCAGGATGCCGGTATCTATAAACTGGATTGTGATTGCGGACTTTCGTACATAAGACAAACAAAGAGGCCTGTATTGACCCGGGTGAAAGAACATATAGCCGATGTCAAACACCAACGAACCGTAAAGTCTGCAGTTTGTGAACATCTAACGGACAAACCCAACCACTACATTCGTTTTGATAAGGTTCAGATAATATCAAATCGTCCTATTCCACGGATGGTCAGAGAGGCTATTGAGATTAAAAAGAATCCAAATTTCAATAGAGAGGATGGTTGGCGTTTGTCGACGAATTGGGATCCCATTATATCCAAATTGAAATCCCAAACTAGTAAATCTGCAAAACCACGAGATACGGTTAGTAACTTTTGCGTGAATCCGGACCGTTATGCCAGACGTCTCAGAAACAGGTGGCGCTAGCATGACATGGCAACGTAGTTTTCAGTAATTTCTCAATAGATGGCGCCACTAGTAGTTTACATCGCACTAGGGTTGTATTCTGTCTCAGCTGTATAAGACCAGGCTGAACATCGTCGAATTAGTCAGCCCGTGACCACGTTAACTGGAAAGTGATCAAAACGTCGGGTGTATGAAGAAGTTTGGGAGTATTGTATATGCGAGAAAATCCGCAAGTTAAATTTGAATACTCAAACTTCTTATAAATTTTCCAGCAATCTATAGGCAAAGAACTATTTTCCACATTTATTTCAAATTTTAAGTTCAGAAGTTTCGGAGATAGGGGGGGAATGGTCAATTTTCGTCGTTTTTCTTATATAACTTCAAATTTGTTTATGCAAAAAATTATAAAAAATATATTTCTGAGATGCTGACAACAACTTCTTTCATCATTCTTTTTACCCCTCGCAAGTGGCCCCCCTGTTTAAAATTTATTATTTTACTTAACGTGTTCATCTTTGGGTCACCAATTTACATATATTTATCAAATTTCAACTCAATCGGTCGAGTAGTTTCGGAGTAAATTGGCTGTGACAGAGAGACAGGCGCACGAGTGATCCTATAAGGGTTCCTTTTTTCCTTTTAAGGTACGGAACTCTAAAAAAGTCAACCGAACAATGGCGGTAAAACCATTCCAATAGGTAGCAAAAAAAAAACAATGCGGTATGCGCAGCAGTGTCCCGTGTTAAAACCACCATCGTGTAAAGCCACTGCTATCGCCAATCCGCCTGCCAAGCGTGGCGATTATGGCATATACTCCTCTAATGACGCATAACACTACTGTGGGCGTTTTTGGGGCAGGCTTTGTTCAGCAGTGAACGTCTTCCGACTGGCGTGATGAAAATGATTTAGAGAATATTGAAAATCGAGCAATAAATAACTTGATGTAACTATTGAAACTACTTTTATATTGGTTAGATGTTGTAAATAACCTAATTGATCTTTGTTGAACACATACGATTGTGAAAGCGGTTACTTTTCATTAATTGAAATAAAACTATTTTTACGGATTTATCTCACGTATATTTAACTAAAATGATTTTTAATATCAACCCGACGTTACGGTCGCTTTTTCATTTTTTTTTACTTAAATCCTGGACGCTACGCAAGGCGTTTACGAAATCGATGGAGGTAGCTAAATATAATTTTTCAAACTTCTGTCATACAAATGTCACCTCAGTCTGCCCGGGACCACGGAAGCTGAAAAGCGACCGAAACATCGGGTTGATTTTAAAAGTAATTTTAGTTTAATATACGCGAGATAAAGCCGTAAAAATAGTTTTATTTCAATGAGTGTAGCTCGCGAAAACTTGAGAACATATCATGCTTTCCATTAAACCGACTCTGCTGTATCTGATTCATACATACTATCACCCAAAAACACGAAGGAGTCGAATTTTCGCAGGATAGCACCTGCGTTCTAAAAATAATACCTATGTTAAACGAATGACTTATAGCACTTGTATTTGTCTGAAATTTCGTGAAGGGTGAGTAAGTGAGTGAGACCCTTCAATCCTACTAATATTATAAATGCAAAAGTTTGTGACTATGGATGAATGTTTGTTACTCTTTCACGAAAAATCTGCTGGATGAAACTTTACAGTAATATAGGTTATACATATAGGCTACAATTTGCAATGATTAAAAAGTACACGTGGACGAAGTCGCGGGCAAAAATTAGTATTATATAAAAATGTAGAAGATTTGAAACTTGGTATATTTGATAAACTCTTTCAACCTCATCCTATCATCGGTCATCCTACGAATTTAATAATAGAACACGTAAAAAAAATAAGGGTGGATAAAACGATAGAACATAAGTAGGTTGTGCCCAGTGGATCTGTTGGCTCGTCTTGGTACGGACACGATCGAGCCTCCAGATTTCATAAGAAACACATCAGTCTCTTTTGATTCTTACTTAGACACAAAAAAATATAATTAAATAAATTAGGAATAATTAATTACATAACCATGATGACATTTCATCTGTGATGATCACTGAGTCATGTTTTCTCATGTGAGGTATTATGACTGTGGGTGCACCAATAACTAGACCATGCATAAAAAATGCAATCCATATTCCAGTGCAAACGAAGACCTAAAACAAAAGAAAAAATGTTATGCTTTACAAAACAATATATTATTAACGAATACACTGCAGCATTTCTGAAAAAAATAAATTGAATAATATCTTTTTTATTTAAGTGAAAACAAATATTTGAATATTGAACACTACGTAGATATTTCTAAGGAAGCTTTTGAATATAACAAATTCCTCTTGTTTTACTACTAAAAAGACAGCTTGTATTATTTAAAAAAAAGTGAGTGATTTATGAGGCATATTTGTAAATATTGTATATTCGGTAAGAGACATATCTCATTGCAACATATTTAGCGACTATGTGCTACAGTATATTCTGTCAACTTTTTGTATCTGTTTGTTATAGAAATTGGTAATCAGTGTCGTTGATTTTCGACTGTAAAATATAGGTACCTACTTCACTATTTCACATCTACCAAAACAGACTTGACTCGTGGATCATAATTCTTCTAACAGTTCAAAACGTTGGCGCGTTTCAAAAAAATGTGCTAGAAAATGTCTAAAACGTAAGCCATTTTTAAAGCTTGAGTCCTAGTTGGTGACACTGACATGGCACTAAGTTTTTGAGATTCGTAGGCAGACTTTGAAATAAGTTGACGTCATTCGGTATGTTAAAAAGTATACCGTCCGAGCGTACCTATATAGAGAGGCAATTTATCTAAGTATTGTTAATAGTAACTTCACAAGTAGAGACATTTTTAGAAACAATCACAATAAATTTTACTGCCTATTACGCATTTAAGAAGTAATCGTGAGAAAAACATTAACTTGTAAATAATTGAAGCTTAAAATGATCCAAATTATCAAATGGAATATTTGAGATAATAATAATGTACCAACTATATACATAGATAGATATATTAAGAATGTCAGATCTTAAAATATTACAAAATTTATCAGAATCAGAATCAGAATCGGAAACTCATTTATTCATTTAGGGTGACAGGCACCTCTTATGACACGTCAAATACAAACAAAATAAATTAAAGTGAATAACAATTGATATACATGTCAAACAAGATAAAAAATATATGTAATGTCAAGAATATCACTAAGATAAAACTAAATGTCATAAACGAATGTAAGATGTATACCAGTAGAATGTCTCATTTCCCCTTTACAAACTGATAACAAAGAGTAAAAGGAAAAGAAAAACAATATAATATCAACATTACACTTTGATTATTACATTTAACACCCTTGTGAAGCTAGATCAGCATTTAGCCAAACATTTCTATCCTTAAGATAGTCCTCGAGTTTATAGTGAGCCTTTTTACATAGAGTGCGTTTAATTAATGCTTTGAATTTACCATCGGTGAGTTCAGCAATCCCGGATGGGATCTTGTTATAAAATTCTACACTATATTTTAGGAAAGATGTATTAGTTTTCGTCAGTCGAAAACTTGGCAGAGACAACTTGTTCTTATTCCTCGTATTATAACTATGCCTATCGGAGATTTTATCAAACAGATGTAAATTTTTCCTTGCGAAAAGTATATTTTCATAGATGTAATGGCAAGGAACTGTCATTATATTTATTTCTTTAAATAGTTCTTTCAAAGAATCACGACTACGTAAGTTATACATCGCTCTAATGGCCCTCTTTTGTAATACAAAATTGATTGTATGTCAGCCGCTCGACCCCACAATAAAATACCATAGGATATGACACTGTGAAAATAGCTAAAATAAACAAGTCTTGCAGTGTCTATATCAGTTAATTGCCTAATTTTTCGAACAGCATAAGGTGCGGCACTCAGACGTTTCGCTAACTGCCTAATATGTGGTCCCCATTGTAACTTCGAGTCAAGCGTTATTCCCAAGAAGGTAGCGTCATCAACAAATTGAATTTTGTCATTGTTTATAAAAATGTCTCCTTCTTTACTTTTTACATTAGGGAGGGTAAAACGGATACATTTGGTTTTTTTACTATTCAGTGCAAGATTATTGACAGTAAACCATTTATGTACTTCTCCTATGACCTTATTTACAGTATCGTAAACTGGATTTCGTCTGTTCATTTTAAAAACTATTGAAATATCGTCTGCAAATAAAATTGTTTTGGGCATACTGTTAGGCATCAAATGAAGTAAATCATTAACGTAGACTAAAACAGAAATGGTCCTTATATTGAGCCCTGTGGGACACCCATTCCTGTCTTTGCACCTTGAGATTTTACTCCATTCACTTGAACTACTTGTTCCCGATCCTTAAGGTAAGATTGAACAAGTTGAAGAGCTTTATTTTCAAGTCCATAATGATCAAGTTTGCCAATTAATGTATTGTGGTCCACGCAGTCAAACGCCTTCGAAAGGTCGCAAAATATACCTATAGTATCTTGTGAATCCTCCCAAGCTTCAAAACTATGTTTTAATAAAGCAACACCGGCATAGGTTGTACAACGTCCTTTTGTAAAACCAAATTGCTGTTCGAAAAGATGTTATTTGTATTGAAATGTTGCAGCAATTGAGTAAGCATCAGTTTTTCGAACACTTTACTGAGAACGGGCAGAATAGATACCGGTCTATAATTATTAGGGTTTTTATTGTCACTTGATTAAAATAACGGTATAACTTTACTAAACTTTAATAAATCTGGAAAGACTCCCTGATCAATACATAAGTTAAAAATTGATGCTAAGTAAGGAGCTAAGGTATCTATAATCGACTTACACACCATAACAGACCTGCCATAAATATCTTCGGTAGCTTTTATTTTGAGTTGATGAAAAGATCTTACAGACTGTGGGCTAGCATGTTTAAACCTAAATTGAATAGTACAAGCTTCTACGTTATTTTTCAGAATATCAATGGATAATAAGGAGGATTTATAGTAATATATTAGTTATGTAATTTATTTTACATACCTACCTGTTTGAAGAAAAATTTTTTTGGGAATTGTTCAATTTCGTTATATTTTTCTTCAATACAGTCTGCGTCTGATTCCATAGCTAACACTCGAAATAATATCAAGCCACCGACTGCATAATTGCTTTAACAGGTATCATTAAATTACAAATGGTAGAGTTTCACGAAACAAACAAGGTAACGTTACGCAAATCGTTTTAGGGTTACACAGGTATTTTATATTATTTTAAGCGTAAAATAAATTTATATGGGTAATTTACTTCAGAAAAGAAGCACACTCATTAAGGATTTTACCGTATTTCTTAGAGCAAGAAAAAAAAGGCTTGCGTATTTTAGTTCTGTAATACATTTCACTTACACTTTAAAAAAAGCACAACAACGCTTCTACTTTAGGCCTTAGGCTTAGTATCCTCGAGCAGGAGTCGATAGGAAGGAATTAAAAAAGATTTTCAAATCTGAAACACCAGTACTAAGAGTATTGGTGTTCCACTCGCTTTCAAGAGCTCAGTTGTGATTCCGTTGTTGTTGTTTGAAAGCCATCTTAATCTCGTACAGGCCGATGTCCGGGATCATAGAGCAACACGGCCCACCGGCCGCGGCGGACCGGAGAGGAGTAGCCATATGCAGGCTTTTCTCTCTGTAAAAATACAAGCACAAGTGACCCTGGCCTGTTACCGAGATGTTTAAAAGTGTGCGTGACATTGTGTATATGTATTTTGTTACAGTCAAGATGTGAGTTTCGTTGTAATAGACGATTTTTGTAGTGTGTGTGTGAGTCACCCGTATTTACTTCCGCAAAAAATTACAGACTGTTTTGCATCGGTACTCGTAAACGTTATGGCTTGGCTACTCCTCTGCGGTCCGCCGCGGCCGGTGGCCCGTGTTGCTCTATGTCCGGAATATCTTTGGCAGAAAATATGCAATAATACTACGTATCTTCGGTATAGTGTCGAGTAAGTTTAGCCCTGCGGTCATTAGCTATAACAAAAATATAAACTTTCAAAAATATCGGATTTGGACGAAATGGTGTTGCCTTCTTTGGTCTTCAGTTGTCATGTCAACGAACTTCTATCAATATGCACTTTAGACTCTTTCTTCAATTCTATTCTTCTTCAATACATCTTAATGTTTTGAATCGGTGGATGACTTTTCTCATTGCTGTGAAAATCTGTCTATTCAGTCTTCTGTACTCTGACATATATGCTGAAGTCTGCAATCTTATTTTGATCTCACTGTCTCATTCTCAGAGGATTGGCGTATTCTGTAACGTTTTGGTCCTAAAGGAGAATGATACTGCTCCATAGATATATTTCTGGGTCCAGGTGTTAACACTGTACAAATTATGTCACTTTCAAAGGACTATAAAATAAATATTTGAAATTTGGGCTTTTTTTTAATTGCCTGTAATTGAAGTACATAATCAAGTTAAAGTTGGGTTGGATTGCTAATTGTTAAATATATTAAAAAATGTACTGTGTAATGGGTTAACCAGTGACGATTTTACAGGGCCAAAATTACCCGTTTCTTTTGAAAGCTACTTAGCAATACATTGCTGTTTTCGTAAAAAAAAAACATTTTGAAATTTTTTACGACAATACCTCAATTTATTTTTTATATGAATTGAGGAACGATCGTAGGAACGAGGCATTTTTTACTCAGTGATGTCTTGGGTATTTAAAATTATTTTTAATTATCAGTCAAATAGGCACGTTTACCTTACTTGTGATTAAAAATAACCTTGGTCGTGAATTGGCAGGTACACGACCAATGTCTGATAATAAATAAATGATTAAAAAAATAGCAGTAGAATAATAAAATAACAAAAGAAGTTCGTAAAATAATTTAATTTTCAACGGTTTCTCTGCATATTGTAGATGGAAAATAATATAATGATATTATATCCAGAACTGAAATGCTGATATGGGCTGAGAGCAGACGAAGGAATTTTGGGAAGTTATTTTAGGCAATATATAATAAAAAAAATCTAATAATGATTAAATTTCAAAATACTAATATTATTTTATTAAATAAAATCGATAATCGATTGTACGTTGCCCGCAAAATTTAAATAGTCACCTTACTTTTCAAACATACATCGTACATACTTACATAATGTTTTTAGAACAGTGCTCGTAGATGTTAGAGGATCAAATAATTTAGAATCTTGTTTTTAAATATGCCACAATGTATTGTTTCGTTATCTATACTTATAATAAAACTGTAAAAGTGTAAATTGTGTACATCAAAAATATTGAAAAAATAAATACCAGGGGATGATGTACCTACTTCAATTACTAGATCGATACTGAACCAAATATGTGATAAGAAAAATTTTTGTCTGTCTGTCTGTCTGTCTGACTGTCTGTTTGTTCAAGCATCACATAAACTACCGGTCCGATTACAATGAAACTTGGTATGATTATATTTTAACCTTTGGCGCACAACACTGGGTACTTTTTATCCCGGAAACATGTATGTGTGTTTATGCACGCTTATTTCAGAAACGGCTAATTCGAATTGCAGTTTTCATTAATATATTGTGGTCAGTTTCACTTAACATTTAGTGTTTGTTTCATGTAAATCAGTTCAGAAATAAAAAAGTTATGTCAATTTAAAGAATCAAATCGAATATTTTTAAGCTATTCTGTATCAAGTTCTATCTTTTAGGGGGTTTCGTACCTAAAAGGTAAAAACGGACCCTATGGATTACTAATCCTCCGCTGTCTGTCTGTCTGTCTGTCCGTCCGTCCGTCTGTCTGTCTGTCACCAGGCTGTATCTCATAAATAGTGATGGGTAGAAAGCTAACATTTTCACAAATTATGTATTTCTGTTACTTGATATAGAGACAAAATTAATCTGTACAAATAAATAAAATTGGAGTGTCTGTTTGTAATATTAAAATAACCGCTTTTTACTAAATGCACATGTATGTATACACGGTATATATACTAAAACAACATTTTTTACAATTTTAGTCTGTCTGTCTGTTTGGCGGGGCTAATCTTGGGAACGGCTGGATCGATTTTGACGGGACTTTCACTGGCAGATAGCTGATGTGATAAGGAGTAACTTAGGCTTTTGTCTTCATACATCCATACAGACATACCTACATACAAATGAATAGAATTTGAGTGTATCCGACTTTGACAGGACTTCCACCGGTAGGTAGCCGATGTAATAAGGAGTAACTTAGGCTACTTTTATCTCCATACATCTATACATTACTACATACAAATAAGTAGAATTGGAGTGTATCCGAATCTGACGGCACTTCCACGGATAGGTAGCTGATGTAATAAGGAGTGACTTAGGCTACTTTTATCTCCATACATTTATACATACATACCTACATACAAATTAAATAGAATTTGAGTGTCTCCGATTTTGACGGGACTTTCACTGGTAGATAGCTGATGTAATAAGGAGTAACTTAGGCTACTTTTATACTAACTGCGCCCACGACTTCGTCCGGGTAGATACTGAACAATCATATTTTTTCTCACGTAGACGAAGTCGCGGGCACAGCTATTTTTAAATAAGAATAAGACTTTAAATGTTGCCAAGACAAAACATTATTAATAATTTACTTCTTTGTGTTACTAGAATGAAGCTTTACCACTGGTAAACAATTAATTTCTATTAAATCTATTTTTAGGTTGACTGTATGAGAATGCCTAGTTGCATTAAGTCCGCCATATGTACGATATGCATAAAAGTGTAAATAAATAAATAAATCGTATTTAAAGTATTATGCAAAAATAAATTAAATTATTAATTATTAAATTAGGTATTAAATTTTAGTAGGCTACTCAGTATTGTAAAGTCGTTTCCATATGTTACAAAATTGGTATAGGAAAATAAAGTATGCAAAAGGCAATTTAAATAATTTATGTTCCATACATGCTATATTCTGAGTTACTTTTAAACTCAACTTAGGCATTCATGAATAATAGCTTTAGATCCGATTTATTTTCTAGCGAGAGCTAAATGTATTACTATTTTATGCAATATGAGCTTGAAACCGCGATCTTCTTCATTTGATGAATACAGTAAATTCACATAAAGTTATTTATTTGGAATTTATACAACAATCTTTTGTAGTTTCCAAAATGCCTATTTCTTGTATTAGGATAACCCTTTATTTGTTACACTCCATTTTATACAATTTGACGAAGCAATGGTTGTCTGGAAGAATGCCACAGCAGGTGTTTGATATAAGAGAGCAACATTTTCTAAAATTTAAATTATGATAGCTTTTAAGGTTCCTTATCTGTCACATTCGATTTTCTCTGTGAGTACTGGACCGATAGAGTTAAAATTTGGCACACATCATTATGATACTATAGTCATGGCTGAGACCCTGGAAGGCTTAAGTACTACTAAAATAAAAAATACACATTAATAAAATATTAACGAAACATTGAAAATACCTAGAAGCAGTGGGCAGGGCACATAGCTCTAAGAACCGATTTGACCCATTGGGGCAGTAGAGTTCCCCAGTACTGGGGGACCGCGTACCGGAAGACGAAGCGCAGGGCAGGCCCCTCATGATCTGGTGAAGGTTACTGGCCATCGCTGAATGAAGGCGGCCCCGGACTTTCTTTGTGGCAATCTTTAGGCGAAAATTTTATCCAACAGTAAACGTTTTTCAACTGAAATGATAATCATGATACATGTTATGTAAATCAGTTACAAGATAGTATAGAAAAACTTTTAATTTCACAGATCCCTCTGAACCCGAGTTCGACTCGCGCTTAGCTAGTTTTTACAATATTTTTTTTTTATGTCATTAAGTTGACAGACAAGCAGACGGGCCACCTGATGGTAAGTGGTCACCGTCGCCTATGAACATTTGCAACACCAGGGGAGTTGCCAACGCGCTGCCCATATTAATTTTTATCTAATTGAATCGCTTGCACACGAAGAACGTATTCTGTTGCATGTTTAAGATATGATGTCAGAAACTATATGTCGTACATATGGTTTCTGACATCATGTCTTCAAAAGTCTTACAAAACCAGCCTCGTTAATAATAGCGCACTTGACAAAGCTGCTCTCCGCTAGAAATGTTAGCCTTAGCTCGTCTGTAATAACTCGCGCAAACAATGAAATTGTTACTAATTTATTTGCTCACCACAACAAAGCGAGATGTCACATGAAAAATGCTCGAGTACGGTGCGGATGAGTCTCAGTACATTCCTCGGATGAAACTCTCCACAGTTTTACGTGTTCCACCCTCAATTTTACCTACATTTCCCACAGTTACAACGTTTAAGTCACATTAAGTTTGTCTCTACAGTGAACAATACAAACGATTTAAAACTTGGAGAAGCGCCGAGAAAATTGCGAGCAATTTATGACATTAATCCTAGACATAAAATGAAATTTCACGCTCGTATGCAATCCGCGAGAGAAGTGTTTTGTTTTGAAGACACTCGCACTAATTTCGTTCTTAAATTAGACGAGTATAGCGTCTGAGATTTACGTTATTTTATTTTGAGGCTAATTCAGTTGTCAGTCGTATTAAGTATACTTATCTTCTGAAATTTCCCACCCTAATTTTTTATATTAAATAGATATATTTCGGTCAATACTTCAATTATTTTTAACTTTCGACGGATAAAGAGTTGTTGTAAGAATTGTTTGCTGTTTCTGGTTGCCTTGGTATCGTTTGCAGGGAATGTGCGATTGATATAAAAAACGATCAAGTGTTCAAAAAAATCATACTGTGTACCTAGTTTTTATATCAGATAAGAAGTGAGATATTTGCAAAATTAAAGTTTAGTTTAGTTTAGTTTTTTTTTAACTTGAATTTATTATAATGTGTACGGGAGATTTTATGAGGGATTTAAGACAACTTTAAAATGACAAAACAGAGGCATTTTATTTATTTATAGCTTATTCTTCCAAATTAAAATATTCAATGTAATTAATTCAAAACATAAGAGAAACTACGAAAATTTATTTTTTCCAAAAGAAATTACTGCTTTCAATATTTTATGGCAAGACTTATTCAATAAAATTATGCCAAATGCAGTTTTAAGTACCTAACACGATAATAATATCCTCAACATTTTTCAATAGTTAACTGTACTAATAGATAGTGATATAGCGGAACTTAGAATCATGACCATTCTATGAAGTACAGGATTATCCATATTTATATAAGCAATAGAAAAACTGCCTTATTCCACTTTGAATTTAATGATATTAACAAAATGTTATCATTTTCAATTTTATATTTTAATCCTAGCTCTGTATTGTCTTTTCTAGAGAGTACCCGCTAATAAAATTAATAAGACAAAAGCTGCCTCTAGAGACTTTGTCTGTTTCCAAACAAATGTATGTTAGTTGCAAAATTACAAAGCTTTCAGGATACTCAAGTTTCCATTCCTTTTATATAAGAGTACGAAACTGGTTCTAGTTAATTGCGGTTTAAGCTTTCAAAATCAAGGTTTCGTAAATTATATGTTTTTGATTTCGTGGTAAATGTTTGATTCAAAGCAAGTTTTGGTGGGCTCTTTGCTATTGAGAGGTAAATAGTACTAATATAATAATAATAATACAATACACATTTGAAAAAAGATATGCTGAATAGATATAAAAAACAACAACCGGGAATGACAAAATAATATACAGTGCTCATCAAGAAATAATGCACATCGAGCCTATGAAAGTGACAATCGGCTTCACTGCTGCACTTTGCCTACGTAAGCATCCGTAGTCCGATATTGGTCAAAACTTGATCTTGGTTGAAAATGGTCGACAAACGTCAAATAGGTAAGGTGCGAAAGAGATAACGCTCTACAGATCCGAAATAAGCCGACGTCTCTTCCTGAGGTCGATGTGCATTATTTCTTACATATACTGTACGTCCAACCGTCCGGCAAAAAAGTTTATAACTTTTCCTGTTTCTTTTTCTTCTTGGTACTCTGCCGGTAAGATGAAAAAAAATCTACAGAGCACCAAAACGCGTTTAAATCCTTTGTTTCCTAATGTACATAAAGTACAGTAACAGTCGTTTTTGACACCTCCTTAATACAGGTCATAAGGTACATAATCGCACATTTATCCAAACCTAACGCGTCGAAAGAGTCGAACGAAATTAATTTTAGAATTGTTTATGAACTTTAACTGCCTCAGTAGCGTAGTGGTAGCAGGCCACTGCTATTACGCTGGAGTTCCTGGGTTCGATTCCCGGATCGGGTGCTATCAGAGATAACGCTTTAAAATCCTTTTGGGATTTTTCCATTTTCTGGAAGTTTCTCAGTACCTCGGAATTAGGTAATGTGCCCGGAGACGGCAACAGGTTCTCCACCTGATACATGGGCCAAAACGTAACCGGCGAGTCGTGGGTGTTTGCCTGTATGCTTGAATGCATGCATTTACCTCTGCCTACCCCTTTGGGGATTACAGGCGTGAAGTTGCGGTACGTTCTGTTTATGAAATCTTATGGAAACTCGCTTACTACGAATTATCCAAATCTGACAGAACACCAGAAATACGGTTGACTTGACTGATGCGCTCGCTTGCTATCAGCAGCAGGCAGACAGCAGGTTCTTCCTAAATATGTTTAAAAAAATATTTTGTTGGTTTCATGATATTTTTGTTCACCATCTGATCATATATATATATATATACATATATTAGTATTTTCATTTCATGTCGTATCGTCTTTTCCATGCTGTATATTTGTTATTATCTACGTATTATAGACTAATAATTTTTTTTATGTAAGGAAGGCGGAAAGCAAGCATGCAGCTCACATTGATGTTAAGTGATGACTGCAGCCTATACTCTACATAAAAACCAGAGGTCAAAATGCAGATGCGTTTCCAGTCCTGAGACCTAAGGTGTCATGGCTCTGTGATAGTTATTACGGGACCATACATTACAATCCAACCGGAACACGATAGTGCCGAACACTGCCATTTAACGGCAGATAATGCGGTGCCTACGCTCTCGAGCTCCTACACTTGGAACTCTACCAAAAGTAAAAAACATTTTAACAAATTGCAAAATTGTTGTTGTCTTTCTAGGTAGCGTGGATAAAATCGGACTCAAAGGCGATTCTGGCAATCCACACTAATATGGTGGCGTTGAACCCGCGCCTGTCAGTCACATACAATAACCACAACACATGGAAGTTGCACGTGAGCAACGTCCAAGCCAACGACTCCGGCACCTACATGTGTCAAGTCAACACAGACCCAATGAAAAGTCAGGTAAAGTTCATTTTGTCTAGTTTTATTATTGTTTCTGAAATCATTCATGTGTTTTTGGCAGTTTTTGGCAAGTACTTATCACAGAAACATTCAGTGCTCAACAATAAAATAAACATCGAGCCTAGGAAGGAGACTTCGGCTTATTTCGGGTCTGTAGACCGGTATCTCTTTCGCACCGTACCAATTTGACGTTTGTCGACCATTTTGGTCAAGTTTTGACCAATAGTGCTTACGTAGGCAGTGTGCAACAGAGATAACGATGACGCTCTACGATGTCAAAACGAGCCGATCATCTGTATCGCAGGCTAGATGTGCAATATCAATTGTTGAGTACTGTAGGTACCTACGTGTTTCTCTAAGGCCAATTGCCTCTAAAAAATAATGAAGTATGATCCGATGAGGTTAACATAATTATAGAGAAAACACTGGAAAAAAACCGTTTCGGTATGTCCAGATACCTATTATCATCAGAGAATATGTCATAATTAGCATCGTGACTATTAGGGATTGAAAAACAAGCATGACATTTTTAAATTCTTGATAATTTTACCTACGTCCTTGTTGATTTCATGAGACAAAATGATATAAACGTTTTTATTATATTTTTATCGTTGTAATTTGTTTTCATTAGTTTAATATAATAATTTTTGCTTGGCATGATTCGAATGTGGAAATCTTATTGTAATAAAATGTTTCCTCATTTAATCAACGTTTAAGATAAATAATTGTTCGAGAATAGATCACTATAAATTAATATTGTCAACTCCATAAAATATGTACAAGACAAGACACGAAAAATTCTTAACCTATGACACGTGGAATATTATAGCGCAAAGACGCCTAATAAATGAAATTATGTGAATTTTAAAACAAAAATCTTATCTATGACATTTTAATTCCCAGCATTTTTGTTGATATTCCTGGAGTTGTTGTTACCCAACAATTCCTATCCTAACAAATATCAGGAGAGTATTTTATTATTTTTTTAAGTATGTGTTGGAGACGTTTCCGCGTCAAGTGTCAATCGGTGATTATAGAAAAGAATGTTATATTGACTTCTGCAGAGTATGACCATGCAATAAAAGGAGAATGCTCGTCTAGTACTAGTACATAGGTCAATGGTTGGGCCACAATTTTGAGTAAACAAGTGTAGCCTGTTAGGTATCAAAAGGACCTGAGAGCATTAGTAAATCGATTTATTCAAATTAAAAAAAAATACGTAAATCATCAAAATAATAACAATATGGGACTGTCATTTAGTTAAACAGAATAAAGGCACTACTATAATGTGTTGAAAAACTGGTAGGTAAGTTTATCATAAAAATATCAAAAGATTAATCTGCTATCAAATGCCACGATGTTGTACAAACAGACAATAACATTTGTTTTTTATATACGTAACCAGATTCTTATCAAGATCTATTTCTGTATCATCAGTCACAGTACATAAAATTACCGTCTTCAGTTATTATTAACGTTGGTATTGATTACAATCCGAAATGATAACCCTGGCACACACCGTATAGTTATTATCTTTGCTAAAATCATAATTACTACTGCTTTGTATCCAACGTCCCCGGTGACTGCTATTGACAGTTTTTGGAACAGGTAATCTGTGCCAATGGTGTGTTGCAATTGATTTTTCTGTGTTGTTCTGAATGTACCTATGTATATGTGAACCTCTCTATGACGATGTTTTTATTTTTTAACACTACACATGAATGTTCTTTAGTATCTATGGCACATTTATATATTATATTATAGTTTGCCACTATGTATGACCTTAAGTTAAATTCAAGAGAGGAGGTATCTTTGTTGAAGTTGGATTTTTAGATATTTTAGAAATTTAATCTGTATTCGTATGTTGTAGCAAATACTACAGCTTACCAGCAATGTGGAATATATTTCTGTTAGCCACTTTTGCTTTACGAAAAAAGTCGATTTGGTCTAAATTTAGATCGAAGGTTTGATGAAATTTATATAAATGTAGCTTTTGCCTACGAATTTGTACGCGCGTAAAAGCCGTTCTCGTAAAAAATTGGGTATTTTTTTTATTTTCAAAGTGTTGTTTCTATTCACCTTTGCCCCTGTGCTGTAAATTATATTAAAGCATCTATTTTGCTTCGGATGTTTTCGCGTTCTTCCAACGTTTATGCAACGATAATGCTAAGCAGACGCGACATTAACGCGGCGTAGCCGCTGAACACTGCATCAACATTGCGCCCATGCTGCCATTTGAGGCGTACGATCGGTATGGTGTTATTGTACTTGTGTATATTTTGCCAAAACACATTGCCCACAGAAATCGGAGCGCTTGCCACCAGAGACTTGTAATGTCAACAACGCTAACACGCAGCATTTTCGGAGGTCAGACGTTCGATAAACGCGAACGCTTAGAAGCCACGTGATAGTGACCTAAATGATATTATCAATGCAGTGTTATCTGCTCAATGGTTTATTATAAATCAGTAACATTATTCTACTTATTCAGATGGGTCACTTGTCAGTGGTGATACCGCCAGACATCATCGACACGGTGACGGAAGGTAGTTCAGCGCGAGAGGGTGGCAGCGTGCGGCTAACGTGCAGCGCCACTGGAGTGCCTCCTCCAACCGTCCTGTGGAGGAGGGAACATAACCGGCCTATCGTATTCAGGCATGACGGTGGAAGGGAAAGAAAAGGTATGTTTGAATAGTTTGCAACTGTCTTAGAACCTAAGCGTTTTTGGGTGTCCGTTGGAAAATCGCATAAATGGAACACTTAGTACTGCAAGTGAGCAGAGCCAATGGGGTTTCTTCATTGACTGTCCTTCGGTGGAGGGAAAACCATCAGCCTACCTACCGTCTTTACATCGTCAAGTTACGACAAACCACCGGCGGCGAATGAACAATTGAAATCAATTGTCATATTTTTCTCGTCAGCTGACGGGTTAAGCGTGATGGTGGAAAGTAAAGAAAACGTAGATAACAAACATTCTTCTATTGGAAAAGGTGCTACGAATATTATTTCAACCACAGCAGTATCTAAAACCAGTCGCAGCTTTAACGTTATTAGTTTCTTTATGCTTTAGTTTCTTTAAAAAAGTTTTAAAGAATCTGATACATTTTATAGTCACTTATTTTAGGGTAAAGCAGAAACATCCACACATACATAAAAATATGACTGATATTTAGATATATTATTATGTGTACACATGCTTCTGCTATATCTATCTACCTTTATTATCGCCAGTGAACATACCACTGAAAACTTTACTGTATTCGTCCCGAAGTCGATGGCAATCTTTGGTCGCTTTCAACTTTCGTACGATCGAACCACCTCACAAAAAAAAACAACGACAAATTAGTTAATTTAAAAAAAACGTGCAATAAGTAAGGAAATATCGTGTATTGCAAGGAGTGAAGCTCGGGGAACCCATAGAATAAACACGTACAAAAACATGTTTTAATATTATTCGTACAAAAGTAAAACTACCTACTGCTAACCATGCGTTGCGGGCAATTGTGCTTAGTTTTAAAATATTATAAAGTTACGCTACCTGCATAGTTGCATATGTAAATACGTAAGGATAGCTCGGTTTCCAACGATTTATTATATTACGTAACACTAACAGTTTGGATTTGTATATGGTTATTATGCAGCGGCTTTTGTTGTAGCCACTGCATACGACCTTTGTGGCTTGCACTGGCGTCTTCCAAAGTTACTTTTGAATTATTATGTGGAAAACTACATATCTATTGTAGCCGCATAATCGAATCTTGGTTTACGTGTTGCTTTTTACAGTGTCTTATAAAAAAGGGGTGAGCAGAATGAATTATTTTGTAAGTATTCGAATCTCTCGCAGTGAATATTAACCCTCATACGCTATAGATGATACATACATTATATAGTTTAGCTATAATAACATGTTTTATCTTTGTCAATTGGATTGTTAATTGGGTAAGATGGAAAAAGACGATAGTGATTAGTAACACTTTAAATAAAATAGATTTACGAATTAGGGATTTAAACATTCACATTTGTAAGGAAACCTGGAAATAACCTTATATAACCCTCCAATATTGTGGTGTTTCGATGTTGTTGCTGGAAATTCTCCTGCAGTGAAGCCTTACCATAAGTTATAAATAGCAGTCATTTGAAAAGATATCTTGTACCCGACTTGACTTAGTTGCGATGCTTCAGCCTGAACCACTTCAGCACTCTTAGGCGAAGGGGCAGCTCAACGATTTTTTTATTGGTCGCATGTGGAGAGCTCATGTCGTGATGACTATAGTCTACAGTCAGTGAGCACAAAGGTCTCCCAAAATAGTAAAGCAATTGCCTAAAGGGGACCTGTTTGGGTCCAAACCTCTGCGTTAGACGATGCTGGGCAGGTCACAACAGATACGATAGGGATGCAACTGTCGCCCCACGGCCACAGTCATCTGTTGGTGAGAGTTCATTGAATAGATCCGATATTTGAACATGCAGGTTTACTAAGCGTTCAACAAATTCAACATCTCTTCATCAATCAGCTCTTTTGAACCTCTGCTATTCTAAAATTTTATTAAAAAGCCTTTTGTATATGTCTACTGTAACGGACAGTGTAAACTTATTCTAATCGTAAGTGTAGTGTAAACGGCACTTAACTATACCGTATTATACCTATTGTGATGTATCAAGACGAAGCCAGTCTCGTTGTGACTGGCACTCTGATCGGTCTTTAAAACATGTGTAACAGCAACGCTCTTTCTATGAAGTTTCCCTCACACCTCAACACTAGATAGTGACAGTATAAACTTACATTGGTGACCCCGACGTGATCAGTTTTTATGGATGTTTAGTGCTGGGGTACTTCCTAGGGTGAAAAAGTCGTGTCGTCACATCGCGCCAACGAGACTCAAGATGGCCGAAGATCAGGCTGGCAGAGACAATATGGCGCAAATCACGGTGTCGTCAAGGATACCAGATTTTTGGCAGGACCAGCCACGAATACATTGAGTCGTACCATCATCACTCCAGCCAATGATGTCCACTGCTGGGCGAAGCCTTCCCCAAAAACGCACACAACAGTATCGTGAGTCATTAGGAGAAATATGCCATAATCGCTACGCTTGGCAGGCGGATTGGCAATCGCAGTTACGGTAGTTTTATCGCTGGACGCTGCTGCCCATCCCGCGTTATTATTTTTACTACCGTCCTCTTGGAATAGTTTGCCCGCAATTCTTCCACTAGTGGGCGGTGGGGTCGTCAAGTTTCGACGCCAAGAGTCGTATAAGTTAACAATGTAATTTTGCCTGATACAATTCCCCTACAGTTTTTAAATTGGATCATAATGGAAGGTCAGGTATGTTCGAACTTGGGTTTCAACCCAAGGCCAGAGCGTGCTCAAGGGAATACAAAGCGATAATCACGTAAACCTAAACTTTCTGACCCACCTCAGACAAATCGTGAATCGGTTATTATAGAAATCGGTAGAAAATATAAATTACTCAGTAGAATTTTCACATTACGTAGATTAACAAAGTGAATTTCTATATTATTATTTCGTTGTACATACCCATTGTATAAACTTTCAACTGTGAAATGCAATTTACATATATTTGAAAACTACTTCTCAGTTTCATTTTCTCGTTCCACTGAAACTGAAAACTGTTAAATTATTTCCTCCCGTGGGGAACTTGGCGTGATGATACAATACATATTATTATATACTCTGCTACTCTGTAATCTATATAAATTAAAAACCTAAAACATACGAGGATAATAGTTAAACAACAATTTTAATTCCCCATACAAATAGTTCGTATCTGTCGGGTCACTTTACCACTAAGGTAACGAAGTGGTAAAGCGGCTGAACTGGTTATCCTGAGGTCGCAGCTTCGATTCCTGTCCGAAATCAAATTTTTCTTTCCGTTTTTTCAATAATTTCGTAAGTTCACTCGCATGTGTTATTGCGAAAAATAAATAATACGGCAACTATTTGTTTCGTAAAACAAAGGTGGGGATGCATCCAACAGAAATAGGTTGGAAATATCGAAGATTGTGATTCCTCCTCGTTCCAATACCGCGATTGAACTTAGGAACTAAAAACATATATAAATATATATATATATATATATATATAAGTCTGTTTTACTACATGAAAGAAATAAACCTTGTGTTGCTGTAAAGAAGATTTATTGTTAGTTTTTTTTTATACAGAGACTATTTTATTTAGGTAATATAAAACAATATGAACTCAAACCTGTAAAGAAGAAACGACAATGAAAGTTTATTCTTTCACCTTTAAAACATAAAATAATATAATATTAAAATTTTCATTGATTATCCAATTGTCAATCAACTCGTATTTAAATCTGTCATCTGACATTCTGAATTCATTTCTTCTTTAAAATCAGACAATTAAAAAGTTAAAAACTATAACCAAACTTCATGGTAAGTAAACACACAGAGTGCGAAGAAAGAAATAGTATTTCTTTACATCTCCCCCCATGGGGAAGAAAATTCACCCGTGAATTTTCACTCCAGTTCTCCATTTGATACTTGCACATTCTCATCCTCTGTTATCTGTACTGGAATTAGTTTTGTGATATGAAAAAGATTTGACTCTGTTTTTTTATGTCCTGTATCTATCTCGTAAATTGTATTAGATTTCTTTTTAATTATTTTATATGGTCCAATTCTCAATTCATCTAGCTTTTTCCTATTTAGTTTATTCCCATTTTCTATATATACTAGATCTCCCACACTGAATTCTCTTTGTTTTCTATTCCTATCATACCTCATTTTGTTATAGTAATGTGATTTCAAGGTATTATTAAGCGCTGTTTTCTTATCTCCGATCCAGTCACTATTTATACCTCCTTGTTGTAGTTCTTTTGGTAAAACCTTAACATCTGTTCCGTATAGCAAATAACATGGTGCATAGCCAGTTACTGAGTGGTTAGTCTGATTGTATTTTTCTACACATTCATGTGCTATTGTAGTCCACGCTCTGTTTTCTCCATCTTCATTGATTTTGCATCTAATTTTGTTAACTATCGTTTGATTCAACCTTTCATTTAGGCCATTAGAAAACGGTGCATTCACTGCTGTAAAAATTATTGTTATTTGTTTGTCAGTAAGGAACTTCTTGAATTCTTTAGAGTTTATTCCTGGATACTGGTCGGTAAGGAGCATCCCAATCTCTTCGGTTTCAGCGACCTTATTTATTAGCTTTATAAAGTCATGTGCACCCTGGGTTTTTGATGTTATAATAAATGCATATCTAGTGAAATGGTCCACTAAAAGATGTATGTATTTCTTGGTTGATCTAGAACCACCAAAACCTCCAATTGTGTCTATTGATACTATTTCAAAGGGTCTTGTCGCTGGGCCTAAATATGACATTAATCCGTATTTGTGTTGTCCTCTTGTTTTGTTTTTTATGCAAATTATGTAATGGGTCAAGAATTATTGCGCTCCTTGGTATATATTTATGGTAAAAGTTTACTTTCACCTTTAAAACATAAAATAATATAATATTAAAATTTTCATTGATTATCCAATTGTCCATCAACTCGTATTTAAATCTGTCATCTGACATTCTGAATTCATTTCTTCTTTAAAATCAGACAATTAAAAAGTTAAAAACTATAACCAAACTTCATGGTAAGTAAACACACAGAGTGCGAAGAAAGAAATAGTATTTCTTTACATATATATATGTTATTTTTTTAATAAAGTACAGGAAAAATTCACCGAAACATCTCCATATTAATTTCAATAGCAAAAATATACGAGTAGGTATGCAGTACACATATGAGAATATTACATATAATCCTCTTAGCACCGTTAGCGTTTCGCAAGTGGTTGCAACTAAGGAACTAAAACACCTGAATTAACGTAGCCGGCACCGATTTGTTTCGTAGAACAATGGTGTGGGCGTATCCAACAGAAATAGGACGGAAAATATCGTAGATTGTGATGATTCCATGTTCCGATGCCGCGATTGAACTATTTGAACAAAGCTCTGTGAAATCTTGTGGACAAATACACCAACGTTTATGTTTTGTTTTCAAAACACGATATAGTACAATTTTTGAATAGTATTAGTAAAGATCTTTGAACGCCTTAAACTTCACTTTGACATTAATTTTAAAATTAAAAGACTCACTTGATTAAAACGGTTAACAAAGGCACATAAATTGTTGGATATAGTTTTTAGATTTAAAACACTTGCTCTATCTTTATATATGTATTTTTTTTGGGTTATGTATAGTTTATTTTCGTAGTCCCCTACGCAAAATAAAACAGAAAGCTATATTTCTTATTCACCTCGCTAAGCTGATTGATTAAGCAGTAAACATTATACGTGTGACCAGTTTTTAACAAAAAAAACGTGTGACACTCGGGGACTGCCGCGGTAAAGCTATTGCATTTACATAATTTTCTAAAATTATGCAAAACAAAATAAAATGCAAATAAAAGAAAAAAAAATAGAAAAATGAAACAATAATTTTCTATTAATATTTACCACTATTTAAATATTGAATGGAAAAACAAACAATAAAAAAATGAACAAAAACAATCTTGGCAGCGGTGGGATTCGAACCCTCGCCTCCGAAGAGACTGGTGCCTTCAACCAGCGCCTTAGACCGCTCGGCCACGCTACCCACGCTACCCAACAACAATAAACGCGCAGAAGCAAGTGAATGACGTCAATCATCAATGACGTGACTGGTGACAGACACGAGGTGACATATCAAAGCGTCAAAAAGGGATGTGTCAACTTAGGCGGCTGTCACAAAATATCAATGTTAAGAATATCGATACATTGATCGAATGGGTCACTTAGTCCTTTGTGTTGATTTTAATTTTTGGGGACTGCCGCGGTAAAGCTATTGCATTTACATAATTTTCTAAAATTATGCAAAACAAAATAAAATGCAAATAAAAGAAAAAAAAATAGAAAAATGAAACAATAATTTTCTATTAATATTTACCACTATTTAAATATTGAATGGAAAAACAAACAATAAAAAAATGAACAAAAACAATCTTGGCAGCGGTGGGATTCGAACCCTCGCCTCCGAAGAGACTGGTGCCTTCAACCAGCGCCTTAGACCGCTCGGCCACGCTACCCACGCTACCCAACAACAATAAACGCGCAGAAGCAAGTGAATGACGTCAATCATCAATGACGTGACTGGTGACAGACACGAGGTGACATATCAAAGCGTCAAAAAGGGATGTGTCAACTTAGGCGGCTGTCACAAAATATCAATGTTAAGAATATCGATACATTGATCGAATGGGTCACTTAGTCCTTTGTGTTGATTTTAAAACCTAAATGAATGTATTTGAATAAGTCTATATCTGACTATTGGCACCTTAAAATGAAATCTAACGTGTACTTTCACTTATTTTTCTATTTATTATGTAACCGATTTTTTTTAAATATGATTAATCGATACTTTCTGATACAATAATTATATCCTACGCCATTACATTTCGTTACGTTCCTTTCTACGCCATCATAAATATCAAAAGTACAGATTTATTCAAAAACTGTCTTAATACTTTTCCGGTGGATTTCAGTATAATGTTATACTGAAAAATTTACAGGTGTATGCGCACAAATTTTATGTAAAGTAGTTGTTCATGTACAGAGAGTCAGGTTTTTTCGTTACGGAATTTCTGAATTCGGTCCCCGCACTCAAGGCCCGCGATAGAAGCTATGCAATAGCTTAAAACTGAATTCAAATATATGCAGTGTATATGTGAGTATATTGGGAGTTTGGTAAGAGGTTGTAACTTAGGCATAGAATAGAGAATAATACTTAGGTACAAGAAGTGCCTGATTTAACGCAACGATTTGTTTCGTAAAGCAATGGTGGGAGCGCATTCAACAGTAGGTAATAGGACGGAAAATATCGTAGATTGTGATGCTTCTTCGTTTCGATGCCGCAATTGAACCATTTGAACAGTGCTGTATACGTCGTGAAATCGTGTGAACGAATACACTGGTTCTTATTTATGTTTTGTTTTCAAAGCATGGCATGGTAACATTTTGAATAGTAGGTATTGGTAAAGGTCTTTAAATGCCTTAAAATTCACTATGACATTAATTTAAAATAAAAAAGAATAATCACCCGATTGAAACAAAAGCATATAAATCCATCTTTTGGGTTAAATTATTGTTTATTTTCATAGTCACCATATTATACCTACGCAATAAAACAGAAAACTATATTTTTCATTCAACTCGCTAAGCTGCTTGGCAATATGTTAAATCTGTGACTAATTTCTAACTGCAAGAAATAAAAAAAATTAAATTGTAATTTTTAAAACAAACGTCAATTTTGTAAAATATAAACGCAGGAATATACTAGAATATTCTTAGCAATCTTTACGCCGGCGGCATATCTGAACTGTTCATCTTAGAGACGTCGAGAAATACCTGAATAAAAGTAGCCGGCAACGATTTGTTCCGTAGCACAATAACGGGGCACATCCAGCGGTAATAGGACGGAAAATACCACGGATTGCGATGCTTCTTCTTTTGGATATCGCGAACAGTTTAAACAATGCGCATATTGGGCGATTGTGGGAACAGATACATAAGGTTTTAGAATATGTTGTATTGTATATTTAAGTTTTGTACAGACAGCGAAGTTATTGTAAAGTATCCATAAACATTTATTTCTGATCGACCGATTTAATGCAATATGAAAAATTTCCAAAATTGATGTACATAAAATAAGAGAATTGAATTAAACCCAATAAGGTTTTAAAAAAATAGTGATGAATAATAAATAACAGCAAAAAGAACTCAAAATTAATATTTAATTTTTATTCGCTAATTATATTGCTGGTAAAACTTTTAACAGGCCTGTAATAAAACCGTCAGCTAAGCAAAGTATACGCAGAAATAAACTAGAAAATTCTTTGCAATCTTTACGCTGGCAGCATATCTGAACTGTTCATCTAAGAGACGTCGAGAAATACCTGAATAAAAGTAGCCGGCAACGATTTATTACGTAGCACAATAACGGGGCACATCCAGCGGTAATAGGACGGAAAATACCACGGATTTCGATGCTCCTTCGTTTGGATATCGAGATAAAACCGTTTACACAATGCGTGTGTTAAGCAACTGAAAAGATTTATGAACCAAAATTTACAGGGGAAATGCCTTGTGCAATTATTTATTGCAATCAAATATGTCTTTAAATGTTTAATACAAAAAAAAACATTTCATTGGATTGACATGAAACTAAGAAAAACCTTACATTAGTCATCTTACTCTTTTTCAATATTTTTGCAGGAACATTTCCCAAAACGGTTAGGGAGTTTTCACTCATTCTATCTTTAATTAAAAACAAAACAAAGACTTTTTCGTACGGTTCTAAGTTCCACCCGTGTTGCCGGGGTAATTTCCATAGAGCTTCACACATACGACATTTTCGATCTACTTAGTCCATTGTCTGTCAGTCAGAGTTTACGCTACATAACGTAAGAAAAGTAAAACGTTCAGTACTTACCTCATTATTTGTAAATTTATATTATCTATACGTACAATAAAACTGTAGAAGTGTAAATTCTGTACATTAAAAAATAATTACCAGGGGATGTTACTAGCACGACACCGAACACAAATATGTGATTAAAATAAAATTTTGTCTATCTGTCTGTCTGTTTGTCTGTTTGTTCAAGCATCACACAAAATCTACCGGTCCGATTACAATGAAACTTGGTATAATTATACTTTAACGTTTGGCGCACAACACTGGATACTTTTTATCCCGGAAAATTGTCTGTTTGTCTGTGTGTTTGTGCACGCTAATTTCAGAAACCGTTTATCCGATTTTTGGTTATCACTAATATACACGATTTTAATATTTACAGAGGAATGTTATTTAAAAAAGGCTATTTGCTATTTTAATTAAGGTGGCAAGCAAGCATGCAGTTCACATTGATGTGATAACTGCAGGCATTCAACACCCACAGTATGACCAGAGGTCAAAATGCAGATGTGTTGCCACCCCTGAAACCTTAGATGATATGTCTCTGTGATAGTTATTACCTTCAAACCGGAACACAATAGTGCTGAACACTACAGATTAATTAGGTAATGCGGTGGTGCGTATGCCCACGAGCTCCTACACTGGAACTCTGCCACCAGTTTCTATCAATAATATCCCAACTTATAAATATAGAGCTTCAATTTCAGTCCAAGCTATTTAAAAATATTTATTGTACCACTGAAACTGTCGTAACAATCAGCAGCGCCATCAAAATCGGAAGTAGATGAAACTTAGGAAAGAGAAATAGCTCAACAAAAGTAGCTAGCTATAGTGATGGGGCGCATCCACCGGTAATAGGTTGGAAAATATCGTCGATTGTGACGCCGCCCTGTTCCGATACCGCGACTGAACCGTTTAAACAAAGCTGTGTCGAACTCGAATCGTGTGAACAAATACTTATTTGTAATTCTGTTCATCTTAATAATACTTAAACTGTCTCAGTAGCGTAGTGGTAGCAGGCCACTACTATTGCGCTGGAGATCCTGGGTTCGATTCCCGTGTCGTGGACTATCAGAGATAACGGTTTAAAATCCTTTATCTCTGGTTCTATTGGGATATTTCCATTTTCTAGAAGTTTTCCAGTACCTTGGAGTTTGGTAATGTACCCGGAGATGGCAACAGGTTCGCCACCTGTTACATGGGCCAAAACATAACCGGGTTTGCATGTATGCTTGAATGCATGCATTTACCTCTGCCTACCCTTCGGGGATTACAGGCGTGAAGTTATGTTAAAATAGTGAAGTTGAATTTGCAATAATTTTATAAACAGATTTTAATGTACATTGACTATATCATTCATTTTATTTTTAGATTTTCAGAAACAAACATTTAAAATATGTGTTGATAGGTACAAGGATAGCACCGCATCTCTGGGTCGCATCCTTGAGACTTAAGTTGTCATCTCTGCGTGATAGTTATTATGGGGCCCATACATTACCATCTAACTGGAACACGATAGTCCTGAACACTACCATTTGGCGGCAAACAGATAAAGTAATACAGAGGTGCCTACGCCCTCGAGTTTCTACGTTAGAATTCTATTAAGTACTCGTACCATGAAAAATAATAACTTTACAGTTATGTGAAAATTGAATATCTGTTTAAAACCTTTTACTTACTATGTAAAGAAAAAAAATGTTTATTTCAAAAAGTAAGTTCACAAAATTAATACAATAATATCTTAATATTTAAAATAGTACAAAACATATGTATGCCCGAACTAGGTAAAACCTGTGTTTCGGGCTGGTATATAGGCTATGTACCTTTTATAATATATGTACATATTTTGTTGTACTATCGATTACTAGAAAAGCTATCACACTTTATTCTTATATTTTACTGGTGGTAGAACTCCAGTGACGGAGCTCGCGGGCGGAGGCACCACCGCATTACCTAATATACTTGCCCCTAAATGGTAGTGTTTGGCTCTATCGTGTTCCGGTCAGGTGGTAATGTACGGCCCTGTAATTTCCAGCACAGAGGCATAACACCTTAGGCCTCAGGAATGGTAACTCATCTGCATTTTGACCTCTGGTCTTTGTGTGAGTGTCTATCGGCTGCAGTCACCACTTAACATCAATGTGAACTGCATGCTAGTTTGTCACTATTATTACATTAAAAAAAAAATAGGTAGGTACGTAATTAAAAAAGGTTTCTCTACAAAATATTTTTTCAAACGTTCTCTTTAAATTAACGGGGTCATTTCAATCCGGTAAGTCTATTCAGTATTTTGGAATAAACATAAAAAGTCGACGAAATTATAAACCCTTTAAGTCAGTTAAAATAGGTTTATTCCAAAACATTTATTTGAAAACGGAAAAACTGGTATGGTTGACCAAATTTTAACGAGATCTTGACGCCCGTTTTGCAGAATGGAACGAATAAAGACTCCATTTACGCTTTCCTGACCTTTGAGTTTGTACAGGATAAGGGTTCGCCGAATTATTGTATCTGTAATGGGTATTGATAGCTTTTGGCCCTCTGGATTGCCAGTGAATACTAACTATAAAAATACTTTGAGCACTCCCCTACTTTGTGTTAATTTATTAAGCGTAGTTTCATTTTCTTTCCTTTCTGGTTATGCATTCCTACTGTTTTTCTCGTTCGAGTGATAAAAGAGTGGTTTAAAAGAATTAAGGTTTCAAAGAAAAAACATTTTTTTTAGCCATGACGTATGTTATAATAGGAAGTTGAACATGAAAACTTAGTGAGTCATCCTAATATAACATACCAGGAGGTATAGACATTTTGACTACATGAAGACTTAGTGAGTCATCCTAATATAACATACCAGGAGATATAGACATGTTAACAACATGAAGACTTAGTGAGTCATCCTAATATAACATACCAGGAGGTATAGACATGTTGACTACATGAAGACTTAGTGAGTCATCCTAATATAACATACCAGGAGGTATAGACATGTTGACTACATGAAGACTTAGTGAGTCATCCTAATATAACATACCAGGAGGTATAGACAACATAAAAAAACATCATGGCGTAATTTAAATGGAACAAATTAGCAGTTTTATTTAGATTCTCGTAAATATATATGCCACTTACAGTCAAATAGACTCGTATATGCACCTCTGGGCATACGCCTTACACCAACACTATTGTGAAACCCGTTCTAAAATACAAAACCAAAACATTTTATCTCGAGCCAGCTCCCTCTGGGTAAATTACCATAGGAATGGAAATTTCAAAAAAGAAAATGAAGCAAAATTATCTCCAAATGAAAGTGGCGTTCCGCGTTAACACAGTGAGTCTCTATGGACATTGCTCTTATTGTTAACCCTTTAGTAAGTTTACCCTTTCCCTCGGGTACCGAAAGCCGCCATTCCACTGAAGAGACTTTTTTCCAATTCAATCTACTTTGCATTGTCCCCGACACTCACATGAAGCATTACACCTAGACCCGCTGCCCCCTCCCCTGTCCCCCCACCCTTGCACTTGCTCCAAGCACTCACTTCTCTCTCCAATGGATTTTATTTACGCAAGAGAAAGCAAGCTTTAATACATATATCGCTGAAGACAATAAGGCGCCTCGCAACGAGATATAAAAGCTTTGAGTTACTCTCCCGTTCCTTTTAGTAGGATTCCTTTGAAATGAATCGAATAATTTGCGGACTTTATGCTCATGGTTGGATTTTTATTTGTGAATACTTTGTTAAAAGTGTATCATAATGATCATCGCTGCCAGCGACGACAATAAAGCCCTTTTTTACATTTCATTACTCTTCTACATTCAAATTACTCCAATTGTAATGGAATTTATAATAAAATCATTCCTTTTTTGTGCGTATATCAAAGTGGTTTGAAGTATGTCCCCAAAATTTTATTTATTCTGCATAGGAATTTTTTTTTTAAGAATGTTAAATATTTTGTCCCCAAATGTAACATGTTAGTTGTATAAATGAAGTTAAACGATCGATAGTTTTTTAAATGTGCTATTTCTATACATTTATTTCCAATATTGTAATTTCATTAAATCTGTTACCACACCTTTACATGAAGTTGCGCTTATTCACTTATGATAATACCCTTCTTACCTTCATAACGAACCTGATTGCCCTCGAGTGCAAAATATTTAACTTGATTAGCTTTGACTTCTAAACTTCATCAATTACAAAATTTTAAATGCTTACTTACACTGTTTAATTAATTATTCTGCAAGATATACAAACTGTATGAGATTAAACATACTAAGAATGATTTAATTGAGTTTTCACAATAATTAAACAACCTGAGTAAGTACTTTTGTTGTAGCGTTAAAAAATGAACACCTATATTACTATATATATATACCCAATATAAATGAGTGATTGCTTGATGAAGGAGGACCAGACTTTTGTTCAGCAGTGAACGCCTTCTTTTTCTCCCTCCAATGACAGCTGTCATTCGCGATGGACGTGGTCAAAAATTCACAGCAATATTAATTGCCGGCATGCCACCCGGAGGTATTTATTATTTTTCATATAATTTTCTATTTTTGTGTACCTACATGTAATAATATATTTTATATTTTACTAGCGGCTGGCACCGGCTTCGCACAGGTGCAAGGGTGCAATTTAGGTACTTTTTACTTTACTTTTTCACTGGTGGTAGAGATCCAGAGGCGAAGCTCGCGGGCGTAGGCACCACCGCATTACCTAAGATACTAGCCGCTAAATGGTAGTGTTCAGCAATACCGTGTTCCGATCAGAAACAAAAATGTACAGCCCTGTAATTTCCGGCACAGAAGCATAACACCTTAGGCCTCAGAAGTGGTAACGCATCTGCATTTTGACCTTAGTCTTTGTGTGGGTGTCTATAGGCTGCAGTCATCACTTAACGTCGATGTGAACTGTATGCTTGTTTTCCACTTCCATTACATTAAAAAAAAACTAATACATAATATTGCAACTATAAATTGAGATGAACGCTATTCTATCTGGTAAGTTGGATCAAACTGCACACGGTGTGCAAGTTTGAATAAAATCTGTTAAGTACGATAGTTTAGGAGTCCATCGCGGTCAAACACTGTGACACGTAATTTATATATATATGAAGAAGAAGATAATCGCGATTAATGTACAACTGTTATGTCCTTATATTCGATGTTTATCCACATTCATTTTAAGATTTATAAAATTGTCAAAAAATAAAATATTACGACCTGTAGTGGTACATTTAAGGAACCTCATTTATTTACGAAATTTTGTCAAAGTAATTTATTATATTCTCCTTTTCGTAACTTAAATCGACTTCTTCAAACAAGTTTCTGTCCGACTCTTACATCGGTCCGTTGGTTGAGCGACCAAAAAAGGACAAGCACTCGCTCTCAGCTGAATTTTTATGAATTTTTTGTTTGCCTTTTTAAGACGGAACGCAAAGTTACAGCACCGCGGGCTACAGGGTAATAGCAAAGTCCCTGTACTGGTTTTTGTAAGGGCATTGCATCTCATAAAAAGTTGCTAATGAAATTTATTTGTAATTTGAAACATTTTACAGAAGAATTATATTTTTTTGAATTAAGTTCGAATTTTAAATAAAATACCAATAGGTACATCATGCACCTATCACATTGGCAGAGTATGGATTTCAATACATAATGGATATGGGAAGGATTTTTTTTTTTAATTGACATATAGGTGCACAATAATTACAGTGTGGGGGCATTGTACCCATTATTGTACCATTCTTCTTGCTAGGCTGTTTAGTATAATAGTCTGTGTTAAGAAGGAGAGTAAGACGTAACGCCCATAGGCAATAAACACTCGCACGCACACAACAATATACTCACCAATAAACTATTCGAAGTGTAGAGGACGCATTACATGCTGTACATTGCAAGCGGAGACAGTAATAGCGTTAACTGAGCGAGTGCTTAACGGGCAATGTATTCGCTAGCAGTAACGTTTTAATAATGCAGTTTAAGTTCGAATATTCATATTCCTTTGTATATTTATATGTTTTTTACAAGTATTATAACAATGAATGTTATTTGTGATTTACCGATGAAAAGATATACCTCCTCGCTTTATACTTGAGGTCTAACATTTCATATTACATGTTAAAATTGGCACTACATGGTATTTTACCAAGAGATGCGTCGTTCGAAGCAGTCTGCACGATACTGCGAGCGGCGAACAAATGGTTCTGCCGAACTGTGTGTGTTCACGCATAGTTGCGGTACGCTTGCCACACCCACATTACCATTCCATATTTATTTATCTATTCCGTGGAGCAACTCAACCCACCGGTCGCGGCGGACCGGAGGGGAGTAGCCATAGGCTATATTACCGATGCAAAACAGTCTGTCATTTTTTGCGGGGGGAAATACGTGATACACACTCACACTACAAAAATCGTCTATTACTACGAAACTCATACCTTGAATATAATAAACTAATGTAGGTAAGTATGACAGTAGAATGTTTTGAAATTACAGAAAAAAAAACAGAAATTACAAAAAGTACAGAGTAATAAAAATTGTAATATATGTACTTACTGCAAAATATTTATGTATTATGTATATATGTCTTATTTCCCCTTTTACAAACTGATAGTTAGTTAGATTTTTTTTTCTTTCCGCTTGCATTGTTGCATTTATAAGATCTTGCTAATTTTAATAAGATTTTTAGATATTTTCATATAGGGCAAGTTTTCTTTCAGTACAGAATATGTAGTAGCATCATACAACATTACTGGCGAATACCTGCGAAAACGTTATTTCCAAGAGACTAGGTACTATTACAAAGTAATTCTGAGTGAGTGTCCTCCATGACCACGGTATCTGGAAAGCGACTGAAACGTCGGGTTAGCGAAGAAGTTGGGAGTAGTGGACTAGTGGTATACCTACGCGAGGAAATCCACAAATAATATAAGATTTTTACAATGAGTGTCGTCGTAGTCAATACTATATTTAGCTACAGCATTAGCTTGTTTTATCTAAATCCACCGAAAACATATGAGAAAATTACAAAAACTAGGGTTTTTGTTCATTTTTAACCGAGATCAAAAAACAAGAAGGTTCTCAATGCGGCCGGTATTTTTTTTTCTTATGTATGTACGCAAATTTCGCCGAGATAAAAATTTGATTCATATAGGCCCATTCGTTTTTATTTTATGATTATATTTTGTTACTTACTTTCACCTCAGACTAAAGGAATAAGAATAGACGGCGAGTTATCATACAGTGCGGTGAATCCACTGACGTCCTAGATAGTCCTAATGCGCATGACAACAAGATGACAACAAGTGACAATGACACATTTACTCATCGACGACACAACACAGCATATTAGCTCCTTCGTGGATAATATTTTTTAATTGATTTCGTATAGTCGTGTAATAATTTTGTATCGACACACCTAAACAATTAAAATTAGGTATCTAATTGTCACGAAGCTAGAAGATTCAGATATTACAAATTTAACAGATGTGAACATTAATCTAATTGACAATGCGGCAATAAACTAAAAAGTATTAAATAAATATAACTACGTTAAGAAATACCGACTTCAAAACTGAAAAGTAAAAAATAATGATTTAATTGTAATTATATAGTACCTATTATTTATATGTGCTATTTACTAATAGGTTTGAAGTCGGTGCCAAGCCTTAAACAAATAATTATATTTTAATCACTTAAATATGAATACGAATATATTAGTAAATAGCACATATAAATAATAGGTAGTATATAATTACAACTAAATCATTATTTTTTACTTTTCAGTTTTGAAGTCGGTTTTTCTTAACGTAGTTATATTGATTGCTCGTTGGGATCACTTGGGTGTAAATAATAAAAACGAATCTTTGTTTTACACAAAAAACATATTCTTGCTCTAATCATCGCTCTATGTTCGTCTGGTCTTAATCAGCACGTTTAGAGTCCTATGTTGATATGAATACTAATATATTAGAAAACGTCTATGATAATTTAAAATTGCTCTTTTTGCTATATTCATATAGCAGTTACTATTGTGTCTTTAGCGATAATTACCTTGTTTGAACTTTTTACATCAAAAATGTTTGGTTACGGCCGGTTCCTCGCTATAACACATTTCACGGGAACGTCGAATTTTGTTTTTAACTTGTTCACTAATTAGTACATTGTCCGTGCCGTGTCCCGGATGGACCTACGAACACCAAACATACTTCATAATCTTTTTTAATCATACTTTTCATTCAGTTTTATAAAAGCAATAATGTTCGGAAACGTAATTTTTCATATAAGTTCTTATCATAGTAATAGTATAGTAATATATTATCTTATTATAGAATTATGTATGTATTTATGTATTTATGCAATATAAATGTTTAAGTATTTATTACTTTAGAGAATGTACACCCTACTGCTGCAATATGAACCATGATTCTCCTTCCACCTTAAGGTCGTCTGGAAGAGTTTGCTTTCAGCAATAAGACCGCGTTATTGTATTGCCTACTATTATTATAATAACATCTGTATTTCCTACAATTCTGGTGTACAATAAAGAATATTCTATTCTATTCTATATACAATATATATAGATAAGAATATAGTCTTTGTTACAAAAGTCGAAATGGCTATACTTTTATTATTTATGATCTTTTGTGTGTATTTGGTAATTCTAAAAATAAGTTTAACAAATTATAAGTTCCTCTTATTGGTAAGTGTGCCCCACCTCAATTCTTTTTTATTATATTGAGTAAATTGTAAGAAAACAATTCGATTTCTCAAGACTCTTCTTTGCCAAGATATTTTTAATCAATCATAAAATATTTTTATTGGCTTTTATTAAGTTTATTGAACAAGACATGAAAAGCCTGCAACTTTTCTAAAATCATCTATATAAGTTTTACGGCACAATTCCCTTTTTCGAACGTTTATCGGCAAATATGTCTGCAGACGTCATCTTTCACGCAGGTAATAATTACACGCAATAAGTCAATTTATTGGTTATCCAAGGGATGCCATTGCGTAGAGAATTACCAATTTTATAAGTTAGGTATCCGTGCGAATGTCACCGCAGTAACCATAACGTTTTAGTGGTCGTTTACCCCTCGTTGGAACACTCCGTATTTTTAATAAAAAACGCAATATAGTTTTCCTCGGGCTAGAAATGGCGGGAAGAGAACGAAGCGCCTTGGAATTTCCAATTTCAAAAATTAAACTGCCTTAAACAATTGCAGTTAACGACAGCATGATTGTTTCAGGAATTGTTAAAAATAATATGCTGTGATTGTTATATAACATCTGTTTATGTGAGGTATTAAAAGTAAGAAACATTTTTATTCTTGGTAACTAATATAAGTACATACATATTAATACGTGATGCAAAGATTTTGTTTTTTTTTTTTCTGAAAATAACGCGGGTGGTGACGTATAAAATTTGGCATATAGTTGATTTAAAGGAGTGCCGAAAGTATTTTTTTTAATTTATGCAAAACATTATTTCAATTAAAAATCTTTATACACACTACAATACGTTTGACATACAGTAAATTATGTATCATATATACCTACTTCTATGTAAGTAGTAAGTAGGTATAGTGTATTACTACCATGTATAGTTTTACATTGTCAATGTAACGTTAAAACATATTTATGCGCTGTGTACCAGTCTGTAGTTAAATAATTTCACGAAAAAAGTTCGATAAGGAATTTAGATTTCATGGTACATTTTATGTATTGCGGTCGAATGTATTTTCGACCATTAGGCGATCACTAGTTCACATAATTAAGGGTTAAGTATAACGATTTAAAAATCATTTATACCTAATATGAATGAATCACTTTATTCTTTTTTAGAGTTGTTCCGTCAAAAGTTTATTGCATTAATAGCGTTCAGATGGACAAACGTACTTTGTTTATAATAAGTAGTGACCACAGGTATATCATTATTCATAACCCTTCCACTAAATAATTTCCATGAAATGGATAACTTAATATTCGTGCGCCATATATTGAACAGCTTTCTCTCGAATATCTGAACTGTTACTGTGGGAATTCGAAAAGTCTACGATATATCGAATGATTTATTTGCTCCTAGCTCTGAAAATATGAATTAATATTGACTGCCTGTGCCTGGGTTTAGGTTCCGTGCTGACCCTCTTCAATGTCATGATAAATTTAGATACAAGTACCTGGGATATTTAAGGAGAGCTCTATAATTATGTTCCAACACCCTCGTAACCTAGTGGAGCCTTAGTATTAAATACTAAGCCAGCCCACGACTTCGTCTGCGTAGATACTGAATAATAATTTTGTAAAATTCTCGCGGATAAAGTCGCGGACAAAGCTACTCTAAATTAAACACGTTTATGTAACCCGCTTAAACTCTGTTTAAAAGTTTTGCAGCAGTGCTTGAAGGAAATTTTCAATGTATCATAAATATTTTTCCCTTAACCGATTTTGACGAAACAAAGTTTTGACAACGCTCCTATTTACCTATATATGTAATCCACATGTGAAAACCGCGTTCAAATCCGTTGAGTAGTTTCAAAGTTATAACGTACCAGACGTACACAAAAATTGTTTTTTTGGTTTCTGTCGGCTCTTCTTAATCGCTCCCTATCAGTTTTAAGGAAAAATATGTGATGTACCTACAGACCCTTTTTTATATGTATCTATAGATCAGAGGTTCCCAAACTATTTTTCTGGTGACCCCCCCTCCTTGCTACATTTATATCACATTCCCATATTTCCAAATTTTATTCACGCCTACGTAGACCATCGAGTCTCCGATGGACCACTTTGGGAATCACTGGTATGATGTAAGTAAATTGGTACTATCAGTGTATGTGTTGAGATCCATTATCGTGGACCCCCATTTTCATTTCATGGACCTCCAAATTTTTTTTCCGCTAACGCCGACCCCTTTCACTTTGTCATAGACCCCCAGGGGTCGATATAGACCACATTGGGAATCACTGCTATAGATGATCATAAGACGATAACAACTCAAAGCCTTATCTACTTTATATAAATAGACATGAAAATGTCGTCTAATCTCTTTTTAAAACACTTTAACTAATCGTAATGAACTCACGTGTTTAAACGTTAAAATTCCGCTTAAAGTTTTATTTCCCACTAGCTGACCTGGCAAACTTCGTATTGCCTCAGAATGAAACAATGTGTCAAAGGTTTGATACATATGGACCATAGACCAATCAGCCTTCCTTCTACGGACTATTTGTATGGAAAAATGAAATTGAGGTTTATAATATTTACCGTCAATTTCTTCATATTTTCTTACCTATTAAACCTTCCCTGGACATCTAAAAAATAATTCAAAACCAAAATTAGCCAAATCGGTCCAGCCGTTCTCGAGTTTTAGCGAGACTAACGAACAGCAATTGATTTTTACATATATAGATAGATATATTTTTTTGGCGTCGGGATGTGACGACCCCATCGCCCGCTAGCGGAAGAATTATCTTCTACTGGAAGGGAATTCTTCCTCTAGTGCAGTCAGTCAACCGAACAATGGCGGTCAAACCATGGCGGTATGAGTATCCGGGATGGGCAGCAGCGTCCCGTGATAAAATTGCCGCCACTGCGATCGCCAACCCGCATGCCAAGCGTGGCGATTATGGCAAATCACCCCAAATGCTTCACAACAAAACACAACGGCCCCTAGTCCCCGGTAGCTCCGCTATTCCTGACCATGGTGGTACCGGTCATGGTAACGGCGGGGCAGGGGGTGGTACCACACCCGACGACAACTGCCCTGGCTGCGGACTGACGAGAAAGTCATGGAACTGGTGGAAGAATTGAGCGGGTTACGATGGCACATTATAGGGTTATCTGAAGTCCGAAGACAGGGGAGGAGTTGATAACCCTCAAGTCTGGTAACCTGCTCTATTTCCGGGAGGGCGAACAACTGTCCCAGGGCGGTGTCGGGTTCATCGTCCACAAGTCCCTCGTGAACAACGTTGTCAAGATCGAGAGTGTGTCGTCGAGAGTGGCGTACCTTATACTCAGAATTACCAAACGGTATTCGCTGAAGGTCATACAGGTCTACGCCCCGACCTCTGCACACTCCGATGATGAGGTAGAAACTATGTATGAGGACATTTCCAAAGCCATACATAGTTCTAAAACCCACTACAACGTTGTCATGGGGGATTTCAACGCGAAATTGGGCGTTCGAGGTGATCATGAGCTGAAAGTGGGACGATTTGGATTTGGGCGACGAAACACCAGGGGCCAGACTCTGGCTGACTTCATGGAGAAAGAGAGCCTCTTCATGATGAACTCTTTCTTCAAGAAGCGGGAGTGCCGGAAGTGGACCTGAATCAGTCCTGATGGTGCGACTAAAAATGAGATAGAATTCATTATGTCCACGAGGCGGCATATATTCAGTGATGTCTCTGTGATCGATTTGGTAAAAACCGGGAGTGATCACCGATTGGTAAGAGGCACACTGAATATAAAGGTCAAGATCGAAAGATCCCGACTAATGAAGTCTACGCTCCACCCAGCACCTGCCCAAATCCAAAACCCCGAGAGCTTTCAACTTGAGCTACAAAATCGTTTTGAATGCCTGAGTGAGTGCGTAGATGTGGACAATTACAATAACAGATTCGTGAAAACTGTCCGCACAGCGGGGTCTAAGTTTTTCAAGACCCGCCCAAAGAATAAAACCAAAAAGATCTCCAGCCCAACTCTGAAGCTCATGGAAGAGAGGCGCGGTATGGTTCTGAAGACCTCTGAAGATGCTTTAGTGTACAGGCGGCTCAACAGACAGATCTCCAAGTCATTGACTCGCGACCTTCGGCACTTTAATACTGATAGTATTAAAGCAGCCATAGAGCGGCACAAGGGCTCTAAAGTGTTCGCCAAAGATCTGTCCTTAGGGCAAAGCCGTCTCACTAAGCTGAATACAGAGGACAACAGAATCGTATCGTCGAAACCTGAGCTTGCAGAAGAGATCGAACGGTTTTACGGACAGTTATACACGACAGTGCGACCACCTGTTAACAGTCCGGCAGTAGATCCTAGAGCCGGACTGACCCGACACTACACCGAAGATATCCCGGACGTCAGTCTAGACGAGATTAGTACGGCTCTCAAACAGCTCAAAAACAACAGGACGCCGGGTGATGACGGAATCACTGCTGAACTCCTGAAAGCGGGCAGAATACTGGCCGTATTAGAAGCTCTTCAGTCGATGTTTAATTCCGTCATATCCGAGGGCAAAACGCCACAGGCGTGGCACAGAAGTGTGGTGGTACTGTTCTTTAAGAAGGGCGACAATACCCTTCTTAAAAATTATAGACCCATCGCACTTCTAAGTCACGTCTATAAGCTGTTTTCGAGAGTGATTACGAACCGTCTATCTCGCAGACTCGACGACTTCCAGCCTCCCGAACAAGCCGGGTTCCGAAAAGGTTTTAGCACCATAGACCACATACACGCGCTGCGGCAGATTATACAGAAGACAGAAGAATATAACCAGCCCCTATGTCTAGCGTTTGTGGACTATGAGAAAGCCTTCGATTCGGTCGAGATTTGGGCTGTGCTACAGTCTCTCCAGAGGTGCCAAGTCGACTACCGATACATCGAGGTGCTAAGGAGCTTGTACGAAAACGCCACTATGTCGGTTCGCCTTTAGGACCAGAGCTCGAAACCTATCCAACTGCAGCGAGGTGTGAGACAGGAAGATGTCATATCTCCGAAATTGTTCACCGCTGCATTGGAAGATGTCTTCAAGCTTCTGGACTGGAACGGACTCGGCATCAACATTTACGGGGAGTACATCTCCCACCTCCGATTTGCGGATGATATCGTAGTCATGGCTGAAACCCTGGAAGACCTTGGTACAATGCTCAATGGCCTCAGTAGGACCTCCCAACGAGTGGGCCTTAAAATGAACATGGACAAGACGAAGATCATGTCGAATGTCCTTGTTACGCCCACTCCTGTTATGGTCGAGGGTACTACACTCGAAGTTGTTGACGATTATGTATACCTGGGACAAACGGTCCAGTTAGGTAAGTCCAACTTCGAGAAAGAGGTCAATCGCCGAATCCAACTCGGATGGGCAGCGTTCGGGAAGCTGCGTTATATTTTCTCGTCCAATTTACCGCAGTGTCTGAAGAAGAAGGTCTTTGACCAATGTGTGTTTCCAGTGATGACATACGGAACTGAAACGTGGTCGCTCACTATGGGCCTCATAAGAAGGCTCAAGGTCACTTAGAGAGCAATGGAGAGGGCTATGCTCGGAGTTTCTCTGCCAGATCGAATCAGAAACGAGGAGATCTGCATGAGAACCAAAGTAACCGACATAGCCCACCGAATAGCGAAACTCAAGTGGCAGTGGGCAGGGCACATAGCTCGCAGAACTGACGGCCGTTGGGGCAGAAGAGTTACCGAGGCAGTTTTACATTTAAGCTACACCATTGAAAAGTATAAGAGTATTAACAATACTACAAGGTTATATTCAGTATTCGTCCATACCGAACACTAACGTTGTATCAATTAATAAACAATTAGAAAAGGAAAATAAGACTCAACCGTGAAATGTATTTTATTACGGAACCAACACCAAACATATACTTGTAGCAAAAAGTTCAAAGGTTTTTTTAATTACAACTAAAAACACGCCAATAAAGGCGCCGTATTCAGACGGAAAACAAACAATTTAGAATTTACGTATACACATCGCGAAACACCACATTTACATTAAGAGGACCAATAGTAACGTAGCTACTCTAACGCGAAATTTCCATTTGGTATGTGGCAGTTTGCTGAGCGAAATTATTAGTCAATTGTTCGGTTAGCTTGCTATTGTGTAAACAACATAGTTTTGTGCAAGATAACGTATTTCGATCGTGTATTGTTATGAATAAAGTCCATTGGTAAATAAAACCGACATTATAATGAAATAATTTTGGAACTAAATAAAGATTAATGGACATAAGTTTTGTGTTTTATTAAGAGGGTAAATTGATAATAAGGTACAAAATTTAGATGTTATCACATGAGTTGTGGTATTTCAGATAATGGTATTTTTGGTACAAAAAAATTAAATATGCCCATCTTTTTAAATTTTAATTTTAATTAAAAGAGTCTTAACGTGAATGATGTAGGCCTACCTGCTCTCAGTGGTTGCAACTTCGACTTATAGAGCTTATAAGGTACTTCATGGGGTTGATGTTAGAGTTCAAGTCAAAATTGTGAATCTTTTTATTGAAGAAATATTTTAACCGGAAGAAATTGCAGAGCGTAGCTGTTTTGTAACAAAATTAGTGTCCTTATTTTTTATTAAACTTGATATAACATCACATCTCGCATACGGACTATCTAAACACACCCAGGAACAAAGCATTCATGTCCTTGATTGTAAGCCATTGCAAGGATTGTAAAATAGGACATAAAGTGCCTCATACAACAATAAAAATAAATTAGATAAAAGCCTGCAATGAAACTTCAGCCATTACTCTGTTCGCGTTAAATATACAATTTCATGAGTTTGTTGGATTTCATTATTACAAAAAGAGCTACATGTTCAGTTGTCTGAGCTCTTTAACTTTTAGAAACTGCCACACTTCATGTGGTAATGTTCATGCTACGTACAATAGCGCTTAGATTAGTCCACATAAATTCGTGCAAAATCTGCCATTATTTTAATTACGTATCACATTAATTTACTTGTTTTATAAACGCAATATTGGTTTGGGTGAATTATGTGTGTTTAAATACTATATGTATGTTTGTTAAATTTTATTTATAAAACATTTTTTGGTACATAAAAAGTTAGCACTTCATGTGTTACATAAATTATCTATTTAGATATACAGAAATTTTATATTGAAAAAAAAAGGATATTAACATATTTTGAAACTCATGATATTGTTTAGGAAATAGCTGGATACGCTAGCGTAGTAAGTAAGAGCGTAGTTTTCAGTAGTAAGTAATTAAGAGCATAGTTTTCAACACAGTCAAAACAGTCTGTAATTTTTTGTGGAGGGAACTACGTGTGATACTCACACACACACACACAACAAAATCGTCTATTACTACGAAACTCACACCTTGACTTTAACAAAATACATAAACAATTTCAAGCACATTTTTAAACATCTGGGCGACAGGCGTAGGTACACTTGTACTTGTACTTTGACAGAAGGGAAAGCCTGCATATGGCTTACCCCCCGCCCGTGTTGCTCTATGGCATTGAATAATAATGACATAAATAAAGAAAAACGCCTATTTTATTATATTTGAAATCAGTCAATGTATTTTATAAATAAGTATCACGGTACTTTAAGAGATATCCTTCCGATTCAATATACAGTAATCTATATATATAAAAATCAATTACTGTTCGTTAGTCTCGCTAAGACTCGAGAACGGCTCTACCGATTTCGCTTATTTTGGTTTTGAATGATTTTTGGAAATCCAGGGAAGGTTTGAAAGGTAAGAAAATATGAAAAAATTGAAGGGAAATAAAAAAAAAAATTAAATTTTATTTTATTTTTCCACACAAGTAGTCCGTATCTATCAAACCTTTGATACATTACATTGTGACGCGATACGAAGTTTGTCGGGTCGGCTAGTATTATATTAAAAAACTTAGTAAATGAAAAAGTATAACTCGTAATCGTTACATATTTTTATAAGCAAATATGAAATATCAGAATGCTCGTATTTATCAGACTCAATGCTGAACCCAAATTTAATTGTGGTGTGGTTAACAGTGGTGTACCTACATTTAAATTGTAAATACTAATTATTACGCGATCTTGAGCTGCAAGGCGAATGCGAAAGCTTTCCAAATTACCGTAATAACGGTAATTGCAATTTGCCGACGAAAGTACCGACTGTCTTCATTCAGTCCGCTCCTAATGCTGATATAGTAACGTTCCACATGCGATAGGGACCCGATTTCTTACTAAGTCTTTATATAAAAGTACTGAGAGCTCTGTTGGAAATTTTAAATGGCTATGTATTATTATAAGATCGTTCGTCGTTCTACTTTCAATAACATAATTCAACTGAAAGGTTTCCAGTATAAGTTATCTAATTTAAAAATCGGGTGTCACTGTTCTGAAGAATGAATTGATGTGTTAATAGCAATGCCTTATGCTTTATACCTGCGAAATTTAGTGGTCTGAAACACGGGTCTTGGTTGAATACAGTTTATAGAAATGGTTTTTAGATTTTTTTATACTATGATAATGGCTTACAAGCATGCCGTTCTTGCTAATTGAATACTGTGGCCCGTAGATATCTACACAAAAACCGGAGATCAAAATATGGATATGTTGCCACCTCTGTTGTAGTTGTTTTGCCTCTGTCAAAGTTACTGCAGGGCCATATTTTACCATCTACACGATAGTGCTGAATACTACCATTTGGAGGCTGATAGATTAAGTAATGCTACTGTGGTAATGAGATGGTCCCTACGCCGACAAGCTCCGACACTGGAACTCTACCATTAGTTATAATAATAAATAACAGATTTAAATTCTTTCGTAACCATAGATCAATAAAATCATAGACAACAAAATAGGAAATTTTTCAGAATCAACTTTTTTTAATTATTAGCTACATAAATTAATCAATTAACTATTTTGATCATTTCGTAACTACCGATTTTTTTTATTTCTATGCAATATGTTTAGAAAAATACAATGATTGTAAATTGCCTAGTATTATTTTATTTCCTTAAAAAAGGTACATTCTTTCATATTTTCTCCTTACCGAATAAGGAACTCGTTTGTCCTCACGGCAGATAATAAAAATGGCTGGACAAAGTCGTTGCAATAATTGTGCGAATTATGTGGAAGATAGCTGAAGCCGGTTTCTGTTACGTCCTATAAAATATTGCTGTTTATGAAAGGGAACCGAAGCGTATAGCGTAGTGTCGAGTAAATACGATAACACGCTCTTTGAGAATGCTGTAAAAATGCAACGCAAGCAGCGAAAAAAATTTGCGATGTTTATGGACCTAGTGTAGTGTCTGTGAGAGTAGCACAAATTTGGTTTAAGCGTTTTCAATCTGGAAATTTTGATGTCAAAGATGCACCTCGCTCTGGTCGCCCTATTACGGATAAAATGGATGCCATTTTTGAAAAAGTGGAGCAAGATCGACATATCAGTAGTTACGACGTAGCTGAAGAACTGAGAATTGATCACAAAACAGTTTTGGCGCTATTGAAAAAAGGTGGGTACAAAAAAAAGCTCGATATTTGGGGTTTAAGGTGATGTTGTGTGTGTGGTGGGATTGGAAGGGCAATATTCATTATGAGCTATTACCACCAGGCAGGACTCAGCAAAAATTAAGAGAGTTTGGCTGGGAGGTGTTAATGCATCCGCCGTATAGTCCTGACCTTGCACCTTCAGATTTCCACCTGTTTCGGTCTCTTCAGAATTCTTTATGCAATATTAGGTTAACATCACGAGAGGACTGCCAAATCCACTTGTCGCGGTATTTTGATGAGAAGTCCCAAAATTTTTATAGCTATGGGATCATGTCCCTACCTACAAGATGGCAAAAGGTTATCTAACAAAATGGTACATACATACTTTAGTTAAATTTGAATAAACTATATTAAAAAATGTTTTGAATTATCTTAAAAAATGCGAAGAAACTTTTTCCCCAACGTAAGTCTGAATAATTTAACGAACCTATACAAAAGTCTCTACTTAATTTCATGTAGGTAAAGGTTTTACCACACAGGCAAAACGGTGTCAATACAGCACATTCATTTTGACAGTAACAGTGTAAACGTCATTTACTGTGTCAAATGCATGGTAGTGTGTGTTTTAATAATTTATAATATTATGTAAGTATTCTATATCTTATTTTTAATCCAAATTGTGCTCCTCCTATATACTTATCACTGTGCTAAAATTGATAATCCTGCTTCCGCGTAATTTTCATAAAAGCTGTACAAACCTTTTGTTCTCAATATTAATACATATATAAAGGATTAATATATTATCTTTATGATTTTCGGTCAAAGTTTGACTTAGTTTCCTTTCCATCATCAAAGGTAACCATGATTAGTTTAAAAATAGCACCTCAAAGAAGGATAAAAGCTATCAAGTTACTGAACCCTAACAAACAAAGAAAACAACAGCTAGTGGATTATAATTAATATCGAGAATAACTCACAGACTCACGGCTACATTTTATGTAAATAAGCAGTCAAACTTCATAATGCTTGACATGTAACAATTTAACAATTCGAATCTCATTGTGGCTGCTCCATGCCGATTGGTTTATTTTAGGTATAATATTTTATTATTATAATTCACCAGTGGCTTGTTTTTAATTTGGATCATTCAGTTCCAGGAACAAAATTTCTATCCTTCTACAGCTTTTGATATTTTCTACAAAATTAAATATTATATCCTGCTTCATAAAAAATATGAGTTATTTATATAATGGACACATTTAAATAGTTTCCATAATTTGATATGGGAAGTTCAACAAAGAATCAAACCTAACCAAGGCGTTTATTGCAATGGTATAGGAATTATGATGATTTTGATAACTAAACTTTTGTACAAAGAAAACATGCACTAGTACTAAGCACCACAATCTCAGGCTAGAAAATTATCTACTACTATCAAAGTTATAAATATTACGACACTGCTGTTTTACGTAACTTCACGCCTGTAATCCCCGAAGGGGTAGGCAGAGGTAAATGCATGCATTTAATCATACATGCAAACACCCACGATTCGCCGGTTACGTTTTGGCCCACGTAACAGGTGGCGAACCTGTTGCCATCTCCGGGCACATTACCAAACTCCGGGGTACTGGGAAACTTCCAGAAAATGGAAAAATCCCAATAGAAGCAGAGATAAAGGATTTTAGACCGTTATCTCTAATATCCCCGACCCTGACTGCTGTTTTACGGTGACTTTAACACCATAGTACAGTATTTATTTATGCGTTGTTGTTGAATTGTCTACACAAGAGGTGTAGTCAATACAACAACAATGTTATCTTAAAACCCCTAAATGTTATCTTCGGAACGTAGGTAACAATTGCTCTCAGTATTTTTTGCTTAATAAGCTTTTGAAACTTTCTCGCTAGTAAACGGTGTTTATTATTACTTTAACATGTGAAATAAAAACATACTCAGTATGCTCACTTAAGTGAATCTTTAGTGTTTTACGACTTTTCTTTAGGTACATACTGGTTATTACAACATCGCATTACCTAATATACTTGCCGCTAAATGGTAGTGTTCAGCACTATCGTGTTCCGGTCAGGTGGTAATGTACGGCCCTGTAATTTCCGGCACAGAGGCATAACACCTTCAGCCTCAGAAGTGGTAGCGCATCTGCATTTTGACCTTGGTCTTTCTGTGGGTGTCTATAGGCTGCAGTCATCACTTAAGATCAATGTGAACTGCATGCTTGTATGCCACTTCCATTACATAAAAAAAATATATATATATATTAAAACGAAAGCGGTGATTTTAAATCCACATTTTTTTTGTCAAGATGGAACTATGAACAGATTCTTTCCTGCAACCGTTACCATTATAATGAATGTACAATATAAAATGGTAACACATTATGACCTACAAGGGCAAACATTTTATTTTGAATTTAAAACAAAAATTATGAAAAATGAAATATAATAAGATCATTACAACCCTCTACACTCTCTGCCTACCCCATTAGGGACCTGGCGTGAAGATACATACATACATTACAACCCTCAGCTTGACCGATACCATAAGCGTCTTTTACAATAGAAAATAGTGGTTGCAGTAATAATGGGTGAGCATACACCAACTGGCAGCAAAGCGTTAAATTTATATTAGAAGCTGCTCCCGTACACAGCTAGACTTTGTCTGTGGTGTTTAGCCATTAAATCTGTTGCTTTATGTAATTGAACTTAAATGAAAATGAGTATATTTTTCAAACTTCGAACGAACACATGTTTTGAAATAATTTTTGTGATCTCATTTATTTATACATTTAAGCACAAAAATGTAACATGGTCCTCATTACCTAATATACTTGCCGCTAAATGGTAGTGTTAGCACTACCATGTTCCGGTCAGGTGGTAATGTACGGCCCTGTAATTTCCGGCACCGAGGCATAACACCTTGGGCCTCTGGAGTGGTAACGCATTTGCATTTTCACCTTGGTCTTTGTGTAGGTGTCTATAGGCTGCATGCTTGTTTGCCAGTTCCATTCAATAAAATTAAAATATTCTCATAACGGAATGTGTTTTAAATATTAATTAAATCGATAAAAAAAATAATTAGATTAAAAAAGACCAAGAATTTTGTTATGACATGAAGTGGAAAACTAGCATAATTCACATTGTTGGTAAGTGAATACTGTAACCTATAAACATGTTAAACATCTGAATAAAAACAAGAGATACCTACTCGTGGTAGAGCTCCAGTGACGGAGCTCGCGGGCGTAGGTACCACCGCATTATCTAATATACTTGCCGCTAAATGGTAGTGTTCAGCACTATCGTGTTCCGGTCAGGTGGTAATGTACGGCCCTGTAATTTCCGGCACAGAGGCATAACACCTTAGGCCTCAGGAGTGGTAACGCATGTGCATTTTGACCTTGGTCTTTCTGTGGATGTCTATTATAGGCTGCAGTCATCACTTAACATCAATGTGAACTGCATGCTTGTTTACCAGCAAAAGAGTTGTTGTTTTAAAAGAGATTTCAATATGGATACTTTCCCACTCCTGAGGTCTATGTTGTTGCCTATTTGCCGTATATTATCCACCTGACCGCTACATAATAGCACTGATTATTTTACTTACTATGTTACTTAACTTGCCGCTAAATGCTAGTGTCATGTAGCGGTAAGTAGATTCAATAATGCGGTGGTGGAAAAAATACTGTCAATTTAAAATCTTGTAACTCATCCCGCTTTTACGTTGAGTCTTAGAATTTGTTTGAGTAACTTTAATTCAGCGTTTTATTGTAGGTACACTCACAATATATATAGCCGTCTATGACGAACAAAATGGCCCTAATAAAAGACCAGCGCTGGTTGTCCCAAAAACCGGCACTCGCTGAGTTGGGGCCAATTTGTAACAAATGTATAACTATGTAAATCATGTTTCCAAAAAATGTGTTGTTCATGTACATTGTTACAAATAAACGTTTCTTTCTTTTTAGGGTTCCGTACCCTAAAAAAAAAGGAACCCTTATAGGATCACTCGTGCGTCTGTCTATCTGTCTGTCCGTCTGTCACAGCCAATTTGCTCCGAAACTACTTGACCGATTGTGTTGAAATTTGATAAATATATGTAAATTGGTGACCCAAAGATGAACGTCAAGTAAAATAATAAATTTTAAACACTTTCGGGGCTAAATCAGAAAATTGAAAAAAAATAATTCTTAAACTGTGTCGTGTGACATACCAAATAAAAGAAGTCGTTGTCAGCATCTCAGATATATTTTTTTTATAATTTTTGCGTAAACAAATTTGAAGTTATTTAAGAAAAATGACGAAAATTGACCATTCTCCCTCCCATATCACCGAAACTACTGAACTTAAAATTTTGAAAAAAATTGTGGAAAATAGTTCTTTGCCTATAGATTGCTGGAAAACCTATAAGAAGTTTGAGTATTCAAATTAAATCGAAAATTCTTAATAATATAACCTGCCTGCCGGTACCACCGTAACCGCTATGTCCCTGCATTTTAAATCTGTAATATTTTCGAAAATATTTAAATTACGGAACCCTCTGGGAATTGCGTGAATGGAGCGTTGGGTAAGCTGCTAGAATCTAAACATCTCAGCCAGCGGGCTCGACTAGCCGTACATAATGTACTTACTCCAACGCTTTTATATGGAAGCGAGAGCTGGGTATGCAGGAAAGAGCATGAAAGTAAGTTGAACGCGGTCGAGATGAGATCTTTGCGCAAGATCTGCGGTGTATCACTCACCGATCGCGTTCGTAATGAAGATGTAAGAAAGAGACTTTGTGTGAATGATAGTATCGGTGTAAAAATGAAAAAAGGCATGCTCCGATGGTTCGGGCATATAGAAAGAATGTCGAATGAGCGAATGACTAAACAGATATACAATGCGAATGTGGATGGTTGCAGAGGCCCAGGAAGACCAAGGCTGACCTACCATGACCAAATAGGTCGAGTTCTGTCTGATGGTGGTGTCAAAAGTCTTAGGAATCGGCGTGCATGTATGAAGAGAATGATGAAGGTAGACGAGGCACGAGAGGTTTATCAGAACCGGGATGTCTGGCGCTCTACACTCTCTGCCTACCCCGTTAGGGACCTGGCGTGAAGATACATAACATAACGGAACCCTCACCACGTGAGTCGAACTCGCACTTGTCCGGTTTTTTTTCTTCTACAATTGCTTAATGTCACGTCGGCGTCGCCGTGTGCCGTCCCGTCCCGTAACGCCAAGCAAGTGTTTTGCTAGACCTATATTTCCCTGTATAGAACGCAACCCTAAAATAAACAATAATTACAGCGTTTTATACTTGGCGTATGTAGGTGATTTAAAATCAAATCATTAATGTACTTTGTATCATGTCATTTTGTATAACTTATTTAAAAAAAAAAAACAAAAGATAATTTTTCGGTATTAGAATATCGAAGTAATGTTTTGCATCTATGCGATTTTACACGAAATGTAAATGCAATAACAATTAATATCCGAGTTGAAATGCGAGTTGAAATTAAATTAAATAGGTAGGTACTTACTAGATAAAATTAATTGATTTAATAAATTTTATGAAACGTTTTATGTAAATAATTGATAAAATAATTAATTTTATTGTTCTTAATTGAACGGAATGGATGTAATATTGTCATGTATTTTAAAACAAATGTTGTAATTATGTACTTACGGGTTATCACCGATACTTATAATGGTAGATTTAAGTTTCATATCAATAAATAAATTGAATTATTATTTTCTTATAGGTAATTGAATAGACAATTTAAAGTAGTTATTCATATAGGCAACTCTTCCGCCCCAAGGGCCATCGGGCAGAAGAGTCCTCGACTGGTGACCGCACACCGAAAGACAAATATATAATACATAGGCAGGCCTCCGACAAGATGGGCCGGAGACTTAGTGAAGGTTGCGAGCAGTCACTGGATGAGGGTAGCCAGGGCGCCGACCGCGTAACTCAAATGCTTTCGTTTAGCTTTCGATTATGACAACATCTTATCAGTTTCGTACCACCTAACTGTTTCCTGGAAGTGTTTTCTTCCGCAAGTACTTAAGAGTAAAATGTTTTAATAGGCGGTACGAAACGGACAAGATAACGTCCTAGACGCAAGCATTGCAGTTAGGCGGTCGGCCCCCAGGACCGTTTGATGTGGCAATCTATGGACAGGCCTATATTATGTCCATCAGTGGTCATCTTTTAGCTGAAATGACGATGATGATGTTGATTCATATATAAGTTGATCGACGAAATTATTTATTTTAATTTAACTTATTTTTTTATTCTGTAGTCTATGTTTTTCAGTCTTTCCCCATCGGTATTTATAAACGTCATTGAAAGATATTATGAACCATCTAGCTATAATTAAATTATGCTATTATTATTTAATATGATAGGGTTGTTTTGATCTTTGATTAAGTCATTAAGTTGATTGCTGTACTTTAGAAATTCAGTACTAAAAGTTGAGCAAAGTGTTTTAATTAACGTCTTAACTCCCTGCCAGCGAGGGAAATAGTATGAAGTTTACGAATTAACTAAAATATACGCTTCAGACCCTACTGTTGGAGTTCCAGTTATATTTATAAGCTTTTTCCATATCCATTCTATATTCATATCTATTATTTCGCCTACTTGTATTATATTTTTGTTTTTTTTTCGCGATAACACATGTGATTGAATTTAAGGATACCCACCTGTAAAAGAAAAAATAGAAAGAAAGAATTAAGTACAGCCAAAATTCTGCCAAGGCGCATGTTATTACGAAGGTAGTAGGAAATTGGTGGCTTTGTATGTAATGCGGTCAGGAAGTCATTTTTTTCTTTCTATAATGCCATTTATTTTTATAAATTCAATTGTATTATTTCTCATCAACAAACAGTTTAAATAGATAGTAAAAATATTTTTTATAAGTAATTTCACTCAGCCTGCCGCAAAACCTGAAAACTCAGTGACATTTCTTTTATCTGAAACGTGCATAAAATTTCAGGATTAACCTTAAAATGTGCCGTCCAAATTTAATCACGGGCTCAGCGAGGGAAATTTCAGTTTATGAAATGATTAGAAATTAACGTCACGTTATTTAAATTCCTATATCAAAATGTAACACGCGTGATTGAAATTTTCAACCACTCACAACATGAGAGATATTTGATATAATATGTACGTATATATTATTGATATTATCACAGCTTTCTGTATGGTTGCAACACACATTTCCTGTGGGAACATAATATACATATCTGAGTGTTATTTCCCTGCGTGCTATTTAATATTAATATCGAGCAAATGCTGGTCGAATTCAGGTATATTTAGCGGTGGTAGAGCTCCAGTGACGGAGCACGCGGGCGGAGGCAGCACCGCATTACCTAATATACTTGCCGCTAAATGGTAGTGTTCAGCACTATCGTGTTCCGGTCAGGTGGTAATGGTGGTGGTATGGCCCTGCAATTTCCGGCACAGAGGCATAACACCTTAGGCCTCAGGAGTGGTAACACATCTACATTTTGACCTTGGTCTTTGGGTGTCTATAGGCTGTAGTCATCACTTAACATCAATGTCAACTGCATGCTTGTTTGCCACTTCCATTATATAAAAAAAAATATCGCACTGCGCCACAGCCTCGGAGCCCCGCAAGAGTATGGACCCTATTAAAAAGTGATCCTTCTATTTGGAAAATAATTAGGGACCTCCTTGGTCGCCCCAGAGCCTCCACAACTTCAAATCCGGCCCTCTACCTGTGACGCATTTCATCATAGCTAATTAAAAGCCTATCCAAACAGAACGTGTATGTGTTAAGACAATATTTGAAGTTTTACACTAGTATGATTCGGATTTGTTACAAAAACAGACAATAAAGCTTTACACAAAACAAAAAGTCTTTGCCTATTTTTTACTAATAAGTAATTACGTTATAGTTATCAATTGCATAATAAAAGACCTGGTGTATTAAGATAGTGCAAGGCACACAATTTACCGACTCCACGTTTCACAACTAAATATAGTGCAGTTAGAATATTTACGGAGACCTCATTTTCTCGCCACATAAAACACCCTAAATGCAACATACACGTTAAATCCATTAGGATTATGCTCATAGGTGTAACGGAGTAATACGAGTCCGTTCGTAAAAATATCTTTTCTTTACATCTTTTACGACTTTAATATGTTATTCGCATATGTTTTCGTGTTGGTTGCATAAACATAACAATAAAACGCCGTGAGCGATGACGCGGCGGTGCAGCGTTCATCCCGTTATAATTAGGACCGAAATGAATCTGGATTAAGCGTAATAACAGCGCGTTTTAGTTTAATTTATAATGCGGAATCGGAATTAAATACGTTATTTTGGCGTGGATACGGTTATGCGAAGGGTGAATGTTATCGCAGCGTGGGGTATTAATGCGATACGGGGTACGAGGTGACAGACACCTCACATTCTCAGCTTACATTTATTAAATGTGGCGCCGCCAACTGACGTATACAGTTACATTACACATTATTACATTCCTGTCACGTCGTAAGTATGAATAGCTTATCACAATATCACTGTATTCGTGGCTGTTTATGATGATATTGTTAGATTTACGTTGCGATGAAAATACTTTCGATGATCGTTTACTCGTTTATTATTTCGTGGCATTTGGAAAAATAGTACCTAAGCAAAAGACGCAATATACTCATATTTTTGGATAGGCTCACTTAATAAGTTATGACGAAATGGGTCACAGATACCACTTCAATATCATAATATTAGAAGTTGTCTTACTCCGTGTTGACTAGTTTGATTATTAATTCAATTGACGTACCCAGAACATCTATACATCTATACAAATAAATAAAATTGGAGTGTCTGTTTGTAATATAAAAATAACCGCTTTTTACTAAATGCACATGTATGTATACACGGTACATATACCAAAACAACATTTTCAATTTTTTGTCTGTCTGTCTGTTTGGCGGGGCTAATCTTGGAGACGGCTGGACCAATTTTGACAGGACTTTCACTGGCAGATACCTGATGTGATAAGGAGTAACTTAAGCTACTTTTATACTAGCTGCGCCCACGACTTCGTCCGGGTAGACCCTGAACAATCATAAATTCTCACGCGGGCGAAGTCGCGGGCACAGCTAGTAATGAATAAAATAGTTACATGTATAAAACATACAATAAAAGCATGTTCTGATGCATAATATAGGTACAAAGAATTTTTCCATTTATATATTTTGCTTCCTTAAAAACCAGTTTAATATTGTAAATTTACTGATGGTAGAGCTCTAGTGTGGGAGCTCGAGGGCGTAGGCACCACTGCATTACCTAATCTATCTGCCATCAAACGGTAGAATTCGTGATCCCATTCTATTAGAATGGTTTGGCCGCCATTGTTCCGTTGTCTGATTGAACAAATCTCCGCTATTGGGCGGTGGGGTCGCTACGTCCCGACGTCGAAACATCAACAACAACATCATCAACATGAACAAGCTAATTTGCCATGTTTTCCATATTAAAAATACCAGTATAAATATAGTTCAGAAATTAGGGTATTGAAACGTTATTAAACTTGTATTTCGTTGCACTGCAACATCGTAAACTTAGGTGAGAGAAATAGCGGAAGTAAACCCCTTTAGTTTGTACTGAGAAACGCCGCGGCTTATATACACCATTCTACATTTGATGAGTTTAGCACTAGTACTAGGTACTAGTACTTAGTAATACTAGGTACTTTGGATGCAGATGAATCTCAGGTAAAATAGAGACAAAATGCTAATAGCGATATAGGTATATAAAAGTAGAGCTGACGGAGTCCAGTGACGGAGTGCGCGGGCGTAGGCACCACCGCATTACCTAATATACTTGCCGCTAAATAGAAGTGTTCAGCACTATCGTATGTATGGTCCTGTAATTTCCGGCACAGTGGCATAACACCTTAGGCCTCAGGAGTGGTAACGCTTCTGCATTTTGACCTCTGCTCTTTGTGTTAGTGTCTATAGGCAGCAGTCATGATTTAACATCAATGTGAACTGCAAGCTTGTTCACCATTTTCATTACATAAAAAAAATATATCTTCATGTCAGGTTCCTCACAGGGTAGGCTGAGAGCGTGCAGCGCCGAATAAGCGCTACGCCTCATTCAGTTAGCGATATATGTGACCTTCGATGATTTTTTTTATGTAGTAGGTAATTTATTTAAGTAGTTTCACTTTAGTATTTATTTTTCCTGAAGCGCGCATGGCCCAGCGGCTGGTGTAGATCATAGGCGATCTACTCGGTCAAGCACTACGGGCGCGGTCGGGTAGTGTGGTGGTTGACCGGTAGTGGCAAATTAAAATGCGCGTTTCCGTGCTTCGGAGGGCCGTTAAGCTGTCGGTCCCGGTTGCCATCGATAGATAGCAGTCGTTAGACTTTGTCAGAGGCCTTATGGGCGGTTTGAAAACATCCGACAGCGGGTTGTCCACTAACCCACCCACCTCCACCAATCCGGATTGGGGCAGCGTGGTGGAGTAAGCTCAAGGCCTCCCCCTAAAAAGGGAGAGACTCGTGCCCAGCAGTGGGACACATAATGGGTTGCCATTATTATTTTATATTATATATTTATTTTTCCACTGAAAAATATTAAACGTTAACAATTGAATTAAAACTGGTTTTCGGCGAACAACAATAAGAACATACTATGTAGGTAAACGTCACGTTTAAGGCTAGAAACGAAATCATTTTAGTTTATTTTTGAAAGAAAACTTTGATTGGTGACATGATAAACTGGCTACTTTCGATTTTTCTTCCATAATAATATTAAATCCGGGTAGCGGAATGTTATTAAACTTGTATTTCGTTGCACTGCAGCAGAGCAGACGTAGGTGAGAGCAATAGCGGAAGTAAACCTCTCTGGCTTGAGCTGGGAAGCGCCACGGCTTATATTCCATTTTATATGTTCGATGAGTTTCCTTAAAATGTCTTGTGCCGGTGCATTAAACGTTTGAATTATTTATTGTTCATATTATGATAGTAAAGGTAGATGGTTATATTTCTTACTGGAATTAATTTCTTGAATATTATGCAACTTGTCATAAATAATGGTCCAACGTACCATCTTCTAAAGCAGTCATTATAATGCTATAAATGAAAATGTTTCTAAAAATAGATTCTTAGTTTGATTGTTTTTATACATCAAAATAGATTTTATTTAATTGGAACATTTCAGTTCAGCCCCATTACTATCACAATTTATTACTTATCAATCACACGCAGCAAACGTTCCCACGGCGGAATATTAGCCCATCTACACTATCCTATCGTAGGACCACAAATCTGATTCTGATGTAAATTTTAACCACTTATACCTTTTTTTTATGTCAATGGATTGACAAACAAGCAGATGGGCTACCTGATAGAAAGTGGTTACCGTCGCCTATGAACATTTGCAACTCCAAGGGATTTGCCAAAGCGCTGCCAGCCCTGAAGGACTCTTTTGACGCCAGTTTTGAAGAACCCCATATTGTAGCGCCGGGAGAACACCTCAGAGGGAAGTTCGTTCCACAATTTACACGTTCTGGGCAGGAATGAACGCGCGTATCGGACCGTTGAGCACTTCCAAGTATCCAATCTGTGCGTGTGGTACTTCTCTCTTCGGCGGGTGGTGCGATGTAGGAATGTTGACGATAGTACCAAATCGAACTATTCATCGGATAATATAAACGTATGTTTAAAACAACATTTTTATTTCCAAATCCAATGAAATCCACCAAAACAGTTATTACGCTTTTTATTTCAATATTAAACACACAATACCGGGCCATAAATTGCCTGTTACACCAAACACACCTGTAATACCCAAACATTGCATCAAAGAGGCAACCGTAGCGTATCGTATAAGGTAAATGATTGCTGGAATCCAAGCGAGGGGTGTACGCGATCTTATCATGGGGGCGCTGGTTATGACATTATTAAACTAGACCGTACAGATTCACTGACGCTGAAAAATACGTGACCGTTTTACACAATTCCTCCACGTTGAAAAACAGCCTTCCACAAATTTAAACCGGTACTGACAGCCGCGAATAAATTATGTTAATGAAAGCGCTCGAAGCGCATCCGTTGATTTAACCGATAGAGGTGCGGTGCTTTTTCTTTGATTTACATAATAACTGACAGTTTGAGTATTCGCATGTTCATATGCTCACCTTCGAGTATAATGCTCCACTTATGTTTCTTAGAACGCGTATTATGGAAAACGGGCACGATTTTGAAATAAGAAATACATTGTCTAGAGCAATTTTATGTATTACGATAGCGATGTCCAATTTTTAAAGCGTGCAATTTCAAATACTTTGATGGTCATTGGTGTAGTAATTGTCAGTCACTACTTTAAAGAATTAGGTAATAATTTGTACTTATCTAAAAAAAGTTAGGAGGATTCTATTTGTAGCCTTAATATGTAACATTGCAGGTACGCTTTGGCCTAGAAGTAATTATAATATTAATTCAATATATTCAATCGCTCTGCTTATTATAAATTAATATATTTTTTTTAAATACATATTTTATCTATACTTATAATAAAACTGTAGAAGTGTAAATTCTGTACATTAAAAATATTGAAAAAATAAGTGCCAGGGGATGTTACTAGATCGATACCGAACCCAAATATGTGATTAGAAAAATTTTTGTCTGTCTGTCTGTCTGTCTGTCTGTTTGTTCAAGCATCACAGAAAAACTAGCGGTCCGATTACAATGAAACTTGGTATGATTTAACTTTAACCTTTGGCGCACAACACTGGGTACTTTTTATCCCAGAAAAATGTCTGTTTGTCTGTGTGTTTGTGCACACTAATATCCGGAACAGCTTATTCGATTTGCGGTAACTTATTCGGTTGCGGTCACTAATATATTGTGGTAAGTTTCACTTAACATTTAGTGTTTGTTTCATGTAAATCGGTTCAGAAATACAAAAGTTATATCAATTTAAATAATAATTTCGAATATTTTTAAGCTATTCTGTCTATTGAAATAATACTATTTTTACGGATTTATCTCGCGTATATTAAATTAAAATGATTTTTAAATCAACCCGACGTTTCGGTCGCTTTTCAGCTTCCGTGGTCCCGGGCAGACTGAGGTGACATTTGTCTGACAGAAGTTTGAAAAAATTATATGTAGCTACCTCCATCGATTTCGTAAACGCCTTGCGTAGCGTTCAGGATTAACACAATAATTACTTATGGTATCTTGAGGTCTTGCAGACTGCTGCGGCTGGGATTTAATCTTGCTAAGTTTGGGATCCCATGATGTTGATAATCGCCATCCATCTTCTCTATTGAAATTTGGGTGTTTTTTAATTTCAATAGCCTCGCGTACCATTCGTGGAATGGGTTTGTGTTCTCTAGCGAGTATTTGAATTTTCTCAAACCGGATGTAATGGTTCGGCTTATCCGCTATGTGTTCACAGACTGCAGACTTCCCTGTTCTTCGGTTTTTGACATCAGCAATGTGCTCTTTAACGCGGGTGGATACAGCTCTCTTCGTTTGACTAATATATGAGAGTCCACAATCACAATCTAATTTAGAAATGCCAGAATTTTTAATGGGTCTTAAATATAAAAAGATACATCAGTATTTAAGACCGAAGCGATCGAAACGTCGGGTTGATTTTAAAAATCATTTTAGTTTAATATACGCGAGATAAATCCGTAAAAATAGTTTTATTTCAATGAGTGTAGCTCGCGAAAACCTAAGAACTATTCTGTCTATCTTAGTTCTATCTTTTATGGGGTTTCGTACCTAAAAGGTAAAAACGAACCCCACGGATTACTAATCCTCCGCTGTCTGTCTATCTGTCTGTCTGTCCGTCCGTCCGTCTGTCTGTCACCAGACTGTATCTCATAAATAGTGATAGCTAGAAAGCTAACATTTTCACAAATTACGTATTTCTGTTACCGCTATAATGAGAAAATTAATTACTAAAACTAAGAAAATAAAAATGTTAAGGGGTCCAAGGGAGCATACAATAAATCTGTTTTTTTTTTGCTCGATAAAAAAAGGTAGCAAGTAGACGCTTAAAATTTTCACAGAATTTTTAGGTCTTATGTTTGTATATTACCTTTCCATAATAAATCTATACATCTATACACACATATACATACATATACATACATACATACATAAAATAAATAAAATTGGAGTGTCTGTTTGTAATATTTAAAAAACCGCTTTTTACTAAATGCACATGTATGTATTCACGGTACATATACCAAAACAACATTTTTTACAATGTTTGTCTGTCTGTCTGTTTGGCGGGGCTAATCTTGGGAACGGCTGGACCGATTTTCACGGGACTTTCACTGGCAGATAGCTGATGTGATAAGGAGTAACTTAGGCTACTTTTATGTCCATACATCCATACATACATACATACCTACCTACATACAAATAAGTAGAATTGGTGTGTATCCGACTTTGACGGGACTTCCACGGGTAGGTAGCTGATGTATTATGGAATAACTAAGGCTACTTTTATCTCCATACATACATACCTACATACAAATATTTAGAATTCGAGTGTCTCCGATTTTGACGGGACTTTCACTGGCAGATAGCTGATGTAATAAGGAGTTACTTAGGCTACTTTTATACTAGCTGCGCCCACGACTTCGTCCGGGTAGATAATAATTATATAATAATAATAAATACTCTTTATTGTACACTTTAGGACAAATAATAAACAAAACAAAATTAAAAATATGCACAATAGGCGGCACAATAGATACTGAACAACATATTTTTTCTCACGTGGACGAAGTCGCGGGCACAGCTTACTAGCTGTGCCCGCGACTTCGTTGCTGATTTTTGGAAAATATTTTCATACTTGAAAATATTTTCCAAAAATCAGCAACGCTTTTAAGTTAGTACATTATATTTATATTTATTTATTTTTATTTTATATATATATATATATATATATATATATTGTATTATATATTTTAAGATCACTCGACTGCACTACCGGAAGAATTCTCCCCCATTAATGAGCGGTGGGTTCGTGCTTCGCGCTCGAGCAACACACACATAGACACCGCTCACCGATACGGTATCTCGGTCGGATTCAGTCGAATACGTGCTCAACTGCCATTTTGTAAGGAAAATTCACGGCATTATTATATTTATATTATTTAATAATTATTTTATATTTATTAAATGAAAACATGTTTTTTTGTTTGTATATATATTGTGTTGTTTTTAATCACATTTCGTAGGTTTAGAACTAAAACGTAGAGTACAAAATAAATTGGGTAAATAATGTAATCCGTTTACAAGTTATCAGGCATTTTCCATTGTGGAAATTGTGAAGAGTAAAATTATGTGTTTTGTTATTGTTGTGTAAACTTTTTGTATTGTTTAGCATTTTAATTGTTTTGTTTTGATATTGTAGGATAAGTTTCGAGTGTCACTATCACGGTAGTTTTTTGTGCATAAGCCAATGTTACCAACCCTAGCGCGACCGCGGGGCGTAGGCATGAAAAGTAAAGTACATACATGAGATTGACTTCTGTACCTTTTTATTCTGTGGTATCAGCCTTAGTATCACCCTCAGTATCACCCTCAGTATTACCTTCAGTATTATGCCCAGTAAAAATTAATATTTGCCATCATTACATTCACGGTATATTTATTTATTTATTTATTTATACTTTATTGCACGTAAAAAAAAAGTACAAAAGGCGGACTTAATGCCTCTAGGCATTATCTCCCAGTCAACCATTGGGTAGGAAAGAAGGGTAACGAAAAGGTGCAGAAATAAATATGAAAGAATGAGCAATTTAATTTGGAAAAGAAAAGTAATAATAATTTAAATAAACATAATAACATAATATTGTGTAGCGGTAGCCACTAATATATATATATATATATATATATATATATATATATATATATATATATATATATAAGTACAAATATGTACATAAACTATATTTACACAAATAATATACATGCATTAATATATGTATAGTAAATAAGTTACAGTATACTAAATATAAGCAATATAAATACATATAATATATAAAAATAAGGATATCTTCGATGATGAGACAGATAATTTATGGGCCATGATTTACGAAATTGATTTAAGAAAGTGGTGGCGAAGCTTGGTTTTGAAAGCAATTTTACTCTGAGCTTTTCTTAGTTCAGGGGGAAGCGTGTTCCAGAGTTTTATAGCAGTAACTGCGAAGGAATTAGACATAAAACCAGTACGGTGAAGAGGGATATCAAGGGTTAGGTTTTTCGATGAACGAAGGTTAAGTGCGTGAGAATCACCCAGAAACTTGAATTTACGCTTTAGATAATCGGGAGAACATGGATCGTTGAGGATTGCAAAAAGTTGGCAGAGGATCCGAACGGATCGTCTCTGACGGATGGGAAGCCATTTAAGCTTAGAACGCTATTGAGAGATATGGTCAAACTTGCGAAGACCAAATATAAAACGAATACAGTTGTTGAGAATACGATCCAATTTATTAAGATGATCTTGAGAAATATCAGTGTAACAAACATCCGCATAATCAATGAGTGGAAAGATGAGAGACTGAACCAGAAGGGTCTTAGTCTGAGTAGGTAGAAAGTTTTTGAGCCTATAGAGAGAACGCAATGTGACAGTGACACTCCGGCAAATGTTAGTAATATGTGCATTCCAGGTCAAAGAGGCATCAACATGTACACCTAAGTCCTTTACATTTTGTGATATAGGAATGATCATATTATTTAAAAGTACAGGAGGCAAGTCAGTCAAATTTAAATTAATAATATTATAAGTACTGCCTAAAATGATACATTGACATTTAATTGGATCTATATGAATTCCAAATTTACGTGACCAATAAGCCAATGTCTCAAGATTTTGATTAAGTGAAAGAATGGAGTTGCTAAGATTATTGGGGTGAGTGTGAATAAAGTTGAAGGTCGTCCGCATACAAATGGTAAGACCTTGTGAGGTGTGATGTGAGAAAATTAATGAATATAGAGAATAACAGAGGGGAAAGGATACCGCCTTGTGGTACGCCTGCCAACAGCTCACACCAATCGGATATTTCACGATCGACGCGAACAGCCTGCTGACGACCACGAAGATAAGATGAGAACCAATCTAGCACCATCGATGAGGCACCAATGTTCTGAAGCACAGAGATAAGAAGATCATGATCGACAGCATTAAAAGCATTGGTGAAATCTATAAGAACTAATAAAGTTAACTGAGAACATTCCATGTTTGCTCTAATATCCTCAAGGATATTGAGCATAGCCGTAGCTACTACTAGTACTATGTCCAGGTCGAAAATCTGACTGAAAGAGCGAAAGAAGATTATTTTTAAGGACATAATTTGAAAACTGTAGGTGAGTAGTAGCTTCTAAGATTTTCGACATAAATGGTATACTATAATAACAATTAGTGACTTGTATGTATGCATGAACAGACGAATTTACATTTGTTTAAAAACACTGATTCATCTGAATTTTTTCAATTCTTAATGAGTTTAAGACGCAGTAATCATTTACTATCGCCGTGGAATGCTTTGCAATTTATTAACTCCCATTTAAGTCGGCTCTACACTCGTGGTGCCAATAGCCGCGAAAGCCCGCAATACGAATGTAAATGTTGTGATGTTGTTCATGCCATGCGTTCCCCAAAAGCGTCAGAGAACGCCGCGAAGCGTGAACGAGAAAGGCAAAAAATACGTTTGACCATGCACGACCCGATGTTATTCATTTATTTATTATTACCCGTGAATTGACAACGGGACGTCACACGTGAGTGTAGAGCCGGCTTTAAACATAAAGTAAGTGTGAAATATTTAATAGTTCTTGTAAAACTAGACCAAATGCGTTCCTCTAAACGTTTAATCTTTTGAACGGATCCACATATTTCATGTAACCTGTTTGATGTATTATACTGTGTATGCACGAACACCTTAAGAGGTATTATCTTACACCCACATCAATCCGCATTAAATATTACTTCAAACTTCACATGAAATAACAAAGTCGAAGTGTATACGATAATAGAATTACCCGTACGCTCATAAAACATAACGTTTCCTTGTCTCGTAACGTCTATTTGAGTAGAGGCTTCATAGATTACTATTATAGCGCCTATAAATGTTGTGACAGCGGAAATGTGGACACAAGATCGAGAGCATAGATCATCATTATGATGATTCTGATAAACTACCTATGTCCTTGTGTCATGGCGCCCATGAATCTTGTTATATTATAAGCGTTATTCTTCTTAGATTAATTAATCTGCAACAAAATTAAAGTATTATTCGTTTGGAAAAATGATTTGTCATATAAAGTAAACGTTACTTCACGCCTGTAATCCCCGAAGGGGTAAGCAGAGGTAAATGTATGCATTCAACCATACATGCAAACACCCACGATTCGCCGGTTACGTTTTGGCCCATGTAACAGGTGGTGACATCTCCGGGCACATTACCAAACTTCGAGGTACTGGGAAATTTCCAGAAAATGGAAAAATCCCAATAGAACCAGAGATAAAGGACTTTACTCCATTATCTCTGATAACCCCCTACCCGGGAATCGAACCCAGGACCTCAGCGTAGTAGGAGTGGCCTGCTACCACTAGGCTACCGAGGCAGTTTAACTAATTTATTAAGTTAAGTAAAGTAAGTTTAACTTACTATTTACTATAAAGTAAAAAATAATAATAATAATGGAAACCCCTGATACGAGTCTCTCACCTTCTTGGGAGGAGACCTGGAGCTTACTCCACCATGCTGCTCCAATGCGGGTTGGTGGAGATATGGGTTCCGATCTATACCTTTATATTGTATCTATACCTATATAATTATTTAATAGAATGTTAGTGCGTACTTGATTTATAAACAAGTAAAGGGTGCCTATGTTTAGCATTTATATAATATCAGGAAAAGAAACGGGAATGTGGTACACAAATACAAACATATATTTTTAAGTATCTTCCCACCAATCGTTTTTTATGATAAAATGAATAAAACTACGATAAAAACTTAGGTGAATGTAATTTTTATATTTACCCGAAGTCTTAGCAACACAGAGAATATTATTTGTGATAAATTAAATTCTAGGCCGTCAGCCAGATGTATGTTATACATATATCTGACTGATGGCCTATTTTCCTGACGATTTCAAGGTATTAGTTCACGCGCCGTTTCAGGTGTAGTCGAAAAAAAGAACAATATACAGTATCCAACAAAAAATTATGCACATCGATCTCAGGAAGAGACGTCGGTTTATTTCGGATCTGTAGAGCGTTATCTCTTTCGCCGACAATTTTGATCAAGTTTTGACCAATACCGGACTACGGATACTTACGTAGGCAGTGTACAGCAGAGATAACGTTCTATGAAGCCGAAACTAGCCGATTGTCATTTTCATGGCCTCGATGGGCATTATTTCTTGTTGAGCAATGTTTCTAATTTTTGAAATTACTAAAACTGGGACTAGTTTTACGACACGAATAAACATGCGTTTAGCTACATTTAAAAATATTATAAGTCCCTTCCATAACTTATATCCGCCCAACTTAGACCTCTTTTGACAAGTTGGCCAATCAAAAGAAATTTCTAAAAAGATTTGATTTGGAGATTATGTTCATAATTGGAAGTTATTTCATTGCTTTACACGGATCGCTTCCAGAATCAAACAGTGAGCAGACAGTTTGAATATCCAAATTAAACCATTTACTCTTTTCAGACGTTTCGATTCATTTAATGTCTAACCAGGAAGCAACCTTAATTACTTTTTTGTTTGACTGGAATGTAAAAGAGTCATAAAGAAGTGAATTGAAGCAGCCGTTCGGTGTTAAAAGTGGGTATAGATTGAACGTTACGAAAATAGCTTGGTTAGCAGAATTTGTATCAAACGTCAGTTTTGAAATGGAATACTTATATCTCTTTAGTCGATCTTAGTTGCATATCAAAACAATTTATAATCCTGAAAAACTCACTCGTGGGGCAAGTATCAATGCATGAAAATATAGCAAATGATGTAATGACGAATTAACCGACTTCAAAAAGGAAGAGGTTCTCAATTCAATTGGTGTGTTTTTTTATATGTTTACAACATGTAACGGGAATGATGCGCACGCTCTAACACCCCGAGTAGAAAATGGAGTTATAATCATAATACATGAACTGAAATAACATGTTTATGTATTTAATCTTTTTTAATTAAGAAATAAGTTGTCCTCAATTTGTACAAACAGTATGCACACCCTATGCATACTTATCCTACCTCTACGTGCCTCTACCTAAAGCCACACACAAAAAAACACGAACCTACTTACACACACACGCTGTTGCAATGTGATGTAGCGTTTCCTGCGTACCCTTATTTAACACTCGCTAATTAAAAGATTTATTTCCAGTGTTTTAATTCTTGTAATATTATTTGTAATAAAAAGCACGTCCCAACGAGTTCTAATAAACTTGTTGAGACTAGTGTTTTGGATAGGCGTTGGTCTCATTTTCGTTTCTATTTACTGTTCACCAAATAGGTGACAGTAATTTCCTTAATTGTAACTAATTTTGGAATAAAATATTACCTATATTAAAAATGCCTGAAATCGATTCGGTTATCGATTCTGAACAAACTAGTTTCGGGTTGTACATTTAAACCTGTTACACGTTGTATATGTTTTTTTTTTTAATTTTATTCCACAGATATGTGTCAACTTTTTATATCGCATTTAGCGATAACCACAGTAACTTAATAATTAATTTATTCATACTTCTGTGATGCATATAAATTACTAAAAAGCTGCTGCATTTTATTAATTTTAATTACCTATAATTTAAAAATACATAATTAAGTTTCTGAAGTATGAAATAGTTATTTTCATTTCGATACTATATTCATCTACAAACTTGCGGACTTTGCGTTGTCCGATTCAAACATAACCAATTTTTTGTTACTTAGTAAGCGTTGAAAAATTAGATGAAATCTGTTATTTCAGTCACGTACGATTTTATAGTCAGCAAAGGCGGCCTGTTTTTTGGATTAAAATGTCAGTTACAGATGAATTCTAACAAAGTGGGATCTTAGGAACAAGACGCAAATATTAACGAAATAAGATTAGAAAAAAAAGAATAAAATAGGACGTGCATAACATAACTTTTATTGAAACTTTTTCAAGTTTTATTTACAAACCAAATAATGAAATAACCAATACGAGTTGTTTGGTTGTATGATGGAAGTAATATAATATTAGTCACATCTGGCACTTGGATAGGTATCTATATAATATATATACTTAACTTTATATATAGGTACGAAGATTTTTTAACCCCAAGATGTAATTATAATAGCGATAAGAGGTTTTTTAACTCCTATAATAATAGGAATAAAATTGTACACCAACGAAGTCACTGGTATACAATTTTATTACTACTACGGTAAAGCTTTGTCTAGATATAAATAAGATAAAGTTTATTGATTTTATCGATACACACAAGAAAGACACATAAGGCGGACTTCACGCCAGGGCTTAACTAAGCAAGGCAATAAATGTGAAGGAAAGATTTGACAAATCGGGCAGGACTTCAGTAGCTCAATTGGAAGAGCGGCTGGACTAGATTCCCAGTAGGCCGCGAGTTCGAGTCTCGCCTGAAGTCAAATTTTTCTTTCCATTTTTCTTTAAAATAAAATATATTTCACAGGCATGTGTTAATGCGAAATAATATAAAAACAATTATTAAGGGCTTAACTAATCAAACATTTTTCCATATTAATCCACATAAAAAAGCAAAAGCACGAAGTATGTATTCGGTTAAATAATTTAAATGCTTAATACATTATGTAAGTACATATTCATTGAACGTCCATTAGTGACGATTGCTCGACTACACTAATACAGAGTTTCACGCTTCGGCTACCACTAATTTGTACCGTCCGATTGCTGTCTCGTTAAACATCGCTACAGTAGAGCTAATGCCCGCTTTCACCTTTCAAATCTCTTAATTATACAACCGGGTAAAACACTGAATTACTGTCAGTTTAGTTTGGTGTTTGGTAATTGGTATATGATTAGTTACTGCATTCGTATTATGTCATGAAGTACGTTTCAATGTACTTATAATGAAGTAGGTACATTACAGTGTTTTACTGGTGGTAGAGCTCCAGTGATGGAGCTCGCGGATGTAGACACCACCGCATTATCTAATATGCTTGCCGTTAAATGGTAATGTACGGTAATTTCCGGCACCGAGGCATAACACCTTAGACCTTAGGAGTGGTAACGCATCTGCATTTTGACCTTAGTCTTTGTGTTGGTATCTATAGGCTGCAGTCATCACTTAACATCAATGTGAACTGCATGCTTGTTTATCACTTCCATTACATAAAAAAAAACTTCGATTCGAAATTATAATTATTTAGATCTATTCTGAAATAAAATTAACCAATATACTATGCTGTACTTATACTGAAAATGAGCAGTGACAAAAAAAGATATTCACTTACAATGAAAAAATTCAACCAAGAATCAGATGTTGACAACGGTTTTCATTAATATACAAATTGTTTCCCTTTTCTCTCCAAAAGGGCCACCTGCTTATAATATCTATGATATTAATAAATGGATTTCAATACAAAACCACTCGCGGCTACGCATAATTCCACCCCCTTTCATCATTTCGTAGCTCTTTTACCCGTTTCATTTTTTAAAATACGTTGTTCGACAAATTCACTTAATGCCGCGTTAAATGAACCGTGCTCGCATAATAAAAGATTTTATACTCAAAAGCGATTTCAGAATGGACGATATTTCCGCGGAACGAGAAAATGCCGTACTCGAAGTCGACGCTTCATCTCGTCTCTAGGAGCGTCGGAATATTTTTTTCGCGCTCGAATGAACACGAATTCCGAAGGAATAAAGTTAGGAAAACACCACACACAAACATCGTTCAGATTACTTAAATACTGAGCTGTTTAAACGAGCTCAAAGCTATCGTCCACCCGTATAGTCGGAGTTAATGTTTATTTTTTTTATCGAATCTGTTGTGAAGATGCCAATAAAAGAAACAATCTGTGTAGGGTTTTAATTCGATTAACTGAAATTAAACTTGGTAGATTTTTCTAAATTAACTTTTTGTGCCAAGTGATGTTTGAGTCGGTAAATTGATTGTACTTTATCTTAAACGAGGCTGAGATATCGTTTTATTATACCCATCGATAATTGTTAATACTAGCGACACGCCTCGGCTTTGCACGAGTAGGTACCTACAATATATGTTTTTATAGTTAATTTATTGTCATTGTCAATCATACATTCTAACTTTTATTTATATAGCAGTAATATTTAAAATACTTGAAATAAATCTGTCATTTGATAGTCCTCCTTAATTTAATACTGATGTGCATTGTATTGTGACTTTCTATCTACATTTATTTTTCGTACGTTTTTTTTTCAATCTCCCTTATAGCTATTGGCCCACTTACGGTAATGCGATACCTTTTGTTACACCCAGATACAGATAAGCAAACAAATAAACCAAGGAAGTGCATTTCCTTGTACCTTATAACAATCGCTAAATAAATGATAAAGGTTGACTTTGCTGCATTAAATATTCCTACCGTTTTATTTATATCACGTAGAATTCAATCCAGTCAAAAAGTATCCGTATCTAGTATGAATACAGTTTTTTTATGGCAAACAACCATGCAGCTCACATTGATGTTAAGTGATAGTAGGAGAGATACTGAACCCTCCGAGTAACGTTGGCTCTGTAAGGCTAGATATTTTTGTAGCGATGAATCATAACATGCTAAGTACAAAAACCATCGCCTCACAAGGATTAACCCGTCGGTAATGTGCCCGGAGATGTCAATAGGCTGGCCACCTGTTACATGGGCCAAAAACGTAACCGGCCAATCGTGGGTGTTTGCATGTATGCTTGAATGCATGCATTTGCCTACCCCTTCGGGGAAAAACATCCCTTAGGCGTGAAGTTACGTTACGTTACGTGAAGTTTTTTTTTACTTTGGAAGTGATACTAATAAAAAAATAAATCCTTTTCTTAGTGCCCTTAAGTATTAATAAGTTTGTATTCTATATCATTATATACATTTCTTGTCGTTAAATCCTATTACAATTAATAACTCCGACAACATTAAATGTTTTCATTTTTTTAACGTTTTCAATTTTTTTTTAAAATGGCTCGGTCTTCAACATTCTCTTAAATACTATAATTACCCAAATAGTCCCTAATAATATTAGCAACCTACCTTAAATAACGCATTTTTTTTGTTATTAGTCATCACCATTTCGTTAAGGATTTGATTTTATTTGTCTCACTACTTTTTTAAGTACCGCCTTTACCTATACGGGAAGACATTGACTGCTGCAACACAGTGTAAACTACCACAGCAAGCAGCGTTCATTTTAAGTTTGTAGGTATCTTCTTTTGCGTACAATAAAGATTTTTTGTTTTTGTTTGTTGTAATATACTGTATACGAAAGAGCAATTAGCAGTATTAGGTAAGTCAGACAACTAGATATATTTCTGGCGCTTAAAGTTCTAAACTTCCAATCAATATAATTTTCACACCGGATTTGTTCAATTTGAACAAAATGCATACACGTATTTAATGTTACAGTATTCCTCCAATCCCATCAATACTCACATTGCAGCGTACTTTACGTAGTATGCTGCAATGTGAGTGATGCAGGCCGTATCCTCGATAACAATATAATATAATCAAGCCATGACTGGCCGGCGCGAGTTAGTAGACTAATGCGTCAAGATGTACCAAAGCATTATTACATAATTATTCTCTGACGAAAGAAAAAACATTAAATTGTTTCAAAAGCGGTTGAGTAATATGAGCACACATTTTCATAAAATTAACACTGCCATAAAAACTGTATGAGGCATAATATTCAGCATCAATATTCATATGCGGTATATATGATCGCTGATAATAATACGTTTAAGCTATCACCGGGGATGAGAGGTATTGCCCTTATGTATTAGTTGGTCTTTGTTGTAGTGTAAAGAGTCACAAAGTGGAAAATCTCGAGTTGTTTCACGCTCTGGGGACTGATATGAGCGCACATTACTTCATTGAGAGTATTAATGAAAGACAAACTCGCGACACATTATTGCCATAACATTTTCAAATAAAACTAACTAGCAAATTGGAATTTTCATAACCCGGAAGTCTTTTTAGGCATAAAATAAAACTCGATCAAAATCATTTTAATACTATTCAGTCAGTGCGAGACAGTAAGATAATGCTCCAAAATCTCTGTTCTTGTTGTGGTGGTAGAAAGCCACAATGACCGCGAATAACTGCATCGAAAGTATAAATTTAAGACAATGTCTCAACACATCATTGGCATAATATTTTCTTATAGAATGTACAGTCACTTATTAATTTTCTTTTTAAAGAAGTCTAAAAATAACTTGAATAAAATTCACACCACTATACTATTACGGCTATCCGAGCAACGTATTTATCACATAAACCCTGCAACACTATTCCGCATCAATATTCATATTGCAGCATACTTTATCGCTCCGACATCAATACATTTAAGCTATCACCGGGCGGGTGAAGCAGTGGCCTAATTCCACAAAATATATTATTCTGTCTTTGTTGTAGTGGTGGAGAATCACAAAGGAGAAAGCCTCGAGTTGACTCACGTGCAGAGAACCGACATGGGCGCGTATTACTGCATTGCGAGCAACGGCGTGCCGCCCACAGTCAGTCGCCGATATCACGTGCAAGTGCACTGTAAGTCAGACTATACCACTTGTTTTGAAATATTTCCACGCTACCTAAATGTAAATTAGTAATCTGACTCGGTTTTTGGACTAACCGGCGATTATGGAATCTCAATAAAATTTAGACTAAAGAGTTATATCAATACTAGTACCACACTGCGGACACTGTATTAAAATTCCATACAAACGCTTAATTTGGTCTCTATCACACAGACATCAATCTGTCAGTGACGTGTATTTACACGTGCACCTGTGTGTGTAGCACGTAGAGAATAGCAAACGTCGCCCATAAGAGGGGAGGAGGTTAGGTGAGGCGGGGAAATCGGGCGGGACGTCGAAGTGTCCATTCTGTACGTTAGTACGTATCTGTACATATTATCACATATTCTCTGCTCATATTATGTTTATGCACTTATGCCAGCTAACTGCTTTATTTTCCACTATCAAACAAAAACTGAATTAATTTTAATTAAAAAAACCTGAAGGGAGTCAGGTAGGATTTTCCTGTTTATTTTTAAAAACTACATTAATATTGTTAGAACAGTAATATTGTTGTTCACAGTTTGTAAATGTAGTTGTTATATAATAAATGCTACTTTTAAATTAGACAAAGATTAATGTAGGTATGTGTGAGCATTATAATTATGTGTTTAATTGCAGATATGTTTTATATTAACAAACATTAATAAAATAAAACACATTGTTTGTTTAAACATACATTTGAACAAAGATTGCATGAAAGGTTTTGTCTCTGTCATTGTCCATTATTTCATTCACCCTGAATATCGGAGGATTCAGGAAACTAGATATCTACAATTTTGCATTTCAATGAACTTTTGTTCAAATTATTAAGTCTGAAATAAAACGTGTTTCTTTATTAAGTTGCGAAAATAAATTTTAGTACTTATCAATGCGTAGTGACATTTATTAAATTCGTATTAAAAGTATAATTAACAACAGAATACTGGTTTCGTGTTACAAATGTAGTTTAAATTTAGATCTCAGGGTCATTTGGAAAATTTAATGTGATTAAAATTATAATTTACACCTGCATGCCAACATAAGTAATATTCATTTCAATAATTCATTTCATCATCCGAATTAATTCATACTCATAGTAAGTTGGTATAGTGCTCAACAATAAATATTGCACATCGAGCCTTGGAAGGAGACTTCCATTTATTTCGGGTCTGTAGAGCGTTATCTCTTTCGCACCGTACCTATTTGACGTTTGTCGACCATTTTGATCAAGTTTTGACCAATACCGGACTATCAGTGCTTACGTAGGCAGTGTACAACAGAGATAACGCTCTACGAAGTCGAAACGAGCCGATCGTCTTTTTCGCAGGCTCGATGTGCAATATTAATTGTTAAGAACGGTATAGGTATATGTGATGTCCGTTGTATAAGTGGTTAAGCAACTGTTCAAAATATCAATTATTTGAAGATAAGAAATAATATTCTGCAATTTTAAGATAATGGCAGAGATCTTCTGGTTGAGATAAGAACTGAACAGTTAGTTGGTAACCTCGGTAAGGACCTTCCTACTATATGCTTATAAAGAAAACATGGAACGAAAATAATGGGATCGCACCTGCGACCTCTGGATAACTAGCCCAGCCGCTTTACCACTGAGCCACCGAAACCTACACCCGAGCGTCAAATTTTTCTATTTCTTTTATTTAACCGTATTTGCGTTGGTGTACAACATACATTGATAACAAAATAATATAACGTTGACTGGGAGAAAATGCCTAGTGGCATTAAGTCCGCCTTTATGTAGCATCTCTGTGCATAAAAATAATAAATCTATCTACATACAAATAAATAAAATTGGAGTGTCTGTTTGTAATATAAAAATAACCGCTTTTTACTAAATGCATATGTATGTATACACGGTACATATACCAAAACCACATTTTTTTACAATTTTTGTCTGTCTGTCTGTCTGTCTGTTTGGCGGGGCTAATTTTGGGAACGGCTGGATCGATTTTGACGGGACTTTCACTGGCAGAGAGCTGATGTAATAAGGAGTTACTTAGGCTACTTTTATACTAGCTGCGCCCTCGACTTCGTCCGGGTAGATACTGAACAATCACAAATTCTCACGCGGGCGAAGTCGCGGGCACAGTTAGTGTCAAGTATAATTTTTTGCAACCCGTGCGAGTGAATTTAAAGATATACAAAAAATGAAAAGAAAAATATTATTTCGGACGAGGATCGAGTCTGCGGCCTGCGTTACGAAACTTACAATTTGTCAACATTACTTGATAATTCACTAATGAATAATTCTTTTGTTCACAGTCATACCACAGGTGAAAGTAACGAATCAATTGGTTGGAGCACCAATTGGTAGTGATGTGCAACTACAATGCTACATAGAAGCTTCACCCAAAGCAATGAATTCTTGGTATCGAGAAGATGGTAAATGCCTGATATTCGTTTTTTTTATTTGTATAATTACAATTTAATTTCTGTCAAAAAGCGTGTTTGTTTACATATTTAAGTAAATAAAAATACGCTGACATCATATCAAACAAGATGTGGTGGGAAACAAACATGCATTTTATTTCAATGAGTGGGCAGCAAGCAAAATTAAACAGTTCACATCGATAGTAAGTAATACCTACTGTAGCCTATTAACATCTCTATATAAAAACCAGAGATTTCAATGTGAATGCGTTTCCACTTCTGAAGTCTAAGTTGTTGTTGCCATAAATTAAAAGACCGTACATGTCCACCTGACTGGAACACGATAGCGCTGAACATTACAATTTTGCGGCGAGAAGGTAATGCGGTGATGCCAGCTCCGTCACTAGAGCTCTACCACCAGTAAAGTTATTCACTTACCATCCATGTCAATTATAGAGATCTTCACTAAAATTTGAGGACTAAATCCGAATGCGTTGCTTTTTAATGGTATGGAAGTGGCAAACAAGCATGCAGTTCACATTGATGTTAAATGATGACTGCAGCCTATAGACACCCACACGAAGACCAAGGTCAAAATGCAGATGCGTTACCATTCCTGAGGCTTAAGGTGTTATGCCTCTGTGCCGGCAATTACAGGGCCGTACATTCACGCTCATCTCAGGGACCTAAGGATTTTTTGTCTTTGCGACAAAAATAAGGGGCCATATATATTACCATATAACCGGAACACAACAGTGCCGTAGATACCTACTTATTGCAAGATAAGGTGCTTCGGTGGCTTACTTGTATAGCGCATTAAAATTTATGCTACCCCTGAGATCCCCGGTCCAAGCCATAGGTGAGAAAAAAACAAGAAGAATTTAAAAATGTATCTACTTGACTCGAAAGAAATTTTTAGGACTCAAGAAACAGGTGTAACGTAAATAGTGTATGTTTGTAAACTAGAATTGTAAACCGCTCATTTAAAAAAATGTTAAATAAATATAATATTTTAAATACGTTTTCTGTTAGAGACACAGAAACGTTCGACAAATTTCCACAAAATGCCATCATCAAAGGCCCAGTTTCAAACCATTATATCTTTGAATGTTAATGCTACGATATCACGAGCAATGTAACTGAAAATGTAATATAATTACGATACCAATTTCACACTGAATTCAGTTACAGATTCAGCGAACGTGAATCAATATAAAAATTAATCATTTATTCGCAGCTTTAGTGAGCGACAAGCTTCTAGAGAATCCCAAGCTTCGTATTACAGAAACTACGGTGAATGAATATTCTTTATGGATGAATCTGACGATAAAATCCTTGGCGCCGAACGATTATGGAACTTACGTGTGCGCTTCAGTCAACGCGCTGGGGAAAATGGAAAGTCAAGTCAGCTTACACAGTAAGTCGCTATTTCCAATGTTAGGATAGTCTCTCTTGTTTATATTGCATTAATATTGACGTGACTCGCTGCCCGACATGATCACTAGAGTGGATGCAAACAAGTGAGGCGGTGGAATAGTGATGGAACGTGATTTATAAACTACAAAGAATGAATATTGGAGCCTGTTCTAAAGTCGAATTGGAGATTGCTGCGAAATTAATTTACTTCAATTTTGATATATTGGTTTATCATCTGATACAAGTTGAATAGTTTATGCTTATTTTAAGAACGCGAGGTACAGTTATTATAGTAAAGCAGTAAACGGTCATACAACAATAAGTCCGCCAATCATTAAAGAAAATAGTTATAATTGCATGCAATTGAGTATAAATAGTTTATATTTTGCACAATTTAAACAATCTTTCTTCATCTTTATGTCTTTAAAACCTTCGTGCTGTGAATAGTCCAGCTCATGCACATATGATAAATTAGAGAACGCCTAGTTCAAATGAATGAAGACATGTGTCTCCTAAAATCAAATATCAACCTTGACTAAAGTCTTAATTCTTAAACGAAAGTGCAAGAAACTACCTTAGGTAGCACTGTACATATCCCATGCATTTGATACATGACATTACATATTGTATGCACAGACCCTTTCTCACAAATTATTCGAGCTTATACTACACCAAACTGTCGCAGTGCGGATGGATGGAACAGGTTACTGGTCAATTTACCGACACATATTTACTTGCCACTCTTAAGCTGCTCACTTGAAATTTGTTTCAATAAAACGAAGCCAAAAAAAACTAGTTACACGATTCTTTCAAAATATGAACGTGATAAAAATTTGCCATTATTAAGTAGGTTCTTTGATAATTTGAATGTAACTAATCACGATGTCGAGCTCGACATGCGATGTAGAAACTTAACGATAATATCCATGATTGAAATTCTACTAAACTGAGAATGTTACAATGAATTTTGATTTTAGAAATTTAGACAGGAAATTGGGTTTTTTCTTTCAATGTCCTATATCTTATTTAAAGATAGATATTTGAATAATGATCATTCCACTAACGTTTTTTAGTGTTGTTTTAATAACATAACTGAATCCATGCGGTGCATTTATGAAAGTACCTGGTTGACCGAGCTTCGCTCCGTAGCGATTAGTATGAATTGCATATACGACTAACGTTAGTAGACTAATGGTTCTTCTATTCATCAATAGATGGCGTTAGTCGTCGGTTATGAAGAAAATTTATTATTAACTTGGAACCGAGCTTTTCTTGGACCTCGAACCTAAATAAATCGATTTCTTGACCCGAAAAACCCCTAATCTGTAAATTTCAAGAAAATCGTTTTAGCCGTTTCCGAGATCTTGATTTTCTATATATATATATATATACAAGAATTGCTAGTTTAAAGGAATTAGATATTGCCTGACTAGTAACACAATGTATCACATACTGTCATAGTTACAATTTCAAAAACACTTGAGCCGCTAACGTCTAAGTAAGTACGCTGCAATCTGCGAGAATCGGAAGTTCCCACTTAGAATGTATAAATAGGTATGTTTATCATGAAACTGGCAAACAAGGTTGCAGTTCATGTTAGTGTATTACGATTGTAACGCGATACTGCTGAACACAACCATTTGGCGACAGATTAGTCATGTTCACTGCACTGGGGGATGGGTACTTATAATAATAATATTAATGGCAACCCTTGAAACATCCCACTGCTGGGCACGAGTCTCTCCCCTTTTTGAAGGGATACGATGGGTACTTAATAATTCAATAATTGTGAGTATAGCTGCAAAAGCCACTTGTGATATTCACTACCCATAGATTGACTGGGAGAGAATGCTTTTTAGCATTAAGTACTGTATGTACGTAATTGTACAAGAAATAATAAATAAATAAACAACCCTACTTGAAATTACATTATAAATTAATTATAAACCCTGTATATCGTTGAATGAAAATATATACTTTCCCGTAGAATTCTTAGAAGCCCATTCATTCATTCATTCATAGAATTAATGAAATCTTATGCTATGTTTTATTTCTAGGGTTAGAACTGAGTATGAATGGGTACGCGGAGGAGCCAATGGTTTCGGGTGCAGCGTGGCAACGAGCACGCAACCTTCCTACTAGAGCGCGCCCGGCGGCATCCCACGCACATCACTACCTCACACACCACCTACCACCGCAACTCTACGCATTACTCTTAACTACCCTCCGATATGTTAATACCTTTTAAATTGTACAGAACCAATATTAGGGTCTGATTTTATCAACTCGATATAGATGAAAGAGTCTTTCAACTCTAAACACAAAACCTATTAAATGCATAACTGAACATTTTAGATATTATTTTTACTTAAATGCATCCAATATTTTTCGAGCTGATAAAATTATACACTTTCCCCCTTATTCATAACCGTACTTTAGATACGTTTTAGCTTTAGAATGCTTTGTCTTTGTCAGTTGCATTGTCAAATGTACAGGATAGAAAAAGACAAAGGAGAGATTAGCAACACTTAGCTAAAATACGTTTATGAATAAGGGGGTATATGTAAAAATTATAACTGATCATTTCCTACACCTCTTAAAATAGAACAACAATTTTAAGTTCGATTTATTTCCACTGCGAAATTAATCAAATAATACTTATCGTACTTGAACTCAAAATAATGTCAAGGAACGTGCAACCTGACAACAGGGTCGCGTCCGGGGCGTCACCCTTACCACCACGGAATAAATAAACTTACCACTACCTCACACACAATCACCCTCCGATAATTATGTTAATACCTTTTAAATCGTACGGAATCAATATTGAGGTTTGATTTCATCAATTCAAGAACGCAGTTTTAAAACATCCGGGTTTCTATTTCAAACCAGCAAACACAAACAGTGTAGGTATGCAAGTTTGAATTAATAAAACCTAACAATTGACGCTTGAGTTGATGAAATTGCACCTTAAAACTTTTTACCAATCATCTTTTATTACCAAAAACAGTGGATTCAAGTAAAAAATTAAAAGATCCTTTTGTACTTATGTAGACATATCCAAAGTTTGAGTTGATAAAAATACTTATTTAAAAAAAAACGATTGTCTCTGTAAAAGGAAATCCTAATATAATTAATTGAACTGTCTTGAAGCTAGTCAAAAATACTCAGAATAATGAGAAATGCTTTACCGAATTTAAACAGAATTAGTATGTTATACTCCATCAAACATAATAATCATATCTGGTAGCTCCAATTGGGTTTTTAGATTACCTACGATGTTTTTACGCATTTATCTATATTGTCATTAGTGAAAGTTTGACCTTAGCAACCGTGACCTAATTTTATTTGATTTGGGTTATTGTCGGTTCTAATCAACGTTTTAAAAACTCTCAAACAAAGAAAAAAAAAAACAAAAATATACACCTGAAAATCTACTTTCAGCTTAAAAGATGATCATAATTTCTTCAAACATCTTCGTGGTCGCAAATGCTATATTTCTAATTTCTTGATGTTAATATTCTTCACAAAAAGAAATTATAAATATTTAAGATAATAACTTAGAACTACCTGGTACCAAAAAAAGCGGTCTTAGTTTAGGAGAACGTCTTAACCGTTGGATCCTTATCTGTAAGTTTAAATATCCAACCGTCAAATGCGCCTCAATCAATTCAATTATAATATCGAAACTATGGCGAGATAAAATAATAACACGGTGCCATCATAGTGGTGTCATTGCCTGTTACTAATATGTTTTAAAAGCAAAACCTTCGCTGTTGGCAGATATTAATAAGCACTACATCTGCAGTTATCAATATCGAAATATGTGAATACGATTAATGGATAAGTTGTAAAATAAATACATAATAATAATATTGAATACTTCCAGACAGCCAAAATATTTGTTTTTTTATGTATAAGTTGTAGGTAACGATTAATTTAAAACCTACTGGAATTGAAACTTGGGTCCTATTTTCATAAAAATGAATCACTGAGTTTTTCGTAAGCGCATAAATTCCAAATGACTGCACCAGATTGGATAAATTTTTCTTTAATGTGTTCATTCTAGTTTACGAAGTTCATCGGCTCAGCTAGTTAATAGTAACCCTAAATGATTGTAATTGAGTAATTATATTTTTATGTATACTTATTTCAAACAATTCAATGTGAACGAATTTTTAATTTAAAGGAGGCTATCGATAAAATTTATCAAATTTATTTAATAAAAAAATAGTACTTGTATATTAAATACACTGAAAACATTGTAAACTTCAATACTACGCTAACAAGAATTTAAATAATATTTTAAATAGAAATTTAGGTTGAATTGTATTTGTTATATATTGATACACTTCCGTTATCCATGACACCTAAAGGTAAAAGTACTTAATAGATAAATTTAATATAAATACCTGATACTTAACTGGTAGTGTAAGTCTTTATAGATACAAATATCCAAAATAATTGGATACATAATATGATATTCCTGATTGTTTCAAATTTAACTCGAAATCTTGTGCTGTAAGTATGTTACGTTGACTTTGACAATAAATGTGTAATTAACAAGATATTGAAGTGAAAGTTTTATTGAAATGTATAATAAATAATGTCCTTATAAACTGAAGCAGAGTTGTTATTTGTTTCCTCGTAGTATTCTCTTTTTTAACCGACTTCGAAAAAGGGAGGAGGTTCTCAATTCGTCCGGATCTTTTTTTTTTATGTATGTTTTTATTTTATGTAAAGCATGTGACAAACAAGCTGGAGTTCACATGGATGTAAAGTTATGACTGCAGTCTATAGACTTACAGACCAGAGGCAGAGAATATGTAATAATACTACGTATAGAATAGACACGTTTTTTTATGTAATGGAAGAGGCAAACAAGCATGCAGTTCACATTGATGTTAAGTGATGACTGCAGCATATAGACACCCACACAAAGACCAAGATCAAAATGCAGATGCGTTACCACTCCTGAGGCTTAAGGTGTTACGCCTCTGTGCCGGAAATTACAGGGCCATACATTACTACCTGACCGGAACACGATACTGCTGAACACTACCATTTAGCGGCAAGTATATTAGGTAATGCGGTGGTGCCTATACCCGCGAGCTCCATCACTGGAGCTCTACCACCAGTAAAAAAAACTTGCCTACTTACTATGCATAACTACAGTTAAGGTAAGAGTGCCTTACTTAAACGACTTGTTTCAAACATGTTTTGATCCAATTATGATAACAGGAACAAAATGAGAACTTTATTAATTCCACTTAATGTTCAAGTATTTCATAACAAGTTAATTTTAACATTAATGTTTGCCTCGAAACTGGAACTCGACAACTATGTCTGTTGTTTCCCAGCTTATTTTAATGCTACCCAATATTTAGGTATACATAATTTCGTATGTCTATAGTTTTCAACGTTGAATAAAAATGCAGGTGTTAAATATTGATATTTAAAAGGTTGCTGCATTTCTGTTGTGGGACTAAAGTAAAAAAAAACACGGGAAGTGCAAGCCGGCCTCACATTCAAAAGGTTCCATATAATTTACGAATTTCCTATGTTATCATTTATACCGCAAATTTCTTGTAGGTTTTACTGTATTTCACAGAAAACATTTTTTTTAATTTTTTTCTAAATTTTTGGGAGAATGAACAATTTTTGTCTATTTAAAGTAACATCAAAATTCTTCTTATTACAACTTTTTTTTTTCTAACACTCACAATTAGGCCACCGAGTATGTCACGATATATCTATATATATATAAAAATCAATTGCTGTTCGTTAGTCTCGCTAAAACTCGAGAATAGATTTAACGATTTGGCTAATTTTGGTTTTGAATGATTTTTGGAAGTCCAGGGAAGGTCTAAAATGTTAGAAAATATGAAGAAACTGAAGGGAAATAGTAAAAACCACAATGTCACTTTCCCATACAAATAGTCCGTATCTATCAAACCTTTGACACATTATTTCATTCTGAGGCAATACGAAGTTTACGGGTCAGCTAGTTACATACCTAGTTTGAAAAAGTTAGTCTTTTTTAAATTCTCAAATTTATCCCCCAAAATTCTTAATGGCCTTTGTGTTTAAGATTATCTTATTTTTCTTACACGTTCATGTTTGGGTCACTAAATTACATGTGTATACTATAAATTTCAAGTACCTGGTTGACCGAGCTTCGCTCCGTAGCGATTTTTGAAAATTATATTTAGTATGAATTGCATACTGAAGAAATATGTATAAAAACTTGTATTGATTTTTTTTTCCTAACCTCAAATCAAACACTTCTTCTTTGCTAAAAATACGACTAACGTTAGTAGACTAATGGTTCTTCTATTCATTAATAGATGGCGTTAGTCGTCGGTTATGAAGAAAATTTATTATTAACTTGCTTGCTTGAGCTTTTCTTGGACCTGGAAACCTAAATAAATCGATTTCTTGACCCGAAAAACCGTTGGAGCCGTTTCCGAGATCTTGATTCTATAAATACATATATACAAGAATTGCTCGTTTAAAGGTATTAATATTAATAGATTAAATCGGAACCAGTATTTTAAAAAAATTGGTTTGTAAAACACGGACAAATACTATGAGGAATGCAAATACATAACATAAACATAAATATAACAACTAGAACTAAAATAAAACTGATAATTTGTTGTTCTTAGATCTATAACAAGGATAAGGCATAGGTACAGTGCCAAAAAGTTGCAAGAAATTCTTCCTTATAAAAAGTCTTATACAAGTCAATATTCAGTAACGTCAAAAGATTTCAGACCTCAAAAAAACATTGCAGGACAATGATGAATGGACGACTCGGTCCACTAATGCATTTTTCGTGTTGCACTTGAATTAATGCGTCTCCGGTTTTATTCCATGGCCACCGTTCCACGAGAATTGAACTTAATAACCGTAAAACGTAGAATAACGTTAATCGTTATGGTTGCTATGACGTTTGATTTTTTTTATTCTGGGTAAAATTTTATTTGTTATACCTAATTGGCATGGACATATTTTTTGTATTATTTGCCTATGCTTTTCAAATTATGGGTTAATAATTGAGACGATAAAAATTATAAGATGTATAATAATATACGAGGAGTAGAAACTCCCTGATTTACATCAGAACTTTAAAGCTTGATTTTTTTAAATCCAGTTAACTGTGACATACACAAGTGAGCTTATTAAGATCTATTCCGTTTTTTTCTTTTGAATTATGGAACCCTGAATAATGAACACGAATAAGTAGGTTAAACAAAAGTTAAATTCCACAAAAACACACAGAAGTTGTTGCATTCATATACCGACACGATAAGAGCTAATTAAACTAATCTCAGACGTGTTCAATTTACCAGATAACCCTTTTAAAAAACTACATAACTGATATGATAGAAAACGAATGCTTAGAATGTATTAAACTAATAGAAAAAAGAATGGTCACAGTGCACGCGATAATAACAAAAGTTTCATCAACATAATTTATGCGGGACACTCGGCAAAGTGGCCCGTGCGGACGCTCCGTTATTTTTTCTTTATTTGTTCGGTATCCGCGTTGAAATTTGGCTTGGGCGATTTTTCAGAGGGAAAACTTCAATTGTGCAACGCAGTCACGTAGTTTTTTAGCGTCACTTCAACGGAGATGCGCTGGAGTTTAATAATGTCATAGGCAGCCTTACGTTCCCCGGACGACTCCGCACAACGTGACTCGATAAGGGCTTCATTCAAACCGTCCCATTTAAAATGTGCAAATTTTATTCATAGAAATTAGCATTCATATCAACTTAACGAAGTAATAGTTGTGATACGACAATGCAGATTCTTGGAGACGTGAGTGTATGAGGGAATATAAACCATTACAAACATTTTGATTCACTTTAAGGAATACGATGTAAGGAAAACTGTGTATCGATGAGTGAAGTAGATAATATAATTCACGGAATTAAGCGAATTGTGAAATAACTTAGATAGTGCAACATTCTGTGCATCGCATCATAAAATAACTGTGAAATAGAAATTTTCTTTTATTGTTACAATTTACTTATATATGCGTCAAAAGGCTGGCAGAGAAGCAGATTGGCCACCTGACGGAAAGTGTTCATCATCGCATAGAATATTAAAATATTATTAACGCCTATAATATTACAGCAGGGTTGTCAACGCGGTGACAGCCATGGGGCCTTTATACGTCAGTTTTGAAAAGCCCCATACTATAGCGCTAAGGAGGAAGGAAAGTTAATTTCACAATTTGTACGTTTTGGGCAGAAATGAGGGCGAAAACCGCACCAGTGAGCACTGTCACGTGTCTAGTCGGTGCAGATGGAACTTTTCTCTTCGACATTTACTGCAATGGGAAAAGAGACGGAGAACAGGCATATCTGAATGGGGTCAACTTGGGAGCGCACATCGTCGACATCACCCCATAAATGGAGTCCAGCCCACACGGCTTCTTGATGTCAACGAATAAAAGCGTTCGTCTGAGTATCTTTTTAGTGAATTAATATTGATTATACAAATCCGATATGTAAATAATACTTACGTAATAATTAAAGTCTATGATAGTTTTAGAAAACTGAACGTGTCGTCGATTCTTAAAATTAACAAACGTTGGCACTGGCATTTGTGGTTTTTACATTCGTTTGAAATGCTGTCATGTGACCATAATTCTTGAAAAATATTGCTGGCAGTTTTTTCCCCAGAGATTCAGGCACTTTAGACTAGACGATTTACTATGTCATATGGAATACTCTCACAGGAGAATTCTTTTCATTTATTTTATTCCAAAATTGGCGCTTATGATGATTACCTATACACATAGATACGTAAACGCTAATGTGTTGGATGTAGATTTTACTGGTTTTATAATTTAATAAAGAAACAAAAGAGTACGAGTACGTTGCCATCATTTACGTAGTACCGAATGACCAGTATTGCTATACCTACAAAAACAAAACCGGGGTATTTTCAATTTCAAACGTTTGAGAAATAACAAAAAACACAAAAATAACGTCGCTGTGATTTGCGGTTTTTGTTTCATTCGTCTGCAATGCGACCATAATTCTTGAAAAACATTTCTGACAGTTTTGTCGACAGATATGCAAGCACTATGAGGGATTTACTATGTCGGACAGAATGTCACTGACGACTTTATGATACGAATTTATTCTAGACTCAGCACTAACGTGGAGTGCCTAGTACCTACGTTTGGTGTTGTTCACTTTATTGTCATATTTGTAAACATCGATGTAAATAAGAGTGCTAGAGAATATTATAGTTGTAATTGTTCATTCATAATTTCAGCCGAAAGACGTCCACTACTTGACCAAAGCCACTCCAAAGGGGGGAATATTCTATAATCGCCACTCTTGGCATCCGGATTGACGATCGGAGAGGCGGTAGTTTTATCGCAGGCCGTTGCTGCCCATCTTGCGTTATTGGACTTACTATCGTGCCACTGGAATGGTTTGACCACCTTTGTTCGGTTGTCTGACTGTACTAGCGACTGTAACAAAATGGCTCTAACGGAAGACGGAAGATTGTTACAAATAATCGTTTCTTTCTTTCTTTCTTGAGGAAGAATTATCTTTCACTAGAACAGTATTCTTCCGCTAGTGGGCGGTTGGGTCGATATCGAAATTTTATTCTGTAGTTAGGACCCAAGCGGAGCAGTAGTGACCTACTATCAATAAGTTAAGGTAGTTCTGTTCTTTAAATTATAAATTTTATGGGCAAATAGTACTACAACATTAGTTAATTTAAAAAAACACAAATTTCTGAACGCGTTTGTTCTATAACATACATTTATGTATTCATTAAATCAATAAAAATACTCGTACATTGACGAAACAAGTCGGTTCGGCAAATGTGCCGGAATGGGACGTCATTCGGCACAGTGATCAATCTAGCGATCTGCCCGAAGTGACGCATCGGTGGACAGCAAAAAATATCGATGGTTACCCCACGCGTACCCACGCAACTTTCACGTTATAATAAATACCTTCTACATGACATTTTTTATATTTACTGGAGCTGTTAAATTACTATTAGTGATCAAAGCGATATTAACAGGTTCCCAGTCACATGTGAGCATTTGAATTGTTTAAGACATCGAATTGGTTAATATATAATTTTTCAGGAACACCTGTGATATCTTGCCTCCTTGAAAAATTACGGGACCATCTCAACTCAATTTTCAATAATTCAAAAATAAGATGAAGTGTTTTTTTATTTGTTGGTTTAATATACGTGCTTCTATGAAACGAACAATCAGGTTTTCAAAAAGAGATAAATGCTAGCCCCATTAATGAGCGAGACGATAGGCTTTATCAATCGGCGTCGTGTGGCGGGTTTCTCACGAGGGCAATGGCTGTCACATGCGTCATACTCGTGAACGGATGCTGTTGGTGGGGACTGGTCTGTTCTGGTTTGTAGGAGCTACATATCATTTCGTAGATAGCAGTTTATTTGCATCTATACTATGGACGTTCACAGTATTTGATTTTTCACGATAATATGTACTAGATTTAAGATCTCATTTAAAAGAGCTCTTACTGAGTTTGTTGGGTAGCGGAGTTCTTCTCAGTTGTGACTGCACTTGGAACTCTGATAAGTGAATAACTTTGATATTGACGAATAAGTTTTTCTTTTTCTTCATTTATCATCATTGAAGAAATTAAATTTAAAAAAAAAAATGTTATTATTATGTTTTAACTAAGTAGTTTTAATTCTAATTTTAATTTACTATTAATATATGTTTTTGCTTTTACAATATGTAATGGTTTTCACTCTAGGTATTTTATGATTTTTTGACGTTTTGAACGAACTAGAATACATAAAAACACATTTACGAAACAAAACAGAGTAAGGGCAAGTAAGCCGAAATAGAACGTCATTCGGCACGGTGATCAATCTAGCATTCTGCCCGAAGTAACGCATCGGTTGACAGCAAAAAATATCGATGACTGACCCACACGGGTGCACGCAACATTCACGTTAAGATAAATTAGTTCATCTAACCTTCTACATATATTTAGCAACTAGATTATTGGTCAAAGCGATAAATATATTAAAAATGGATCAGACGGTGCAAAAAGGTTTAATTTTAAAATCTTAGTTTACCGCTTAACGGTAAACTGAAATGATTGGGGCCGATACAAACAAAGCTGTACAAGAAATAATTACGAAAAAAATGTCTTCCTACAAGACTCCAGTTTAAAAGTAAAAAGGCAGTGGATTGCAAATATATAGGGACTAAGCGCAACCTGCTCAATAACAGGCGGTGTGTCTCCTATGTACACAAAAATGCCAGTCATTAGAGTGAATAAATGAAACATTTGGTCCAATTATCTAGGGCGGCGGTCGGTAGGAAATAACGGCTACGGCGAGGCCTAATGACATTGTCAGCCGTACTCATCAATCTATTGAGACCTAAAGAACTAATATGCAATTTATTCTGTATTTTGAAGTAAGGCTTAAAAATTTTAAGGCTATGCAAACTAGATCACAGTTTACATTGACAGTTAGTTAATACTGACTGTACATAAACATCTTCAAAATAAAAACAAAGGCAAAAGTCGAAACTCTATACACGAACCGACCCTGTCGTACGGTAGTGCCAATCGTACTAGTGAGCTGTCTTTGACAATTTCGGGGAGATTTAAACGTCCCCTCTCGCCCTCAGTTCCGCCCTCGGATTAAATTAATAACCAGTTATACAAAAACTCTATATCAATGAAGAAACTACTGAAAACTGCAAACTTATCGGAATTGACATGCGATCTATAGCATATTTTCATAAATGCAACCATTTCCCAGGACTAAGGCGAAGCAAGATAAGTGAGTCTTCATACACACGTTCCCTTCATTTATATCATATCTTTTTCCGTTACTAAAAAGGTCTTTTGGACCTGGCGCTATTGTCTCATTTTAACCACTATTTTCAACAATCTCATTATCATTTTTTACTTCAAACGTGTTTGGGGAATAAATTTTCTTCGTGAAGATTCCTGAGTGTTATAGTACCTGTGAGATTTTTCTAAACCGATGTCAGAAGAATGTTAAGAGGTTAGGTAAGACAGCGTATTTGAAACTTCTTTATTTTGTCTTCCATTTTCAATTTAATCAGCCCTGTCTTAAAAAGAAATAAAATCACCGAACATTAATTTATTTAATGCATAAATAATTATTGATCGAAAAGTTGAACTTGCATCCTGCAGTTGTTCTGGTATTCTTTACGAAAAACAACTTTATCTTGCAAGTTTACGTATGTTAAAATGTTAGTCCAACTGAAGAAAAAAATATTTTTTTCTTCACTCTTTCATGATTTGATCGCATTTGCTACTACGAAAAAACTCTTATAACAGGGACTCTCTTTTCAGTTTTATATAGCAGAGTGATAGATTTCAAATATTCAAATTTCGGAATAAAATTTTATTGTCTACCGTTTCAAATTTCAAAGCGATGCATTGTACAATTTTAGTTTGGATATTTTTTCGAACTATCGAACCATATTTTTTTGTTGTATTAAAGAATATTAACATTAAAATACCCAATAAGTTCCAAGCAGGTATTACTTAGTATTTCTTCCTTTATCATTTGTAATGCGAGTAATAAGTAATAAGCACCTTTTAATTATCCCAGCGGCATTAATCACTTCCTACTTTCAATTTAATGATTTACGGGCTTCACTGTAATCTATATACATAAAAGCTAAAAATACCCCCTACACGTGGGTGCACAGCAATCCAAATGTAGATTTTTATATGCATCTTCTATGCTTAAGCGCAATGACATGATATATAATAATTGAAATATAAAACAAGATATAAACAAATACTTAACCGAATATAATTATTATGCAATTAGATTCACAGAAATTAATCTAAAACCATCTTGGCAGAAAATACCTATACTATGATCTTGCGACAATCTCCAATTATTTTAATTAATCCGCTTTTAATTTTCTGTTGAGTCCTTTTCATGTAGAAACAGAAGCAGAATCAATAAAAAAGCTGCTTTACAAAATTTCCACCGAATTCACAATTTGTGTGGTTCCAAATGCATGTACGTAAATTATTTTCTTTTTTTTATGTAATTGAAGTGGCAAACAAGCATGCAGTTCACATTGAAGTTAAGTGATGACTGCAGCCTATCAGTCAGTCAGTCAGTCAGACACCCACACAAAAACCAAGGTCAAAATGCAGATGCGTTACCACTCCTGAGGCTTAAGGTGTTATGCCTCTGTGCCGGCAATTACAAGGCCATACATTACCACCTGACCGGAACACAATAGTGCTGAACACTACCATTTAGCGGCAAGTATATTAGGTATTGCTGTGGTGCCTACGCCCGCCAGCTCCGTCACTGGAGCTCTACCACCAGTTAAATCTATGAGGGCGTTAAAGCAAAAGGGAATTCGTAAAGGACAATATTTCCGTAAGCTGTCCTCAGCCGAAGCTGAGGAGACAGCTACAGCTAGAGCGAGTTAAGAGCGAACTCTTAACTCGCTCTATGCTCTTTAACTTACAACTACAAAAAGGAAAATTATTTTTCATTAACGCTCCAGTGCGATTTAATGTTAGGTACATTAAATCGCACTGGAGCGTTAATGAATGGACTACTGATGGAATTAAAATCAATGACTTCCGTAAGAACGTAAGAAGACTCTACAGAACTCCTTCAATCGGTATAAATATTCAAATTTTTACGGGTTTGATAATCAATTTTTCTGAGAATTGATCGTCATTTTTGAATAAACAAAAAAATATGTCGTAGACCGACAAAAAGGTAGACCGACAAAAACTACCAGGCATAACTTTATACATATTATGAAGTAAGAAAAACCGTAAACCTTGAATTATTGCAACATATTTATGGAGATATTTTTATGTTGATACTAAATAGGTAGTTACTTTATTTTTCCTTCAAGTTTTTTTTAAAGGTTTTTTTTTAATTTAAATTAGTTGTTAATTGAAAAGGCGTAGGTATATTTATTTATATTAAAACACTTAAAATATATAGTTTTAATTTGTTGCCATCGACAAAGTAGATATTTCCGGCACGTTTCTGCTTCTGAGACTAAGCTGCATATTAATAAATACATCTCAGTCCTAGAACAAAATCCCATTACCTACAAGGAAAAATCGTTATCTTAAGATCGTCTCAAGGACTGAGATCTGTCTATTAATAACGGCCTAAACGTGTGAGTACCACAACATGTTTTCATCTTATGCAAACACCATAGAAGTGATATGTCGATTTCGTAGTGACTACTCATCTGCGTATCTTGTGACAGCGAATAAAAGTAAGGATAACATAAAAAATATACTGTCAATAACAGAAGTGAAAAGATTTTTTACGAGATATCTTAAATTTCCTTAAAACGGAACGGTTTTCTTTTTCTCGCTGAAGCCGTGAAGTAACTAGATACAAGTCAAACAATAAACATCAGTAACAACCTTAAAATCCGAATGTATAGCGGCTGACGTGACAGAGCTACGGGATAAGCAAAAACAAACAGAGGGTAAGTCGTATTATCTCCTACCAGAACAATAAAATCCGTTACTTGTGTGTGAAAAATGCATTTGCTTAAAACTAAACATGTTTTATGAGAACTTTAATAATAATGTATTCTGTAATAAGAATATTAAAAACATTACGGACAAAAAGTGCAAGTCTCGCAAGGTAGTTATTTTATTGCAAAGAATAGTAATATGTTAGGATCACACTGCAGAATCATTTCGTTCATCCAGATATGCTGAAAACCTAATTTCTATGCACATTTATAATCTAAAGAATATATATCCACAGGTTGCCTATCAAAATTTGGTCGCAAGTATAAATATACATAAAAATTAAGTTTGCATCATATCTGGCTGAACGAAATGATTCTGCGGTGGGATCCTAACCTATAAGATTTTATGTAAGAAAAATAACGTCAGATCATTTATAGTATTTATTTGTATATAACAGATAGATATCTTAAACGAGTTTTGACTTGAAAAAAAGACAAAAACATAAAAGATATACAATCAAAAAGAGCATTAATAAAATACGAGAAATGTTATGCAATGACCTTCAAACAACGGAATATTTTTTATGGCTAACACCATCAAATAGCTGAAATACCAGTAATAGCAAAAAAAAAATTTATATTTTAGGAAAAATCTTTAAAAACAGCCTTGAATTTTCTTTTTATCACTGTAGCCAGCAAATAAGTGGGTACAGACCAAATAAACAATAAACATCGGTAACAATCTTAAAATCCAGATGAATGGGAAGGCCGACGTCACCGAGCTACGGGATAACCAAAAACAAACGGACGAAGGCAAGTATTATCTCCTATAGAAATAAGAACCGCTGTTTTCTATTATAACATTTCATGAAGGAACACAATTAATTGACGTTCTTCAAAATATTTTTAATGCTAACAAGGTAGTTACAACCGTTGAGATTTCATAGATTTCATTTTAAAATCTTAGTTGACCGTTAAACTGGTCGAACTGATCGTAGAGCTCAAGTGGCGGGGCTCGCGGGCGTAGGCACCACCACATTGCATAATATACTTGCCGCTAAATGGTAGTGTTTAGCACTGTCGTGTTCCGGGCAGGTGGTAATGTACGGCCCTGTTATTTCCGGCAGAGAGACATAACACCTTAAGCCTTAGGCGTGGTAACGCGTCTGCATTTTGACCTTGGTCTTTGTGTAAGTGTCAATGGCTGCAGTTTTCACTTAACATCAATGTGAACTGCACGTTTATTTACCACTTCCATCATATTAAAAAAAAACGGATACCTGAAGATGATTCGTACCGATAGAAACCACTAGCTGTGTAGTAAAAAAAGACTCTATAGTTTTAAAAGTAAATAAGTGGTGGCTTGCAAAAATTTGGCTCAATAAAAGAACACAACACTCCCAGTCATTAGAGTGAATGAACGAAAACATTTGGTGCAATTATCTAGGGTGGCGGTCGACAGGAAAAACGCCCACAGCGAGACCTAATACGTTGTCAGTCGTAATCATCAATCATTTGAGACCTGAAGACCTAAAATGCAATTTGTTCTGTATTTTGAATAAGGCCTGAATTTTTTAAGGCTATGCAAACCAGCTTATTGTTCACTCACATTGAAAGTAAGTGAATAGAGAAAAACGTCTTCAAAAAACCCAAAGGGCTCAATGTAAATGCTTTGCCAATATCACAGTACGTACTGTGCCAATACTGTGGTGTATCCATGACGGCTTATTAAATTTTGACAAACTATGTCATACCTTAGCTTTAATGCGCTAAATACATAAGGCGGACAGGCATTCTATTCTTGTCATATTTTTCTCGTGACTTGACAGGTAGAAATAGTCTACTCATATAAAACAAAATTAATTTGGGATTTTCAAATGGTAATAACAGAAACATCGCTCAGTTGGAGTTACTGGTCGTGGAAGGCTGAAATTTAGCTTGTAGGTTCCTTGTGGATTTTAGAGGAGGAAAAACAGGTAATGGGATTTGTGTGCATACGAAGTCACGGAAAGAAGCTAGTTTATTTTTACAAAATTACACGACGAACAGATGCACACAAAAGTTGAATTAAACACAGATATTTTATAAAGTAGCATAAAGTTCAGCTTAATATTCAGTGAGTCGTCATTCTCACTTCTCGTATAGACAAAAGAATATCAAAACAGAATACTGGCACGAATTACTTTAAACCAAACTAATTTTCCACAAACATAAAATAGAATCGTATAAAACAGTCACGTATTTTTTAGTGGCAGTAGCTCCACGACGGCTCGCTCTTTAACAATATCATAACCAGGCTACTGAGACCATCGGGAAAGGCCGACACAGTTGCTTATTGAATTTCTCCGTGAAAAGGGTTCAGTGACTGTAAATTCGTAGTTGGCGAGCATTACGCTATACGCTTTGGGCACTGTAATTGGTCTTTTAGTATTCGTATTCGTGGTCAAACGTATTAACGTATGTAAATATTTAAATTATTTTTGGTAACGGGCTCAGCATGAGTAAATGCCAGGCTGTTATAGCTCCTGGATACAATCCCTAGATACAAATAGATAGAGACAGAGAGTCAATGGTTTTGTGTACAATGAGAGCAGGATTACGTATATGAGACTCAAAGTACATAATCGCCATAGATTTATAGATTTAAAAATTTCTTACCACTCACGACCAAAAAGCTTCTGGTTCAATCTCTTGTTTTACCCGTTATTGACTATGCAGATGTTTGCTACCCTGACTTATCCCAGGAGCATTTGAACAAATTGGATCACCTCCTTAATAATTGCATTCGATTCATTTATGGTTTGCGCAAGTTCGACCACATTTCAGGCTATCGTTCTAAACTTCAATGGCTTCCTATTCGTCAGCGTAGGTCTGTCAGGATACTTTCCTTCCTCTTCAATGTCATTAATGATCCATGTTCACCTAATTATCTCAACATAAATTTCCAAACACTGGGCGACTCTCACAATCTTAATCTTCGTTCTTCGGAAAATCGTACCCGAGCCTTTCCTTCTCACAACACTAGTTTTGTATCCCATTCATTCACTGTTTCGGCAATAAAACTTTGGAACTCGCTTCCCGTGGCTATCAGAAAATCAACCTGTAAATTATCTTTCAAACGCAAAGTACGTCAACATTTTCTTAATTCGCTCTCTTAGAAGATTCACATGTCTATCATTCATTGTGTTAACTTTCAAGTTGTATCTTTAATATTTATTTATATTCAATTGTATTTATACTATATATTTACATCTTTGTACCTTATAATAATATATTTACATTATATGTAGTATATATGTATATATATATATATATATATATATATATATATATCTGCATAATATATATAATTATATTATTTATTTATATACTTATCTATGATATTATAGTTATATTTATAATCATCTAAATCTATTTAATTTATTTTATTGTCATTCTCAAATTTTAACCAGTGCTGCACCTACTTCGTTGATTTCTACACAACCCAACGGTTGACTGGTAGAAAACGCCTAGTGGCGTTAAGTTCGCCATATGTATCTTTTATGTGCATAAAAGTATTAATAAATAAATAAATAATCAGAAATTAAAGAAAAAACGGAAAGAAAAATTTTACTTCAGGCAGGAATTGAATTCACTCGCATATGTTATTGCGAGAATAAAAATATTTCAATTATTAAAGGTATAGGAGACTTAACGATATTGTATAAACTGCAAGTCTATCATATCGGTTGTATAGCTATTTATTAGTTATCAATGGATGTCATTCACCGACCCTAAATCGGGATAAGGACTTCAAAAATTTAGTGGTAAAGCGGCTGGACAGGTTATCCTGAGGTCGCAGGTTCGATACCTGCCTGAAGTCAAATTTACTTTCCGTTTTACTTTGATTTCAAAATTCACTCGCATGTATTACAATACATTATCAGAATCAGAATAAGAATCAGAAAAGTAATTATTCATTTAGTATGATAAACGCCTCTTATGTAACGTCTAAAACAAATAAAATAAATTAAAGCGAATCACAATCTTGTTTTCAAGTGGTTTTTGTATAATGTTTTCCTGAACATTGAAGGTACAGGTATACACGTACAACGCTGATGTTGACTGATTCTCGTTTGGATGCATCCAAACAATTCGTTCTTTGTTTTTTCATTAACTCATTACCAAACTCCGAAGATGTCATTGATATATTTCTTCGTTGTGATAATTCCACTTATTGTATTGCCAATTGCGGATAAAAATTGAAAATACGTATTGAATATTCATTGATACCTTCAGCTGTAACAGCGTTCATGTTTAAACAATAAATTGGAATTTTAACAATGCAATTACGTATTACGGCATCAACTTAATTAAGTTACGTCATATAAAAATGGAAATACCTACGAATTCCATAATGCTCTTAAGTCTTATTGCACCTCCATTTTGGTAATAATGCCACCGGCACTCGCCTTTTTAACAGAACACTTATACATAAAACGCATCGATTCAGTCTCCAGCTCTCATTCAATTTTATATAAAGAGAAACTTTCAATACACTGTTTTAAATTTAAAACGATTTCAACCATATTGTTTGCCATTTTATGAATATTAATACAATTTAACTAGTATTCAAGATTCGTTCAACAATGGAGGTGTTAGCAACTGCAGTTATCAACGGCGAGAAACTGTTACTTAACTATTGTTTTACTAGTTATATTGTATTGGATGCTTTATATAAATACGTTCTCTGTAACTTATCTTTGTCCCTGTAGGATTGAGTTTGCCTAGAAATGTTATTATTTTCCAAAATAAAAGCCGCTTTCAAAATCTGAATCAATTTCGGATTATTTCGAAGATTACCTGGAACCACAGACCAATCAGCCTTACCTGGAACCAATGAGCTTCTGGAACAAACAGACACAAAAATAAGTTGAAAAAAAAATCGACACACATTTACGAAACAAGACAGTGTATGGTAGGCGCAAGTGGGCCGGAAAGGAACGTCATTCGGCACGGTGATCAATCTAGCGTTCTGCCCGAAGTGACGCATCGGTGGACAGCAAAAAATATCGATGGCTGTCCCACGCGGGCCCACGCAACATTCACGTTAAGATAAATACGTTCCACCTAACCTTCCATTTATTTATTGGAGCTATTATATTATTGATCAAAGCGATAAATATATTGAAAATGGATCGGACAGTACAATGGCTGAAAAGTTTCATTTTAAAATCTTAGTTTACCGTTAAACGGTTAACCAAAGTTGATTCGGGCCGACAGAAACCATTAGCTGTTCAAGAAACCATTAAGAAAGAAAATGTCGTCCTACAAGGCTCTCCAGTTTAAAAGTGAAAAAGCAGTGGCTCGCGAATATTTAGGGACTAAGCGCAAACGGCTCAATAAAAGGCGGCGTGTCTCTTAAGTAAACAAAACTGCCAGTCATTAGAGTGAATAAACGAAAACATTTGGTCCAATTATCTAGGGCGGCGGTCGGCAGGAAAAACGTCCGTGGCGAGACCTAATGACGTTGTCAGCTGAACTAATCAATCTATTGAGATCTGAAGACCTAATAAGCGATTCATTTTGTATTTTAATAAGGCCTGAAATTGAAAACTAGCTCACAGTTCAATTAATACAATAAGTAGACTATATAAACATCTTCAAAATAACAAAATAAAATAACGAAAGGGCTAAATGTAAATACGTTGCCACTGCAGTACTCTGGTTTATGCTGCAGTGCGTCCGTGATGGCTAAATCAATTCTGAATACTATTTATTAGTTTAGCCACTGAACACTTTTGCTTAATGTAATGAATACAAAGAGTACTCATCTAAAAAAACAATAATTTGTGATGTTCAAATGATTACAGCATAACAGATACAGTTAAGATTGTATCTGTTTTGCTAATTTATCGCATCTTGTGCAACAGTACAGGTTGTAGTAACCTAATTGTTTTTGACTTGAGTCTGAATTATTATTACTAAATGTGATTTTAAGTGCATTCTCATTTGAAATAAATGTCATATTGTATTGTACGCCCTGTATAATTATTAAGGAAAAAGACTGCAATAGCTGAATTAAAGTACTTAAAAACCCTTTACTTAACAAAAATGAAACAACAGATTTGATTCCCTAAATGTTCTTTAATCTTCCTAAATGTTCTTCTAAACACTCAGAAATGATTGTTAGGGATGTATTGGGCATATAACTGTAATGATTTTGCAATTTAACCCGATATGTAACGGCCAGGCCAGGCGCTGCGCGGCCAGGTGACCTAAGAAGCTAACGAAATATCGATTTTATTTGCATGTTAAAAATACTCTGATAGGTATGCATTTAGTAAAAAGTGGATATTTTTATACACTCCAATTTTATTTATTTGTATAGAAGATAAAATTATTATGTTTCAGATGATAATATTTCTTTTCTTTACAGTAATAATACAATACGAATAAGTATTTAGTCAAACTTCTTCATGTATAAGAGTTAAATTTTAGGACAAAATTTGATTGAGGAAAATTCAAAATTAAGGGAACTAGTTAAGTCATACTAACTGCAACCCCGCATAACAAATAAAAAAACATAGAAATTGCCAGTATTTCAAAGTCAACCATCCTGCTCTTAAGGGCAAGCTAGAACGTTTGAGTCTCCAAACATCCAAACATACGTTTCCTCTTATCTCGTATTATCTTCTTCCGATACTATTTGATCGCTAGGGCGCTATTGTCTCATTTTCACATAATATTATCTTCCAGCAATCCCCATAAATCATTTTCTTTTTTACCTCAAACGTACTTCGGGAATAAATTTCCTTAGTGAAGATTCTTCAATGTTACAGTATGAGATTTTCCTAAACCGATGAGATTGCCACCGTTCTCGCAACTTATTTATCTTTTTGATATATCTATTTTTACGGCTTTATCTTGCCTATATTAAACTAAAATTCTTTACCATTGTCCTCCAATTTTGTCATAAAAAATATGGTCACCAAATATTTTTTTTAAATGCAATAACACTTATTTTATAATATTTTACATACTTACAATACTTGATTTATATAGTACAAGTATTTTTTATCAAAAATCTTAAACAAACTATCTTAAATAAAGTATAATCATATGAATGCAATAATATATTTCGATCAAGAGTCGAATCTGTATTCTCCAGATGATTTAGACCTATTTGTCATAAGCAACTTAACCTTTCTAGCTAATAAATTCTAATCTTTATAAAACAATTAATAGACGTTTATGTTCAGAAATAAAAATATCGGCTCATATGCTAGTCTGATTAATAAAATAAATCTTTTTTAATCATTTTCTTTAATCTAGGTCGGGATCGAAACTACATAAAAAAGGTGTATCCTCTATAAGGGACTCTCTTTTTGGTTTTGTATTGCAGAGTAATAGATTTCAAATATTCAAATTTCAGAATAAACTGTTATTGGATACGTTGCATTTATAACGTTACGTACCGATTTCGTATTTCAAAGCGATGCATTGTAAATACAATTCTAGCTTTGGTATTTTTTTCCAACAATGTTTTTTTGTTATGTTAAAGGTTACTAACCTAACAATTGAAAATTTCAGCACACGAAATGTTATTTTTTCCTTAAACTGTTTTTAAATACGATTAATGTAAGACATGAGTACGGTTTTTTACTTTTAATGTAGACAATGTATGGGCTTTACTGTGACCTATAGTCGCTATTCTGGTTCACAGTAATCTAAATTTCAATCTTATTATATCCTGTACTTGAGCGCAATAACATAAAACATAATTGGAATATAAAAAATATCGAATACCTACTTAATTGACCAGAATAATAAACTATTCAATAAGATTCATACAAGTAAATCTAAAGCTATCTTGTCAGAAAATATAATCTTACTAAATACTTAAGACAATCTCCAATTGTCTCTAATAAATCATGTTATAACAGCTTATAGAATCATTTCTATGTACTAACAAAAGCATTAACAATATTAAAACGTTAAAAAACGTAACTTCCGCCTGTAATCCCCGAAGGGGTAAATGCATGCATTCAATCATACATGCAAACACCCACGATTCGCCGGTTACGTTTTGTTCCATGTAACAGGTGGCGAGCCTGCTACATGGGACAAAACGTAAACGTATCTCCGGGCATATTACCAAACTTCGAGGTACTGGGAAACTTCCAGAAAATGGGAAAATTCCAATATAACCCGAGATAAAGGATTTTACACCGTTATCTCTAATATCCCCGACCCGGGACTCGAACCCAGGACCCCAGCTTAGTAGTACCTGCTACCACTAGGCTACAGAGGCAGTTATAAACAATATACGATAATGCTTTACAAAAATGCGGTGCACTTTCAAATTAACACGCATGTATATAAGTTAAATTAAAAGTCTATTACGTTGTTATAGCAAAAGATAATTCTTAATGGACAATATTTCTGTAAGCTTCTCGCAGCTTCGCTCACAACTCGCTCTATGCTCTTTAACTTACAACTTCGAATGGGAAAATTATTTTTCATTAACGCTCCAGTGCGTTTCAATGTACTGCTGTCGGAATTAAAATCAATTACTTCCGTTAGAACGTAACAAAATTCTATAGAACTCCTTCAATAGGGATATTGTTAACTGGTGTGTTTCACTATACACGAAGCGAAAATAAAATAAAATTATTTCATACTTACTAAGTTTATTAAGCCTCGGTTTCTGTCGATAAGCTGCCATCCATAGGTTTTTTGTGGGATGGGAAAGATTCTAAAATGCAACTATGTAATTTGATTGCGGGACAGAGCCTACCCCAAAGACGCCCACAGAAGTGTTGTGCGTATTCATTTATTTTAAGCAAACAAAGGCATGCAGTTCACATTGATGTTAAGTGCTGCCTATAGACACCCACACAAAGACCAAGGTCAAAATACAGATGCGTTACCACTCCTGAGGCCTAAGGTGTTATGCTTCTGTCCCGGAAATTACAGGGCCGTACATTACCACCTGACCGGAACGCGATAAAGCTGAACACTACCATTTAGCGGCAAGTAAATTAGGTAATGCGGTGGTGCCTACCCCCACGAGCTCCGTACTGAACCACCAGTAGATGCATTATATTTATTTTATCCATATATTTTTATACTAGGTGTGCCCGCAACTTTGTTTGCGTGGAATAGTGGCTTTGGGACATTAGGCAGCGCTTTTGGATATACATTTTGGTTAATTTTGGATCATAAACACTTATGGGTAGCTAAAAAAACTATTTTGCAGTAATGCTTCTCTGTACACGAGATTAAACGTATGACCATCGGGGATAAAAGCACACAGGCTGCTAGGATTGCGAAAAATTGCTAATTATGTGTTTAAACGCGCATCCATCCTATGCTGAACCGTATTTTGTAAATTTTCAGTCAATTTTTAAACATAAAAGATAGATCTATGCATACCACCACGCGACCAATGCCACCACTGATACAAACGCCACCAAAACCACCACCACCACCACAACCAATGCCACCAAAGCCCCCAAAACTACCAACAACACCACCAACATCACCAACGCCACCAATGCCTCCACCGCCAGTAAAACCACCGCCAGCACCACTAACGCCACCAACACCACCACCAGAGTCACCAACAACACCTATGCCACCAACGCCACCAACGACCACCACCACCACCACCACTACAAACACCACCAATGCCACCAACACCACTAACGCCACCACCACCACCACCACCATCACCATCGTCATAATCACATCCGAAAGACGTCCATCCGTCTCCGCTGGACAAAGCCTTTCCCGAAGATGCTCCTAAAAGTGTTGTGCGTCATTAGGAAAGAATACGCCATAATTGCCACGCTTGGCATGCTGAATGGTGATCATAGCGGAGATTGTTTTATGCCGGGACGCTGCTATGCGGTATGCTTAATGTTACTAACAGATAAAAACCGGCCAAGTGCGAGTCAAACTCGTGCACGAAGGGTTCCGTACAAAAAATGCCATAAAAATTTCGTTTGTTGGAAGGTAATATACAACATAAGACCTAAAAATTCTGTGAAAATTTTAAGTGTATACTTGATATCGTTATTAATATCGAGCAAAAAATATACGAAAAAAAACACGTTTATTGTATGCCCCCTTGGACCCCTTTACATTTTCATTTTCTTATTTTTAGTATTCAATTTTGTCGCTATAGCGGTAACAGAAATACATAATTTGTGAAAATTTTAGCTTTCTAGCTATCACTGCTTATGAGATACAGCCTGGGGACAGACAGACGGATGGACGGACAGACAGGCAGACAGCGGAGGCTGAGTAAAAAGGTCCGTTTTTACCTTTTAAATACGGAACCCTAAAAAACATAGATTCAGAATACAGCAAAACGTGTGTCTACGCTTGATAACCAACGCGGGGAGGTACGTCAGAAATGACGTCATCTCACGGGACCTGCGTGTAGAATCCGTGCAGGAGTTCGTGGTCCGTCTCGCGCGCGGTATGTACTATCGTGCGGAAAATGGACCTTACGGGCACCTCCACGGATTTGCCCCACTACATAGCAGGCCGCCTGACGGGAGGGCACTCCCGCGCGAAATCCTCTCCGTGGTATCAACCCGGACACCCCGGGACGCCGACGTATGTCCGAGCCCCGATCCCGAATCGTGATTCGATACGTTAGCGAGCCAGGCTCGGTCGGGCTCGCCATTAGATGCAGAGCTCTGTGACGATGTCACGTAACCTGCCCGAACCGGGTTCGATTCCCGGACGTGGGGGCTTTCATCGCGGATGCGGTCGCGGGTCCTACTACGGTCCGGACTACGACCGCGCAATATCTGCGGGCGTTGCCACTGGAGTGGTGGATGCTCACCCCTGTTGGCTTCCCAAAACTCGACGCTGGGCGATGGAAGCCCCCGCCTCCGCAATACCAACCGCCGCGGCACCGCTGTCATCGCGGCACCACCACACTTGGGAGGCGCCTACTTCGTCGCTACGCCGTAATCGGCGACGCGGCGCTCACCACTGCGCCACCAAGACAAGACGCCGCTCTCATTTTTATGGGAGCAGAAGATGCCGAGGCTAAGGGGCACGTGCCTCGAAGCCTATACCGCGCCGGCCGGAATCAACGACGGCCAGAACTTATTCGATAGCGACGAAACTAAAACATATCACAGTACACAAATCCTATATATGTTGGCCCCGTAATAACTATCACAGAGACATAACAACTTAGGTCTCAGGGGTGGCAACGCATCTGCATTTTGAGCTCCGTTTTTTGTGTAGATGTTTATAAGTTGCAAGTCATCACTTTACATCGATGTGAGCTGCATGCTTGTTTGCTACCTTTGTTACAGAGAAAAAATCCATAAGGAAGAAATTTTATTTCGAAAATTAAACTCAAGTGCCTAATTTTATGGACCTAGTAGAATAGTTTTTGCCGCTAAATGGTAGTGTTCAGCACTATCGTGTTCCAGTCAGGTGGTAATGTACGGCCCTGTAATTTCCGGCACAGATGCATAACACCTTAGGCCTCAGGAGTGGTAACGCATCTGCATTTTGACCTAAGTCTTTGTGTGGGTGTCTATAGGCTGCAGTCATCACTTAACATCAATCTGAACTGCATGCTTCTTTGCCACATCCATGACATAAAAGAAATACAATATCTTCGTGTTTAATATTTAATATGAAGTCGTCGTCATCCTCGAATAGACAAAAGAGTAAGAACATTAAATATGATACTGACTGGAATAACTTTATACCAAATCAATTTTCCACAAATATAACTTCGTCGTATAAAACAGTCACGTATTTTTTAGTGTCAGTGGCTTCGCGAAGACTCGCTCTTTAACAATATCATAACCAGGCTACTGAGACCATCGGGAAAGGTCGACACAGTTGCTTATTGAATTTCTCCCTGAAAAGGGTTCAGTGACTGTAAATTCCTAGTTGGCGAGCATTACGCTATACGCTTTGGGCACTGTAATTGGTCTTTTTATATTCGTATGCGTGATATTAACGTATGTAAATTATGTGGTATATACCTACTACTTATTGGTAACGGATATCTGAGCATAATAAAAGCTAGTCTGTTTGTGTGTATTCACTGCCTAACACTTCATTCATATACATGTATTACATTATCTGGCGTATTTTAAATAATCATTTTAGTTTAATAAAAAACTAGTTTAATTTCAATGAGTGCAGCTCGCGAAATCCTAAGAACATATGGATATTCGTATTGCGTTCAAACGGTAATGGATTTTTTGGTATATTTTTAAGGCTCCGTTCCTCAAAAGGAAAAAACGGACCCTTTGTAAGACTCATGCGTCTGTCTATCTGTCTGTCCATCTGTCACAGACAATTTTCTCCGAAAGTAGTACAACCATTGAGATGAAATTTGGTAAAACAGTAACCCAAACATGAACATGTAACAAGTGATTATCGATGAATGAAAATACGATACAAAATATTTAATATTATGTAATATATCGTGAGCAACTCCTTGTAAAGATCTCAAAAATGTTTATAATATTTTTTTAATTTAAATATAATTTATTTTGAAATTATTCAAGAATATAGAGATAATATACTCCTACAGGCCTTCTTCAATAAAATAGGTATATATTGAGGTCTGAAGGTAGGTATCAACACACATTGATGTCACCATAATAATGATATCGACGGATTGAGTAATGGTATACAGTGCTTAAAAATAACGATCACATCGTACATTATAAGGCTCCCCTGGGCTACATGCAATATTTAAGTAATGTCTGACTATAGCAATGTTATGTTCAAGACCAGTCTGATCACTTTTTATCAAAAAAACAACAGACTGGACTACAGTACTACAGTCTACGGAGTCTTCTTTCTATAAACTTTTATTATGTTTGAAAATTAACAAACGGTATTTTTTCGAAGAGACAGCCAGATGTTTGTAGACTGATTTGTGCATGCACTTACCCATATTTTTTTTTGTAAGTAAAGTAGCAAACAAACCTGAAGCTCACATTGATGTTAAGTGATGACTGCATAAACATCTAGATAAAAACCATAGGTCAAAATGCAGATGCGTGGCCACCCCTGAGACCTAAGTTGTTATGTCTCTGTGATAGTTATTACGGGTTACATTAGCATATACAGTTAGCATTACCGTCTAATTGGAACACGATAGTGCTGAACACTACCATTTGGCGGCAGACAGAGGTAATGCGGTGGTGCCTATGCCCGCGAGCTCCGTCACTAGAGCCCTACCACCAGTGAAAATTTGGTTGTTCCATGTAAGTGGTGAGTTTAATAACATTCATCGGGTTCATTAACAATCCGTAGTTGCCATTGTGATATTTTTCTTAATAGTTAACATTCGAAGTTATCATTAGGCCAGGCAGTAGCCAGTGGGATATCCGTACATGATTTTTTTTTTAAATTAAAGAAAAAAAAAGTGTAATGACTTTTTTTTTCGAAATATAAACGTATTACTCAATACCTGTACGTTTACATTACCACCAAATTACCACCAATATTGGGTTGTATATCCGTAAAAAACATTTAATTCATACTTTAAAATACTTATATATAATGTTCATACTTCTAACTGAGTACCGCAAAAAAAAAACGAACAAACGGTCTGAAGGTTGTATTCGTAAGTACTATCAATATGTTGAGCTACGCGTGGATGATATCGTCCACGAACAATATTAAATCAAATGTCATATTTTACTGCAGCTCAAGAGGTTAAAATGTTGTTCGATGTGATGTTTTGTATAGTAATACTCTAAAAATGGTTCATAGGGAACTTTATGCAAGTGTTGATCAAAGTCGTAGGGAGAGGAAAAATAATAATATGCATGCATCAACGATTATTCGCTCTTTATTTTTTCATCCCATCTTTACCAAACTCCGAAGACGACATTGATATAATATTACGTCATTGAGAAAATTCCAACTTATTTTATGCCTTCCAATTCTCAAAAAATACGTATTGAATATTCATCTATAACTTCTGCCCTAACAGCATTCATGTTAAAACAATCAATTCGAATTTAAACAACGTCATTTCGTATTACGCCATCAACATAATTAAGTTAACGTCATTTAAAAATGGAAATACGAATTCCATAATCCTCTTAAGTCTTATTGCACTTCCATAATGATAATAATGCAATCTGGCACTCTCCCGGCCCCGATAACTGAACACAAATAAAACGCATTGATTCAGTCTTCACCTCTCATTCATCATTTTATTTAAACAGAAAATATCAATGCACTGTTTGAAGCGCGCATGGCCCCGTGGCTGGTGTAGATCATAAGCGATCTACTCGGTTAAGCAAAACGGGTGCGGTCGGGTAGATGAGTGACCGCACTGACCGCTAGTGGCAAATTAAATGCGCGTTTCCGTGCTTCGGAGGGCACGTTAAGCCGTCGGTCCTGGTTGCTATCGATAGATAGTAGTCGATAAAACTTGTCGGAGGCCTTATGGGCGGTTTAAAAACATCCGACAGCGGGTTGGCCACTAACCCACCCACCTCCACTGGAGTATTGGAGCAGCGTGGTGGAGTAAGCTCCAGGCCTCCCCCCAAAATGGGGAGCGTGCCCAGCCGTGGGACGTATAATGGGTTGCCATTATAATACAATTTAATTAGTATTCACAATTCGGTCGACAATGGAGGTATTAGCAACTTCAGTTATCAACGGCGAGCAACTGTAACTCAACTAATTTTATACTAAATATATTGTTTTGAATATTTAAATATTTATAAATAGATACGTTCCTTATTTCTTACATAATTTCTGTTACTTAACTTCGTCGATCTAGGATTGAGTTTGTCTAGAAATGTTATTTTATTTTCGAAATTATTAGCGGCTTTACGTCTTATGACATCGGCGATGTACGTACTTATAAAAGCAAAATCAGACTTATTGTTTCGGAGATTAGCTCATACATGTAAATAGGCATGAAATAATCTTTAAACAAAAATCAGATTTTTCACTGTATTGTAAGTGCCATCTAGATGCTTACTGTTAAAATATAAAAGAACTAGTATACATGCCTATTTTAGGTATATTGACATAGTAAAATTATTGCATTAGTCGCGATATATATTCATACAAAAAATCCTTACGCGGAAAAATCTAAGCCAGAACATAATAAAAACAAAATTGTCGTATCCACCTTTGTCAATACCATTGGAATAAATCACCCACTCTATGCTATATTCTCGAGAGAAAATGTTTCTATGACTCCAAAACTTTGGTTCCATCTCCCCTTAAATAATTCAATCCTTGTCAAATGCCCGGGACATGCGTACTACGTGACAAATGCCCGGGATATTCGTATTACGTGACAAACATGAAGCTGATGAAGTTCTGATGTTTGAGTTCAAGCCACTAGGGTAATGAAAGGTAAACTGATTTGAAGTCATGATTTCAAATTTGTTTCGCGGTCCTAAGCTGCTAAGTTTTGAAATACATATTTTTTAAATATCATATAAATTTTTTAAATATCATATATTCTATATATAAAAATTATTATATATATTCTAGTCTCGCAGTATGGACTGATTTGGCTTATTAATTGAAATACTCGTAAAAGTAAGTCCACTTCATATCATTTTTCCAATAAAATAGTTTGTACTTGTTAAATCTTTGATACGTCCGTATTTAATTCTAAGGCGGTATGAAGTTTGTCGGGTCAACTTGTTAAAAATACAATGAAAGTTTAACATCAAAGTACTAATAGACTGAACGCAATAGATTTAGGGTACTTACTATTACTCGGGCAATGAAATACAATATCCGATTACACGTAGTACGCATACGGGTATTATAATTATTTATATTGGAAGTCGTAAACCGGTTTTAGATCCAGCATGGAGAGGTTTACTCGCTTTAGGGGATTCCATTCGAGTCAATACGTGAAGCAAAACTTTGGATCCCTTTTTACGAAAATTACGCTTTACAGAGGACGAAATTACAAAATGTTGTTAAAGTTATAGTGTTTGTAAATAAGAAGTGCAAAATGCCTTTTTAAATGATGCATAAAAAAGTACATTGAATCGATGAAAAATCATTATACTACCTTGCATTTTACACACATAAAATTTTGATACGTTCTAATAAAGTAGTGGTAGTTCCGGTCAGGTGGTAATGTACGGCTCTGTAATTTCTGGCACAGAGGCATACCAATGCAACACCTAATGCCTCGGGAGTGGCAGCGCATCTGCATTTTGACCTCTGGTCATTGTGTAGGTGTCTATAGGCTGCAGTCATCACTTAACATCAATGTGTACTACACGCTTGTTTGCCATTTTTACTACATGAAAAAAAAAAGAATTTAATTGGTGGATATCAAACGCATCCATAGCAACGTAACATACCACATCTCTGGTCGAAAAGTACCCTAACAATTTTGCACAGTTGTCGATTTGAAGGGTCACACGACATCAAGCTTCTTCAACAGGACGTAAAAGTAGAACGAGCGGCATGCACATTTTCGTGGTTTATTGAAACCCAGCAGGTGTCGACCGCCTATTATCAAATACACACCGACCGACCCCCTGTTATCATTTCAAGTGCTCGTTTCGTTTCACCTACAAGGCTGCACGATCTATTTAACAAATAGAAGAGAACATTAAATATACAAGTAAGACAAAGGTTTGTTTGATTTTTAAGGAATTTTATTAGATTTAAAGAAGATTAAAAAATTGATCACGTATTTATATCGTATTGATATTTGTGTGATAAAATATTGATGCTTGCTTAACTAAGCAAAAAATTTCTTGCTTTTTTATTGTACGATGGTAACAAACAAGTATGAATTCCACATTGATAGTAAGTACTGCACCCTAGTCTAAATTATTCGAAATCTCCACCAAGTTACTCGTGCTGGATTTGCGAAAAAAATCCCCATCAAGATTCTTTTTCCACTCAAATCACTCCTTGCAAAACCGTTTGATATCGCATTAAAATGTATGTAGTGACATAGATCGAAACCGCTACCATTGTTTTCTTGTCATAAATAAATAAACACACCACAATGGATTGTTTTTTTTTTATTTGGTACATTTGTATGTTGCCGCAATATTAAATAACAATAATGGGTATGTTATTTGATTATTCTGAATATTGAGATCAATGTAATCCTTACAAAAATTAAAAACGAAATCTTTGGGTGGTCGAGCGAAGATCAAAATTTTATAACTCAAGTATGAGGAGGACATAGAAGTGGGACAAGGGGCATGCAGAATTTAGTGGTTTATTGAAGGGCGGCAGGTGTCGACCGCCCATTATCAAATACACGCCAAACGACCCCCTGCTATCGTTCCCACTGTGTCTTTAACAGATTTATTGCTCGTTCCATTTCACCCGCAAGACTGTTACACGATGTATCTTACGCTCTTACACTATGTTTGGGACGAGTAATATAACACATGGTTTTGTAATATTTAAGTAATTTTAGAGTTTTTGTATAGAAATATGACAACCAAGTTCAGCAGTAATAAAATTAATAATTATTAAGTTATTGTGAATCTTGAGGCCAACAAAAATGTGCTGTGTTAAATCGTGAACGGTGAGAACAATCTCGAACAAGCTTGGAGGACAACTAGCAAGTCGCCAATAAATCCGCATGCCCAATGCCCACGGCACTGAACTCTACTTAGTTCAGTGTCGACTACCTCGTAGACCTCAAACAGTGCTACGTAGGCTACGAGTTCTACGGCTATAAAATACAATACGGATAAGAATAAATCGGAATCGGCGTGCATGTATGAAGAGAATGATGAAGGTAGACGAGGCACGAGAGGTTTGTCTGAACCGGGATATCTGGCGCTCTACACTCTCTGCCTACCCCGTTAGGGACCTGGCGTGAAGATACATACATACATACGGATAAGAATAAGAATAAATTTATTATTATTACGTTAATAATACATTCAATTAAATACATTATATGCTCCATATTTCATATTAATTAAATATGGCGCTTAAAACTATTTAACACGAATAAATTTTAATCTCGTCGCAATGTCGGGAACGTTTGTATGGCAACAAGTATACCCAACATATATATATATAACACCAACGTGTTTTAGTCACTATATTTATATATTCAAGAGACTTTATGAATATTTTTTATTACGTTTAGCATACAGGTTGCCATTTTAATACACTTCATATACAAAAATGCTAAACTAGATATCAAAAACTGTTTTACGTACCTTCAAATACACAAAGATGAAATTTGTCAGGGTGGTAGTTCCATAGACTATTGGTAGGTAGTAGACGTCTAATATTGGAGAGCAATACATGTATTTCAGATCAAATACGACATCCACGAGGGCGGAGCTGCGGGCTTCAGTTAGTAGGTATACCTCATTTACAACAATTTATGTAAGAGAGCAACTATATGATAATAATGATAAGTATTTCATAACAATATGTTCCTTTGACTGACAAAAATAACACATTAATAGTAAGCAAACGATAATTCTTTGTATATGTATAATGTTTGCTGAAAAATAAATATGTAGTGAAAAAATATTGCTGAATAACTATCCTCTGCCCTGTATTTCATTCCGTCATATTGTATTTTTAAAAATATATCAAAACAAACCACTATTCTTTTCATTTCAATTCACCATACTCTTAAAGTAATAATATAGAATTTATAGCGCACTTTAGCGCGTAGAAAACCATTCTCCATGAGTAAGGGTGCCACCGAACCAGAACAATATGCGTTCAAAATGTACGACACCATAACGCATTGATTCAAGACAAAATGATAAATTAAAAACTATTTCTAGCTCCATTTCATACCTTTTATATCAAGGAAACTAATAAATTCACTCCTGTTCGTACTGAACTTTAACTTTTGTAATTATTAGATCTTTATTTAAATAAGACCGCGCCGGTCGTTTACTACTGCGTTTATAATAGCAGTAGTCTGCTAGGTCATTCTTCCTGGAGGCTTCAATTTCTGGATCAATTATGAAATTATTTAACTATTTGATTACATATGTCTCACTAGCTTCAGTTTTTTTTTATTCTGTGGCCGGAGCCTAAATGAAATGTGTCCGGTGAATATAGGTAGGTAATTTCCAATTTAAGCATTTTAAAGAATAATTTTATTTGACTTTGGGTAGGGATCCAACCTGCTTAAGCTACTGAAGTCCTACACCCGATTGTCGAATTTCTCTTTTTATTGCTTCTCCTTGAGGTGGAAGTGGCGACATCTATTACTGAACTAATTTTACGATACAACAAACTTTCCAGTTTATAACAGATCGTAATTGTGTCGCTATACCCTAAATAATTGTACTTTGTTTTTCGCAAAGGGTCATGTGAGTGAAATATGATTTTGAAAAAATAAATTTTAATTATTTGTTATTCGTATGTACACTAGTCTCTAAAACTCTCTGCCTCCCAGTCCGGAGGAATAGATAATAAGTAATTTTTATTTCAATAAAAAAAACTATTGAAAGAGCTGTGTAATGCGACTGAATGTGGCATAGCCTCTGAGATGTGTCGTTTAAAAGGGGTTATATTCGGCATCGTATTTATATCGCGTGTTATTAAATTCTTTTCCTTGCGACTGGTGATAGCAATCGTCTTATTCAATTATACGCTAAAGAAGGCATGCGAATGGCTGACAATGAGTTCAGAGCGGAAAAAATAGGAGCTACCTAATAAGAATTGCAGAGTTTATTTTATTAATTCTCTTGAGAGATTAGAAGAATCTGTAGGTATATTTTGAATCATTATTTATTTATTGGTGTTCCTATGTTACTATAAACAGAAATTATTATAATACATTTTTTACACATAATGTAAATCAAATTTTAAAACTTAGGACTGAATAAAATATAACATTTAAGTAGGTACATTATCTACTACTCGTATCTCTGTTACAATAATTGTGTAACTTGATTATATTTATCACCACTGGCTGGAATATTTAGAAAAGAATCATCTTTTTGGTTAAGTTTTCAGTCTATCATACACTAACTAACTGCAAAGTAAAAGGGAATTATTTCTAATCTATATTTAACTATCTTCAATATGTAAAGCTTGGACCCTTCTTTTTAATAGATTACCAGAATATTACATGCGACGTCGTTCCCTTTGACCATTTTATCTCGACATAAACAGGATAAAATAACAGACATATAGGTAAGTTCTTCCAAAAGCAATCTGTGTTTGACATAACTCGCAGTTTTGATCAGCGAACCGAATGTATGAGATGCCTTGGCTTTTATGCAGACCATGATTCAGTTTATATTATACTTCACTTAAGTACTATTTACTGTTTCCATCTTAGAGGTTGATAATATTATGGAATATTTCGTATTGTTATTGCCTGTCAAAAAGATTTGTTGACTCTTTGACGTTAGGAACACACCTACATTGCTTAGACAGTGAGTGCTTGTAATTTAATAAGAACTTTATTTAATAGCAACAAAGCTGAAATTGATTTACGTTTTAGTTAAAAAACGTTTGAATGGGAAAAAGAAAAGGGCTGTTTTTAGGGATTTCCCGGCAATTATTTATTTATTTATCTCTATCTTTTTATGCACGAAGATGGTACATAAAGGCGGACTTAATGCCACTAGGCATTATCTCCCAGTCAACCTTTGGGTTATGAAGAGAGCGACGATGTAGGTGCAAAACGGGTCTAAATTTGGAAATTATGAGTGGAAAATTTATTCGAATTTTTCTTAACTTTTAAACCTTCCCTGAACTTCCAAAAATCATTTAACACCAAAATTAGCCAAATCGGTCCAGCCGTTCTCGAGTTTTAGCGAGACTAACGAACAGCAATTGATTTTTATATATTATAGATAGATGTAAGAACACATTATATTTCTGTTGATCTACAAAAAAATTGAGGCCTTGACGCAGTCACCCATAATAATATATTTATGGAGAATACTATAGAGAGCAATTAATGGTTTTTCACTAGACTTGAGCGGCAACACCACAACAGTTAGCTCGTGAATATAGAAAACAAAACGCCTAAAATCTTAATTATACATATTTTATATCTAATCTGTGAGCTAGATATTACATATGTATATTTTTAACACATATATAATTATGAATACTAAAAGAATATTATGAAATTGAACACTATGAGGTAAAGTATCTGAGAAACTGTTCGACACATAAAAAAATTCGTCGTCCCATAATGATATGATAATTCCCTTGCTATTGTGTGTTATTGGAGTCGTTCTCGGTCTCGATCCCACAGGGAGTATAAATTTTTGAAGGTAAATACGTAAAAGGTATCGCCGTGAATCTTTTTATGGCGCAATTGTATGGAAAAGCAATATTATAAGACTGAAAGTGCCGATTGAGACGTTTGCTCTTATACCGTACTGGGAAAACTTAATAACGTTCCTACAATAATATGATAAATCTTAGTCTTGTTTTTCTATACTCATGTTATGATGTTTAAGATTTGTTTGCTTATTAAATCCGACCTTATTTATATTACATCTTTTATATTCGTGTTTTTGTTAGTGACTGCTTATTCCTAAGTGAAAAAATATATTTTTTTGTTCTATTTTCTATTTTTTATTATATCTATGACCAAGTACCTATCGTGGATCGACTTAATTTATATGTGACATTTAGTGAATATTTTTTTTAAGTAAATTTTAATCAGAAGTTGACCACTACAAGGCAATGTAGCAGAGAAACTATTCAACAAATAAAAAATCGTTCTCCTATAATGATATGATAATTCCATCGCTATTGTGTGTTATTGGGGTCGTTCGCGGTCTCGATCCCACAGGGAGTATAAATTTTCGAAGGTAAATACGTAAAAGGTATCGCCGTGAATCTTTTTATGGCGCAATTGTATGGAAAACCAATATAAGGCTGAACGTGCCGATTGAGACGTTTGCTCTTATACAGTTTTCAAGTAACTTAATAAAATTCCGACAATAAGTAATAATATAATTTATTGTTTTATATTATTTTGCATTACACATGCTTGTGATATATATTTTAAAGAAAAATGGAAACGAAAATTTCCACCACAAGGCAATGCAATAAATGTGAAGGAAATATTTGACAAATCGGGCAGGACTTCGGTAGATCAGTTGGAAGAGCGGCTGGGCTAGATTCCCAGTGGCCGCGAGTTCGAGTCTCGCCTGAAGTCAAATTATTCTTTCCATTTTTCTTTAAAATATATATCACAAGCATGTGTTAATGCAAAATAATATAAAACAATTATTAATGGTAAAAGCGACTCCTTTACGATATTCAATAAACTGCAAAGTATATTATATCGGTTGCCTAACTAGTATAGTTTGGCAATAGATAGCGCTGCTGCCACCACAAGGCAATTTTTCAAATTTTTCTTTCCATTTTTCTTTAAAAAATATAATTTATAAAAAAAATTGTATGATTAACGGTGATTTTATTATTCTATACTTCCGCTCGGATGCTGAAGTTTTTTTTTTGCTTACTGATTATATTTTTCCAACGGATAATACATATACATTTCTCTGAGCACGATCTTAAATATGAAAATGATTTATCTATTGAAATAAAACTATTTTTACGGATTTATCTCGCGTATATTAAACTAAAATGATTTTTAAAATCAACCCGACGTTTCGGTCGCTTTTCAGCTTCCGTGGTCCCGGGCAGACTGAGGTGACATTTGTCTGACAGAAGTTTGAAAAAATTATATGTAGCTACCTCCATCGATTTCGTAAACGCCTTGCGTAGCGTTCAGGATTAACACAATAATTACTTATGGTATCTTGAGGTCTTGCAGACTGCTGCGGCTGGGATTTAATCTTGCTAAGTATGGGATCCCATGATGTTGATAATCGCCATCCATCTTCTCTATTGAAATTTGGGTGTTTTTTAATTTCAATAGCCTCGCGTACCATTCGTGGAATGGGTTTGTGTTCTCTAGCGAGTATTTGAATTTTATCAAACTGGATGTAATGGTTCGGCTTATCCGCTATGTGTTCACAGACTGCAGACCTCCCTGTTCTTCGGTTTTTGACATCAGCAATGTGCTCTTTAACGCGGGTGGATACAGCTCTCTTCGTTTGACCAATATATGAGAGTCCACAATCATTTGTGGACTCTCATATATTGGAGGAGGAGATTTTAAAAATCATTTTAGTTTAATATACGCGAGATAAATCCGTAAAAATAGTTTTATTTCAATGAGTGTAGCTCGCGAAAACCTAAGAACATATCATGATTTATCTATATCGTAATGAACATAAACTTACAAATATTATTCTTTAATATATCTTAAAATTGAAAGCTTGGTGGGCCGCCAATAAATTAATTCCTTAAATTGAGAATCAATCGACAATCATTAACTTAATACGACTGCAAACCGTATAAACGCTACCTTATTCAAGCTTAATTGAAAACAGCATACGTGCCAGGCGAGACAAATTCAGGCATTCGCCGTGAAGTACCAATTAAGAGCTTTATAAAACCAATAAATACAGAACTTAATTGAATTTTGTATTAAAGTTAATCTACAAAAACATATTAGTTATCTCTTAAGCTGGGTCGTTTGAGACTTAAATATTATAAAATATGGGTAGTTTATGTATGCGTATTTTCTTGTCAAACTGGGGTTGTATAAAATAAAAGTTTTGTTTCTTTAACACATGCTTGAGTTAACGATGGATTCAACTACAATACCATATAACTGCTAAATAACATCTAACATGCCTTGTAAGACGTATTGATTTAGAGGACACCTTCAATTCAATATTAATATCATAAACTTGAAAACTCTATCTCTCCATCTCTATCAAATAAACGCACTTATTCCTGATTTGACAGATTATTTTTGAAAACTGTTTCAGATGGTTTTATAATATAAAAAAGGGTACAATATCTAACTAAAATTATTGCACATCGACCTCAAGAACGGGACTTCGGTTTGTAGAGCGTTATCTCTTTCGCACCTGACTATATGACATTTTTCGACCATTTTGATCAAGATTTGATCAATACCGGACTATTAATGCTTACGCAGGCAGAGTGCAACAAAGATAAAGCTCTACGAGGTCGAAACTAGCCGATTGTCTCTTTCGTAGGCTCGATGTGTAATATTTACTGTTAGGTACTGTAATTACACCTGTGTTTGTATTATTTTTTGAAACTCGTTAGTTTAATTAGTGACATTATCAAGCAGGCATTTAAATAAATAGGTGTATGTAGACAGAATTAGTATGAAGCGCACATGGCCCGGCGTGTGATGTAGATCGTAAGCGATCTACTCGGTTAAGAAATACGGGCGCAGCAGTCGTTAAACCTTGTCGGAGGCCTTATGGGCGGTTTGAAAACATCCGACAGCGGGTTGGCCACTAACCCACCCACCTCCACCATTTCGCATTGGAGCAGCGTGGTGGAGAAAGCTCATGGTGTCCCCTCAAAAAAAAAAGGGGAGAGACTTGTGCCCAGCAGTGGGACGTATAATGGGTTGCCATTATTATTATTATTATATGTAGACAGTACAAAGCCGAGACAAGTAGCTAGCTGTAAACAAAAGTATCAAAGAGAAAAATTTATGCAAAGATTTGTCAAGCAACAAGGAAATTCAGCAAAGTCGTCATATGTGCTCGACTTTTTAACTTTTGTTAAGCAGTAAGTAATCTCCTGGCCCTTGGCTTAACTGCAAACACGGTTGGATAATGAAGATTTGTCCCTCGTGAGCCACCCATCACTTTTTGGAACGAAACGTTTTTGCTAAAGAGGGATTAGTGTACCCTGCTCGGGCCCGATTTTCCTGAGGTGCTTTATCATTGGGGTTTCCGACTAACATGAGGTCAACTTGTAATCTTAGCTTTATTTGGTCATTGTAGCATCTTAATACCGTCAAGCTCGGTAATGAAGTGGTTTTTGTGGACCTTTTTATGCCGTTCCATTATCTATTCAGTTCAATATTGGTCTATAGATGACTGTTCAAATATAAGATCGTTAGAACTTTTTTAAATGAAATGTCTTGCATTGACGATTGATTCAGTTACTAGCGGATTTTTGGTACGGATTAGATCCTCAGTTAAAGGTAACAACTAAAGCCCGTGGATCATTTCTGAACACAAAAAGCATCATTTATTTGCGTACTACGAGTAATGTTTTTCTTTTGTTTATTATTTGATATATTAGTCAACTAGAGAGTCTTTTCTATTGAACACTACGCTTGTTTCCTACTTTCATGATATCTCTTTCTTCTCTATGTATTCTCGTATAAAATTCTTGTGTCACAATGTTAGTTACCATACTCCTCCGAAACGGCTGGACCTATTATCATGAAATTTCGTGTGCGTATTGGGTTGGTCTGAAAATCGGTAATTCTCACGAAATACATATTTTTTTCGAGTTTCGGACATTTCATTTTTATATACCTCTAAGGCGTCACGAAGTTTGTCGGGGCAGCTAGTATTATTATATAAAAACTTTAACTTGCTGGATTTCTTCTAATATTCAACAGCAGCATCGCATCGATGACGAAGCTGTTGAATATTTTCTCACCTTACTAACTCTTTGTATAAGTGTATCGATAGTGAGTGTGTACCGCAGCCTAAAGACATCAGTAGGTCAAAATAAAGATTCATTGTTACCATTCGGAACCTATCTTGTTTTACTTCTATGATGGTTAAGGTGCCATACATTAGCATTTAACTGGGACTCAGTAGTGATGAACCATTGGTGATAGATAGATTGGTTAATGGTTGCCCCTAAACTCCAACAGTAAAATCCCAGTATTTTTTTATTAACGATGTAGATGTAGATCTGGCCACAATAACTGTTTGTTTATAGATCATTAAATAAATTAAACAGCCCTGACTACTGACCTTCATACCTATACCAAACAATATGACATAAAAAAACTAACAAACTACACCTTATATGAAGAAGAAAATATATTTATTTGGACAAAAAAGTACATAAAAGAAAACGAAACAAAAAAAAAGAAACAAGATAAAAAGAATTAACACAAAAACATTTTTTTTTTAAATTCTAAGTGTTCCCTAACTCAGCATTGTGCCGGATTAATAAACCCGGCGTTCGTATTATGTTGGGCCTTATACTGTGACACTACGGATGCCCAACTGCTGCCAATTTAAAGATAAAAATAAAAAAAATATATATTATCTCAATTTATAATAGTTTTTCCGCTATAATTTTCCCGTGACACTTTCTCATTGCACAGAGCTAGATACTCAGCAAGTCCTTTACTAAAATATGGAATACAGTGAAAAACGTCGAGTCAATTTGGGAACATTTGTCTGGTGGCCTTTATTTGCCGGCTGAGCGGGCACGAGAGGCCTTTGGCCAGCCACGGTAAATCAGCTTACATTTTTTTCAAAGGTTCCCTGTGTTTGGCGGTCCAAGCATCAGTGGAACATTTACAGCGAAAAAGAAAAAAACCATTTCGTTTTCCAACACACTTTCTAATTGCTTGAAGCATGTTTCGCTTGATTTTATGGGCATAGAGCTATTGTATTTTGAGTTGTATGATATACACAGTATAAAACGTAACTTCACGCCTGTAATCCCCAAAGGGGTAGGCAGAGGTAAATGCATGCATTCAAGCATACATGTAAATACCCGCGTTTCGTCGATTACGATTTGGCCCATGTAACAGGTGGCGAGCCTGTTGCCATCTCCGGGCACATTACCAAACTGCGAGGTACTGGGAAACTTTCAGAAAATGGAAAAGTCCCTATAAAATCAGAGATAAAGGATTATCTCTGGTAGCCCCCGACCCGGGGATCGAACCCAGGACCTCCAGCGTAGTCGTAGAAGACTGCTACCACTAGGCTACTGAGGCAGTTTATATACATCCGGTACATACATATTTATTTTAATTCTTGTTTAGTTTGGTGTCCACGTTTATTTATTATTTTTTATTTGTAATGATGATGACAAATAAATAGGTTCTAGGTCCGGTTCTAGGTCCGTTCTAGGTCCATATGTTAATAGCAGAGTAGTAAATGATGCTAGTAAGCTGATAATTTTCTGATGCATGAAACGAAGTCTCTTACACAGAAAGCCGTCATAAGAACATTTGCACGAATACATGGAAGAGGAATGAATAGAAAAGTATGATTGATTTGATCATGGTGGATAGTCAAATTCTAAAAATCATGAGAGACTATAGAGATCTCAGTCCAGGTACAGACCACTAGTCGGTAATAAGCCGGTTAAGGCTACATTGGCAAATTCGTGTGCTTTTCGGAGGACCTGAAAGAATAAAAAAGTAAAAAGTTACAAGGTCTATTCCGGAAATCCACACCGAAAAATCTCCACCAGTGGGATTCATTTTTTTTTTCCAAAAATCTTCACTAATTTAATTAACTCAGCTTAGCTTGGTAGAGATTTCTGGAGAAATAACTAACAATTCCCACCATATTTCATAGTTTTAAAATTAATAAAAAATTGTAATAAGAACTGAATATAATCTTCTCTTCTCTATGTTTAAAATTCTCGTATCAACGTATCTCGTATGTTAACTAACAATATTATTTACCATACTCCTCCGAAACGGCTTTACCGATACGCATGAAATTTTGTGTGCCTATTGGTAGGTCAGAAAATCGACCAACATCTATTTTTCAAACTCCTAAGTAACCTTATTACGTAGGAATATGAAAAATAGATGATTCTCAACAATTTTTTTTCGATTTCTTGGCTTTTTTACATCTAAAGCGATACGAAGTTCGTCGGGGCTGCTAGTAGAATATACAAAAATCAGACTAAGGTTTTATAGACAGCAAATTATCACGTTAGAAAAGAATAAATTGAATTAACAAGTATTCCGATAAAAGCACAGCTGACTGGTCTGATTAATTACATTAATTCAGAATGTAGTCAGATAGCATTTTCCGCGAACTACGTGAGATGAACTATAACGGATGTAGCTACGATCTAATTCCAACTGCAATTACATTGGTTCGATATTTCTTATATAAAATCTACTTAGAGTTAATTACTTATGCAAAATATGCAAATTATTGATCAGCAATTGTGTACATTATACAGATGTAAGAATGTCGCTCTGTATAGGTAAATGAGACTGTTCCCTTGATTGAGATTTGTACCACAAAAAATATTAAATAATAGAAAAACGAAACACATAAATAAAATAATTATACTATATTACCATATATAGCATAAAATTTGTGTTTCATTTAACCCGAAAATGTCATCAATATTATTAGGATTTATTATTAGGAAGACGAGTAAAGAGAGTGAGTCGTTTCAATATATTATAATAATATATGTAGTACGGAAAATTTGCAAACACCCATATGGTACTTCGTCTGTAAATATAAACAAACATTTATAAACTTTTGTGCAGCTATTCTTAAATGTGAAACTAATAATGGATTCCCAGCACGTGCCAAAGTCTATCGCAGTTTTCAATCCGAACATTGAAACTCTAAGATTTGTCACGTAGCCTGCAACTTTTACAAAGGAACCGTATCATTTCGTCACCTTTTGTTGAAACAGTGTCGTGGCGTTATTCAATTTGAATTTTGAATATTCATAATTATTTTAAGACGCCCCCGTAATCATTTGCTGCTTATCCACTTCTTAGATCAACGCTTTGAATTTCACTTTTGTTTACCGGCACCTGTTTACAATGTCGTTTCTATGAAATTAGCTGCGAGTGTCTTTTTAAGCTTCAATGTTCTCGTATTTACTTGCACTGTTTTCAATTGTGATTATACTTCAAATTACTTTTAAATTGTTTATTTTTTAAACACGTTTTTTATTGAAAGTGTAAGGCAGTACCTTGTTTATACGTATATATTTATTGGGCATATATTATGTAAACGTACGAGATGTATCTGTTACATTAAATTTTGTTTTATAATAATGTATAGATCTGTGTAACATGTATCTATAGTACGTAGGTACTATCAAAAGAAGCTTTCCACTTCAAAAGAATATGAAAAATAATGATATTCTTTGGAATAGAGTATCAAACTTGCTTACAATTTAATAAGATTAAGTATTAGAAGTCTTGGATCATGGATTACCAATCTACATAAAAGTTGAAGATCTTACAATTAGTGTGGCACTTCAAAAACCACATAATCGAAATACTTTTGACGAGTTTATACCTTAGCATTGTAAATGGTAGGTATAATTTGTGAAACGACTTGCTAAAAAAACTCAATATCAAGAAAGTTAATATAAGATTACACTTTGAACAAACCACCGGTTCTACTTAAATGTTTAAATTAATTGGACATATATTTTCGTAGACGTTTCATCATCTCATTCATCATCTCTCATTTTAAACAAAGTGTGGTAATTTGACTTCTGGAAACTGCAACCATGGTACCAAGTATGAGACAATGATAAAAAATGGATTTATTCATGTTAGATTACAAAAATAAATGACAAATGTATAATTGGTTAATGTTATGATGACACGATCGATGCTCTCACACAAAACGTCACTCACTTATTTAATTTTTATTTTTAAACGCCCGACCATCCCTATCTATCGCAGAACTAAATGACCAAGTACGTCCAATATGATCAACGACGCATTCGATCACAATCCATCAAGGCAAGTCGCCGTCCCACAGCGGCATCGTCTAGGTTCGCGGCAATGTGGAGAAAAGCTCGCACTTTAAGTACCGGGATTTCACGTTACTCCATGACAATGGAGGAAAACCTGAAGAAAAAAATAAGAAGGTTAGAGTACCCTACACCAGACAAAGGTTTTTTCTCAGTAAGCCACTCAAGGTGACACTTTACCCGGATTAAAGTTATCGTAGTCTGCCAAACTGAATACAAAATGCAGACGCCTTTGGGTCTCTGTGCCGCTTCGCACCTACGGCTGCACATTGCTTTGTTATTATGCCGTCCAATAAGTAAGAACTTATTTGAACAAAACGTTTTATCAGTCACTGGGGATAAACGACTTATTAAGATCTCCTAAAGCGATAAAGTGGTGAAATTCCTATCACCATCTATGCATTGTTGATTTTATTCTCATTTTGCATAAAATTTATGAAACCTGTCGTAAAAAAAGACTTACGATGTCTGTGAACACGACATAAAATAAAGTTATTCAAGGCGCGATGTCGCTAAAATAAATTGAATCTGGGTTATAAGTTTGACGCGCACAATAATAGAAAAAAATGTATTTTTAATGCAGAGTAATATAAATGAATTCTCGGTTCTCTGTAATATTCAAGCGGAAATTTAGTTAAACAAATGCAGTGAAAAGTTAATTATTAAAAGAGGAAGTCATAAAATCCTTTCTTTGTAGGAAAATGAAGCACACAAAAAGGAATACGGGTATCTCCCGTCGAGAGCGCTCCCTAGAGACTTACTTACCCGACGTTTTGAGTATTTCGCAAATTCACGTTTGGGTTTTGGGGTACCGGGTCATATTCTTATCCTCGCATTTAAAAGAAAACTTCGCATGGGATCGCTTTCCCCTTTGTCCCGTCGAAGGAAAACTTTCGAGTTAAATATGACGGAGTCAGTCATTCGATATTTTTCCATCGTCTGTCAAATAGAGGAGTACAATAAATGTTTATTGTCCTCGAATTACTCAAGTGAGAAACGGTATAAAGAGAAAAGAATGGAGCGCGCGGAAGGGACCACGACAAAAGCGATCCTTCTTCGGACCACCAGCCGTGACGGCGCTTACATTAAGGTTATCGTCATCCGCCAAACTGAATACAAAGCTCCGCCTCAGAAGAGCCCTGTGATTCATGTTACCGACTCACTATTATCGTGGCGTAATTGTTTGGTGAATACAGTGCGCGTAAAGTATATGCAAAATATAAATACATTTCAGCATAAAATTCAGCGACCGAAATTAATTTATTTAAGACTTATTACATACGTATTAATTTCTTAATGAATGCTTTAAATTTATCAGTAATAAGAGTTTAACAAATTTAAATAATGTTGTTGAAAATTGGATAGGTCCATATTTATTTTTGTGTTTACAAGAAATCACGGTATAGAATAATTTATTCATAATAAGATTTCATATACGGTGTATGAAACTAACTCAGTAGTAATGGTACTAAAGCACTAGTTCTTACTACGCGGAGGGTGCTGGGTTCGATCCCCAGGTCACGCAGGTAAGGGCTATTGAGATTCCTCATTTTTGGAAGTTTCCGAGTACCAAGGAGTTTGGTCATTAAAGTGAATATCGTAAAAGTTGTCGCAAAAACGCTTGACGTTCGATTTTTATGCAATTTCTTAAAAACGCAACATTATTTACCTGGTAGCTACATTATTTGGTCAATATCAAAGGATGTACGCAGCGTTTTCGACGAAAGCTTAATCTTAAGACTATTTTTTTTCTGACACCTCCAACATATATTTTTATACTCCAACCAATTTACATAAAACTTTAACAAATTATTTACAAATATCTTCCTTAGTCTTCCTCCTTTTCTAATCTTCATAAAAATTTGACCAGTAAATTTGAGTAGTCTTTGAATTGATCGCGAACAGACAGACAGACAGACTCAACAAACTGCAGTACAACAACGCGTTGTCAGGATTAGTAATAAAATATCTTGACGATCTCTGATTTATTCCAGCCAACTTATCCTTAAGTCACATGTGTTAGCCAACTTGTAGGTTTGCGTAGGTCTAACAATAATGTATATAGCTTATATGCGAAAGTAATCTGAGTTCGCGGACAATGCCTTATCTCTGCGGATTGTCCCGCTGAGAAATGTTATCTTGTTTCGTTACAGCTGCCATATTTTGCTTTAGTCAAGTTTATATCTTTTTCAAATGTTGTAATAAAAACACTTCTTCATCATAATTTTTTCTGCTATTTTTATACAAAGTCCTTGATTTATGCCAGCAAACGTATTCTTATGTAAGAAATGTTAGCTAACTTGTATTGGAAATTCCAACAACAATTTATTGTACAATAAGCTATGTGAAACAAATTCGAGGTCGCAGGCAGTGTCTTATCACAGCGGATTGTTCCCCAGAGAAATGTTATCATGCTCTTGTATTACAGCTGCCATATTGTTGTTTTATCGTATTTGTGTCTAGGATTAAACAAAATTTATTAACACATACATATACCATGTGTATCGCTACGCTATTAACTCGGATCTGTATTAGTTTTTTTTTTCATTTACATATTTAATTAAAATATATCCTGGGTGACTGGCTTGATACACAATACAGGAAATATTATTTATTAATAAATCAAATAATTCACATAAATACTTTTCATCTCAAAGGAGATCAAATTCGAAGGCCACGGGATCGATTCCCGCACTATATGTCCCTTAATTGCATAGCTTATAAACTTATATTACTCATACTGAGTGATTGTGTATTTTTTGTAGACATTATATTTTCGGATTTTCTCACGATTGTGTATTACAATTTGTATTACTTTGTTTACCCACGACAAAAATGTATACTTAGTGTAAGGTTGATATCCAAGTTATATAAAAAAATACTTAGTTGCGAAATTCAAAGTAGTTTTAAAATTAAACCGTCTTGGAAAATTAACTCAAAATTATAAAATAAATAATATGCTCCATTATCACCACAACTAAATTAACTGACCAAATCAAAAGAAAATTAAAACTGTGCTAAAATTACTAGTAATTTTTTTTGGAATTATCGCCAGCAAAGCCAGCAAAACCAATATAAATATACTTTAATCAAAATAGGAATTAAAGTTGATATAAAGTTATATTTCATAACTAGCTGTTGTTCGCGGCTTCGCCCGCGTGTATGTCGTTTTATGAATAACTTAGTAGCCTATATTCTTTCTCAAAGTCAGATCTATCTCTGTACCAAATTTCATTAAAATCGGTTCAGTCGTTTGGATTTGAAAAGGTAACAGACAGACAGACAGAGTTACTTTCGCATTTATAACATTAGTAGGCAAGTAGGGGTTAGTAGGGATTTAATTTAAATTAGCGTGCATAGAGCTATCTGTATTGATATGAAATAGCATACCAGTAATTGATAGCAAGACATCGCAATGGATCATTTAAATAAACATTGGACAGCGTGACGTGACATGATCGAAATTTGATTGCTATATCAGTATTTTATGAATAACAGAAACCACCGAAATGGAATAACAGAAACCATCCAATAAGAAATATTGCACATCGACTTTAGGAAGGAGACTTTGGCTTATTTCGGGTCTGTAGAGCGTTATCTCTTTCCCACCTTATCTGTGTCACACCGCGGACACTCCGAAAAAAAACCATACAAACGCTTGAATTTGCGTATCATCTCAAAATTCCAACTTCGCAAATTGCCAACCGCTCGCAAAAAGACAACTTCTCAAAATGTCAACTTCTCAAAATGTCAACTTCTCAAAATGTCAACTTCTCAAAACGCCAAATTCTCGAAAAGTCAAATTCGCAAAATGCCAACTTCTCAAAATGCCAACTTCTCACAATGCCATCTTCTCACAATGCCAAATTCGCAAAATGCCAACTTTTTATAATGACCACTTAAAATTAAATTGGTCTCTATTACACAGACATCAATCTAAGACGTGTATTTACACGTGCACCTGTATGCGTAGCACGTAGAAAATACCAACCGTCGCCCATAAGAGGGGAGGAGGTTGGGTGATGCGGGGAAATCGGGCGGGACGTCGAAGTATTATTACATATTCTCTGCCTGTGTGACGTTGGTCGACCATTTTGATCAAGTTTTGACCAATACCTGACTATCAGTGACTACGTAGGAAATGAGTAGCAGAGATAACGCACTACGAAGTCGAAACTAGCCGATTGTCTCTTTCGTAGGCTCGATTTTTTTTTTGTGTAATGGTATTGGCAAACAAGCATGCAGTTCACATTGATGTTAAGTGATAACTGCAGCCTATAGACACCCACACAAAGACCAAGGTCAAAATGCAGATGCGTTACCACTCCTGAGGCCTAAGGTGTTATGCCTCTGTGCCGGAAATTACAGGGCCGTCCATTACCACCTGACCGGAACACGATAGTGCTGAACACTATCATTTAGCGGCAAGTATATTAGGTAATGCGGTGGTGCCTACGCCCGCGAGCTCCGTCACTGGAGCTCTACCACCAGTAAAAGTTGCTGTGCTATATTTCTTGCTGGGTACTGTACATAATTTTATATGATTGATGACAATAAACAAATTTCTTGCTGGAATTCTGCTTTTTTCTTTGGATCGGAGATTAAGGCATATTGGGTAGGTATTTCTTTCTTTTTGAAGAGATTTTCAAATGCGTTTCTGAATCAGAAAACGTCCGTGACTGATGCTTATAATTGTACTATTTATTTTTCGCAATAACACATGCGAGTAAACTTTAGTATTTAAAGAAAAAACAGAACGAATAATTTGACTTCGGACAGGAATCGAACCTGCGACCTCAGGATAACCTGTCCAGCCGCTTTCTTTTTTTGGTTATCCTGAGGTCGCAGGTTCGATTCCTGTCCGAAGTGAAATTTTTCGTTCTGTTTTTTCTTTAAATTTTGATGCTTATTAATTTTATGTGTATATTTTTTTGTGTGCATAATGCACAAAAATTGAAACATTCTTACGGTTTTTATGTTACCTATATTTGCAATTGCATTTTTATTTCATATTAAATTTACGTACACAGATTTAAAATAAATTAGTTGTTTTGGCTTTGTCGTGTGCCGTGTACTGTGAGCTAGAGAATTGCATCAGACCGGACATGTTTCGGTTTTCTAAGCTATTAAGTAAACAGCATGATTTATGTTCCCGCTTCAACTTATTCCGGTCTGAGACCAGGAAGACGGAGTTCCGGAGGAAACTAGAGAAGCTAACGGACCAAGACCACAGATCGCAGCCGTGAGAGCATTTAGCCATAGCTCATCCAGAATCTTGAATATTCAAGTGAATCTACATGTTTATTTAAATATGATGCTAGAAATTGTTTTAAGAACACAGAAAAACAGCAACTTTTGGCAATGATTTAATGTTATACAAATGCATATAAACATGTGCGTCTTCATACTAAAATTACAGCGGTATTATTCATTTAATACATTCTTTAACAGAACACTATATCAAAAACAGTATATTCATACACGTTTGTTAAAAGAAAAACGCCTGTTTTACTTGCCACACACCCGCCAGGTTATTAGTACACAGTCTACTCATTTTTCTACGTTAACCACGTATTCCTCCGGCTATACATTGCAATAAATTTTCATATTGCAAGAGCAACGCAATATTACGAGGTAAAGTGTCTTATATATCATGTCTGCGGTCGCGAGCCTGCCTACTTGATAATACATTTGCTTCATGCAAGGTTTACGTGATATTGTCTCTGCAAGCTTAATTCGCGACTATTCGACTGGCAATCGGTAATAGGATAACGGGTCAAAAGCATCTTCCATTCAATTGGCGCAACAATGAGAGGTAAATCGCATAATATGCCTTTGAATCCACGAATCGACATGGTTTCGAATTTCAATTGCGCATATTAACCGGTGATGACAAGCTTTTGTGCATTGTTCCTGAAATTATTACAAAGGTGAAGTGACATGCATTGTTCGTATTTTTGCCGAATTGAAGCTATCAGAATAACAAACTTCTATAGTTTTTGTCTATGTCGTGTATCTAGGAGATAGTGGAGTCTTAGTTTGTACCTATCTGCTCCAAAAAACATTACAATCACTAATACGCACAGCCATTCACGGTGATCATTGCTGTGTTAAAGCTGCAGCTGTGAGTAAATGCACTTGCACACCACGTTTTATAAGGCGCGTTTCAAGAGTTACCTTCGCTCCTAAACCTGAAAAGGACTGTTTACTTGGAGGAAAGGGGTGAAAAGGTAATTATTTACGTAACGATTACTAGTGTTGTCTCGATTAATAATACTATCGATCGCGTCGTACCTGCGCGTTTAAAGCTCAGCGTGCTCTCACAACGCGCCGAAAGCGCGTGGAAAACGCATAAAAAAGTCTGCATGTAAAAACTTGTGTTTTGGATACGATAAAATCACGTTCGAAACGTTAAGTGTGAAAAAGACGTGGTGTACAAGGGCCCTTAGCCCTCCATGTGCATGCTATGGTGGCAGCTTTTATTTTTTTATTTGTTTATTTGTTTATTGTCATAGACTTTTATATGAAAGAAATAAATAAAGTAATTGGTAATTTGGGTACTGTCTGATGGTGTGGTCAAAAGTCTTAAGAATCGGCGTGCATGTATGAAGAGAATGATGAAGGTAGATGAAACACGCGAGGTATGTCAGGGACGGGATATCTGGCGCTCTACACTCTCTCCCTACCACGTTATGGACCTGCCGTGAAGATACATACAAATTGATTAATTTATTAGGCACTAGCTGTTTACCGCGACGTCATTCGCGTGCTGTTTGGTTTTTCGTACGAATAAAGCCTATCCTTTCTTAGGCTTTACACTACCTCCATGTTTAATCTCATTATTATCGGCTCAGCGGTTGGGTCGTAAAAGCGTAACAGTCAGAGAGACTTACCTTACATTTATAATATTAGTAACAGTCACTAATTTTGCTTCCGTATGTGATAAAGTGGTGTCTCCCCTTTTGCCTAATATAATATTTTCAACTAGCGTACCCAGTAGTCTTGCCTCTTCTGCTAAGGTTCCGATCACAGCACCATCTACTGAGTACCTATACCTGCAAATCTGAACCATCCAAGAATCAACTCCAACCCACGAATAATAATCTGTAATTGTGCGATTTTATATTCAAATCAAGAAATAATGCTGTGAATATTGTCCAACTCAGATTTTGAAGAAAAATTTCATCCCTTCGCTCATTAGCACCTTGTAAGCGATTCAACAAAATTTTAATGAACTTTTTCGTAAATTTTACAGCAAAATTTTGCCTCATCAAGTTTTATAATTTCCAATTTTGAAGAAAACATTCTCAAATATTATCAGTAAAACATTGTTCCAATCTTTTTGCTTCAAAGATGCTGTGTTAAGATTTTCGGCCATAGAACGATTTTCATTTAACCCTGTATTTATAATATAAGTAGGTACAGATAATAATCTACATATACCTATATGAAGATAAAATAAATACCACTTGTGATCCAAGTAACTGATACCAACATTTTTACTCTCTATTTTTACTTTATTTATTACAGACCATACAGAATTCATGATTGTGTTCAATAATTTTGTGTTATTCTTTAAACAGAAAGAAAACATTTTCAAACGGACTTTCAGTCTACATAAATAAGCTAGATCCGTCTTTGTCTTCACTTACAATCTACACATGTCATGTAGGTAACAATGCACAATCAGTCAATGTTATTGATTGTTGTTTCTATAGGCATAAAAAGCAAAGGTTGTAAAGATTAACAAAAACTTGACTGCGAACCGATTTTTTAATGTTCTGCCAATCTTGTTTTTCAACGTTTTTAGATGTTGTACTTATGTGAATAAAGAAGCAGAGAAAAAATGTTCATTGCAAGTTAAACCATTATTTTGTTGACATATACACGAAATTATTTAAATTTAGATTGTAATTTAACATTAAAGGAATTAAAAAAATATGTAATTAAGGGTTTTAAACCAATGTTTTAAAAAATGTCTGATCTTAGTACCTTTGTTATTTATGTACGTTCTTACCTCCACGCACGACACGCGCGTGCATAAAATATATGAAGAAATTGATGGATGTAGAAACGGCACAGGAGTTGTGAAGAGATCAGGTTATTTGATCCTCTACGCTCTATACCCACGCCATATTCATACGGGGAGCCAAGTTAGTATTTGGCGTGAAGATTCATATATTACTTATTCTGTTCACTAATATTTTGTACTTCTATGCTTGTGTTTATATGGCTGCATTACAACTTTGCTGCTGATAAAAAATGGGTATCTACGACTGTTAACAACACACATCACTTATAACGTATTCTTAACAACACTAATTAACTCTACAGCTCCCTATTGCACTACTCTACTGTAGTGAATTTAAAAAGAAAGTCTGATCTATGACCTTGCGACGATGAATATTGCTAGAGAAATACAACTAGAGATATTAAGATCAGGTAAATGTCTCTAAGATTAGTTCGAAAACTTAATCTATAGAAGTACTCGCGATCTCTAAATAATTATGCAGACATTTCGCGCCGAAACTGCAATCCATAACATGCTCGCTTACAAATAACTTGCACCCGGATTGAGTAAGACACTGACATATTTCAGAGTTCTTCGAAGCGACTTCCGGAATATTGATCAGCTGAATCTCTCATACCGCAGCGCCAGATGCGCACTGAAAATTACTTTCAAATAAATCTACTGAACTCGTTACATATTTGATAAACTCACGTACCAATTCGCGGAACGAATGACAATGAAAATTATAATTTATTTATAAGTTTCATATTCGCTACCTTTTGTTTATTAAACATATTATTGTAATCATCAATATTATTATTGTATTGAATTCTTCCGTTGCTGAATAAGTGCATGATAGACGATGCACAATTGAAACAACGGGTCGTAGAAATCGGACACTGAAACCTGAAGGCTCCTTATGAAGTGTTGTGAATTTAGCACATTTTACTAGTGGTAGAGCTCTAGAGACGGAGCTCGCAGGTGTCGCAGGCGTAGGCACCACCGCATTACCTAATATACTTGCCGCTAAATGGTAGTGTTCAGCACTATCGTGTTCCGGTCAGGTGGTAATGTACGGCCCTGTAATTTCCGGCACAGAGGCATAACACCTTAGTCCTCAGGAGTGGTAACGCATCTGCATTTTGACCTTGGTCTTTGTGTGGGTGTCTAGGCTGCAGTCATCATTTAACATCAATGTGAACTGCATGCTTGTTTGCCACTTCCATTACATAAAAAAAAACATAAAAGAGGGTTTTCGAAAATATTCGCGCATTATTTCATAACTGTGGAAATGGAAATTTTGTGCGTAGGAAGGCTTGGGCAAAGCTTCTTGTATGCAGTGTGAAAGGGTGATCGGCAAATGGCTATAGTAACATCATTCCACTTTGAAAAAATTTCTCCTATATTCATCCAATATACGCAATTCATTTAAAATAAATAAAAATGCCACAGGAATTCAAAGATATTCGAATGTAACAGGTAACAGTTGCTAAAGTTGATAAACAAACCGGCAATGTTGATCTCATGTTGATATTTGAGTTTTCAATGACATGTCAAAAGTGGCAAACAAACACACATTGAGTGTAAATGAATATAATTATATTATAATGTCTATCTCTGTGTATATAAGATTCTCGTGTAACTTACTATAAATTTTCTGTGCCTATTCGTTAGGTTTGAGAATCGGCCAACATCTATTTTTCATACCTAGGTAATAAGGGTAAATCTCACATTTTATTTCGATTCTTGGACATTTAATTTTTTAATAGGTACATCTAAGGCGATACGAAGTTTGTCGGGGAGGCTAGTAGTCTATAAAAATTAAAGGATCACTTGAGGTCTCAGTGTACATCTGCCACTTCTGCGGTCTATGCTGTTAAGCTATTGCATAGCTTCTATCGCAGGCCTTGAGCGCGGGGACAGGATTCAGAAATTCCGTAACGAAAAAACCGGACGCTCCGGATTACAAATTTTAAACTCATTTAAAGAAAGTCATGTATAATTTCGCCGTCCGACCTCTTGGGTAGCGTGGCCGAGCGGTCTAGGCGCTGGTTTAAGGCACGAGTCTCTTCGGAGGCGTGGGTTCGAATCCCACCGCTGCCAAGATTGTGTTTGTTCATTTTTTTTATTGTTTGTTTTTCCATTCAATATTTAAAAAGTGGTAAATATTAATAGAAAATTATTGTTTCATTTTTCTATTTTTTTCTTCTTTTATTTGCATTTTATTTTGTTTTGCATAATTTTAGATAATTATGTAAATGCAATAGCTTTACCGCGGCAGTCCCCGAGTGCCACACGTCTTTTTATACTTTTTTGCCGGAAAATATGGAGTCGGAGGTTTCCACCTTTAGGCATTTTGACGTGTCGCCACTAGTGTAAGCGAGTTCTTCCGCTTGTGCAATTAATCAACCGAACAATGGCGATCAAACTATCAGAACTATTTTGATGGGTAGCAACGTCCTGCGATAAAACTGCGGCCACTGCAATCGCTAAGCCAAGCGTGGCGATTATGGCATATTTACTGTTGGTAGAGCTCCAGTGACGGAGCTCGCGGGCGTAGGCACCACCGCATTACTTAATATACTTGCCGCTTAATGGTAGTGTTCAGCACTATCGTGTTCAGGTCTTTAATTTCCGGCACAGAGGCATAACACCTTAGGCCTTAGAAGTGGTAGCGCATCTGCATTGACCTTGGTCTTTGTGTGGGTGCCTATAGGCTGCAGTCATCACTTAACATCAATGTGAACTGCATGCTTGTTTACCACTTCCATTACATAATAAAAAAAATCTCCCTTTATAATGTACTGATCAGCAGTGGGCGTCTCTCGGCTGAAGTGATGATGATGACATTACTGTCTGAGCGGATTTTTTTAACTTGTGTTACCAACGTTTGACCGTCAACTCATTTGATGGAAATTGAAAATGTGGCGAAAGATGAAAATAAAAATGAAAATGAAAATTTTATTTGGCGCTGAGCCAGGACATCTACAGTATACCTACAATAAAACAAAAAAAAAACAAAATTAAACATGAAACAAAGTAAGTAATAAATTAAAAGAGTAATAACATCTAAATTAACCAGGTAGTTGCATATTCAATTTATAATAATGATTAGATACATGTGTCGCACGGCTGCGACAAAAAGGTATCCAGTTCAGCATAATGTCAGGTACCTATAACATTAAACATATAGGTAGCTGACGCTGGTTTTCTGTTTGGTCACTGTCAAATGTCTAAAAAATTAAGCACGGTGGTCTAGAAACTCTAGAAGGTTTGATACTTGCTACTTACTTACTACTAGACTAACGTGCTTCATATTCACTCAAGATTTGAAGACGCCCATGTTACAGTTTTTCGGCAACAAAGAAGCCGGTAAAGTATTTTCTATTTCAAGTACTTGTACGTATAATAAATGATGGCTGTGCGCTGGGTTTGAATTTTGGGATGTTTTCTGTAATCTTATTATAAAAAGGTGAAAAAGGAATTGTGCAGATCGTTTGCACATTGGCCGAAATGGATCTTATAGAAAACTTAAGGACAAATTACAAAATCAATGAATACGAACATTTAGCTTCAAGTGCATTAGATAATGCGGTGTTGCCTTCACCTTCGAGCTAACGAGAGCTCTACCACTAGTGAATCTTAATGATTTAGGTATTACATAAAACTTGTATCTAATATAACAAAAAGCACATCATTATTCGAAAGGCGGGAAACGCATCACCGAAAAGGGTCGCAAAATACTGCATGAAGAGTGTTAAAAACACATTTCCGAACACCATCTGCCGCCTGCTGCATGTATTTCCATAATAATATAGATCACTACTTTCTGAGGGAACGATAGCGAATAAAGACTCAACTTTTATTTCTTAGAAACTTGCTTGTTTATTTTATACCTCACTTTTTTATTACTAGCGATCCGATTTGGCTTCGTAAGAGTACAACGTATCGTTTATTTATCAGGTTCTATGGAATTAATTAATATGAAACATGCCCCAGTTGCCATGCCTCCTGGAGTCGGGACACGACGACCCACCACCCACTAGCGGAAGATTTTTTTTCTACTGGAAGAGGATTCTTTTACTAGTGCAGGCAGCCAACCGAACAATGGCGGTCAAACCATTCCAATAGAGCGGTTGTATAAATAGCAACACGGGATGGGCAGCAGCGTTCCGCGATAAAACTACCGCCAATTCGCCTGCCAAGCGTGGCGATTATGGCATATTCTCCCCTAATAATGCACAACACTGTTGTGGGCGTCTTTAGGGAAGCCTTTGTCAAGCAGTGGACGTCTATCTTTTGGAGTGAATTAATGAATGTGGTAATGGAAGGTTATTGTGATGCATGAAAATGAATGTTAGGTGAATGAATGGGACGGAAGGTAGGAAGACGGATAGTGAGGAGAACGAACAGAGACGAGGAGATTAGATCGGGCTGTGAAAGGGTAAAGACGGAGCAAGGTGTTAAAATAAGAAGTGAAGATTGAAAATAAAAGAAGTTTAAAGTTCAAGGCATTTTATTTCGAACAACATATCCCACCTTAATGCCCCAGTTTTTAAGTTAGACCAATAAAATTGTGAAACCGCTTCTATTTTCACTCAGTAGTTTTTCTGTGATGCGCCCGAAAACATGGAGACAAACAAAAATTAATATCGTGTTCCAGTTAGATGTTAATTTTTGGTCCCATTACTATCACAGAGACAAAAACTTGGGACTTACGGCTGGCATCGCATCAGATGTTTATAAGCTATGTTATTCACTTCCAAGTGAACTGTGTGAAGTGTTGTTTGTCACCATCATTTACATCAAAGACCATCTGCGCTCTTCGATTGCCCGGTTAAGTAGAAAAATTCCGTCTTAAGACGAAGTGCCTATGTAAACACAATTGAAAAAATCCCCGAACTCACAGTATATTATTTACTGGTGGTAAAGCTTCAGTGACAGAACTCGCGGGCGTAGGCAACACCGCATTACCTAATATAGTTGCCGCTAAATGGTAGTGTTCAGCACTATCGTGTTCCGGTCAGGTGGTAATGTACGGCCCTGTAATTTTCGGCACAGAGGCACAATACCATTGGCCTCAGAAGTGGTAACGCATCGCATCTATAGGCTGCAGTCATCACTTAACATCAATGTAAACTGCATGCTTGTTTGCCACTTTCATTACATAAAAAAGGCAAACATTTTTTTGAATACCATGTCATGTTTTAGATTGTTCTCTGCCAAGCTCAAGTCTGTTAAATGAAGCACATTACCGCTCGTCATGCATAATTTTGTCTTACGGTACAACCCAAACTCTCAACGTAGTAGGAGTAGCCTGTTGTCACTACACCGAAGAGACAGTGAGTATACTAATAACTAAATGGTTATATATCGTAGAAATGGAACAGGGAAACTCAATAACTTATTCCACGTATGTATATTTAATGTCATTTATTGACCACTTATTTCCTGTTGTGTATGCCTTAGAAGTGGCCATAAATCTTGGAGCTCCAACTTATTTTTCATATACTTAGTGGAAAGTATTTATGAACCTATTTTAATTTCTTTTTTTTATGTAATGAAGGTGGAAAACAAGCATGCAGTTCACATTGATGTGAAGTGACGACTGCAGCCTATAGACACCCATACAAAGACCACAGGTCAAAATGCAGATGGGTTGAGACCTTAGTTATTATGTCCCTGTGATAGTTATTACGGAGCCATACATTACCATCTAACCGGAACACGATAATGCTGAACACTACCATTTAGTGGCAGATAAATTAGGTAATCCAGTGCCGGATTAGCCATATATTAGTCACTTAAAATCTTAACCTTTGTATTGGGATCTTGAAAATAAATCGGTCTGAATGTTCATAATAAAGAAAAAACCCATGTGCAATATATTTTTTATTTTAAAATATCATAAAATGATATCAACATCTTAAGGTTAACATAGATAAATATAGTAGGTACGTTTATGCTTTTTATGAGTTTAACTTGATATTTTAATATTTACATACCAAATATTATTGTAAAAATTATTGTCATGCTTAATAATATTACTTGAACAAAATGTGTTCAATAATCACCTATCTTGTGTATTTTCGTATCACTAAAATAAAATATTGTACCATTGAATAAAAACGAAGTGTAAAATGTAAAAATAACAAAATGTGTCTCTAGATATTTTATTTGCGGAACTTTTTCTTTCTGATCTTTATCCATTAAATTACTTGTGGAAGTCATGAAGAATACACGTGGAAAATTCAAATATTGTCTATTTTCATCTTATTGTCAACAGTCCACCTGAATAATAATTAATTACAATCTTTACAAGAAATGTAAATACACATAAAGTTTCGTTCTGTGTCTATATACTCTTCCTACGCAATATTATAGTACAGAATCCAACAAGAAATATTGCACATCGACCTTAGGAAAAAGACTCGGCTTATTTCGGGTCTGTAGAGCATTATCTCTTTCGCACCTTACCTATCAGACGTTTGTCCACCATTTTTATCAAATTTACACCAATACCGGACTATCAGTGGTAACGTAGGCAAGTGTATAACAAAGATCTACAAAATCGAAACTAGCCGATTGTCACTTTCATAGGCTCGATGTGCAATATTTCTTCATGAGCACTGTTTTACAATGTTGAATTGATTTAAATATTGTATTATTCATTACAAATTAGTTACAAAGTCATTTATATTGTTTATAGATAGTTCATCATAATTTGTAAACATTTGTTGTTGGCTCAGGGCTTGCAATAAACGAATATTGAAGATATTTATTGTTCTGTAACGTAATAACTAAGTGACGTTGTTATTTTGAAGTTATTTCATGAAAGACACATTGATTTTATGCGTTATATTCATTACTAGCAGCTGCCCGCAACGTCGTCTGCGTGAAGGCTCTACAGCACCAAACATACCTAAGATGCCAGATTCCCTTTAGCATTATTAGCAAACAACTTTTAAAATAGTATTAAATTAAAAGTATAAGTTTTTTTGCAAGCGAAGCAAGTGAAGGGAGTCATGTGGGAATCCTGCTGAGTTCAGTCATAAGATGTAACTAAAGGAAATAGAGAAAATAATGCAGGAATATATTCCCGCACACAAAAGAGTAAAAATATGTACAAATGTATCAAACCTTACAACACTTTCCTATAAACAACGTTGGTAGTTATTTAGTTATTCTGTGTATTCTGTCCAATATATAAAGAGAGACAGGACTGGTAACGCGGTAGCAAGCGACGTACAGTTGCCCGTGTGAGAAGCAACTTGTCCTGAGGTAAACACCCGCTGACCTCAGTGTCTGCCCCTGTGACTTATTGATGGTCATCACGAAGCAAACATTCAACTGTACGCGCTTAAACTGGAATGTGTAGTTATGAGGTATGAGGGGAAAGCGTGGTATAAATACTGTCTCGCCAATGCCGGGTCCCGTTATACAACTTCGGAGGAGATAAGTTCCGAAGAAGCATAATCGGGACACCTACCTTCAGCTTGATGGTATGCGGTGGACGTCCGCTTGCTGACAGGAAGTTCAGAAATGCCATGGGATAATGTTTGGCGTCATCTTGCTCGACGACAGTATTTATGGAGGTATAGACCACTCCATTGCCTATTAATTGCTGCAGCCTGATCATTTTTGGGCGTCAAAATGGCCCGCTTACACACCTAAAACGTCGTATGCTGCTGGTGCGGTATACGATTAATGTCCCCGTAGACACCATTAATGAGTTCTTCTCACCTGGATGCATCTCTGTCGAGAGACTCTGGAAACACCACCTATCCACCTCTCTCTTCTGGTAGAGTACTTCCGCGAAGACTTAGAAGGACATAGGAAAATTCTTGAGCACGTGCATTGTCGTCGAGCCGAGCTCTCATATTAATGGTCAAGCGCAGCGTTGGTACGAACTCGTTAAGATTGTTTCAACAAAGCATCAATCTCGTCTTTCCTCGATCTTCGCGTCACCACGGGAAGCGTTTGCCGGAAATCGTCAGTGAACAGTAATGTGACACCACCCACTCAAATGTTCGTTCCTGCGATTCCTGCAGGGTTCTGTTCACGGCTTCAACTGCATTTCTATTGGCCATCGTACACTTATCACTAACAATCCTTGAGCACGTGTACCTGTTACATGACAAACCAAAAACGTCGTTTCGGCGCTCTCTAAACGTAAGGGAATTTTAAACATGGCATGTGCTGTCTTTCTATCCGGAAGCAGTGTGGCAGCAATTCCCCACGACGCTACAGCAATAGCAATTTTGCCTTGCCTCCTGACCTCTGCAAGTATGCCAGTGGTAACAATTTTTTTTCCTGTTTCACCAGGAGCATCCAAAATCCAGGAGAAAAACATTTTACTCTGGTTTTGCCCAACGCTTTCAAGGACGCTATCATACATTTGTTTTTTCTCTGAAGAGAACAAAGCGACATGGTCATTTCGACCGGATCGTAATTTGTCTCAGCGTTATACTCCTAATTTCTACCGTCTTGATGCGGTGATGATTTGGGGAGCTGGTTAACCCATATTCGATAGTTCAATCGGTGGTGAAAATGACCACGTCTTGAAATGAACTAATACAAGTGTTCAGCATGCGTTCATTAGTTACTTCGACTTCGTCTCCAGTACTTGTCTCAAAGCTCGTAGAAAATCTTCAGACAGGTGATGGCGATATTTCTCCGTCACTGACGCTTGCCTCCGCGAGGGTGTAATCCCAGTTTTGGTAACCGTCGAGAAGGTCTCCACGCCATCAAATGTCCTCAGTGTGAAAAGTGAAATGTTTGGCCTTGGACCGTGTACCGGAAGTAACAACAGCAGGAAATAGCTTTCGCCATTATTTGGATGCACGGTACCTAAAAACCTTACCCAATGCGGTGTCTTTGAAAATTCTCGGATATTCATGCAAAATTTGAAGTAAATCCATTAAGATCCATTACTTTTTGAGTTTAGCTCGGACATACATACAGCCAAACAACAACAGACAAAACAAACACTATATTTGGCTTCGATGTCGATAGTAGATCACGCCCCAAGTATTCTTTAAAACAAAAAAATCAATGTACAGTTTTGACTTTCCTACGATTTTAAAGATTTGCAGCTCTGCCCCCGTAGGAGATAGCGTGATAATATGTAGCTATATGTTGACCGGACCTGTTAATAATATTCATGCAAAATTTGAAGTAAATTTTGCATGAATATTACTAACCGGTGCCGTTTAGTAGGTACTTTTTTAGTTTAGCCCGGACATACATACAGACAATCAGACAAAAATCTAAAACTATATTTTTGGCTTAGATTTCTATTGTAGACCACGTCCCAAGTATTCTTTTAAAAAATATTCAATGTACAGTTTTGACTTTCCTACGATTTTATTAAATGTAGAGATTCCCGTGGGAATGAGTGATTTTCCCGAAATAAAAAGTAGCCTAAATGTTGGCCAGGCTTAGTATCTATATACCACAAAAAGTTTCATTCGAATCCGTCCAGTATCTTCGGAGATTAGCCTGGACAAAGGGACAAACAGACAAACAGACAGACAATAAAATAAGAAATCATTGAAAAGTGTTCTAATACTATTTTAACATCGCCCCCAATTAGTTTTTCGTAAATATATACAATGTACAGACACGCGGGTTTTACTGTTTTATTATAAGTATAGATGTTTTGATTTTCGTGTACTACATTATATACTTGACTCGTAATATTTGTATCTTTACGCTAAAATCATACGGGGTGTGCAGAGAGCATCGAGCATTTTATTTAGTAATAAAATTAATATTAAAATTACTTACGTTTCTGTGTTCCAGCAATTCACATTTTATAAAACTTTACCAAGCTTTATATAAGGTATAATTATACTACTTAAGTCACATACCCATACAATATGGAGTTGGTACCAAAAAAAATTGATAAATAAACTAAATTGCTTTCACATTCTTATGAAATATATACCAATTTTAAAATAGTCAATTTTAATGCACATTAGTACAGAGACAAACTAAAGGTAGAGATTATAAATGTGAACAGATAGCTAGAAATGTTTTCGTTTTCGTACATACAGTCTGATTTTTGCTGATTATTAATATAAAATGAAGAAGAGAAATGTTTTCGTACATACAGTCTGATTTTTTGCTGATTATTAATATAAAATACGAATTATTTAACTAAATATAACATAGATTTCAGTAAGAAAATTTATCATGATAAGAGAGTGAAAACATTTTACGGCGAAAAAGTGTATTTGATAGGTACACTTATTATTATTGAATTGAGATGGAGACGAAATACATATAACTAAATCGCTGTAAAATAAAAAAAATCTGTTGTACAATAGAACATTGAATGAATATAGACAATATAGTTTGTGATATTATAAAACTTTTAAAAAAGATAAGCATTATTCTTTTATTATGATGATTATGATTCCTAAGGGTATTATGATTCAAAAGATTGTTTCTTTCATTGTTTACTCGCCACAATGGTTGAATTTCGAACATATTGTTATCTTAAGAAATCGTTTAATTAACTAACACTAATCATGCCAATGATTTTAAGTGTATATTAAGTCCTTTCAATATTTTATGTAGGTATGCCATGTATCTACCGCGTATAAAGTTGATTTTACTTATTTTATTATTCAGATGAAAATATATTTGAATTCAACTACCACAATCTATGATCATGTAAATGAATGTTTATCTTTTATTTACTTTGTTGTTATATTAAAGTCTAGTTTTGATCATTTTGTGGCATTGTGTAGCTCAGGACCTTATGATCATACAAGCGATACTAGAAAATATAATAATAAATTAATACGATTCTAAAACGTTTCTATTAAAAGTATATAACTTCGTTAGAGTACTGTTATTATGGTTCCTTATAAAAATGCATTTAATATTTTCACATCGCTAATTCTAAGATAAATTCTTTCGCGTTACTTACGTTGCGTATTTACTACGAATTATGTGAAGTCCAAAAGAAGCTTCACTCTCTAAGATTTCAAAATACGTAAATTAACATCCATGAGCCGAATACGATAATTTATAGCTATTCGGAAGACAAATTTATTAGGTATATTATTAAATTTTTATAGACTAAAAGATTTCTTCATAAATTATTTTAATTTTACTTAGTATCAGAAATAATTGATAAATAATCATAAGTGCAATATCTGTTCTTTCAAAAATTTCAACTGTTTTATAATAAAGAAAACCCGAAAACATACCTCAAATCATGCGTAAATTCTAACATCAAGTAGCGTAGTAACGAAATAATAAAACCAGCAAACAATATTCCATACCCATTATTTTTAAAAGTCACAGCTTAAATCATTGTTGAAACAATGCTCATAAGAACACTAGAAGCTCAATTCACGTTTTTAAAAATGGGTCAAACATAATTTTAATTTTATTTCTTATCGCAGTAAATATTATATGTATGTTAAGATCATATAATAACATAAGACAAATATATGTAATAACGTTCCGATGAAACATCAAATGAAAAGATGAAAGTAACATTTTTAATTACTAGAATTGAGCTCAGAACCTCGTTTATAACAAGATCAAGATTTTAATTAAATGCTCAAAACAAGTCATTCTCTTACATTCGAGATCAACATTTAACGATTTAAGTTGTTAATTATTGTCATTAAATTAGCTATATACACATACATAGTAAACCTAGTTATGTATTTAAACTTGGGTGAATTATTTCATATTTTATGTTGGTCTCTATTATTGTCTTTACAATAGTATTGTCACATTACACGACTAATATCATTATTTCTAAGGATTAATTATATTTCATAAAGTATCGTATTATCAAGTTTCATTTAATTTCTACAGGGTAAAACCATAATATGTATCGTTTATAAAAAATAGCTACAAATACAATTTATTGTATCATTTAATTTGCTGTAACGTGTTACAGCTGATATATAAAATGTATTATGATTTGCACATGTTAAGAAATTAATTTATATGCAAATCAATTGATATGATAATCATGATATATTTAATGAGCAACTATTGGGATGCAAGTAGTATAATAAATTATATAAATTTCTACAATCGGACGCGTACCTAAAATAACGTCCTAATTATTGTCGTATTTAAATTATATGTTACTTATATTTAAAGCTGATATTCACTATATTATCCTTCTGTCCACGAATATGATACATAACAATATCAACATTGGTATGAAACAACTTAATCGTTTACAACAGCCTCCAAATACATCTTAAAAAATTCAACAGCCACTTTTTATCACTACCTACACAGCTAAAACGGAATGTATAAAAATGTATTGCGGTATTACCCGTTCAATACGACATTAAGTAATATATTGGCAATGTAAATGATAAAAGATACGGCGGTTTGCGCGCCTTTGTTATTGTAAACGACGTAATGACGCGGCGGGCCCGACGGTCGGACTTTTTGCCTTTCGGTCCGCTGGGCGTATTCATTATGCGTGTTGTTCGGTGATCCGAATGCGTTCACGTTGTAAAAGTTGAGTGCGTTGTTGATTTCGGCTTGGCGCGTGTCCGCGTCGAGGGCGTTTTGGTTGTTTCTGTCTGGTAACTTCTTCAAGTGACGCTTCGGTGGTCGCGTTGTTGTGCTGGTTGTCGTCGGTCGCGTCGTTGTTGTCGTTGTTGTTGTTGTCGTTGTCGTCGTTGTTGTCTTCTGCGGTGTCTCTGTTGAAAGAGTGAAGAGCGCTCATTAGAAAACGAATACATTTTTAACCCAATATGAATTACGATTTTTGATTTATCAGCAATCTGCTGTATGTATGTTTAAATAAATTTAAAAATAATATTAACAAATTGAATATCAATTATGTTTCATCATGCTAGAATCTTTCAAATTAGTGGAAAATGGATTAGTGAGCAAGTTAGCCTTCTGTGTAACTGATGAGATTTAAAACCAACTTTGCCTTGACAAAACAATTAATTTATTTAAACTTGCGATCAAACTGCGGCTGAACAGGTTTTCTGAAAACTTTGAAGGTCCATCGAAATTGGTAAAAAGATCATTAAAATACCCTTTAATGCTTTTCTAACTATTTTATTATCTATCTCATCTTATTAGTATTTACTTCCAAAGATTAGACGTCCGTGTTTAAGGTGATTTAAATACACAATCATAACATTTAAACAATATATATCTCAATGATTCCTTTTTTGATGTGAATTTATATTGAATGATGTGAATTTATATTTAATCATGTTGGTCAGATAAACAAACCTGCTAACATCAAAAAGACCCTCCAAAGAACCCTCCAAGTTGAGAACGAAAAAGGTTTTCGTTGTTATAATAGGAATTTATTTTGTTTATGCGATTGAAACGTACCTTTTAATAATATCGTGCCGTCATCTTTGCCATAAGCGTTTACTGCGGAACATGAATAGTCTCCGAAGTCGGCCTTCTTGAGTCGATTGATGGTCAAATTCATGCGTAACGCGTATTCATTCAAGATGTCTTCCGATATGATAAACTTGGAACTGTTCAGCAGTTTTTCACCTGCATTAAATTAAAGCCGATTATATTCCAAAATACATTAGAAGATATCATAAAAAAGATACAGTAATGGAATTGAAAACAGGTGGATAGATAGACAGATGGACATTAAAATGAGGTTTCTTATAAGAAACCTATTTTTTAAATATTATTATCTATTCCTTACAAAACGTACCGATTAGAGCAAAAGACTATGATTTTTTTAAATGTAATATAAGTGGCAAACAAGCATGCAGTTCACATTGATGTAAAGTGATGACTCCACCCATAAGACACCCTCACAAAGACCAGAGGTCCAATTGCAGATGCGTTGCCACCCTTGAGACCTTTATTAAGCCTCTGTGATAGTTATTACGGGGCCATACAAAATGGTGGTAACGTTTTCAAATGTATTCAATTCAAATTAATAATTAACTATATATAATACTTCAGTAGATCCGCAGTATTCATATTTCCGACGTGGATTTTGTCCCGTAAACAATAAGGGGCATTCAATGAAGAGTAATTATTTCAGCTGTATCCAGGCGAATAGCAACTCAAGTTTTCCTAGAAGGGTTATCCTCCATTAGGATCACGATTCACATTACAGACAATCAATAGTGTTTTGTTTATTAATCTATTTCATATCCATCATGCTGTTATGCTATACATATTTTATAGTTTAACACTTTTTTTATGTAAAGAAGGTAGCAAACAAGCATGCAGCTCACATTGATGTTAAGTGATGACTGCATCCTATAGTATATACTTTTATCACCATAAACTGCTCAACATCGCAATCGTGAAAATTATAATAGGGAAAGTTTTACTGGTGGTAGAGCTCCAGTGACGGAGCTCGCGGGCGTAGTGTTCAGCACTATCGTGTTCCGAACAGGCGGTACGGGCCTGTAATTTCCGGCACAGAGGTACAACACCTTAGGCCTCAGGAGTGGCAACGCATCTTAACATAAATGTGAACTGCATGCTTGTTTACCCATTAAATTATACAAAAAAATTCAAAAAAAAAACGAAAAAAAAAAGAATTTGTGAAATCGGTCGAGGCGTACTCACATGATACCTTTGACCAAGAGAAATAGAGAGATGTTTTATCATTTAATTAAATATTAGATTCTCAAAACTGAAGTCGTAATTGTACGTTAATTTGTAACTTTACCTTGAGATTTCCCCTTCTGCCACGTGGTGAGTGACCTGGGTGATGCCTCTACGTAGCACTGCAACGAAACCTGCATATCTGATGCCCTCAACACAACGGGGCTCGCTACTCGGATGATTGGTTTGACTAAGAAAAAAAGAGGATTTAAATATTTAATATTCAAATAAAATAAAATTATCGCATCAAATAACACGACGAGTTTTTATTTCACACTAGTTGTATACCACAGATCACTATACTAGTCTTCGACTGTATACTGCGCGCGTTGCTACGCCACCAACTAAAAAATAATAGATTGGCAGATTCGACAGATAGCGCCAATCTGTCGGATTTGCCAACTCAAACCTTCTTGGGCTCATGCACAACAATTTTGCTAAAGATCATCACATGATCATATGCGTAGTTTACGATTCTATAAAGGACATACAGACAAACATTCATTTATATATATATAAAGATGATAGTGATGATCAAATATATAATTCAGATTGACAGTAAGTGATTATCTAGCTTACAGAAATATTTATTCAAATGATGTCATTAATTAATTACAATAATTATAAATAACTGTTCAAGTAACAACAATAAAATGTTACTCAATAATTACCTCATAATAGATCAGTACAAATAAAATATTTACTTCAAGTCCATAAGTATCCCGAGGTATAAGAAACTCATCAGCATCTGACCTACTTAAAAAAAAAATATCTACACGTGTCCTATGGGTGCCCAGAGGCCTTAAATTAATCAAAGTCAATTTCAACATAAAAATCTTGCTTATCGATGAAATGTTATTCATCAATAAGGAAGTTAATAAGTTATGCTCGAAAAATTATTAATTTATCTAGTTATATGTTTCAAATATTTCATGTAATTTTTTAAAGTTTGTTTTGGAGACGTTTCCACATCAACTGTTCATTAAGTGATTATGTAAAGGAGTGGTAAATAGACACCTGCAAACTGTGATGGTGCAACCAAAGAGAGTGTATTGGCTAACATTTTATTACATGTGTATTTATGGTTTTCAACGTTTATTTTGGTAAAGAAGTCCTATTCTTTATCAAATACCATTAAATAACGGACTTTAAGCCAAAAAAACTAATAAGAACTTGATACATGAAGTTAATCCCTCAGGCAAGATAAAAAATACTTTTTTAAATATTTTATAAAAATCAATTGATTTTTCATCAGATAATTTCTTCAAATATTTTGGATTTATTAAAATAACTTTGATTGATTGATTTTTAAATAAATTTATCTTTTCTTTAGAAACATTACTTTGCTAACAACACAACTGAGTAACAGAAATTATACACTGATTCTAATTTGTACGTCCCTTTCGCTCGACGTTCGCGTTATATCATAAAAACAGTTTCGAAATAAAACGATCATTTCTCAAAAAAAAACGGGAATTATTAAAAATGCAGTACTACTAACACACTATAACATCTCATAAAGTTTGGCCCAGTAATTTCGGCGGCATTGCACCTTCATTGTAATCTCTAGAATTTGTGTAGATGTTTATAGGCTTCAATATTCATGCACCATCAATATGAACTGTAAGATTGTTTGTCACTTAATGACGTAAAAAAAATACTACAAGTTTTGGGGTATATGTGAAAAAAAAAGAATATCTACCAGCGCAATGCGGAATCTATCACCACACACTAACTACATATTCAGGTGACTCACAGAAATAATATGATACCATAAATGCAAAAACCAACACAAAAAAACTTGCTGTATTTTCAAAGGTAAGGTGTGAAAATAACATATTTTAAATTGCTTATATCGCAAAAGAACTTACTTTCAAAGTAGATTTTTTTTTGTGACATTCTCCAAATTCCTATTTTTAAACATAAAAAAAATATACCTACTTATCGTGCCATCTACAAGCATTTCAAATTCATTCTCAAATATTTGTCGAACATTCTATTTAGTTTCATATTTGACATATATTCAATACTTACAAAGTACAGAGACCTCGTAGCGTCTACTTTTGGTGGGCGGGATGCCATTGGCAGCGATACACAAATATGTGCCCATGTCTGTCCTCTTCAGGCCTCGAAGGGACAAGGTCGTACCGATGTAACTCTCCACTACTAAACACACAAACATTATATTTGAGTTCTGATAGAATGACAAAATTCAAATAAAAGGCCTACGCACTACTAAATGTGCTACGCCGTAGACTTTCAAGTGCGTGTAAGTCTACGGCATAGCACATTTCTGGCGTAGGTTCTACGAAGTACGAGTAACCAAAAGATAAAGTCGGATGAACATTACTATTGTACTTATTCTTTCAAAAAGTAATCATTTTAACACTTCAGTCAAATAATTTATTCATTAAATACGTATAATAATAAAAATAAGTAATAAAAATAATATGTCACATAACATTATGATGACTTTCAGATCATACCCAAAATAATATAAATAATAATTTATTACTGCAAATAAAAGACGTGCAATATAAAATAACTACATCTATCGTACTTATTCTTTACTAGCTGTGCCCGTGTCTTCGTTCGCGTGATAATTTATGATTGTTCAGTATCTACACGGAAGAAATCGTGGGCGCAGCTAGTATAAAAGTAGCCTAAGTTACTCCTTATTACAAAAGCTATCTGCTAGTGAAATTTGCGTCAAAATCAGTGAAGCCGTTCCCGAGATTAGCGGCAACAATATCGTATGTATATATGTATCGAGTATACATACATATGTATTTAGTATAAAGCGGTTATTTTTATAATACAAACAGACTTTAATTTTATTTATTTGTATAGTTAATGGCACAAACACATTGTAAAAATTTGTTGAGGAACACTACCTGAAGAAATCATTTGCAGAAACGGGAAAAAATTCCTGCTACACAAGCAACGTCGCGGGTACTAATTTTTCTAATAGACTGACATTACTCACTGGTAGAATTGAAAATCTTAATGAAAATTTCCATTTCATGTCATATTTTCCATAAGCATCATAAAAATCTGCAATTTAATACTAAAAAAACCTATCGCTTAAACATCATTTATAGATATTTAACACAGTAGAAAATTATAACGTTTCGGTTTTAAAGAAAAATCCGTAGTAAATCAATTGGGCTTTTCTTTATATCGGTTCTGAGTGAATGAAAGGGATCGTCAATGTTTAGGGTATGGAAATGAGAGTTAACCCTATCCTTCAATTTTCAAGGCGCCTCACATTTACTTCATTTTATTGGACCCGTACTCACCACTCCCAAATTATATTTGTATTTAATGATATTCGAAATTCGGTGATGTGAAATAGACACTGAATGGTAATGAAATAAAAACGTAGCACTCAAAATGTTATTGAGCATGATATTCTAGTGAACCTTCCGATTTTCAAATTGGTTTTCTGATAGAAAAGATGAAATTGAATTGCTAGAATTTTTGGTAGAGCTCCAGTGTTGGAGCTCGCGGGCGTGGGCACCACCGCATTACCTAATATACTTGCCGCTAAATGGCAGTGTTCAGCACTATCGTGTTCCGGTCAGGTGGTAATGTACGGCCCTGTAATTTCTGGCACAGAGGCATAACGCCTTTGGCATCAGGAGTGGTAACGCAACTGCATTTTGACCTTCGTTTCTGTGTGGGTGTCTATAGGCTGCAGTCATCACTTAACATCAATGTGAACTGCACGTTTGTTTGCCACTTCCAATACATAAAAAAAATTGAAAGTTTCCTTTAATTCAGTAGTAGGTATTAAGAATGGTACTGAAATACTTAAGATTAAAATGTTATTGGTAAAGTGGTTGGTGACTGAATGTTATAAATGACACGTCAACAATTTGTGTATATATATATACTGTATACAATTTTACATATAAAAATATCTATAGCAGGACAAATAACGACTCTATAATATCATATAACACTGTTTAAATAAGCCTGGGTTGCACCACGACTTTTGTTAAAGTTTAAGTTATTGTAACATTTCACATCCTGCTCTAACTTAAAGAAATCCGTCAAAGTTAGAGCAGGATGTGAAATATTACAATTGCAACCTAGGCTAAGTAATTATAGCAGACTATTTACTAGACACATTTTGTGTATTTCTACATTTGGAGAACGTTTTCTTAAATTATCTCAGGGCACCCAACGCCGACCTGCATGTAAGGCCAGAAGAAGCCGCAGCAGAGGGGTCAGCCTCGATACTGCTTAATTAAAATTATTTTCAAAATGGGAAACATATACATATGATCTAAAACATCACAATCATTAGAGATTTGCTGTACATTAAGTTAGTAAACTTAGTAATTGTCACAAAATCTAACTATATCGAACACGTTACGCAGAATATATGGCCAATTAAATAGAACGATGAAAATTATGCTCACTCACTGGAAAACTGAAGGTAATTTAATTAACCTGGCATACAATTAAGCTACAGCAAAACGTAATTAGAGAATAAGCAAACAAATCAGCTAGGACCATAGTATGGGAAAAACGGTGCTGGCTCGAAAACGCGCCAACAGAAGTGGGAGGCGTTGCCAAACCGATGTTCCCTGTGTAAACGGGATGCGTTATTTGCAAAGCCCTATATTTTATACGCTCCGCTTTATTGATTTGCCATAGATTGAGAATCTATTTGCGAATATTAGGTAGTATGGTTTAATGATGTTGCTCTATCACCCTGAAAAGGGACTTGCTCTTTATGATTTTATGTATCAGGCAGTCATTAAATTTCCGACTTGCTTGCTTGTTTAGTTTTGTTGCATATAGGTAGGTATGGCATTTATTGGTGTATTTTTTTTTAAGTTAAATTATTAATTTGTTGACATTTATATAATATTTAATATTCATTTTTAATAGTGTAAAGTTGAATTTTTTATACACGTGGCAAAGAAGCCTGTAGTTCACATGGGTTTTAAGTGATGACTGCAGCTTATAAATATTTACACAAAAACCAGAGGTCAAAATGCAGATGCGTTGCCATTCTTGACATTTTGTGCTTTATGTCTCCGTGATACTACGGGGCCATACTCTTCTGTTATATAATATAGACGTTCTCCGATCTTGAGGTAGAAACTACTCCTTTTTTTATCAAAAGCTTAAAATGTAGTATGAATTGGCTATATTCATTCAACATGACTTTGAATCTCTGTTTTCTAAGAAGTTTTCTTTGAAGTTATTAGACAAATTAAAATTAGAGAAGAAACAAAAACAGAGCTTGTGTCATGAATACATAATAAACTTCACGAACTGAAAACACAAGACCATAAACCTTTCTTCTATCCTACAAATAAATTCGAAATGCTACTTCACCTTCTTGCCAAGAATCGTAAACTCAAGACTAGAACAAAGTGAAATTGCGATAATAAGCTGAGCACCCACATATTAGCAACACGTCAACCAACCTATATCCACTCCTTTAATTAACCCAGCGTCGCTAATCTCAACGCCGAACACTTTAATCAAAACATTGCAAAGGCAATTCGCCATTTAACGGTTGCTGTCAAATTAAATTTAAATGGAAACAATTTATAACTTTATTATGGGATACGACCCCCCGATCCTAAATCTCGGGCGCAGACATAAAATACTGCTACTACGTTACGCGTATAATATCAAAAGCGGGCCTTGTATGAAATTGTGTTTTATTAACGGGTTATAAAGTCGAACTGCGATATGTCGTTGGCAACTTGTTACTCCAGACTTTTGCAACTCAGCTGTTATTATTGTTCGCAGACTAATTGTTTTTAGATTTAATTGAGCATTTGTTTCAACTACCTTACTAGTTAGCTGAGTTAACTGCTCCACTAGTTTAGTAGTTGCCACTACTGCTACGCTGAGATTTCATGTTTGATACCCGAGTCGGGGAGTAAACTACTACTAAGTACTATAGGGATTTCTTAATTTTTCGGCAGTTTCCTATCATGACCCTCAGAGTATCTGATGAGCCTGGAGATAACAGGCTCATCACCAACAGGTTATGCTTTGTACACAAGCCTTGTACCTTGTACTTAGACACTAACTAGTCGTGGAATTCCAGTGTCGGAGCGCAAGGGTGTCCGCAATCTATCTGCCGCCAAATGGTAGTGTTCAGTGTTCACCACTATCGTGTTTTGGGTAGGGTAAAAGCCGGATAGTTGCCTCGGACGGATACATGCCCCGGTTTTTAATACACTATGTTAGGAGTATAAGATGTTTTGGCGCTTTACTACAATAAGTGGAGACCCCCCGCAGGCCTCAGTGCCGCATAAGCCATCGAAATAGGCGTACGTGTTTTGTTCGTGTGAGTAAAAATCTTCCGCGGCGAAACCTTGACGGACGCTATAATTATATTGGTAAGTAATTTCTATTAAATATCTTTAATACTGATAGTGGTTTCAGTCAACTTTTTGTTTTTTTGCATACATTAGAGTTCAAATTACATTGTGTGATATGTTTTATAGTTAAATAATTTTTATTTATTTCACAAATAAAAAGGGCAAGTATCCGCATCAAAAAGGATAGTTGCCCTACTTACTTTCGCGGATAGTTGCCCCTATAGTGGCTGGTAGTATTGTTACAAGCAAAGACGGATTCTAATTTTTTTGTTGTTTTTTCGAATTTTCTGTGACTAACTTGTTGTAAATAAAACATATATCTATTGATGATATGTTCTTAGGTTTTCGCGAGCTACACTCATTGAAATAAAACTATTTTTACGGATTTATCTCGCGTATATTAAACTAAAATGATTTTTAAAATCAACCCGACGTTTCGGTCGCTTTTCAGCTTCCGTGGTCCCGGGCAGACTGAGGTGACATTTGTCTGACAGAAGTTTGAAAAATTATATGTAGCTACCTCCATCGATTTCGTAAACGCCTTGCGTAGCGTTCAGGATTAACACAATAATTACTTATGGTATCTTGAGGTCTTGCAGACTGCTGCGGCTGGGATTTAATCTTGCTAAGTATGGGATCCCATGATGTTGATAATCGCCATCCATCTTCTCTATTGAAATTTGGGTGTTTTTTAATTTCAATAGCCTCGCGTACCATTCGTGGAATGGGTTTGTGTTCTCTAGCGAGTATTTGAATTTTATCAAACCGGATGTAATGGTTTGGCTTATCCGCTATGTGTTCACAGACTGCAGACCTCCCTGTTCTTCGGTTTTTGACATCAGCAATGTGCTCTTTAACGCGGGTGGATACAGCTCTCTTCGTTTGACCAATATATGAGAGTCCACAATCACAATCTAATTTATAAATGCCAGAATTTTGTAATGGAATATTACTTTTAATGGGTCTTAAATACTGATGAATCTTTTTATATGGTTTGAAAACTGTTTTAATGGAATTCTTTTTTAAAATGTTGCTGATTTTATCTGTGACACCCTTAACGTAAGGTAGTATGGCTATGGCTGGTAGTATTTTTACGGAAGCTGAAAAGCGACCGAAACGTCGGGTTGATTTTAAAAATCATTTTAGTTTAATATACGCGAGATAAATCCGTAAAAATAGTTTTATTTCAATATATCTATTGAACTGTTTTATACATTTATTCTAGATAAACAAAATGCCTCGCAAATATAAAAGAAAAGCAGGTGTCGTGCCACGCAGCATTAACTGGACAGAAGATAGTTTGGTACTTGCCTTGGAAGAATTGAGAGAAAAAAAAAAAAGTATCAATGAAATTTCCCGAATGTACGGAATATCCTCTCGAACTCTACGAAGACGCTACAAAAACAGTAACCAGCAACTGCTAACTCAAGGTATATTTTTAAATTAAAGGTGTATACCTATAGTAGTAAAAATACATCAATTTTATGTCCATAATTTCTTATCTGACACAATTGTATTTTTTTCACTTCTAGGAAAATATCCTGTTCTTGGCTTCCAGAATGAAAAAAGACTGGTAGCTCATATATTGAAGCTTGGGGACGCCGGTTTTCCTCCTGACAGAATTGTGATTCGTCAATTAGCTTATCAGTTTGCCGAAAAGTTGGGATTAAAACATAACTTTAACCATGAGAGTGAAATGGCTGGACCGCAATGGCTAAAAAGCTTTATCGAAAGAAATCCTGACATAGCTTTGAGACAAGCTGAAGGTTTATCAATTGACAGAGCGAAGGGTCTCAACAGAAGAGAAGTTGCGAATTTTTATGAACTCTTGATAACTATTTTAACTGAGAATAATTTACTGGATAAGCCAGATAGAATATTCAACATGGATGAAACCGGTGTCCAGCTCAATAATAAAATTGGTAAAGTATTAGCTAAGAAAGGTGCTAAAGCAGTTAAATCAGTTACTTTCGGTGAAAGAGGAGAAACAATTACTGTCGTTGCTTGTTGTAACGCTATTGGCAATTTTCTCCCACCAGTTTTGATTATCAAAGGCGTAAATAAGAAACCAGAATTCGAAGAAGGACTTCCGCCCGGTTCTCAAGTTTACATGCAAAAGAAATCGGCCTACATTACTTCAGATCTTTTTTATAAACGGCTAACTGAACACTTTATTCCACGAAAGCCGGCAGGGAAGGTATTGCTGATTTTGGATGGTCACTCATCACACTCAAGTGCTGTCAATATGCTAGAAACTGCTCGGGACAATGATGTGATATTACTTTGTTTACCTAGTCACACTACTTCAGCTTTGCAACCTTTAGACGTATCAGTATTCGGTCCGTTTAAAAAATATTATAATGCTGAGACAAACCATTTCATGCGCACTAATCCACAAAAAAAACTTAATCGGTATAATTCAGGTCAGCTAATATCTAAGGCATGGATTCGAGCAGCTGTCTCCGCTAATGCAATAAGTGGTTTTCGTGGCAGTGGAATCTATCCAGTCAACCCAAATGCTCTATCTAACGCAGAATTTGCTATATCAGATCTTGCATCGGGGGAAAATGCGCAGGAACAAGAATCTAATACTCTAAACGAACAAGTACCAGGCGTTTCTGGAGTTTCTGCGTTAGAAAAGCGCTCACAAGATTCTGAGCAAAGTCTTGCGTCAAATAAAAGAGACCAAGTGTCTTCCCTAAGCAAACAAGTGCTAAGTATTTGTTCCGTAACAGAATCTGAGTCTAGTCAAGGTTTACACCATCACTATGAACTGCTTCCATCAGGTCATCAAGTTCAAAGTAATGCTGATAATCCGGAAAATATCGCATATGAGTCTGAGCAGAATAACGTAAACCAAGATCACACGTCACCGAGGTTGTCTTCAAGATCATTAAATTTATCTCAAGATTGTTTAGACTTGGGAGATTGCAACATTGAAGATTACATCTTCGATAATACTGAGTTATCATTACCATCGCTGATATCTTTAAATGAATCTCAGAACCAAAATCTTGAAAAAGAAACACCGTCTATCTTCGATAATACTGAGTTATCATTACCATCGCTGATATCTTTAAATGAATCTCAGAACCAAAATCTTGAAAAAGAAACACCGTCTAAATTTTTACATCAAGCATCTCCTATACCAAGAATACCACTAAGCATAGCTAAAAGATCAAAACAATCTGCAGAAATTTTGAACTCCAGTGATAAAATTGTCCAAAAGAAGAATAAAGCGGAGAAAATGAAGGAAACAAAAAAAAATACAGACACTAAAATTACCCCTAAGACCAAAAAAAACAAACCAGCTGAGAACAAAAAAAGCATTGAGAGAAAAAAAAAGCCACCCCAGAAAAAGAAAAAGACTAAAAAATATATTGATACAACTAGCAGTGAAATTGAATCTGATAGCACAGATATTATGAAACTGGTCAAAGTAAAAACATTAAGGAAAAGAAAATTACAAATTTACAGTTCTGACAGTAGTGAAAGTGAAGAAAATATCTTTAACTCACCAACGATTAAAGGGAAAGCAACTGAAGGGCTACCAATAAAAAAAAGTAGGGACGAAAAATTGATAAAAGACACTCAAAAGATATTAAAAGTTAAAAATAATAATTCAATAGTAAATACAGCTGAAAAAGTTTCAATTGATAACTATTGCGTAGAATGTTTTGAAAATTATAATTTAACTAAATCAAAATCAGATTGGATTCAATGTGATACGTGTAGAATGTGGTTACATGAGACATGTACAAGATTCGACAATCTTTGTTTGAGATGTGGAAAGTTAGTAACCTTTGCTTCTGGTGAAAATTAATGTAAATACCAAAGTTGATTACCAAATTATTGTTTTCTTAAGATAAATGCTAATATTTTATAATAACGTACTTAACTTTAAGTTTAAATGATAATTTCATAATTTAAATAATTAAAATTAAAAACTATTTAATTAACGTTAATTAATATTTTAATTATTCTTAACAAAAGATCTCAGTAAATTATATAATAAAATATAAAGACTGTTAAATAATGAATAAAGATTACTTTAATTGATATAAATTTCTTTTTATTCTTATTAAATACACGCCGAGGTTACTATCCCCGCGTGAGGCAAGTATCCCCCGAAGCATTTTCCGCGCTAGGCTACTATCCGCCATAGTAGGCAACTATCCCTTTTTTGAGAGGCCTTGTAAAACAGTATTTATTTAAAAACGTTGCTAATTATGTATAAAAAATAGGCTATTATAAAAGATAAAAGACCAAAGTTTTGAAATTCATACAAAGCCATTTTCAGCAAGTTTATATTTTTGAAAAATAAAGCTTTTTCGAAAAGTGGGGCAACTATCCGGCTTTTACCCTAGATGGTAATGGTATGGAAATATGTCCCCGTAACAACTATCACATAAGCAAATAACACCATCATAAAAAACTGTATAAATATATATATATACGAGTATATAAATGTATAAATGGATGAATTTTACTTCTACCCTTTTGGTGAGTACAGGTGAGAAGTAACACCCATCACATTTTTGAAGTTTTCGAACGAAGTATTCGTTTGGCACGATTGTAAAAAAACATAAGAGCGAATTTTTATGATACGTGCGCTCACTGACAGATAAAAGCGACAGTATGAATTTAGTAACTAAACAGATAAAAGTAATAGTCTGAAGTTTTATTTTATTTCTGGTAGGTATATAGGATTGTCACGTTATAGAAGTATAACTTCTTACGTACGTAAATAAAAACATGAACTGTTTATTTTTTTTACCACTAACTTTTAACTGCTAACTTATCCACATTCAATTTTTTTAGACGAAACGGAATACAAGTTCACGTGAATCGGAAATGAGCTCTATCTGTTCAAATGCTTTATCTGTTCGATATGTTGACGATATTTTAAGCAGTTGTGGAAAACCGTAATCGCCCATCTCGTATTCTGGTGATGCTGAAAAGGAAAAAAAATATGCGCCCTTGCAGATGCCATTTATGGCCTATATTTACATACAACGCTATTTAAATCGAAAGTATGGACTACATAATATAAAATATATAACATTAAACCAATATCCATTTTTATATGTAATGATGATGGCAAAGAAGCACGCAGTTCACATGGGTTTTTAGTGACGACTGCAGTTTATGTACAAAAAGAGATCAAAATGCAGATACGACGCCTCCCCTGAGTCGTTTGGCCTCTGTGTTAGAAATTACGAGGCCATATTGATATCTATACAAAACATTTCACATATAGAACTTGCAACATTCAAATAAAATGAATAAGTTCTAAATTAGAGACAAATAGTCTCTAATTTTAAAAGTGTGAAACCATCAATCTATGACAATTTTTTAATGACTTAAAATATTTTCGGTTAAGAAAGAATTATTGTGTATTTATAAATTTGATGTAAGTAATACACTTAATATACTTAATATAATACTTAATATATCACAGTAAATCTTCGTAATTTTTCTTCGCTAAGCTAATTTTGAGAACGTTGTGCGATGTTTTGTAATAAGTGAATTAATTAACTTTGCTTGAAGCCTCCACCCATCGCTCTGTTCGTCGCCTCCACTCCCTTCAAGAGATAACTAATTAACTAATCAAGTAATCATACACTCGTTAAGCTTAGATATTACTCAAGTTTTTAATACTCGATCAATCAATTTTAACGATGTAAAAAATGTTTAAATATCTTGATGTTTAAATATCCCCAATACTTAAAAGACCGTTTCCAATATCTTTGTCAATCAAATTCCCTCTTTCTACGCTCGTCCAACAACCTTCGTCTTGCAATGCCTTCCCACTCCTCTTATTTCTATGCCAAATCCTATACTGTCGAAGCTGTTAAACTTTGGAACTCCTTACCTTTACACATCCGTCAAGCTCAAACCCTGACGTCTTTTAAAAAGCGTCTAAAGGACCATTACCTAACTTTGTAACCTTAAATTGACATGCTATCTAATATAATAAGACTTCTTTTTTCCCTCAATCGATTTAGGTACATGAGTATGTATATATTAATATATATATATATATATATATATATATATATTTAAATTTATATATTTTATCTTCTTATGTATGTGTATGTATAGTATTTTTGTGTAAGTACATTTATTTTAAATTATTACATATGTGTAAGTTTATAATGTTACAACTATCTATTATTAAAACTTTGTGTATTATTAGAAGCTATAAAGTATACCATAGTTTTGTAAGTATTGTTATTTTAATTTATATTTTAATGTTGTGTTGTACACCCCTTTTTCTGTAATTTATCTCTTTCAATCTAGGTTGTCTGGCAGAGATCGCTTTAAGCGATAAGACCGCCTATTGTGCTTTTTACTTAAGTGCTATTGTTTCTGTATTTTCTTTTTTAATGTGTACAATGAAGAGTAAAATAAATAAATAAATAAATATATAAATATAGTTAAAAGTTAATTTCAATGCAATCGATGTGTTGGAATGTGTATTCTTTTTAAGGAACCTTAACCATATGACAAAAAATGGGATTTTACTGGTGGTAGAGCTCCATTGACAGGGCTCGCGGGCGTAGGCACCACCGTATTACCTAATATAATTGCCGTTAAATGGTAGTGTTCAGAACTATCGTGTTCCGATTAGGTAGTAATGTACGGCCCTGTAATTTCCGGCACAGAGGCATAACACCTTAGGCCTCAGGAGTGGCAACGCATATGCATTTTGACCTCTGGTCATTGTGTGGGTGTCTATAGGCTGCAGTCATCACATCGATGTGAACTGCATGCTTGTTTGCCACTTTTATTACATAAAAAAAAATGGGAGCCTTATAGATTCGTTGTATCTGTCTCTCTCGCGCTTCGTCCGTCCGTATGTCCCAGCTCCTTTACTAGGAGTTTCCAGCATTTAGTCTTAAAGACTAAATGCTGGAAACTCGATAAATATTCTGAAAACCGACTCATGATTTTTGGGACTATAGAAAGGAAAACGGTTTCTGAAACCATTTTTTCTCAAAGTCAATCGATTTCAAGATAGACACTACTAACATGGTAAAATGTATTTTCCCTTATAACTTTTGAAATAAAGGAGAGACTAATCTAAAGAAAAATATTTTTATGCGAACTACAGTATTTATCAAGACTTTTAACGCCAGTGTCCTGAACAAGATATTTTTTTTTTGTATGATATATTTTTCATAACCACAAATCATAATGTAACTTGTTAATTCATGTTATCGTTTATTGTACGAATGATAAAGTTATGTTAGTAAACATTCAGTCAAATATTACTTGCTACTATAGAGCCCTTCATGGGCGACTCGCACTAGGCTATTTTTCGCACTTCAATTATATAAAACAGTACCTGGTTGACCGTGCTTCGCTCCGTAGCGATTTTTGAAAGACTTTGGTTCTTCTATTCATCAATAGATGGCGTTAGTCGTCGGTTATGAAGAAAATTTATTATTAACTTGGAACCGAGCTTTTCTTGGACTTGGAACCTAAATAAATCGATTTCTTGACCCGAAAAACCCCTAATCTGTAAGTTTCAAGAAAATCGTTGTAGCCGTTTCCGAGATCTTGATTCTATATATATATATACAAGAATTGCTCGTTTAAAGGTATTAGATAATAATAATAAATATTCAACGAAGAGACATTCTGCGCTTTCAAAACAGAAACTCATCAATTACTCTGTCATAGAAACATTTTCCTACAAATACGGAGCAAGGAAGAGGACAAACTAGCCACTCAACAACAATTCTTATTTGGTGGAGCGTATATAACATGTCCAATTAATACAAAGGCTGGGCCTAGCCGGCACCACCACTCTGTAACTATTACCGACCTCTGTTTACCAAGGACCGCGAGTCTTTTGTTTACGCTTAATGGCTTAAATAAAACGGGTCAAATTCGTAAAACAGAACTCCGAAAATGTTTTAAATAGAACCTCAACAGCCAGCGATTCTGCACTTAATGCCTTCGTTACATGGTATACATTAGAACGCTTAGATACTCGCGTACAAAAGGACAACAAAGCGTGTATGTGTTAAAATAAGCAGCCCATAATCGCATTAAACTCTTGTCTTTTCACCTCTAGCTGTAGTCAATGGTGCGTCATTACAACTATAAAAGATAACAACTTTGTCAGGCCGATTTTCATTTGGCCGTTCATTTAATTTCCTGACCGAAACCCGGATTGCTACATTATTTTGTTTAAGTAGTAATTGAATTCTTTGAGAACCTTCTCTTCGGCGGAAATGAATCTCTGAGATGACCTCGGAGCCTATTCATTTTTTTTTTCAAATCAAAAATGTTCACCAATTAGCAAAAAACCTGTCGTAAAATGTTTTAAGATTTTAACAAATTCAAAGGAGATGTTGCAAAAATGTATGGACCTCCGGCCATGTATTGTACACAATATCATTAAACAGGCAAAATCAATATAAAAACGTTTTTACTGCATATTTTCACTTATTTAGCTTAGTTTGCAGTTACAAAACATTATTTGCTGTTAGAATTGCAACTCAAAACCAACATGGCGAATATGGTGGGCGATGTCATTTTGACATTTTCATTTTTTAAATTGTATTTTGATTATACAGTACTTGGAGAAAAAAGTAATATTTTCTAAATACTATCAAAATCGATTGATCCCAAGTGTCGGCTGTATCGCCGCCATGCTTAGCATAGTTGAAAATGATTAAATCGTTTGAATTAAATGTGGTTGTAACTCTAAAATATATTCTAAAATAAATTAATGGTATTTTTTTCGGATTCTTCTATAATTTACCCATTTTTTGAGGACGTGTACGAACCAGAGCCGAGCTCGCAACATCTCGTTTGTGGATTTCGATTTTAGCGTTATAAGTAGATGTTTTATTAACATTCGTTTTCATGCGTACTTGTTAGAATAATTTCTGTATTAAGACATCGAATGGTATTTTATAATGTTTGTCCTTATTTTCATGTTCATAGATGTTATAAAGCCTTGTTAAGCCATTCGTTTCTACTATTACTATTCCTACTTTGAGTAAAATATGATATTACATGCATATTTATAAGGTATTTTATTTTTAAAGAAAAATGGAAAGAAAAAATTGACTTCAGGCGAGACTCGAACTCGCGACCTACTGGGAATTTAGTCCAGCCGCTCTTCCAATTGAGCTACTGAAGCCCTGCCCCATTTGTCAAATCTTTCCTTCACATCTATTGCATTGCTTTATTGTAGCAGCAGCGCCATCTATTACCAACTATGCTAGTTAGGCAACCGATATAATAGACTTTTCAGTTTATTGAATATCGTAAAGAAGTCGCTTTTACCCTTAATAATTGTTTTTATATTATTTTGCATTAACACATGCTTGTGAAATATATTTTATTTTTAAAGAAAAATGGAAATAAAAAATTGACTTCAGGCGAGACTCGAACTCGCGACCTACTGGGAATCTAGTCCAGCCGCTCTTCCAATTGAGCTACTGAAACCCTGCCCGATTTGTCAAATGTATTTTTGTCCCAGTAGGTTGCGAGTTCGAGTCTCGCCTGAAGTCAATTTTTTCTTTTCATTTTTCTTTAAAAATAAAATATATTTCACAAGCATGTGTTAATGCAAAATAATATAAAAAACAAATGTTTATAAGGTATTCAATCGCATTATCAGACAGTCAATCAGGCATTATTCTCTATATATGGTACGTATTCGTTTTCAAATGTTATTTCCAATATCTTAAAGCAATATCTTAATAAATCCCATAAAACTCCAATGTTTTAACCGCGCGAGCACCTGCTCCCGCTTCAGGCGGGCTTTGAATGCAAAATTAGTCTTGTTTCTTTTTTACCACTTAGTAGAATATTGTCGATGTGAATAGAATTCAAAGGAAAATTGACGTTTTATGTCCTGCTTTTAATATCAAAGTCGATTATGATCGTTCGCAATAACTCGAAGGCGACGTTGATTTATAATAACAAATCGATTTGCAAATGGTTCGCTCGAGTACACTTTGTAACAGTTAAGAGTATTTTGCTTTCGACTATATTTTAGATAGTAATCCGAATTATATGTAAGATTCTCTTTATGTAAGGAAAGTAGCATATACATATATACATACTTTCCTTACCTAAAGAGAATCTTACATATAAATCGGATTACTATCTAAAATATAGTCGAAATATAGTTATGTAAGGAAAGTAGTCTCCACCAATCCGCATTGGAGCAGCGTGGTGGAGTAAGCTCCAGGCCTCCCCCTCAAAAAAAAAAAAAAAGGAGAGACTCGTGCCCAGCAGTGGGACGTATAATGGGTTGCCATTATTATTTATTAATATAAGGAAAGTAGCAAACAGACATGCAGTTCATATTGATGTTGAGTGATGATTGCTATACAAGACATCTACACAAAAACCAGATGTCAAAATGCGTTGCCACCCCTGACACCTAAGTTGTTATGTGCCTCTGATAATTGTTACGGAGCCATACGAGATGTAAAACTATTAATATTTCGTGGTTATGCCCACTACAATGATTGAGAATGGCAACCCATTATACGTCCCACTGCTGGGCACGAATTTCTCCCCTTTTTTGGGGGGGAAGCCTGGAGCTTACTTCACCACGCTGCTGCAATGCGGATTGGTGGAGGCTACAATGATTGTTATAACAATCATTATTTTACTACAATGATTGTTATAATAATATTATTATATATATACTACTCTTGGGTAATAGCCTCAAATCAAGTAAAGGACGATTAGCCGATAATAAACTTACAAACTATTAGTATTTATCTTAACAATTCAACTTAGCTGAGAGTTAGAAACTATTCTGACTAGTTTATTTTATAGATTTGTGTGTCTTCGAACTATAAAATAAAATCATGTGAATTTAATGTAAGTTATTGGAGAAATATGTATTTACTACTGCTATGCTGAGGTCTCAGATTCGATCTTTTAGCCGGAAAATAATATTGATTTCTTTTAATTACATAAGATTTAGAGACAATATGTCATCTTCAGAGTTTGATAACGTGCCATGTGAATGACAATGGGCTTGCTGCTTAATGCCAATAATACATGGTATAAATATAACCTTTAGCCAATCAACCTAAGCCTCAGTAGTCAATTGATAGTAGACTACTACAGCTACGCTGGGGACCTGGGTTCGATCTCGGGGTCAGTGGCTATGTAGTCAATTGAATGCAACTGTAATTTTTCCAATTACTGAGTTCTTCCAAGTGCTCTTGGGTGTGCTGGGTTTTTCCACGTTAATTTTGCAATTTTTTTATCTTTAGTTTCTACATCTAAAATGTTACCTTTTTCTTCATTTCCATTTTCGTCTCTGAAGACGATATTGCGTCCGCCAGTGCGTTTCCAAGACACGATGGGCTCGGGGACGCCGGTTGCGGTGCACCGAAGCTCCACCGAGCCCCCCTCTGGAGCACTTGCTTCGGAACCATCGTCATCAGCTATGTCGGGTGGTATTACAACTGACAGGTGCCCCATCTGGATAAAAACAAGTACTAAATGTATCTATAGGCTAAATCTTCAGATATTAGTAAGCTAGTATTTATTTCCTCAGTAGCCTGTAGGTTCTGGGTTCGATTCCGGGGCCGGGGATATCAGAGATATCGGTGTAAAATCCTTTATCTCTGGTTTTATTGGAATTTTTCCATTTTCTAGAAGTTGCCTAGTACTCGAAGTGTGGTAATGTGCCCGGAGATGTCAATAGGCTCGCCACCTGTTACGTGGGCCAAAACGTGAATCGTGGGTGTTTACATGACATGTATTCTTGAATGCATGCATTTACCTCTACCTATCTCTTTGGGTATTACAAGCGTGAAGTTACATACATGTATTTCGTTTAAAAAGCTTTTGATCGGGTCATATTTTTTTCTGATTTCTCGAGATTGTAGGCACCACCGCATTACCTAATCTATATGCCACTAAGTGGTAGTATTCAGCACATTCAGCACTATCGTGTTCCAGCTAGATGGTGTTGTATGGCTCCGCAATAACTATCACCGATGTAAAATATCTCAGACCTCAGGAGTGGCAAGTGTGGCAACGCATTTGCATATTGACCTCTGGTGGCTGCAGTTATCACTAACCATACACATGAACTGCACCCTTGTTTGCCACCATCATAACATAAAAAAACGATTTTATTCTGATCCAATACAATGAAAATATGCTTGTTGAAAACTTTGGCCCTTTCTATATGATTCTGTTAACTAGCACGCCGCTGTGCTTAGCAACGCGCATTGTATGCAAATGTTATAATCATATTTAATCATTCGATCAATGTTTTAGTTTCTGAGATACCTACTATAATATAATATGATAATATGACCAACACTTTGCAGAACCTAAGCTTGCAGCTTTCAGGTAAATATTCAGAGATACCAAATAAGCTTAGCTAAGAACGGAACTTTAAGGATTTTTTCAAGACCATCAATTTATTATTGCAAATTAATTTCTGCATAAATGCAATAACGCAGGATATTAAGCGTGGAGATTATGCCATATCCTATTTTTTATGTTATGGAAGTGGCAAACAAGCATGCAGTTCACATAGATGTTAAGTGAGCCTATAGACACCCACACAAAGACCAAGGTCAAAATGCAGATGCGTTACCACTCCTGAGGCCTAAGGTTTTATGACTCTGTGCTGGAAATTACAGGGCCGTACATTACCACCTGACCGGAACATGATAGTGCTGAACACTACCATTTAGCGGCAAGCATATTAGGTGCCTACGCTCGCGAGCGCCGTCACTGGAGCTCTACCACCAGTAGAAATCCTCCATCATATGATACAATTGGGAATCTTTGGTGGAAGCTTTTGTCCAGAGGTCGACGTATTTCGTATATTATTTAGGCGGAAATGTTGACGAAGATAAATCATTACAAACGATGCTCATGTTATTGAACTTTAAATTGATGTACCTAAAGTAAAAAGAATTTCATGTTTTTATCAGAAATACCGACATAACCTACTCGTAACAAGGTTAAAAAAGCGTAATGACGGTTGGTATCAGTCGTAACGAGAAACCAAGCACACCAAGCTTGTATAAATATCCATAACAAGCGGCCCGCCCCGTCTTCGTGTGGGTACAATGTTACCTACCCTCTCCTATTTATCTTAGCGTGACATTACATATCCTTAAGGTGACATTACATAACCTAAAGCCTTCCTCGATAAATGTAACAATGAAAGAATTATTCTCATCGGACCAGTAGTTCCTGAGTAAGCGCGTTCAAGCGAACAAACAAACAAACTATTCAGCTTTATAATATTAGCATACATAGTAAACCAAAACTTACAATAACCTAAAGTTATGTTCATGACGTTCAAACGTTAACAGAACCAATAATATTGCATTAATTTAGTACCAAGTTTGACCTGGGACATAGATAAAGTAGAGTGACCTCACTAATTAACGTTCTTAAGCCCGTGTGGAAAATAGGTAAATTCTACACTAAATTAGCGTCCGAAGCTGTAATATTACAAATTTAATACTTAAATGAAGCGCGCATGGCCTAGCGGCTGGTGTAGATCGTAAGCGATCTCCTCGGTTAAGCACTACGGGCGCGGTCGGGTAGTGTGATGGGTGACCGCTAGTGGCAAATTAAATGCGCGTTTCCGTGCTTCGGAGGGCACGTTAAGCCGTCGGTCCCGGTTGCTATCGATGGATAGCAGTCGTTAAACCTTGTCGGAGGCCTTATGCGCGGTTTGAAAACATCCGACAGTGGGTTGGCCACTAACCCACCCACCTCCACCAATCCGCATTCGAGCAGCGTGGTGGAGTAAGCTCCAGGCCTCCCCCAAAAAAGGGGAGAGACTCGTGCCCAGCAGTGGGACGTATAATGGGTTGCCATTATTATTATTTATAATACTTAAATGATTTAATTCCTATCAAACACAAGGTCATTTATATAACCAAGTTATTCCACTTCCTATTGTACCTACGTTATTGTATGGCTTTGTGATATAGGACATAAAGATTCTTAGTCTCCTTAAAAATTGTAATGCAGCGTCTATTTTTTCGCGTCAATTTTTTTTCCTGTATTCAGGCGGTTTCCGGCGGGAAGGATTTTTCAAGTTAACCCAGCCTTGTCGGAATATTCAGAGGTCAGAGAGAAAAGGGAACGGCCGAGCTGGTGCAAAGTCTATTTGTCGAAAAAGTGCATTTTCGAACGTTTAGGTTTTACGTTATATAACATTTCTAGCTAACCTGGCCGTCACTTTTGTAATTTGAAACATCCGTTACACATACCTATTTTAGTACCCATATTTAAAAAAAATCTGAATATTAAAAAAAAATTATGTAAAAGATATTTAATACATACATTTCAAATTCTATACCTACCTATCTGATAAAATAAAAACACCGCCTTACAAAAAACTAAATACACAAAAAACATTAAAAAGCGAAAAATCCCATCATCACATATTGACATGGTGGCAATGAGCCTCCCTATGAGGTATATAAATATACCCTTTCAAACAAAAAAAATATCCAAATCGGCACAGGCGTTTTCTAATTATCGGTGAATATATATAAAAAAAAAGATTCCGACGAATAGATAACCTCCTCCTTTTTTCCGAAGTCGGTTAAAAAAGACGACTAAACGACATCGATAAAGTGTAACACAACACTAAAAATGTAACTATCCATTCGCTTTAGTTTGTTTTTAGTAGTACTTGGACATAGAGCTATAAAAATTATGTAAGATACACGTGGCTCTGGTTTTAATGGGGGTCATTACGGGAACGCGTGTAGTTAGAACTTGATATAATAGGTTGGGCAAAAAGTCTTTTCGCATTATAGTATGTATGAACTTGTAATAAAATCTCTTTGGCTGTAGTATTTGTATCTGGCTGGTTTTGGTATATCATTGAATGTTAAAATTTTAAAGAACATAATTCCAAATTCAAATTAGGCAAATGTGTGATTTTCATTTGTTTTTCGTACTGTCAAGATGAAACTAATGAAGAAATTCGATACATTTTAAAATTTTACTACAAAAAAGGTAAAAATGCAACGCAAGCCGCGAAAAACATTTGCAATGTTTATGGACCTAGTGCAGTGTCTGTGAGAGTAGCACAAATTTGGTTTAAGCGTTTTCAATCCGGAAATTTTGATGTCAAAGATGCACCTCGCTCTGGTCGCCCTATTACGCAAAAACTACTTTTTTTTACTTTAAACTTTACTTTTTCAAAAATGGATGCCATTTTTGAAAAAGTGGAGCAAGATCGACATATAGTAGTTCCGACGTAGCTGAAAAACTGAGAATTGATCACAAAACAGTTTTGGCGCATTTGAAAAAAGCTGGGTACAAAAAAAAGCTCGATATTTGGGTACCTCACGAGCTCACTGAAAGAAACCTAATGAACCGTGTACTCATTTGTGATTCATTATTACGACGTAATGAAACCGAATCATTTTTGAAGAAGCTGATAACTGGTGATGAAAAGTGGATCACGTACGACAAGAACGTGCGAAAAAGGTCGTGGTCAAAGGCCGGTCAGGCTTCACAGACTGCGGCGAAACCCGGGTTAACTCGCAATATCGTCATGTCTCTGTGCTGTCCAAATAAATGTTTTCTTTTTTTTCTTTTCTTTTCTTTTCAATAAGGTGATGTTGTGTGTGTGGTGGGATTGGAAGGGCATTATTCATTATGAGCTATTACCACCAGGCAGGACTATCGATTCTGAACTCTACTGCGAACAACTGATGAGATTAAAGCAAGAAGTTGAGAGAAAGCGGCCGGAATTGATCAACAGAAGGGGTGTGGTGTTTCATCATGATAACGCTAGACCTCACACATCTATAGCCACTCAGCAAAAATTAAGAGAGTTTGGCTGGGAGGTGTTAATGCATCCGCCGTATAGTCCTGACCTTGCACCTTCAGATTTCCACCTGTTTCGGTCTCTTCAGAATTCTTTATGCAATGTTAGGTTAACATCACGAGAGGACTGCCTAATCCACTTGTCGCGGTATTTCGATGAGAAGTCCCAAAATTTGTATAGCAATGGGATCATGTCCCTACCTACAAGATGGCAAAAGGATATCGAACAAAATGGTACATACATACTTTAGTTAAATTTAAATAAACTATATTAAAAAATGTTTTGAATTATCTTAAAAAATGCGTAGAATTTTTTTCCCCAACCTATAGATAAAAGAACACAGTCATTACAGTATAGCGTCCGTGTACAGACTGCTTTAATTGTGTACAACGCGAAGTAAGCGGACACCGTCTTTCGCCTTAGTTTCCTAACGATGATATTCCAGTTGTAAATATGGTTTTATGATATGGATAGTGGTCTTGACTTTATCGGTTCTTGTTTCACAAAATTAGCTTTTATCATAGCTACTTTTTATAGTGTTTGTGATGAGCTATATAAAATAATTATAATGCATGTTGCATTACGCTGCAGAATGTTTTGTATTTCACGTGGGGATAATTATTTAACATAGATAATAGAAACAGTTCAGCGTCCGTATACAGACTGCCTTACTTGTGACAATCATGTTTCAGTTGTAATAATGTGCTTTTATATAGACAGTTGTTCCTTGAGTTTGTTGGTTCTTGATAAATTATTCAGAGCATTATCTCAGATAAAGTATGGCTAAGTCATTTGAATGTCTTATATGTGATGTAATGAGCTATTTACATGAAATCATTACAACTATTTGTTCAACTTTATAATAATACAACATGACTGTAATAAAAATTCTTTCTCGAATCTTTCAGAACCTATTATGACAATTTAGGTGAAATAAGAAATCCTAGAACTAAATAAAAATTAAATTAATTTTATTCATCGCCTTTCATACTGAAAAGAACAACTGTACTACAACGATAAAGTGTAACAACACAACACTAAAAATTAAACTAACCATTCGCTTCAGTTTATTTCCAGTAGCACTCGGACAAAGAGCTAGAAAAATTATATAACATACACGTGGCTCTGGTTGTAATGAAAGTCATTACCAGAACGCAAGTAGTTAGAACTAAATATAGACAAAGGAACACAGTCATTACGGTTCGACGTCCGTGTACAGACTGCCTTATTTGTGTACAACCCGAGGGAAGTGGACACTGTCTTTAGCCCTGGTTTCCTTATAGGATCATATTTTAGTTATACCTAAGTATGTGTTATGATATAGATATTTGTGTAGGCTACTTGTTTCTTGACGAGTGCTTTCACAAAATTTTATAATATTTAAGCACCTGTTATACAAAATTCAGCTGAAAAAGAATCCTCGAGCGATTTGAAAAAAAAAAGTCAGAACTTGATATAGACAAAAGAACAGTTCTTACAGAACAGCATCCGTGTACACACTGACTTACTTGTGTACAAGTAGTTTCCTCTAGTCGTTATAATGTGTTCTGATATAGATAGCTTGTTGTAATGTCTTGGAGTTATTGTATCTTGACTTCCTTAGGAGTACTTTAACAGCATAGCTGACGAGCCAGTCGGTCCAGCGGTGACACGACCGTTAGAACCGGCTAACGGGTTTGATCTTTGTACCGCGACAAATATTTGTATAGCCTAACAGATATTTGTTACGGATCTGAGTGTTTGTGTACGTGTTGTGTGTGACCTATGACACAGTTTAATACCAAGTATGGGACTATGAGTGTAATTTATTTATTTATTGTGTATCAAAGCTACATGAAATTATCACAATAATTATCTGTTGAACATACGTTTGAGTAAAATACACATCTTATCCGGGCATAGCTACTACTGAGTTCAGTAATCATGTTCAGACTGCCGTTTTTGTCCCCAGGGAAGCGAACATCGTTTCCTAACGACATGATATTATGTAGTTGTAATGAAATGTTACATTAAACTAACCTAGATAACTAAAAATGTTGGAGTTATTGATTCTTGAGGAACAATTTACTAAAATTATCTATACTAAGGGCAATCGGATACATTTCAAGCTTTGCGTGCTTTTCGACTTCAGGGAAATAATATATTGTATTATAATTTAACATCAAAAATATTTTCTGTGACCAACGCAGCGACACAGGTGATTACAATAATAAATTTATAGTATACTAGCCTGTGCCCGCGTTCGTCAGCGTGAGAATTTATAATTATTCAGTATCTACCCTGACAAAGTCGTGGGCGCAGCTAGTATTAAAGTAGCCTAAGTTACTCCCTATTACATCAGCTACCTGCCAGTGAAAGTCCCGTCAAAATCGGTCCAGCCGTTCCCAAGATTAGCCCCGCCAAACAGATAGACAGACAGACAAAAATTAAAAAAAAAATTGTTTTGGTATATGTACCGTGTATACATATATTATTATGCACTTAGTAAAAAGCGGTTATTTGAATATTACAAACAGATACTCAAATTTTATTTATTTGTATAGATTTGTAATTTATATTGTTCCCTTTTAACCATATCATTCATGATGCTAATCACTCCTTTGTCCTTTTCTATGAGTAATGCACAATGCAACTGACAGACATAAATAAGGGTGATAGAATAAAAATTTAACATTTTTTATCATAACATTTGTCGTTTTATTTGAAATATTCTTGAGTAGGTATTAATAACTGTGCCCCGCAGTTTTACTGCGTTTTTAAATTGTTTCCCGTCATGATGGCCCCTTAATGTGATCGCTCATTTGATGCATGGTGATTGCTGCGTGCCTAGCGTGATTTAGGTAGCTACAATATTACATATCTTTTGGGTAACTCCAAGATAAAAAATATTTTTTAATTAGCTCATTAAAATACACTAAATACAAACAAGTCAAGTGGAAAACCAGCATGCAGTTCACATTGATGTTAAGTGATGACTGCAGCCTATATACACCCACACAAAGACCAATGTCAAAATGCAGACGCGATACCACTCCTAAGGCCTAAGGTGTTATGCCTCTGTGCCAGAAATTATAGGGCCGTACACTACCACCTGACCGGAACACGATAGTGCTGAACACTACCATTCAGAGAAATAGATTTGGTAACGTAGTGGTGTCAGTGGTGGCTATACCATCGAGTTCCAACACTGTTATTCTACTGACTAACTGGACTTTAACTATAAAAGTTTATGCCGTTTTAAACTTCTAACGTGTACGGTATCCAAGCCTATCTTGATGATTGCTAATGTATGAGAATGTCCAAGGCAGATTCGATTCAATTATATAATGTAACGTTTGGTCTATCAGCCTATAGGACCAACTCTACCAATTTCACGTCGATCAACCGCTATAAACCACTCAACCTAAACCGATAACCATCCGTCCAGATGCATGATAGCCTCATGGTTTATAAATAAGTTGTCCCTAACACGGGTAGGGGTCCGTGAATGTTGCATGAAGACGTATTGTTGCCATTGCGGGGGCCGCGCCGGGGAGACTTTGACAAAATTCCGGGGACGCTCGGAGTGACGGCCCGTGGCGGGTATTTGTCAAGGGACCAGGTACATAAGCCGGTATAGGACGTTTGTATAGAGTATAAGAATCGTATTATATTCATATTAAGTATATATTATAATCTTGTTTGATAGTTGGGTATATGTGGAACTTCTCACTCACTCTCAATGTCTCATATTGTTATAGCTATCATTTGAAAACTATTATGAGACATGAACTTCAGGAAAGGCAATAGTTAAAAGGTTCAAGTCTCAATTACATACGGATATGAACCAATGGTATTTAGTTCAGTTAGATTTATGTATCAGATGCCAGCTAAATATTTTTAATGTCACATTTTAGCTCTTCTAAGAAACAAGACGGATTGATTATGTAAATCATTAAATAAAATACAGGATAGATCCATAAAAAAAATGCTTTTGGTTCTCATTACCTAGATTAAAAAAAAACAATTAAAAATGTAGATTACAATAAAATGTATCTTTATCCAGCACTCGGTTTCTTGAGAGCGACAAACGCATCGATCGCCGTCGCTTCGCTGTAACATGTTTGTAGAAAATCAGAGAATACACATCAGTAGAGGGACTTTGACAACATTCCTCGCGAGATACCACGAGTGAACGCGACAGAACGGTTCACATTCCCTTCACAAATATGCACAAGTTATCATTTTAGAAACATTTCCAACTAAAGCTTTATATTTAGAGTACAGGTTCATATCTCAATTATATTTAGATCTAAAGCAAAGGTATTTAGTCAGTATTATGCATCGGATGCTTACTGAACCATTTTTAATTAAATATTTAAAAACACCACACAGATTAATGTTGTAATGTTAATTGATTTAAAAAATAATATATATAATATACTAGCGGCCCGCCCCGGCTTCGCCCGCGCTGCTCTGCTCCTATTAGTCATAGCGTAATGTAAGCTATCCTATCTCTCAAGTTGGATCGAACTGCACATGGTGTGCGAATTTTATTATAATCGGTTAAGTGGTTTAGGAGTCCATTGAGGACAAACATTGTGACACGAGATTTATATATATTACTAGCGGCCCGCCCCGGCTTCGCCCGCGCTGCTCTACTCCTATTAGTCATAGCGTAATGTAAGCTATCCTATCTCTCAAGTTGGATCGAACTGCACATGGTGTGCGAATTTTATTATAATCGGTTGAGTGGTTTAAGAGTCCATTGAGGACAAACATTGTGACACGAGATTTATATATATTAAGATACTAGCTGACCCGGCAAACTTCGTATTGCCTCACTATGAAATAATGTGTCAAAGGTTTGATAGATACGGACTATTTGTATGGGAAAATGAAATTGTGGTTTTTACTATTTCTCTTCAATTTCTTAATATTTTCTTACCTTTTAAACCTTCTTTGGACTTCCAAAAATCATTCAAAACCAAAATTAGCCGAATAGGTCCAGCCGTTCTCGAGTTTAAGCGAGACAAACGAACAGCAATTGATTTATGTACATATATGATAATACTTACATACATATATTCAAATTAAATAATAATGTTTTGATCAATGAAGCACAAATAAGTAAAAAACAGGATTAATTTCACTGTATTATCTTCATTCATTATAATATGAATTTAATTTACACTTCAGTCTATGTAACACGTGGCCGGCTATGCTAACACCAAAAATTTAAAAAGTGGAAATAATTGAATTATACGGCATTTCGTTCACTACAAAATAAATTTAATTAATTTTATAGCGTCAACAACACGTGGTAATTATGCTGTTAAAATGTAGCTTATATGACCCGTTTGTAGATTTACCATAGCAGCGCCATCTATTGATTACTTACTCAACCCAGTCGAAAGGTATCGACATCTGTTAGAATCATTTGGAGTTAACAGATAATTGTGACTGTCAAATAATAATAGACAAATAATTAGCAATAAATTAAAATTGCGACTATAATTTGAGATTTAAACTATCCTATCTCTCAAGTTGGATCGAACTGCACATGGTGTGCGAATTTTATTATAATCGGTTAAGTGGTTTAGGAGTCCATTGAGGATAAACATTGTGACACGAGATTTATATAAATTAAGAAGATAATATAATATATTATAATACATTCTCGCACATAATATATTTCCGACAAACATATGTTAAAACTGCACATTTCGTTTGTAGTTACAGTGTAAAGTTTTATATCTTTAGACAGCTTGAAGTCACATGAATTATGCAAATTCCTGGTGCAGTCTGCGAACTGAGTGGATCGGAGATTTACATCGGGAAAGTGCAAGGCGGATCTACATTAAAAAGAAATATGTTGATATAACATTTTAACTTGGCTTGCATATGGGTACAATAATATCGGTTGAATTAATTTAATGGCATTTTAGTAGTTGAAGATCATTATTACGATGCCTAAGGTCATACATTGTACCTGAAAATATTGTAATATTCAATATTTCCAGTGGCATAATGTGCGACCAAAAAATCGTAAAATAAGCATAACTTTTTTAGAACTCTATACATCTCTGCCTACCCATCCTGGGAATCACAGGTGAAAAGCTAAGTTAAATTTATTCTAGTCTCGCCAAACATCGTGCGTCGAAGATTTTAATAAAATACGCAATCATGGATACTACGCAAGTCACGTTCGAATATTCAGGCCGCGTTATGACTAGGTACGATTCTTAGGCGGCATCAACAGGTAAGTGAGTCATTTGTTTCCCTCGCGAAATATTTCTCTTGAGTCAGGTCGTGACGTGAGGTGCAAGACGGGTTGCGGGAAAACTGAGCTCGGACGTGCCAAAACGTGACAACATTTTTATACGTCAACCGTAGTCTGGTCGTTCTTTTCGTGAGCGTGTTTTATGGCTCTTTCAACTCTTTCACTTTTTTGTTTTAGAACATAAAGTAACATAGCCATTATCTTCTAAAAATACTGATAAGACAGTACAGCTCACAGAGTTGTGGTGCTTGAGTGCGTGGACATCACCAAAGTGATACGTTAATGATAGTGTTCAATGGCGACGTGTTAAAGTTAGTTGTTCATTGTTTTTCACCGGTGGTACAGCTACTGTAAAGGATTTCGATGGTGTAGGCACCACAGTATTATCGAATCTACTTGCCGCTAAATGGCAGTATTCAGCGCTATAGTGGTCAGATGGTTTACTGCCCTATGATCTCTGGCACAGCGGCATAACATCTTAGTGCTCTGAAGTGACAATGCATCTACATTTAAATCTCTGGTTTTATTGTCATTCATGTGAACTGTAATACAATGAAACCTTTGATTTTATAAAGATAGCTATACTTTTTTACTGGTGGTAGAGGTCCATTGTAGGAACTCGAGGGCGTAGACACTACCGTATTACCTATTTATCTGATGCCAAATGGTAGTGTTCAGCGCTACAGTGCTCCGGTTAGATGGTAATGTATGGCCCCGTTATAACTTTCACAGAGACATCACAACTTAGCGTGTCAAGGGTTGGCAATGCGTCTGTTTTTCGAACTCTGGTTTGAGGCTACAGTCATCCCTTAACATCCTTGTAAACCGCCTGCTTGTTGGCTACCTTCATAAAAAGTCTATGCTCACCCTTACCTTACAAAGTGAGCTTCTTTTCACTTTTGTAACTTAAATTATCATTGATAAAACTTTTAGCCTTCAAACTGCAAAATCGCAAGTAAGCTAGAAGAAGAATCGAATTAAACCAGACTGTATCACATTAGCATACTTAATCTACAGTCTGCATTGACTCCGGAAGGAAAAGAGGAATAAAAATCGGATCTCTGCATCCGATTTCATTTCGCTTAAGAAAATAATGTGCGTGTTCCAATAATATAAAATGTGTAACGAAAATAGCACCGCATTTCTTTTCAAAAAGTATATTTTTATGTAATGAAGGTCGCAAACAACCATTCAGTTCACATTGATGTTAAGTGATGACTACAGCCTATAGACACCCGCAAAAAGATCAGAGGTCAAAATGCAGATGCGTTGCCATCCCTGAGACCCTAGTTGTTTTGTCTCTATGATAGTTATTACGGGGCCATACATTACCATCTAACCGGAACACAATAGTGCTGATAACACTACCATTTGGCGCCAGAGAGATTAGGTAAGGCGGTGGTGCCTACGCCCTCCAGCTCCTATACTGGAACACTACCACCAGTTTTTTTTAGTTTTTTTTATTTAAGTCGCTTGTCAAACTAAAGCGTACAAATCAATGCGACATTAACCTCAACTCATTACTATCTCTTTAGATTTTGTATTCTCTCTTACATTTAAGTAAATAAGATAGTAAATGTGTCACATATAACCACAGAATTATTTTTCTATATGCTTTGTATGAATACAACGCCCACAAAATGTATTTGATCAAAGTCCATAATACATACAATTTCTGTACATATGTAATCAGCGGACTGCCACGATATCTCGTTTGCAACGCGCTCTGATCAATTATTTGGATGCGAGATCGGTTGACAAATCAATGATCGATGACCGCTAACTGTTTATTATGATTTTTTTTTATCTGACCCCGTGTCAATGCCCTAAAAATGACATGTCTCATTTTAGAGAAAAAGATATTTACTTTTGAACGATATTTACTTTTAACTGGTGGTAGACACCACCGCATTACTTAATATACTTGCCGCTAAATGGTAGTGTTCAGCACTATCGTGTTCCAGTCAGGTGGTGATGTACGGCCTTGTAATTTCCGGTACAGAGGCATAACACCTTAGGCCTCAGAAGCGGTAACGCATATGCACTTTGACCTCTGGTCTTTGTATGGCTGTCTATAGGCTGCAGTCATCACTTAACATCAATGTGAACTGCATGCTTGTTTGCCACTTTCATTACATAAAAAAAAGAAATAACATTAATTATTACGAAAACTTTGTGTTGAATCATAAGAGTAAGTTTTTCGAACAATAAGTGCATGCACTTAATATCCATTTAACATGCAGTTTACAGGGATAGTAAGTGCTGACTACACCTACACAAAAATCAGAAGTAAAAATGCAGCTGCGTCACCACCCACAAAGGTCTCAGCCTTTGTTGTATGTCTCTGTCAGTTATTTTAAGTTTTTTAAGGTGGTCATTTAAAAGAAATAGTTTTAATATTCTAAGAGCCTGCGACGCCCAGACCTTCGTTATATTATAAAACCTGGAAATTCTTCTATATATGTCCCCTATACAGGTATAAGCAAAACCAAAATATACAACCTGGGTCGCGGTGGCTTTGGCAGGTAACAGGTAGTAAAGGTGAGTAAAATTGTGTTTCAAATTTGTGATAGTATAAAACTTAGTTTTCATATATTTTAATTTACAATCATATTAGAAACCGCCTCGTCTATTGGCGGACACTTTGGATATAATAATATGTACTAGCAGAACGTTCATTTCATTTTATATTTCAATATCTTCACCTATTTGGTACGTGTAGGTATCATTCTCATGTTATTTTTGTGTAACGAGGTATATAAAAAAGATGATCTTCTGCTAACTCCGGCGAGCAGCAATGGCGGGTGCCCCCCGGCGGGCTTTTAAAAGCTTATAGATGTCTAACATAGAAATTGGAGGACTAAGCCAATCCTTTGCTACTTCTGTGTATAATTTACAAGACCGTAGATCATTATCTACCGGAAAATAATAGTGCCAAGTACTGTTATTAGGGTTAGATAGAACTTACTCTATCAGTATCTTCAGCAACTTATCACTGACACAGGAACTCTTCCACCCATAAAAAAGTGCAAGTTAGTTTTAAACATTTTTGGAACGAAGTTCCTTAGGCAGGCCGAGTAAAGGCTTCGACTTATTCGTTCTCTCTCTCTCTCTCTCTCGACAGTGACAAGCCATGCGTCGCGCGCGACTGCTGTGTATGCGTACATTGTTTTGTTGTGTTCGTGTGTATGTAGTTTTAGTAATTTAAAAAAAAATCAATAGGATTGTGAAAGTGATTCATTAGAAGTTGAAGAGGAACTTCGTTCCAATCGGGTATCCCACATGTGACACCTCAGACAGTTTTTTTTTGTAATGAACAGTTTTAGCAAGAGTGAAGGACAGAAAATATTGGAATATACTCTTAATTCATGTCAAATTTAAGAGGCGAGCTATATATGCAACATGCCAACAATACACAATTTACATTAAAGTTTGCTAACGTACAAAGTAAATAATAAATTCTTGGCTACAACAAAAATACAGAGTCAGCGGCACGTGTACAGCACTCGATATAAAAATGTTGACACACTCAACCGTCGGTTTATCGCATCTTGGGGCGAGAAGTGGCAGGTCCTTATGAAAAAGCAAATACCTTTGCTTTGCCGCGCACCTGTAGCCCAACAAAAGAACGCTGAGTAATGCCTGTCGATTTTTCGACTAAGAAATAATTCACTTGTTGAATGTCTAGCTTCCCACTTGCCTTTCACGTTTATGTATTATTTATTTCACTTCGCCCGCTTTCCTTTTTTTCCCTACAAAAACAAGATTCAATAGATAAGCTAGCTATCGGTACAAGGTTATAAATTAGTGAATCATATTATTCCCACAAGCCAAAAGATAACCGTAAATCTCAGCTAAGCCTCGTGCGATATTCGACGGGAGAATGTAGCTTCTCGCTTTGTTTTGGCATTGTATTAGTAAGATAAAGGCCAAATAATTATGTAATAAGCGTGGGCGTAGCGGCTTCACATTTCACCGCCTGAAGGTAGATTCCTTCGAGTAGTCTGACAAATTCCACGAGTGCCGTAGCTAACTGCTTGCTACAACGTTAGTTGTGACATCACGAGGTAACTATGTGTCAAAGAATGTGTTTATGGTGCCATGAATGAAGCTCTTTAGCAACGACAGCATTCTTCGTGATGTCAATGGAGGTACGGCTTAATTCATTAATAAATTAGATTTTCTCCGCTGTTTACTTTATCACATTTTAGACGTTATACTCGTACTATGTGAATATGACAGAGAAACTGATGAATGATTCTTTACTTATCACATCACCCACGTTGTGATTATATTCTTTATTATATTATTATGACCATGCTTTTAACAATAATAAATTTGCTAATAAGCCTAAACTCAGGCAGAACAGTTTTCGTTATGAAATACTTTAGATACCATACCTGAGGTAAAGAAACGATTTATTATCAACTTGTGAATTGTGGAAATACTTTTGCTTCTCGAATTCCATTTACCTACGTTTTGCGTATCTTTGTGCGGAGTATCCAAACTTTTATTTCATTTAGAGAAATGTCCAAAGATGTAATAATAAATTGATAAATTTAACGTGATTTTATGTTTTAACGTTTCTTTTTATTAGATACACTTTCAATCATGGAAAGTATAAGTTTATTTTGTCGTAAAATATTATCCAAATATCAAAGTAAAGTTGTTAGCGCAGTAGATGAAATTGTCGTAAATGTTTCACGATCCGAATTTAAAAATGAACTGTAAAATTTTTATGTATTTGAAACTTAGAAAATTAAAAATATAACGAAAACGGGCATTTATGGGAACAGATGGTCACCGATTTAGGCGCTGTAAACATTCGCAAACGGACTTTAATCCCGGTCATAAAAGTAATCCGCTCATAAAGTCACGCGACGATGGACAACATAAGGGTAGGGATTTTCTCGCACAAAGATTTCGAAGTAATTAAGATAAAATGCCAGGAGTTTTATACGTAACCGGAGCCAGCTCTACTCGTTTTTCAACGCTCATACCGAGTTAATCCTCCAGTATGCAATAAAGCTGCTAAAGTATTTGTGTTCCAAGCGAAATTACCCATATTGAAAATACCCTTCAGCGCTAACAGCCGGCTAGAGGCTTATTTAAACATATCCGTATATTATAAAGATTCACATAAACATACGAATTGCTTTAGAGCAAACTAACAACTTATGTTATATATCCAAATACCGAGCCTCGACGAGCCGCTAAATACTTACTCAAATTCAATACAATCCACTAGATTTCCGAAAGGAGTTGGCCGTATTGATTTGCAATCATTATAAGATTGTCTTGTTTGAATTTATTGGAAAATATTTGTGATTAAGATTAGATTGTTAGTCAGTTTGGGTTGTTGTTTAATAATTTTATTTAACTGCCTTAGTCTTGGTTTCGTCCTGGGTTTAATAACCCGATCGAAAATAAGTGCTAATGGGATTTTTCTATCTTTTGGAAATTTTGAAAAAATCCAGTACCTCCTTTGGAGATTGATAACGTGCCTGGTACTAGGATGGGTTTTTTTCATGATATGATGTCGTATCTTAAATGTTTTATCAACAAATTCTATGATTTCAAGAAATTGTTCGTACTGGCCTCTAATAACATGGTTCAATACGTAACCAGTGAATTGTGGGTGTTTGAATATATCCTTGAATGCATGCATTTATTTCTGCCTAACTTTTTGGTAAACATAGGACGTTACGTAGGCTGTTTGCTTATCAATAAATGGTAGTTTGAAATATTGGCGTATCGTGGCTTATTTACAATGCGTAGCGCGGCCTCGAAACGAGAAAAAGGGTTGGAAAAAGATCGTCTATCACCGCCTCTGTCAACAGGGCCTGCCATCAATGCCGCAAAAACAATTAGTAGGTCAATATTTATTTGATTGCTCGAGCCGACCGAGTAGGACATTGACACGAGTGGTATGATCCCTTTGGCAATATGCACGAGTATTGAAGATTATGGAGTTGACGTGATTTTTTGTTTCTTTTATTATTCGATAATTTTAATAATAATAATTACCCGGAAAGGATCTTATGTTGTGTTGTTGTATTTTAATTTCCAAATCTTTATTTTTTAATTACTGGATCTTTATACGTAGGTGTGTCACTTTAGAGATAGCACAAGTTCTTTTCGAACAAGCGATTTCGTATGCGCGCATAATTTCCATTCCTTTAAAAAATGCGCAAAATCTACTTTAAGTGCTCCTCAAGTGGCAGATAGGTTAGGTAATATGGGGTGCTTATACTTTCGAGCATCGAAACATGAAACCCTACCACCAGTAAAGTAGGTGTATGTACCTAAGGACAGTTATATAACAACAAATACACCTATATGTGTATACATATAATCGTTTCCCCGCAAAAAAAAATTGTTATTATGTCATCTTAAAATGAAGGTTCGTTTCTTTATTTTATAAATAAGTGCATATACCTAAGTGTGAAAAAAATACGTAAGTACTTATTTTATTTTTCGCATTATCACATACAATTTTTTTCTGTAAAGTTTTAGAAGGCTCTCGATGCAAAAGGCTGAAGTCATGAATAACTAGTGGCCTCAACATAAATGGCACTTCTGAGGCCTAAGCTGTTTTTCTTTGCACAAGTCATAACAGGGCTCGAAATCTAAATATAATAGGACACATGAAGCAGCTATGCATTGCTCTCCTCTTCAATGTTAATTAACACAAAGAGCAAACTGTTCTTTTCTAAAAGATACAACATTTAACTTCACAAATTACTTAAGAAATTTGAGTTAGCAACATAAACAATGAACATAATCAAATTAATCTTAACCTCTAGTCTGTCAGCGATTCAGAAGGCATTTCATTGGGGAGTTCAATCTTAAGGAAGATATCAATGATATTTTCTGGGAAGAAAAGTTATATTAAATTTATACTACGCTTATAGAAAATTTTTCTGTGATGATATCTGATTTTATTATGCCGTTCACCAAAAATTTGTGAGGAAATATAAAAAAAACGCGAGAGTGAAAGGGATAGCAATGAATTTGAGATTGACTAATGTTAAAGTATGTAACTTTTGAATTCTACGCCTGGCAACACAGCCCGCCATTGATATACTTTCGGTTTCTTTTTACCTATCAACTCTGCATTTTACATATTAGTAGAAATAAAATTGATTAAGTTAATTTGGAAGTTGTGATTTGCCTTAACCCATCAAATACTTACCTCCTGTGCTTAAATTTAAAGTGCCACAAATATTTTAACTTCTTTTCTCTCCTATGACATCATTGCAAAAACTCATTACTTTATTGCGGAAGCGCGCATGGCCCCGCGGCTGGTGTAGATAGGAAGCGATCTACTCGGTTAAGCGATACGACCGGTCGGGTGTGTGATGGGTGACCGCTAGTGGCAAATTAAAATGCGCGTTTCCGTGCTTCGAAGGGAACGTTAAGCCGTCGGTTGCTATCGATATATAGCAGTCGTAAAACCTTGTCAGAGGCCTTATGGGTGGTTTGAAAACATCCGACAGCGGGTTGGCTACTAACCCGTATCTTCATCAACCCGCATTTTAGTAGCGTGGTAAAGTAAGCTCCAGGCTTTCTCCCAAAAAAGGATGAGAGACTCGTGCCCAGCAGTGGGACGTATAATGGGTTGCTATTATTATTAGGTACTTTATTGAAATCGAAACATAATATCAATAAGCTTGAGATTAAATCACAAAACACATAACAAGATGATACAGAAAACTATATTAATAGCCACTCTGTAACATACTTTCGAAGCAAACATGTAACATCAGAAACAAAAGTTCATAACGACTCGGAAGGCCGGGCGGCTCGGCGGGCGGCGGTCATGTTTCCAAGGAATATTCTCACACAATTTGTACTCATGTGAAAAGAATGTTAATTATCTTTTCTCCCTTTTGATGAAGACTGTACATTCCTAAAACGAACAGTATAATATATACGAGAAAAGTGTAGTCATTTCACTGAAATTCTTGATTGACGAGTAATTATAACGTCGGATCGTGTGCGAAACTTAATCCTCGTACTGATTCTGTATTTATATTTTCTTTATGTATAGGTAACCGTCTGGGTATTATTATTTATTCCATTTAACATCTTACACTCCCAACTTTTCGGTGTATTTTTTACTGAGATTAAAATATATAGTAGTAGGTAAGAGGTAATTATGCGTGAATATAAGCAAATGCAGGCAGTGATTTCTGCATAATTGAGGTTATGAATCAAACTTTTTACTGGTGGTAGAGCTCCAGTGACGGAGCTCGCGGGCGTAGGCACCACCGCATTACCTAATATACTTGCCGCTAAATGGTAGTGTTCAACATTATCGTGTTCCGGTCAGGTGGTAATGTACGGCCCTGTAATTTCCGGCACTGAGGCATAAGACCTTAGGCCTCAGGAGTGGTAACGCATCTGCATTTTGACCTTGGTCTTTGTGTGGGTGTCTATAGGCTGCAGTCATCACTTAACATCAATGTGAACTGCATGCTTGTTTACCACTTCCATTACATATAAAAAAAAAAAAAAAAAAAACTTTTATACATTAGGAGACGAATATCTTTACAATTAAGTAAATTAAAATAATATTTATATTCACGTAGTTTGTGGATATTGAATTCTCATGCAATCGAATCAATACTATTTGGCTTGTAATAATTTATTTATTTATACTTATAGTACGCGGACTGGCAATCGTATCGGCGGCAGTTTTATCGTGGGACGCTGCTGCCCATTTCTCGTTACTGCATTTACCGCCGCTTATTGAAATGACCGCCATTGCTCAGTTGCAGTCGAATTCTCGTCCACTAGTGGGCGGTAGGGTCGTCACGTCACGACGCCACCAATTACATGGGACAAAAATGTAATCGGCAGATTGTAGGAGTTTGCATGTAGTATGTTAAATGCGCATTCACCTCTGCTCACCCGGAGAATACAGACGTGAAATTAAGTTTATGTGAAATCTCAAAATAAAGTATGATCACACTTTAATAAAGTGTATACTTTACTATCAACACCCTGAACACTTAAAAACGGTAATATTTAAATTATGTACTGAGCTTAAAAGATTAAAACAGCTATGCGAATGACGCAAAAAAAGTTTTTCTCGCTCTGACAAATGAGTAGCACAATTTTAGTGCAGTTGCCTCGTTGAGTTTTTCTCATTCACTCCGAATTTTAATGTTCGTTTGCAAAACAAACTTATAATAAGTATTGAAAACAACTGTAGCTGTTAGATCTGTGATATCTATCTTTATCTATACCTAATTAAGATAATTCAAAATATTCTCAACATTAAAAAATCTGGCCATACGTGTGTCGTGCGTTTTACCATCTTGAAGTTCATCACAATCAGCTTAACAGTATGATCGTAAAGCATCACAAACAGTGTTACTTTCATATTAGAGAAATAATGTTAAAAATCGCAGATCTTTGACATATACAATACGATACCACAATTAATACGTTCGTTTTCTTTAGACTGTGACGATACTATGGTACGGGAAAATTAAATTGTTGATTTTATTATCTTATTTACTATTTCCTAAAGTTTTCTGAACTTTTAAACCTTTCTGAGACTTTTACAAAATTTTAAAGTTTAAAGTTAGCCAAATCGGTTCAACCGTTCCCGATTTTTAGCGAGACAAACGTATGTAATTTAATTATATTTCTAAAAAGAGTATACCTTTGACAAAGTCATTATAAAGAGAGATAATTTAAGTTAACTGCCTCGGTAGCCTAGTGGTAGCAGGCCACTACTACTACGCTGAGGTCCTGGGTTCGATTCCCGGGTAGGGGGTTATCAGAGATAATGGTGTAAAGTCCTTTATCTCCGGTTCTATTGAGATTTTTCTATTTTCTGGAAATTTCCCAGTACCTCGAAGTTTGGTAATGTGCCCCGAGATGTCAACAGGCTCGCCACCTGTTACATGGGCCAAAACGTAACCGGCGAATCGTGGGTGTTTGTATGATTGAATGCATGCATTTACCTCTGCCTGCCCATTCGGGGATTACAGGCGTGAAGTTACGTATAATTTAAGTTAATATAAATTATAGCTATGGTTCAGTGTCACATGAGCGTACTTCCAGACAAGATGCTCATACAAAATCCAAGTAGATATACTGTTAATAATGTTATTTCCTTTTCATAAATCACTCTCGAAATTAAAACCTCGAAACAAGCAGACATAAAAATTCAGCCGGCAATTCCTATTAAAGATAACTCTAATGCTTTCAAACTCAAGTTCGCAAACTGCGTCGCTTGTCCACATAATTGCTGTATAAAAACTAAACAGTGTAATAAAAGCATTTACAAAGCAGCATGCGGCTTTTGCACGCCCACGGAGCACCACAAAACGGTAACACCTAACATTACTGTCACGGGTACCATTTCGAAAGTTGTTTCAGTCTCATGAAGATGTCGCGGCAGCATTCCTCGTCCCCTTTGGCAAGCGCATGCATTCCTCGACTTGCCAAAATTCCAGCGACCCCTGGCCTCTACATTGTTACAGTACACCGCAAAGGTAAATAACTTAATAAGTGTCAATGTAATGGCACGTACCTCTCCGACGGTCGGGATCTGGGTCGGCGAGGTCACAAGTAAACCAGCTTTTAGGCAACTTCCAACTTAAATGGGTGTATGACGGTAAGTACCTTCAAGTTGTGGACAGGGGTAATGTTTGATAAGGAAATGGTTCAAATTACATCGGTTTATCACTTGTGACCATTTATTTTGAATAGTTAAATATTTTAAAACATTTTGAATCATTTTTTCGTAAGATTGTAATAAATTTGTAGTTTTACAATGACCAGCACAGAGACCTAAAATTTTCGCTGCAAGTATAGCTATGCATCTATTTCAGAATCTTTTATGTAAGTCAAAAAGTTGGGTTAAATACATATGTTTATTATCAATGCAGTGTAAATATCCGTTATCTACTTTTACTCACACAAAAGACATTAGCCATTCAACATCCTTCACACGTTTTTTCATTTCTTTATTATGCATGTACGAGTATGTTACTCCATTCAATCCTTAAACTTCTAGCAAATTTATCAGCGAAGTGTATAAAGTCGGATACAATAAAATCATTAAGTTTCGTAAGTTTGGCGTCTACTTCGAAAATCTTACAATTTGATCCGCTTATAAAATTACGTCGCCTTAAAATAAACGGCGAGAAATATGCTAAACAATTATTTTGGTACGAATTATACTCTGAACATTTATTTTCTGTCGTTTTCAGAAATACGGTCTTAGAATGTATAGTTTTTTTTCTCCAGCTCTCATCGACATTATTTCAGCGCGTGGCTCTTATTTCTAAGCGCGAGTATCCAAAGGTCAAAGATTCGAATTTTAATTTCCGTTTTCCTTTATTTCTTCGTATTTCACACGTAAATGTAATCGCAAAAAAAAGATACGAGTTACCTTTTTAAGATCACATGATTTATTTATTATCATTTATTTGTATATGTACCTATATTTAATGCAATTTTCCATTAAGGAACCTTCTACCTATTCAAAAACTACGAGTATAAAGGCCAGTAGCTTCAGCAATATAAATCAATTTTTGCTCAACATTATCCGACATTTTCTCTTTGAACCTCATGGTTTTTCGTCTGCAAAAAATATATCGGCCTCACATATTGCGCGAGTAATTAATCCTGTCAATATATAATAATTTATTAACCGATTAAATTGTCTGCCATAAATAGGCCCGTTAAAAAAAATCAATTTACACTGTATTTCAGTGAAAACATCCAGTACTCTTAGTATTTACACACAACATATTTTTTCACACATCAAATAATAGATGCTGATTATGTAAATGTTGCTGAATGAAGATTCACTCTTTTTAAAGAACGATATTTTGATATTTGATAAAATACTTATTTCAAACGTCGAAATTTAACGGGAGTTAATTATCCACGTGTGTCCAAAATACTTTAAAACTTTCATCATCATTTGTCTAGTAGTTTTTGAAGCTTTGTTTTCAGACATTAATATTTTTATTTATACAGCATTCGTTATTATCATCAACTGCTTACAGTCAATTTCTCTTACAAAAGTTACCGGGGGATAAATGATATTATGGCGCTTTGCATGCCTCAGTATAATTTTTTTCAGTATCAAGTTTGTTGTTATTCTATGTGATTTTTTTATGTAATGGAAGTGGCAAACAAGCATGCAGTTTACATTGATGTTAAGTTATGACTGTAGCCTATAGACACTAACACAAAGACCAAGATCAAAATGCAGATGCGTTAATACTCCTGAGGCCTAAGGTGTTATGCCTCTGTACCGGAAATTACAGAGCCGTACATTGCCACCTGACCGGAACACGATAGTGCTAAACACTACCATTTAGCGGCAAGTAAGTATGTTAGGTAATGCGGTGACGGTGGTGCCTACGCCCGCGAGCTCCGTCACTGGAGCTCTACCACCAGTAAAAGTGATTCATCACATAATAACAAATAAGTTTGCCGTTCTCATATAGTCATTTGGATCCTTTTTGTTTTTTATGTAAGGAATGTGGCAAACAAGCACTAAAGCTCACATTTATGTTAAGCGATGGCTGCAGCCTAACATTTACACAAAAACCAGAGATTAAAATGCAAATGCGTCGCCACCTCTGAGGTTATGCCACCTATGTTGTTATAACTCTGTGATAGTTATTACGAGGTTATACATTACCCAAAACGGAACACGATAGTACTGAACACTTTCACTTGGCGACAGACAGATTAATACGCATATGCTATATTATATACGAGTATATTATCATTGATGTAAAGATTATAATGTAATACATAAATCACAAAGTAATAAATATTAAATGAAAAAAAAAACAATATCGCTTATCAAATGAAATCTGTTTACTTTTCAAAAAAGTGAGGATTAATAAATTCTTCTGTGGTTATCAAATATCTTCAGGTATTGTATACGTTTGCGTTTCGTTTGAAGTTCGAATTTATAAAGTAAAAGTGCCTAAGTCAAATAATCTTATAATGAAATTGTTTTAGAGATATTTTGGACTAGATTATGAACAGTAAAGTTGTTGATATTTATGAAGGTAAGATTCAAATGTTTATGTTAACAGTTTTTTATCGTAGATAGTTGATATCTGGACAACAGTTTATCTTTTTGAAAGCAAGATTGATGCACTAACTTGTCAAGCTGTAATTCCAAACCACGTACCTAATATAAGTTAAACTATCGTTACATATCATATCACTCTTTATTGATATTTCTGACAATTTACAAAATTTGGATCGTATGATCGAAGTAATGAAAACATCCTGTCATGAAATGAAAACTCCACACAGAATAGACAGATACGATAACAACAATTTGATTTAATTTTGACAAGATGAACGGGTAAATCTAGAAGAAAAAAAACAAGTTGGAAATATAAAGTTAAAGTAGTTTTCAATTCTATGACTGAGCAACATAATTTCTTATCTGCACTAATATTATAAAGAGAAAAACTTCGTTTGTTTGGTTGTATTGAATAGGCTCAAAAACTGCTGGACCAATTTCAAAAAATCTTTCACCATCCGAAAGCTACATTATTCACGAGTAACATAGGCTATATTTTATTTTGTAAAAAATAGGGTTCCGTAAGGTATTTGGGTTTTTCGGACACAAAGTGTAAAAATAATAAACCAGAAAAGTTACCCGTGCGAAACCGGGGCGCGTCGCTAGTAGGTATATAAAATGAAATGTTATGAACCGTGTTATAAAATGTATGGCTATGACTTAGATAAATTAAGTTAGCAGTCATATTCTATTGCGTTTGTTATCAAAGTAAACATAAGAGATTTTGCAAAAGTAGCGACAACTTAAGCATTTCCTGAAAATCCTCACCGCGATCAATATAATTTTACGTACATTATCAACCACATAGTTCCTCAAGATGCTGATAATTATTATCTCACCCATAATTCTAAATTCATATACATACCCAACTTTTATAATAGAAACATGGATTAAATTCTGCGATTACAATACAGAAATCAATCGAGGATCACCGATTACGATTATCGGCTCGTTTGAAATGCGATTTCATCCGCAGGTCTCGAACGCACAAGCTGCCGATTGGAAAATATAAATTTTAATACGAGCCATGACCAGCTCGGTCCGAACGTCAGTCACATGGAAACAGATCGTGATCGCTGTATATTACTGATAAGCAATTCATGTCCTAATTATACTAATGCGATTATCGCTGTTTAATGTGGCTTTTTGGACGTGAGCTTTCTCTAAAACCCGTCGGTTGTCTGAGAATCTATGTGAGTAACGACAGACATTAAAATAGAACAAACAATGTGGGTATATTGAGGCCTAACCCCCTTATTCATAAACGTATTTTAGCTAAAGTGTTGCTAATCTCTCCTTTGTCTTTTTATATCGAGCACATTTGACAATGCAACTGACAAAGACAAAGCATTCTATAGCTAACACGTATCTAATGTACGCTTATGAATAAGGGGGTAAATGTTTAACACAACAGGCTCGCTGTCTTCGTAGAAATTTTATATACCTTAATACACTATTTTTAAACATTAGTTCCATAATTAGTTCTTCTCAAATTTAATTTGTAAATTTGATATGGAACCCTTCACTTTTATAATAGAAATATTAATGAATTTCTCCGTTTACAAAACATAAATCAATCGAGGATGACCGATAACGATTATTTCGGCTTGTTTGAAACGCGATTTCATCTGCAGGTCTCAAACGCAAGCTTCCGATTGGAATCGATTCCACAAATTTTAATATTAGCCATGATCGCCGCACCGCGCTGGGTCGGTACGTACGCCAGTAGCGTGGAATCAGATCGTGATTGCTGTTTATTATCGATAAACAATTGATGTCCTAATTAAACTGATGCTATTGCGATCGTCTGAGAATGTCTGACATTAATCAGAGAAAGTTCACGTCGAAAAAGGCACATTAAACACTGATAACCGCATGAGTTTAATTAGAGCATTTTTTTTATGTAATGGAAGTAGCAAACAAGCATGCAGTTCACATTGATATTAAGTGATGACTGCAGCCTATAGATACCCATACAAAGACCAAGGTTAAAATGCAGATGCGTTACCACTTCTGAGACCTAAGGTGTTATACCTCTGTGCCGAAAATTTAGACACTAACATTTAGCGGCAAATATATTAGGTAGGTAATTAGGAAATTGTTTATCAATCATTAAAATTGAAGAAACTCTGTAGGTACTTATAAAGAAAAATGGCAAGAAAAATTAAACTTCAGGCGGGACTTGAACCTGCGACCACTGGGATCTCCTGCCGCTCTTCCAACTGAGCTTCTGAACTTTAAATGTTAAGCGCAACATGGTCGCTGTCTGGGCTATAATTTCTCCGTTCATAAAACATAAATCAATCAAGGATCACCGATAACAGCTAGCGGCTCGTATGAAACGCATTTCATTTGCAGGTCTCAAACGCAAGCTTCCGATTGGAATCGATTGCATAAATTTTAATATTAGCCATCACCGACGGCTCGGTTCGAACGCCAATCGCGTGCAATCAGGATCGCTGTTTCTTATTGATAAGGTGATAAACAAATGATGTTCTTATGTAATAAAAGCGGTTATCTACGATTATATATATTTATAGATATTTTCATTGAACTGCTGGTAGAGCTCTAGTGACGGAGATCGCGGGCGTAGGCACCACCGCATTACCTAATATACTTGCCTCTGAATGGTAGTATTCAACACTATCGTGTTCCGGTCAGGTGATATGAATCGATTGCATGTGCATATTATTATTAGCCATGACCGCCGGCTGTGTCTGATCGCCAGTCGCATGGAAACAGATCATGATTGCTGTTTACCACTGTTAAGCAATTGATGTTCTTAATTTAAGGATGCCATATTCAATGTTCATTTTCGAAAGTGGATTTTTTCATAGACCCATCGGACGTCTGAGAAATTCATTGAGTATCTGACATAAAAGTGGAATAAACATGGGTTAAAACGTCTATGATATTGCAAAACCAGAACCAACCAGGCTCATTGCTTACCTAGGGACTTGATGTAGTTTATAATATTATACATAACTAGTTCCTCAAGACATTAATATTCATGATTGATAATTAGCTCTCCTCAAATGTATACATAATCTGATATAAATCCCCTACATTTATAATAGACACGTTCATTAATTTCTCTGGTAACAATACATAAATCAATCCGGGATCGGCTCGTTTGAAACGCGATTTCATCTGCAGATCTCGAACGCAAGCTGCCGATTGGAATCGATTGCATAAATTTTAATATTAGCCATTGCCGCCGGCTCTGTCTGAACGCCAGTCACGAAGAATCAGATCGTGGTCGCTGTTTTGTTTATTACCTACTGATATTCTTTGATGATTTAATTGAATGGAAACAATCATCCGCTTTTTATGTATGTACTTACGTTTTTTTATTTTTTAGATGTGAACTTTCTCATTTACGATGGCCTCATAATTTTGCAGAGAACTAGTAGAAGAAAAACGGCATATTGGTTAAAACCGAGATGTTAAACGCACCAGGCTCAGAGCCACCTAGGAATTTGTCGTCATGTATTTATACCTATATGTATTCAATTCTTCAATCTACTGATAATTATATTTCGTTCTATAATCAGCTTTATTAAATTTGTACATAATTTCATAAATATAATATAAAGATAAATCCCTTATTTCTATAAAACAAAATATTATTTGATTTCTCCGATTACAAAACATAAATCAATACGGGATCGCCGATAACGATTATCAGCTCATTTGAAACGCGATTTCATCTGCAGGTCGCGAACGCAAGCTGCTGATTGGAAACGATTGCATAAATTTTAATATTAGCCATAGCCGCCGGCTTTGTCCGAACACCAGTCGCGTGGAAACAGATCGTGATTGCTGTTTATTATTGATAAGCAATTGATGTTCGAATTAACCGATGCAATTTTACGTTTTCTATAAACCTTTTTGATATGGAATTTCTCATGAGTACCCGACATCTGAAGAATATCGAATTCAAATACCTATATTTGATATCTACTAACTAATATGCCGGATAAAAGTTGATATGCAATTCAAGTGAATCGCATATGAGACGATGAGCATCCGTCTTCCGTATTTGTTTATTATCTAGGTAAGTACCGAAGTAATGAACAAATACGAAACCTCATCGTTTTGTATCATATGAACAACTTATATGTAAATGTTCGTACTTGTTAACTTTTAATCAACGTGAGACTGATAACTTAAGCAAAGAAACACCTATAATTGTATTACTAACCGAGTTCAAATAAATATTACTACGTTAAGAAAAACCGACTTCAAAACTGAAAAGGAAAAAAAATAAAGATTTAATTGTAATTATAAACGACCTATTATTTATATGTGCTATTTACTTATAGGTTTGAATTCGGTGCCTAGCCAAAATCACTAAAGTAGGCATTTCTTGTATTAAAACGTAACTTCACGCCTGTAAACCCGAAGGGGTAGGCAGAGGTAAATGCATGAATTCAAGCATACATATGCAAACACCCACGATTCGCCGGTTACGTTTTGTTCAGTGTATTAATTTGCTCGTTTTCTTATATATTTAAGTGATTAAAATATAATTATTTGCTTAAGGCTTGGCACCGACTTCAAACCGTTAGGTAAATAGCACATATAAATAATAGGTAGTTTAAAATTACAATTAAATCTTTAATATTTTTTCTTTTTCAGTTTTGAAGTCGGTTTTTCTTTACGTAGTTATATTTATTTTCTTTCTGTATAACTAAAAGCCGTAAGATCATCTTGGCGACAATATATCCACGACAACACGTGACTTATCAAATCTTTAAGTTAGTACTTAGAACCTTAATCTTCTAGTTTCTTAATATTAATCGATATTTTCTTAATATATATCCAATACACGAAGATTGTCTTATACAATAATATGAATAAGGACTTCAACTCACCTGACTCATCATCGGATCGGTGTTGATCTGGCACATATATGTACCAGAATCCTTGGGCTCTACATTGCTGATGTACAGCTTCCATGTGTTGTGGCCGTTGTGTGTGACCGATAGTCGGGGGTTGAGAGTCACCATGTGTGTGTGTATCGCTAATATTGTCTTCGTGTCCGATTTTATCCATGCCACCTAAAACGTATTACAGTTTATTACAATAAACTGAAAAAATTGAAGAAAATTAAGCCTATTTCAAAATTAGCAACAGCATAGGACTAAATTAAGAGTATGCAGTGAACTAACAAAGAAAGAAAAGCACTTTATTGATTAACCAAACAATATTTTTCACGACAACTTAATATTTTTGTCTTGATTCCTTGAAGATTTTTTTAGTAATTTTTATTTTTGTATGTTCAATATAATAAGCACTGATGATATTTCACTAAGTCTACCTAATTAATATTCTTTTAATATAAAATTCAGAAGTGGAATTAATGAAATCATCTGAATAGATGAAAATGATAAAACATCCTGGACATGATCGGTACAAATTCGCTCGGATTCCATATTTAGAATCAAGCTCCGGCTTTTACGGATATAATAGCTATTTTTACTTCTCCGATAGCAACATTCAGAGATCCTTTATAGTAGGTAGGTAGTAAGTTACTGTTGCCCCAATAACCTAAAAACTTTCAGCACTAGAGCTTCTCCTAAAATAACCTTGGGTTTTAATAAAATTCTAACTTATACATGGTGAAATATGAGTGACTGTTTTCTCACGACAAAACTATTTGCCTCATCAAAATTTAAATATTATTTTAAAATAATAAGTTTACAAACCTTCCGATATAGCATTACTAATTAAAAAAAATATTATATAACGACTAGCTTTTGCCCGCGACTTCGTTCGCGTGGACTTCAGGTTCGTTCCGTCTAGTCTAGTAATAACTAAGCACTCTCAGCGATGAGCCACTTCTTCCCCACCGCACCTACCCCGCTCCCCCCACGCCCCATTCGCCTGGCGCCGCTGCCGGTATTTATCACCGAAACGGTATTTATCGCCGAAATTGCTATGACTCTGCATTTTAAATCTGTGATATCTTCGAAAATATTTATTTAATTTACATGCTGTAAAAAGCCATATTGATCTTTATTAAATGCACAATGTATTTAAGATACATAATTGGATAAGGATTAATACTGTATTGCTTAAACTCGCTTCGTAAATAAGCCATTATTTCTCGTACAAAGTAAAGGATAAAAAATGGTTATTGTGGGTTATTCCTAAGAGATAAACATATACCATCACGGACTTTTTGTAGACCTTTTTAAGTTGTACAATACTGTAGTAAATTGTTTTGATCTATCTTGTAGGATTCAGTCAGCGTTTGCAATGTAAGCGCAAAAAATGTGTTTTTTCTACGACCTCACATTAAAAACCTCAAAAATTGTAGCCTATGTGTTATTCTGATGTATAAGCTATAGCCTATGTGTTATTCTGATGTATAAGCTATATTGTGGTAAAGTTTCATTCAAATCCATTCAGTAGTTTTTACGTGAAAGAGTAACAAACATCCATACATCCATACTTACAAACTTTCGCCTTTATAATAGTAGTAGGATTATACCAAAACAAAATAATTTTGGTGCGGGAAAACAAGCAATGAAATTTTTCCGTATATAATATATATATAATATACTTAATATGTTTTTGTAATAACTTCACAGAGGTATGATAACTTAGGTCTCAGAAGTGGCAACGCATCTGCATTTTGACCTCTGGTTTTTGTGTAGGTGTCTATAGATGGCAGTCATCACTCAACATCAATGTGATCTGCATGCTTGTTTACCACCATTCTTACATAAAAAAAACTTTTAATAAAATACCAAAGTTAGTTATTTGCTACCATCTCTTCACAAGGTATTCTTAATATTCACTTTTTCTGTTCCATTATATTATCAATGTAATAAAATTAAAATCCTTTTCATAATACTCATCTTCAATGGATGCGATTTATCAATTAAAGCATTGTGGTGCCAGACATGTACCTTATAACTGCTTAGGTGATTAACAGTGCATGTGAAGTGGACGTCCCTTCCTTGAGCCACCGTCAAATTCTCGAGGGGCGAGAGGAACTCCGGCTCTTGTTCGCTGTAGCCCGACCCTTGCAACTGACCTGCAATACAATCCGCCCAAAGTTATCACTTTAATATCGGAGCTCGCAGCTTTGTAATAAAGTTCCCATTAATGGTCCCCGTTGCAAATGCATCCGAATGCAAACGTTGTTTAGATTGTTAGCGAGATTTAACATAGCTCGAAACTCAGATTTCTAATTAAAACTTTCCGAACTTTGGGCGTGGATTTTTATTTCATAGTTTTAATTCAAGCATTCTGATCTTAAACTTTTGAAACGTTTTTATTTCAAACTTATTGTAGCATTATTAATTGGTGCTGCCCGAAACTTATTTGTTTTATAGAACTACTAGCGGCCCGCCCCGGCTTCGCCCGCGCTGCTCTGCTCCTATTAGTCATAGCGTAATGTAAGCTATCCTATCTCTCAAGTTGGATCGAACTGCACATGGTGTGCGAATTTTATTATAATCGGTTAAGTGGTTTAGGAGTCCATTGAGGACAAACATTGTGACACGAGATTTATATATATTAAGATTTAAGGATTAATAACTTTATTTATAATGATGATGTATCTTCACGCCAGGTCCCTAACGGGGTAGGCATATTGAATAAAATATGGCGTTATATATATACACTTTATTATTTATCATACGTTTTACTTTTATCCATTTATAATGGAACGTTTAATTAAATGCATTGTTATATTAAGTAAATCAAAACTACGGCATGTGTACAGCGCTTAGTGTATTCATCACAAGTCATGCTTTCTAATTGAAATAAACTGTAACAGAATTCTTTAAAGAACAAATTAACAGTTCAATGAATCAGCTTTATTTTCAACGTAGCCAAATACAAACAAAAGAAATACAGGTCGAATTGGCCTTTCAAATTGGTTGAAATCGGGTCAGGCTTGCACAAACAAAAGTGGTAAAATTGCTGACGCTACTGAATTCTATAACAGTAATTGATTTACTTTAAACGAATTCTTTTCGGCCAGCTTCATTTTCAAATTTATATTCGAAAACATTTTACGTTATATTAACAGGTTCCTTATTCGAAATTTACAATGCTGCCAGTAATACAATATTTTAATAACACAATACAAAATCAAGTATTAATAACACAAAATTTCATATATTAATTTCATCGCTTTCAATCACTATCCTCGTGTTGCATATTACCTACAGTTTCGAGCTAAAAAATATATAATATAATGCTGATGTTCAGTATAAATATTATCTTTATACTGAACATCAGTATATTAGGTATATAGGATTAATTTTTATATGGAAAAAAGATACATAAATGTAAACTTTTTTTTATGTAATGGAAATGGCAAACAAGCATGCAGTTCACACTGATGTTAAGTGATGACTGCAGCCTATAGATCACCACACCCACACGAAGACTAAGGTCAAAGTGCAGATGTGTTACCACTCCTGAGGCTTAAGGTATTATGCCTCTGTGCCGGAAATTACAGGGCCGTACATTACCCCCTGACCGGAACACGATAGTGCTGAACACTACCATTTAGCGGCAAGTAAATTAGGTAATGCGGTGGTGGCTACGCCCACGAGCTCCGTCACTGGAGCTCTATATATCGCGAAACGTAATAACATTTATGGGACGGTCATTTGCACACTGCGTCATTTCGGAAGTGATACACCCTAAACCATCATTTGTATACTCCTTCACAATAAACCGATAGCAATTAGTATCAGCCATTCGAACGCGGCCAACCGTTCCACGGACACCAGTGATTCGGTTTTCGGCGTTCGGCATTTGGCGAATGAGTTCGGAATCGCGAAGGCTGGCGCTTAAAAAGGGTCACACTAAATGTCCCATACCGTGACATCAAAACGATTAATGGCCTCGTGCGGGCTTTCGGAACGTTGAATATTTTCGTTCAATTCCACTAATGCAAAAGTCGAATTATATTTTTTCATTTTTTCTCTGACCCATATTTGACTGAACGAATTCATGGACGATTTATATTTCGAACCGAGGACATCGGCATGCGTTAATCTAATCTTAATTACCTACTAATTAACAAAATTAAGGGCTCATCTTTCCTTTGTCGAGCCAATATCATATTGTTTGTAACATCTTGTTACATGAATGTCGACTAACCAAAGGATGTTTTGATATTCAAGTTAGATATTTAATATTTCAATATTACAATAGCTTCTCCTTTTCCTATAATATTTATCTTACTCCATGACGTGTATTTTCTCCCACGTTCAAATATTGTGTTCGTAAATATTCAGCAACAAAAAATGTAGCGTGCACAGAAAATGAATTGAACTTAAATAAACAATAATAAACATGCTGCCCAGCTGCCCGCAACGCAGATAATATATACAACCCGAAATGATATCGAATTTACAATTAAGTTTAACATAATTCGCTCAACGACTCTCATACAGATGATCTGCGGAAAACCATGAACATCTATCGGGATCGCTAAATGAACTTTAATTTAAATAACTCCACCCGCATACAAATTGTTTGTTAACAAATTTCGGTTTTCCATTAACCACAGCGAATCAGATTTTCGCTTTGGCGATACCTATGATAATTATTTCTAAATACGTTTTATAACCTCCATTAGAATATAAATGTTTCATTTATTTCCAATAATCACCACAAACTGTTATGTCCTATTTTAAACAGTAGGTAATGATACGAATTTCCATATAATCTATGTTTTAATATGTGAACATTAAATAACATATAGGTATCAGTATTTTATTTAAAGCTAGAGTAATATTTAACCATTGAAGTCATTCATCATCATGATTGACCACATTACACGCTTTATTACTATCCAAATGTTGATGTTAAACTAACAATATCCAATATGAAAATACAAAATCACGATACCATTCATTGAGAGGCTCATAAGTATGACCACCCCAAGCTCAGCAAGATCATTTTTTGCTAAGATGCAAGATGACGATTAAGTCAAAAGACAGAATATTTTAAAATTCTTTATCTAATTGAATAAACACTTTTAAAAATATAGTTTTGTATATTTTGTAAAAAAAATATTAGTCAATTTTCTTTTTTTTTTTAATAAATGGTGAAAAGCGAAAGAGCTTGCTCGCCCGTCGTCCGTCGTTTTGATTTTAGGTACTATTCTTTTAAATGTACCTACATAACACATTGTTTTATATCTATAAAGTATCAAATTCAAAACACGTAATGTTCATTTCTCTTTAAATTGGAGCCTAACATATAACTATCTTACAATTTCATCATGTCAAACAATTTTTGAATGATTTGATTTATTTTATGTCTCAAAAAAGCACATAAAAATGGATAATATAATCGTCTAGATTTCTTGATAACTATTTTTGCTAAATTACGATAATCAATAAAAAAAGCCTTTAAAGAATACCTACCGTTTAGCTAAAAAAGTTATTTCAGGATATTCAGAATTCATTTCCTTAGTGATTTAGATTGAGGCTAGAAGTATTTTAAAATTGGCTGAAAGTATTTAAAAAAAAATAGGGCTGTTTGTTATACACGCGATTATAGTTTTTTTTTTACAATACAATGGTTTATTGTACATATTTTTTAATCCGTATTATTTTTACTGCACAAGACAAACTTCTGAAAATATTTAAATAAAACATCAGTTTAGGTTCAGTTCATCAAATCAAGGTAATACGCAAATGATTTGTGGAGAACAAAGCGTTAATTCCACCCGCATCAATTAAACCCATTCAGAACTATAAGCGGCTTCCGTTTTGTTATATATTCTGAATAAATAAGGCAAAAGATTATACACACTGTGCAAGACAATACCACATTTAAATTGAAAAAAATCATCAAATAAAAAAAAAAACACAAAACGCAAGGCCGTTTTAACAACCTGATACCATGACGTCTTATTGCGATCCAATTTAGGAACCGTCAAAGTTTTGTTTAATTTGTTTTATAGGTATATCAGGGAGTATGAATAAACAAGACAAAGGTAATGACGATTCAGTTTCGGTTTGCAACATATGGTCATGTATCCACTTGACTACAAACGTTCAAACTGTTGCTGAGCTGTAACCGACATGCGTCCTGGCAAACGTCGCTCGTGCAACCGTGTCCCGTCAAAGGGTTCTTTATTCACACACGTATTGTCAATAAAGGACACGGACTGTAATGTGTGGACAAACATACAGCGATTGCTAATTTTAAAATTTGATGTCAGATTACTTCCTTTATCTTTTATCTCATAGCTTATCTCTACACTAATATTATAAAGCTGAAGAGTTTGTTTGTTCGTTTGCTTGAACGCGCTAATCTCAGCATCTACTTGTCTGATTTGAAAAATTCTTTCAGTGTTAGATAGCCCATTAGCACATACCGAGGAAGGAATAACATCACGCTAAGCAGAAAAGGAAAGGGTAGGTAACATTGCAACCGTGCGAAGCCGCGGCGAGCCGCTAGTAGTATATTTTTTAAATTACAACGCGTATGTAGGAACTTGAGGAAACTAATTGCGATTCCGTTTAAGTACGTAACAAAAGCTTATGGCACTCTACCTGACTACACATTGTTTTGGCAAACGTCACGCATCCCTGTCCCGTCAAGGGTTCTTTATTCACATACGTATTGTGATCGAGACTGAACGAATCAGGGACTGAATCGTGTGGAAAACGTATAGTGATTGCTCATTTTAAAAAGGGATGAAAAAATTATTCCTTTATCTACACCTATTATCTTGTCCCTTATTTTATTTGTTTACATAACAGTGCGTATGCAAAAATGATATATATCTTATTGCAATTCAGATAAGGTTTGAAACAATAGGTCCTATAGACTACCATAGCAGTCCACCTGACTACAAACGTCCAAACTGTTACCGGGCTGTGACCGAGTTGTGTCCTGGCAAACGTCATGCATCCATGTCCCGTGAGGGTTCGGTATTCACACGCGTTTTGTTATCAATGGATCACTAAATGGACCATAGACTGGTATGTATGGAAAACGTACCGTGATAACTAGTTTTAAAAATTGATGCCAGAATTATTCTGTTATGTTTATGTTGTTAATCTAATTCCTTACTTATTATTAGATTTTGATTTTATTGCTTTACAAATTTCGACTCTAACTTTAATCATCCATGACATGACCGGCGAACAAAACAAAACAAAAGCGGCAAAAACAGTAATTATTTACAACGTTTGTTAGACATGATGTGTTTTTACAAAGACATTTCCATTATTTTTTCGTATGTATGTATCTTCACGCCAGGTCCCTAACGGGGTAGGCAGAGAGTGTAGAGCGCCAGACATCCCGGTTCTGACAAACCTCTCGTGCTTCGTCTACCTTCATCATTCTCTTCATACATGCACACCGATTACTAAGACTTTTGACCCCACCATCAGACAGAACTCGACCTATTTGGTTATGATAGGTCAGCCTTGGTCTTCCTGGGCCTCTGCAGCCATCCACATTCGCATTGTATATCTGTTTAGTCATTCGCTCATTCGACATTCTATTTTTTCGTAACATCTTATATTGCGTGATCAGCGTCATGTCGCTAAGATAGCACATGAAAACCTTCACATGAGTATATCAGGAATACGACGCTTTACTTTCAAAGGCCCAGTAAATGGGGAAGACGTAGGCAAAAACCGTGGTGGTGAAAAATTGCTTTCTCGAAAATGATGTCCGAGATAGTCCAAAATGGAAGAAAAATTGCAGGAAAGCTGAGCCAAACATTAGGACGAAAAAAATATAGCGGTAAGTTGTGCTTATAATCTTGAAATCTGATTCCAAAAAATATCAACTTATTCATGACCGGGAATGAATAGCGCCACTCGCTGCGAGACAAAAAGGACATGGATGTTGTGAAGTTTTTTTACACTAATTTTTAAAATTACTGGAAAAGTAAACAAATGTTGTATGTGAAAATGTTTTGTCTTCTCATAACCTAATATAGCAATAATAAGACTGTTAAATTTATTACTTAAATTCACGGTAAAGCAACAATAAATCTTACAAATACATTCGCATTGCTATAATAGTCAGCGAGTTAGTACAGCTACTACAAAGAAATCTAGTATATAAATATAACCTACGAAATCAAAAGCTTAAGGGTGCGCGAATAAAGCGAAGTGTTGGCGAGACGTGCTCCCACTGGCCAATCAATTTATTAGAATGCCACATTTCCTTCGCGCTCTACCTACTTTCAAAGAAATAGGGTAAGCCGGGTGAAAAAATGGTAAGAGCAACGTAACATAAAGAGAAACTCGGAGGAATGATCCGCAGCTTAACATTAGTAATTTGCACAGAATATCAATTCTATTAAGAGCTTCGGTGATAAGCTTGACTTTTACTGCTTTGCCGGGTTTGATACTTGGGTTTGTGAATGATGCAGGCCTTTTTACAGTGAATAAGAATTCGTTTTCATAATAGAAACTCGATAAACTGTCACTCTTATCTATAGATTTGATTGTAGAAATGCGTACTACCAGATAATGCATACAATTTTATTGTTACTTTCGCCCAAATAAGACTCAGTTGATTGATACCTGTCACCAACCTGTCACTTACGGTCTAATCGACACCAAAAGTTTGAGCACCCCGAAAGGGGTCGGGTAAAGTAGCATGCACGAGCTAGCTTGATTGTTTTTTTTTTGTTGTTATTAATCTACATGTTGTCAGCAATGCCTCTATTTGAGTGCTAAGAACAATCCTTTGCAAAAGTGAAACAAAATAATCTTTTCTGCTGCTTCTCTCTTACTTTGCGTATTTTTTTTATTTGATAACCATGAAATATCTTTCACCACAGGAAAAAATAAATAGCAATACACAAAAACTAAAAAGTTCACACTCCTCAATGTAGGAAATTATAAAGCTCCCATTCATAGCTAAGTGTCTATTCAGGCATTATTACCAAAACGCTGCCGGCAGCTCTATGGCGATAATGGAACAAAACAACGCAGTGTTACTATAAAGATGGCCTTTGTCGTGTTTGCGAGAGACTGCACAGTGCACGCGTCAGCTCGACTTGGACAAATGAAAATTAATAACATATAATACATCACCGGGAATGTCATTATTGCGTATTGAAGCATTTATTGCTCTTGTTACTCAATTCGATTCATTTAGTAAGTAACTTGCATTACACAAAGTATTACAATCATTCCTAACTAGATGTGCCCGCGACTTCGTCCGCGTGAGAATTTATGATTGTTCAGTATCTACCCAGGCGAAGTCGTGGGCACAGCTAGTACAAAAGTATACTAAGTTACTCCTTATTACATCAGCTATCTGGCAGTAAAAATCCTGTCAAAATTCCCGTTCCCGGGATTAGCCGGAACAAACAGACAAACAGACAGACAGACAAATATTTTAAAAAATGTTGTTTTGGTATATGTACCGTGTATACTTAAGCATTTAGTAAAAGCGGTTATTTTTATATTTCAAACAGACACTCCAATTTTATTTATTTGTATAGATTATTTTTATTTTTGCGCTGCTACTACACTAAGCTACCGAAGTCCTTAATCCAAACGTAGAATTGTTCTTTCCCTTTCTGATTTTAACTGATTAGCCGACAGCTTAGAAGTACAGCGGCTGGACTGGTTATCTGACTGACTTGACTGAGGTCGCAGGTTCAATTCCTGCCCGAAGTCAAAAATTTCTTTCCATTTTTTCTCTTTAATTTCTAATAGATTTTTTGTTTATACATGTCGATGATCCTTACATTCAATATTGTAAATTCAATATTATAAATGTGAAAATAACTCTGTCTGTCTGTCTGGTACGCTTTCACGACCAATCTACTGAGCCGTTTGTAATGGCATTTAACATACAGACAGTTTGAATTCTGAGAATGGATGTACATCCATATATTATTATCACACTAGCTGTGCCCGCGACTTCGTCTACGTGAGAAAAAATATGATTGTTCAGTATCTACCCGGACGAAGTCGTGGGCGCTGCTAGTATAAAAGTAGCGTAAGTTACTCCTTATGACATCAGCTATCTGCCAGTGAAAGTCAAGTCAAAATCGGAGACACTCAAATTCTATGTATTTGTATGTAGTTATGTATGTATGTATGGTTGTATGGAGATAAAAGTAGCCCAAGTTACTCCTTATCACATCAGCTATCTGCTAGTGAAAGTCCCGTCAAAATCGGAGACACTCAAATTTTGTTTATTTGTATGTAGGTATGTATGTATGGTTGTATGGAGATAAAAGTAGCCTAAGTTACTCCTTATCACATCAGCTATCTGCCAGTGAACGACCCGTCAAAGTCGGAAACACTTCAATTCTACTTATTTGTATGTAGGTATGTATGTGTGTATGGATGTATGGAGATAAAAGTAGCCTAAGTTACCCCTTACCACATCAGCTATCTGCCAGTGAATGTCCCGTCAAAATCAGTCAAGCCGTTCCCAAGATTCGCCTCGCCAAACAGACAGACAGACAGACAAACATTGTAAGGTATATGTACTGTGTATACATACATATGCGTTTAGTAAAAAGCGGTTATTTTAATATTACAAACAGACAATCCAATTTTATTTATTTGTATGTATATAGATTTATTATGCAGGCTACAATACAACATAAGACCTAAAAATTCTGTGAAAATTTTAAACGTCTACATTATAGCAGTAACAGAAAAACATAATTTGTGAAAATGTTACCTTTCTAGCTATCACTATTTATGAGATACACTCTGGTGACAGACAGACGGACGGACGGACAGACAGACAGACAGCGGAGGATTAGTTACCCGTAGGGTCCGTTTTTACCTATTAGGTACGAAACTCCCTAAAAGATAGAACTAAGATACAAATATGTTCTTAGGTTTTCGCGAGCTACACTCATTGAAATAAAACTATTTTTACGGATTTATCTCGCGTATATTCGGGTTGATTTTAAAAATCATTTTAGTTTAATATACGCGAGATAAATCCGTAAAAATAGTTTTATTTCAATAAGATACAAATAGCTTAAACAAATTCGATACAATTCTTTAAATAGACATAACTTTTTTATTTCTGAACCGATTCACATGACACAAACACTAAATCTTAAGTAAAACTTACCATTATATATTAGTGGAAACCGCAAATCCTATAAGCCGTTCCTGATATTAGCGTGCACAAACACACAGACAAAAACAAACATTTTTCCGGGATAAAATGTACCCAGTGTTGTGCGCTAAAGGTTAAAGTATAATCATACCAAGTTTCTTTGTAATCGGACCTCTAGTTTTTATGTGATGCTTGAACAAACAGACAGACAGACAGACAGACGAAAAAAATTCTAATCACATATTTGTGTTCGGTATCGATCTAATAACATCCCCTGGTATTTATTTTTTCAATATTTTTAATGTACAGAATTTACACTTCTACAGATTTATTATAAGTATAGATTAATTAAATATACATATACTAGCGGCCCGCCCCGGCTTCGCCCGCGCTGCTCTGCTCCTATTAGTCATAGCGTGATGTAAGCTATCCTATCTCTCAAGTTGGATCGAACTGCACATGGTGTGCGAATTTTATTATAATCGGTTAAGTGGTTTAGGAGTCCATTGAGGACAAACATTGTGACACGAGATTTATATATATTAAGATTATTTGTAAGCATTTTTGGTAACCTAAAAATATTGTACAATACAGAAAAATGTTAAGTGTCTGATTGTGAGCATTGCGTACACTACTATAATCTTATCCTTCTTTCACACGGTCTTTCAATTTTTGACTGGTTTTTTATGTATTATGGTGTTAGTTCTAGGCCTCCACCCAAATAGGGGAGAGATTCGTGCCCAGCAGTGGGACGTATAATAGGTTGCCATTATTATTATTATGGTGTTAGTTTAAGCGATACTACAACAGTATATAGTACATACATACAGTCGTGTGAATAGGCCATAGAAACCAGAAACCATCGTAGCCACTATACAGGATCGGATGTGAAATCGAAAAGATATGTGGCTGTGTGAAAGCGCCTTAACTGGAATAGCGGAAGCGCAGAACGACATCATCACTAAGACGTTAACAGCTGAAGAAAAGCCTTCCCAAAGATTCCCACAACAGTAATAATTATTATTATAATGGGAACCCATTATACGTCCCACTGCTGGGCACGGCACTCCCCTTTTCGGGGGGAGGCCTGAAGCTTACTCCACCACGCTGCTCCAATGCGGATTAGTGGAGATACGGGTAAGTGGCCAACCCGCTGTCGGATGTTTTCAAATCGCCCATAAGGCCTTCGACAAGGTTTAACGACTGCTATCTATCGATAGCAACCGGGACCGACGGCTTAACGTGCCCTCCGAAGCACGGAAACACGCATTTTAATTTGCCACTAGCGGTCACCCATCACACACCCGACCGCGCCCGTAGTGCTTAACCGAGTAGATCGCTTATTATCTAAACCAGCCGCGGGGTCATGCGCGCCCACTCATAATCATCATGCTTGGCATTCGAATCGGCGATCGCTGTAGTTTTATCATTGGACGCTGCTGTCCGTACCGCGTTGTTACGTAACTTCACGCCTGTAATCCCCGAAGGGGTAGGTACGACTCGCCGGTTACGTTTTGGCCCATGTAACAGGTGGCGAACCTGTTGCCATCTCCGAGCACTACCAAACTCCGGGGTACTGGGAAACTTCCAGAAAATGGAAAAATCCAAATAGAAGCAGTGGTAAAGGATTTTAAAGCGTTATCTCTGATAGTCTCCGACCCGGGAATCGAACCCAGGACCTCCAGCGTAATAGTAGTGGCCCGCTACCACTACGCATTTTATCATTGGACGCTGCTGTCCGTACCGCGTTGTTACATTTACTATTTATATCGGATGGTTTCACCGCTATTTCGGTTGACTGACCGCACTAGTGGACAAATTCGCCTCTACTAGTGGGCAGTGGGGTCTTCAATTCCCAACGCCTAGACGAACGTCATCATTTTACGGCATTGCCTCATTTATTAGCAATGCCGTATGTAGGTATTATCTGTCTAGGGCTGCAGAAAATATAAGTACCATTTTATGGACTACAGTAGATTAATAAATAAGTATGAATTTAAAATATGTAAACTCTAACACCTGTCCAATCTTGTCCGTGTACTGTGTTTAAACGATAATAAAGTATTTAACCATCTGTCTGTACTTTGTTATACATTTAATAAAAACAAACTACTTACTACTACTACTTTCCCGTTTTTTCCAACTAAACATGCTGTGTATTGTAATTGTATCAAAACTACACTAGCATTGGCAATCACGAAACACTCGCACTGACCGCATCTCGATCGCTATTTGCAGTTGCATTGCATTTAAGCTGCAGCTTGAGTGGCTGTACTTTTGTGTGTGTGTTACAAATAAGTAGACGAAGTAAAACTGCAAAGTAATAAAATTACATTATTTCAAGTTACAGTCACCAGAAAGCAGAGTTAACATTTCCTGAAGCTTCAGATCTTATGCGTAATGCCTAGAGTTTGATCACTAGAGTTCTACCATCCGAATATGTCAAGTCAGCTCACGAGAAAAATATGACATTGGATTTCAATTGTGCACACGCCGAAATAATTAGTCATTATAACAACAATTAGGTGACTGTGATTATGATGACAAATGATTCCATGTTTCACCCAATAAACTAAACTTTAGAGCTTCAGTCATCGCTTAATGACCAGTCCATATAACACCAGAACTATAATAGGTGAGTATGGAAGGAAATAGAGTATAATATATATAAGGGTACGGTTGCATGGTCTAACGGGATGTTTTAGGAGTTTTTATGGCTTAAACAAAAACAACGAAACTCTTATGAGATCACTCATGCTTCGCGACAGGTTTAACTGTCTGTCCGTCTGTCATCAATGTTTTCTGAAAGTAGTACTGGATTGATTGAGAAAATATTCAGTACTCATACATAAATAAACAACCCAAATATATACGCGTACTAAAAATAAATGAAATCTAAAAACGTTTTTGCGGATATTACCCTTGTTTTAAGTTTTTCAAATAAAAGGTCTTATTGTTAGGTCCTCAGATACATTTCGGAACTTACAGAAGGTAAACTCAGATAAAGCGACTATAAAATTGTTGTTCTTTCCATTAGAGAATGGTTAAGTTAAATAAAATGCACATTTCCATGCCAGTGAATTCAGCGCAATGCCTTTTGTCACTTTAGTCACATTAGTGTTCTAGTGCTTGTAAATATCGTACAACACAGAGTTGTTATTTGTTAGGTCAGGTAAAAATATGTTTCTTTATGTACCTACTACATTTATAACACACATATATATTATGTAGCAGAGACCCAAGAAAACCAAGACTGACTTACCTCAACTAGGGCGAGTACTGTTTTCGGTTATTTTTGCTTTTTATTGGTGAGTTTTTGAAGTCGGTATTTTCTTTTTATGTGTCATTATATTTTTTCATTATTTTTCAATCTTTTGTACAAATATCAGAACGAAATTTACAGGTTCATATCTATTCACCACTTAGTGAGATATTTTATTTCTTATTATGTCGTAACTCTCAAAAATGAATCCTAAATATAAATATTAGGTTGGGGAAAAAGTTTCTTCGCATTTTTTAAGATAATTCAAAACATTTTTTAATATAGTTTATTTAAATTTAACTAAAGTATGTATATACCATTTTGTTCGATAACCTTTTGCCATCTTGTAGGTAGGGACATGATCCCATTGCTATAAAAAATATGGGACTTCTCATCAAAATACCGCGACAAGTGGATTTGGCAGTCCTCTCGTGGTGTTAACCTAACATTGCATAAAGAATTCTGAAGAGACCGAAATAGGTGGAAATCTAAAGGTGCAAGATCAGGACTATACGGCGGATGCATTAACACCTCCCAGCCAAACTCTCTTAATTTTTGCTGAGTGGCTATAGATGTGTGAGGTCTAGCGTTATCATGATGAAACACCACACCCCTTCTGTTGATCAATTCCGGCCGCTTTCTCTCTACTTCTTGCTTTAATCTCATCAGTTGTTCGCAGTAGAGTTCAGAATCGATAGTCCTGCCTGTTGGTAATAGCTCATAATGAATAAAGCCCTTCCAATCCCACCACACACACAACATCACCTTATTGCGAGTTAACCCGGGTTTCGCCACAGTCTGTGAAGCCTGACCGGCCTTTGACCACGACCTTTTTCGCACGTTCTTGTCGTACGTGATCCACTTTTCATCATCAGTTATCAGCTTCTTCAAAAATGATTCGGTTTCATTACGTCGTAATAAAGAATCACAAATGAGTACACGGTTTATACTAGGTTTCTTTCAGTGAGCTCGTGAGGTACCCAAAAATATCGAGCTTTGTTTTTTACCCAGCTTTTCTCAAATGCGCCAAAACTGTTTTATGATCAATTCTCAGTTCTTCAGCTACGTCGTACCTACTGATATGTCGATCTTGCTCCACTTTTTCAAAAATGGCATCCATTTTATCCGTAATAGGGCGACCAGAGCGAGGTGCATCTTTGACATCAAAATTTCCGGATTGAAAACGTTTAAACCACATTTGTGCTACTCTCACAGACACTGCACTAGGTCCATAAAATTTTTTTACGCTGCTTGAGTTGTATTTTTACCTTTTTTGTAGTAAAATTTTAAAATGTATCGAATTTCTTCATTAGATTCACTCATCTTGACAGTACGAAAAGCAAATGAAAATCACACATTTGCCTAATTTGAATTTGGAATTATGTTCTTTAAAATTTTAACTTTCAATGATACCAAAACCAGCCAGATACAAATACTATAGCCAAAGAGATTTTATTACAAGTTTATACATACTATAATGCGAAAAGACTTTTTCCCCAACCTTACATACTACACAATATAAATTCAAAGTTTCTGACGGGGCAGACAAAGAGTTTGAAGAGCTACATATCTCACTCCTGACATACCTTCCGTACTTCTCCTACGTCCTATTTAGTGTTAACAGACAACAATATTTTGAACACAACTTGGACTCTATTATGCTCTTTAATAACGAAAACAAAACTCTATATACATACATAGTGTTCTTAAAAGCTTTTATGAATGTTTGATTATTATGATTTATCTGAGGCTCCAAACAGGTAATGTGTTTGAAAACAGCTTTTATAGTGAGAAAATGTTAAGTTACTATACGGAAGCTATATCCTGAGCTTTAAAACTTTCTCACGACGTTCGCTGGGGAAAATAAAAATGATCGCCGGCATCCCCGCGGGGCCGGAGGCTAGAAGTAAGAATATTCTCGAAACGGTGCAAAAGAATACCTACTGTAATATTTAAAACGAGGAAAATTATATGTATGATTCTTTACTTGGCTGAAAATACATCTTAACTTGATGCTAATACGAATGTTTTACTCAAATGTTATTCAGTTAGAATGGTATTAAAATATTTCGAATTTTTATATAATTAAACAACTTTAATGTTTACCAGATAATTAGTGAATGTTAAGTCCTGAAAAATAAAATGATTGTGAAAATGCACGCCGTAGGTTTTAATAATAAACATACAATCTTTTAGTTTTTGGCCAATTAAATATAATTTGACTTTTTTAGTCATACCATTTAGCCTAATGTTAAGAAATACTATTGCAAGAATTTCTAAACATTATTTATGTAGCAAAATGTAAAGATTAAAAAATAAACACGTAGATTTGACACAGGGGGTGTGTAAAGATTAAGATATTTGGTCATTCCACTCTCTCAACCCACCCTGTAAGGGACTTGGCGTGAAGATACTCATAAAAAGTTGATATAAAAATGATGATTTAATTATTGTTCTATCATAAAATCAATAGATAGGATGAAATTTCATAAATATGGTGAAATGTACATGATTTTATGTAAAAATTTGAATACCTAACGGATACCGTAACAGGTAATTGAAAGATGTTCTAAAAAGAATCCACATGAACAATACTTGCTTAACGAAATAACTCAGAGCTTTTTTGAAGTTCGTAAACTCTTTGTTTTTAAAATACAATTACAATTATGAGACTAGTCTATTTTCCATCTTTTAAATAGCAAGTCTGAGGCATTCAAACAACATCATAAGGATTCAGATTTAGCTTGTCGACAGCAAAAATATTTTGTTTCATATTTGTTAAAATGAGACTACTGTGGTTTAATAAATATTATCATATTTCAATGGAGCTTCTCAATTTTGGTAATAAAGTGGCAGAAGAAGAAGATTCGAAGCTGTGACCTCTGGATATCTACATCCAGAGGTCGCAGCTTCGAATCCTACCCGAAGTCAAATTTTCCTTCCCTTTGTTTCATCGCATATTAGACAAAATACAGTGAAAATTCAACTGTTGAATGTAGTGAAATATCACTATAATATAAATTTAATACCTAATGGTTAAACAAATTTTTAAAACGAACTCTATCTTAGGTCTGTAGCGTTCCGGCTGATGGTAAATGGTAATGTATAATATAATAATAATAAACTACAACACAGATAAATACAAATTGGGCCTCAGGGATGAAACACATCTAAATTTTGATAACCAGTTTTGTGTAGATGTCCACAACCTGCAGTAGTTACTTACCATCCATGTGAACTGCACTTGTTTACCGCCATGATTATATTAAAAACCATACGTGACGTAAGACATCATTTCAGTTTTATGTATGTCTATGTTTGGTTGTATCCATAATTGGTTTGTCATCGATCAAACATAAAAGGCCGTGGGATAAACCTTCTCCTTTTATAATATTATACGAAGTATCGAGTTTAATATGAAAATTGTATTCACAGGGTTCTCTTCCAGATTTCTTCGAAATAGTGTTGATAATCCTTAATTTATGGATATTAAGACTAATTATAATGTATGTATGAACTTGTAATAAAATCTCTTTGGCTGTAGTATTGGTATCTGGCTGGTTTTGGTATCATTGAAAGTTAAAATTTTAAAGAACATAATTCCAAATACAAATTAGGTAAATGTGTGATTTTCATTTGTTTTTCGTACTGTAAAGATGAGTGAATCTAGTGAATCTAATGAAGAAATTCGATACATTTTAAAATTTTACTACAAAAAAGGTAAAAATGCAACGCAAGCCGCGAAAAAAATTTGCGATGTTTATGGACCTAGTGCAGTGTCTGTGAGAGAAGCACAAATTTGGTTTAAGCGTTTTCAATCCGGAAATTTTGATGTCAAAGATGCACCTCGCTCTGGTCGCCCTATTACGGATAAAATGGAAGCCATTTTTGAAAAAGTGGAGCAAGATCGACATATCAGTAGTTACGACGTAGCTGAAGAACTGAGAATTGATCACAAAACAGTTTTGGCGCATTTAAAAAAAGCTGGATACAAAAAAAAGCTCGATATTTGGGTACCTCACGAACTCACTGAAAGAAACCTAATGAACCGTGTACTCATTTGTGATTCTTTATTACGACGTAATGAAATCGAATCATTTTTGAAGAAGCTGATAACTGGTGATGAAAAATGGATCACGTACGACAAGAATGTGCGAAAAAGGTCGTGGTCAAAGGCCGGTCAGGCTTCACAGACTGTGGCGAAACCCGGGTTAACTCGCAATAAGGTGATGTTGTGTGTGTGGTGGGATTGGAAGGGCTTTATTCATTATGAGCTATTACCACCAGGCAGGACTATCGATTCTGAACTCTACTGCGAACAACTGATGAGATTAAAGCAAGAAGTTGAAAGAAAGCGGCCGGAATTGATCAACAGAAGGAATGTGGTGTTTCATCATGATAACGCTAGACCTCACACATCTATAGCCACTCAGCAAAAATTAAGAGAGTTTGGCTGGGAGGTGTTAATGCATCCGCCGTATAGTCCTGACCTTGCACCTTCAGATTTCCACCTGTTTCGGTCTCTTCAGAATTCTGTATGCAATGTTAGGTTAACATCACGAGAGGACTGCCAAATCCACTTGTCGCGGTATTTTGATGAGAAGTCCCAATATTTTTATAGCAATGGGATCATGTCCCTACCTACAAGATGGCAAAAGGTTATCGAACAAAATGGTACATACATACTTTAGTTAAATTTAAATAAACTATATTAAAAAATGTTTTGAATTATCTTAAAAAATGCGAAGAAACTTATACCCCAACCTAATAAATGTAGAGCTACATAACTGCTTACGTACATAACACATAATTCAGCTATTCGTCTGATTTTGGCGTCTAACATTATATTCTCTAAATTTTCTGTTCTTTTTATATTTATTAAAAATATATACTATATTTATATTATACTTTATATACCTTGTAATTTTGTAAATTTTTACTCCCGGAAGCACAACAAAGTAAGACCTCAGGAGTGACAACGCATCTACACTGGAACCTGCGTGTTTTTGTAGATGGTAGGTGTTTATAGATTGCAGTATTCACTTACCATCAATGTAAACTTGTTTGTCACTTCATAATATAAATATTTTCTGCTTAATCTCAGTGAACCATATATCGATTATACCTGCAGTCCGCATTGATGATAAACTGTTTGGAATGAAAAGCGTTCTCCTTTACAAATATTGTATTTTGATTTTTAGAATTTGATTGTTCTTGGTTGCCGGCGAAAAAAGTAAGGCCGGTTATCCACCAAAGCGGTCGTATCATCACGTTGAGTGACGTTTCGCGCGTTCCGTTCCAAGCAAAGCGCACTTTGTTGGGCGTAGATATAAACTATTAACGTTCTCCATAAATATCGTTAAATATCATAAAACTAGTACGACAACGTGTATACTAGTTGTATCCCGACGCAACTACTGCATATCGATGGTATGTGAATACTCCGCTATAGATCTAATTGCCTTTTCTAATTATATTTCACGATCATCTTTAATAAAGAGCTCTAAACTGCCTCGGTAGCCTAGTGGTAGCAGGCCACTACTACTACACTGAGGTCCTGGGTTCGATTCCCGGGTAGGGGGTTATCAGAGATAATGGTGAAAAAGCCTTTGTCTCTGGTTCTATTGGGATTTTTCCATTTTCTGGAAATTTCCCAGTACCTCAAAGTTTGGTAATGTGCCCGGAGATGTCAACAGGCTCGCCACCTGTTACATGGGCCAAAACGTAACCGGCGAATCGTGGGTGTTTGCATGTATGCTTGAATGCATGCATTCACCTCTGCCTACCCCTTCGGGGATTACAGGCGTGAAGTTAGGTTTAATAAAGAGTGTATCTTCAATGCAGATGCATTTGAGCTGTAATCCAAGATCTTTATAATTACAGATTAATTAAAATAAACACGGCTGAAATAAGCAATAACTTTAGCTCTTCATCTTATACTAACACTATTACTAGAGCGCAAAAATAACTGGAAACATACATCTTACTTAAATAATAGGTACTGTCCTAAATTAAAGACAAAGAACAAAATCAGTATGCTTTTTATTAGTTACGTAAGTACATAAAATTTGTAATAGCAACTTATAAAGATGAACCAAAAATATTACCCACTTTCAAACAGGCACGGTCTTTATGACCGAATGAAAATTAATATTTCTGGGCAATGGGCGGGCCACTAACTTAAATGACTACCGACCCCGTATATCTTGATATCTACCACTTAGCGCTCGATGAAATATCGTCTATAGCCATAAGTGTATTTAATTATCAATTTATAAAAAGTTAAATGCTGTTTAGTTTGTAATGTGCAAACCTGTATGCCTTGCAAAATATTCGTAAATGAAACATCTGCGCTACGATGATTAAAACTTTTGTTTTACAATTAATTTGTTTATAGTAGAACACAAGCGTACCTACAGTTCACATTGATAGTAAGTAATACTGTAGTTTATTAACATCTACATCAAACTACTATAATTCAATGTAAATTATTGACCAAATCATGACCGTGTAACATTTTTTTATTTTTTCGGTCGGTTTAGGTCGGGCTTTGTGTAGGCGGCCTGTCTCGAGACGGCACTAGTCTATTTCACCGGGCAATACCGTGTAACAAAGATAAGTGAGTTTTATATATAGGGGCCTTTTTTGGTACATACAAATAAGTGCAGGCTGTGACCTTAAACTAAATGAAAAACAGGCCAAGTGCATGTCGGTACACGCGCAATTCATGGTTCCGTTTTTCTAAGTAGGTACACTTTATAAGTTACGGAAAAAAAATAACTTCACGCCTGTAATCCCCGAAGGGGTAGGTAGAGGTTAATGCATGCATTCAAGCATACATGCAAACACTCACGATTCGCCGGTTACGTTTTGACCCAATTCAAGTTTTTATAAGTTGATCAACTATTTCTGGTAAATCTGTTGTGTCTGATAGTAACAGTTTTCCTTTTAAATTCGTTATATTATTGACTGTAATTTTTTTCAAACGTCTAAATGCCATCGTTTAGCTGGCACAAGGGGGCGGGAAACTTCAAACTAACAAAAATTTGCAAATATTTCACAAGCAGATTCTTTCATTAGAAAATAGTCGTCTAAATTTTGCAATATTTTGTGAAGACCTAACCAGCAGTAATTTCTGACTTTCTCCGAATAGCAAAATGACAGCTTTCTAGTACTAAGAGTCTTCGAAGACACGGATGAATAAACATGGCGAAACAATAAGAATTCCTTGTAGGCTAGGCTCTTTAAAAAAAACTTGCTATAGTACATACTATACTGTTTGCAATTTGCGGTTATTCCAGGTTAATCGCATAAGTTCACTTAAAAAAAATACAGAATTCATTTGTATGCAAAATATTGCTCATGGCATACGCACATGTTACTTCACGCCTGTCATCCCCAAAGGGGTAGGCAAATGACCCATGTACATAACAGGTGGCGAACCTGTTGACATCTCCGGGCACATAACTAAAATGCATACACACACATTAAAAATATTATTTGTGGGTTGAGATCTATTCAATTACGTGTCCTAATTATTAATTTTAAGGGTACCTGTTTACATTTATAACCGTATAAATTCTCTAACACATAATCACGATACAAAATGAGTCTATGTAGTATATGTACGAGTATGGTTCCAAAATTCGTGTTACAGAGATAAAACTACTTAAAGCCTCGGGGATGACAACGCATTTGCATTTGAACTCTGGTTTTTACATAGAAATATTTTTAAAACATGCTACTCAACTACATTTTATTTAGTTTATTTTTACGATGTGCAGTTAATCCTCTGTTACGTGTTACTTCTTCGAAATAAATATTTTATTTTTTACCCATTATACCCATGAGGGTCATTTTCGTACTCAATATTGATTTACGCATACATAAACATTAAAAAGTTTAAATGAGATATGAATCTATAGGACGACTGTATTGTATCTACTCAATTAGGTACATATTTAATGTAAATAAGCAGCCATATAGTTCGACATTTACATTCAAACTCAAACTCAAAAATTTAGTTTTACATTCTTATAAATCTACTCTATACAAATAAATAAAATTGGAGATATTCACTGATAGATAGCTTATGTACTCGTAATAAGGCGTAACTTAGGCTACTTTTATACAAGCTGCGCCCACGAGTTCGTTCGGGTTGGTAGGTACTGAACAATCATAAATTCTTACGGGGACGAAGTCGCGGGCACAGCTAGTAGGAAATAAAGGATTTTGAACACTACTTCCAACAGATATCCTGTAACAGAACCTTGTGAATACAATTTTCATATTGAAGTCGATACTTCACATAATGTAAAAGGAGAAGGTTCCCTCGGCCTTTCATGTTTGATCGATGACAAACCAATTATGGATACAACCAAACATAGACATACATAAAACTGAAATGATATCTTACGTCACTTATGAAAATGTTGTATGTTTTTGTAATATAGGTAAGTAATCATGGTGGTAACAAGCATGCAGTTCACATGGATGGTAAGTAACTACTGCAGTCTGTGGTCATCTACACAAAATTGGATGTCAAAATTTAGATGTGTATTTATCTGTGTGGTATTACGGGGCCATACATTACCATCTACTATCAGCCGAAGTACGATAGATCTGAAATAGATTATTCATTATTTCACGCGCATAGAAGCCTTTAATTAAATTTTGATAGAATTGCATTAAAACCACCTCCACGTACGTCCACTCATTTGCATATTATCATTAATACGGCGATTAGCTGCTACGTAATTTTTATGGGATTCGTTACTAAAATGTAACGAATTTATTTTCATAATTTTATTCAGTAGCATAATTAAATACGTTTGGTGCTATCTTTTACAGATACGTGTGATATCTTGTTCATATGCATTAAGAATATAATGAAAGTACTAGTCTAGTTGTCCCCGCAATCTTCTTAGAACGTTAGCGGTATAAAAAATAGTTTACGACCTATTCTGAGACATAATATACGAGAGACTAACGATATACACCAAAAAAATCGGTCAAGCCGTTTCGGAGGAGCTTGGTTGATTATTATAATCAAGCTCCTCCGAGAATTGAGAATCGTCACGTGAGAATTTTATGTAAAAGATTCAACGCTAAACGTGTCTTTGTTACATAACAATTACAATAAAACATAGTCTCTAAGCGTTGCGGTCAATATGTTCCGTTATCATTGGAACACGTTGACCGCACATGAATATCGACCAAAATGTAAATCAACACGAATACTCAACAATAATATGTTTTGATCAAACGTATCAATTGTAGGCTAACCGTATTTGGTCGCACTCCATCGGATTACGAGTTTCAATTATTCAGTATTTCACGCTCATTGACGCCCATAATTACATTCTGATGGAATTGCATTAAAACCAAACCTTGGATGATAATATTATTCATCTGACGATGAGTACCTATCTATATAAAAATCTAGGTTGCCGGACCTAAACGTCAATGAGATTTGAAACCATGTTGCATCATTATTTGTAAACTGCAACGTATTTTCACGCCTGTAATTCCCGAAGGGGTAGGCAGAGGTGAATGCATTCATTCAAGCATACATGCAAACACCCACGATTCGCCGGTTACGTTTTAGCCCATGTAACAGGTTGCTAGCCTACTGACATCTCCGGGCACATAATCAAACTTCGAGGTACTGGGAAACTTCCAGAAAATAGAAAAAACCCAATAGAATCAGAGATAAAGGATTTTACACCATGTAGAGTGTGGTGTACGCGGCTTTCCTTTCCGATACGCCATCAAAACGGTTTCATTTTACAATGAAACACACAGTTATTATTATCTTTCTATTTAACTGGCAGAGAGTTAGGTTTTACTGGTGGTAGAGCTCCAGTGGCGCGAGTTCGCGGGCGTAGGCATCACCGCATTACCTAATATACTTGCAGCTAAATGGTAGTGTTCAGCACTATCATGTTCCGGTCAGGTGGTAATGTATGGCTTTGTAATTACCGGCACAGAGGCATAACACTTTAGGCCTTAGGAATGGTAACGCATCTGCATTTTGACCTTGGTCTTTGTGTGGGTGTCTATAGGCTGCAGTCATCACTTAACATCAATGTAAACTGCATGCTTGTTTGCCACTTCCATGACATAAAAAAGGTCCTATGAAAGAACATGTAGATTCTATACTACTGTCGAAATTAAGTATCTATTCAGCGCTATCATGTGCCAATTTGTTCTAGTGGTAATTTATGGAGGCATACCTACACAAAAACACAAAAGCACAAGTGACAAGAAGCGCGCATGGCCTTGCGCACGGATATTCTGTGGCCCCGCGGCTGGTGCAGATCGGAAGCGATCTACTCGGTTAAGCGATATGGGCGCGGTCGGGTGTGTGATGGGTGACCGCTAATGGCAAATTAAAATGCGCATTTTCCGTGCTTCGTAAAGCACGTTAAGCCGTCGGTACCGGTTGCTATCGATAGATAGCAGTCGTTTAATCTTGTCGGAGGCCTTGGGTTTGAAAACATCCGACAGCAGGTTGGCCACTAACCCTTATCTCCACCAACCCGCATCGGAGCAGCGTGGTGGAGTAAGCTCCAGGCCTCCTCCCAAGAAGGGGAGAGACTCGTGCCCAGCAGTGGGACGTATCCAGGGTTGCCATTATTATTATTAGGTATTACAGTGACAAAAATCCACATTGATGTCTCTGGTAGGTATTCAAGTAGGTACATAATAATATATTACAGGCTAAGTTAATAATTTCAGAGAAAATCGGCTGTGATGAATAGACAGACCTACGAATGATCTTACAAGGTTTCCGTTTTATTCCTTTCGTAGTAACTCTGAAAAGTATTATTATAACCATTTAAGTCCAAGCCATATTTGGCGAGTGTTATAAAATATTGTGTAGGCGCATTTCCGAGACACCATTAAAACGGTTTCATTTAGAAGCGACAATGAAACACTGAGGAATTCCACGTGGGCACGCTACAGAAATGAGTTGGAAGCCTTAAACAATTAAAAGAAAAGGTTATATAAAGTGTTTTCAATTAAACTTGGAATCTGCAGCGTTCTGTGCGGGTTTGTAACGTCAGGCGAGTACCTGGGGGAATCCCGGCTATTGGTTCTAAACTGCAATTTTCTGGTAATTAAAGTGCAAATAGGCGCAATAGGCATCGGAACGTGACGATTACATAGGCCTCAAGTGGAAGGCAATTCTTCCACTAATGCTCCCAGTCATCCGAACAATGGCGGTCAAACCATTCCAATAGCGCGGTAGTAAATATAATAGCGTGGGATGGGTAGCAGCGTTTTTACTGGTGGTGGAGCTCCAGTGACAATGCTCGCGGACGTAGGCACCACCGCATTACCTAATATACTTGCCGCTAAATGGTAGTGTTCAGCACTATTGTGTTCTCGTCAGGTGGTAATGTACGGTCCTGTCATTTCCGGCACAGAGGCATAAGACCTTTGGTCTCAGGAGTGGTAACGCATCTGCATTTTGACTTTTTGATCTTTGTGTGGGTGTCTATAGGCTGCAGTCATCACTTAACATCAATGTGAATTGCATGCCTGTTTACCACTTCCATTACATAAAAAAAGCGTTAAGCGATGTAACTACCGCCACTGCGATCGCCAATCCGCATCCCAAGCGTGGTGATTATGGCATATCCCTCTAATGGGAAGGCCATCGGAAGGACATCTTTCGGCTCATATGATGAAACTTTACTTATCTTAATTGTTTATTTTTTAAATGAAGAAATATTTTTGCTTGCAATATCTGTTTAAAGTATTAAGTCAGAATATAGAACGTATCTGAAAATTAAATTCATGCCATCGCCCCATCCACAGACTTGTATTTAGTAGGTACCAAGTTAATATTATGTTGTAATTCTATAACACATTTTATTTTTAAAGAAAAATGGAAAGAAAAATTTGACTTCAGGCGAGACTCGAACTCGCGGCCTACTGGGAATCTAGTCCAGCCGCTCTTCCAATTGAGCTACTGAAGTCCTGCCCGATTAGTCAAATCTTTCCTTCACATCTATTGCATTGCTTTATGGTAGCAGCAGCGCCATCTATTGCCAACTATGCTAGTTAGGCGAGTTCGAGTCTCGCCTGAAGTCAAATTTTTCTTTAAAAATAAAATATATTTCACAAGCATGTGTTAATGCGAAATAATATAAAACAATCAATAATACATTACATAATATCGTCCACAAACTGTTCTGAGAAAATCCTGTCCGTCGTCGCATCGATATAATAGAGTCAATAATGCCAAATACGATGTTCATTGCTTACAATTCAATTTGTTAGACTTTTTACCGGCGAAACTTGTTAAATGAAATTTTTGTAAAAATGTTATGTTTTTTACGATACCGTTGCCAAATTGCATGAAACGGAACCCATAAAGATTCGTCATGTCTATCTATGCGTCGGTCCGTCCGTTTGTCCGTATGTCACCAGGCTGTAACGCATGAAACGTGATAGGTAGAGAGTTGAATTTACAAATTATATTTTTCTATTGCCGCTGCGATAAACAACAAATACTAAAAACAGAATAAAATAAATATTTAAGAGTTACATACAAAAAACGTGATTTTTTGCCGTTTTTATTATGGAATAGAAACTTTGGTGCACGAGACCGACTCGCATTTGGTCAGATTTTTTATTATTTAAAAGTATTTATTTGTTTTTATAAAAACGTAACTTCACGCCTGTAATCCCCGAAGCAGTAGGCAGAGGTAAATGCATGCATTCAAGCATACATGCAAACACTCACGATTCGCCGGTTACGTTTTTGGCCCATGTGGCGACGGGTGGCGAGCCTGTTGACATCTCCGGGTACATTACCAAACTTCGAGGTACTGGGAAATTTACAGATAATGGAAAAATCCCATTAGAACCAGAGATAAAGGACTTTACACCATTATCTCTGATAACCCCCTACCCGGGAATCGAACCCAGGACCTCAGCGTAGTAGTAGTGGCCTGCTACCACTAGGCTACCGAGGCAGTTTGTTTTATACCTACCTTAAAATTAGGCTTAAAAAGGAATAAATTGAGTACAACAGCAACAGTTACATACGGAGATGAGTATCAAGGTTATTTCAATTTAAAACCTTCAATATTCCGTTACTTTACGTAGATATAAATATGTTTCAGTGGTATAAAATTGTCCACAAACTGTGAACCGTGGCCGTCCCCGCCCCCATATAATAGAGTTATGTTTCCACATACGATCTTCGCGATCGCTTACAATCCAATTTGTTAGATTTATTACCTCGGAAACTGGGTAACTGTTATTGACTTATAAATATATTTCTAAAAGGCAAATTACTACTTTTTTGCTGGTGGTAGAACCCCAGTGCAGCTCACGGGCGTAGGCACTACCGCACCACCTAATCTACTTGCCGCTAAATGGTAGTGTTCAGCTCTATCGTTTTCCCTTCAGGTAGTAGTATGGCTCCGCAATTTAGGGTACAGAGGCATAATTTGGCCTCAGGAGTGGAAACGCATCTATATTGAAATCTATAGTTTCATATAGATGTTAATAGGCTACAGTATTACTTACCATCAATGTGAACTGTATGTCTGTTTTGCTAACTTTTTAGAAATTAAGGAATAAACAGAAAAATAACGGAATATATATATATCTATGTATATATGTTTTGTATAATTTATATTTAAATATATTTATATTATATTTAGCTGTATATAATTACCTATATTAGTATTAGGCTACCTTTAAGTACTTATAAGTATATAATTTTGTATTAACATAGCTGTCTTTATGGCATTTTTACTTTATATATGTTTACATTATTATTTATTTATTGTTAACCTATTGTTTAGTTGCCTTGTTTTTTATTTGAATAATTTGAATATGCTCAGCACCTTGTATGTTTTCTTAACGACCCAAAGGTTGACTGGCAGAGAATGCTATATAGCAGTAGTCCGCCTCATGTAACATTTTTTTTTAATATGTGCATGAAAGTGTAAATAAATAAATAAATAAAAATTTGGAGTATAACCAGTCTAGCCACTTTACCACTAAGCTAACGAAGTGGTACAGCGGCTGGACTGGTTATCCTGGGATCGCAGGTTCAATTCCTGCCCGAAGTCAAATTTTTATTTCCTGTTTTTCTTTAATTTCTAAAGTTCACTTGCATGTGTTATTGCGAAAAATAAATAGTACAATAACTAAAAGAAATATTTAGAATACTTTTAGTACCAAAACCAAAGAGTTTCTCAGAGACAAATTTCAAGTTGTTAAATCATAAGAGATTATTAAGGTTTGTATGTTAGTTCGAGAGAGACAGAAAGCATGGAGTTTTAGGTAACCAGTTCATTAGTCATTAAAATCACATCTTCTCATATTCACACTAAATATGTCAAACTATGAATATAATACTGAGCGAGAAAGCACAAGAATTTTAGCATAAAAACAATGTAACATTATGCGTACCAAAACTGTAAATGGAGTTGTTATCGTAGAAAACAGTGCGTCTCAATAAAGTTTTCTTGCCAGCCCGTCTAGAATTTGCTTTCGTTATTTATCTATTTAAATCGGAATACGTTCTAATTTTGAGAAAGCACTCTGCAATGATTTTATTCAGTACCACCTGATGGTACTTTGTATTGCCTCAGAATTAAATAATGTGTTAAAGGTTTGATAGGTACGGATTGTTTGTATGGGAATATGAAATTACTATTTCCCTTACAATTTCTTCATATTCTCTCACCTTTTAACCCTTCCTCCAAAAATAATTCAAAACCAAAATAAGCCAAATCGGTCCAGCCGTTCTCGAGTTTTAGCGAGCCTAACGAACAGCCATTTATTTTTATACATTGACCAACTCTATAAATGATGCTGCGAACGAAAATTTACACAAGCCGGCGACTTCGGTGTAACATTTTACTAGCACTCGTATTAATTTATTCAGAGGCAGGATGAGAAAATTAATGTCTCCAAAGAGACATAGTGCTGCACTGGCCAGAATATTACGCTTTTCATCAGACTAAGTCGTTATCGAGCAAGAAAATTTGGTGATGCATATCGACACTATAAAATACAGTATAGATTGCAAATATTGTCCGCTATTCGCCATTATCAAAATGCTTACAAAGCAATCATTTAATATGTGGACATAATATTATTATACAACATGAACTCTATTATCATAAGCTGACCTTACTTATCTAATATTTTGATACATTTAACGGTTCCAAAAAGTTAGAAAATAATTGTCTCACACTAGTAATAATACAGCATAGTACTTTTTATTGCTACTGCTAATAGGATATTGTGAGTAATGTAACCTTCGAAAACTTGAATAAAATAAAAATATTGTTTAAATAAACCTACCTTTATATTTTCAGCTCAAGAATTGTTCTATAATAGCAAACTTTCTATTATTTCAGGAAAATACAAATACCTACGCGTACAGATCACATGGTGATAAGTGAATACTGTAAAAAACATAAGAAACCAAAGATTTCAATCCAGAATGTGGACTTAGGTGACAACTGCTGGTAATTACCGAGCAACGTCCACGCAGCAGGAACGTTACCATATGAAAGCAAGTAAATTAGGTAATGCTTAGAATCTACTAGTAGTGCCTACCCCTCGAGTTTTGTCACTGGAGCCACCAGTGAAGATATTAACATACCTACTTTAAGATTTATTCTATGGGCACCTAAAAGAAATTTGACGCAACAAACATCGCCATGACCTACTTGAATTTTGTGACAGAATAAAAAATAAACATTTTTCAGTTGCATCTCCTTAAAAGAAAGCTCTATGTAATTTACGCTCAACTCATATTTAGTTTTAAACTAAGAAAACATTCGACCGTCCAGTCTCAACTCGACAAAGTTTAATCCATCTTTTTTGCCTCTTTTCCAGTTTTTATATCTCGAACGCTATACTTTGCTTACATAAATTGTAAAACTTTACCTACAGTTAAACGGATCCATAATTTCAATATTAATACAGAGAACTAGCTATGTTTTATGAATAGACGGTGATAATTAGTGGTTGAAAACGTTAATTAGTGAATTCAATAGCGTTATTTTGTAAGCAAGCTTAATATTATATACATAATATGCAAAAAATAATATACTTAAACACCTAAATATATTTAAATTTAAAAAATATATATACATTTAAGGAACAAATAAGCTCTAGTAATTATGTTAGAATACATTTAAATTATAAATATATATATACTATAAACGTAAAGAAAATAACAAAAAAATAATAATAATAATAATAATTACAATGTAAATTACTCTAGGTTTAATTTTTTTAATTTTTAGTTTTAATATTTTTCATAATTGTTTAACTTAGTTAACTTAGTTTTTTTATATTGTAAAAAAAAAACTTTCTTTTTTACTGTTTAGTGTTTAAATGCCTATGATAAGAATATGAAAACTTTATGAAATTTTGTGCAAGAAATAATAAAAGGCTTATTAATATTACATTATTATTATAATAGCGTTATTTTGTAAGCAAGCTTACATTGTAAGCAAGTAATAATTGATATAAAGTCATTTTTCTGTAATTACAGTAAACTCACCATTAATTAAGTACTTAAAGTTGACAATATTTTGTCTTTGTAAGTATGTAGATTTTTCTTTTGTTTTTGTTTTACTTTCTCTTAGATACCGCTCTACATTATCACAGACGCTCAATAAATAACGCTGCCGTCAGATGTCTCACTTTGGTGAAAATTAAGAATTGTGAAAAGAAAATCTAATTTATTTTCTAATTTTGGAGACAAATAGTGGGTATCAAATAAACACAACTTAATTCTTCAATTAATATTGTTAATTTCATGTCGAAATATTAATATAAGGATTGAAACTTACCAGCGACTATAGTGAGTAGTGCAAATGTAGAAACCAAGGGAAGTCTGCCGGTTTCCATAGAAACGGCTCGTGTGCGCCTCGATGATTCCATCGGCATAATGTCAACGGTAGATTTGATATCTCTAAACCTCCAGTTGTATCACATGTCGTTAAATTTTTATTCTTCAATTCCTTACAATTATCTCATTATTGTCTCCTTCCCGAATATAACGAAGGCATATTTACGTCACAACTGGACGTTCTCGTCGAAATTTATTGTCATTTCATTGTTTGCTTCAATATTTCATCTGTAACAACGAGTGGAATAGGTTAACATAACATAAAAAATTACAACCCGTCTAGGTAAATGAAGTAGTAACAAAACTTTCTTGCTCAGTTATTTGCTGTTACTCCATGAACGTAAAACACGCATATCTTAAGTTATTTCTTTTATGTGATGGTGTCAAACGAAGTATGCATTTATACATGGATGGTTAGTGAATACTCGTACAAGCAAGTTTATCATGAAACCTGAACATTATATTTAGCTGTATTTACATGTAGCTTAAAGTAGCATGTAGCATGAAGTATTTAACTTTATAGCTTTACAGCAAATACAACCAGATGTAGCAAAACATACGAAATAAACCAGCACTTTGCACCTCGTTTCTCTTACTAGTAATAAACGGCAGAGCAGGTGCTTCTAGTGTTTAGCCGTACACAAGTAAATACGGATATGTATATGCACGTACAAAACACATGGTAGTTTTTTATTACACCAGTTTCCGCGGCACAGCGTGAGCAAACTGAGATAAAACAGGAATGATTGCCGCACTGTCGCTATATTGTTTCAAGTGTTTTGTTCCATTCTGCTTGCTCTTCGCTGCTTTTTGTTCATCTATAACCAAATACCGACTTGTCGAATAAAAATACGTTTGTAAAATAACACAATCGGTGCAATGTCATTGTCATGTACGGTCCTGTAATTCCCGGCACAGAGGCATAACACCTTAGGCCTCAGGAGTGGCAGCGCATCGGCATTTTGACCCTTTGGTCATTGTGTGGATGTCTATAGGCTGCAGTCATCACTTAACATCAATGTGAACTGCATGCTTGTTTGCCACTTTCAATACATATAAAAAAAAATAAAAAATGTCAGCGTACAACTTTTGCATTTTTAATACACCGACTAGTTTTAAAGGATTCAAAGACTCGTCATACTTTGAATCCTTTGACCTGTTGAATATTGGTTATATTGATGGTATTTTCAAAAGATTTTAAAAGTTCCATACGGTTCGGTATTTTGTTTAATTTCAGGATGATTTATTTCGATTTATTTTTTATAAATATTGCACTTTCACTAACACTCACTAAAAATCTATCTTGTTACTAACCTTAATGCAAGATAATAACAAAATGTAAACGAAAAAACGTAAGCAACGCTTTAAATCTCGTTTCTCTTATAGGTTGTATACAGCACAGGTGCAAGTTTTTCGTATTTTGCTACACAAGGAAATGCTAACATGAATCTATACGTACAAATACAGGGAACCTATTTTTTTATTACACTAGTTGAGCAAACTGACCACCACGCAACGTGAGCAAACAAACTGATATGATACAGGAACAATTCCGCTTTTGCTATGTTATTCCGATTGTTTTGTACATTCCTCTTACTTTACAATGTTTTTAGGGTTCCGTACCTCAAAAGGGAAAAACGGAAGCCTTATAAGATCACTCGTGCGTTTGTCTGTCTGTCAGTCTGTCACAACCAATTTACATTCTGGGCGATACCTGGATTGATGACACATGTATAAATTAGTGACTCAAATATAGACGTGTATCCAAAATAAGCGAAATTTAAATATAGAAGTCACTTTTAGGGGATAAATTAGTGAATCAAAAGGTTTTTTCCTGCTTCACAAACTACTTTTACATTGTGTAATATATTAGAAGACAGACCATATTTTAATGCTTTCAATTGACTATTTTTATCCAATTTTAACGTTATTCAAGTACTTTGAAGTCATTCAAGACAAATGACGAAAATCCAATAAATGTATATTGTCAAACTGTGACAAATACCATAAAAAACCGGTCAAGTGCGTGTCGGGACACGCGCAATGTAGGGTTCCGTAGTATTTAGGTTTGAATAATACGAGTATAATGAAAAAAAAATATATATTCTAAAATTTCAAAATTTTCGAGTACAATTCATTCGGTCGACTATTACTCGCAAATTCTAAAGCCAACAGAAATGTGATAGTTTTCCTTTTAATTTCGTTAGGTATACATAGCTGCTCTGCTATTGCCGTAACGTTTGAATTTCTAACAACAACTGTTGGTAGTTGGTAGTGGGGGTACTTGACTCTAATGAAAATTGCCACTTTAAAGCTTAATAAGTCACGAACAGTTAACTAAATAAATAATGATATTTATACACCCCTAACATTTTTGAAAGACCTATCCAACTATATCCCATACTATATAGAAAACAAAAATTATAAAAATTATCCGCGCATTACACGTAGGGGAGGTACCCTAATGTTTTTTGGTTTAAATTTCAATTCACTATTACCAATAGTTTTTGCGCTAAGCTGCGGACGAACAGCGTTCCGCAGACATAGCGAAACTATAAGGGTTCCTTGTTTACTACGGAACCCCAAAAACTACACTTCAACCTTATCAAACATCATTCTAAAATTGGCAACAGTGTAGGTTGAAACAATGACGAGTATGTGATAAAGTTCCAATCGTGTTCACAACTATAGTGGGTACAGCGGTACAGTCTATCAATTGAAACATGCCGTGCCGGCGACGGCGTCTTTGCCATACGAACGAGCGTCGCGACAATAAACAATACAAACAACCGTGCCCTGCGTTTGACACCAGCCCGTTCGGAGTCGATTAGAGCGCTCTACAGGGAGTTCGGCAGCATTTAGGGAGCGTAATAGCCTTCCGCCGTGACCTGTTTTAGTTGCGACAAATAGAGATTTACGGGATTGCCTCCCCGGGACTTTCAATGGAAGTCTATTCTTCGTAATAAAATTGAATGGTGTTTACTTTGCGGTTACTATATCCACTAAGATTTTTAAATGTAATTCATTTCCAATAACACTTCGACGTCAGCCAATGACAGTCGATTGTAGACTCCCATTCGACTAACTGTCCAACAAAGTTTCGAACAATTTAATTCCCCTTGAAATATGCACGAAAAATTTGCTGGCACAAAAAGTGGGTGAGTGAATGCTTATCGCAGACATTAATAAAAAGGATGAGAATAAATGTTTCCAGGGGAGAGAATAAAATTAGCCAGCATCGTTTGCGCAAATCTGAACACCAATCATGATAGTCTGCAGTAATTGATAGGTCCATAAATTAACTAATTTATCTGCAGCCCAATGATAGTTAGTACGTGTAAAGTACACGCGTATCATTTGTTATAGGTAATTATGTTTATTTACGGCAATACACTGAAATCCAATATAATGATGAAATACATAATGAAATACGATATAATTATGAATTCATTTGTTTATCATTTAGTTAAAATATTAAATCCGGCATCGTATAACAATATTGTTAGCAGATATTCAGTGATTTCATTCTCATACTTTATTGAGTAACTCGATGATGATGACTTATCCAGGGTGTATTATACAATCATCTTCATCTTATCAAACAATCGTATGGTCAGATTAATAATAGAATCACTGTTTGATTAATCGTATGGTAGAAATACGCTCATAGATCGCTCATAAAAAGATCTTAATGAAGTTGGGGATTCCATTGATCTTAGTCAGAATCACTAAACTTAAATGTCGTTGTATTCATTGTAATACAATTCTAAAGAAATTTTTGTGGTAATTTAGTTAAGCGATTTTTGTGTATGATGTTGTTGTATTTGTATTATCTATATTTATTATCCTGAAAGACATCGTTTCAGAACCATTTGGAGAATAATATTATGTTCATCACCATTTGGCGAAGCTATTGGTAAAGATACCATTTGTCCCAAAGTAATTGATGTGAAACATTTTATCAGTCAGACGGAGTGTTGACGCTTATTATTACTGTGTGTACACAGCATACCATAAAGTTAGCGTAGGGCTCGTAGCTTGTAGCTGTCGTAGCTATGCGTTCTCAATGCGGACCTACAAGGTTTATTTTCATACAAAATCGTTTCGATATACGAGTATTTTCACGTCTGAATACTCTTCTTCATGATGAACACAATATTATTACTCAAATTAGGTGTCCCTAGAGAAATCTTGCGTAGGTACCTCTTCTTACTTAGTTACCTTGTTTGAAAAACTGTTTTTTTTTTGAATGAAATAACATTGTTTAAAGATAAAGCTCACATTTTGTAATGATTATATTTCCAAACGGTCCATATCTTGTATTTCTCCAACACACTCTTAATGTTATTAGGCCGTATTAAAGATTTTAACCCTTCGTATTGTGAAGTCACACCCATCTAAGACATTCGGTAGCTTAATAATTTTACATCTGTATACAAAGACGGCAGTTATCTCACGAGTGGCACGCCACCGATACGAGTTTCCACCAGCCCCTAACTCCGACTCCTATTGTCATATTTACATTGTCTATGCTCATATCCGAATTCCGATTAACGCAAAACTAGAATTGTGCACAGTCATAATAATAGGAGTATATTCGACATCGTCAAATGGCTGTTTATTCAACGCGCTTGTGTAAATAACTATTTGTTTTTCGTGCGTTTTATTGTTTATAATTATTGAATATGAGATTTCGTTGGCGTGGTCTTTTGTCTGGTTATTGTTTGTGGTTTATCTTCATAAAGTCATACTTCAAACTTCTTTGTAGAATTTATGTTACTGTATTTTAATTTAATAACAGAAAATCTATGAAGATGTATTTTTTTTATTTTGTGACATTCCAATTGTCATTTTGCATACCATTTTGTTTTAACGTACATTAAGTAGATGTATTTAAAAGAGTCGATGTTACTACTTCTATTTTTGTTACTCCAAGGATCTAAGATATTTTTGGCACAGTGATTATGGAGTGGATCATTAGTATGTAACAGAACACGAAATAAAAATAACTACGTTAAGAATTAAAACTATTTATAATAGGTAGTATATAATTAATTTTAAATCTGTATTATTTTTTACTTTTTAGATTTGAGGTCGGTTTTTCTTAACGTAGTTATTTTTATTTAATACTTTTAAGTTTCTTGCTGCATTGTCAATTTCACAAAAAACAACACAAAAAAATCACATTAATCTTTAATGTTCACATCTGTTAAATTTGTAAAATCTGACTCTTTTAACTTCGTGACAATAAGATAGGTACATAATTTAAACTTGATATGTTCTTAGGTTTTCGCGAGCTACACTCATTGAAATAAAACTATTTTTACGGATTTATCTCGCGTATATTAAACTAAAATGATTTTTAAAATCAACCCGACGTTTCGGTCGCTTTTCAGCTTCCGTGGTCCCGGGCAGACTGAGGTGACATTTGTTTGACAGAAGTTTGAAAAAGCGACCGAAACGTCGGGTTGATTTTAAAAATCATTTTAGTTTAATATACGCGAGATAAATCCGTAAAAATAGTTTTATTTCAATAATTTAAACTGTGTAGATGTGTCGATACAAAATTATTACACGACTATACGAAATCAATGAAAATAATTATTGATTTTTGGAGAAAGTAATCATGGACTGTTAACTCTATGCATTTATCCACGAAGGAGTAAATAAGCTGTGTTGTGTCGTCGATGAGGAAATATGTCATTGTCACTTGTTGTCATGCGCATTAGGACTATCTAGGACGTCAGTGGATTCAATGCATTGTTATGACAACACACTGTCAAATCTTATCCCTGTAGTTTGAGGTGAAAGTAAGTAAAAAATGCTCATAAAATAAAAACTAATGGGCCTACCTGAATAAAATTTTTTAGGGACCAATTCGAAACTATTCCGCATCAAACACAACAAGAATTACGTAAATCGGTCCAGAAATCTCGGCGAAATTGGCGTACATACATAAAAAAAAATTAAAAATATATATACCGGCCGAATTGAGAACCTTCTCGTTTTTTTTGAACTCGGTTAACAATAAAATGATGTCATTTAAATCCTGATGGATTTGGTAATGTAAATGAACATTGCTCTCAAGCTTCAACTTAAGACAGCGATCACCAAAAAGATAAAAGATTGACAAGTGTTATTTTATTCTTTAAAGATAACTTTTATCTTTTACTTTAAATAAATATTACGTCAAAAATTTATCGTCAATTACGACTTGTAAATAAAATCTTTTTCGATTTTATCTACAAGTCAAAATTGTATTTTCACTAAATAATAGACAAAATCAATTTCTGATCTATACCATACCCTGAGCTTTCATATAAAACTAAAACCCACTCCGGCCGGCTCACAAACCGGTGTTCTTTTGTTCAAACTGGGCCGTCGAAAGCCACTGTCGTGAAAACGAAGCGTAAAGATTGGCACAAAGCCTAATTTCAAGAACAGGTAAAATACGTGTCAAATTACATGAAATAGCTTAAAATTTTATAGTGAACATTTTGTTAGAGAGTTGAAGCACTGGTAGCTTACTGGGAAATGTTAAAACTATTAAGGAATTTTAACAGTGAAGTAAAAATAATGTACAATTTGTTAATAACAGTTTTGATGTAATGTACGAATCTTATTTAAATAAGGATTACAAATTGTTTTGAAATAACAATCTATTATTATTAATCGACAAAATTTAAAAAAAAAATGTTTAAATCGATAAAATAGTAATAAGATTCTTTAGCTAAAATACGCTTCGGCTAAGTGTCTTAAAATATACTAGTTTAATATGCAAAAGGTTTGTAACAAAATAAGCACTGACACTCGTTCTTTTCTTCTTTCACTTAAGAATAACAATATAAATTTTAATTATTTGAAAATTCTTTGCACATTTTGCAATGTATGTGGTATACATACATTGCACTTGGTACTTTCATGGTATACCAGTTATCTTCTAAAATAAAAATGCGAGAGTACGCAGCCTTGTTGGTAGAATTACAACGCCAAAGCTCAAGAAGGTAGACAGCAGCATTTTGTCCGTATGCCGCAAAATGTTTATGTTAAGCGCTAACACATTACCTACTGTAACTTTGGTGACACCGCAATTTCTGGTACAAATGACTCATAAACTTAGACCTCAAGAGAATCATTTCATATTTTTTAATAAAAGCTGCACTATTTACGTGTTAACATCAATGTTCGTATGCTTGTTTGCCACGTTATATTATGAATACAAAATATTAGAGAAGTCGAGTTCTGTCTGATGGTGGGGTCAAAAGTCTTAGGAATCGGCGTGCATGTATGAAGAGAATGATGAAGGTAGACGAGGCACGAGAGGTATGTCAGGACTGGGATATCTGGCGCTCTACACTCTCTGCCTACCCCGTTAGGGACCTGGCGTGAAGATACATAAATACACACAAAGAATTATTAGTTCATAAAAAAAAAAAATAATTACATCTTTCCAAAACACATTATATTGTACATAAGCCTTCGTGTTTCGAGAGACATCACCTTCAAAGTTAATATTAAATGAGCCAGCTGTGCAAAAGTAGCTATCCAAGTGTAGCGCTTTTCTATCGTACCGACATGTTTAAAAGTTTTCGGTATATCGAATCAAATTTTATAGCAATCAGTCTACTATTTCTGCATCGCTTGCAAGTGATGTAAATAATATAATACTTTTTCATTGATAATGATTGGACTTAAATGAAAATTTTAAAGAGTATATATCTGACATATTTTTTTTGTATTTGGATTGTAGTTGCAAAATGGAAATTACAATTTGAAATAAATTATACTTAATGGCGCAAATATCACTCGATAGATTTAAATGCTCAATCTTGAGTCCAGAAGAAGAACAATATACTTTTTAAGTCTTTTGATTCGAGAGTTATTCAAAATATATTTTATGCAAAAAAGATAAAATAAGATCACTTCCCTTCCTTGAAAATTACGTACCCTTAATATATTTAGTATTTCAGCTTCATATTCTATTCATATTCACTGGGTTTCAGGGTCAAATCTCGAATCAGAAAATAAGAGAGAGTGGGTTTATTCAAATTGGCAAAGTTTTCAGCGATATGGGAGAATTCTTTCAGAGTCCGGAATTTAAAAAAATATGCACTTTGAGTTTTAATATACCCATCCATCACATGGATCTAAGAAAATATAATATATCCTAGGCTGCACCTTATGTACATAAATGTTATTCAAGAAACAAAGCTAACTCATGATCAGAATCAATATAGCCGTAAAATTCTAATGGTTCTTGCGAACTTTGTATCGCCTTAGAGGTACATAAAAATAGTTAACCTAACGAACGACAAAAAAAATCATAAGAATCGGTCAAGCCGTTTCGAAGGAGTTTTGTTACAAACACGCTTATTTTATTTATTAAATTTATTTCGTAATCCGGTAGTGTGTTTTGTTAGTCCAACATCAATTTCCTGTCAAAGAGTCACTATTTAAAATTTTAATATAAATATTTTCAAGACATCGTAAAATAATCAACTACTTACGACCTATGAAAACATTCCTTTACAATTATCTGCACAGACCGTGTCCAACCTTTGCACTCCTTGGTTTCTTAATTCGCAATTAAAAAGTTAAATTGTCCGGTTAATTACCGCCATTGTGGTGGACGACGTCTCCTCATTATTCACAATTGCTGTCTGAATTTTTCGGTGAAAAAATTACGCTGAGAACCGGTTGCTAAATCACAATAAGTAATTAGCTTATCTGTTCGCGTCACGCGCGGGGTTGCTGCGCCTGTGGGTGCCAAAGGGGGGTTCACGTCTTACGTTCTAAGCTCTCTGTTAATCTCGACTCTACTTAATAAACGAACTGAAGAACTTGGCTTAAATAACTTAGTGTAACCAAATTAGTGGTTAGCTCCCACCCGATATTTGATCCCGAGCTATGTGGAATTGTTTATTGATGATTACGCGTGTAACATTGAAACGAACATATTTTGAATGCAATGCTCATTATGCCTATTTATCTAATAGAATTGGTGATCACAGGATTGTTTTCTTTCGAATTTTGGGTGCAAATCTGTGTGAATGTTACTCGTTTTTTTTTTCTTATTTATTTACTAGCTGTGCCCACGACATCGTCCGCGTGAGAATTTATAATTGTTCAGTATCTACCCGGACGAAGTCGAGCGCAGCTAGTATAAAAGCCTAAGTAACTCCTTATTAGATAAACTATCTGCCAGTGAAAGTCACGTCAAAATCGGTCCAGCCGTTTCTGAGATTAGCGGGAACAAACAGATAGACAGACAAAAATTGTAAAAAATGTTGTTTTGGTATATGTATCGTGTATACATACAATGCATATAGTAAAAAGCGTTTATTTTTATATTACAAACAGACACTCCAATTTTATTTATTTGTATAGATGTACAGATTTCATTTTTCAGGCAACAAGTTATGTAGGTGCAATCTGATTTGCTAGTGATAAAATTGTGGTATTCTAGGCGCCCACGTAATCGGCTAGATATAATAATATGCAGTCCATATTACTTAATCTCTAGTATTTACACACTATCGTGACCTTTTTCTTTAGATAGATATACCTGTATACTTACTCTTAGTAGCGGAAAATATAAAATTAAGACACTTCTTTTTTTGTAGTGTCTTTACTAGCTTTTGACCGCGACTTCGTCAGCGTTTGCTTTTTCAATAAAAATCCTATGTTACTTTTCATACTTAAAAAAATATGTGTATAAGGTTTCATGATGACTGGTTCAGTAGTTTTCGCGTGAAAGTGTATCAAACAAACTTATATTCGCATTTATTATAATAAAAACTAGAGATTTATTTTTATGGCAGAATGATATACGTAAAATTACCTCTACCGTTGACGTTAAACGTTAGCTTCGATCTAAATTATTGACAGCAATACAGTTCTAGCATTATACTTAAAGAGTTCACCTTATCATCATCATCATTTCAGCCAAAAGACGTCCACTGCTGAACAAAGGCCTGCCCAGAAGATTGCCACAACGAACGGTCCTGGGCCGCCCTCATCCAGCGATTTCCCGCGACCTTCACCAGGTCATCTCTCCATCTTGTGGGAGGCCTGCCTACGTTTCGTTTTCCAGACGAGTACGAGAAGACGGAAGAGTTCACCTGCACTTAACATAATTCTCAAATCTATGTAAGTACATAAAATCTTTCTTTGCTTATTGCGCTATTCGTGGATTTTAAAAACCACTTACTTTCATTCATTGTTAGATACGATATTACAAAAATATTATGAAAAAAAAGGGATAATTGAACGTTAACTCGCGACAAATACCCTGAAACTCGTCGACTATCATGAACTGTGACAAAGTTAAAAAAGTTCCCAATTAATTACATTCATTGCGGCGAAAACTTTGCTCGTTAACCGACAATTCCCTTAAATTCTCATTCAATTAAGTACTAAATCCCTTTGCAGAGTTTACAAAAGAACTAGTGATCTGTCACTTGCACACCAAAAACAAGAGAAGGGACGATGTTGCTACATAATTATATAATGTATTATTAAATATTTTTTTCTCAGCAATTTACAGACAAAAATTTTTTTCAATCAATTTTTCGACCTTTAATCGATTCTACCATTTTTCATAAGTTTTAAGAGTTTATTGAGAACTTGAAAACGTATGGCGATACTTATTACAGCCCTTGAACAATATATTTGATTCCTAATTTAAAATTCTAAAATACAAGAATAAGATGACTGGTCGAGAATGCTTAATAGCATAAGTCCGCCTCATTCACTCATACTTGGATGTGCAAGAAAGTTTAAACAAATAAATAAATAAGTAAATGTTACTTTGATTGCATACAATTCTAGCAGCAATATTATTATACCACTCTATGGACGTCATCTATCAATAATCTTTTTTCAAATAAATACAAAATTAAATAAAATTAATTTTATCAACTTACGTACGAAAGTATCAAAATAATTCCGGGAGAGTCTGTTACTCGTATTTCCATTGTACGACAGTTCCACAAAATGGATTACCAAATTTTCATTTATCTGGAGGTCTAGTCCATCACTCACCAACGGTGAAGTGCTTTCCAAATATTGGGCGGCCACTTGATCCGGGGAATGTGATCTATATCCGCGATAAAACAATCGCCGCTTTGACGATATAAAGTTGAAGTTAACGTTAAAACCAAAAACCCACACAGTTAAGCTAAAAGGCGGTTTCTAAATTTAGTTCATTCGTGATTATTAATACAAAATTGTAACACTGAAAAGAGTACCGCAGTCTGTGAAAATATATTTAGTAAATATGAATACAATCCGCTTGCCAAGAGTGGCGATTATTACATATTCTCCCCAAAATAACGTACAACCCTGTTGTGGACATCGTTGGCATGACTTTTATCCAGCAGTGGACGTCTTTCGGCTGAAGTATGAATACAAAAGCAAGAGATCTCCACTTGAGGACGGGTTTGAAAAATGATTTATTAAAAAAATACGCTTACACTCACTGCCCCACATTAAGTGGGGCAGTGAGTGTAAGCGTTTTACCTGTGTCGTAGGTGCCGTTGTAAACACAACACATACACAAACACCCAGACCCGAAACAAATATCTGTAGGCCATACAAGTATTTATGCCGGTACGGGGATCGAACCCGTGAGCCTCGGTTAAAACCGTCGTCACACACCGCTGGACCAAATGGCTGGTCACGTTGATGCGTTAGCACTCTTGGAGCAAAAGCTGATTCATCTGTTTCCGAAACAAAAGGGGTGTTTCACCTTACTAAGTAAATCATAAAAGTAATTATGGTAGAGTTCCCGAGGGCGTAGGCACCACCGTATTACCTAATTTATCTGCCGCTAAATGGTAGTGTTCAGCACTCGATAGTGCTACTAATTGTTCGGGTTAGATGGCAATGTATGGCCCTGTAATAACTGTCACAGAGACATAATAACTAAGGTCTCAGAGGTGGCAACGCATCCGCATTTTGACCTCTGGTCTTTGTGTGGGTGTCAATAGGCTGCAGTCATCACCTAACATCAATGTTAACTGCATGCTTGTTTGCCACCTTCATAACACAAAAAAGTAAGCAAGACTAAAAAGCTACGCAATATTCACATTAACTGTCACTAATTGCTCGTCTACCAAAAAATTTGCGGTTATTCAAATTGTTCTGAATTATTTTTTATGTAAAGCATCTAAATCTAAAATCTTATCAAAATCTTTTTATAATACAGCATGACAATAAAATCAATGTGTCTATCTTTTATCCCTAAAAATATTTTATCACTATAATACATTTGTGTGAGGATTCGTCTAGACAGTTACAATAGCCCTTTTCAAATTTGTAAACAAAGGATATATTCACTTGTTTTACTGAATATACGAATGTAACAAAGCAGCATTTATTGATCTCTCCCTTAATTCTTCATGCCAGCTGAATATCTAAGTTATTTTGGTTTGATTTACGATGGTATTTTTATCCGACCTAACTAATTTAACGATCATTGTTTTCAAATATTATAAAAAGCATGTGTACCACTTCTTTGTTTTTTTTTCAAGTTTAACTAATATTAAGACAGTTTTTTATTTACGAGTTACCTATTTTAATACAGACCAAACAAAGTAATATTTAAAGTAATAAATCCAGTGCAGTATTTGGTAGAGGCATGAATAAAATAATTTAAACACACCACGCTTCTATAAATTTGCATTAATATATGAATGTCGTGAAATCGAATTGTGCAGATTGCACTGGCTTTCATTAACTGTGGTACCGATTATAGGCTTCCATATGGTAAATATTTATTACTTTTTGACTACACAGCTTTTTTTATTTTGCTATCGATTGCAGCCTAGGGAGGCTCAGCTGTGCTTTAGACGTAGGTTAAGAATATTCAATGAGAATAGTAGAAATTTATTATTTACTATTTTAGTACTTGAAACAAAATTTTAATAATAGTGTATCTAATCCTATTTTTTTTATAAAATTTATTAAATCATAAAAAATAAATATTTTTAATTAAATTAACTGCTGAACTTTTAGCATAGTCTCAATAAAGATCAAATGCGCAGATGATCTGCAGGAATGACCGGTCTTTTCAAGGCTTCTTTCAAGAACTTACAGACAGAAGCAAAACTTTTGTTGAAGGTACATGCCATGAACCAAAGACAGTGACTTTCGTTTGATATAGTAAAAAAAATAACTGTTCAAAGTGTATGATGGTATCGCTTTTTTGCACATAATGAGTTTCCGTCTTTTAATATTGGGCCCGCCTGCAAGCATCTTGATTGAGTAGTGACTCAATCAGGCAACCAGTGGGGTTAGGTTACGAAAAAAAGTGTAAAATGTTTTGCCATGACTCTATCATCAAAGGCAGATGAGAGAGATCACTGCAGGTCTTTATCTTTCATCCTAAAATAGATGTTTTACAATAAAAAAACATCCAAATTGGTAAGTTCCTTAACTATGCGTCTTGTTGTATGTACCTGTATCTATAAAATCTGAATAAACCGTTCTCCCATATTTTTGCTGTAATACATTTTATTATATGTCGGTAATACGAATTGTACTAACTTTCATTAACTATGATGCCAATTATTGTCCCTAACAGAGTAGAAATGTATTACTTTCCGACTAAATAGCTTATATAACCCCATTTTAAAGTATACCCTGTTTATTCTCATCAATATCCATGAGGGTCACATTCTTGTGTTTATTTACACGGCAATGTATCCAAAATTCCAATTATAAATTATTAAGGTTCGATTCGGATATCAGATCCGTTGTTTCCTCATCCCTTCATCTTAGCTTGTATTGACTCTGTCTGTTGGGTTATTTTGGGATGTAATGGAATGTTTTTCTTTGGCGTAATCCAATTATCCAGTTACTCCGTACACATGTTGTACAATAAAGTTAAAAACGATTAATTTCCGGATTTTTTTTTATTTCATGAACTACTTTATACGCGACTGGGAAGCAAGTATTCCCTTTCTTATTAGACATTTTTGGAATATGGCTTCTCGAAGTGCATATATTTTAAAATGAAGGTACCTACTGTGTTACCTACAGGTAATACTTTTTATGACTTAATTACTTTATCACGTATTGAGTGCAGGTTGAAAGTAACTAATTGACACAATTTATAAACTTATAAGCACAAATAAACGTTTACATGTGGTTCACCGGTAAATGAAATCAATTCACAACAAGTCAAAAGGCACGATGGTGTATTGTGTGCCTTTAATTCAAACATCTTCACAAGAAATCGTGAATATATTTTATCATATTTAATAACATATTCCTTTTAGGGAGCGTTTCAGGAAACGTGGCCGCGGTATTTACCCCTCTTGGTGGCGCATGCGAGCCCGGGGGGCTTTATTGGGGACATGTATTGGAAAATCTTTATGTTATTATTTACGCAATGGGGAATTTCGCGCCGCTAATACCCGTCGCGATGTACATTTATTGAAGTTTTATTAGTAAATGCCACCCATACCCGTCGCTCACGATAGAACCCCAGATATTGTGTCTATTTTATAGAATCGGGTGTTGTTTGGTTATTTCACTCAGTTAATAAAAAAAAACAAAATTACAGAAAGTAAGCTACAGATTAAAGGAAGCTATTAGATGTTTTTATGTATTGGATGTGTTTTAGGTGAGATGATACAGAGGGGAGAGTACAGAGTATAGTGTGAAATATTGGAATAAGTTATCAAAATGAAAATGATCTAAGCTTGTGAGTTCGAATAGCTCCTCAATTTTAAAGGCACTTTCTTCACCACTTCTTCACGGTATATGGAAATGAATACTGACTATGAGTTGCATGAAGAAATAAGTTCGTTCTAAAAATCCGAATCATATGTGATAAATTTCATGAATTTCATCATCAAACAGAAACAGAAAAAACGGCTTCGAATAAATGAAAATATACGCCAAATATTAAGGAGCTCAGAAATCAGAATGCTCAGAATCTTTAGACTTATAAAAAGGCGATCGACAAAATTAAATATTTGACGGTATCAGACTAAAAACAATACCAAGATTGAAGCAAGAAATACCAAATGAAGAAAACGTATAAACATATTACTCGAATAGAATAAATATTTTTGTTGTGAAAAGCTTGAGATCAGAGAAATGGTTTTGATAAATTCACATAGATGATATATTGGTAGATCTATTACCTACAAATGTTTTAAATTTTAATGTTAAATTACAAAAAATGCTGTCAATATGTAGAGATAGAACACAGCCAAATTTAATACTTAATATGGGAGGGAAAATAGTGAATAAGAGTAGTGATATAGCAGACATATTAAATAAAGAGTTTACAAAAACTATGAGCATTGCTGTAAATTTTGATGAAGCCATAGCATCAGAATTCAGCTCGAGTAGAGACAGATATAAGTTTGAAAGGTATAAGTATTAAAGACATTAAAAGTGTAGTTAGAAAGTTGAAAACTAGAAAAGCAAGTGGATATGATGATATACCTTCATCTGTGATTAAGGAAAATATCGACATTTTGGCTAAGCCTTTGGCACATTTTTTCATTCTATGCATGGCTTCGTCTATATTTCCAGAACAACTGAAAATTGCCAAAGTTGTACCTATTCACAAGAAGGATTCAAGAACGGATCCTAAAAATTTTCGACTAATTTCTCTTTTGCCAGTAATATCCAAAATTTTTGAAAAAATTATCAAGGTTTCGCTTATGTCACACTTCGTATCAAAAGCGATTCTTAACCCTAGACAATATGGCTATCAGATTGGGGTTGGTACAGGTGATGCTATTGATACACTTATCCATGACATATTAATGGTGCTAAACGAGAATAAGACAGTGGCTGGCTTATTTTTGGACTTATCATCGGCTTTTGATTGTATAGATTACAATATACTAATTGCTAAATTGGAACATCATGGGGTGAGAGGCAGCATGCTAGCTCTAGTTGAGTCTTATTTAAGTAATCGCAAGCAATTTGTAGAGATTAAAGGAACGGGTATTAATGGTCTTGAGGAAACATGCCATTCAAGACTGATTACAAGGTCTAAGTTAGTGCCTCAGGGATCGGTGCTTGGGCCTTTTTTTTTGTTGTCTTCATCAATGATTTAATAAATTACATACGTAACAAAATAGCGGGGGTAGAGATGACATTATTTGCGGATGATACTAATGCAGTAGTTTCAGCTGATACACATGAGAATTTGGTATCGAAACTTATGGACTTGTTCACTTTATTCAATCATTGGTTTACTATAAATAATCTTAAACTCAACACTAGTAAAACTAAAGTTGTTTGCTTCAAAACTGCAAGAAGTAGTCGGGTACCAAACATACTTTTGAATTTTAAAAATGAATGTATTGAGGAAACAGAAACTGTAAAATTCTTGGGTGTTAATATTGATGCTAGGTTAAATTGGCAATCAGAGCTAGAACACATAGAGAACTCGTTAAGTTCTGCATGCTATGCGCTGCGCAGTCTACGAGACGTGCTGACCAAACAACAACTTAAAATGGTGTATAGCGCTTTAGTTGAGTCTAAATATATAATATTAAACTTTGGGGAGCTAGTTATGCCTATAATGAGAAGCGGGCATTCATAAGCCAAAAGCGAGCTATTCGTACCTTAGTTAGAATACCCCCTTGGGAATCTTGCAGGGACTATTTAATACAATTAGGTAATCTAACTGAACCAAGTCTGTTTATTCTAACAGTATTAACTTACCTAGTAAAGAATAAACATAAATACGAAACTGATGAAGAAATGGTTATCAGACTTCAAACTAGACGTAAGGATTTGAATAATGTTATACAACCAAGGCTGAAAGTAGTAAAGCATTGTAGTCGCTATCAATCGGTCAAACTTTTTAATAGACTGCCTATAGAGCTTAAAAGCCTGTAAAAAAGTAAATACATTCAGAAATAAATTGAAACAGTACCTTTTGGAAAAGTGTTGTTACGGTTTTTTTGAGGAGAAGTTTGTATTATAAATGTGTTTTGTATGTATTTTAATGTTTGTGTAGGCATTGTTGTCATATTTTGTTAACATTATTTAAATTTTGTATTTTTTATTTTTGTGTATGTTTAATACGTATAATTGTGTAGCCCCCAGCCTCTCTCAACAGTGTTTCCCCCCGTCGACCATCGGGTTGGCTGTTTGGGGGGCCCACCAAGGAGAGGCGAGTCACCACCTGCCTAAAGTAGGATTCGATAATGTGAGATGTTGAATATAGGCAGGTGCCGGATCTCACTCCATAGGCCCAGCCAGCTAGTCCCCCCAGTTCACTCACATAGCCCAAAGTTTGGCGAATCACTTATCATTATAATAGCCCCATTATATTCTGCGGGGTCTGTCTGTGCCTGTATTAACTATTGATGCAGTCAGAGAGAGGTCCCGCCGAATATAACCCATTACAAAGTAGATCAAAATTCTCGAAAGGGCCTCTACGTGTTGGACCTCCCATGTCCCCGCGCAAGCCTGACAAAGGTCCGGAGTTCAAATCGGACCCCGTGCTGACGAGAGACATAATAATAAAATAAACTTTATTTTTCTCCACAAACATTAGGCTTACATAAGGGGTTAATTATAATGTTAATATATTAATTATAATGTGAAGAACTGGCGCCTGTACTAGGTGTCAAAAGAACCTGAAAAACAGGTCACCAGGTCTCCCCATATTCAAATGACATCATGAAGCAAGAATTAAGGTGGTGCCTAATAGCTATTATATAAACTTGTCATTAAAAACATTATATACAATGTAAACAGAGTTTGTTATAGCATGCAAGTAATATAAAAATGAGAGAATATAATTTGTTTGTTAAGGTAAGTATTAGTGTGTATGTGTGTGTGTGTCAGTGTGAGTGTGAGTTACCTGTGTCTAGTCCTACGATAATTAATCTTGGAATCGGTTGTCAATTGATCTTACTCAAATGAACCACTAGACACAAGTAGATCTAAGTAAGTTTAATGTGAAATGGGTATGCAACATTAGTATATATTATAATTAGATTATCCACAAACTTACAGTTTTTTGCAAGTATACTTATTAAGAGGATATATTGAAAGTTTTGCATTAACAGCCTTATATAGAAAGGGTCCCAGATAACAAAAGAATCTTTGAATAAAAGCAACTGATGTTAGTAGGTAAGTTGATCCTGTTATTTCGAGAACGTGGTGTAGGTTGAGTATAGGGAAATAAGTAATGTTGCTTTAATATACAGTTCAGAATAAATAGCTGTCTAACCGTGAGAACATTACTCGATTTATATAAATCAATTGTAGGACAACGATATGTTTGGAAAAGACAGACTTTAAGAACTGCTCTTTCTCTCTGTCAACTGTGATTAGATAAGATTGAGCCGCAGCTCCCCAAGATGTAATACAATAAGTTGTTATTGATTGGCATAAGGCCATATATGTCATTTTGAGAATTTTGGAATCGGCAACAAGTCTCAGTTTCTTAAAAATATAGATAAGTTTTCTGATACGGGTGCTTAAGAGTAAGATATGAGATTTAAAGTTCAAGTTGGTATCAATGGTTACACCTAGGTATTTAGCAGTATTACTCATTACAAGACTTGGGCAATTGCAGCTGGCAGTTGCACACTGAGGTGAGTTAGATGTGTGGGCATATAGTTTAAATTCATCAGTATGAGGACGCAAAATATTTCTCATACTGAAAATCATATAATGAGTTTTATTGACATTCAGGGTTAGAAAATTATCGGAAAGCCACTTTCTGACCCTATCAAGACCAATTTGAGCAAATTTAAACGTTTCTTTCCAAGTGAATAATAATAATAATGATATAGGTATTAAGTCCGCCTTATATACATTATTTATGTGCAAAAAGATCAAATAAGTAAATAAATATTTCTATTCTTCTGTTTCTCGGAATTGTTGAATAGAATTCTAAAGTCTAGTTACAGTATCTAATAAGAAAAAATGCACATCGACCTTAGGAAGAGACGTCGGCTTATTTCGGATCTGTAGAGCGTTATCTCTTTCGCACCTTACCTATTTGACGTTTGTCGACCATTTTGATCAAGTTTTGACCAATACCGGACTACGGATGCTTACGTAGGCAGTGTGCAGCAGAGATAACGTTCTATAAAGCTGAAACTAACCGATTGTCTCTTTCCTAAGCTCGATATGCATTATTTATTGATGAGCACTGTACATTAATACTCTTATTCGTCACGTAACAGCAACACATCGCCTCATACTAAATACCAAAAAAACACAAACCTCAAATTGGAATAGATTAGTTTCTCACAATCTTGTTCGAACTACGCAAAACTCATAACAAATGGTCTCAATATCATTTCTGTGGGTATGCAATCATCGTTGTACTGGTCGATGACCGCACACGGAAATTGTGCAGCGTTTTATCAAAATGTTTCCGACGATGCGACGGTGGGGCCACGCAGGGACCAATGTTTGCATCTGTGCCCACCGCAACGCGCGATACCGCCTATATCCAGTTATTCACAGCCAGGGCTGTGAAATTCTGTTATTTTATTTTTATCTGTTGAAGTGATCTACTCAGCTGAATTAGGTGCGTTTTTTGATGAATTAGTCGGTTCAGCGGTGTTGTGGTGATCCCCACGTTTATTGTGTTTGGTTTGATCCCCGCGCGTGGGGAAAAATATGTATGACTAACAGATATTTGTTTCTGTATGTTTGTATATATAATTTTGGTGTACAATATCACCCACCTCTTACGGGGCAGGCGAAAAGCGTGGAGCACCATTGATTTGGGTCTTTACCTTTACACACCTCCCATGCCTTTTCTATATTCGTCGCTTTTTTCATACATGTACTTCACTTCACTTTGCTCACCGCAGCGCGCCGGCTATGTTAACTTACGCACAGGCAGGGTTGTCGAAATTCACTGTAATTACGGAAGGTATGAAGCTGAAGTAGGTACTTTGTTTTTTAAGAGTCGGTTGGTTGATCTAAGGTTCGCGGGTTTGATCCCCATACCGGAGTTTTTTTTTTTGACAAAGGTTTGACAGACAAGCAGACGGGCCACCTGATGGAAAGTGGTTACCGTCGCCTACTAATAGTACGATCTATAATAATACAAGTTACTAGTACGATCTATAGATTTTTATTTCAGGTCTAAGTGTTTAAGTATCTATGTTCATAATTTTTTAGAAGGTTCGACTTAAAATATTTTTGTGGCTGGGAATTACCGAAGATCTTTCAACGCCATGCTGCGTCAATTCAATGCAGAGCACACAGGAACGCTGATGTTTGTATTTGTTCTCATGGCAGCTCATATATGATCCTGGATTTGTCCAGTTACATATTATTTAAATATCTTATGTTTTTACTGAGGCTTCCATAGATTATTCTCGTTATTTTGAGGTCGCAGGTTCGATCCCTAACCGAAGTCAAAATTCTTTCTCCATGTTTTCTTTAATTTCTTTATTCACTTGCATTTTTCATTGCATAAAATAAAAATATCACAATAGTATTATCTATTTTTACTATAAGAGTCCTTAACTGTGAAATAAATCATCAGAGTATTATATCATAGAAGGTAATTCGATTTCAGATTGTATTTTAATAGTAGTGTGCATTATCAAAATGCTTTCGAGGCCGCGGCGCATCAAAGCAACGCAGAGTGGTCACACTGGGATGCTGATGTTAGCATATTTGTGCACACCGCAACGCGCTTGCGATCCTGGTTGTGCCCAGTTACATGTTACTCATAATGGTGATTAATAAAACCGGGCTTTTGGTGATTGATATTATTTATTTTAATATAAACAGACAATTAGATTATATATTCAACAACTCACATATCTTGTAGCAGATGTTTAAATTATGTACTCCACGAGCCTTATTTTTATCGGTAAGTCCCATTCGATCAAGAAATGTAAGGATCCTATGTATAAAAAGTACCTATTCAACCTTATAAGCTTGGTTTTTATTACGTGGAATTTCAATATACCTACATAATGTAAGTATACTTAAGTAATATTACCCAATTATTTTTAAATATTTTTTTTACTGTAAAGTCTTTTAAGTCTTACAAGTGTGAAATAAGTATTAAGATCCACATTATAATTTTTCCTTACCTCTGAAAGACTAACCCAGTCGCTTTAACTTCGGGCATGGGTCGTAAATTCGATCTCCGCCCCAAGCCGATCTAATATTTCCCTTTTTTCTTTAATTTCTAAATTCACTGTTCAGATTGTTATAACATAGGTCATGAGAATGCTCCCGGTATCAAAATGCTTGTGACGCCGCGCCGCATCAATGGTATGCAGGGCGGTCACACGGGGACGCTGATGTTTGCATCTGTGCCCACCGCAACACGCTTGCCATTCTCTGCAGTATAATATACCCAGTTTTTATTTACATTTTTTAGACATATACTTCTCGAAAGGACATTGTTCTGGAAACATACATTGTCCGCCTTAGAAACTATAGCAAATAAATAATAATTCCTGTATTTGTTATCAGTCTTGAACATTTTTTTAACTTCAGTGGACATTTTGTGGAAAAGTATAATCAACTAGCTGACCCGGTAAACTTCGTATTGCCTCAGAATGAAATAATGTGTCAAAGGTTTGATTGATACGGACTATTTGTATGGGTAAATGAAACGTGGTTTTTACTATTTCCCAATTTCTTGATATTTAATCACCTTTTAAACCTTCCCTGGACTTCCAAAAATCATTCAAAACCAAAATTAACCAAGTCGGTGAAGCCGTTCTCGAGTTTCAGCGAGACAAACGAACAGCAATTGATTTTTATATATATAGAAGATAGATAAAGAAAACGAAATCTGATTTTGAGGTCGAATCAAGCAATAAATCTTATAAGTTGCTGTCTCGATTCTTAACATACTTTGTCATACCTGTTTACTATCTCGACTCTCTCGGAGATACGACGTGACGACCCCACTCCTCGCCGCGAACAATTCTCTTCTAGTGGAAGAGATTTCTTCCGCTAATCAACCGAACAATGGTGGTCAAACCATTCCTATGGGGCGGCACTAAGGGCAATGACGCAAGACGGGCTAGGACACTGCTGTCCTGCGATAAAACTACCGCTACTGCGATCGCCAATGCATGCCAAGCGTGGCGATTATGGTATATCCCCCTTTGGGGATGTTTTGGCCCAGCAGTGGACGTCTTTAGACTAAAATGATGATGATGATAAACTACCGACAAAATTGTGCATTATGGTATGACTTCGATTTGATATAATAAAATAGAATAAAATTCCTTTTGATCCAGACCACGTGAACGAAGATCGAAGTCGTGACACAATTTTGTGGCCTATGTTAGCCTATGTAATTTTTAAATCAAAGCTGCGAACATTGCTGTAAGTTAGGAAAATTTGAAATTGATAAATTTAATATGGTATATTTTAAGGGAATAAAGGAAATCACTAATTTTCAGATGACTATAACTGATTGTTAATGTTATCCCTAGGTATCAGATTCAGTATCTTATACTTATCTTTGGATTAAATCCAACAGCCTGATACCTTCATTTAGAAATTGCTTTCTCTAAATAACTAATGGGTCTAGATATAATGAAACAGTTAATGAGAAAACATTTAAGTGAACAGCTGATCTTAAGTTGTAATATGATGGTGAAAATAGATATTTAAATGCAAATTAAGTTTACCATAAGTAACAATATTAAGAACCAGCTATGCCCGCGACTTCGTCCGCGTGAGAATGTATGATTGTTCAGTATCTACCCAGACGAAGTCGTGGGCGCAGCTAGTATAAATGTAGCCTCTCCTCGTAGAGTAGCCTCCTTATTACATAAGCTGCCTGCCAGTGATAGTCCCGTCAAAGTCGGGTCCAGCCATTCCCAAGATTAGCGGGAACAAACAGACAGACAAAAATTGTAAAAAAAAATGTTTTGGTATATGTACCGTGTATACATACATAAGCATTTAGTAAAAAGCGGTTATTTTAATATTACAAACAGACACAAAATATTTATTTAATTGTATAGATGTATAGATATGTAGAGCTAAAAACTGCCTCCACAACAAGCATGCAGCTGACATTGACGTTAAGTGACAATTACAATTTTTGAACGAGAGTGAAGGTGGACTGTCGAGACCGCAGTTTGCAGAAAACGTGACTATTAGTGACGTATAGACTATTAGATGTGCGCTTGCCCTCCGCGATCATGACTAATCCGTTGTTGTTTTTTTATAAATTGGGTACGACTTTTATTAAAAAGTTATCCTAGTTCAAAGGGTTCAAGGTCAAAGTGCAGATGCGTTACCACTCCTGAGGCCTAAGGTGTCACGCATCTGTGCCGGAAATTACAGGACCGTACATTACCACCTGATCGGAACACGGTAGTGCTGAACACTACCATTTAGCGGCAAGTATATTAGGTAATGCGGTGGTGCCCACGCCCGCGAGCTCCGGCACTGGAGCTCTACCACTAGGAAAAGCCCTACCTCTCGTTTGAAGTGAAGCGACCGAAGCCTTTGGAATCCTTGAAAGTACATTGCATCAATTCCGAGAAGGTGGTCAGCTTTTGTGGCTGCAGCTTGTCACAGTACGTGCACGTCTCGCGTGCCAAAAACGTGAACGGGTATTACTGACCGAACTTCGGGCCCACTTTTAAGCACTAAGGAAGGCTAAAACTAGGTTAAATCGTGCCGTGGCGCGACAGAATGCTATCGGTTTCATAATTCATATACCTAGTAAAATTAATTATGAGTAAATTCACATTATAGTGAGACATAATGTGCTATGACGGCTTCTGATACGGTACGCTGGACTCCTGCGGCCACTTACTACGCTGGGGTCCCGGGTTCGATCCCCGAGTCGGGAAGTCTTGTTGATTTTATCCATGAGCGACGAATCACATTCTCCGGTTGGTTGGATGGAATGGACTAAACGATCTGATTGTAAAAAATATAACTTTTTTTTTATGTAATGGAAGTGGCAAACAAGCTTGCAGTTCACATTGATGTTAAGTGATGACTGCAGCCTTTAGACACACAAAGACCAAGGTCAAAATGCAGATGCGTTACCACTCCTGAGGCCTAAGGTGTTATGCCTCTGTGCCGGAAATTATAGGGCCATACATTACCACCTGACCGGAACACGATAGTGCTGAACACTACCATTTAGCGGCAAGTATATTAGGTAATGCGGTGGTGCCTACGCCCGCGAGCTCCGTCACTGGAGCTGTGGTTGCTTGATTTTATGAGCCACGTGTATCACGTGTAGTGCAAAATTGCCTTCGTATAATTATTTTACTATGAAACTACTGTAGGTTCAAGTTAATTTAAGTGGTTGTAAACCAGAGGTTTGAATTTCGTATATTAGGCGATTCACAACCTGGACCGCACGCCACCGCAGATTGCGGTAGAGGTAAGTAAACTAGTCCGCGCGGTCGGGCGGTGTAGTGTGAAAGGTATCAACGTATTTAATAGAAAGGCCAAGCGACATGAAACCGCTTCACCGTCTACCGCGGCGACGCGCGGTCCCGTGTGTGAAACGCCTTAAGGATAGAAAGCCTGGGTTGCACTAAGATATTTGTTAAAGTTAAAGCTATTGTAACATTTCATATCCTTCTCTAACATAAAGAAATCTGTTAAAGTTAGAGAAGGATGTGAAATGTTACAATAACTTTAACTTCAACCAATATCTTTGTGCAACCCAGGGTCACACCGCGGACACTCCGCCAAAATTCCATACAAACGCTTAATTTGGTTTCTATTAACATCATCAATCAGTGACGTGTATTTACACGCGCACCTGTGTGCGTAGCACGTACAAAATACCAACCGTCGCCCATAAGAAGGGAAGGGGTTGAGTGATGCGGGGAAATCGGGCGGGACGTCGAAGTGTCCATTCTATACGTAGTATAACATATTCTCTGCCAGGGTTATAGTTTCAATGTGTTCCTGCTAAAGTGTGCATGAGATACTCCTTTTTAGGGCTAGGGCGTAACCTAAAAAAAAATATTCTTGAATTGATCCTACTCTTGTCGATCAACTGCAACCTGACCAAAATGATCAGAAACATTCATGCTTTGTCTAGACATTGCTCCAGTTTTGCATCAACTATAGCGTTAACTCTTCTGGTGAGTTACCGTCGCGTTGCTCAGTCTTCCAGACGCTTTCAGACAATAATCAACGAATTTCTAGACGTTTTCATCAAGATTTGATGTTCTTTGGACATGCTGACAACTAACGCTCTGTATGAAAATAATGGTGGTTAATGGTTTTAAAACTAATAAAAGGTAGTTCGTTATTCCTTTTATTAATTTTAAAACATCAAACTTTTGCCTACATCTTTCCTTAATATCCATAGTGAAGACGTATCCCGCTCCGCATACATTGGTTCCGTCACAGAAGCGGATATTTATCCCTAGTAACCTACTATCATTATAAATGCGAAAATGTGTACCTTTGTTCTGTATGTCTGTAAGTTCCGCTTACATGTCAAAGTGGTTGAACCTATTTTAATGTTACTTGGAATGGAGATATTTCTAGACCCAAAAAATAAAATAGGCTACTTGAAAAAAAAAATCTATTTCTACAGCATTGAAATAGGGGATGAAAACATATATAGAAGTCCATCACTTTGCCATGAATTCCACTCGAATAAAGTTGCAGGCGAAAGCTAGTATGAAAAATAGACAAGTAGTACAGTGCTCAACAATAAACATTGCACATCGAGCTTATGAAAGAGACAATCGGCTAGCATCGGCTTCGTAGAACGTTATCTCTGTTACACACTACCAACGTAAGCATCCGTAGTCCGGTATTGGTCAAAACTTGGTCAAAATGGCCGACAAACGTCAAATAGGTAAGGTGCGAAAGAGATAACGCTCTACAAACCCGAAATAAGCCGAAGTCTCGTTCCTAAGGTCGATGTGCAATATTTCTTGCTAGATACTGTAAATGGAATAATAATATGCTACATGATTTTTTATTCAATGTTTGTTGCTTAGCAACGCACCACCCAGCTGCTACTCTACTGTAACGATGCAGACAAAAGTAATGGCTGAACCTTCCTTTTTTAAACAGCCTTTGTCACGAAGACAAGAGATTTTCAAATTGAATGTGCATAAAAGAATACATTATTTATTTACAGGCTAGTAATAGCTTTACAAAATTAAACAACATGACCACAGCTTGGCATATTTACATCACAATGTACAAGTTATGTAGTTAAGGCTATTTCGTATGGTGGAAAATATATTGTTACAGGAGTGATAATAATCTCGCCAGCTCACATTGTTTCGTTATGGCAAAAAGTTGATTAGCTAATCAAAATGAGAAATATAATACTCCAAAAAATACGTTGGTATTTTTATTCGGAGTTAATTTGTCCTGACCTAGTCCCTTTATAACAGCTAATATGTTGTAACTTAAGCCTGACCAGATTTATTAGTAAAGGTACAAAAGTTTAAAGCACTTTAATAGGCAGGCAGGGATACTTTAAACATAATCTATACTAATAATAAAACTGTAGAAGTGTAAATTCTGTACATTAAACATATTGAAAAAATAAATACCAGAGGATGTTACTAGATCGATACCGAACACAAATATGTGATTGGATTTTTTTTTGTCTGTCTGTCTGTCTGTTTGTTCATGCATCACAGAAAAACTACCGGTCCGATTACAATGAAACTTGGTATGATTCTACTTTAAGCTTTGGCGCACAACACTGGGTACTTTTTATCCCGGAGAAATGTCTGTTTGTCTGTGTGTTTGTGCACGCTAATATCAGAAACGGCTTATTCGATTTGCAGTTTTCACTAATATATTGTGGTAAGTTTCACTTAACATTAAGTGTTTGTTTCACGTGAATCGGTTCAAAAATAAAAAAGTTATGTCAATTTAAAGAATCATATCGAATATTTTTAAGCTATTCTGTATCTTAACGTAACTTCACGCCTGTAATCCCCGAAGGGGTAGGCAGAGGTAAATGCATGCATTTAATCATACATGCAAACACCCACGACTCGCCGGTTCTGTATCTTAGTTCTATCTTTTAGGGGGTTTCGTACCCAAAAGGTAAAAACGGACCCTACGGATTACTGATTAGTAATCCGTAGGGTCTGGGGACAGACAGACAGCGGAGGATTCCGTCTGTCTGTCCGTCCGTCCATTTGTCTGTCACCAGCCTGTATCTCATAAATAGTGACAGCGAGAAAGCTAACATTTTCACAAATTATGTATTTCTGATACCGCTATAAAGGAAAAATTAATTACTTAAAATAAGAAAATGAAAAATGTTAAGGGGTCCAAGGGGGCATACAATAAACGTGTTTTTTTTTTTTGTATATTTTTTGCTCATTAATAATAACGGTAGCAAGTAGACGCTTAAAATATTCACAGAATTTTTAGATCTTACGTTGCATATTACCTTCCATCTATACTAATAAATAAAATTGCAGTGTCTGTTTGTAATATTAAAATAAGCGCTTTTTACTAAATGAATATATGTATGTTTACATGGTACATATTCTCTCCAGACACGAGAAAAATATGACAATTGAAATTCAATTGTGTCTCGCCGCCGGTGGCCGTACGATCCTTGAAGGAATATACCAAAACAACATTTTTTACAATTTTTGTCTGTCTGTCTGTTTGGCGGGGCTATTCTTGGGAACGGCTCTACCGATTTTGACGAGGCTTTCACTGGCAGATAGCTGATGTGATAAGGAGTAACTTAGGCTACTTTTATCTCCATACATCCATACATACATACCTACATACAAATAAGTAGAATTGGAGTGTATCCGACTTTGACGGGACTTCCACGGGTAGGTAGCTGATGTAATAAGGAGTAACTTAGGCTACTTTTATCTCCATGCATCCATACATACATACATACATACCTGCATACAAATAAGTAGAATTGGAGTGTATCAGACTTTGATGGGACTTTCACTGGCAGATAGCTGATGTAATAAGTAGTAACTTAGGCTACTTTTATACTAGCTGCGCCCACGACTTCGTCCGGGTAGATACTGAACAAACATATTTTTTCTCACGTGGACGAAGTCGCGGGCACAGCTAGTATTTTATATAATTTATAATAGCATTTATGATTCATATTTATAAGACTACACACAAATTAATGTTTTATTCTGAACAGAGTTAAGTAGGATTTATGTGTTAAATTCAGTTGAAATATGCTTTTAGGTTCTTGCAAACATATTATTATTTTATATAAACATTAGATGACTTGATGTATCTCATTAGACTTGCTTTGGACATAAGCAAACGTAAGCAAATATATACGGGTAATTCTACCGACAAATACGAATAGTATTTATATTATATACGAACAGTCGAGCAGAAAGAGTTCAAAAAAACTCTACGCTCAATTCTAAGAAACGGAGTAATTCAACCCACAATAACATTTTTGCTACTCTTATCCATTATTAATCTACCACACAGACGCAGATGAGCACGGTGTCATGCTTATAAAATAGATTTTACCTTAAATATATTTTAGAAACATGATCACCTCAACAGTATTTGTATACAAATGTTTTATAATAACAAAAAACAATAAATTTTCTGTTAAAAACATAAATAACCACTATTAAACTATATGCAATGAACACAACCGTGACAGGTTCGTAGGAAACGGCGAAGATAAGCTCCGGGAAAGTCGACGGAGATGGTTTAGCCATATTACTTCAAAGCCACAGGACTACGTGGGGAATAGATTCTGTGACCTAAATGTTGCCGCGACCGACGACCTAAGTTCACAGATATACTTTGAAAAACCAATGTGCCCGTTGTACCGGAAGATGCAAAAGCTGGATTCTATTCGAAGAACTCTGCAATGGAATGTTCCGGGTAGTTTTTTTTTAAATAAATAAATACGCTTACACTCACAGCCCCACAGTAGGTATAAACCTGTATTGTGGGTGCCGTTGTACACATACAACACATACACAAACACCCAGACCCGAAACAAATAGTTAACAAATAGCTGTAGGCCATACAAATATTCGAAGGGTCGCGTGTTCGGTGTGGGCATCGAACACGCGACCCTTCGAATCAAACGGTCATCTCACACCGCTGTACTAACCGGGTCGACAAATGTAAAGGTGATGCTTATTTGTTGTTGAGTCCTTTTGTGTGATTGGTGATAATTGTGTCCCACAAACTATGAGCTATGACATGCAGGACAAAATTGGACGATGATATTTCTAGATCACTAGGAGTGAGCGAAAAGAGAAGAGGCATATGCCTACGACTGCACAGCTAATAGCTATAGATAAACCAATAAAAATATAGAGCGACTGTTTTAAGTACCTATTATATAGATGCAGGTCTATTACTTCTCCGCTCCTGAAATGCGCTCGAGCACATATAACTAGAAAACTCGCCGATGATCGCCAGGTGATGCCAATGCTCTCGAGTTTTTCTAATTTTACCACCATTGAATTAGGTGCGGATCAACCGTTGCGGGGACAATGGACATGCCCACAAAATTAATAGATAAAAAAACATGCGCCATGAATCGTGAAACATTACGCGTAGTAGGTAAACTGATTTCGACCCTGTATTCGTCGCCGTTGCTTATCTTGTCAGTCATGCTCATACCCGAACTTCCGGTTTGATTTTATGACGCCTGTCACACACAGTTATGTGTCCATGGTTTTGTACACACTCATAGAATGTACGTTATTGCAAATTTCCTTCGACTGGACCATATATATCATAAGGTGTGTAACCACCATAAAGACGACTTGCACTTGGCAGATTTTTGAATGACTGTGCCCGCAATCTTTCGGCCCTAGCGCGCCTGCATTTAATTAACATTAACTGATTCGATAGTCTTGTTATTTATAGCAGACCACTATTGCTACAGCGAGTTTCCAGGCTCAATCCGAGATGGCAGCGTAACAGTTATTGCATTTTTTCAATTTTAGAAATATCCCTAGTACTACTATCGGAGTTTGCTAATGTTACCCGTGATCTCATTGGACAAAAGGTAACTTGTGAATCGCGAGTGTTTACATGTAAGCACGCATTTACATTCTACCAACCCCTACTACGTTTTGAATTAGGTACGTTAACAGGTGACTGTTAGAGTGTGACAGCAATCCATTTAAGATTCAGATTCTACTATATTTTCGAACTAGAGATTAAGCGCACAATGTTCCTTAGACAGGCACGAAATTACTCAGTTCAGAACTTTATTAAGTCTGATCTGTTTAACTGATTGTTAAGATCATTGTAAAGGCAATGTTTTGATATCTAATAACATTTTAATTAATCCCGATCTATGAAGTAATTCGGTTCTCAAGTAATCAATCCAGTTACCAAACCGCACATTTGGATACTACTAATTACTCCTAATTATTCATATTCTCATTAAATACTTGTTGGTGTAGTGAAATCAACGAGACACAGAATAAATCCATGATAAGCTGCCTAATCATGAGCTTAACCAGCTTATTATGTTACTCTATTGACATCAAGTTGATAAATACTATGCAGTTATTTGGCGTCGGGACGGACGACTCTACCGCTTCTACTTAGTGGAGGCGAATTCTTCCGCCAGTGCAGTCAGTCAACCCAACAACGGCTGGTACTCTACCACCCAATAGGAATGGTCCAATTGGCAGGTAGAGTACCAGCATCCCGTTAGAAAACTTCGCTGCGATCGCGAATCCTCATACTAAGCTTGGCGATTATGGCATATTATCCCCTAATGGCGCGCAGTACTATTATGGGTATCTTTAAGACAGGTTTTTATCCAGTAGTGGACATCTTTCGGCCAAACGTGGCGATTATGATATTTTATCCCCTAATGACGGACAATACTTATTAGAGGAGGATCTTTAGGAAAGTCCAGCTGAGAACGTCTTTTTTTATGTAATGGAAGTGGTAAACAAGCAGCAACTGCAGCCTATAGACACCTACACAAAGACCAAGGTCAAAATGCAGATGCGTTACCACTCCTGAGGCTTAAGGTGTTATGCCTCAGTGCCGGAAATTACAGGACCGTACTTTACCACCTGACCGGAACACGATAGTGCTGAACAGAACCATTTAGCGGCAAGTATATTAGGTAATGCGGTGGTCCCTAAAGTAAGATGTGGTGCCTGAAGTCCAGGTAAGGTTTAAAAGGTGAGAAATTATGAAGAAACTGAAGAGAAATAGTTAAACCTCAATTTTATTTTTAACCGAGTTCAAAAAAACGAGAAGGTTCTCAATTCGGCCAGTATACTTTTTTTTTTCTTATGTATGTACGTTAATTTTGCCGACATTTCTGGACCGATTTACGTAATTCTTGTTGTGTTTGATGCGGAATAGTTTCGAATTGGTCCCTAAAAATTTTATTCAGGTAGGCCTATTAGTTTTTATTTTATGAGCATTTTTTACTTACTTTCACCTCAAACTAAAGGAATAAGATTAGACAGTGTGTTGTCATAACAATGCGTTGAATCCACTGACGTCCTAGATAGTCCTAATGCGCATGACAACAAGTGACAATGACATATTAACTCATCGACGACACAACACAGCTTATTTACTCCTTCGTGGATAAATGCATAGAGTTAACAGTCCATGATTACTTTCTCCAAAAATCAATAATTATTTTCATTGATTTCGTATAGTCGTGTAATAATTTTGTATCGACACATCTAAACAGTTTAAATTATGTACGTATCTTATTGTCACGAAGTTAAAAGAGTCAGATTTTACAAATTTAACAGATGTGAACATTAATCTTATTGACAATGCAGCAATAAACTAAAAAGTATTAAATAAAAATAACTACGTTAAGAAAAACCGACTTCAAATCTAAAAAGTAAAAAATAATAGAGATTTAATATTAATTATATACTACCTATTATTTATATGTGTTATTTACTAATAGGATTGAAGTCGGTGCCAAGCCAAAATCATTAAAGTAGGCATTTCATTGTATTTAAACGTAACTTCATGTATGTAATCCCCGAAGGGGTAGGCAGAGGTAAATGCATGCATTCAAGCATACATGCAAACACCCACGATTTGCCGGTTACGTTTTGTTCATTGTATTAATTTGCTCGTATTCATATTTAAGTTATTAAAATATAATTATTTGTTTAAGGCTTGGCAGCGACTTCAATCCTATTAGTAAATAACACATATAAATAATAGGTAGTATATAATTAATATTTAATCTGTATTATTTTTTACTTTTTAGATTTGAAGTCGGTTTTTCTTAACGTAGTTAATTTTATTTAACATAAACAAATAGTCCGTATCTATCAAACTTTTGACACATTATTTCATTCTGAGGCAATACGAAGTTTGCCGGGTCAGCTAGTGGCCTATAAAAATATTAACCCCACCATACGTAGCTAAATATTATCTAATCATTGTCTTGAACCTCTAAGGCATCAAAGAGTGTAAGTACTTCGCCATAAAACTAAATGCTGTCTGATGCAAATGACTTGAAAAGTAAATCTCAACTACGATGAAGAATACAAAAATTAATATGTAGAATATACATTTGGACAGATGCTATCACAAAATATGAAACCAAAGCGAAATTCTACATTGACTTGTTTTATAAGCAAGTGTAGCTTATACCACTCATATAGATACTAATATTTTATGTTGAAGCGATTAACTGTTTGTTTGATTTAACGCGGATCAGCAAGTAATCAGACAATTAGAATAAAAAAAAACATTTTTATTGATAGGTTTACCCACAGTGTAATATAGCGATCTTATGGGAAACAATTTTAAAACGCAAGTGAAACTGTCGGGAGCAGCTAATGAATTCAGAAATGTAATAAGATTCATCGATATTTCGAATATAGAAAGCAATTTTTCGTCCGTTTAAATTCATATTATGATGCATCTTGACCTTGAAAATAACAAAAAACCAAGGGTTCAATATAACTCTTCTTTTAATACCTACTACTAACTAGACATCTTTGTTCTTAATGAAACCTTAAACTCCTTTATTACAGCTAAATTGAAAACAAAATACAAGTAAATCACTCCATCTGCTTTCTTCCTTATTATATAATATCAACCGAACTGACTAGGTCACTAGAAATCTGATAAGTTTTGAGCGTCCCAGTTCAAACTGAAGATTCTGATATCGCGAGACAGTATTGCAGAATTTCTTTAATATCGCTACTTATGCTCACATTTAAATAATCTCTCTGAAGTTGTAATACTTACAACTTACACTGTACAACGTATATGTATAAATACAAGTTCTTCAAACATAATGATTATCCTTACTGTCTATACTAGTTTATCGTTTCACACTCAACTAGACCTAATGAACTAAATTTGTTGATATTTAAGGTGATAGGTATATAGGTAACATCTTTAAAAGAAAATAAGCGGGGTACCTAAACTTACTTAATCATGGGAAACAACTAATATTGAAAAACAACCAATTTATAACATTAAACAAATACGTGCTATTGAAACAGTGTAGTTAAGATCATATTCAAAATAGCGCAATATTAATTTTAAAGTCGAGGTCATTCAATCTACTTTTCAATATTCTGTGGAAAAAATATAAAGGAAACGGAACGCCTCTAACAGAAAGTGTCAACCAAAGTATGTTGTCGCTTGTTTTTTTTTTATATCAAACGTCAGCAAAGTAGGCGAGTGGCAGTTTTTGTAAGGTATTCATCGACAGTTCATTCATCTCGAGCCTCGAGTGAAACATTGACAGTTCCATTGTAACCACGAACAATAACGCCGACATCATACAAATTTGTAATATTATCGGTCTTTTGATCAAGCGCTTAAACTTTGTTACGAACTATTAACCGATTACTTGTCTTTTATCGTCACTGTACACAAAACGCTACGTATTTATTCACCCAATAACTACATACATAATTCACTTCACAGTAACATTAACGGTTTAGGAGTACCATTTGTTAAAATAAATAAATAAAAGTTCGAAGTTTACAAAAAAAATATTTTTCATTACTACCACAACAACTTTTCGAACTGTATATAAGTTGGAGAGCAGCGAAGTTTGGTAAAACGTCTACAATATTATTACGATCAGATACGTAAACTTAAAATTCGCTTACCTCCCGAGCATCCTTCAGCATCCGCGGTTATTTACAGCACGCAAGAGGGCGCGAGTGAGACGGCGTACTCAACTTTTGGCAGGAGCGCTCGAAGGCGCAGCGCGAGCCGCGGGTACCGACGATTCATTAACAACGAGCGTGGAGGCTGCGTGCCGCGCCCCGCACGCGTCCCGCACGCTCCCCGCCCGCAACCCGCACCGCGCACGCGCTTTCCTACCCTCCAATCCCGCTCCTGTTGCATGTGGCACGTCACTACGCCATGAATACGTTTAATCATCGAAATCTGGTGACAATTGGGGTCTAGCTGGCCAAGTAAACTTTTGTTCGTATTAAGTTAAAATGTAATTAAACGCTTTTTCAATTGTTAGTTGGAAATAGTTTGGATTTGTTTGACTTAGCTGTGAACAAAGTATAAAATGTTGATAACTGTCAACTTTTCTTAAATAATCACGATATCGCAATATTTATTTGGTGTCTGGTGACTGATGATACTTACTTATGACAATTGTTGAATTTCTTGCTTGTTTGAATCAATGGCTAACGTTGGCTTTTATTGTTATTTGTTTATTTTTTAATCGTATTTGATAAAAGTGAGAGACAAAGAGCCCAAATTAGTTACTTAGCAGACTATTTTCAGCATTTATTGTTTACATAAATCATTAAAAAAAAAGTTTTGGACGAATTGAGAACCACCGCCTTTTTTTGAAGTCGGTTAACAATAACGATTTATATAAAACAAAACACTGTTAATCTAAATAAAATAGATAAGTACACAACGAAAAAAATGGACCTTCGCATGTCCATTTAAGCAAAAAGTAAGTAGTTAAATTGCACAAAATCTGCTTAGGCTGGTTGAACCCTTATCAAAGCAGTACAAGCTAATCCCTATAACACGGTGGACATTATTTATAGCAGGGCTAATAGCATCTAAGCCCCAGACTCTTTGCTTCCCCGAACTTTGAACAATATGACCCAGTAATAATTAAAAAATGGCGTTTTAGAAAACGAACGTGATTTTTTTATAGCCTGTCGTATCATAGATTAAATGAATATAATCTATTGCGCAAATATTATACAACAGGAACGTCTATAATAAAGGTAAGTTTGTAACAACACTGTAAAAATAATATCAACCAAAATAGGTACCGTAGGTTTTATTAGATATCATCTATATCTATACAAATAAATAAAATTGGAGTGTCTGTTTGTAATATAAAAATAACCGCTTTTTATATATTTGCATATTTTAGTTTACACGGTACATATACCAAAACAACATATTATAAAATGTTTGCCTGTCTGTCTGTCTGTTTGGCGGGGCCAATCTCGGGAACGGCTTAACGGATTTCGACGGGACTTTCACTGGCAGATAGCTTATGTAATAAGGAGTAACTGAGACTACTTTTATAAGAGAGAAGGAGAAATATTTTCTCCTTTTTAGGGTTCCGTAGTAAATAAGGAACCCTTATAGTTTCGCCATGTCTGTCTGTCTGTCTGTCTGTCTGTCTGTCTGTCCGTCCGCGGTTTAGCGCAAAAACTATTAGTACTAGAGACTTGAAATTTGGCACAAGTATACACCTTAATCACGCCGACAAAGTGGTAGAATAAAAACGTGAAAAAAAAACCTCCCCTACTAGTAACGCGCGGATATTTTTTTAAATTTTCGATTTTCTTATAGTGTGGGGTATTGTTGGATTGGTCTTTTAAAAACATTATGGGTTTGCGAACATCATTTTTCGATTTAGTTAACTGTTCGTGACTTATTAAGCTTTAAAGTGCAAATTTTCGATAGACTCAAGTGTCGTCCCCCCCCCCCCTACAGACTAAACGGTTGTTTTGTTAGAAATTCAAACGTTACGGCAATAGTAGCTACATATAACGAAATTAGAAGGAAAACTATCACACGAAAGTTGGGCTTGCAAGTTTGCGAGTTATAGTCGACCAAATGTATTTTTCTCGAAATTTTCGAACAAGTCCTTTGAAAATATATATTTTTTTTCGTTACATCTCTTACTCTGTAACTACGGAACCCTACACTGCGCGTGGCCCGACATGCACTTGACCGGTTTTTATGAAAGAAATTGAAAAGACTGCTCCAATGTATCTAATGATTATTATTTATTTATTACTAACTTCGCCCACGACTTCGTTCGGGTAGATACTGAATAATTATAAATTCTCACGCGGGCGAAGTCGCGGGCACAGCTAGTAATAAATAATAATGATTAGATATATTGGAGCAGTCTTTTCAATTTCGTTCATAAAAAAAAGGGAAAATATTTCTCCTACTTATAAGTGAGAAATTTTGTTGTCAAATGTTTTGAGATGATTAGCTTTCATGCTCACACATAAGTAACTCAATGGACTGGGATGAGATTGAAACAAACACTAGAATAATACTTTTTATCTCAATTAATAATCATGAAGATAGAGTCAGTGTAGAGTAGCAGCGTCCCGCTCAACGCTTGGTCTGATATATCTACAAATAAAAATTAATCTTTAATTTCACAGTTAATTTTAAAAATGAAATAAAATTTATTTTTACATCACATAATCGGATTATTTTAATCCGATTATGTGTATATTGTGCCCTTGTTTAATAAATGTTTTCTTAAGAAATCTTTACTGACCCTCTTATACTATTCTTAATGATAAGCTCCCCCTGACTTTCCTCTAAAAGAAATAATCAGATGAATGTCCTTGAGCATTTAAGACGCGCCCTTTGAGAAAAGATTTCTTTGATAAAGAAAAATGTGGGCAGGGAAGGCGCTTTAAAAAAATGATACCGCAAAAACTCTATAAAAAAGAATTCCTTTCAAATTTATTTTTGTATCATGCCTAAGAAATTATGAATTTCATAGACGTAATTCTATTCATATATTCTGATGTATTGAGAAATAGGATGTTCGCTGTTGTTAATTAATCAAGATTTAATAGAATATTTTTCTAAAGATTTCACTGTATTATTTTAATCAAGAGGTCATTATGGTTATGCCAGCACATCTGATAGAAACATTTGTAAAATAATATGATATTTTTAGTATGAAGTAACCATGTGAATGCCTTTATAGACCTTTGTCCTCAACTGCTCCATTCAATGGGTCGTTTCGGATCTAAACAAATAGACCGAGTCATAGCTACGTCATTAAAATTATATATATTTTTAATACCTCCTACATAATACCAAAAAACTTTCGTCTGTGTTTTATTGCTTATGCCAACATAATAATAAATATTTTCAGCGCAGTCAGATTTGAAATAGTATCGATGATATTAATCATTTAACCATAACACAATTTTAAGCTGGGTCCGAATCTGACCTTCATCAGAAACAGAGCAAGTTAAAAGTCAATCGAATGTCTAAAAGCAATCGTTAATCAAATACGATATCAATGAAAAGCCATTGTTAAAGTTTATAATAATAGGGTCAAAACGGACGGTCACGAATTGAACTTCAATGGTAGATTATATAATTCTATAAACATTTTAGATATATTGATTTTTGTAGAGAAATGTTGCCAAATAAACTTGGTTGGTTTAGACATAGACAATTGTATCCCACAAATTACTGTAATAACTCTATTGAAATATTTATAGGTATGTTGTATGTCAAATGATATCTAAATAGATATAAAATAAAACATGCATGGTGAATCTAAGAGATGAACATGACCTCGCATACTTGATACGCATTTTCCTAAATAAAAGCTTAGAAGCGCAAACATACAGTTTTGTCACATGTGCTCATAAGGATGTTGCCTGGGAATCTATAAATTTTATTATCGTTAACAACCTCCACTTGGAACTTGCCCAGGCATGAAATGCAATGTTGACAATATTGATGGATGAAAGTTTCAAGGAAGATGATATGTTTACGGCTGAATACTTAAACATCTACTGGTGGTAGGCACCATCGCATACTTGCCGCTAAATGGTAATATTCAGCACTATCGTGTTCACCGAATGGATGACCATAATTTCCTTAATTCTAATTAACTTTGAGACAAAATATTACCTACATCAAAAATGTCTGAAATCGATTCGGTTATCGATTCTGAACTAACTAGTTTCGGGTTGTACATTCAATCCTGTTACACGTTGTATATATAGTTTTATTAGTACATTGTAAGTTACGTGCCAGTGAATTTATTGTGTCGCAAGTTCGCACGACTGTATCAATAAAGTGTTTTTTCTTTCTTTCTTTCTTTCTATCGTGTTCCGGTCAGGTGTTTATGTACGGCCCTGTAATTTCCGGCACAGGTCTCAGGAGTAGTAACGCATCTGCATTTTGACCTTGGTCTTTGTGTGGGTGTCTATAGGCTGCAGTCATCACTTAACATCAATGTGAACTGCATGCTTGTTTGCCACTGCCATTACATAAAAAAAAGCTCGATGGTGTAGGCATCAGCGCATTACCGCTACATACGCATCTACCGCAATTTTTGCGGTAGATGCGTATGGTTAGTTCAGTATCGTGTTCCATTAAGATCCCCGAGACTTAGTTGTTATACCTATCTCAGAGATAGGCAGAGGTTTCAGGGGTGGCAACGCAACTGCATACCTATTGACTTCTGGTTTTTATGTCATTTTTAGCACTCATGTGAACTTTATGCTTGTAAGCCACCACCTTCGTTACAAAAGATCGAAGAAAACTCGATAAAGGACGCTGCTGCCAATCCCGCGTTATTATAATCACTACCGCCTTATTCGAATGGTTTGACCGCCATTGTTCGGTTCACTGACTACACTAACGGAAGATCTCTCCTTCACTAGAGGACGATGGAGTCGTCACATTCCATATTCAATATTTGCACTATCAAAACTTAATATGTACGGTAGTAAAAACGGTGTTTCACCATTAACAGAATCAGAAACTCATCTATTCATTTAGGGTGACAGGCACCTCTTAAAATAAATAAAATAAAAACAAAAAAGCCTTTTATTAATTTCTCATTCACTATCAATTACATTTTTTATATGATCACATGCAATATTAATTCCTATTTAAATTATTTTTATATTTAATTTAATACAAATCATCAGTATACGAAATAATCAGATTCAATCTCTTATTCATATTGTTTTTATTTTTGTATTCAATTTACTACGAATTATATTATTTCATAATTAATGTGCTAAGCTAATCTATGTTTTGTTTAAATATCAAATCATTTTAATTGTTACATATATAATTTATTAATTAGTAGATGTTTTACTTAGATATTTCATTCATTAATGTTTTTCATATTTACACAATCAAATTAGTTTTATTACAACATTATTTTATATTATTAATTAAATTAACAGCATAATTTTTGCTATTTGTATTATTATATATTATAACTAGCGGCCCGCCCCGGCTTCGCCCGCGCTGCTCTGCTCCTATTAGTCATAGCGTAATGTAAGCTATCCTATCTCTCAAGTTGGATCGAATTGCACATGGTGTGCGAATTTTATTATAATCGGTTAAGTGGTTTAGGAGTCCATTGAGGACAAACATTGTGACACGAGATTTATATATATTAAGATTAATTTATTATTCTCATTATTCTATCATACTCATCAAATCTTATTGCTTTTTTTATTATAGCATATATATGTATATGTATAATTAACCGGTATTTTACTGTTGATTTTTTAAAAACATCATATTTTTATAAATTAAAATGTATTTTTAATTGCGAATATTCATTGTTTATTTTATTTTTGAACGAGAACCCCTCTCTTGGGTAAAGGCCTCCTCCATTTGTAGCCATTTTTTTCTGTCTTTCGCTTTTGTATGCCATTGATCTCCGGCTATTTTCTTAATGTCATCGATCCATTTCGTTTGTGGTCGTCCACGTTTTCTCTTCCCTGCAGGCCCTTTCCACATAAGTAGTTGTTTAGTCCAACTTTCATCTTCTGATCTGGCTAGATGTCCAGCCCATTTCCACTTTAGTTTCATTGAGTGGTGCAGGAAATCTATAACTATTGTTCTTTCTCTGATTACAGTGTTAGGTACTCTATATATTTTTCGCAATTTTAAAATAGATCTTTCCGTAGCAGTCTGACATGTTTTGATTTTTTCTTTGACTTGTTCTGTGTAAACCCAAGTCTGCGACCTATAAGTAAGACATGGTAGGATAGAACTATCTAGTACTTTCTTTTTCATAGTAAGCGGAAAATTTCCTTTTAGTATTTCCTTATGCGCCCAGAATTTTTTCCAAGTTATATCTATTCTTCTGGTTATTTCTTCCATGTTATTATTTGATCGAAATGAAACTTTTTTCCCCAGATATACGTAGCTGTCTACATTTGATTCCGAAAACAAAATAATATCATCGGCAAAGCGCAAATGACTAAGATACTTGTTGTTTATTTTTATACCGCAGTCTTTCCAATTAAGTTTTTTGAATATTAAGACAGGCACCTCTTATGACACGTCAAAAACAAACAAAATAAATTAAAGTGAATAACAATTGATATACATGTCAAACAATATAAAAAATATATGTAAAGTCAAGAATATCACTGAGATAAAACTAAATATAATATGCTAATGTAAAAAGTATATCAGTAGAATGTCTCATTTCCCCTTTACATTAAAATCTTCTATTTATACTTGCAGATCAGTTTCGAATACTAGTAGATAATATCGTCAAATTTCCAAATAAAATAAATAATATTTAAATTTACCTACAAAGGCCTGTCGGTTGATTAATTCATTGCTAAAATACAAGTGTACCCCCATTTGTAACGATAAAATATTCGGTGTGGAGGCACATTTAAGCCAGGTTGCCGTACCTACGGCAATAAAAACAAAACATTCGTCTAATTTAATTGAAACGTTTCGTTGCGTAAATGCTGAAATCCGTTCTTTACTCTGATTCTAAAGTGAATGAACCGAACTAAAGACATTAAAAAGGGTCAGCCATAAGCACAGGTGTGTAAAATCAAATATAAACCTAAATAAGCATGAGCACCCGAACCCATTTAGATTTACTTATCGACAACTACTGTAATTTTATTACTTTTGTGCCTTCCTATGAGTAATTTGATTTTGTTGTGCAACCTTGTCACATAATACGACCATGAAAATTAGTCTATCACGTGAAATATAACGATTACTCGCAATTCGTGGTAATGTCCGGCCTTGTAATTTCCGGTACAGAGGCATAACACCTTAGGCCTCAGAAGTGGTGACGCATCTGCATTTTGTCCTTTGGTCTTTGTGTAAGTGTCTATAGGCTGTTCGTTCCTGCCCAGAACGTGTAAATTGTGGAATGAACTTCCCTCTGAGGTGTTCCCTAGGTTCTACAATATGGGATTCTTCAAAAATGGCGTCAAAAGAGTCCTTCAGGGCTGGCAGCGCGTTGGCAACTCCCCTAGTGTTGCAGGCGTTGTTCATAGGCGACAGTGACCACTTTCCATCAGGTGGCCCGTTCGCTTGTCTGTCAACATTAAGACATAAAAAAAAGCTGCAGTCATCACTTAACATCAACGTGAACTGCATGCTTGATTGCCACTGTCATTACATAAAAATTAATAATTTAAAAAATCTAACCTTTGTTCATTGATCACCGGGTGTTCGTCTATCACAGCTATTTTAAATCGAAACTACTGAGCCCAACTGAGCAGATTGAATTGGAATTTGATATACCTACTTAAGCATGTACAGTCGGGAAACTCTTCGCTTATCCAAGTCAATCAAAGGTTTTATTGAAACGTTTTATCATTATTAAAAGAAACATAATAGGTACATTGCATTATTTTATACTTTTATATAGGATATGATAGACGGCGAGCCTTTTGATATCTCCGAGCACATTACCACAGCAGGTGCAGCGAAGGTGACTCTGGGAAACTTCCAGAAAAAAATCAATAGCACTTACTTACCCGACCCGGTGATCGAATCCAGGAATATTTCCAAAACTACTGATACCGACATTTTGGGAAAAAAACAGAAACTTCTACCACATTAAGTACAAAAACCTAAAATGAACATTTTGAATGTGAATTATAGGATTTTCATAAAATTCTATAATTCACTCTCTCGTGTTAATACGCTGAAAAACAATTTTAGAATACTGTTAAAGCTAAAGATGGAGACGGTCATAGCCTAGATAAAAACGGCAAATTATGATAATATTGGATTTGGATCGTCCCGAACCCACAAAATATTGAATTCGGTATCAATGAAGAGAATAATAATTTAAGCTTTCACAAGAAGCATTAAATATTTTTGGTGGAACATATCAATCGCTCACTACTAACGTACCTACCTTGTAGAAAACCTGTAAATTATAATTAATGATTGATGTGTTCTTAGGTTTTCGCGAGCTACATTAAAAAGCTAGAGCTACACTCACGACCGTCGGGTTGATTTTAAAAATCATTTTACGCGAGGTAAATCCATAAAAATAATGTTATTTCAATTATAATTATTGTTCAAGTGCTCAAGTAACCTTTTTCAAATTTATATTTCCACTCGGAGAAGGTACCAATTAAACACCATACTTTAAAAGTTAGTTACACACTTTACATGTTTCAGTTTAGACCTTTCGAAATTAATTACACTTGATCAAAGAACTTTTAATAATTACAACCCATATAAACTATCAACCCATAAACTTAATGCCTAAGCGCCCGAAGGCCTTATACGTAATCACTATAGGCCGTCACATATTTAGAACACTGCAAAGCTTTGGCAGTATTATCTACACACAAAGACGCGTACTTACACCCTCACAGACCCATTTCACCTCTAGTCGCCGTAATTTGTACTTTGACTTTAGGAATGGAATCTCCTGCAACGTTCTGTTCGAGGTAAGCTTTGTTTGACTAGACGAATTAATTTAGTATCTCAATTGGTGTTGAGGGTAACCCAAGTTTGACTTTACAAGCTCCTAAATCGATCTTCAAAGTCAAGGTACATACCGATAAAACACTATCGCGTAAAATTTTTAATACCACAATGCAGGATCATTTAGAGGGTGATGTGAATAAAGGATAGGGAAAAGGGACCAATAAAATATGCAGATTTGACTGCGGCCGTATTTTTCTCAGTGTAATCTGCATTATTCAGGCTTTGTCACGAACTTCGACAGTTTAACAGCGTTTATCTCTCGCCTTGCAAATTGAGCTACGACTTTAAGACAAACGGGAGTCACTTTCATTACCATAATGGACCTCGGCCGATTCTTTGTTGGTAAGCCGAGGATGGATAGGAGCTGATATTTTGTCATGGATAGATTCTTAGTGGGACGACATTTTTGGTCATGCCTCTGTAATCCCACTGGGATGTTGAATTGCGGAGACGTGTCTACTGTGAGATTTATCCGCAATAAGTGCACAGATCACTTTATCAAGTTTAAGTGTGACGTAAAACGAATTTTTCATTGAAATCGCTTGTGGTGGGGTAATGCTTAAATTATTAATGTTTATTTGTAATCTCAAAGGGTCTTGCAATCAAATAATCGCATATATGTATAAAGCACGTTGTACTGACGATCAAGAAACGGGCGAGTGTCCACTAGACCAAAACTAATCGCTGATAGAGTGGGTACGCGCTTGCCAACGATTGAACTATTGATTTGCTACCAACTAGGCCTCTAATATTGAAACGTAATACAGCACATATGTACAAATGTACGCTAGTAATTTGTGTAAGATATTTCATATCTAAGATCGTACCTTATATTTTCTTTCGTTACAGGCGTACAGGAACTTTTTAAAATAACTGTGTTTGGTTTGTGTTGATGATGATTCAGATTCCGTTTTCTCACTAATAACTATGAAAGGTAATGTGTATTACGTTCATCAATTTTTTCAATATAGGTAGAAATATAATTATGACTTACCATAATTACTGACCAGAATTTGAATACTAAAATAATTTATCATTTCTGAATTAAAGGATCTTTTCTATAATTCTTGCAGCACAACCTTCCTCCTTTTCGTCCCAATGCATAACGTGTGAACGTAAATCATTGCATTGCATCTAGCTATTGGCCTTATTACACGGCACGGTATTCGGGGTACGATAGCAAGGGTCAGGGTAGCGTAATAACATTTAGGGAGTTAGGGCCTTAATAAGGGCGACCGCAGCGGCCCGGCCAGCCTAACGCCCTAACTACACACAGTACAATTTTTTTTTTAAATATGCTTACTCTCACAGCCCCACAGTAGGTAAACCTGTGTCGTGGGTGCCGTTGTACACATACAATACATACACAAACACCCAGACCCGAAACAAATATCTGTAGACCATACAAATATTTGTCCCGGTGCGGGGATCGAACCCGCGACCCTTCGAATCGAACGGTCATCTCACACCACTGGACTAACCGGGTCGTCGTCTCGCGTGGATTAAGACTGCCGTACCGAATCCAATCGTGCGTTTCTGCTAGGTATTATCGATTCCATGTTTTTCTTTTCTTTTCTTTTTACTCTTTGTTATCAGTTTGTAATGGCGAAATGAGACATTCTACTGATATACTTTTACATTAGTTTAATAAATTTAGTTTTATCTTAGTGATATTCTTGACTATACATATATTTTTTATCTTGTTTGACATGTACATCAATTTTTATTCACTTTAATTTAATTTATTTTGTTTGTTTTTGACGTGTCATAAGAGGTCCTGTCACCCTAAATGAATAAATGAGTTTCTGATTCTGATTCTGATTCTGATTCTGTTGTCCTTCCCCGGTAAGTATCTCCTGAATCGGGAATCAAAACCGGATTCGATATTAAAGTAATGAATCGGAAATGGCAATTCATCTATATTGAAATCTCTGTTAGTCTCTATCTCTAAAGTTTATAGGCTACATTCTACAAATAATGCTACATCATAAGGATTTATTTAAATTCAAATCTATATATATAAAAATCAATTTCTGTTCGTTAGTCTCACTAAAATGCGAGAACGGCTAGACCGATTTGGCTAATTTTGGTTTTGAATGATTTTTGGAAGTCCAAGGAAGGTTTAAAAGGTAAAAAAATATGAAGAAATTGAGGGGAAATATTAAAAACCACAATTTCATTTTCCCATACAAATAGTCCGTATGTATCAAACCTTTGACACATTATTTCATTCTGAGGCAATACGAAGTTTGCCGGATCAGCGAAATAAAAAAGCAGTTTTACAAATAATTTTCATGTTTCATTAGTGCCGTTACAGAAGCGGATCTGCAAAGCAATATTGCTGACCGACGCGACTGATAGCCGATGGTGCGCTACGTCACAAAGCGATTTATGACGTTTGTGCCAAAACGTTTGAAAACGCACAGATTACAACAGTTTGGGTATCTAGGTATTGAGTACTTATTAGAATTTCACTGGTTTTTATTTATTTCAACAGTCAAAAATGTAATAAAATAATTCACACTATGAATAATTATTGTCGTAAACTTCATACGTTCTTTCACGACGGCGTTTCCCAAAGATGTAGGCAGATGTAATTTGGGCATAACGTTTGAAAACACACGGATCACAACGGTTTCGGTATCTATTGAGTTCACATTAGATTCCGTCTGCCTGGTCCTTTATTTGTTTTTTTATGTAACAAAGGTGGCTAATAAGCATGCAGTTCACATTGATGTTAAGTGAAATCTGCACCATTCCGCCTATTATAGACACTCACACAAAAGCCAGAGGACAATGAGCAGATGCGTTGCCACCCCTGAATCTTTAGTTGTCGTCTCTGTACTACAAAAAAATATCGAAGTTATCAACCGAGATACAAAATACGCTTTTTGGGATATTTAGAAGTATTTTCGGTCATCAATATTATTTGGCTATCTGGAGCAATAATTGATTAATTTAAAAAATTTGCTTATTTTGAAGTTTTGGAATTAAATTAGAAAATTTTATGACTATTGGATATTCTAACAAACATTAAATTACGAAATACATTGTTATATTCTAATCCCTACTAATATATAAATGCGAAAGTAACTCTGTCTGTCTGTCTGTCTGTCTGTCTGTTACCTTTTCACGTCCAAACGACTGAACCGATTTTAATGAAATTTGGTACAGAGATAGAGTTGGCTTTGTGAATGAACATAGACTACATTTTAGCTACACTAGCAACAGCTAGTACATTATAAGTAGATAAAAACGTTCCACAATAAGTAGATAAAAACGTCTATAAACATTAAGCGAGATTACTTTGAGAAGGTTCTTAGCATCATACTATTAATTTTAACTTCAGTTGTTTCTCAGTAAATGGCTTTCACAAGCTAACAAATGGCCCACTAGAAGGTGGGGTAAGGGTTCCGATTTTTTATTAAATACGGCAGATAGAAACTCATTTACTTTTACTTTTAATTAAGTTGTTCAGAAAGCGCAAGGTGCTTAAATTTGCAAACACTTCTAGACGTTCAGATATTCGCTTTCGCAAAAACAACGCCTTTATAAAAATAAACAACTTTATAGAAATATGCGGAGATAACGTAACTTCACGCCTGTAATCCCCGAAGGTATAAATTCATTTATGTACGAGTATATTCAAGCATACATGCAAAAACCTACGATTAACCGGTTACTTTTAAAAGGTGGCGAGCTTGTTGACAATTTGCGGAAACAGATCCGAATAAAAGGTTATATTGAGAATACCAGTTATTTTGTTGATAGTAGAACTCCAGTCACGGTGTCTAAAGACGTGTGCACCCACCACATTACCGCTAAATGATAGCGTTTTGAGCTATCGTGTTTTGATCAGTAACGTAATTTCCGGAACTGATGCATGACAACTTTGGCCTTAGTAGTGGCAATGCGTGTTCTAAGGTTGTTATTTAAATATTTACTTACTGTACGCTTATTTGCCACTTTCATGACATAAATATAAAACAAAAAGTTGTTAATTATATGGATGATTTATTAAACCGCAAAATGACAATGTTAAATATATATTTTTTTTAAATAGAAAGAAAAATTTGACTTCAGGCGAGACTCGAACTTGTAAACCGAAGTCCTGCCCGATTTGTCAAATCTTTCCTTCACATTTATTGCATTGCCTTACTAGCATACTGTGGCAATAGATGGCGCTACTGCCACCATATGGCAATGCAATAAATGTGAAGGAAAGATTTGACAAATCGGGTAGGACTTCGGTAGCTCAGTTGGAAGAGCGGCTGGACTAGATTCCCAGTGGCCGCGAGTTCGAGTCTCGCCTGAAGCCAAATAATTCTTTCCATTTTTCTTTAAAATATATTTCACAAGCATGTGTTAATGCGAAATAATATAAAACAAATGTTAAATATTTTTTTAAAAAGCCTTTGCATTCAATTTACTCTGTGAGAGAGTCGAGAACCTTAAACCTCTGAACCCACATTAATGGTGCATTAATTTCACTCAATAAAAGCTTTCATTCAGTGCCACTATACTCCGGCTTGGCTCATCCATGAAGGCGCTGATAGGCCTTCCCCACTCCCCCCAAACGCCGGTATATGGGCGGCGCAGCGGCAAACATTTTGTGCCAAAGTTCTACCAGTCTTTAACTACGCCAGCACAGTACCTACTAGTCTAATTTTGTTGTATAATCTAATGATGATTGGCACAAAGTCAAAATATGTAACGATCTAGGAGTAGCAACACACGTCAGTCTTCAAAATTGCAGTTTTAATCATAAAACCATATGCTTACTTGCAGTCTTGGTTTACGGACAGAAAAACACAAGATTATTATCCGCTATAACTCACAAAAAACAATATTCTGGTGTCTGACGCAACGTAATGGGTAGTTCTCCGTTTCCCTTTGTAAGACAGCGTAAATTAACAAAAAATGTGTGAGCTGACGCTCGTTATTAAGGTCTTAATAAAAAGAATCGGAAGCTTTGGTAAAGTGGCTAAAAACATTGAATCTCAGATTTGTCGCAAAAAATGTGACAAGTCATCAAATCTACATATTTTATTAGAGTCTCCCTCGCCTACTTCGACCCTCTGCTGTCGGTCGGGACCGATCTGTTCTAGTGATGCGGTTTTGATTTTTGCAGTCTATCGATAGATCTTACTTTTTAAATTAATTCTTCATTTCATAAAAACACCAGCAAAAATAAAAACTGCATACAAATATGAGAGAATGATAAATAATTATCACATTATAAATAATGTGATAATTATTTATCATTCTCTCATATTTGCATTATAAACAAATTGTGGATAATTAGAAGAATACCGCTAAAAACACGCAACTCATTACAGGCATGAAAGGCAAATTTTTTTTTGTTCGATATAGTGGCTTGAATAAATATGCATTAGAAGAATGTGTAAAACTTGTAAAAGAAAGAGAATTATTTATGCAAATACATAAAATCAATAATTATGAAATAGAAGCAATAACAGCTCTATTAGGCCAACCGTTTAGTGATGTAGCAAAATCATTATCAAGTTTTAAATCATTACTTAAATATGTGTCTTTTCAATGAATATGTGTATATTGTAGATTAGGACAAAGCCTCCAAATACATTTAGATTTTTAAAAAAGATGCATTGTTACACTTGTAGTAGAGATTTTAGCTTTTCACTTACTATCAAGTCGCGCATCATTCTTTAGATAGATCACGACTGTATCTAATATTGCTACTTGCACCCTTTTATATAAAAGGAATTTGAGAGGGCTTAAGAAGCATTTGACACGCCAATAATCTCAGCGTACAAAGGCATGACTATGTTCCTCATTTCTTGCTAAATTGGGTTCAAAAACATGAAATCGCAACCCCAAGTATTGTGTAACGTGTAACAACGCATCCAGTCGCTTACTTGTGTCTTTTTTTTTTTTGTTAAAGTCGACGAACTGCAAGTACTGCGATCCTTTCATAAGTAATTTTAACATCGAATACTTTATTGGATCCCAAATCGACAATGGAACAACCACGAGAGTGTAGCTATAAAACAAAAAGTTTTTTTTTGTCGGTACGCAATCAACACAGATTTCGGTGAACATACATAAGACACATACTAAAGAAAAGAAAAATGCCTCTCTTTTCAGGTCAGTTAAAAAATATATTATCGATATGAAATCCGCGTCACGTAGAGATGTGATGCTGCCCAATATTACAGGACTTTCAAATAGGTATCAACGACAGCCGGGCGGCGGCCTCGGCCGACTGCGGCGACACTTCATAAAGAACACTTTTATACTCAAGCCTTTTATTTATGATGCCCTTTCATATCTTTGGCTTCGTTTTATTATCAGATATAGAAGACGTATTATTGAGTTTCCATATAGCGCTGCGATTTTATAAAAAATGTTTCTTCATAAACTATCTAAAATGGTTTCATTTTAATTAATCGAATATTTCAAATAGGGAAGACTGTATCATGTAACCGGAATGCAATAATCGCTTCCAGTTTACATTTTCAGCATCCGTTTTTTATTTGTGAAACTGTGTTTGTTTGTATTTTAGCATCGTTCACAATTTATTGGTGCACGTTCACTTGATTTTTTTTTTTCGTCCGTGGAAAAAATTACCATGCATTATATGGCCTCCCTTGACTTGCCTCCCTTACCTTGAATGAAAAATACTTGTTAGATGTTTACGTACATTAAAAATACGTTAGATAATTTACCTACATAATAAACTTTCTTAAATGTTTCGCTATGAGAGCTGTAAATGTATCTGTTTTAGCGAAATATTTTCTACAAAAAGGTCAGAAACCACAGAATTTTAAAAACAGTTCGAACCCATTTAAAACACACATCAAACCTCTTTACCCTGGAGGCACAGTAAAGAATTAAAGAGTTGCTATATATTATTCAAATCCAGACTGGCGGAAGGTCTTTTTACAGTGGAGTGGCGGTTGCGCGGTACATCGCTCCGCACTTCGGGACGTGACCGACCGAGTCTCCCTTTGAATCATATTCGCATGCACGTTAAGCTGGAAGTGACAAACAAAGAACCATTCTACTGTTTGCTTTCAGAAACTGATTCAAGCTAAATTTTGAAAAATCTGTAGGATAATGACTTAGTTTCACAAACATTGTGTTTAATAATTTTATCATAGATCGTAAAATCTTAGTAAGTGATAAATTACAACTTATTGATAAAGATACTTATTTCTTTAATAACATAAATCTACCAACAAGCACTACCACAGGCATCGTATTATATCTAGTGATCTATTTTACAAAGATAGTTCCATTAATGCTATATCGGTGACCAAATGTTTTATTCCAGCCAGTGAAATGCCACGAATGGGTTGGGGCCGAATTATTTGCTCGCAAAATTGTAAGGTTAGGTTGTTGGAAATAATGGACATCCGATACACACAAGGAAAACAAAACATGAAATATTTCTTTGGTCTGTTAATAATCTCGCAGTAAATATCGTAGCTAGATTCCTAAATCTTTCACAACGTCTACTGAATACGATAAAAAGCACCCCAAACCTCCCTCGGTCCGGGTTCACAATATCAAGGATGTTAGCAAGTATTAAAAGAGAAAGCAATAACATATAAAGGACACCTGCGGTTTCATAAAAAAATATTTGGTATTTCTAGACACATTCAACGAAGTTCATGACCATTGCTGTGGTAAGCATAACGCATTCAATGTTACTATAAAATGGGAATCGTAATACAACTATTCCCATTTTATATCTGCTTTGATAAAATATATAATGGAGTTACGACTGTGTTATGTCTTAGTTTAATTAAGTTCATAAAGCCAGTGTAAATAGCAATTCGTAGACAGGACAATGAATAGCAAATCTTATGTTATGACCTCAAAGGAGGGTTCAGAAGCAAGGTCAAGTTGAATATTACCAAAAAGCAAACAAGCGCTGGCAAAGTTTGCTAGAGCGAGTTCACAAATTCCACCCCATTTCGCGAACTAAGATGATGAACCCCGCGGCGATACCAAGTTCCCGCGTATATGAGACTGGAATGGATGTTTGACGAATACGAAATGCGGTATTAGAATTGTCATCGCTTACTAGAGTTAAAACGATAGTTAACAACAATAAAATTAATTAAATTGCCTTAAGTATCTAATTTCAAACTTCAAATTGTTTAAGCTGTACAAGTTGGAGTATAATGAAACATAATTGATCTTGATGTCACTTATAGTCTATGAATTTCTTTCATAGACTTTCTTTATTTGACTTGATTCATGTTTATGAAAATAATTATCTACTAGTAGATCAAATAAATATCTCAAATAAATAGCTATTGTAACATAATAAATAATATGACTTTTGAGTTTCTAAATACCCATATTGTAAAAAAAAGCTGAAGGATCAAATCAGACGAAAAATTTTAACGGAATTCTCCAGACAATGTAAGGTATTCTTTAATATGTGTATAAGACAACAACGTGCATTTACCCCGACGCTTCATAGAGTTTACGGACATGAGCCGTGTGTGGAAATAACAGTTCTGTTTCAAGCATTACATCATTGAGTGCGTCATAACCTTAACAATACTGAGGACGGAGCTGAGACAGAACGTACCTGTTGCATGTTTGTTAGTCAATTGTATTATACTGGACGTCCAGAAGCAAAAAAATACAGCTCACAAGACAAAAATAGAACAAGTCTTTAGAAAAAACGTTGCTATGGAACGTTGCAACATATGGCAATATCTAACTACATATATATTTGTACATATGCAGACCTTTGGATAGCTTTGAAATAAAAAATATACATAGACTTTTGCAAAATTTAGTTGAATTCAAACAAAGAAAAGAACTGACAACACTAACTATTAAAAGCCACTTTCGATGCCTTCATAACGCTAAATTTATGAAAGACTAGCTGTGCCTGCGACTTTGTTCGCGTGGAATAGTGACTTTGGGACTTTGGGCAGCGTTTTTGGATATAAATGGGTAGCTAAAAAATCTACTTTACAGCACACTAGGATTGCGAAAAATTGCTAATTATGTGTTTAAACGCTCTATCTTGTAAGTAGCTACCACAAACGCCACCAACGCCATCAATGCCACCACCAACACCAACATCACCAAACATCTACGACACCAACGTCACCAATGCCTCCATCGCCACTTAAAACCATCACCACCACCACCAACGCCACCAACACGACCACCAGAGTCACCAACAACACTTCCGCCACCAACGACACCAATGACACCACCACCACCACCACCACCGCCACCGCCACCGCCACCGCCACCGTTATTATGATCGAACAAGAAATATACGAAAAATAAAACACGTTTACTGTATGCCCCCTTGGATTCCACAAAATTAATTACTAAAAATAAGAATATGAAAATGTAAAATTTTCATATTCTTATTTTTAGTAATTAATTTTGTCTTTATAGCTGTATCAGAAATACATAATTTGTGAAAATGTTAGCTTTCTAGCTATCACTATTTATGAGATACAGTTATATATTTTAATCACTTAAATATGAATACGAGCAAATTAATACACTAAACAGAACGTTACCGGCGAATCGTAGGTGTTTGCATATGTATGCTTGAATTCATGCATTTACCTCTGCCTACCCCTTCGGGGATTTCAGGCGTGAAGTTACGTTTTAATACAATGAAATGCCTACTTTAGTGATTTTGGCTAGGTACCGACTTCAAACCTATAAGTAAATAGCACATATAAATAATAGGTAGTATATAATTACAATTAAATCTTTATTATTTTTTACTTTTCAGTTTTGAAGTCGGTTTTTCTTAACGTAGTTATATTTATTTTATACTTTTTAGTTTATTGCTGCATTGCAAATTAGATTAATGTTCACATCTGTTTTATTTGTAAAATCTGACTTTTATAGCTTCGTGACAATTAGATACCTCATTTAAATAATTTAGGTGTGTCGATACAAAATTATTACACGACTATACGAAATCAATGAAAATATTTTATCCACGAAGGAGTTTATAAGCTGTGTTGTGTCGTCGATGAGTAAATGTGTCATTGTCACTCCTTGTCATCTTGTTGTCATGCGCATTAGGACTATCTAGGACGTCAGTGGATTCAACGCACTGTATGACAACTCGCCATCTATTCTAATTCCTATAGTCTGAGATGAAAGTAAGTAAAAAAATCGACGTGTGGCACTCGGGGACTGCCGCGGTAAAGCTATTGCATAGCATTTTGTATCAACATAAGCTATTATAAATATTTATCTATTTTATTTATGCAGTATTTCTTTTTTTCTTTGATATTTATTCAAGTTACACTGTTTATTATATTATTTCGCATTAACACATGCTTGTGAAATATATTTATTTAAAGAAAAATGGAAAGAAAAATTTGACTTCAGGCGAGACTTGAACTCGCGGCCACTGCGAATCTAGTCCAGCCGCTCTTCCAACTGAGCTACCGAAGTCCTGCCCGATTTTGTCAAATCTTTCCTTCACATTGATTGCATTGCCTTATGGTGGCAGCAGCGCCATCTATTGCCAGGCTATGCTAGTTAGGCAACCGATAAATAGACTTTGCAGTTTATTGAATATCGTACAGAAGTCGCTTTTACCCTTAATAATTGTTTATTATATTATTTCGCAATAACACATGCTTGTGAAATATATATATTTAAAGAAAAATGGAAAGAAAAATTTGACTTCAGGCGAGACTCGAACTCGCGGCCACTGGGAATCTAGTCCAGCCGCTCTTCCAACTGAGCTACCGAAGTCCTACCCTCAAGTTACACTTTTTGAGCGTGGTGACCGATAAGAAAACAATTTTCTTTCTTTTATTAAATACTAGCTGTCGCGGCAGACTTCGTATTGCCTCACAAAGAAATAATGTGTCCAAGGTTTAAAATAAAATACGCTTACACTCGCAGGAGCGTGTTTTATAATGAAATGCAGGATATATCTCTTTCCTCTCCTCTCCTCTCCTCTCCTCTCAGATATAGCCTAAAGTCTTCCTCGATATCTTTTATAGTTTAGGCAGCGTACGCAAAATAAGTAACTTTTCTGGTTGATTTTTACACCTCCCAAATATCTTACGGAACCCTATTTTTTCCAAAATTAAATATAGCCTATGTTACCCGTGGATAATGTAGCTTTCGAATAGTAAAAGAATTTTTAAAATCGGTCCAGTAGTTATTGAGCCTATTCAATACAAACAAACAAAAAAATATTACCTCTTTATAATAATAGGTTGGGGAAAAAATATTTTCGCATTATAGTATGTGAACTTGTAATAAAATCTCTTTGGCTGTAGTATTTGTATCTGGCTGGTTTTGGTATCATTGAAAGTTAAAATTTTAAAGAACATAATTTCAAATTCAAATTTTTTTCGTACTGTCAAGATGAGTGAATCTAATGAAGAAATTCGATACATTTTAAAATTTTACTACAAAAAAGGTAAAACGCAACGCAAGCCGCGAAAAAAATTTGCGGTGTTTATGGACCTAGTGCAGTGTCTGTGAGAGTAGCACACATTTGGTTTAAGCGTTTTCAATCCGGAAATTTTGATGTCAAAGATGCACCTCGCTCTGGTCGCCCTATTACGGATAAAATAGATGCCATTTTTGAAAAAGTACTGAGAATTAATCACAAAACAGTTTTGGCGCATTTGGAAAAAGCTGGATACAAAAAAAAGCTCGATATTTGGGTACCTCACGAGCTCACTGAAAGAAACCTAATGAACCGTGTACTCATTTTTGAAGAAGCTGATAACTGGTGATGAAAAGTGGATCACGTACGACAAGAACGTGCGAAAAAGGTCGTGGTCAAAGGCCGGTCAAGCTTCACAGACTGTGGCGAAACCCGGGTTGAACTCGGTTAAAAAATTTGGTATTATAAAAATTCAAGAAATAAACCAGCTAAATTTAATGTGTCTATGTTGTATGGATCATGAGTTCGTGAGTAAAAAAGGGGTCAAAAGTGACTCTAAGGCGAGATTCTCAAACCGCATTACGACTTTACTTTGACTTTGAGTCAAACTTTATATTCATCTTTCGTGTCACAGTGGTGTGAAAAGGGAAGCCCATTGTTACTGAGTAAAAAATAAGTAAAACAAGAATATGACTCGTCTATGAAACCTAATAAACATTGAAAGTTCGACTCGAAGTAAAAGTAAAGTCGTAGCGCGGTCTGTGAATCTCGCAAGAAGTGGTTCGTGTAAAAGTACATACGGTGCGTCGTCGCCAGATCATACTAGGACCTTCGCTAGACACGCATCGCTGAACCTCATTGAATCCTTATTCATTGGAGAATGTTGCCATGGATTGCACACTTCCAATATCACTGCACTTGATCAATATCACACAATACGAAACCCTTTTGGGCACGGATCCAAGTTAAAATTCATTAAGTTCATATAACAGAACCTCAACTTCATCGTCCGAGATAAAACATTGCACTATCGGTAATAACGAATATTAAATTTAGACTTAGTAAATTTGAACTCTGCAAAATGTAAGGAAGGAACATGTGATTATCACATAGACATACAAATAGAAAAAAAATAAAAAGATTGGCCCCTCTTTTAGGTTTTTACAGCATTCCGTAGTACACAAGCGCTTGAGTGAGGGACCGTTCAAATTATCTTTCAATCTATTTGGTTCATCAGTTTCACTGTTATATACTTCATAGACAACTACACAGAATTTACTAAACATCCCGCGATAAAACTACCGCCAAACGTGGCGATTATGCCATATTCTCCCCTAATGATGAAGAACACTGTTGTGGGTAACTTTGGGAAAGGCTTTTGTTCTACAGTGGACGTTTTCTAGAGAAAGTGATGAGGATGATGATGATGAGAGAAAATTTGCTTCGCATTCATACGATGTATTATGAGATTGTTCCTACAACAGTAATATATTATTCACAAATAATTTCAGAACTTGAATATAAATGACAAAATTATATCCACGCTCCAATAACTTCACCGCGAGGAAGAAATTGTATACGGTATAAAAATATTTTAATTATGAAGTATTTTGTAAACTAACGGGTCGTAAATTTACGTAGCGCTGGTGTGAAACGGAATAGGATTCAAAATTCCATTGAACTGTGAACGGGCGCAGACAGTGGAAATCTAACTAAAAAGTTGGATGGAAATGCCTTTTTGCTTGTTTGTCCAGAGTAACTTCATCCGATGAGAATTTCTGATTTGCTTTTAAATCCGTGATTCGAATTTGGAAACATTCCCACTTAAACGCTGTAACAATCACTCTCCACGAACAAATATTCTTGTTGGGTCGGCGACTGAGTAAATTATTTTACATTCGGTTCAATGATTCTTTTGTTTGGGATTGTTGGTTACTAATGTTGTTTTAAGGATTCCGTACGAGTCATTCATAGTTGATTTATTAATCGAATTCAAAAATATCAACAATATTTACGATCTAGTTATTCTTTTTTTACTAAAATCTAGTGACCCGCCCTGCACTGGTCAATGCTAAGGCTCCCAGGACCTCCATGGCTAAATATTTTCGAATATGTTCATTTAAATTACATACTGTAAAGGGCCATATTGATCAATATTGAGTTCACAATAAGAATTGATGATGTATTGCACAAAATTGCTTCGTAAATAAACCATAATTTCTCGTAAAAAATAAAGGATTAAAAATAGTAACAGTCGGTTATCCCTAAGAGACCTTTCTAAAGTGTGCAGTACTGTAAATATTATTTAAATTTACCTCGTAGAATAACGCCAGCGTTTGCAATGTAAGCGCAAAAAAATGAGTTTATTTACGAAATTACATTAGAAACTCCTAAAATTATCAGTTTTTCTCTTTATTCATATTTCATACATATATGATATTTAATCAACTTCACGCTGTCCAATAATAGCCTACTTAGGTCACGTGTATCGATTCGTAATGTATCTACTATTTCGTATTCCGCGTCACTTTCGGTACGTGAAGCGATATTTATTCCTGGGACTACAATAATCACTTGCAATATTTCTAGTAGTGATCTATTCTGACTGAAAATTAGGTGCAGCTAATAGCTTAATTAAAACGACTTAATATTGAATATATTAAGTCGTTAGGCAAATTTCAATAATATAATGATTAAACCATATAACTGAAAATGGTTTTATCAATAATCACTACAATAAATTTACGTTTTTATTTAATTGAACCAATAGCTCCACAAAAAGAATCAGGCAACAGAACATAAAGATAGTATTATTCCACAGGAGTTCAAATAACTTTTAAAAAGTTTTTATAATAATCGATGAATCTATTAGGAATCTGTGTCGAGATGGAAAACGACAAATCCGCTGGCGCAGCGACAGTCATCTGACAGGTATCAGCCGAGCAACCATTAACGCGCCTTCCGCGTCGGTAACGTTACGTGACGCGATGTTCCATTTCCAGGATCGCAATGAGCACTTTCAATGTCTTCAGCGACCGAAGTGGCGCCTAGCGTTTACTATACGTTCTAAACTTCTACAACTCTTTGCTTTCTGCTAATCAAATTGGTTATTAAAAGCTTCTTAGTTTTTGTAATTTTCGTAATTATTTTATTTTTTTTTAATACATAACTCATTATTTTTTGTATATTAAACCTAAAGCAACTGAGATCACAGTTAAAATATTATTACGCTTATCATATTCCAATCTTGAGAACAATTTATTAAGAAAACTCAATAAAAATTTAAAGTAAGGACAACATTATTGAATTGCAATTAACAGGGTACTTTAAAAAGAGTTGTTTTATCTTTGACTTTCAATTATGAATCTGTGCCGGTAAGAAATGGAATACGACAAATCCGTTGTTTTTTTTTTATCTGGGAATAATAGATGACTTTACTGTTAGATTAAACACATACTACCTATAACAAATAAACGTTTTGATTTAAAATTATTCTTATGGCTATAAGTCTCAACAAAAAGGATAATGTAACTGAAAGTAAAGACTAAGCCTTTAACTCTTGACTTGGTTTTGTGATTTTTGATGTTCATAAATCAACGAGATCTGATGTTAGAATATGTATTTATTTTGACAATGTCAAAGGTCAGTATATACTAACTTGAAAAATGTTACTTTTAGTTACATAAACTAGGTTTAAATATTACGTCGGTGAAATCGAACCTCATTAGTTTTATAAGCATTTATTAGGGTAAAATTCCCCTTATAAATGCTTATAAATGCATTGGTGGAATTGGTGGCTTCGGTGGCGTTAGTCGTGTACAAAGAAGTATTAATGTAAACCAGCTGTAATTTTTTTAGCTATCCATAAGTGTTTGCGTATCTAAAATTAACCAAAAGATATATTATCACAAAAAATGCTGGCTAAAGTCACTATTCCATGCGAATGAAGTCGCGGGCATAGCTAGTATCTAATAAGTTTTTAGAAGATGAATGATGCAAAACTAAAAAAACAATAACCATTAATAAATAAAAAAAAACGTAACTTCACGCCTGTAATCCCCGAAGGGGTAGGCAGAGGTAAAAGCATGCATTCAAGCATACATGCAAACACCCACGATTCGCCGGTTACGTTTTTGGCCCATGTAACAGGTGGCGAGCCTGTTGATATCTCCGGGCACATTACCAAACTTCGAGGTACTGGGAAATTTCCAGAAAATGGAAATATCCCAATAGAACCAGAGATAAAGGACTTTACACCATTATCTCTGATAACCCCCTACCCGGGAATCGAACCCAGGACCTCAGCGTAGTAGTAGTGGCCTGCTACCACTAGGCTACCGAGGCAGTTAATAAATAAATCTGTACAAAATATAGTTCGCACTTTCTATTATTCTGATTACTATACTATTTAAGAAAAAGTTCATAGTATTTTGTGGAAACATACTATTTCAGACAAGCACATGATAAAATATCGGCCACTATTCAAAATAAACTCGGTGCAGAATAAATGGGCACCTACAGTAATGAAAATAGTTGCAGACTGTTTAAGCTGTTTTCAGTGGCCAGTGACAAATATAATGACTATCTTTTAATGAATAGTTACTGCTAGTAAATTAATTACTTACAAAATGTGTGTCCGATATCTTATTAAATTATATTATAATATGATATTGGACTATCTATAAGCATTTAGCACTCAAAAAGTAAATTATCTCAATTTGATATTTCATTTTTAAGAATTCGCTAAAACTTCGTACTTCAGGATTTTACTTCTTCGGTAAGATTGAGTTTGAGTTTTGAGTTTGAGTTTATTTTTTTACAAAGTGTAAGTAGTACCTACCTACGTATTAAAAAATCAACACAAATCGGTAGTTGCTAAAAAGATAGAAAATCATAATCAAATTCAACGGAGGAGGAATGGACTCCTATACTCATTGATGTTTAAATCTAGTGCAGCTTCGTCGATTCCTAATATAATAATAAAAAAAAACATTTGTTATCACAGTATCTAAATCCACAACAAATTTCAGTGCCAAATAGAATGCGAGTAGTGTAGAATGTAAGTACGAGACTCATTAAAGTTTAATTCGCAAGACCAAAGTGCAGTTTTCGTCCATTCCTAAGCTCATCGGTACGCAGGCCGGATGCCACAAGTCTCGCTGCCATTTTGTGCTAGACTCAGTCGTACTTTCAACTCAAGCATCCGTCCGAGTTTCATGTTGTTACATCGCTTCCAATATAAAATGCGTTTGTTAGAGAATGCAAGAAAAATATGTTCATGCATTTAATCTATACTTATAATAAAACTGTAGAAGTGTGAATTCTGTACAGAAAAATATTTAAAAAAAAATACCAGGGGATGTTAGTAGATCGATACCGAACACAAATATGTGATTAGATTTTTTTTGTCTGTCTGTCTGTCTGTCTGTCTCTCTGTCTGTTTGTTCAAGCATCATACAAAATTGACCTGTCCGATTACGATGAAACTTGATACAATTATACTTTAACCTTTGGCGCACAACACTGGGTACTTTTTATCCCGGAAAAATGTCTGTTTGTCTGTGTATTTGTGCACACAAATTTCAGAAATGGATTATCCGATTTGTAGATTTATTAATATATTGTGGTAAGTTTTACTAAACATTTAGTGTTTGTTTTGTGTCAATCGGTTCAGAAATAAAAAAGTTATGTCAATTTAAAGAATCATATCGAATATTTTTAACTATTCTGTATCTATCTTCTATCTTATAGGGGGTTTCGTACCTAAAAGGTAAAAACGGTCCCTACGGATAACTAATTCTCCGCTGTCTGTCTGTCTGTCTGTCCGTCCATTCGTCTGTCTGTCACCAGGCTGTAACTATCTCATAAATAGTGATAGTTAGAAAGCTAACATTTTCACAAATTATATATTTCTGTTACCGCTATAAAGACAAAATTAATTACTAAAAATAAGAAAATGAAAATATTGAGGGGTCCAACAGGGGCATACAGTAAACGTATTTTTTTGCACGAGTTCGACTAGCACTTGGTAGGTTTTTCCTCTGTTAATAACGTTAAGCTTACCGCATAGCAGCGTCCCGGCATAAAACAATCGCCGCTATGATCACCATTCAACATGCCAAGCGTGGCAATTATGGCATATTCTTTCCATAAGACGCACAACACTTTTAGGAGCATCTTCGGGAAAGGCTTTGTCCAGCGGAGAGGGATGGACGTCTTTCGGATGTAATTATGATGATGGTGATGGTGGTAGTGGTGTAGGTGGCATTAGTGGGTAAAAATGCACAACGTTAATATTCAATTTTTCTCTTTTGCCGGCTCTTACGGAGTGCCTATATTATGCATAGATCTATCTTTTATCTTTCATTCTCTATTAAAAGCACTAATTGACTGAAACTTTATACTAATTATTATTATACAAAACTTCATAATAATTTTCTATAAAATAATATTATGCATAGAAGTTTAAAATGGACACCTAGCGTCCCAACGCCCAGCGTCTGGCGTCGAGTGTCTCGATGCCCAGCATCCCGACGTCGAGCGTCCCGACGCCCAGCATCTCGACGCCGCAGCAGCATGTTGTTTTTGTATGATCCAAAATTAACCAAAAATGCTGCCCAAAGCCACTATTCCACGCGAACGAAGTTGCGGGCACAGCTAGTCATATAATATAAATATAACTACGTTAAGAAAAACCGACTTCAAAACTGATAAATAATATATAACTACGTTAAGAAAAACCGACTTCAAATCTGAAAAGTAAAAAATAATAAAGATTTAATTGTAATTATATACTACCTATTATTTATATGTGTGCTATTTACTAATAGGTTTGAAGTCGGTGCCAACGGTTTTACAGAGGCATAACACCTTAGGCCTCAGGAGTGGTAACGCATCTGCATTTTGACCTTGGTCTTCATGTGGGTGTCTATAGGCTGCAGTCATCACTTAACATCAATGTGAATTGCATGCTTGTTTGCCACGCCCATTACATAAAAAAAAAAAAGCCTTAAACAAATAATTATATTTTTTTATGCAGATACGTTAGCAATCTTTTCTAATACCAATGTCCATGCCATATTAATTTCAGAGTCTTGGTTCAAGCCATGCCTTCCCTCGACTTCCTGTTCTTTGCCAGGCTATCAGTTAAGTGACAATTAGGTAGAAACCTAATTTAAATTGTTTCTAAGTGTCGATACAAAATTATTACACGACTATACGAAATCAATGAAAAAAAAATATCCACGAAGGAGTAAATAAGCTGTGATGTGTCGTCGATGAGTAAATGTGTCATTGTCACTTGTTGTCTAGGTGTTTGCATGTATGCTTGAATGCATGCATTTACCTCTGCCTACCTCTTCGGGGATTACAGACATGAAGTTACGTTTTAATACAATGAAATGCCTACTTTAGTGATTTTGGCTTGGCACCCACTTCAAACATATTATTTCTTACTTTTCAGTTTTGAAGTCGGTTTTTCTTAACGTAGTTATATTTACTTAATACTTTTTAGTTTATTGCTGCATTGCCAATTAGATTAATGTTCACATCTGTTAAATTTGTAAAATCTGACTCTTTTAGCTTCGTGACAATTAGATACCTAATTAAATTGTTTAGGTGTGTCGATACAAAATTATTTCACGACTATACGAAATCAATGAAAAAAATTTATCCACACAGGAGTAAATAAGCTGTGTTGTGTCGTCGATGAGTAAATGTGTCATGATCACTTGTTGTCATCTTGTTGAAATGCGCATTAGGACTATCGAGGACGTCAGTGGATTCAACGCACTGTATGACAACTCGTCGTCTATTCTTATTACTTTTGTCTGAGGTAAAAAAAAGTAAAAAAAATGCTCATAAAATAAAAACTGATGGGCCTATCTGAATCAAATTTTATGGGACCAATTCGAAATTATTCCGCATCAAACAAAAAAAGAATTACGTAAATCGGTCTCGAAATCTCGGTGAAATTCGCGTACATACATAAAAAAATAAAAAATAAAAGACGTGTGGCACTCGGTGACTGCCGCGGTAAAGCTGTTGCATTTACATAATTATCTAAAATTATGCAAAACAAAATAAAATGCAAATAAAAGAAAAAAAAATAGAAAAATGCAATAATAATTTTCTATTAACATTTACCACTTTTTAAATTTTGAATGGAAAAACAAACAATAAAAAAATGATTAAAAACAGTCTTGGCAGCAGTGGGATTCGAACCCACGCCTCCGAAGAGACTGGTGCCTTAAACCAGTGCCTAGACCGCTCGGCCACGCTACCCACGAGGCCGGACGGCGAAATTATACATGACTTTCTTTAAATGAGTTTACAATTTGTAATCCATAGCGTCCGGTTTTTTCGTTACGGAATTTCTGAATTCGGTCCCCGCGCTCAAGGCCCGCGATAGAAGCTATAGAAATAGAAATAGAAAATATTTTTATTTCGAATAGATCTTTACAGATACTTTCAAAACGTCAAGAAAAGAAAAGAGTGAATAACCATTACATAAAGTAAAGCAAATTAGTAAATTAAAAATTAGAATTTAAACTACTTTAAACTTTTTTTTAAAGTGAGCAACCCGCCACACTACCCCTCCAAAGGCAAAGACATTTAAGCGTGCATGACTGCTCCGGATATGCATACGGCAAAATAAAAGATGGAATAAATTCACATTATTCAACCCTTAACAATACTAATTACAGAATACACGAAATAACAGTATCATGAAATAGCCTGGCAGCGATCGCTATAATCCCAAGATGTACTATCATTAAGATAATCACAGGTCTTATAGTAATTACATTTATATAAATGTTCTTTCATTATATGCAATAGCTTAAAAATATACCGGCCGAATTGAGAAGAACCTTCTCGTTTTTTGAACTCGGTTAAAAATCAGCTGCTCCATACTCGTACATGTCATGTTGTCGGTCGACGAATTTTTTATATAGCTGACTTTTTTTCGCGATTTTATGGTTAGCCCCATAGTCAAAGTTGTTAACAATGATGAATAAAATGACTGCTAAAAATGATAACTGCTAAAAAAATAGGAAAGAATAGAATTCTGTAACGAATTTCAGTTTCAAATTCAATGATGGGACTCGGATATTCATTGATATTTAATTCACGTGCAGCTTTCGTCCATTCCTAGTGTAATAATTAAAAAAAACAGTTGCTATCACAGTAGGTATATGAATCCACAACCAATTTCAGTGCCAAATAGAATGCGAGTAGTGTAGAGTGTAAGTACGAGACTCATTATTTAATTCACAAGATCCAAGTGCAGTTTTCGTCCATTCCTAAGTTCATCGGTACGCAGGCCGGATGCCACAAGTCTCGCTGCCATGTTGCGCTAGACTCAGTCGCACTTTCAACTCAAGCATCCGTCCGAGTTTCATGTTGTAACACCGCTTCCAACATAAAATGCGTTTGTTAGAGAATGCAAGAAAAATATATTCCTGCATTTAATCTTTTAAGTTTTTTACTGGTGGTAGAGCTCCAGTGACGGACTCGCGGGCGTAGGCACCACCGCATTACCTAATATACTTGCCGCTAAATGGTAGTGTTCAGCACTATCGTGTTCCGGTCAGGTGATAATGTACGACCCTGTAAATTCCGGCACAGAGGCGTAACACCTTAGGCCTCAGGAGTGGTAACGCATCTGCACTTTGACCTTGGTCTTTGTGTGGGTGTCTATAGGCTGCAGTCATCACCTAACATCAATGTGAACTGCATGCTTGTTTACCACTTCCATTACATAAAAAAATGTACCACTTCGTCCATAAACAGGTATTTGTTTATTCTATAATCCGGAATTGTCAAAACACAGATACTAGGCTTATCACATTTTCTCTGTAGGTACTCAGGTGTATGCTGGCTGCTCATCTGTATTTCGACCTTCGGTCTTTGTGTAGATATCTATTAGTCGCATCTATTTGAAAACCATTCTTGTTTACCGTCATCAATACATACATAAAGCCCTGTTTCTAGGAGCCGTACATGACCTTCTTATCAGGGCACTGCAGCGCTGAACAGTTCATCAAATTGTCCTAAAGCTCATCCTTTGTAGTAAAGCCAATTGTTATTTCCACTTTCTTTAAATCCTAATAAAATACATTGATCCCACTATTATCCTTTTTATTCCAAATCAAAAGATTTTGCTTAACATCCCACAAATGCTCTGATAGCCAATTCACTGTAACAACTAAATTCAAAGATAATCTACAAAACATTGCGCGTATAAATAGTAGAATTCACGAAATAGAAGGCACTAGCACAGCACAGGAAATTGGAACAAACATTGCAATCCGCCAACCGAACACTGGATACGTATTAAAAGGAATTCGACATGTCCGAACTGCGAATCATGTTAGGTCTTTCAAACTACACGTACACAGACTGTTTTGTATGAGCTTTTTAAAGTTTTATTTGTTTTAGTGGAAATTAGTTTGAATAAATTACACTCTTAAACCGTCAAGACTGAACAATTGAAATCAATTGTCATATTTTTCTTTGGTGCAACTAAAATAACATTTTGAAATTGCTAAGTAAAATTTGATTGAGAATTAAATAAAATTAATAATGACAAATAATAACTACATACAAATAATGTACCGCCTAATTATTTATGAAAAATGTTTCTTGTGTTACCTACTTAGCGCTGCTAAAATCTACTACCTTTGTCGGAATGAATACTTTTTGAAATTTTATTATTTTAATAGCTTACTTACTTGTGTCTACGTCGCACTAAAATTATGAAGTAAAATATTTTTTATCCAAACAAGAAAAGGAACGTTGAAGTTAATATTGATATAGATGAACCGGTAGCTGTGTGTGAGATGCGTCGCTGCACCGCAAAAGTTTCGAGATATATCGGCGACATTCGCAAACAAAGCGCACCGCCACAATACCAGCACTTGTACCTCCACCAGCAATTTACATTTGCACTCATATAATACCGTGCCACGCAATTTTCGTTCTTAAGCATACGAAATAACGATAGGAAATCGATGATATATGTTCCGTGACCACACGAGTAGCCTGGTCATTCACACACTGCTGCCACTCGCGCCGCAGCCTAGAGATAAGAACACGTCATAAAAGAGCGACCGCCCAAAGTTTGCCTTAATTTCTGAATTCCACATTCGCTAATCGTGAAACGACATTTCAAATAAATAGCTGTTGTTTAATTGTTTTCGCTGTTGATTTTGTTTAATCGAAAGGTATATTTTGTTGTTTGGTGTGCTTTTAGTATTCGGCTGTTTCTCAAAATTGTACGTATTTTGAAGTAGGTTTTTTTTTTCGTTTGAAATATTACTGAATCCACGTTGTCCAATCACAATAGTTGTACGCAGCAACACAATTTGTTACTGTTGGTAGAGCCTGAGGGCGTAGGCACCACAGCATTATTTTACGCAAATGTTTATAGACTACATTAATCAATACTTTCACATGATTTATTTTACTATCAACGTCACATATAATAACTGAATATACCTACCACTCAAAAAAAATATTATCTTTGTTCAGTTATGTAAATTTTCTGAAGATCAAATTACAAGGGAAGTTTTTAAATAAATTTACTCTAATTGAGTTAAATCTAATTAAGCTGATTACAATTGAATTACTCGCAATTAGTCTACCAAAGTTTATAAGTGAAAAATTAATATGTATTATGAGCACCATTCAGTTAAAATTATTAAGAGCGGATTGCTGTTCAGTGCGAAGTTTAACCGCAAGCGGCCTACGAATGAGTATTGCTTCCTAACGCACCGACTGTTTGCGGACCGAGATTGCAATATTATGTACCAATCTAGAGCCTTCAGATGCACGTATTCTTGTTCACGTTACTTTCCGTTACAAACATTATTGGATCCACGGTGTATTGTGCACCGTAGTAATTTTCTACAAATTGAATTTCATCTAATGCGACGAAATTTGTAGACAAATTAACTCAATTTACGAGTTGATTACTATTGAATTACTCATGCCACGTATAGCTAAGTGGATAAATGAAAAGCACAGAAAAAAATTTAAATACTTATAGGTACCATTTCCAGGACTAAATAATGAACAATTTTCTTTCACTTGTAATAAAGTATGTCTTTCGTACAAAACTTCGCTTTTAATTATGTCTGTCTTCAATTTAATCAGTTATAATCATATAGACAACTAGCTGTTTCCCGCGGCTTCGTCCGCGTTCTTTTTTTATATTTTCTTTGCTATAAACCTCACGGAGCCCGAGACCTTTCCAACGAATGCAAAACCGTGGAAATCGGTTCGTGCGTTCTGGAGTTATAGCGTCAGGAAGGAAAACCCGACTTATTTTTATAATATAGATAAAAGAGAAAAGTACATAACAGGAATATGTATGTAACCGCCAGTGGTTAAATACGAAAGAGCGGATTGCTGTTCAATTGGAAGTTTAACCGCAGACGGCCGACGAATAAGTATTGCTTCCTAACGCACCGACTGTTTGCGGATCGAGATTGCAATATTATGTACCAATCTAGAGCCTTCCGAAACATGTTTTCACATTTCTTTCCGTTAGATATGTAATTGGATATTTTTTAATTATTTGTGAAGCGATAAGATTATTTGTTTAATTTTGTGAATGACCTGAAGGTTGACATAAATCATTTCAATTTGCTTAAACTATTCAAGATGATTGATATATATATATAAAATGCTAATGCGCACCATTAGTTAACGTGGAATTAATTAATTAAATGAGGCATTTTAAGAGATTTTTCAAACTTTTTTCACCCTCTAGTGAGACGTCGTAAGGTTTGGCCAAACCCCATCCCTAATATCAAAATGGGTGCATACAATGGAAATGCGTTAAAATTCTAAACAACAAAAATAACTTTCCTAATGTTTTCATATATTGTATAAAATGAGCAGGTATTTATTACTGCTCAGAAAGTGCTAATGGCTAAATTTGGTCATGTAGGTAGATGGAACATGTTTTACTAATTAAACACTATTATTCCTATTCCTTGCATTTTTTCCTGCAGAATTAAGTTGCCGTGAGTAAGTTTTATGAGACTCGGCCCGAGACCAGCTCGCCTCTATATCTAACGGAATTTATGGGTAGACCTATACGCGGCTGGTGAAGATCGTAAGCGATCTACTCGGTTAAGCGATACGGACGCGGTCGGGTGTGTGATGGGTGACCGCTAGTGGCAAATTAAAACGCATGTTTCCGTGCTTCGTCGGGGACGGTAAGCCGTCAGTCCCGGTTGCTATCAATAGATAGCAGTCGTTGAACCTTGTCGGAGGCCTTATGGGCGGTTTAAAAACATCCGACTGCGGGTTGGCCACTAACCAGCGTGGTCGAGTAAGCTCCAGGCCTCCCTCCCCAAAAAGTGGAGATACTCGTGCTCAGCAGTGGGACGTATAATGTGTTGGCAACCCATTATACGTCCCACAGCTATTATCATTATTATATTAAACGCCCTAAAATTGTAACGTCCAAAAATTTAAAACTTGAATGTGAAAATCAAAACAAGATCGATTGGAATAGTTTTAAAAAATAATATCTGGCTACCTTAATTACATTTTGAATACAGAGAAGAATAGAAACAGTTCACATGGTTGTTAATTAAATATTGCAGTCTTTAGACGTCTACACAATCTACGTTTAAACCTATTTAGTTGTCAAGTGTCGAGGTATTGCCACCGGGGGGGAGTAGCCATATGCAGGCTTTCCCCTCTGTCAAATTACAAGCCCAAATGGGCCTATACCTGTCGTGTGCGTGAAATTGTTTCTGTAATTTGTTAAAGTCAAGGTGTGAGTTTCGTAGTAATAGACGATTTTTGTAGTGCGTGTCGCACGCATTTCCCCCCGCAAAAAATGACAGACTGTTTTGCATCGGTAATACACGCTATGGCTACTCCCCTCCGGTCCGCTGCAACCGGTGGGTCGCGTTCCTCTATGCTGAGAACTCATAATTTTACCTCTGTCCTAACTACTAGGAACGGAAATAATGGGTATACCTACCTATATTATTTGTGTGAAACATAACAATATAAAATGCGGTCCCGTTTCCGCCAAACATCGGCAAATGGCAGAACAATATAAATATATTTTATGTGAGCACCTACTTCAATGACTTGAGAATTATTGGAAAATACTTCATGTGATTGTTTACAAGTATGACAGTATCGTTACGATAAAAGCTTATGTAAACGCCGGGTTTCATCGTTGGTTATAATTTTCAATCGATTTTGATAAAATAATGTGACAATCAAAAAAGATTATCTATATTAAACTGTTATACTTTATTAAAAAAATATCACCAAAACTAAAGACAGATTTTCACGCCAATTATCTTACAGATTTCTACATTCATTTACAGTTTTTCGCACTTTTGTCCACTTTTTAACCACTGTATAATTTAAAAAATCTTGGATGTTGACACTAGATGAGATTGCGACGTGTAAATATCATTGAGAACTTTTTAAATTGAGAAATTTTGGCAAGGTTGAGAGGCAATCAAATTATTATATTTCAAGGTTTAGTTAAGTGGTAAAGCTGGGCTACGAATATATTATCCAGACGTTGCGGGTGCGATCCCACCGGAGTGAAATTGTTTTATCAATTTTATTTTAATTTCTGTCATATTGTTTCATCATTTTTAGATATCTTAATACATTTTAATTAACTCGCATGTGTTATTGTGGAAAATAAAATATTAAGATTTTTTAATCTATTATTTATTCTAATCTTGATAAATATATTTCATGTTTAAATTTTTTACTTATAAAATGCACCAGGATTTATGAAACACTTGTGGATATTATGAATTTCATTTGAAACGTTTCAAAAGACTCTACATGATAACAAATTTAAATAAGATTTATATTTAAAGTAATAAATTTATAGGCACACAAAAATCCTAAGTTAATTTAAAAATACGCATAAAGATTTGTATTCTAATTTAAATTATTAGTTAACATTTTTTTTTATTCTCCGTTTAAAGAGCTTGGTCAAAGACCATGACGCTCTATACGTTCACATGAATTACATTTTTTATTTAAAAAAATAATTAATAAACAGCATTAGCTCATTGACAATTGATATAGTTGCAACAGTATTCTGGCGTCATCCGTAGTAGGATCTGCCAGGACACTGTTGCAATGTCCTATTTCTAATGAAGCCCTGCGATGAGCCTCACCCCGAACACATTCAACCAAAATATGGTATACGTCTTCCACTTTACCACATATACTACAGTTAGGGGTATCAGATTGACGCATTAAGAATCTAAACTTATTAAATGGCACATGTCCGGAGCGAAGACTCATCATTGTGACAAGTTCTTTCCTGGACAGGGCACACTCGGTCATCCATGGAGACCTCAACGGTTCCGGCTGTATTATTCTATACCAGATGCCACATTCACGGGAACGTAGGTCAAAGAACTCCTTCCATAATTAGTTAACATTGAAGACAAAAACCTAATTTGTCACAATTTAAAGTTTAAATTAACAAGGAAATAAAGCTGCAAGCAATTTTTGAAAGCTGTCGGGGCGAAACGCTTCGACGTTTGCTCTGAGATCAACTTTGCTCAGTTAAAAGCGGGCCTTTGTACTGCGGTGTGAATGAACAAAAGTTAACTCTGCAGATTCCGCATAATGCGAGTGCGTTTTTGTGTTCCGAGAATCGATTAGTCTCGCCTAATCAAGAATGTCTCGTTGATACGTTAACCGATAACGATTTTAATTGAATTGTGTTTAAATAACATATCTTAGAAATACTTCTACTGATGGACATTGTTGAACAAATCTATGTCTGTTAGGTACTGAGTTCAACGATAGTAATAATTCACGGTCATTTGACTTTAACGAGAATGACGATTTAAAATATGTGCATATTTTAGATATTTACCCCCTTATTCATAAATGTACATTAGATACGTTTTAGCTATAGAATGCTTTGTCCTTGTCAGTTGCATTGTCAAATGTGCAGGTTAGAAAAAGACAAAGGAGACATTAGCAACACTTTAGCTAAAATACGTTTATGAATAAGGGGGTAAGTCTATAAATGGAAAATGGTAAACTCAAAAAACTTTTTTCAAAAACATATCAGAGGTAAACTCTATCAAAAAGAGCCACGCTCAAATATCTTTTGCAAAAGTAATATACAAAAATATTTAAAAAAATGTGTATCCAAATTCTTTCCATGAAATCAAACACTTTTAAGAAAGATTAAAAAAAACATGTGAAGTTATTTATAGTTTGTAGGTTTATGTTTTATACACATGATATGTTCTTATACTATCACCGGTCACAATTTCATATAGAAGAATCTAATTTCGCTTTTCACTGCCTGGTGCAAAGTGAACGAAACCGATATGAGCATGTTTGTCAAAAGTTCCCAATTCCGAGCATAAAGGGCGTGAACGAGGCTAGGTGACATGACAAACGGTTGCGCGTACCCCAACGGTAGTGGAAGATTTAGTGCCGCGTTGTGTAGCGATAACTACCTCTGTTTACACTACATTTAACTTGTGCCAAGTGCCGCGCGCTGCCGGAGCGACTCTCCAGACTTGGAACTGGGAGAGATAGATAATAGATATATTGCTTATAGATTTCTTTATTACGACGGTCCATTTCAGAATATAAGGTATTAATTTAATGTATTTCATTCAATAAAGTTTTTTTTTTAAATATATTATCAACGAAAACTTTATTGAGTTTCCCTTCAGGATCATGCTGCTAGTTAATTAATGTGACAATGCAATTACGTCTGTCATATACCTATATACGTCTTACACCTTTCTGAAAATTTCTTCAAGGTTTTAGAGGTTCAATTTAAAAATGCTTATCATCTATATATATATATATATATATATATATATATATATATATATATATATATAAATCAACTGTTCGTTAGTCTCGCTAAAACTCGAGAACGGCTGGACCGATTTAACTCATTTTGGTTTTGAATGATTTTTGGAAGTCCAGGGAAGGTTTAAAAGGTAAGAAAATATGAAGAAATTGAAGGAAAATAGCAAAAACCACAATTTCATTTTCCCATACAAATAGTCCGTATATATCAAACTTTGACATATTGTTTCATTCTGAGGCAATACGAAGTTTGCCGGGTCAGCTAGTTTTTAACAGAGTTCATTAATAAATATGTGTTTGTTCGTTTGCTACGACTCCGAAATTTTTCCGTGTTAAGTGAGTGTAATTTTCTATCATCGCTATGGCTACAGAATAAATGTTTTCATTACTTCGGTGATAATATTTGAAACAATTTTTTAACGTATTAAATCAAAAAGGGAAAGTAAAATTCGACGCTCCGATATGGGGCTTCGGTAGCTTTATGGTGAAGCGGTTAGATTGGTTATCCTGAAGTATACAGGGATATTTGCAATTTTCCGGTAGATTCTCAGTGTCACCTTCGGAGTTTGATAATGTGCACGGCAATATTAGCGAGATCGCCACCTAAATTGGAAATAGTGGATAAGGTATGCATGGACACATGCATTAACCCCTGCCTACCACTTCGGTGATTATTGGTGTAACGATATCTAATTTTTATACAGATTATCTGTAAGTGGCTATAAAAGTTCATATAACCGATGATTTTATTTGCTCCGACTGCGAACACTGCAATTTTATGTTTCTAGGTTTTGAGTTATGCAATGCAATAAAATTCACGGTACCTACTGGAATATGAGTACATAACATTTATTTTTCAAATGTTCAGTTGGTTCTGTTGGTCTTTGTGCAACCTTATTTTGTATCAACTCTTTCAGATTAATGTGTAAACACAAACATTCGATTCTAACATATTTAATAGCTAACTTATAAGAGAAATAAAGCGATCAGAGTTTCCGAGAATGATACGGATTATGAAGAACTAGGTCTGATATGGGGATTGTTTCTGCTTCGCCGAAATACTTAATAAGTTAGCTTCAACAGAATTACGCGATCCGGACGGTCCGGTTGATATCAGATCAGGAGTCGTTTATATTTGCTTTTCGATCGAATAATCATGTTTGATTTATCGTTTAACTTAATGTTGTAACTATATAAGAAGCTTTATGTAGGCTTATGCGGTGCCTATCAGTTTAATTTTACAATTTTGCTCAATCGCATATCTAGTTTCGTTAGTTAATATACTCTGACGACTCTATATTTGACTGTCTAAATTCAAACAACTAGTTTGCAGTCGCAAGCCACGATTCAAGTTTTCATATCAAACTAAACTAAAGGAATCAAATGACTATGTGTGAACTTTTCTAATAGCAGTAACACACGACTGGACTCGGTCCGGACCGAATCCGCTGACCAAAGCCGCGCGAACGGACCGCATTGGACTTGATTAATAATAATTCTGTCCGCCGGTCTCCTCTACATACGGGTTCCTACGATTTGGTTCAGAGCGTACCGAATCCGCTGTCCGCTCCGTACCCAATCCGGACGTGTGTTACGACTATAAGAGTATTGTTTTAGAAACGTTTGATATCAAATTTATCATTTTCTTCGTATCATTTACATATCATTAAAAAAATAGGACAAGCGACATGATTTTCTTCTATAACAACATTTAGCAAACGTAATAAGCTTTAGGCGCTCCAACCAACCAAACACAATTCATACGCAAACTGTTGTACGGTCTCGATTACAGTTTCATGATTATTAGTAACAGCACAAACGTCATCATTTTGGACATTTATTTGATTGTCAGTACACCTTGCGGCTTACAAAGCTTTGACCGAGTAGACAAACAAGCGGTGGACGCAATAAGCCGCCATTTCGTTCCAACGCTCAACATATTTACTGACCGAAATGAAGACTCAACTATGGCGACTGCTGTCAACAGGCCACCAGTTTTATTACTCACACCACTATTGAATTCGATGTTCCGTTTCCGAGTCACACGGTATATCAATAGCGCCATTCCACACTCATTGAACTTTGTCAATTCAGAATATTAAATAACGTTGCCTACTTTGTTTTAGTGGTATACTCAAACGAGAAATTGTTATACCAAATACACACGTTCTTTTGTAATGTAATATCGACAATTAGACAAGAACAGAAGAAGATTTTACACATTTTTATCCGTGGTATCATAACCAAATAATTAAAAACAAGTCACTATTACTTGGTTTTATAACAACGCTTCCGACTATGAAGTCAACCCAACACAATTTGTACGCTAACTTATATACGATATCAATTTCAATGTCTTTTGTCTCGATCTGGCTGATCTTTGTCAATACCCAAAATTTAAATTTCATTCAAAGTAAAGTCCAAATGAACCTTGCCATTAGTTACATGGATGTTATCCGCTACGATTAGGTAGCGGATAACATCCATGTAACTTCGTAGCACAGTAATCAGCAATGTATTCGTAGCACATCAGTATTTGAAGCACATCAGTATTCGTAGCATATCAGTATTCGTAGCACATCAGTATTCGTAGCACATCATTCTACTTAGATTTCATAGATTTTACTGTTATTTAGATTTATACCTAATTGTTGTAGAACAAACGTTGTTTATCATGGAGTGCTGAAGTTGGCCTTAAGATCAGAAGATACTGATACATAACATTTAAGATTCTGTATTTACCTAATTCAAGAAAACGCTCCAACAATTTCCACGTTTTTTTCAGACAAGCGACGAAATAAAATATTTTTTGCCGAAATGTAGCGGAAAAGGAAAGGTTAAAATTAAATGTAAAGGAAAGTTTAAAATTTTTGCACCTTCATACAAGTCAGTTTTTTTTTTATTCATCTTTTTAAAAAAATGGTGAACAATTGTATACGTTTTTTACTCAAAAAGTAGTGAAATGTACACTAATGAATTTCTTTCAATGATTTATATGAAGACAATGCCGAAAATTGAATTTTAAAATAAAGTCTGCATGACCCTTGCTTCGTAGCGCAGAACATCCACGTAACTTCGTAGCGTAAGTATTCGCAGCACAATAATTAGCATAATCATGTGCTATCAGTATTCTTAACACATCATTATAATAAGGCTGGGTAGTATCATATTATTTTACGTAACTTCACGGCTGTGATCCCCGAAGGGGTAGGTAGAGGTAAATGCATGCATTCAATCATACATGCAAACACCTACGATTCGCCGGTTACGTTTTGGCCCTATAATAGGTAGTGAGCGTATTGACATCTCCGGGCACATTTCCAAGGTACTAGGCAACTTCCAGAAAATGAAAAAATCCCAACAGAATCAGTGATAAAGGATTTTACACCGTTATCTCTAATATTCCCCGACCCGGGAATCTAACCCAGGAACCCAGTGTAACAGTAGTGGCCTGCTACCACTAGGCAACTAAGGCAGTTTCTGATTACTTTTCGGTACACGTATCTTCTAACATTCGTTTGTGTTACATTTTTTTGATCTGTAGATGCTTTATTAAAAAAAATTACACCAACATACAAGTTTGTTTTTCTTTATTTTATCATCAAATGGTGAACATCAAGTGTACTTATTTATACGTTTATTCTACCAAAAAATTGAGAATTATAAACTAAATGAGTTCCTTTCAATGATTTATATGAAGATCGTGCCAAGCAATACCAAAACCTCGCATACACTTTGATATTTATCCTTTTCAGATTTAAAATTTGTTGTATGTATTTTAAAACTACGTTTTTATTTACGTAACACAAATACTGCTCTGAACTGCACGTAAACGAATGGATGCAAACAGTTGTATTATTTTAACGTTAGTTACCATGTTCATTTATTGTTATTTTAAATATAAAACAATAACGAAACTAATAGCCCAATACATTGCAGGTAAATTCCCAAAAGTAAAAAAAAGTCGAACAAGTGTGAGTCGGCCCCGAAAAATATATTTTCTTTCGGCGAAATAAATAAAAAAACGTGACTGAAAATATTATATACATATCTCAAAAGCATACCTATTCATTTAGAAATTTTAAATATAATTTTAAAAGTTGTTTTTCATTAGTTATACGAATAAAGCTGGCTTTTTATTTAATTCTTCTATGTTTACATTGTTCTAGCCTGTAGTTTTCAGCATAAAAAAGTATAGTGAAAGCACCTAGCCTTTAACAACCTTAGAGACGTATTCTATAGTTAGTTAAAAAAGATCTATAATCTATATATATAAAAATCAATTGCTGTTCGTTAGTCTCGCTAAAACTCGAGAACGGCTAGACCGATTTGGCTAATTTCGGTTTTGAATGTTTTTGGAAGTCCTGGGAAGGGTTAAAAGGTAAGAAAATATGGAGAAATTGAAGGGACAGTAAACACTACAATTTTATTTTCCCATACAAATAGTCAGTATCTATCAAACCTTTGAGACATTATTTCATTCTGAAAAGCTAATTTAAAGCTAGTACTAAATATGTATCTTTAATTTTCGAAGACAATGCACCTAGTATTATAAATCACCACCGAGAATTACCTAGTAAGTCCCTACATAATTTTCATCTCAAACTCAAATGTGCATTATCACTCCTTATGTAATGAAGCATTTCTAGGAATTCTTCTTCCATCTCTTTCTTCTTATGTAAACTAATATTATAAAGAGGTAATATTTTTTTGTTTGTTTGTTTGTATTGAATAGGCTCAATAACTACTGGACCGATTTTAAAAATTCTTTCACTATTCGAAAGCTACATTATCCACGGGTAACATAGGTTATATTTTATTTTGGAAAAAATAGGGTTCCGTAAGATATTTGGGTTTTTCAGACACAAGGTGTAAAAAATCAACCAGAAAAGTTACTTATTGTGCGTACGCTGCCTAAACTATAAAAGATATCGAGGAAGACTTTAGGCTATATCTATGTATAATCATCACGCTAAGACGAATAGGAGAGCAACATTGCACCGCGCGAAGCCGGGGCGGGCCGCTAGTATCTGCATATAATGACTGCGAGATACAGACAAAATGACGATAGGAAATGGAAATAGAGTTAAATTTTCGCCATTTACAAACGGAACCCTAGAAGAGTAACAGAACTGTTCGCAATTACACGTTAAATATTTAGTGCCGTAAAAGCAGCAATAGTAGGTAGCCGTGGGCTTCGCTATAACCGGCTGCATCCGGTACATCCGGGCCACTCGTTTGGCGGCACATTAATTAACCCAACCACTTAACCGTATGGTGCCACGCTGCCGGCACTGCTTATAACGGTAGCAATGCATTGAGCCTCCACTATCCTCTTCATATTTTAGCTAAAATCAATAAACATCTAGTTTTACCAACCCACCTGTAGCAATAAATAAAAAAAATTGTGATTTTCCAAAATGCACTCTCTAGCTTTACGGACATACTTGAGGCGTACGTGACACCACTTAAAAAAAGACGTGTGGCACTCGGGGACTGCCGCGGTAAAGCTATTGCATTTACATAATTATCTAAAATTATGCAAAACAAAATAAAATGCAAATAAAAGAAAAAAAATTAGAAAAATGAAACAATAATTTTCTGTTAATATTTACCACTTTTTAAATATTGAATGGAAAAACAAACAATAAAAAAATGAACATGTTTTTGTTCATTTTTTTTATTGTAGATAATTATGTAAATGCAATAGCTTTACCGCGGCAGTCCCCGAGTGCCACACGTCTTTTTTTAAATGGTGTCACGTACGCCTCAAGTATGTCCGTAAAGCTAGAGAGTGCATTTGGGAAAATCACAATTTTTTTTATTTATTGCTACATCTTGGCAGCGGTGGGATTCGAACCCACGTCTCCGAAGAGACTGGTGCTTTAAACCAGCGCCTAGACCGCTCGGCCACGCTACCCACGAGGTCGGACGGCGAAATTATACATGACTTTCTTTAAATGAGTTTAAAATTTGTAATCCGGAGCGTCCGGTTTTTTGCGTTACGGAATTTCTGAATTCGGTCTCCGCGCTCAAGGCCCGCGATAGAAGCTATGCAATATCTTAAAAACTGCTATTCGATAGTTCAATATATTACATTGTTGAGGCCAACATACCGGAGATCTGTTCCTAGAGTATTACCACGAAAAAATAATATTACAACTCAGTATGTGCAAATTGCAATAAATTTATGAGGTCACAACTTTGTAGTTTCCCAAAAAGATATGATACTACATTCAATGGGTGTTAAATGTTGTGTTCTGTTAAATGTGTTTACTTCGTGTTAATAAATATAATTAAATTAATAAGATAAATATAAGTTGTGGTACATTTCCAGTAGTGCTCTATCTCTCTCATAAATAAAGCTAGAGTTGGAAGGTAATTTGCAACACTACATTATGTTATAACTATTCAAGTACGAAGTCGCACTCTGTATCCTTGTTTCTTCAGTCTCATGTAACCTAGGCCTTAGCGATACATATCTTATCTGTTACAGCCTCCTCTGAGCAGTGTGCGTCATTTGTGAAATAAATCGTTTATAATCAAGTGTCGTGACGTCATCAACAACTGTCTGCGGCCCGACATGTAATTTCCCGCGCGTCAATTATCAGGGCCCGCCTCGCGGTCGAGGACCTACTCCCGAGACGTTTGATAACACAACATTATAAATTGTACTGATGTTATATTGTGTGAATGTCTAACTTCCATAAGGTCTCCTCTTCCCAATATAGCTGTACATAATAATATACTAAGTACTTTTTCGCTTTGCTACTTCGCGAGCTACTTTCGATGAAATAAATCTACGTATTAACCGACTTCGAAAGGGAGGAAGTTAGTATGTGTGTTTAATGTATTTAATGTATTCTATGAGATTTCTGATTACAATTGTGGTGCTGTAAATACAGCCGTATTGTGTATTATTCTTAGTAAAAGTCAAAGTCAAAATGTATTTTTATCATTTGGGATTTAAAAAATCACTTATGATATGTCGAATATTAATAACTATGTTAAACTAAGCGAAGGTGAATAACATAGGTACACGTGTCATGACGGTTTACAACTGTAAAAATTTATAATCAAGAATGTCACTGAGAATAAATATGTATAGACAGATAGAAAGAAGAAACAAAGAAATAAACTTATAACAAAGAATTGAGGAGCAGAAAAGGAGGCATTCTTTGTTATTCACTGACGGGGTTCAAAAGGCTGATTTATACTGAGAAAAACCTCCACCTATTTTTTTGTTTCTTCCCATAATTTTACAATAATTCAATATTACACTATTTAATACTTAGCCTGGGTTGCACTACATCATTTGTTAAAGTAAAAGTAATTGTTACATCGCACATCCTTCTCTAACTTAAGGAAATCTGTTAAAGTCAGAGTAGGATGTGAAATGTTACAATAACTTTAACTTTAACAAAAGTCGTGGTGCAACCCAGGCTAAGCTTTTGATTTCTTGTGGATCTAGATGAGCTATATGTCAAGCATCTCTATCCTTAATAGTCATCGAGTTTAAGCATCCGTGAAACAGGACACACGCGTACAAAACATTTAAAATCTAAACTAATATAATAAAGAGGTAATATTTTTTTGTTTGTTTGTAATGAATAGGCTCAATAAATACTGGACCGATTTTAAAAATTCTTTCACTATTCGAAAGCTACATTATTCACGGGTAGCATAGGCTATATTTTATTTTGAAAAAAATAGGGTTCCGTAAGATATTTGGGTTTTTCAGACACAAGGTGTAAAAAATCAACCAGAAATGTTACTTATTTTGCGTACGCTGCCTAAACTATAAAATATATCGAGGAAGACTTTAGGCTATATCTATGTATAATCATCACGCTAAGACGAATAGGAGAGGGTAGGCAACATTGCACCGCGCGAAGCCGGGGCGGGCCGCTAGTAATAATATATTAATTGTATCTATATTAAGAAGACATTAGTTGGTCTGCATGGAGAGTAAAGCTTTAAAACCACGATCGCCACAAAATTGGGCATCTTACTTAAAATTAAGATTAAATCTTCTAAACTTGCAATGGCTTTGCGTATTTAAATAAGTAAAGCTTATAAATGTATTTCTCATTTTATCACAGTAGCTTTTGTTTGTATTTATAAGGGCCTAAATTTATGATTAGAAGCGTATATAGAAGCGTGTAAAGAGTTACTTATATATTTTCACAATTATTGTTGTGCACAAAATGCTCTTTAAACCTTTCATCCATACTTCTATATTACTAGATATGAATGATATTTCTTCTTAATATATATAAATCTCGTGTCACAATGTTTGTCCTCAATGGACTCCTAAACCACTTAACCGATTATAATAAAATTCGCACACCATGTGCAGTTCGATCCAACTTGAGAGATAGGATAGCTTACATTACGCTATGACTAATAGGAGCAGAGCAGCGCGGGCGAAGCCGGGGCGGGCCGCTAGTCAGATTATAAATAAATAAATAAATACGCTTACACTAACAGCCCCACACTAGGTACAAACCTGTATCGTGGATACCGTTGTACAGACAAATATTTGTCCCGGTGTAGGCATCGAACCCGCTACCCTTACAATAAAACAGTCGTCTCACACCGTTGGACTGATCGGGTCGGGGAATTGTGTATCTACGGAGATGTAATACTTGTCACAATAAATACTAATATTCTAAAGATAGAAGTAAATATTTCGTAAACGCATTTAAAACTGCGGTGTACAAGTAGTAAGTCATCAATTAATAATACTTTCCACTCTGCCTTCCTTCGCCCTTCGTAGGACTAGCGAGGCGGATATATCAACTGTTGCACCCCCAATTGCTTACGTCTTTCTTACAATTGGTTAAGAACGAGTTATGAAGCTCTCACATGTTATTGAACCTTTACTTTCCGCTCCGCCAATAAGATCATATCTATATTATGTATTTATCTTCACGCCAGGTCCCTAACGGGGTAGGTAGAGAGTGTAGAGCGCCAGATATCCCGGTCCTAACATACCCCTCGTTCCTCATCTATCTTCATCATTCTCTTCATACATGCACGCCGATTCCTAAGACTTTTGACCGCACCATCAGACAGAACTCGGCCTATTTGGTCATGGTAGGTCAGCCTTGGTCTTCCTGGGCCTCTGCAACCAACCACATTCGCATTGTATATCTGTTTAGTCATTCGCTCATTCGACATTCTTTCTATATATGCCCGAACCATCGGAGCATACCTTTTTTCATTTTTACATCGATACTATCATTCACACATAGCCTCTTTATTACATCTTCATTACGAACGCGATCGGTGAGCGATACACCGCATATCTACATTCATAATTAATTAGGCATTTCTCGTTACAGTTGATATCACAGCAGATAATTTACGACAATATTCACTCACCCGAGCGATGGTCGAATTATTGACGTAAATATAAAATTCGCTACATCTACTGAGTGTTTATTTGAAAAATATTACAAACTAGCGACCCGCCCCAGCTTTGCAAGGGTGCAATCTAGATTGTTTCTGGTAATTTAATGCCATTTTTAACCGAGTTCAAAAAACGAGAAGGTTCTCAATTCGACCGGTATATTATTTTTTTTTTATGTATGTACGCGAATTTCGCCGAGATTTCTGGACCGATTTACATAATTCTTTTTTTGTTCGATGCGGCATAGATTCAGATAGGCCCAATTTTTTTTTATTTTATGAGCATTTTTTACTTACTTTCACCTCAGACTTAAGGAATAGTATAGTGATCTGTTATAAGAATAGACGGCGAGTTGTCATACAGTGTGTTGAATCCACTGACGTTCTTATCTAGGACGTCAGTCCTAATGCGCATGATAACAAGATGACAACAAGTGACAATGACACATATACTCATCGACGACACAACACAGCTTATTTACTCCTTCATGGATAAAATTTTTTCATTGATTTTGTATAGTCGTGTAATAGTTTTGTATCGACACACCTAAACAATTTAAATTAGGTATCTAATTGTCACGAAGCTATAAGAGTCAGATTTTACAAATTTAACAGATGTGAACATTAATCTAATTGGCAATGCAGCAATAAACTAAAAAGTATTAAATAAATATAACTACGTTATTAAAAAAACCGACATCAAATCTAAAAAGTAAAAAAATAATAAAGATTTAATTGTAATTATATACTACCTGTTATTTATATGTGCTTTCTACTAATAGGTTTGAAGTCGGAGCCAAGCCAAAATCACTAAAGTAGGCCAACAATGAAATATTGTACTAAAACGTAACTTCACGCCTGTAATTCCCGAAGAGGTAGGCAGGTAAATGCATGAATTCAAGCCTACATGCAAACACCCACGATTCGCCGGTTAAGTTTTGTTCAGTGTATTAATTTGCTCGTATTCATATATGTGATTAAAATATAATTATTTGTTTGAGGCTTGGCACCGATTTCAAACCTTTTAGTAAAAAGCACATATAAATAACAGGTAGTATTTATTTTATTTTAAAGAAAAATGGAAAGAAAAATTTGACTTCAGGCGAGACTCGAACTCGCGGCCTACTTTCTTATTTTTCTTTAAAATAAAATATATTTCACAAGCATGTGTTAATGCGAAATAATATAAAACAAGTAGGTAGTATATAGGTAATTACAATTAAATCTTTATTATTTTTTACTTTTCAGTTTTTGAAGTCTTTTTTTAACGTAGTTATATTTTCAATCATCAATTCCTACCGATGCAACTGTCTAGAATCATAACTGATCGTTATGTCACACGCTATAAGGTTTGCATCAGAAAAGTTTATGTGGTCGTTCAGTTTCTTGAAATTTTAATTTTAATTCCTCAAAATTAGCAAAACCGGTCTAGCAATTCTCGAGTTTCACGCTTAGCAACACATTTGGCGATTTATTTTTATTTATATAGATAGATTAAGATCGCATAATTTAGGTATCATATCAAGAAATGGATGGATAGATGAAATAAGTATCATTAAAAGATTTATCTATATAAAAGAATCCTTCTACAAAGTCTCGTCAAATTAAAACCAACGAACGTTTATATATTACGTATATATTGAGCTCATTATGCAGGTAAAAGGCAAAATAACTGAAAATGTATTTAATTTCACGGTAAAAACTGCATATGAATGACAAGGTGGCTTTATCGCAGGTTAAGTGCCGGATAATCAATTAGCTGTTGACCGGGTGCATCCGGTTGCAGCGGAACTGGGATGAGACGGATAAATGATTCGGATATCTGGCGTCTACCTAGAATAAGCATTTATGTGCTATTCAAAAAAGGAAGAGATGATATTTGTTGGTAGAGTTTCAGTATAGGGACTGTAGGGCGTAGGCACCACCATGACCTAATCTATCTGCCGGCATATGGTAGTGTTCAGCACTATCGTGTTTCGGTAAGATGGTAATGTATGGCCCTGTAATAAGTATCACAGAGACATTCATAACAACTAAGGTCTCAGGAGTGGCAACGCATCTGCATTTTGACCTCCGGTTTTTGTGTAGATGTCTATAGGCTGCAGTCATCACTTAACATCAATGTGAACTGCATGCTTTTTTGCCACCTTTATTACATACTAGCTGTGCCCGCAACTTCGTTGACGTGAGAAAACATATGATTGTTCAGTATCTACCCGGACGAAGTCGTGGGCGCAGCTAGTATAAAAGGAGCCGTTTATTGTATGCCTCCTAGGACTCCATAATTTTCATTTTCTTATTTTGAGTAATTAATTTTCTCTTTATAGAGGTATCAGAAATACATAATTTGTGAAAATGTTAGCTTTCTAGCTTTCACTATTTATGAGATACAGGCTGGTGACAGATAGACGGACGGACGGACAGATAGACAGACAGACAAACAGCGGAGGATTAGTAATCCGTGGGGTCCGTTTTTACCTTTTAGGTACGAAACCCCCTAAAAGATAGAACTAAGATAGACAGAATAGCTTAAAAATATTCGATATGATTCTTTAAATTGATATAACTTTTATATTTCTGAACCGATTTACATGAAATAAACACTAAATGTTAAGTGAAACTTACCACAATATATTAGTAAAAACTGCAAATCGAATAAACTGTTTCTGATATTAGCGTGCACAAACACACAGACAAACAGACATTTTTCCGGGATAAAAAGTACCCAATGTTGTGCGCCAAAGGTTAAAGTATAATCATACCAAGTTTCATTGTAATCGGACCGGTAGTTTATCTGTGATGCTTGAACAGACAGACAGACAAAAAAATTTCTTATCACATATTTGGGTTCGGTATCGATCTAGTAACACCCCCTGGTACTTCTTACTTTTACTACTTTTTGAATATTTTTAATGTACAGAATTTACACTTCTACAGTTTTATTATAAGTGTAGGGTATAGATAAAAATTGGTACATTTCTATTAAATACAACTTTTGAGGCTCTGCTACCTGGCATTCCTTAAAAGGTTCATCATCGTCATTATTTCAATCTATTCAAATAAATAAAATTGGAGTGCACGTGCACTTGGTCGGTTTTTTCTCTGTTAGTAACATTAAGCATACCGCATAGCAGCGTCCCGGCATAAAACAATCGCCGCTATGATCACCAATCAGCATGCCAAGCGTGGCAATTATGGCATATTCTTTCCTTATGACGCACAACACTATTATGAGCATCTTCGGGAAAGGCTTTTGTCCCGCGGAGACGGTTGGACGTCTTTCGGGTGAAATTATGATGATGGTGATGGTGGTGGTGGTTTTGGTGGCGTTAGTGGCGTTGGTAGCATTGGTGGTGTTGGTGGTGGTGGTGGCGTTGATGGCGTTGGTATCATAGGTATCATTAGTGTCATTGGTGTCGTTGGTAGTGTAGGTGTTGTTGGTGACCCTGGTGGCAGTGGTGATGGTGTTAGGGGTGATGGTGGTACTTTTTGTGGCGATGGTGGCATTGGTGGCGTTGGTGACGTTGGTGGTGTTGTAGGTAGTTTCAAAGGCGTTGGTGGCATTGGTTGTGGCGGTGGTGGTGGTTTTGGTGGCGTTGGTGTCATTGGTGGCGTAGGTGTTTGGCGTCGTTAGTTGCGTTGGTTGGTGGTGGCGTTGATGGCGTTGGTGGCGTTTGTGGTGGTGGCAGTGGTGGAGGTGGTAGTGGTTGCAGTGGTGGTGGTGATGGTGACGATGGTGGTTATGGTGGTGGTGCTGGTGGCATCAGTGGTAAAATGCACAACGTTAATATTATTTTTTTCACTTCTGTCGGCATTTACGGAGTGCACAAATTATGTATAGATCTATAATTTATCTTTCTTTCACTGTTAGTAGCACTAATTGACTTAAGCTTTACAAAACGATAATAATTGTCTTTATTTAAAAATATTATGCATAGAAGATTAAAATGGTCTTTACGAAAAGTTGCAGTTGCGCATAGGATGGACGTTTGTAGATTGTAGGTACTTACGGTACCTACAACCCACAAACGAACTATACCCATAATTAGCAATTAGCTATTTTTCGCACGGTCAGTCATATGTGCCTCTGTCACGTGTTAGCAATCCTAGCAGCCTGTGTGCCTTTATATCCGATGGCTATACGTCATTCATCGGGTACAGAGAAGCATTACTGTAAAGAAGAGTAGCCCTGCCCAAAGTCAGTAGGTATTCCACGCGAACAAAGTTGCGGGCACAGCTAGTAATAAATAAAATAGACGTTCAGTACTGGACCGACCGACTATCGCAGTAGCGGTAGTTTTATCGCGGGACACTGCTGCCCATCCCGCGTATACATTATGACTGTCTCAGCATCTTACAGGTAGCCACTACTATTAAGCTGGGGTCTTAGGTTCGATTCCCCGTTCGAAGGTACTTAATGTAATTTGTATCACAGAATGTACCCAGATAAACTAATTAACCAGATTAAATTTGGTTTATAGTCTAATATGGTATATAATATGATGTTTGTTACTCTTTCACGTAAAAACTACGATTGAATTTTATTGAAACTTTACAATAATATAGCTTCAGAATAACACATAGGCTGTAATTTGTATAGATATTGTGTGAATGCAGACAAATATTTCTCCCAAAACATGCGATCGTCACACACCATCGTCACATACACAACTCACAACTCGGTCGTAAAATTTAAATCAAATTTGAAACTATCTATACGTTTTAAAATAGCAATCAACACTGCTCACCAGAGCGAAATAATTTAAGTAGGTACGTAGCAAGAATATTACTGATATTCTCATTTACTGCTCTCAAAAGCTGCAAACAGAAATATTGCAGTGAAAGTGAACAAATAAAACACCGGCGAACTAAACCTGGACACCCGTAGTGACAAGACTCAGTTTTAAACACTTTAATGAAAACCGGTAGGTAGTAGAAATGACAACAAAATTCTAAAATTGAATAAGTATTAGATAATATTCTGATTGAGTATAAAGTTTCACTCAATGATTCTAAGTATGATGGAGGAGGAGAAGGACTGGATGGATGGTGACGGCGTTGGGACGTGACGACCCAACCGCCCACTAGCGGAAGAATTTTCTTCTATTGGAAGAGATTTTCTCCACTAGTACAGTCAGTCAACAGAACAATGGCGATGAAACCATTCCAAAGGTGTGGTAGTAAATGCAATAACGCAATATGGGCAGCAGCGTCCTGCATTAAAACTACCGCCACTACGATTGTCAATCATGGTGAGACTTTGGTCCAGAAGTGGACATCTTTCGGCTGACATTATGAAGTAAGATGTATGCTTCGGAGCTGTATTAAAAAAAAATATAATGTAATTTGTATTTTATTACTGTGCATGAATTGTTTTTCAAAGTTCGAATCAGATGATGCATTGCAATATCTGGGGCCTGTCATTTTGCATTCGTGACAGAAATTACGGAGTCATACATTATTAATCTAATTGAAACACGATGGTGATGAAGGTCTATACTAATCTATTCATTAGAACTTAACCATCAGGATATGTATTAATTAATGGCTATGATACTTGGTATAGGTATAACGAAATAAGAAATGGTACGGTGTATCCGCTATTTTAAACTAATAGCAATGACGTATTAAATATTAATTAATTTGTGTACAAGCTCTTATAATATCGCGGCATTCTCACAGGCAAATTTTGCACATCCAAATAAACATGATTCAATTTTATTTTGCCAGCACTATGTTATGTTTCTTCGTACAAACACAACAATAATTAACCAGTCTTTGTTAAAGTCTATAAAATTAGTAGCATTTATTCTAGTTTTATTTATCTAATTGGTGAACGAACAATGGACCAAATCAAAATAAACTTTCACATTCGCAATATTAGTTGGAACTAGAGTTGTTAGGTAATTCGGCATCTGAAAGTTACATTGGGACGAACTAAACTGTGACACTAACGAATGTTTCTAGTACTAGTTTCCCTACACCCTAGGCTGTCGTTTACAGATAAAACAGGCCCGAACCTGACACCAACAAATCTGTTACCGCTTATCTTTCAATCCGAGCCCGATGGAATTTAACCCGAATGATTTCCGAGTCATTAACCCCTCCCATCCCTCCTAAGCAAGATAGACAACATCAGACGTAGATCCGTATCGTGCGAATCTTGTGGCTTACAGATTAACTGATCTCACTGTTGCACAGAATTGGAGTTATCAACCACGGACGCGAAGAAATCGTGCTATCTCTCCGTAATACAGGCTTAGAGAGCTCCAATCAAACTAAACAAACCCCTACTAATCGTGTTTCCATTCTGTATCTGAATCTGTTGAGTTTGAGAAGCAGGATTATGCTCTATCCAAACGAGAATAGAATTATGTTCTCGTTACCTCAAATGACTCCTAACTTTTCTCTTAAGGTCACTTTTATCTGTAGTTATACTAAATAGAATGTTTAATCTTGACTGTTTTACTAAATAAAGTACGAAAGAGCCTTAAAATCAAGATTTGTGACAGCTAAATACCAATGATGCAGTATTTATTTAACAATACATAAAATTAAACTTTTTTATTTTCGAAGATGTCCATCATAGTGGGACTGTACGAGATTATGTTACCTGAATATTCTGAATTAATTAGATGTCTTGCCAATGTGCAGAAAAAAATAAAACTTATGATAGAAAATTCTGACAGACCCAAAACAATTAATATCACAGCGGTGGCAACGAATCTAGACCTTTTTTGGGTAGATGTGTGACCATATAGACAGCAATCGTCACTTGAACTGCAAGCTTATTTGCCATCATCATCATCATATAACGTATAAAAAAACTTATAATGCATTTTTCTTATAAAGTATGACACAGTCCTTTTTTGTCATCCAAAAAACATAATTTAATTATTTTCCTACGGATTTTTACTCCGATAAAGACGTAACAATTAAGCGTAGGTCAACTCCACTTGGCCCGTGCCTCGTTCATAGCACTATTTATCCTTTGGCTCTATTAAATTATAACAAACGGGTTATTATTGCCGACGGAGACTATTTATCTTATACGTTATCACTGCACCGTTGCAGCTGGCTTTACTTGAAGCAATTAATTGTGACGTCGTCTTCCATTTATTATGTCATCTTGATCGCATGTAGGGGCGCAGTCATTAAGGTATCTCATTACAGTGTCATGTTCTAATTAATTATTTGTTATAGTAGGTACTAGCAGCACCTTTGTACCTTTGTACCTCACATTTTAGAATTCCGTAAAGTCCAAAATATTTCCGTCTGTCCATTTATCCGAAGTTTGACTCAGATCCTTTTCACTGGTGGTACGTGGTGGTGGGAGCTCCAGTGACGGAGGTTGCGGGCGAAGGCACTACTGCATTACCTAATATACGCCTAATATACCGCTAAATGGTAGTGTTCAGCACTATCGTGTTCCGGTTAGGTGGTAATGTACGGCCTTGTAATTTCTGGCACAGAGGCATAACACCTTAGGCCTCAGGAGTGCTGGTTCGCCACTTCCATTACATAAAAAAAAGAACACGCACAAGATTTATGATTTAGTCCAATGCAAGTAAGAGAAATTTCAATTAATATATGCAACCCCATGATTGAACTTGGGACCGCAGGATCAATAAGCACACACTTCCGTTTATTTAGCTATCAGGATGTACATCACAATCATGGACAGACTTCATTCCAATGCATCATTAATTAAATCTTTTAATTAATGATGGAATTGAGTTATAATTATTCGCTGCTTCCGGTTGTATTCGCTTTGATTTCGTTATCTATACTTATCGGCCTGAGGGCTCTCCAGTCAGGACATTTAAGTAGTGTTGTGGGCGTGTCTTTCCATAAGCCGATATGTTACTCGTGTTTGTGGGCATCTGTACTCGAGCGGATGATGAAATAAAGCACAGGTTGGCAGAATAAAATCGTATATTGTGTGTGTCCCGTGTCCCGACGCCCAGCGTCCCGACGTCGAGCGTCTCGACACCCAGCGTCCCGACGTCGAGCGTCTCGACGCCCAGTGGCATTAGTGGGTAAAAATTCACAACGTAAATATTCAATTTTTCTCTTTTGCCAGCTCTTACGGAGTGCCTATATTACGCATAGATCTTTCTGTTATCTTTCGGCGCCCAGCGCCCCGACCCCCAGCGATTCGACGTCGAACGTCCCGACGCCCAGCATCCCGAAGCTCAGCGTCCCCGACGCCCAGCGTCCCGACGCCCAGCGTCCCGACGCTCAGCGTCCCGACGCCCAGCGTCCCGACGCCCAGCCTCCCGACGCCCAGCGTCCCGACGCCCAGCGTCCCGACGCCCAGCGTCCCGACGCCCAGAGTCCCGACGCCCAGCGTCCCGACGCCCAGCGTCCCGACGCCCAGCGTCCCGACGCCCAGCGTCCCGACGCCCAGCGTCCCGACGCCCAGCGTCCCGACGCCCAACGTCCCGACGCCCAGCGTCCCGACGCCCAGCATCCCGAGGCCCAGCGTCCCAACGCCCAGCGTCCCGACCCTCAGCATCCCGACGCCCAGCGTCCCGAATCCCAGCTTCCCGACGCCCAGCGTCCCGACGCCCAGCATCCCGACGCCCAGCGTCCCGATGCCCAGCGTCCCGACGTCGAGCGTCCCGACGCTCAGCGTCCCGAGGCCCAGCGTCCCGAGACCAAGCGTCCCAACGCCCAGCGTCCCGACGCCCAGCGTCCCGACGCCCAGCGTCCCGACGCCCAGCGTCCCGACGCCCAGGGTCCCGACGCCCAGCGTCCCGACGTCGAGCGTCTCGCCACCCAGCGACCCGACGTCGAACGTCTCGGCGCCCAGCATCCCGACGCCCAGCGTCCCGACGTCGAGCGTCCCGACGCCCAACGTCCCGACGTCGAGCGTCTCGACGCCCAGGGTCTCGAAGCCCAGCGACCCGACGCCCAGCGTCCCGACGCCCAGCGTCCCGACGTCGAGCGTCTCGCCACCCAGCGACCCGACGTCGAGCGTCTCGGCGCCCAGCGTCCCGACAACCAGCGTCTCGGCGCTCAGTGTCCTGACGCCCAGCGTCTTGATGCCCAGCGTCCCGACGTCGAGCATCCCGACGCCGAGCGTCTCGACGTCCCGACGCCCAACGTCCCAACTTCGAGCGTCTCGGCGCCCAGCGTCCCGACGCCCAGCGGCCCGACACTTAGCGTCCCGACGCCCAGCATCCCGACGCCCAGCGTCCCGACGCCCAGCGTCCCGACGCCCAGCGTCCCGACGCCCAGCGTCCCGACGCCCAGCGTCCCGACGCCCAGCGTCCCGACGCCCAGCGTCCCGACGCCCAGCGTCCCGACGCCCAGCGTCCCGACGCCCAGCGTCCCGACGCCCAGCGTCCCGACGCCCAGCGTCCCGACGCCCAGCGTCCCGACGCCCAGCGTCCCGACGATCAGCGTCCCGACGACCAGCGTCCCGACGCCCAGCGTCCCGACGCCCAGCGTCCCGACGCCCAGCGTCCCGACGCCCAGCGTCCCGACGTCGAGCGTCTCGGCGCCCAGCGTTCTGACGCCCAAGGTCCCGACGCCCAGCGTCCCGACGCCGAGCATCTCGACGCCCAGGGTCCCGACGCCCAGCGTCCCGACGCCTACCTAAAGTGATATCCAAAAATGCTGCCCAAAGCCACTATTCCACGCGAATGAAGTTGCGGGCACAGCTAGTTAGATAATATAATATGTAATTGAAAAAACGATACTATCATTACACTATATTCTATTGCGGCTTTATTTCCCTGAAATTGTATAGAGCTACTAGCGAGCCGCCCCGGCTTCGCGCAGTTGCAATGTTACCTACCCTCTCCTATTCATCTTAGAGTGATTTTATACTCTGAACACTGAAATACTGACGTGACGACCCCACTACCCACTAGTGAGGAGAATTCTTCAACCAGTCAGTCAACCGAACAATGGCGATCAAACCATTGCAATAGGGCTGTAGTAGCGGAGAAAGTCGGGCAATAAAATCTTGAAAAATATTTGTTCACCACCACACCCACACCCCTACACGCAAAGTGGGGCTGAAATTTTTTTTCTTCACTGACCCCATAGTGTGAGGCATCGTTGAATAGATCTTTAAATATTAGGCTTTAAAGTGCGGATTTTATTAGACTCCGGTGCCTCCCTTTTCTCTCTATGAGCCCCGTTTGGCTGGTATTTGGACGCAGTAGGATTTGTAAAAAACATGGTGATATGACATATTACGAATTTAAAAGGAAAACTATCAGTAGACTCTACAAGTTTACGAGCAATACAGGTACATCTTACAATTTATCTACTTGTAAAATGTATTTGAAAAACGGAACCCTACACGCACTTGCTAGGTTTTTAATATTAGTATAGACATGAACAACAAAAGAGAAAAGAGAAACAACTGAATCGGACTGAAGTAACACAAACTCCCATCTCAAGTAAACACACATGTCATCTAGTTTTATTTCACAACAATTTTATGTTTACAAGCAAAAGTTCAGAGAAGGCTCTACATTTTCATTCGTCTCTAAGGGCGAGATTCGCACTACGACTTTACTTTCGAGCAAAGTACGCTTCGAACTGTCAAAACCCATACATTTCTGACAGTTCAAAGCATACTTTGCTCAAAGTAAAGTCGTAGTGCGGTCTGTGAATCTCACACTAAGCTTTATCTCTAAAAGACGAAGAAGAGTTTAAATAAATAACGAAGGCGCAAAATTAATTAAATACCGATAAGATACGTTGGATAGGTACAGTTATATAACGTTATTTTTAACGATAAGTTATTCAATTTAACAGAACGAAACTTTTGGGTAATTTTTTGGTAACCGTACACTCTAACTACAGCGTAAGAGAATCAACTCAGACATACTCGTAAGTAACACAATCTCCTATCGCGTGACACACATATCGAGTTTTATTCAACAATTTTTTTTTATATTTATTAGCAAAAGTTCAGAGAAGGCTCTCTCGTTTTCATTCGTCTGTAAGCTTCATCTCTAAAAGACGAGTTTAAACAAATATCGAAGGCGCCCAAACAAGACTTCTTAACTTCGGAGGTTGCTTAGTTTACAAGCTGAACAAAGATAACTTTTCCTAAACACCGGAACACTGCAACTAAGTGTTATAACTGCGGGAAAATTGGTGAGACAATGTTGTGTCGCACAACGAAAAATGTGTATTTTGCTGTGGAGCATAGTGATAATTTGTACTGTTTTCCTCGAGTTAAATAAAAAGTGTAACGAATTGTTAATATCTATGATAGATTTCATTGTGCTACTTATTTTTTGTATAAGTTTTACACTTGCAGTTTCTATTTTGGGGTACCCAAAGAGTAAAAACGGGACCCGCTGTTATTACATTAACATGTTCGTTTTCTTCAGACTGCTATTACTAAGACTCCACTATCCGTCTGTCTGTCCGTCCATCTGTCTGTCTGGCGTCAGGCTCCATCTCATAAATTGTGATAGCTAGAGAGTTGAAATTTTCACGCATTATGTATTGTAATCAGTTTTTTTTTCATTTTTCGTTTTACAGGAAAATTTCAGTATGTGTGGAAAACGTCAAGAAAAATAACTAATTATTTAATTGGTACAAAAACTAATCCGACAAAAATGTTGCGTTCGTCGTATTCGTTCGTCTCTCTATTATTATTTTTTTGTAATGTATTTCACTGTTATTTTAAGTTCAATTCAACATTTGCTGTGTGGCACAAAAACGTTTACTGGGCCACCTTGTTTCTCAATAACTTTTTTACCAAAATATAAAGTCTCAGTTCTTTCAAACGTTTCTTAACTTAATTAATTCACTGAGTAAGTTGCTCATGACATGTAAATATGCATTTATGTCACTTATGCCCCACTATAATAAGTTTTTTATTCATTCCTAGAATATTAAGCGTTTAATTACGCGGTTATGTGTAAATGTGGTTCGAAGCAAGTAGTAAAATGCGCATCCCATGCATCATTAAGGACATAATGAAGACACAGAAAGTTTCTCTTTCCGAAAGTTGAACCGCGTATCAAACTTATCTCTAAACACACGAAAATTGACTTGAATGATAAGATTAAAAATTACATCAGCTTCACAACCTCATTGGTATATTATTATGCTACTGTCTTTCCATTGAAAACACATTGTGATAGCTATTGTGCAGCACGCTGACTCTAAGTCAAAACCACAGTCGTAATAACGTGTTAATTAACTGTGTCAAAACTGTCATTTCTTCTTCAAGTAACCACGTATCTATTATTCTAGTCGTAACACACGTCCAGATTTGATACGGAACGGACAGCGGATTCGGTACGGTCCGAACCAAATCTGGCCGTGTGTAGAGGAGTCCGGCGGACAGAATTATTATTATTAAAAGTCCGATGCGGTCCGCTCGTGGGAGGAGGTCTGGTCGGATTCGGTTGATTGGGATGAATCCGGTCGTGTTTATGCTTGTGAATTTGTGACGTTTGGTTCATAATTCTAATATTTTCTGACATAATCTTTATCATAGCTAATAACATATATTTCCTCTGAGGTCTCATTCATTTATCAAAGAAACATCAACATTAATAAACTAGGAATCTGAGCAACCTTAAAACGAAATACTCATTTTCAAGTCTCTGTAAGAAAATTTTAAATTGAAAATCGTAGGTAGTTAAAGTTACAAATATTTAATGACACCAGTTGATTTACGTTTATGGTGGGACGTTGAGATGTAATAAAATTCGGGATTCAAATCTGGGTTAATTACTGTACAAATAAAATTCAAAATTGTGCACAAAGTTATTAATTGGTTTAAATAATTTTCGATAGTAATATCGTAATGTCGTTTTCATAACTACCTACTAAGTACCTACATTTTTCTCTCGTGTAGGTTTGAAGATTGATCTTAATTTTCATACATTTACCCAAAGATATTAGATGAATCTTTGCATTTACCTATACACGTCAAGAATATCATTCCTTACCACGGGAAGAAAAGTATACCAGGTAGGTATACTATATACCTAAGGTGTGTTATCGGGATTACATAACACAGTTTTCTTCAATGTTATAGGTATATCACCAAACCGAACGATAATTTAAATAAACTCAATATAAAAATAACTACGTTAAGAAAAACCGACTTCAAATCTAAAAAGTAAATAATAATACAGATTTAATATTAATTATATACTACCTATTATTTATATGTATTATTTACTAATAGGATTGAAGTCGCTGCCAAGCCTTAAACAAATAATTATATTTTTATCACTTAATTATGAATACGAGCAAATTAATACACTGAACAAAACGTAACCGGCGAATCGTGGGTGTTTGCATGTATGCTTGAATGCATGCATTTACCTCTGCCTACCCCTTCGAAGATTACAGGCATGAAGTTACGTTTTCATACAATGAAATGCCAACTTTAATGATTTTAGCTTGGCACCGACTTCAATCCTATTAGTAAATAACACATATAAATAATAGGTAGTATATAATTAATATTAAAATCTGCATTTTTACTTTTTAGATTTGAAGTCGGTTTTTCTTAACGTAGTTATTTTTATTTAATACTTTTTAGTTTATTGCTGCATTGCCAATAAGATTAATGTTCACATCTGTTTAATTTGTAAAATCTGACACTTATAGCTTCGTGACTATTAGATACCTAATATGATTGTTTAGGTGTGTCGATACAAAATTATTACACGACTATACGAAATCAATGAAAAAAATTTATCCACAAAGGAGTAAATAAGCTGTGTTGTGTCGTCGATGAGTAAATATGTCATTGTCACTCGTTGTCATCTTGTTATCATGCGCATTAGGACTATCTAGGACGTCAGTCGATTCAACGCATTGTTATGACAACACGCTGACTAATCTTATTCCTTTAGTTTGAGGTGAAAGTAAGTAAAAAATGCTCATAAAATAAAAACTAATGGGCCTACATGAATAAAATTTTTATGGGACTAATTTGAAACTATTCCGCATCAAACACAACAAGAATTACGTAAATCAGTCCAGAAATCTCGGCGAAATTGGCGTACATACATAAAAAAAAAATACCAGCCGAATTGAGAACCTTCTCGTTTTTTTGAACTCGGTCAAAAATCAAACAGGATACATTCGTGTCAATCAACGATTCGGCAAATTAACCGCAAACTCATCGTCGCCAAGCGCCAACGTTAAGTAGCAAGGTAGGTATTGAAGTCGAAGTATAATAAAACTAATTTGGCCCAGGACGAGGACTGCAGACGAGAGTATGAAGGTAGCAGGGGCGCAACCGGCCCGCGGCATCATCTAATGAGCATCCTGCGACTCACAATGTACCGAGATTATATTTCTCGGTGCCCTGACGACTATTATTATATTCCGCCAAGCGAACCGCCCCGGGCGTGCCGAGCAAGCCTTTTCAAAATAACTATGTTTCGCTATATTCGCGGCTCAAAGTTAACCACTAATTCTAAGCGCAACACTCGCATTCAAATGTGATGCGACTATAAATTCAATATGTCTAGTGGTAATCAGAAAATATTGTACTTTAATTAATTAATACGCAATGTCTACTGTATTAGTTCTGGTATTATACGAAGAAAAGTATAAGGTATTGTCAGAGAATACGTAATAATCTGTTACTTATTGTGGAGAATATAATAATATCTTAATATATATAAATCTCGTGTCACAATGTTTGTCCTCAATGGACTCCTAAACCACTTAACCGATTATAATAAAATTCGCACACCATGTGCAGTTTGATCCAACTTGAGAGATAGGATAGCTTACATTACGCTATGACTAATAGGAGCAGAGCAGCGCGGGCGAAGCCGGGGCGGGCCGCTAGTATAATATAAATTAAAGTTAAATAAATAAAAGGATCAAATTCGTTAAATCTGTAGTAATATTTTGTATGTTGGACATATAGGCAGACTGTGTAGTAAGCTGAATAAATGTCTCGAGTATTTTACGTTGCTTTTACGAGTAAATAGTAACAGTCTCTAGTAACTCTACCAAATGTTAGAGTTGTTTGTGAATGAAGATGCGTTTTTGCACTCCTGGGGTATGAGATCTATTTCCTATTGGTGTACATTACCATCGAAAGTAATCTAAACAACAGAGGATCATTTTTAGAGTGCAACCAACTAGAAGATGTTTATCATCTTTTAATAGTGTGTCAAGAACGAGTCTGAGAGAAGGATGATGGTAAATGAATTAGACATGAACATGTGCGATGTAAGCGCAATGAATACGATTCTATCCAAACCAATGTCACCAGAAGCTATGATGTTTTTTCCTTAGTTGTTAAGTACCTAATACTGTAAGCTTAATAGACATTATATTTTGTTGTTTATTTTATAAGGTTAGGGTACGATAGAACTGGCATAACACATTGTTAAAATTTTCTTTCAATAAATAAGAAGAGTAAAAATAATGAGGATAATGCTAAACAATGTAAATAAACTAATTAAATAATGAATAAGATACCGAGGTTTCGTCACAATTACTATGTAGTCAATTTCCACTACTAGAGCGCAACCACTATTCAATTTTAAGATGTGTAGATTCGCCTTATTCAAGAGCACCCTAAAAAAATAATGTTCCTCATCAGTTACTTCTGTAATTGAATTTAATAATTACTGGTATAGTTTACAAATAGTGGTACCTACGCCAGGTGTTCCAACATACATTTATAATATATAAGCAGTTCGCTGGCTCGGTTCGACTCAATCCGACCTAATCTGGGCTTACGTGAGATCACAGAAATCGTTACCGCCGCCGTGATAACGTTTTCCATTTGCTACACGCACATACCACATATTACCAATATAATTCTCGTCTCTATCTAAAGCATAAATAGAAACCCGAGAAATAACTTGTAGGTATATTATTACAGCGTTAAAGGTATTGGATTTGGCGCGATTATTAACTCCTCCTGTATTAAAAAAAATCTGCATTGATATAGTGTTGTTGAATTTTGTTTACGAATTTTATATGTCTTGGAAATAACGTAAAACCTTTATACTCATTTTTACTGGTGGTAGAGATCCAGTTAAGGAGCTCGCGGGCGTAGGCACCACCGCATTACCTGATATACTTGCCACTAAATGGTAGTGTTCAGCACTATCGTGTTCCGGTCAGGTGGTAATGTACGGCCCTGTAATTTCCGGCACAGAGGCATAACACCTTAAGCCTCAGGAGTTGTAACGCATCTGCATTTTGACCTTGGTCTTTGTGTGGGTGTCTATAGGCTACAGTCATCACTTAACATCAATGTGAACTGCAAGCTTGTTTGCCACTTCCATTACATAAAAAAAAAAAAAAAAAAATACTCGCGAAAAAAAAAAAAAAAGAATAAAATACTCGCGACCCGCCCTGTCTTCGCACGGGTGCAATACTGGCACGCGCCGCCGCCGGCTATCTGGCCCCCCGGCCAGTACCGCCGCAAGTACCGCAACATTTTAAATCTGTTATACCTTCGAAAACATTCATACATATTTAATTACATGATTTAAAGGGCCGTAATAATCTACATTAAATGCACAATGTATTTAAGGTGCTTGATTTTATTAATGCCGTATTGCATAAAAAGTGAAATTCTTAAATAGTTGCTTTCTAGGGTTGTGTCCGTCTGTCTCTCTGTTTGTCTGTCTGTATATCCGTCCGCGATTCAGCGCAAAAGCTATTGGTACTAGAGACTTGAAATTTGGCACAAGTATACACCTTAATCACGCTGACACAGTGGTAGTAACAAAACATGAAAATAAAATCATTTAGGGTACCTCCCCAACATGTAATTTTTTTATTTATTTCTATAGAAGTTTTTCAAAAATGTTAGGGGTGTGCTAACATCATTTTTGGATTTAGATAACTGTTCGTGACTTATTAAGCTGCCAATTTTCGTTAGAGTTAAGTGTCCCCTCTACCAATTAAACGGTTGTTGTAATTCAAACGTTACGGTAATAGTAGCTACATATAACGAAATTAAAAAGAATACTCCTAAGTTGGCTTTAGAAGTTTGCGAGAACTTACTCGAGTATTACCAAATGTAATACTCGACATTTTTGAAAAACTCCATAGAAAATATTTATATATTGTCAAAAAACGAGAAGGTTCTCAATTCGGGTGGTATATTTTTTTTTATGTATGTTCGCGAATTTCGCCGAGACTTCTTGACCGATTTACGTAATTCTTTCTTTTTTTGTTTAATGCGGAATAGTTCCGAATTGGTCCCATAAAAATTTGATTCAGATAGGCCCATTCGTTTTTATTTTATGAGCATTTTTTACTTAATTTCACCTCAGACTAAAGGAATAAGAATAAACGGCGAGTTGTCATACAGTGCGTTGAATCCACTGACGTCCTACATAGTCCTAATGCGCATGACAACAAGTGACAATGACACATTTACTCATCGACGACACAACACAGCTTATTTACTCCTTCGTGGATAAAATTTTTTCATTGATTTCGTATAGTCGTGTAATAATTTTGTATCGACTCACCTAAACAATTTAAATTACGTATCTAATTGTCACGAAGCTAAAAGAGTCAGATTTTACAAATTTAACAGATGTGAACATTAATCTAATGGACAATGCAGCAATAAACTAAAAAGTATTAAATAAATATAACTGCGTTAAGGAAAACCGACTTCAAATCTAAAAAGTAAAAAATAATACAGATTTAATATTAATTATATACTACCTATTATTTATATGTGTTATTTACTAATAGAATTGAAGTCGGTGCCAAACCAAAATCATTAAAGTTGGCATTTCATTGTATTAAAACGTAACTTCATGCCTGTAATCCCCGAAGGGGTAGGCAGAGGTAAATGTATGCATTCTAGCATACTTGTAAACACCCACGATTCGCCGGTTACGGTTTTGTTCAGTGTATTATTTTGCTCGTATTCATATTTAAGTGATTAAAATATAACTATTTGTTTAAGGCTTGGCACCGACTTCAAACCTATTAGTAAATAGCACATATAAATAATAGGTAGAATATAATTACAATCAAATCTTTATTATTTTTTACTTTTCAGTTTTGAAGTCGGTTTTTCTTAACGCAGTTATATTTATTTTCATTACATTAATCAAACCTAAAAACTACGGAACCCTACACTGTGCGTGGCCCGACACGCACTTGACCGGTTTTTGACACAACATGAAGGATAAAAAATGGTTATTGTGGGATATCCCTAAAAGGCATACATATAGTATTGCGGATTTTTTTAAATCTTTTTAAGGTGTACAATACTCTAGTACCTACATTATTCTGTATATATATACCTATCATAGGGTTCAGTCAGCATTTGCAATGTAAACGAAAAAAAATGTTGAACATGCCTAACTCTCTCTTCAGGCAAATACAGGTATGTAGCAAAAGTTTACCACCTGATCTTCTCCAATACGGGTGTATGTCAACCAATATCTAATAATTACACGCAAAGTGTACTGTGTGTACCACTTGTACCTTTTTCCACGTGTCTGAGTTCTACACGATCACCTTTCTAAACTCTAGACTTCTAGAGGTTCCTATCTTTTTATTCCTATCTTCATAAATTAAATACACTCATTTGTAAATCCTCGAAAACGAGACATCAAGCCAATCAGTAGCGACAACTAAATTCCCGATTGCTAATAGATTTTTTACAAATCGTCGCCTATTTTAGAATCCTACAGAAAAATATTATACATAGTAAACAAAAGGTAATTGTGTCAGCGTAAAGTAAATCCAGAATTGCTGCGCCTCGCCGCTACCTTCTAGCTAGATAGAGACATAAGCTCTTGAAAAGCAAACATCTACACTATTTTCTTTATGCTGTGATAGTTTCTACGGAATATTTTAATTAGAATATTATCTACAAGCGTAGTAACATCACATATAAATAGCATTATTAAGAAGATGAGCTTATATATTTTTTTTATTTGAATATACGAAGAGTGGAGACAGGACTGAAATTTTTTTTAGGGTACGTGAGATAATTTCTAATTACAACCGACATGATTGTTGGATATTATATCAAAATTGTGCGGAATTAGCACAGTCTAAAGAACATATCTACTATCAGTAAGTTTACCTATTGGAAAGAAAATGCCTAGTAGTTCAACTGGTAAGACTACTGGGTAAGCGAGAATTTGAAACCGTCACAGAAAAGACAATTGATACTTACTAGTAAAACTTTTAAAAAATACATGTCCGATGTTGTAGGTACCTAGTCCTACCTCTAGTTCATAAAGATATTTACAATATTGTAAAGGTGCTCTTTAAACAACATTCTCCCCATTTGAAGCATTTTTTTAACAAATCATCACCATTACCTTGCGATATACCTACTTAGGTAGGGTAGTCATTTATGGCTTACATATGCAAACTAACCCCCTTATTCATAAACGTATTTTAGCTAAAGTGTTGCTAATCTCTCCTTTGTCTTTTTCTATCCTGCACATTTGACAATGCAACTGACAAATACAAAGCATTCTATAGCTAAAACGTATCTAATGTACGTTTATGAATAAGGGGGTTAATCTATAATATGAAATATTATGTAGTAGTACTTCACCCAAATTTTAAGATGTAAATATACAAAAATATACCGAGGATGATCCTCCAACCTCTGCAGACACATGATTGTATTGTGGAGTGGCTAGCTGCAAACAGATCGGCGGCAGCTTTCACGGTGGAGAGACGTTAAGCGAGACCATTCCATGAAGTAATCCGCTCTCGGAGAGGCATTAGCGAGCCCCGCGGCTCACCGTTGCATTGTCATGCTCTTATTCTAACGCTTTTAGTATTCACTGGATTGTTTCGAACCTAGTTATTTACGTCTTAATGAATTTAAAGCTTCGGCTACTTAAGTGTCACGCGGGGATTTTCCGCTTAGCTTTACGATACGTATATACTTCGCTATACGTGGTGAAATTTAGGGCGTTCTAAGCCCGAAACTATAGAAAACATGTCAGTCTGGAATCGATAAGAAAAAAGATTGGTTTAAAAAAAAATTCGTTCCGTTCAATTAACATGTTTACAGTCCAGTGGTCCCATAAGGGCTCCCTGTGAAGTAAGGCCTCTAGTCCGTGCCTCCGTACGGGGACACGATACCTATAAATCTTCATAATAGGTTGGGGAAAAAGTCTTTTCGCATTATTGTATGTATGAACTTGTAATAAAATCTCTTTGGCTGTAGTATTTGTACCTGGCTGGTTTTGGTATCATTGAAAGTTAAAATTTTAAAGAACATAATTCCAAATTCAAATTAGGCAAATGTGTGATTTTCATTTGTTTTTCGTACTGTCAAGATGAGTGAATCTAATGAAGAAATTCGATACAATTTAAAATTTTACTACAAAAAAGTTGAGAATGCAACGCAAGCCGCGAAAAAAATTTGCGACGTTTATGGACCTAGTGCAGTGTCTGTGAAAGTAGCACAAATTTGGTTTAAGCGTTTTCAATCCGGAAATTTTGATGTCAAAGATGCACCTCGCTCTGGTCGCCCTATTACGGATAAAATGGATGCCATTTTTGAAAAAGTGGAGCACGATCGACATATCAGTAGTTACGACGTAGCTGAAGAACTGAGAATTGATCACAAAACAGCTTTGGCGCTATTGAAAAAAGCTGGGTACAAAAAAAAGCTCGGTATTTGGGTACCTCACGAGCTTACTGAAAGAAACCTAATGAACCGTGTACTCATTTGTGATTCTTTATTACGACGTAATGAAACCGAATCATTTTTGAAGAAGCTGATCACTGGTGATGAAAAGTGGATCACGTACGACAAGAACGTGCGAAAAAGGTCGTGGTCAAAGGCCGGTCAGGCTTCACAGACTGTGGCGAAACCCGGGTTAACTCGCAATAAGGTGATGCTGTGTGTGTGGTGGGATTGGAAGGGCATTATTCATTATGAGCTATTACCACCAGGCAGAACTATCGATTCTGAACTCTACTGCGAACAACTGATGAGATTAAAGCAAGAAGTTGAGAGAAAGCGGCCGGAATTGATCAACAGAAGGGGTGTGGTGTTTCATCATGATAACGCTAGACCTCACACATCTATAGCCACTCAGCAAAAATTAAGAGAGTTTGGCTGGGAGGTGTTAATGCATCCGCCGTATAGTCTTGACCTTGTACCTTCAGATGTCCACCTGTTTCGGTCTCTTCAGAATTCTTTATGCAATGTACCTAACATTGCATAAAGAATTCTGAAGACTGACATCACGAGAGGACTGCCAAATCCACTTGTCGCGGTATTTTGATGAGAAGTCCCAAAATTTTTATAGCAATGGGATCATGTCCCTACCTACAAGATGGCAAAAGGTTATCGAACAAAATGGTACATACGTACTTTAGTTAAATTTAAATAAACTATATTAAAAATGTTTTGAATTATCTTAAAAAATGCGAAAAAACTTTTCCCCAACCTAATATAAACCGATCAAGTTTACCTGTAGTCCGTACTACAACCCGTGTTAAGAAACCCGGCCGGGTTTGCACACAATGTGATAAGCATAAAGTTACAGAAAAGTAGTTGGAGCAAGAAAGCAAGCGACGATAAGCAGAGTCGTTTTTCAGCATAATCCCCAGTCTGAAGAGGTATTATCTCACCACCAAAGCCAAAGCGGACGGCAGCTTCTTGCCGTGAGTATTTCTGACGTTTTAATGATCAAAAGGAAAAAAGTTGTAGGTATAGAGAACTTTAAAATGTAAATTGGAACGTTCGTGTAACCAACAACCAAAAAAAAGTTCTTTTTAATTTCCTAAAGGAGCAGAGTTAAGACATTCACGGTTTCATCTCCATCACAATACTAAACTTTATTATTTTCACAGTACCTACCTATTACAATTTACAAAGAAACATTTAAACACAATTAGACTATATTCTAAAATAATGTGGCAAATTATTTTAGATATACATCATAAAAATGCACAAACATGAAAACAATGTTAGGCGACATTAGTCAGCATGAAAAAACCTTAAACCGACCAAGTTTACATAGTCCGCAGGTGACCGGGCTTGCACACAATGTGATAAGCGCAAAGTTACAGTAAAGTACTTGAAGCAAGAAGGCAAGCGACGATAAGCGCAGTCGTTTTGCAGCGTAATCCCCAGTCTGAAGAGGTATTATCTCACCACCCACCAAGTAGGTACCCAGTGAACAGCAGCTTCTTGCTATGAGTATTTATGAAGTTCTTAATGATCAAAAAGATTGAACAAAAGAAACAAAGATGCAAATCGAACTTTAAAATGTCCTTTTGATATAAAATTGAACCTTAGTAAAATATTTACATCTCTGAGACATCTAGGGACTTGTAACAGATAATCCAATAATCTTGGTTCGTTTAATTCAATAATAATCGGTTATTATCGATCCAGAATCTGCTTTTAAGTTGTAAATTATATATATTTTTTTAATAAGAAAACAAACCGCTGAAAAAAACGTCTAAATATACCTAAACTAACGTACCTGACTAATTTTGAGTCGCCTAATGAAACACAAGGACTGTGAGATAAATACTATTTATTTATCGTATAAAATGTATTTTTGCTTCTAGTCCGCTATAGATACTTAATGATTTCGTATCCCGTCTAAAAATAATATCTATCACTCCCCAAAAATAGTGTTTTTCAACGATGATCTTGTCGTAGGAGCTATATATATGTCATTCGCGATTGAACGAATCATAAAATACCGGGTCTACAGATTGCGCCTTCCATTGTTTCCTTTCGTTGAAAATGACCCGTTAGTTTGATAACGCGTCATAGCATCGCAGATCGCTTCGATCAAAGTGATTGAAACGAACCGAGCCGGTGATATTTATGGAATAAATGATGTGTATTATTCCAACTGCCTCGCTAATTAAATGAACTGCTATTACGAGGAACCATTTCATAGAACTAGATTTAGTGAACTACTTTTTCCGATCATTAAATCAATGAACCAATCAATCAATTTATGTTTCTTTGCAATCGAACGAACGACACATCTTCTTATCTAATGAAGGTGGCAAACAAGCATGCAGCTCACATTGATGTTAAGTGATGACAGCAGCCTATAGACATCTACATAAAAACCAGAAGTCAAAATGCAGATACGTCGCCACCCCTGAGACCTAAGGTATCATGTCTCTGTAATAGCTATTACGGGGCCATACATTACCATCTAACCGGAACACGATAGTGCCGAACAGTACTATTTAGCGGCAGATAGGTTAATGCGGTGGTGCCTACGCCCTCAAGCTCACACACCGAGACGGAACTCTACCACCAGTAACATACATAACATACTTAGTAGGAGCCGAATTTATTTTCTCCAAGCCATTTCCCTTAGTTGGGAATCCTTAGGAAATAATTGGGACAATTTACGCAATGAATTTTAATCAAAAAAGTTTATTTATTTTACCTAATTTTATTTTTTGCATTTAACCCAATTAACTATCATAGAACATCCTCATCCAGCGATTGCCCGCAATTTACACCAGCGATGCGACCGCCTTTCAAAATTCTTGTTGACATTGTAATTGCCACAAACTTTTGCTCTCAATTTGTCTTATTTATAAACTTAATTCTCCTTTTAAAGTAATAACTATAATCTAATCATCATTATCGCTTGTTTTTGTCGTTTGCTTTTAAAATAGGTACACATTGACATAAAAATTGCATTATCAATGTCAACAATAATTTTGATAGGCGGTGGTGCACACTGGTCATTATGATACTTACTTGGTGTGGGGACTCCTTGATTAGGAAGGTGGTCCCCCAGAGCAAGACTCCTTCATTTCACTGCAATGGGTTGAACCATGCGATTATCCCTAATGTCAATTCGTTACACACATCTTATGAATTCTGGGAATTACTCTGAGAAACTTTCCAACTATAAAAATAACCAATAGCATCTTTTCCCTTACCTGAGGATGAGGTGTCTCTATTTTGTAATGAAACTATCACTGAGGCAAACTAACTTAGCCTCTCGAGTGGCAACGCACCTGCAAACTGACCTTGTGTAGATAGACGTCTATAGGCTGCAGTATTCAACCACCATCAATGTTAACTCCAGTGGCGCAGCTAGGGGAGAGCAGCGGGGACAGCCTGCACCGGCTGCCACCCATTTGGGAGTGACACCCTCTTTTTAAATCACCCAAATTTGAGCTGTTTCGACGTGAAAGCACAACACAAAACTTCACTTTCGCATTTATAATACTAGGGGGCGCCAAAGGCAGAATTTGCTCAAATAGGGGCGCACAACGGTGGAGAATGAAGAAAAAAGATACAAAAGAATGGGAAGTATTTTGCATAGCTTCTATCGAGGGCCTTGAGCGCGGGGACCGAATCCAGAAATTCCGTAACGGAGAAACCTCACGCTCCTTACTCCGACGGGCACGGAGGGGTGGGTTGAAGGCCGTGCATTGTCTAACGTCGTTTCTTTTCGGCAGTCTTCGACACGGTGTTTGTGTGCGTGCAACTAGACGTATTGTACGACTCTACGAAGCTCGCACGAATCGAGACGAGCTGCTCCGAAATCGGACGAAAACATAAGCAGCTGTTTATATGTATTGTAAATTAATAAAAATATTTCAAACAATATTAACTTAATTATTTAATAAAAGAAAAAAAAATGTTTTCTTATCGGTCACCACGCTCAAAAAGTGTAACTTGAATTAATATCAAAGAAAAAAAGAAATACTGCATAAATGAAATAAATAAATAATTAAAATTGCATAAGTTGATACAAAATGATATGCAATAGCTTTACCGCGGCAGTCCCCGAGTGACACACGTCGATTTTTCCTTTTTTTTTTTTTGCTCATCCGCTCCGTTTGTATAACCCATGTTAGCTACGACACTGGTTAACTCTATATACTGATAAGCAATTGTCACTACATAAAAAGATCTCCAAATTGACCTATCTTGTTAATTTAAGATTTTGTCGTAAATTACCAACGCTTAAATCCCCTTTATCAGTGCTCAAGCATTATATTAGGTTGGGGAAAAAGTTTCTTCGCATTTTTTAAGATAATTCAAAACATTTTTTTATATAGTTTATTTAAATTTAACTAAAGTATGTATGTACCATTTTGTTCGATAACCTTTTGCCATCTTGTAGGTAGGAACATGATCCCATTGCTATAAAAATGTTGGGACTTCTCATCAAAATACCGCGACAAGTGGATTTGGCAGTCCTCTCGTTTCTCTTCAGAATTCTTTATGTAATGACCTAACATTACATAAAGAATTCTGAAGAGACCGAAACAGGTGGAAATCTGAAGGTGCAAGGTCAGGACTATACGGCGGATGCATTAACACCTCCCAGCCAATCTTAATTTTTGCTGAGTGGCTATAGATGTGTGAGGTCTAGCGTTATCATGATGAAACACCACACCCCTTCTGTTGATCAATTCCGGCCGCTTTCTCTCAACTTCTTGCTTTAATCTCATCAGTTGTTCGCAGTAGAGTTCAGAATCGATAGTCCTGCCTGGTGGTAATAGCCCATAATGAATAATGCCCTTCCAATCCCACCACACACACAACATCACCTTATTGCAAGTTAACCCGGGTTTCGCCACAGTCTGTGAAGCCTGACCGGCCTTTGACCACGACCTTTTTCGCACGTTCTTGTCATACGTGATCCAATTTTCATCACCAGTTATCAGCTTCTTCAAAAATGATTCGGTTTCATTACGTCGTAATAAAGAATCACAAATGAGTACACGGTTCATTAGGTTTCTTTCAGTGAGCTCGTGAGGTACCCAAATATCGAGCTTTTTTTTGTACCCAGCTTTTTTCAATAGCGCCAAAACTGTTTTGTGATCAATTCTCAGTTCTTCAGCTACGTCGTAACTACTGATATGTCGATCTTGCTCCACTTTTTCAAAAATGGCATCCTTTTTATCCGTAATAGGGCGACCAGAGCGAGGTGCATCTTTGACATCAAAATTTCCGGATTGAAAACGCTTAAACCAAATTTGTGCTACTCTCACAGACTGCACTAGGTCCATAAACACCGCAAATTTTTTTCGCGGCTTGCGTTGCAGTTTACCTTTTTTGTAGTAAAATTTTAAAATGTATCGAATTTCTTCATTAGATTCACTCATCTTGACAGTACGAAAAACAAATGAAAATCACACATTTGCCTAATTTGAATTTGAAATTATGTTCTTTAAAATTTTAACTTTCAATGATACCAAAACCAGCCAGATACAAATACTACAGCCAAAGAGATTTTATTACAAGTTCATACATACTATAATGCGAAAAAACTTTTTCCCCAACCTATTACATACGGTACAGTCATTTACATAAAAGCTGGCCATTGTTTCTTTTGAATTTGTCCTGCTTTCACGGAGATTTTGCAATATGAAGACAAAGATACTAATTTTGAATACTGAAAACCTGTACGTATTGAAAACCTCGACGCAGATATTCTAAACAATAGATCATTTTCTAGTTTTTGTTTCGTCTTTTTATACAAAATATCTACATTGCGATAATGGTTCTACTCAAATATCTTTGGTTCTACTGTTCAAAGAATACCTACTAACGCATTGGACGGACTTTTCATACAGCCTTTTTACTTTTATAGATAGGCACATTAAAACCATCGACTACATAACACAGTTTGACATGAAATGAAGAAATGTGGCCATTTCTAAATTTCTTTTATTCACTAGTCCTCAAATTGGGGACAACGTATAACTAAATATTCCTAAAATATACTCAAAACCCATATAACAAGCTGATTTTTTGCATTCCATTGATAAAAAAAAATTTCGCCTTGTATCCTATTAATTTCTTATCCTACGCGAGCCCACCTGCAGACTCAAACACATGGTTAAAATTGTCAATTAAACCACCCGAAATCCTTGTGTGTGAGAAATAGTTTAGGTCGGTAGAATAGGCAGGTAGTGTCGTCCAGCAGGAAGCTTCACTGACGATCTTCATCGATATAACGTACGTACGTGGGTAAAACATTATTCACAGAGAAAGTCAAATAAAATACATATTTTCGTTATTTTTTACCAACCAATGAATCGCAAAATTAATGTCGAGAGCCGAAATACTGATCTCAATTTTTGTAATCCACGAATTGCTAAAGAAAAAACATAATATTAGGTACATACATATTTCTAAGAACCCATGAAACTGTAATAGTATATTTTTTGTAGTTTAACTATGAGGTAATGGTGTAAAGTCCTTTATCTCTGGTTCTATTAGGATTTTTCCATTTTCCGGAAATTTCCCAGTACGGTAGGTACCCCAGGCTCGCCACCTGTTACATGAGCCAAAACGTAACCGGCGAATCGTGGGTGTTTGCATGTATGCTTGAATGCATGCATTTACCTCTGCCTACCCCTTCGGGGATTACAGGCGTGAAGTTACGTTAACTGATGATAGTTCGCCTGTGAAGAAGCTCGAGAGCGTAGGCACTATCATGTTCGGTGCATGATTTCTAGCACAACTTGCCTGAGGAGTAACAACAGTATGGAGATATTTTATTTTCATGTAAAGTAGTTTGCCTTCATAATATAAATAAAAATCTCCCAAGGACACCGTGGGAAGGGTGTAGTCTGAATTTCAATCGATGCCTTTTTTATTACTTATAACAAAGTGGTAAAGTTTGGGAAGGCGGATTTTCTTACTAAGGACGAAGCTTTAATTGAAGCCTATTCAGCTAAAAATATTCAACTGATTGGACAGCGTTTTTTCATAAAATAAGATTAAAGTCTTTAATAAGTAACTGACGTGAATCATTATTTAGTACTTGCTTACAGTAGTCCTATGTTTATAAGTATATTATATTAATCCTAACCAAGGAGCAGTTATTTGTGAGAATTGAAGTTTATTCCGTACTTTTATATAAAGAAAGTATTTTCAATGGGCAATCGCAACTTGCATCATTATTTTCATCGTAGCAATATCTTTTTTTATGTTTGATTTAACTTCATTTAAATGATTGCTAAATGCCATAGAGCAACACGGGCAACCGGCCGGCGACCGGAGGAAAGTAGCCATATGCAGGCTTTCCCCTCTGTCAACATACAAGTACAAGTGATGAGTACGCCCAGATGTTTAAATGTGTGCGTGATATTGTTTAAGTATTTTGTTAAAGTTAAGGTGTGAGTTTCATAGTAATAGACGATTTTTGTAGTACGTGTGTGTGTGTGTAATCGCACGTAGTTCCCCCCGCAAAAAATTACAGACTGTTTTGCATCGGTAATAAACGCTATGGCTACACCTCTGCGGTCCGCCGCGGTGGCCGGTGGCCCGTGTTGCTCTATGTCAAATGCTATAGCGGGGGTGGGCAGCGTCCCGTGATAAGACTGCCGCCAGTGCCGCCACTGCAATCCCCAAACCACATGCCAAGCGTAGCGGTTATGGCACATCCCTCATACGATGCAATAAGGCATCTTTGGGGTAGGATTTAGTCCAGCCGTGGACATATTATGGCTGAAATTATGAAAAGTTATTCTCAGTAGTAACAGAACTTTTTACTGGTGGTAGATCTCCAGTGACGGAGTTCGCGGGCGTAGGCACCACCGCATTACCTAATATACTTGCCACTAAATGGTAGTGTTCCGCACTATCGTGTTCCGGTCAGGTGGTAATTTACGGCCCTGTAATTTCCCGCACAGAGGCATAACACCTAATGCCTCAGGAGTGGCAGCGCATCTGCATTTTGACATCTGTGTGTCATTGTGTGGGTGTTTATAGGCTGCAGTCATCACTTAACATCAACTGCATGCTTGTTTGCAACTTTCATGATATAAAAAAAGTAAAATTTTACGTTTAGGCATAGGCTAGATAGCAAAGATAGATCATTTGAATGTGTAGATATAGTTGTACACTTCTCTGTTGTGCCATACCGTTATTCATAATAATTATTGATAGACGTTGAAGGTAAATCCAATAGACGTGCTTAAACTGTATTGGAGTGGATTCCTAATCTGCCCCTTTTTTTCTTGCATTGGGTTGCTCTCCTTTTAGGTTTATAAAAGTAAATACATATTTACATAAGCCGTTTCAGAAATGCTGCCAAATAATTCATACTGCTTCATAATCTATACCTATATATATTATAAAAATCAATTGCTGTTCGTTAGTCTCGCTAAAACTCGAGAACGGCTTTACCGATTTGGCTAATTTTGGTTTTGAATGATTTTTGGAAGTCCAGGGAAGGTTTAAAAGTAGGTAAATAGGTAAGAAACTATGAAGAAATTGAAGGGAAATAGTAAAAACCACAATTTCATTTTCCCATACAAAAAGTCCGTATCTATCAAACCTTTGACACATTATTTAATTCTGAGGCAATACGAAGTTTGTCGGGTCAGCTAGTATACATATAAAAACATGATCTTGTAATAACATAATTTTGACCGCTTTAGTGTGTCTTAAAATTGTAGCGTGCTAAACCCCCCTAGCTCACTATTACAAGTGCCTTTTTTCTTAGATTTCAAAGTCAAGCACAGTAATAATCGTAATAAATAACTTGTAACTGCCTCAGAAGTAGCAGACTACTATTAGCAGGCCATTACTGTTACCACCAACTAACTTGCTTGGTGTGTTGAAAGGTTATCTGATGGTAGATTTTCAATATAGGGGCTCGAGGGTGTAGCAGCCATCGAATTACCTAATCTGTCTGTCGCCAAATGGTAGTGTTCAGCACTATCGTGTTCCGGTTCCATGGTAATGTGTGGCCCCGTGATAACTATCACAAAGGCATAACACCTGAGCTCTCAGGGTTGGCAACACATATGCATCTGACCTCTGGATTTTACCTACGAAGCTTCGACACTGTCAGCTGTACTCTACTCATCAGTTAAACATCCAACACTCCAAAATGAAGCTATATGAAAAATACATTTTTATCAGAAAAAAAAGTTTAAGAACTTTTGACTGAAATTTCACTTCAACCACAGCAACAGGTTTTCAATATTATCTAGAAGATAAAACTTATATTTGTTCCATAACGTTTGAACATTTTAAACGACATTGACAAAGTTTTCCTCTGAAAACATAACTTATTTTCCATGTGAGTAACTTGTTGCACAAATGTAGTAGTTTTTTTTTTAGTAAATGTGGCAAACAAGCATACATTTCACATTGATGTTAAGTGATGACTGCAGCCTATAGACACCCACACAATGACCAGAGGTCAAATGGTTTCTTGATGCAGGTCTATACAGAGGTCATGGATTCTATCAACGGTAAATGGATTTTTTTTTTAAACTTAATGTTTTTCAAGGATTGTGTATGTGAATAGGCATTCTTATTATACATGAACGTATCTTTGATGAACGTATTCCCTTAGTGACTCCAATCAACCTTTTATGACAAAAAATATCATGAAGTCATGTTAAGTTGCGTTCTCAAGATTTCACCGATCCAGGTACCTCAACTGACCGATATCCATAATAATCCTACTCCACATTACACTACAATATTACATCCTACATTTTAAATAACTCGTTACGTTTACGCTTCGATTGACAATCACATTGGGTTCGGGTTCGGCATCGATTATATCGAGTAGATACACATGTCGAAAACTGAAGCGATAGCCAAATAAACTAGCAAACCACATCGATTACCTGTCAACGGCAGCCTCCCGAATGACCGCGCGCCGCCCCGTAGCCGACGCTGCTACCCGTTTCCGTACCCATATTCTTCATATTTGATATGTATTATTATGTAACGATACACTATGTTATTTATGTTAATAATGTTAGGTCTTTGACCAGTGATGACATACATACGGAACTGAAACGTGGTCGCTCTCTATGGGCCTCATAAGAAGGCTCAAGGTCACTCAGAGAGCAATGGAGTAGGCTATGCTCGGAGTTTCTCTGCGAGATCGAATCAGAATTGAGGAGATCGGCTTGAGAATCAAAGTAACCGACATAGCCCACCGAATAGCGAAACTGAAGTGGCAGTGGGCAGGGTACATAGCTCGCAGAACTGACGGCCGTTGGGACAAAAGAGTTCTGGAGTGGCGACCGCGTACCGGAAGACGAAGCGTAGGCAGGCCCCGCACGAGGTGGACCGACGACCTGGTGAAGGTCACAGGCAATCGCTGGATGAGGGCGGCCCAGGACCGTTCGTTGTGACATTCTTTGGGAGCCTTTGTTCAGCAGTGGACGTCTTTTGGCTGAAATTATGATATTATTATTATGTTATCAAGTAATTGTTAAATCATTGCTTTCGCGTTCTAGTAATAGCGACAACTACAAGGTTTGAGGTTCCAGCGTTTTCATTAATCCGAACTGAATCGTTGTACTTAGAAAAATAAGACTAATAAGACAGTAATATATAATAATATGTGAGAGTGTCCAAACAAAGTCTACAGTATGAAGTGTACAGGCTGATTAAAAAAACAATATACCAGATATATTCTATTCTGACTCGTGATATCTTTCCACATATTATGTTTGTAGAGAAAAGATGAGTACACAAATAGCAATTTCGCTTTTGCCCCGATCTGCCGCTTTATTAAAACCGCCTGCAATTATTGCGTACACATTATTTCATTTGTTTTTTTACAGATATTAAACTAGCAATCACGTATCGAGGAAACATAGCTAATTCATTAAAACATAGTACCCATCACGTCTGTTTTCTTGCGAAGGTAAATATAAATTCTCTGTGGTTTTATGCAAAGCGATGCCCGTGAGTTTGCTGACTTTTTTTAAACAAACCTATAGGTAGATATTATTATAGCAACTTCCTATTCAGAATAGAGATCGTATAATTTTCTCTTTTAATTTGCCAAAAACTTTCTATATTTTTTTATGTTAATTAGATTAGCAATACAACAAATAAATCAGCAAAGCTGTTCTATAATGATGCGCCCAAAGATTTATATTCATATAGATCACTTGTCATATAATGCACGTAAAATAGTTTAGAGCTATTAAGATAGAACCTACATCAAGACTCATCAGTTCTAGACCACGTGCGATGGAACAGGACAACTTCTAGTCGACCTATTCAAGGCAGCACAGCAGATTGCACCGATGGCGTTACCTGTAACTTTGTTGTATGCCAACTCTATCTGAAGGGTTTAAAAAGTGATACAGAAAATGTTGTGAAACTTGCAGTGAACCGAAACATACTTTGAATGTTGCCTAGAAACAGATATCGATTTGTCACCTAATAGATCTCTTATCATAATATAGGGGTTCGGTGTCTATGAATACTACTACTTGTAATCTATTTACGGCTCCGGAATTCGTCGACTGTGTTACCAGCAACTTAGTCATGCCAACTCTATCTGAAGGATTTGTGTCTTGTAATAACTACCTACTTGAAGTGGAAGAAAAATTATTAAAATGCGTATATAAAAAAAAGCATCACCTACAACCACGAGGTAACTTTATCTTGAAAATTACAAAATACAACATTGAATAGGTACCAAGAATACCTACAATGAATTGATGTGGCAATGGAATTTTAATCTATGGATCACCTACCATGAAGTAATCCATGCAAAACGTTCAGGAACTAATTAAGAAGAGATGTTACGAATATATCCTAAATACCTTCTACACAGATAGGTACTACTCGTCAGTTCTAGAACACGTGCGGTGAAACAGGACAAGTTCTAGTCGACCTATTTACGGCACCGGATTGCACCGACGGTGTTACCTGTAACTTTGTCATGCCAACTCTATCTAATGGGCTTAAATAGGCTTAACCAATAAAGGCAATCTTGGGATACTTGTAGTGGAAGAGAACATAATCAAAGTTTTTAGATAAAGGTAACTAATAATGCAAACATTATCTTGAAAATAACAAAATTAAATGCAACATTGAATTGATAAAATAGAGGCAAAGACGCTCGTAAATCCGCAAAATTCACACAGAAGGTTTAGGAACTAAAATAGAAGTTGCGGCATATATGAATCTTCTATGTACATAGATACCCGCAAGTTCTAGAACACGCACGGTGAAACAGGACAAGTTCTAGTCGACCTATTTACGGCACCGGATTGCACCGACGGTGCTACCTGTAACTTTGTCATGCCAACTCTATCTGATGGGTTTAACCGATACAGGCAATCTTGTGACACTTGTAATGGAAGGCAACATAGTTTGAATCACAAAGTAATTAAAATTGGAGAACAAAGTGCAAATAACGAAAGTTGGTAAGTAGGAATGGAAACTGAATATGTTTTAGGAATATTCTTTTAAAACCTATCTTCCATCGTCAGACCTGGAACATATTTGATTAGATACTGTTTAACAACAATGAAACTCTGAAATAAAATAATTAATGACAACTATTCTAGAACTAGTTCCAATTCAATCCCAAACCTATTGAATTCGATATACCGTTGCAAATTAAAGTTGAACACACGAGAGCCTCTTTGGTTAACATTCCATCCATATGCCTACTCGTATAATGTAAATAAACAAATTTAAAAAATAATGGCAATAATCACAACTAACCCTGTTTGACATGAAGCTCTATCTATGTAAATCTAAGAATAGATACTTTTGCATTTATAATATATTTACTACAACTAATGTTGAAATAGGTAAGTTTCAGCAGGTAAATATCAGCGTTCAGCGTACTTAAACATTAACGCAATTCCTCAACAATGCTCATATTATTATGCATCATAGCAAACAGTTTCAAATGCAATCGTTAAATATATCTAGTCCATTACCTAAGCTGTAAAGGGTAAGATATGTAGGAATTCTTTATATAAAATGTTATTTAAAGTGCTGATGTATTTACATTGGTAAGTTACAAGATGTCTTGAAGTGAAAGAGGCAGTGGTTGAAGATTGATTGACGTCTGAATGATTGGGACGATTGAAGGCTTAGATATCTGTGGTTGATGGTCGTCGTCGTCAGCGACATCTTTTCCGTCACGCTCCATGATACGACGACACGAGGTTGGTGGGACCCGCTTCCACCAATCAAGCATGAAGTAAGTATTTGACAACGCACAAATAAAGTTATTCCCATAATAATGCAGAAATAAGCAAAAAACATAATGATGCGGCGGAATCCTACGCGCGAAATCCCAACTCGGAACTGTGAAGAAGTGACTCTCTAAGGGTCTTACAAGTTGGAACTGCGTGATTGGCTCCATAGTGCCCCTCAATAGTTTATCTCGAGCTGAACCATTGTCTGTCAACTGAATTCATTGTCCCTCTTTCCACCCGATTTATTTTCTATATTTTCATACCGACATTATTCAATGTAATAGAAATATAGATACGAACTTATATATAGCAAAAAGTTTATTTTTTCTATGTTACAAAGGGGCAAATACGCATGCAGTTCACATTGATGTTAAATAATGACTGCAGCCTATAGACATCTACACGAAAACCATAGGTCAAAATGCAGATGCGTTGCCACCCCTGAGACCTTAGGCGTTCTGTCTCTGATAGTTATTACGGGGCCATACATTACCATCTAACCGGAACACGATAGTGTTGAACACTACCATTTAGCGGCAGATAAATTAGGTAATGCGGTGATGCTTACCTCGAGCTCCTACACTGGAACTCTACCACAAGTAAAAAAGTTCTGACACAATCGTTATACATACCATTACCTACGCACAAATAAAGTTAATAATCCAAAAATTAGCGAAAAATGTAATGATTGCGGCTGAATCCGACGCGCGAAGTGCTCAACTCGGAAGTGTGAAGACGTGCCTCTCTAAAGGTCTTGGAAGTTGGGACTGCGTGATTGGCTCCATTGTGTCCCTCAATAGTCCGCCTCGAGCCCGCTAACTGAACCGTTTCGTGATCCCTCCTTCGCACCCGATTTATTTTTTATATATTTTCATACCTACTTAGACGCATTTATCTGTATGTAAATAAGTATGTAAATATCAAGATTTCTTTTTTGGTTGATTTTAGTAAATATAGAAGATGCTGTAAATTCCTGTAAATAGTACTTAGACGGGATAAATTTCTTGCATAATGTCACAAAAAATGAACAAAAACAAACCTGCAGTGCACCCGGTGCATAAGTCATTACATCTATTAGTGTACATTTTTTGGAAGACCAAGACTGACCTACCATGACCAAAGAGCTCGAGTACTGTCTGAAGGCAACAAGGGTGTTAAAAATCGGCGTACATGTGTGCCGTGTGCCGATAATTATGAATGTAGAAGAAGCACGGGAGGTAAGGTCAGGACCGGGATATCTGGCAACAAACCTAATAATATACTATTTAGGTATCGAAAATCTTAATAATTAAGTACTTAATAATTTAACTAAGTTAAAAAAAACTAAAAAAATTATGATATTACTAGCGGACCGCCCCGGCTTCGCGCGGGTGCAATGTTACCTACCCTCTCCTATTCGTCTCAGCGTGATGTTATATAGCCTAAAGCCTGCCTCGATAAATGGGCTATCTAACACTGAAATAATTTTTCAAATCGTACCAGTAGTTCCTGAGATTAGCGCGTTCCAACAAACAAACTCTTCAGCTTTATAATATTAAAATTATAAAATTATAATTATTAGTAATTAGTTATTAGTATTAGTATAGATTATCTTGCGTCTAATCTACGGGAATGATCGTGAATAGCAAACTACTTCAACACAATTAGGTACACTAGGAGAAACTACTTGCAAATGACAATGATACACTCGTATAAATTGGGACGCGTGCAGAAGCTAATTACTTAACTAATAGAATTTAGCGACGAGTTAACAACATTATACGATTTCGCAAGACTGCCTGAGTATAACTTCTTGCTTGTGATTTACACCTTTAGGTATTGTTTAGGATTCCGTTACACAAAGTAAATTATAATTGTAAAAAAAGATGCGGAAGTCAATATTTGTAAAAAGAACCAACCACCTGTGTTCATTAAGCAAAAAATTATTTCAAAATGCAAGTGATTAGATAGATACCTATGTATGGGGAATACAGTGCGGATTACAGCTTATAAGAAATTATATACATAAATAAAAAAAAAATCGACGTGTGGCACTCGGGGACTGCCGCGGTAAAGCTATTGCATAGCATTTTGTATCAACTTATGCAATTATAATTATTTATTTATTTTATTTATGCAGTATTTCTTTTTTACTTTGATATTAATTCAAGTTACACTTTTTGAGCGTGGTGACCGATAAGAAAACAATTTCTTTTATTAAATAAAAAAGTTAATATTGTTTGAAATATTTTTATTATTTTACAATACATATAAACAGCTGCTTATGTATTCGTCCGATTTCGGAGCAGCTCGTCTCGATTCGTGCGAGCTTCGTAGAGTCGTACAATACGTCTAGTTGCAGGCACACAAACACCGTGTCGAAGACTGCCGAAAAGAAACGACGTTAGACAATACTCGGCCTTTAAGCCACACCTCCGTGCCCGTCGGAGTGGGGAGCGTGAGGTTTTTTCGTTACGGCATTTCTGGATTCGGTCCCCGCGCTCAAGGCCCTCGATAGAAGCTATGCAATAGCTTAAAAGGACCCAAAATTGTCGGGTACTTAGTCTGAACGGACCAAAAAGAATGGACCGTAGTCCATTCGGCCGTAATCAAAAAATGTCTACGTCCCAATGTACCGGTCATAAAATAATTTAAAAGTACAGTCGCATACAAACGAAACAGTCGTATTGTTTATAAATTTTCAAACGCATCTGCATTTTGACCTTGGTCTTCGTGTGGGTGACTATAGGCTGCAGTCATCACTTAACATCAATGTGAACTGCACACTTGTTTGCCACTTCCATTACTTGAAAAAAATGATTTAAGGTGGTTGATTGTTTTTATAAAGAAAATAATACCAATTTAAGAAGAAAAAAAATAAGACTTTTGCACCCGAATGTACTCCATGTATGCATTCGTAAACAATATTTTATGACCGGTCCGTTGGGACGTAGACGATTTTTGATTACGGCCGAATGGACTACGGTCCATTATTTTTGGTCCGTTCAGTCAACCGCATTTATAAGATGTAATTCAATAAAATATCAATGTATAGTATCCAACAAGAAATATTGCACATCAACCTTAGGAAAGAGACGACTGTACAGCGTTATCTCTTTCGCACCTTCCCTATGTGACGTTTGTCAACCATTTTGATCAAGTTTTCACCAATAACTGTACTTACGTAGGCAGTGTGCAGCAGAGATAACTCTCTACAAAGTCGAAACTAGCCGATTATCTCTTTCGTAGGCTCGATGTGCAATATTTCTTGCTGGATACTGTAATTGAATAAAACGGTTCCTATCAATAACGCCTACTACCTACTACTACCTGGTATGTTCTTAGGTTTTCGCGAGCTGCACTCATTGAAATAAAACTAGTTTTCGGATTTATCTCGCGTATATTAAACTACAATGATTATTTAAAATCTTTACTACTACCTGTTTTAAATTATGAACACCAACAGAATAAGAACCATTGAATTCATTACACATAACACAAATTTTAACATATGAACACAATAATGGAACCGAAAGTAGCTCCAACATTTCATTATCGTGTTAACGATACAAAAGGAAACTTTGTCTTGATGATGAAACTTTTCTATACTTTTAATAAGAAGGCCATTCATCGCATACTTTCCTCCGGAGGGTGGAAAGGGGCACGGCCTTATCGCTATAACTCGTGACACCAGAAAATTAAAAGTGTGCCGTCATGCTTGGGCTATCTTAGAAATAGGGTGACTGTGCCATAATTGTTCAACTTAATTAATTACTTCATTGTAAGTGGGCACAGAGTAGAGACGAGCGTATCTATGTGCGACATCGGCCGCAAAATAATTGAACGGAATTTATTTTGATGCCTTTTTGAAATGGGCTACAGTATAAAAGAACTCTCGAACTCTCATATTATGTAATAGATTAGTAATTAACGCACTTGCAATCAGAGGCGGCTCGTCCTAAAGAGCGCTGGTGCAGTGCACTCCCACGAAAAATATCTTACTTAATGATAATAATAATCTTACTTTATTGATTATTTCTGTTTTATTATACCTACCTTTAAAATAGTCTATTAAATTACCTAAACTACGCGTATATTTGGCGTCATGTTGTAACGAGTGGAGCGCCAGCGATTGCCCTCCTATGAAACGAAGCTTAATACAATTCTTAGCTCTGTATTCAATGAGTGCGAAAGAGAAACATCGACACAGGCCGGCGCGTGAATAGAACATTTTGTATGAGAAATTAGACTAATCCGGAGCCCCGCTCACAAGTGATCACGTGACGTTGCCGAACCGCGGCTCTCGCACACTAACCTGCCTGACCATACGCTGTTGCTGTTGCCGTTTTACGTTTATAAACAAACGTGTCGGATTCATCAGTTATTTTGCTGTCTTCTTTTAAATAATTTTAATATTGTTTTATTATTTAGACGTATATGATGTAGGTATCTAATAAGAGCGCAGATTAAAGTCGGATTCATACATTATACTGACCCTTTAGTGCCGCCTAAATTCTTTTACACAGAAGATCATGTAAACTAAAACGAGCGTTTTCGGTGGATGCCTTAAAAAAAAAAGATAAACTCTTATAATGTGTCTGAAAAAAAAGAGTTTATCACTTGTAATAAATGTCAGAATAGACTTTCACAGTACTGACGGCGCCGTTGCTTTGCTTCAACATTTTATGGAATTTTTATTAGAATAGGTATTTTGTTTTTCTTGAAAGCGTAAAAATTTAAACGTTGTTCCATTCGTATGACGCCAGTAGAATGTGAGCATTGTTCATCGACGTTAAGTAAAGTCAAATAATAATTAATAATAATGAATATATGTACGCTAGCTTTTTTGTGAACCCCCACCAAAAAACCTCACGAGCCGCCTCTGCTCGCAATATTCATGTTCAAGTGAAAATAATCTAAGTAAACCAGGTAAGTACCTACGTATTACAAAACCACATAATAGGAAAGTTGTGACAAAAATCGATCCTCACTTAAAATGATTAAGTCTTCATTCTAGTCATCGACTAAAGAAGGAAGGCTGATTGGTCTGTGATTCTAGTATTTGATTTTTTAACTGACCCTCCTCCTTGTTCAAAAAACCGGACAAGTGCGAGTTCGACTCGCGTGGTGAGGGTTCTGTAATTTAAATAAATATCTACAGGCAAAGAACTATTTCCCATTTTTTTCAAAATTTTAAGTTCAGTAGTTTCGGAGATAGGGGGGGCGGGGTGGTCAATTTTCGTCGTTTTTCTTAAATAACTTCAAATTTGTTTATGCAAAAATTATTTTTAAAAAAATATCTGAGATGCTGACAACAACCTCTTTCATTTGATATGTCATACGACACAGTTTACGAATATTTTTTTTTTAATTTTCTGATTTACCCCCCGAAAGTGGCCCCCCTGTTTAAAATTTATTATTTTACTTGACGTGTTCATCTTTGGGTCACCAATTTACATATATTCATCAAATTTCAACTCAATCGGTCAAGTAGTTTCGGAGCAAATTGGCTGTGACAGACGGACAGACAGACAGACAGACAGACAGGCAGACGCACGAGTGATCCTATGAGGGTTCCTTTTTTTCTTTTAAGGTACAGAACCCTAAAAAAAAGGAAAAAAAGCTACTTGTCATCTTAAAAAATATATCTAAAGACACCAAAAACGTATAGGTTTTATGAAAAAAAGATTTTTTTTTTTTTCAGTTATAAGTTATCTCACGTAATTTTGAAGTCATCCTTCTTTTGGCTTTTTTTCAGTTTATAAGTTATCTCACGTAATTTTGAAGTCATCCTTCTTTTGGCTAGCTTTATGATTACCTCACAAAGATAAACATCTCCTTCATCATCATCATCATCATCATCATCACCTTCATCATCATCACCTTCTTTATCATCACCTTCATCATCACTTCCATCATCACCTCCATCATCATCATCGCCACCACCACCACCACCACTATCATTATCACTCTAGCCGAAAGATATCCACTGCTGTACAAAGCCTTCCCTGAAGATGTAGAGAAGACGCGTTTTGGCACATTACCAGAGAATAAGTAATAATAACATTAGAAAACTATCTATCTTAATGGCGGGTTTTATCACTTATCACTCTACCAGTGGTGGATTTACCAGCAGGCTGAGTAGGCTGTAGCCTAGGACGGCAAATTTTAAGGGGCGGCAGAATTAGTTCATAATTCTTTTATTTCTATTTACAAAATTACTGTTAAAATTATCAAGGCTCAGATCATAGTTCCCAATGATTCTAACCATAGAAAAAAGTTGCTTACATCAACTTCTATATAATGAAGCATAAAACATAAAGTTGAAATTTTATTGATAGAAAATATACTTAATTGATATGATTGTAAACTACGATATCAAAATATAAGGGCGGCTAAAATAGTAGCCTACCGGTGGCAAATTTGTAAATCCGCCACTGCACTCTACTCTGAAGTAGGCTCTTTCTAGACTACCAAAAACCAGCTACTGGAATAGATAGTTTTTGAAACCGCTATTAGAGTTCAATAGTTAGTTTCGTTTCGTTGCCCAGAAAAGCCGCTATTACACACCTCTTTCTTGATTCTTGAGTGATATTGCCAATGTGAAGGTTATTGCGTGTTCAGGTTGTAGGCGATGGAAATGAGTAGTCCGTTGTTGGTGATCACCATATAATCCGGAATTTACAGAGTTAAATTTTTACGGTTACTTTAGGCGGGTTGAGGTGCGTGTGCGCGGCACTAGGGTTACGGGACAACTGACGACGCAACGCTAAGCTAAGCTTGCGGCGCCGTCCGGATGTTTATACTATAACGCTTAATAATGTGACGCTACATCAGTATCTTTAGTATATAGAAGGATTTGCCCTTATCAAATTAACAAAATTTGTGAATAAGCCCAGTATTAACTTTCGTTAGCCAGACTGACTTAAAAACCGGTATACCGGTACGTCACTAGTTACAATCATAACAGTAGCCCAACACTAAGCGACGCGCCATTCGGCCTTGCTAGATCTGTCAATTTTTTAGCATTCGTCAAATTTAATGTGTAGGTAATTCGATGAAAAAACATTAGTTATCGTGGGAATTATCGCAATGTAGTGAGTAAAGTTTTGTTTATCTTGACTGTTGTTAACTATTCACATAATTCATTACAAGACCCACTTTTAATTTAGATGCAAAAGTAATTAGAAATGGACCAACAATTCTCATTGTCTTGGAATAATTTTCACGGAAACCTGACTAAAGGCTTCGCCGGTTTATTGGGAAACGGCGAGTTTGTGGATGTTACAATCGCCGTTGAAGGTCATTTACTGCAAGCACATAAAGTGATTCTCTCAATATGCTCACCATACTTCAAGAAAATGTTTCAATTGAATCCTTGTCAACATCCTATAGGTAAATATTGACGTGTTTTATTATCTAACTAGTTTCATATTTAGATCATCTTAAAATTTGAATAATCAAGTTAACAATACTATTGATAACTCTTTTTTATTTTTTATTTTAATAACCTAAGATTTCTAGTCTTACTAAAACTAATTAATCGGATACCTACATGATATTATACAGAAATTGTCTGCCATAACACTACTTATAGACTACTAAATGTAAATACTACATGTATCCACACCAACCTACAAATAATAATGTATAGAAGTGTAACTTGTACAATCATTAATTTTTGGTTCCATTTATGAAAACAAGCTAACTGCAATCATAAGAAACAAACTTTCGACATAGACTATTCTTGCATTTGATTGGTTGCCACATGGTTATTTCTGGGCAAGGAAACATCAAATATCTTTACGTGCTGCACTGTGTCTTTTTATGGCCTGCTCTCAGTGTGTCTATTTAGTAAAACCAGATTTTTGGCTTAGTTACACTTAACATTATTATTTGAAGTACTGACTAAAGACAGCAATCTGTGTCTTTTGTGTAGATATTTTTAATTAACCGTCTTTGCTTAATGATGATATTATTATTATGAACTTTATGCTACAAAATGTTGATGCGCAAATGAGCGCGCATGGCCCAGCGGCTGGTGTAGATTGTAAGCGATCTGCTCGGTTAAGCACTATGGGCGCGGTCGGGTAGTGTGATGGGCGACCGCTAGTGGCAAATTAAATGCGCGTTTCAGTGCTTCGGAGGGCACGTTAAGCCGTCGGTCCCGGTGACTATCGATGGATAGCATCGAGTGTATGGCTCTTCCAGAAATTTAGACAACAGCCTATTATCTAAATTTCTGCAACTGCCATACCTCTAGCGCCCCACTCTGACCGGCCAATGAAGGCAAGCCAGAGGTAAGAGACCTGATGCTCTGTCCGGCCATACCTCTGTGTGGTGGACAAGGCGGAGCCCAGTTCTCTCAGAGGAACTCGAGATGATGGTAGGGGGTGGTGTCGCTACTCACCAACAGCTCGCCACAAGCTGCTCTGCTTATTATTTTTATTATTATGCTATAAAATAATATATTGAAAGTGTGAGTGTTTGTTATGATTGCTGTTAGTTTGTTAGTGTAAATAGAATCAAAATCGAAGGGATGTTTTTATTTGTAGACTATACCCCTTATTCATAAACGTATTTTTAGCTAAAGTGTTGCTAATCTCTCCTTTGTCTTTTTCTGTCCTGCACGTTTGACGATGCAACTGACAGAGACAAAGCATACTATAGCTAAAACGTATCTAATGTACGTTTATGAATAAGGGGGTTAATGTATATTACTGGCATAGGGACGTGACGATCCCACCATCCACTAGTGGAAGAATTTTCTTTTCCTGCAAGAGAATTCTTCTTTAAGTGCAGTCAGTCAACAAACCATTCCAATAGGACGTTAGCAATTATAAAAATGTGGGATGGGCAGCAGTGTCCTGCGATAATACTACCGTCACTGCAATCGCCAATCTGTCCCTTAATGTCGACGACAACTGACCCACGACAACAGTGTCATGAGTCAGTTGGGCGTCTTTGCAGAAGGCTTTGTCCAGCAGTGGACGTTACTCAGCTGGAGTGATGATGATATGTATGTTTTCCAGTTATTGACTGAAAATATGAAAAAATCATAATTTTAAGATAAGCACTACACACATTCTGCTCTTTATGTGTTACAGTGGTATTAAGAGATGTAAGTCACAAAGCCATGAGAGACCTACTGCAATTCATGTACCATGGGGAAGTCAGTGTGAAAAGAGAAGATCTCACTAGTTTTATAGGCACGGCGGAAGTATTGCAAATCAAAGGATTAACCAATAAAGAGGTAATAACATTATTATAATAGACATTCAATGATGTTTTACAAATACATGCATCATCTGCAATTCTGTGGTAAGAAGAGAAATGCCAAATAATTGCCCAGAGATTTTATGTAACTAAGCAACTGTGAAACAGGACAGTGAAACTATGGAATTGCGATACAATTCATATTATGTTACATACAAAAAAAAATTGTCATTCACTTTTACTGGTAGTAGAGCTCCAGTGATGAAGCTCCTGCGAGCAGGCAACAGCATTACCTAATATACTTGACACTAAATTACAGAAAGAAAGTAAGAAAAAAAAAAATTTGAAAGTAAAATTGAAATGAAAAGTATATAGGTAAATAAAAATTATTAAATCAGTGTATTATTAAAAAAAAAATAAATCAAAATATTATCTACATTAAAAAAAAATACAGTTTAAGATTTCTTGTACAACTCCCAACAACTTTTACAATGCAAACTATTTACAAAAACGCAATATTAACGAAGATATTTTAAGATTTCTTGAATTCGTCATTGATTTCGTAGGTACAACACGAAGCGTGTGACGTCCTGCAGGTACAATTTTGTATGAGCCGTTTGAGATCATTTGATAACTTGCTACTTTCGAATGGTGATATCTCAAAAACAGTTATAGACAGTGGTTCCAATGACGATATTTACTAACATTTCATATATTTTTTGAAATCACAAAAAAGGCAGTTTAGTCAAATACCCTAAAGGGGAAATGAGACATTCTACTGATATACTTTTTACATTAGTTTATTACATTTCGTTTTATCTTAGTGATATTCTTGACTTTACATATATTTTTTATCTTGTTTGACATGTATATCAATTGTTATTCACTTTAATTTATTTTGTTTGTTTTTGACGTTGTCATAAGAGGTGCCTGTCACCCTAAATGAATAAATGAGTTTCTGATTCTGATTCTGATTCCTATTGTCCAAAAGGTCCCCAACTCAGCATTTTGCCGGATTACTAACCCGGAGCTGTGTTCAGCACTGCTGTGTTTTTGCCCTGTAATTTCCGCTACAGAAGCATAACACCCTAGACCACAGGAGTAGCAATGCATCATTGAAGTCTCTGGTTTCATGTAGATGTTGATACCTTACCATCAATGTAAACTGTATGCTAGTTTGCCACTTAGTGACATTAAAAAAATTAATTGTCGACTCTGATTAGTGATGTCACATTTAAACCATTTTTTTTGTGACATTATTTCCCATATTTTGTTTACGGGTTACTTCCACAAACTCACTGAGGCACCTAATAATTTAACATTTATTTTCTAATCAGTAACATTCATTATTTTTTATTTTATAGACTGATGAAGAGAATAATGAACCAGAAAAAGAGTTGTCCAAGCAAAGCTCGGTGACTCAAATTGAAACTCCTGATGCAGAATCCTATGTATCAGACACATTTGATAACAACTTTAGTGAAACAGCTGAAACTGACACAGATATACTAAAACAAAGGCAGTTTATTGAAAAATTACAAAGACTAAGCAATTTAAAAAGAAAATCTGATGAATTCCTCCAAAAAACATACTACTCAGATCTACTAAATGCAGAAAAGAGGTTTAAGATTTCAGATAAATCCCCAGTTACTAAATTAAATAATAGTAACTTTGAAAATTTGAAAAATGTGTATGAAGATAAATCAAGATGCATAGATACATCTCCAACTTCTAAGAATCAGAATAGCATGAGTACAGAAAACGAAATTAATGAGAAATGTAATGATCAATCCACAACAGATAGTACAATGGAGTTGAAAACTGAATGTGATGATATAGACTTAATAGTGCATGATCCTGCAGTTTGCACAACTCCAAAGAATTATGATAGAGATGGAAAAACTTGTTTATCAATGTCAATGGAATATCAATCACCTCAAGACAGTAAGTAACTTTCTTCTCTTCTTTTTGTTAAATCTTGATTCACATAGATATTATTAAACACTGACTCTACTCTATAGTTTTTTTAGTGCTTAGAATTCAGTAGAAAAATGAGCAGAATCTGATTCCACAGTCTAAAGAAGCATTCCACTGTAACACTGGAATAAACAAATTGAATTTTTTACTAAATTGTTTACATACATAACACACTCAAATGGCTGAAATAAATATCTTAAATAAAATAAAAATTATAAATAAAATCACATTACTTTCTGATAGTGGCTACTGATAAAAAATAAATTGCACTTAAAATATACAAGCTCCCTACGTAGTACCACTTGTTATGTCTATTGTATGTATTTGAGTCGAACTATATCCTGTACCAAGAAAATTAAATATTGAAGTTATCAAATTTAACTCAGGAAACCTTCCTTTATTATATCATATCTATTCTTTACCTTCAATATTTAAGATACTTTCCTTCAGGAGCCATCAGTTTGACTCGCAGAATGAACACAACTACACACTAACTAAACACATTTACACCAACTCAAGGCAGTTTCTGCACTTACATTTTGGCAAGAGGTTAGTTTATAAGTACCACTTGAGTTTTGAAGTGGTACTTACAAACAATACAAAAAGCATTTAAGCTTTATTTTTATACAATTCCTATTTCAGTTGTATTTAGACAGATAGCAATTTAAAGTTGTACATATTTAATTATTTCTTTGCTTGTCTAATGCTTTACTTTTTACTTAGAAATGTAGATTGTGTTGAAAATGCAATCATATATTGATTTTCATTGACTATGTTGCATATTTTCTTTTGCAAATTCTTCTCACTATGGAAACACGATGGCATTTTCAACATTTCTTAATTTCTGTACATCATAATTGTTCATAAATATAATTGTGCTGAAAATGCCCATCGTGATTTCAGATTGCACCAGTTTAAATTCTTTATTTACGGATCTTAAGAACCTAGCCAATGGTAAGGTGTCCAAAAAATGGAACGAACAGTTAAGAACAAATGGAACGCATGACATGCCAAGGCATTCATTTGAGCATCGTCTGGTAACTATACCTCAAAAAGAAGACGGGAAAAAGAAATATCCGCAACGCTCCTGTAGAGTGTGTTGGCGAAAAGCGGGAAGGAGACGAGATACAAGATTTATGTGTACTGCCTGTGAACTACCTTATTGTAAATCACCTTGTTTCGAAATACATATCAGCGAATTGTCAACAATGCAAATTGATTATTACGCTACTTAATTATTTTTATGTCTTTTCAGTCTATATACAATTAAATTTAAAGTTTTGATAAAATAAGTTAAGTGTGTAGCAGTGTTTTGCAACCTTTTCATGAGACCTTTTGGCCTCAGAAGTGGTAACGCATCTGCATTTTGACCTCTGGTCTTTGTGTGGGTCTATAGGCTGCAGTCATCACTTAACATCAATGTGAACTGCATGCTTGTTAGCCACTTTCATTACATAAAAAGAGACGATTTCGGTGAGAATTAGAAAAATCGTTTTTCCAGTATTAATGGGTAGTCCTTTAAGTATGCTGTGCAATCTTTCCGACTGTATATCATAAATTACATAACGTAACTAAAATAAATACTCCTTAACTTCATATACAAATTAAAATTTAAGTCATTCTGGACCCAAATATCTCAAACTCGAACTCTATCAACGTATAAAATGTACTTGGAAAAGTGGAGTGCGCGTATTCCGCCGTAGCCGCACGCACATAGCCGGTTTCCTTTATTTGTTTCTTCTATAATACAATCGTGATGTTACGTTTATATTTTCTTTCCTAGGCGTAGCCTCGAGAAATGTTCTAGTCATTTTAATTGGTGTTTGTTTACTAGTCATAAATAACTATTCGCAAATAAATCCACTTTCTCTTAAATTAATTGTGATGTTAAAGTAAATAGTGCTTTTAATAAAAACCTTTAAATCAGTAGACAAAATACGGCTACGCCAAAAGCAGAAACTATTGGCTTTTAGACAAACATTTTTGAACGGGAATAACGCAGACCCTCGAACACCCCAATTAGAAAATTAAGTTATAATCATAATACTGTGGAATTACATGTTTATAGGTTGAATATTGTTTATATTTATAAGTAATAACTTGTCTTCAATTTGTACTAGTATGCACATCCAACGAACACATACTTAAGGTAAGTACCTCTAGCTACGGCTGCACACAAATGTAGCTAAAACGTTCGATTCCAAGTTCAGGATTTTCGGCTTCAGAATGACATAAATGCGCATGTTATAAACGATTAAAAAAAAATTAACCTCGAATCTTCACGCCCTCGAATGGATCATGACACATAGGTTGTAAAACATTGATAATATTTTATTAATAAGCGCCGTTAAACAAAGAACACTGAATCAAAGATTCTATAAAATTTTGGGACCAAAATTTTACAAAAAATATAATGGATACATAAAATGCTCTAAATATTTATTAAGAAACAATGGAATTACCGAGTTTAATGTATTTATAAGCTCAATGTATTTACAGATATTCTGTGATAGTGAGAATATGATTGTGTGCCAATCACAAATAAGTATACCTACTTGTTTTCCAAATTATGGAATCGCTTTCAGTTGCATGAAATTGTTTTGTGCCATGAATTTACTGCCATATTATGGTTAAAGACTTAAATTGCTCACATTGTATCTAGTCTACTTATTGTATTAGAAGTAAAAATAAGGTTTCAAAAATTGTAAAACTATTTTTGTATCATGGTTAAAACAATGTTTGCAGTTGTACACACAACTTTAATTCATGAATATTTAATACTGGTTTAACTTTAAAAAATATACATTCCTAATTTTTTACTTTTCTTTTTTTTCGATTGTGTTTAATACTTTTAAGATGTGTAAGCTTTATAAGTACCTATATCAATATTTTTGTATTTGCGTGTATACTTTGTATTTGTGATGTTATAATAAAGTGTACTTTATTATGCAAATAATTGTGTTTATAATAATCTTAATAACAAATGACATTTTATTAGCTGGATTCCATCTGTCATTAGTTATGGTAAATTTCTTTTTATGACAAAATGATAGACTTGTTCAATTACGTTTTAAAATTTATTACCTATATGATTATTTTTCATTACAGGTGCCCTTTCGCTGGTTATTAATGGATCGTGTGAAAATCAAACTTTGCCGGCCCGATATAAATACATATACAGTAGAAAAGGTCACAAACAGTTGGTCCATATGAACTTTGTATATACTAAGCATTCTACAACCCACGGGAAGACGTCATGGAGGTGTGTCCAGTATTTTTCCTTGAATCGGTGTCCAGCTACAGTGGAGACTATAGATGCAATGATATATGCAGTGAACCATCAACACAACCATGAGGACTGTTTCGAGAAACTTGCCAGAAATAACATTTATGAAATGAATGTTTCACCCAAATAAAACCAAGGAATACGGTAGAAGTGTGAAGATAGTATTTGTGATAACTGTATAATATAATTTTAAAATCGAAATTTGACAATGACTAAGTATTAGTTTTTAATATTTATAAGTATGTGGTGGTACTGATCAGAATAGGTTTAGAAATTGTAAAGTTCCTATAGAGTATTCTACTTTATTTTGTATCTTTTGACTTCATAGCAACAATTAATTTTGATCAACTATCAGATGTTGACGCAAATTTCTCATGATGTACACGAAATCTGAGACCAATGTACTAAAGTACAATTTTTGAGCTAGATATCACACGGACATTTTCATCCCTAACTATATTTCAGAAACAACTATCTATTTCGTCTTTTAAAAAAAAGCAGGCATACGGCATAATATCGAAAGAATCTCACAGTTTTATCTCATTCAAGCTAAATCGTAATAAACTATTGTAACAATGGGGGAGAGGCTGATTCTGTTAACGTGATAATTATAATATCAGTCTTATTTTAATCTCACTTCGCCCGCATCTCAGTCGTACGTCAAAAGAATTAAAATAAGACTTATTTAAAGAGTAACCCCTCATAATCGTATTTTAGCTAAAGTGTTGCTAATGTCTCCTTTGTCTTTTTCTAGCCTGCACATTTGACAATGCAACTGACAAAGACAAAACATTCTATAGCTAAAACGTATTTAATGTACGTTTATAAATAAGGGGTTAGTGTATGGCCATAGTGCAATACGGGCCACCGGCCAACCGGAAGGGAGAGTAGCCGTAGCGTTTATTACCGATGCAAAACATTCTGTCATTTTTTGCGGGGAGAAATTTGTGTGATACACACGCACACAACAAAAATCGTCTATTACTACGAAACTCACACCTTGACTTTAACAAAATACATAAACAATTTCTCGCACTCATTTAAACACATCTCGGGTCCATTTGGGCTTGTACTTTGACAGAGGGAAAGCCTGCATATGGCTACTCCCCTACGGTCCGCCGCGGCCGGTGCCTCATGTTGTTCTATGACACGAGGTAATGCAAAGGATCATGGCTATATTTAAGCAAAAAAAAGGTACAAGGTGTAACAGCTTCGAAATATTATTTTAATAAAAACAAAATAATACTTATAAAGAACATTTTCTAAGGTTTAAAATATTTTTACCTCTTCGGGATAAGAAGTTTCAATTTAAAGTTTAGTATGGAGCTTCCACTGTTGTTGAGACCATTTTTATTCCGGTGATGTTTTTTTTTTATTGATAATTGGTTATTGGTAATTAGCATGATTCTTCGATCTTTAAACTCCACTAAATAAATTCAAGTCTCAGATTTTATCCTTCATATCAGAAACTGCGAAGATCTCCAAAATTTCCTTCTAATCATCTAGTCACAAATGTATTTTATCACAAAAGCTATTAGGTAGCTACAATAAAAGGAATGCATAATTTTAATAACATTTATTTAAAGGTACTATGTTTTATTTACATTTACGAAGATTATGAATAAATCTTAATAATTTATATTGTGTCTTTAGTTTAATTAATAACATGCTGCTGCTATCATCAACTTCTTGTATTTATTTTATGATGTTTTTTTATGTAAGGAAGGAGACAAACAAGCATGCTGCTCACGTTGTGATGTTAAGTGATGACTGCAGCCTATAGACATCTTCATAAAAACCAGAGGTCAAAATGCAGATGCGATGCCACCCCTGAGACCCAAGATCAGTGATCAGCGGACTATGACGGACGGATGGGCCTCCTGTTCTGGAGAACTCTCCCTCCTTCATGTATTATTATTATTATAACTCGATTTTCTAATCGGGGTGCTTGAGAATGTGAATTATTCCTGTTACATGTTATATAGGTACCTATAACCACACCGCGGACACTCCGCCAAAATTCCATACGAACGCTTAATTTGGTCTCTATTACACAGACATCAATCAGTGATGTGTATTTACACGAGCATCTGTGTGTGTAGCTCTTAGAAAATAGCAATGGTCGCCCTTAAGAGGGGAGGAGGTTGGGTGATGCGGGGAAATCGGGCGGGACGTCGAAGTATCCATTCTATACGTAGTATTATTACATATTCTCTACTATAAAACGCTTGAAACTGGGTACACCCGCAGCCGACTCAAGCTTCACTTCTGCCACCGCTTTTTACACTTTTTACGCTTACAAACATACAAAAGTTAGTTCAGGTCTAACTAGGCACTACGAAGCTATAAAAATAAAAAGAAGGAAAAATCTATAGGGGAACTAGCGGCCCGCCCCGGCTTTGCCCGCGCTGCTCTGCTCCTATTAGTCATAGCGTAATGTAAGCTATCCTATCTCTCAAGTTGGATCGAACTGCACATGGTGTGCGAATTTTATTATAATCGGTAAAGTGGTTTAGGAGTCCATTGAGGACAAACATTGTGACACGAGATTTATATATATTAAGATAACTACAACATTGTCCTACTAATATTTCCTATAAATGCGAAAGTTTGTGAGTATGGATGGATGTTTGTTAGTCTTTCACAAAAAAACTGCTGGATGGGTTTTAATGAAACTTTACGGTAATATAGGTTATACATTGAAATAACATACCTAGGCTACAATAATTTGTAATGATTAAAAGTAACGCGGACAAGGTCACGGACAAAAACTCTTAATAATAAAATGATGACATTATGGACAAATAAAAATGTGTTGTTATAGGTACCTACCTACTTAGGTATGTACCTAAGTAGATATAGATAGATTAGAATTATATATATATAGATTACCATGATAGATATATATCAGACCATATAGATAGAAATAATTTAAACATAAAAATCAATAGATGCTCGGTAATCTCGACAAAACTCGAGAACGGCTGACCGATTTGGCTAATTTTGGTTTTGAACGATTTTTGGAAGCCCAGGGAAGGTTTTTAAAGTAAGAAAATATGAAGAAATTGAAGGAATATAGTAAAAACCACAATTTTATTTTCCCATACAAATAGTCGTACAAACCTTTGACACATTATTTCATTCTCAGGCAATACGAAGTTTGCCGAGTCAGCTAGTATGAAAATATAAAATGTAACCAAATAAAAGATACTTATTCGAAATAGCTCAACAACTTTTCAAGGAATTAGACGTGCCCAATTTTTTTACTCACAATCTTTAAACATCGCACAGAAACGTTTTATTTAGGTACCATTAATTTCTTTTTTTATGTAATGAAGTAGCAAACAAGCATACAGTTTACATTGATGGTAAGTAATACTGAAGCCTATCAACATCTACATGAAACCAGACATTTCAATGTAAATGAGTTGCCACTCCTGAGGCCTAACGTGTTATGCCTCTGTGCCGGAAATTAAGGGGCCGTACATTACCTACCACTTGACCGGAACACTATACTTAATCCTAAACACTACCATTTAGCGGCAAGTAGATTAGGTAATGTGGCGGTGCCTCCACCCGCGAGCTCTATCACTGGAGCACTACCACCAGTAAAAATAAATAAATGTAAATAATATAATATAACACCGCATAATTAAATATACTCGTAGTCGTACCAAGCGTAGGTAGACCTACACAAGAGTGACTCACTGGTATACCGATTCTGGAATAGCTAAGTAGGTACCTACATTATAGAAGTCGCTATTCAATTCTATAGCCAACACACAAAAACAGCAAAGAAGCAGCATCAATGAAAAGCTACTAAGTAATTCATCATTTCCTGAACGCTGCTCAACCGTAGGGTTTTATTTACAATCTCTAACAATTGTATTCAATAGAGTGATCTACTGAAGATATAATGAAGTACCTTCCTTGTACCTGACTTGTCCTCCCGAAGGAAAATATAAACCTACTCCCCGAAGGGATAGGCAGAGGTAAGCGCATGTGTTCTTGTACACTAACACCCAATTTTCGTTCGATTCCTGCTTAAAGTCAAATTTTTCTTAACCTTTTTTCTTTAATTTCTAAAGTTCACTCGCATGTGTTATTGCAAAAAATTAAAATATTACAATTATTGCTTGATTTCACCTACACCTTTGAGCCGATACAGGAGCTCTATCACCATCGGGTATTTTTTCAGATTAGAAGAAGGGATAGGCAGAGGTAAATGCATACATGCAAACACCCACGATTCGCCGATTACGTTTTGGCCCATGTAACAGTAGCGAGCCTGTTGACATCTCCGGGCACATTACCAAACTTCGAGGTACGAGAACCAGAGATAAAGAACTTTACACCATTATCTCTGATAACCCCCTACCCGGGAATCGAACCCAGGACCTCAGCGTAGTAGTAGATGACAAATGAACCGTAATATACGGAGCCACATAGAATATGCTGGGTTTTAAAAATATCGAGACAAATAAAGGTAGGATCTTTTTCTATCTGATGCAACTACCTTGCTAGTAGCTACAATAGTTGTAGGTACGTGCAGTGGCGGATTTACAAATTTGCCGCCAGTAGACTATTCTCAACTTCATGTTTTAGGCTTCGTCATTCTCGTTACATCAACTTTTTTCTATGGTTAGAATAATTGAAAACTATGGTCTGAATCTTGATAATTTTAAGTCATTTTGTAAATAGAAATAAAAAATTATGAACTAAATCTGCCGCCCCTTAAAATTTGCCGCCCTAGGCTCCAGCCTACTCAGCCTGCTGGTAAATCCGCCACTGGGTACGTATAATTATTAGAGATGAAATCTATAGGTACCCATAGATTTATTAAACTACTTTCTATGCCAATGTAATGTATCTTTCAAAAACATAGATAACTTACAATGCGGTAATTGGAAAGCTATTTATACCCTGTACAGTATTAATCCTTAACAAATTTAATATTTTAGTTACCTAAGCATTTCATGCACATCATTATAATATTAAATTAAACCAGATATCTATATTTATCTATACCTTAGACTGGCGTTAGGTACCTATTAGCATAATTTAACAACTAAAAGGATTATTGTTACCCATCGACCATATAGTTGATTTTGTTACCTATGTGTATACTGTATCATTAGGTCATAAAGATAGTAACGTAACTTCACGCTTGTTATCCCTGAAGGGATAGGCAGAGGTTAACGCATACATACACGGGCGTAGGCACCACCGCATTACCTAATATACATGCCGCTAAATGGTAGTGTTCAGCACTATCATGTTCCGGTCAGGTGGTAATGTACGGCCCTGTAATTTCCGGTACAGAGGCGTAACACCTTAGGCCTCAGGAGTGGTAACGCATCTGCATTTTGACCTTAGTCTTTGTGTGGGTGTCTATAGGCTGCAGTCATCACTTAACATCAACGTGAACTGCAGGCTTGTTTACCGCTTCCATTAAATTAAAAAAAAATGTTCCGCTTTCACGTCAAAACGGCTGAACCGATTTTAATAAAATTTGGAACGGAGAAAGGTTGATGAAAGATCAATAACCAATACTTTATTGCGATCGGTCAACATTGGCGTCTCCTTGAGCGACTCCGCTAATAATAGTCGTAGGGACCACCGAATTGCCTCTACTTGCCGCTAAATGGTTGTGTTCAGCTCTATCGTGTACCGATTACGTGGTAATGTACAGCCCTGTAATTGCCGGCACAGAGACCCCTTTAAGTCACAGGTGTGGTGTGGCATCACGTCTAAATTGAAATCTCTGACTTGATATAAGTAGATGCTAAAGGCTACACAGGGGCGGATTTGATACGTTGGCTGCCCTAGGCCTATGAAAGATTGCTGCCCCTCCCCCCTTCTTGTGCTGTAAAGCACAAAAAAATAGATAAACTACAGAAATTAAAATGCTAAAAAAAACGATAGTCGTGATTATTGAGACAGTAAATGATTTAATTCATTCTTCTAATAATCGTTATTGCCATACATGTATTTTTTCGCGAGATGCTATATGGCACGGAATAGATAAATAAGGATGGAAAGGCCTTTGCTTCAATTTAGTATTAGAACCAGTGTCGCCGCTTTTCTCCCACCATGCAATTTCTTACACTAATGTAACACCATCTCGACAATCACCCACACATTAATCTCAGGGCAGCTATTCGTTTGCGTAAGTTTGCATACTAAGATATAACGCCCGTAGACAATAAACACTCGTACGTACACAACAATATACTCACCAATAAACTAGTCGAAGTGTAGCGAACGCATTACATGCTGTACATTGCCAGCGGAGACAGTAATAGCGTTAATTGAGTGAGTGTTTAACGAGCAATGTATTCGCTAGCAGTAACGTTTAAATAATGCAGTTTAAGTTCGAATATTCATATTCCTTTGTATATTTATATGTTTCTTACAAGTATTATAACAATAAATGTTATTTGTGACTTACCGATCAAAAGATATACCTCCTCGCTTTATACTTGAGGTCTGACATTTCATGTTACATGTTAAAATTGGCACTACATGGTATTTTACCAAGAGATGCGACGTTCGAAGCAGTCTACACGACACTACGAGCGGCGAACGAATGGTTCTGCCGAACTGTGTGTGTACTAGTAGTGGGCGTTGAATGAACGAACAGTTTTTTAGACTGTTTCTTGGTTGTCGACTAATAAACTAGTTTACTGTTCAATGATAAACTAGTTACCCATAAACGGCGAGACGCGCGCGACATTTGTATGTTTGCCGTTTACTGAACTAGTCGATGAACATCAACATCGTCAACTACTCAACTATGAAACGTTGTCGTTTCGTGAACTTTCGTGTCGACGCTCGACGCGCCGCGCGAACCGTGCGAGACGGCAACAATGCACGATTATATTAATGTATATAAACTTAAGACTCAGTAATATAATACCTAAACATTTCCATCAAATGTCGTTCACTTTAATCATACGCGCATTATATGTATGAAATAAACTTGTTGAAAAACAGTTCATTAATTCATGCATCGTTGACGGTAAATGCTCAGCGTAATCAACATAATCGACTAAATGTCAAAACTAGTCCACGAAATAAACTAGTCGAAAAAAAAACTGTTTTTTCGACTAGTTTATAGTTCACGGTAAACGGTCTCGTTGCGTTGAAGTGAAAAACCGTCGACGACCCACGTCTATGTACACGCATAGTTGTCGGGCGCTTGCCACGCCCACATTACCATTCCATTTTTTATTTATCTATTCCGTGCTAAATGGACACATTTTTGAGATTTAACGCGTATGCGCGTAAGCAACTACTTAAGATAAAAACCGGACAAATGCGAGTTCGACTTGCGTGGTGAGGGTTCCGTAATTTAAATAAATATTTTAGAAAATATTACAGATTTAAAATGCAGGGATATAGCGGTTACGGTGGTACCGACAGGGGGGGTTATATTATTAAGAATTTTCGATTTAATTTGAATACTCAAAGTTCTTATAGGTTTTCCAGTAATCTATAGGCAAAGAACTATTTTCCACATTTTTTCAAAATTTTAAGTTTAGTAGTTTCGGAGATAGGGGGGTGAATAATCAATTTTCGTCGTTTTTCTTAAATAACTTCAAATTTGTTTATGCAAAAATTATAAAAAATATGTATCTGAGATGCTGACAACAATCTCTTTCATTTGATATGTCACATGACACAGTTTACGAATTATTATTTTTTTTTAATTTTCTGATTTACCCCCCGAAACCCGTGGCCCCCCTGTTTAAAATTTATTATTTTACTTGACGTGATCTTTGGGTCACCAATTTACATATATTCATCAAATTTCAACTCAATCGGTCGAGTAGTTTCGGAGCAAATTGGCTGTGACAGTGTGACAGACAGACAGATAGACAGACGCACGAGTGATCCTATAAGGGTTCCTTTTTTCCTTTTAAGGTACGGAACCCTAAAAACGACCAAATTTTGCCGCCCTAGGCCCGGACCTACTCGGCCACTATAGGGAAATCCGCCCCTGAGGCTACAGTGTTACTTACCATCAATATATGAACTAGGTATAGGTATACTTGTTTGTTTGTTTGCCACTTCATGTCTTAAAACATGTTATACCCACATAATGCCAATTGGTACTCTGTACATTGTGCATTAAAATATCCTTAAGTAACAAACTTTTTTACACAACTGCCTATTGATACGCTTGATCTCTGTCACTGACTGTGTACATCCGCTTACAGCTGAGTTGTCGAAATGGTTAAAGAGTGTGAGCCGGTACTAGCTAGCTGCAATCACCTTTCAGATACCGTTTGCAGAGAACGCGCGCGAATTATTATACCATAGTGAACAGAACGTCGCGATCGACGGAACGACGCGCGCGATTTACATATCCATAAAAAACACTATCACACTGAGATCAGAATCTTGGCGAAGGATAAAATAAAATGACAAACTGAATTTTTAATTGCAGCTTTTTAGACGTATGCCGACTGTAAGGAGTGAATAGTTGTGACTGTTGGTTGTGATAATTTAAGGATATAGGTGAGTGCAAATAAATTTTGAAATTTTTGTAGTTACACTCAGTGTTTAATTATTTTTCCAAATTTAAATCTAACTTATTTAGTGGAAAGTACCTACTGATTGTCCTAAAATAAATTAATGTTCTATCTAAAACTAGCTACCAGGCAAACTTCGTATTGCCTCAGAATGAAATAATGTGTCAAAATACGGACTATTTGTATGGGAAAATTAAATTGTGGTTTTTACTATTTCCCTTCAATTTCTTCATATTTTCTTACCTTTTAAACCTTACCTTGACTTCCAAAAATAATTTAAAACCAAAATCAGCCAAATCGGTCCAGCCGTTCTCGAGTTTTAGCGAGACTAACGAACAGCAATTGATTTTTATATACCTAGGTATATATGTATATTTTTTTATTAATATTAAAATAAAAAAGTCACCAGTAAATATTGTAGGTACTTACAGTTTAGTAGGTTTTAAGCAGTATGATAACAGTTCACTGTGGTGATCACTAGCATCTAAACTAGGCCGAGCCTGTATCTTAGATGCTAGTTCCTTCCTATACACAATACAGAAATACAGAACATTTTGATCTTGTTAAGTATATCTTACCTAGGTATATAGATATATAGATTATTTTTAACCACTCAGCACTAATCTTTATCTCTTCAGTGCTTTGAAAAAGTAAAAATCATGTAGGTACCTACCTACCTACCTATTTAAGTTAGTAGTAGTAAGTTATAAAATAAATAATTACCTGCGTCGGTTAGCAAGCATTTACCAACATAAGGTACCTGAATTAAAATAAGTAATATGGTAACAAAATAGTGGGTAGGTAAATAATCAGCATACCTACATACACCGCCAATTCTAAGCTAGGTAGGTAGTTGTCTAATAAATTTAAATATTTCCAAATAGATAGTTAAAAATTAGAAAATTTACCTATAGTCAGTGAATTTTTATTTAGGTACCTACTTATAAAAAATATGTATCTACCAATGCGGAGTATAAGAGGATAACAAATTCATCTGTACACAAGTAAATAATTAAGTTTTGTTTACTTCCATTTTATTATATCCATATAAAAAACATTAAATAAATAATGACCTATCTAATGATTCAGTTGCATGTACCTGAGCACGTTTCTACATGGACCTACCTATTTGTTTAGAACCTACCTACCTACATTTATTGGTACGAAACACCCAAAAGTTGTAGTGTTTTACACCAGCTTTGAATTGTAAAAATAGACCTTGACAGTCTTGTGTCTTGTAGCCGGTATCTGCTTTGTTTTCTGTCTTTGAAAAACACGTTCATCTGTAACATTTTTATTTTAATTTGGGCGGATTTATATCGATAAATATCCATATTTTAAGGGTCGATATATATAGATATTGGATTTCGATATAAAATATCGTTGCATCCCTAGCTGCGATCACAGTAGATGCTACCCAGAGAGTCGCGCGACTCGCGGGTCGTCAGTGTCGTCACTATGGGAAACCATGTTATGGCCATGTATACCAACCATGCCTTCTTATGGCGGCAATAATTAGAAACCAACTTTTAGTGCTATTGGTAAATTAAATAAGTACATAAAATGCAACATTCGATTACAACAATGACTTTTAACTTTTATGGACGTACTGAACATCAGACATTGAATAGATTTAGTAGTTTATCAAAGTTACCTAACCAAATAAATTGACATATACCTTTCTGTTTAGGTTTACGATTGCCGTGACTTATTGGTAGTAAGAAGGCCATACTGCTAGTGCTCAGGACTGAAAGCTTCAGGTTTGGTCCCAGGATCGAGTAACTAAGTGGTAGTGTTTTGTAGGCTACCTTAACCTACAACACCCTTACGTACAGTTTCACCATGGCCATCTGTCCGGTTGTCAGCAGCTTAGCTCAGAGCCCTATTTAAAAAACGGGCCAAGTACGAGTCAAACTCGCGCACGAAAGATTCCTTCCGTAAAATTTTCTATTAATAACGGCAAAAAATATATATTCAGGTTTGTTGTAGGTACTTATTCAAAAGAATGCGCTAGGAAAAAAAACGACATATCGTGGGATATGGGTTCTAAAAATGTCTTAATTTTGGTCTAAAACTTTCATGATTAAAAAATCAATCGACCTGTGTGGAGGCCTCCAGAACCGGACGCCTATGGTGGACCTGAAAATTAGATAAATAGATTAAATAGATACCTTCCTACTTCTTAGTAAAATTATTTCTGTTTCCATGGCCAGCAATTGTCTAAATTTCTGTCGCACTTAAAATTTCCATTGTAAGGTACCTACTTATTATTTACAGTAAAAAATATAGTTTGGCGTATAAGGTAGGTGTTAACAACCGTAACGGTATTAGGTAAAGCAGTTGCACAGACTGTTGGCAGAAGAAACATTTAAGCCATTTTATGTTCTTGCACTTGGCCGAGAAGGGGAGCCACTTGAGTCTTAATAAGTCACGAACAGTTAACTAAATCGAAAAATGATTTCGCACACCCATAATATTTTTAAAAGACCTATCCAACGATACCACACTATACGAAAATCGAAAATAAAAAAAAATCCACGCGTTACTAATAGGAGGGATTACCCTAAACATTTTTTTTTCACGTTTTTATTCTACCACTTTGTCGGTTGTGCCAAATTCAAGTCTCTAGTACTAATCGTTTTTGTGCTAAACCGCGGACGGACGAACAGACAGACAGACAGACAGACAGACAGACGGACATGGCGAAACTATAAGGGTTCCTTGTTTACTACGGAACCCTAAAAACGGCAAATGCTCACGTTTGTTGTATGGGACCCCCTGAAATATTTATTTGAATTGAAATATCAATTTTGTGTTCAACGCTGAATCTCATTCTCAGGTACATAGGTACCTAATTAATCAAAGACGGCCCTCGAAAAAACATCGCAACAAGCTGCTATCGTTGCAAATCCGAAAATAAGGTAAAAAGGTAGTATTTGTTATGGTTGGACTATACTTGGCTTGTACTTGACGTCCCCCCTCACAGATAACCTCTCCCCTACCGACGCCCAATACAGTATAAAACATATTTCTGAATATTAGGAAACCTATATTCCTTAAATTAGGAAGTCGAAGATATATCGAAGTTTGCAAAAACGATATGTAGGTACCATATTTTCTCGTAGGAGGTACCTATATACCAACTGCTTACGGGATCGCTCATTTCAACACCTTGCAGTTGTAAAAATTATTATTATAGCCACATTATAGCAATTAATGCTACCCTCACGTAGCAATAACAAAAATCTATATCGATATTCAATTCAATAACATTTTAAATATTTACAATTACAATCAATTAGGTAGGTATAGGTAGTTAATTAAAGTTTTATTGTAACTGTGAAACATAAGGATTATCTATTATTATTTATAATCCTTTATTTATTGTTTTCAATGCAGACCATTAAATAAGTAGAGTTAATTCTTATTCGTGAAACTATTTTGACATCTTGGTATCGTGACCAGGACTTACCTCACAGGTGAATACCTACTTCCTACTCACGACATTAGAAGAAGGGATTCAAGTTTCTATATGAATTACTGCATCGGACTTAATTTGACATTAAACTCTTCGATTCACTTTAATATTGTGGAACAAATTAAGTAAGTATATGTTACTTACTTATAAAAACTTATATAATTTTATGCAGTTCTTATCATCTTGTCTTATTTTCAAGTTCTTGATTACTTATAGTGTAATTTGAGAAGCTATATTTAACGACGACTTCGTCCCCGTAAATACTGAACAATTATTGTGTTAAATTCAAGATTTTTTTATAAATGATAAAGAGCTGTCTTAATCTTAAGATTTTTGATAATTAATCTTAAGATTTGACGACCCGGTTAGTCCAGCGGTGCGAAACCACCGTTTGATTCGAAGGGTCGCGGGTTCGATCCCCGCACCGGAACAAATATTTGTATGGCCTACAGAAATTTGTTTCGGGTCTGGGTGTTTGTGTATGTGTTGTATGTGTACAACGGCACCCACGACACAGGTTTATACCTACTGTGGGGCTGTGAGTGTAAGCGTATTTTATTTATTTATTTATTAAAACTTAATTGAACGTTGGCTAGGCTATGTCGACTAATGTTAGTTTAGTTTCGACAAACGGTCAAGTTCAACCAAATTCTATCAAAAATCAGCTACAAGCGTGGTAGTCCAGTATATGAATCAGAAGACTGGAGGTATGTCATCCTTTAGTCAAAATCCAGTCAGGATAATATCCTAGCACCATTTTTTTAGAAAATCTTACCCATGAGAATGCTAGCCATAAATACTTAGATGGAATCGTTGACATTATTCAATAACACATACCTAGTACTACGCTAACTAATACTATACTTTTGCTAATAATATCAATCAAAACACTTTTAGACCTACATATGCTCGATGCCGCCATAAAGGTAGTTACTTACTAGAGTAACGAGTGAGACCTAAGTAAATACGGTGCTAGGAAATGCAATATTACACGAATCTTTACAACAACCGGCAATTAATTTAATGTATATAGTTTAAAGGGCAGGTGTAATTTATATGTTGCTGAAACGTGATTTTGCTCGCATGTATTGTACTCTTGTTTCTTTGCGTAGCTTGTGAATAGATTAACACAAATGTATTTATTTTGAACACAACAGAAACACAACTGTGTTTCCCTGAACTTACTGGTTCCCTGAACCTCTAGTGAAGGGACTCGAGGGCATAGGCTCCACCGCATATCTAAGTAGGTACCTATCAAACCTGTGTAACACTTTCAGTTTTTAATAGATTAGTAACTAGCTTAATTAAACATTATGTTGTTGTATGATGAAGGATATGACGTGATAGTCTAGACTAGAACAATCACTACATTTTTTTAATTTACAGTTAAACTTAACGTGCAAATGACAGAACATGCTTATCAAAGGTTTCTTTAAGCGGAGCCAAGTTTTTGTTACGCTCACGTAATATTCCAAGATTGAGTTCGCCTTTGTTGACATTTTTATCCATTACAAATTATCTATTTATATTATTTGTACCTATAAAATTACCTCTATGTATTTCGCCCGTACAATCAGTCACATTTACTGTATTGGTAAGTCCTAACACTAATTATTCTTGGCGCGATGGACCTTAATATTGAAGCAAATATGTTGTTTTAAAGGACACCAATCAGAGATGATAGAAATTGAAGTGCTCACTTATTTATTTATTCACTAATTGTATTCTATTATGTTATCACGATAGCTTTTCATGTATTGCGAATCAGCAAGGTTATGGCCGTGAATAGATGTTACCGAGGTTTTATTCAAGCCTAACTACTCTACTACAGATTTATAGGTATACAATTATATAATTTTCGCGTAATTTTATTTATTTCATATCCTTTTCTTAGATACCGCTTAATTGTACTAGGATACCAGAAGCAGATATTAAATTTTAAGTCAATGTTTCTTTGGTAGGCTAGGCAATGAAATTATGTGTCAAAAGTTTGATATTGTATAGGAAAATGAAATTAAATGTAGAGATTCCCGTGGGAATGAGTGATTTTCCCGCAGTAAAAAGTAGCCTAAATGTTGGCCAGGCTTAGTATCTATACACCACAAAAAGTTTCATTCGAATCCGTCCAGTATCTTCGGAGATTAGCCTGAGAAAGGGACAAATAGACAAACAGATAAACAGACAAACAGACAGACAAAAAAAAATCACTGAAAAGCGTTCTAATACTATTTTAACATCGCTTCCAATTAGTTTGATTACGATGAAAATTTGAAGTAAATCCATTTAGCAATTTTCTAGTTTAGCCCGGACATACATACAGACAAACACAAATAAACTGGAAACTAAATTTTTGGCTTTATTTTCTATTGTAGATGACGTCCCAATTATTTTTTTTTTTAATATTCAGTGTTCAGTTTTGACTTTCCTACGATTTTAATAAATGTAGAGATTCCCGTGGGAATGAGTGATTTTCCCGCAGTAAAAAGTAGCCTAAATGTTGACCAGGCTTAATATCTATACACCACAAAAAGTTTCATTCGAATCCGTCCAGTATCTTCGGAGATTACCCTGGACAAAGGGACAAACAGACAAACAGACAGACAAAAAAAAAACATTGAAAAGTGTTCTAATACTATTTTAACATCGCCCCCAATTAGTTTTTCGTAAATATATACAATGTACAGACACGCGGGTTTTACTGTTTTATTATATGTATAGATATAGATAAAGGTAAGAAACTTGTCTTATTACGAGTACTTACTGAACATTTGGGTGTAGCTCAGCCGCGACCGGGCTGTGACAACTCTACTTTTAAGTAGCAGTACCTAACTTGAATTATAAATCGGTTGTGGTGTTTCATTGCATACTTATATCTTATTAAACTAAATTCCGAAAGCCTTTTGACAAAATATAACACACATAGATACTTAAAAACAATTCGGACATGACCTACCTAGTTATTTAGTTACATTCCAGATTTCGCAGATCACGGGTCTGCCGGTGCACGGTCTAAAAGTTATACCTGCAAGATGTGAGGGAGATTAACAACATCCCTATAAGCAGCCAACCAGCCTGTCAGATTGCATTATCTATCCCTACCCTAGCATTACTCGTTCAATCATTTGAAATGAAAAAATATATATATATATTTTTGTCCAATGGGTTAAGCCAGTGGGTGAACACCCATTAAATTCACTTACCGTCCATGTAAACCAGTGTTAGGAGATGGAACTTAATCCTGAGAGCAAGCGTTTAGGTTAAGTCAAGTCAAGGTTGTACTAAGGAATTGCCCTTAGGAAGTACCTATTTAAAAAGATTTGTCAGAATTGACTGGGCTTGCATGATTTTCTATAGTGATATTAGTTGCTATAGTGATAAATATACTTACTAAGATGAATTTCTTAAAATTTTGATAATATTATAATCTGTACAGTAAGTATCTAATAATACCAACGTAGGTACTAGGTACCTGCCAAATTTTAAAATATGTTCCAATTCGAGATACCAATGATAATTGTTTTGAAAATATTGTTTCCAAACTATACCTACAGAATACCTGTTTAATAAACATGATGTCAAACATCAAGATCGTGACATAGGTAGAACTTGGGAACAGAATGAACGAGACAATAATAGACAGATCTCGATTAGAGCTCATTTTGTTTCTCTTGTCATCCACTGTAGTCATTAATGCTTGTCGTATGTACCTAGTAAATGTAATGTGTGTGAATCAAGCTCGTGACGAAAATTCTAGAAAAAAACACAATGGACAACTACGTACAGTTCACATCAAAATCTCCCAATAAAAAACATTGTAAATAAGTGTTCAAGACAACCGTTATAAAGTGTACGTGTATGTATGGCTTAACCCTTTCTGCTGCACACTCATACATATCCTTACTTTCATGCCTAAAATTGTATTACTGAGTCCAAATGTTTTATATTAAAACTTCCATTGTCTAAAGTTTTAGTGGTGGTAGAGTTCTAGTAACGTAACTCGAGGGCGTAGGCAATACCGCATTACCTACTCTCTCCTCCGCCAACTGTTCAGCACTATCATGTTTCGGTTAGATATTCATGAATGGCCCCATATTAACTATCACGGAGGCAAAACAACTTAGGCCTCAAGGGTGGACACGTATCTGCATACCTATTATTATTGACCGCCAGTTTTTTGTGTAGATGAATAGATGTCTAGAAAGGTAATGTGTAGATGTCTTTTGTTGCATGAATGAACTGCATGCTTGTTTGCCGATGCAAAGATAGTTCATGCCAAGACTGTCAAAGATTTACATTCATGTTTGGAAATCAATAGATGCTTCGAAAGGGCCCCAATCGAGATGCTCTCTGGCGGCTCCGACTGCTATAACATTATACAATCTACAAAAGTTTGTTTTGAAATTTTTTTTACCTTTGTTTTATAAAGTTTCGCCGACACAACGATAAAACAGCAGGTATTCTGCGAATACAGCATTGTTACCATAAAAATCAAAACATATAATTTTCATGGATCAGCCAAGTACCTACATACTCTTTTGAAACGCCATCGTCATGTCTCTATGTGGTGGACAATTAATACAGGCAGACCTATATAGCAATTATTTCATACATACAAAGTTGGGCAACAATGGAATGACAGGCTGCACAAGGTCGCGGGATCATTAGAAGATACAATCATTGCATGGTGTTTGATACGATCTCATTAATTCCGCTACTATAAGGAGATAAGTGGCTTGTTTGTTTGTCTTTGTCGATGATCATTTAACCCTCTAGTTTGCAGTTAAATGTGAAATCATTGTTATAGCAATAGCATAAGACATAAAACATCTTATGTCGCAAACAACCGATAAAAAGTAGTAAGGGGCCGTTCAAGTATTATGTGAGCACTATTTCTTTGCTCTGCTTATTTTGGATGACATGGGGGGTAGGGGTAGTCTAGATGATGATTACGTCATTGGTAGTTATTTACTTATTACATCGTAAAATCTAATCTCTATCCTAAATCTATTTTCTCATTTTTAAAATTATAATTATAATATTAAAAAAACAATACATTAATTGAAAAATGCTTACGTAAGCATGGGGGGAGGGGGTAAGAGCTTTGCTTACTTTTGCTGACAAGGGGGATGGGGGGGTAAAGAATTGTAATAAATCTGCTTACGTAATACTTGAACGGCCCCTAAAACATAAATGTTTATTTTATTGAAAAGTTCCTAAGTGCAACCAAACTATCAAATTTCTTCCTTCTTCAAATGTATAACAATGTAAAACTAAGCGGGTAGGTAATTTAATACCAACGGAATTTGTTTTTTACAAGTGTAAACTGAAAAAACGGAACGTGGAATTGTACAATCACGATTTTTAAGTACCTATCAGTTCTAAAATCGACGCTTTATAAATAAATATTCTTGAACAAATAACTAACTCTTGCTACTGGTACAAAGAACCAGCCATCTTGTTAACTTGCGTTCTAGGGTTTCAGTAGCATGCAACCAAATTCTGTATAGGTATTTCACTGTTACAGACCAGGGGAAAGGAACGTTATAAGCCTGCTTTGGATCGAGCATCGATGTTCAGATCAATTTGTCATATTATCAATCAAAGAAACTTAATAACAATGCATATGCCGTTCTGATTGCCCGGTGAACCCCAAGGTAAATTAAAAAGTTATTTTATTTCAAATCTAGTTTTTAAACTGATACACGGAGTCAGTTTAAAAACTAGATTTGAAATAAAAGAACTTGATTTGAGTGGTTAACATTTTCAACATTTAATCGTACTAACTAGCACACAGACCGTAGTTAATACCTGTTTATCTACATTTTTCTCTACAGGCAACTATAAACTCTACAGAACTACAAAGAGAAGAGTTAAAGGATTTATTAAGTTGCTTTTCATTTATTGCGTCAACAGACATTCACTTGGCGCCGAATTAAACGAGACTTTTGTATCTGCGACATGATCTCAAGGAAACTGTTGTATCAATTTGTAAATGTAGCATAGGTACATGGATTCTGTCTCTCTCCTTAAACTGCCTCGGTAGCCTAGTGGTACCTAGTAGGCCACTACTTCTACGCTGGGGGTCCGGGGTTCAATTCCCGGGACGGGGACTATCAGAGAAAACGGTTTTAATTAAATCGTTACTAGTTTTATTGACAAAGCGAAAGTATCGTAAATTATTATGAAACTTCAAACTTTCATATACCTACGCTGTATTGATAAGGTAGCTTAGGTATGCGTGTGTGGTTAGCAGTATCGCTAATAGGTATTCATATAATTTTATTTTATACGAGAACTAAATACCCACACCTTTTTCATGTTCAAAATTTAGCTCAAACGCAACTCATAGGTAGGTATAACCGAGAAAACTTAGCATGCCTTTTCAAATATGTATTTCATGTATTATTATAAGTAACTTAATAACAAAAAGTCAACCGAAAAGTATAAATAAAGAATAAATCTCAAATTACAACCACCGATTCGGTAACAAAATCAATTACTTAATAGATAAACATTTGATCGGTGAAACATCGATCAACTTCGATTTAACTTTAACCATTAAAAATGGATCAGCTATAGTCTTCATTTCATGTCATCACACTATTTTTTTCTTAATATTGATATAGTTACGGGTGCCAAATTAAATCTGTCCGCAAAAAAGGGTTAAACTGCTGACTGTTAAAGATAAAATAATTGAATTAAAAATACTAGCGGTTATTACATATTCTCTGCTAGCGGCCATATTTTGAGAGGCAAGGCAACCTAGTGGATATATTTTATATTCTCTTGAATACTCTAGATCAAAAATATGCGTAAAAATTAGGTTTGCAGCATATCTCGATGAACGTAATAATTCTGCAGCGGGATCCTAACCTATAACTACAATTAACACGATCGAAACGTTAAAATTTGTAAAATGTTCCAGTTGCGTCGATGGATTACAAAACATTACTATTCAATTGGCGTTCCAATACTTCCAATGCTGAGCTCAATTTTGGTTGAATTATTACCTAAATATAAAATAAGGCGTGTAAATTGCTTACACAGTTGTAATTTGCAAATGCAATCAGACTTTATATTAACTGATAAACGATTGTTTAAACACTATTTTAAAAACAAAATCTACGTGTTGTAAAACAATTTTTACTGGTGGTAGAGCTCCAGTGACGGAGTTCGCGGGCGTAAGCACCACCGCATTACCTAATATACTTGCCGCTAAATAGTAGTGTTCAGTACTATCGTGTTCCGGTCAGGTGGTATTCGGTGGTAATAAACGGCCCTGTAATTTCTGGTCATTGTGTAAGTGTCTCTAGGCTGCAGACATCACTTAACATCAATGTGAACTGCATGCTTGTTTGCCACTATTATTACATTAAAAAAATTGTTTCTCTGTGAATAGGTAAGTAGGTACATGATTTCTAAATTATCAAATGATAATGGTGGAAAGTAGTTAATATAATAATATCGTAATTATGGGGCAGAGTTGACTTATGTTAGACATTTTAGTTCACATTTTCACAGATAAGCGCTATAACTGCAAATACAAAAACAAACGTGATTTTTTTGGGTTTTTAAAAATGGTACGGAACCTTCCGTGCGCGTGTCCAACTGACACATAACCGGATTATTTTTTCGTTTTTTGTAAACATTACGAATGTTTCATCTTCAAATAGGTACCTAGTTCTTAATGGGGCGTAAAATATAAACCGTACGTAGTATATATACTTAATTCCGTTACGCGTGATATTACTATAACGTAGGTAAGTAGGTACATAATTGTATGATATTTTAAAATTAAATTCATTTAAGTTAAATATCATTTATCTGATGACTTTGCTTCAAAATATATAATTATAACTATCCTCTATTTCAAAGTATATAATTTTCCGCTAAATAAGTACCTACTTTTATCTGATCTACATTTCAAGATCAAGTTTTTGGGGTGCCGTACCTCAAAAGGAAAAACGGAATCCTTATAAGATCACTCGTACGTCTGTTGTGCAATATCTGTCCGTCTGTCACAGCCGATTATCTCTGAAAGTACTAGACCGGTTGAGTTGAAATTTGGATCACACATGTGAATCTTTTCTTGAACTTGACCGCCAATATGGATTTCGTCATGGCAGATCTGCTGGTGATCTTCTAGTATATCTCACGCACCATTGGTCCCAGGCCTTGGACAAGAGTGCGGAGGCATTGGCTGTAAGCCTGGACATTGCTAAGGCCTTTGACCGGGTCTGGCACAGGGAACTTCTCGCGAATCTTCCATCCTACGGTCTTCCAGAGAGGCTATGCAACTGGACAGCCAGCTTTCTGTCTAAGCGTTATATACAAGTCTTAGTAGACGGTCAGCGCTCAGACAGACTACCTATCAACGCTGGTATGCCGCAAGGCTCTGTGCTATCTCCCACGCTTTTTCTTCTGCATATCAATGAAATGTTGGAGCAAAACTCCAATTTTCATTGCTATGCCAATATGTGTACGGGGGATACACAATACACTAGTCGTGCAAATGCCTCTCGGAGTCCGAGATTTGGACATATATCGAGGAAAGCAGGACTAGACTGGTCTGAAATCGAGCACTCTCTGGAGCGGGTCTCGGATTGGGGACGACTTAATTTAGTGCAGTTCAACGCCTCGAAGACACAAGTCTGCGCGTTCACCGCTAAAAAACCCCATTAATTGTAGCACCACAGTTCCAGGGCATTCCGCTCGCCGTTGGTAAGAGTATCGGTATCCTGGGCGTTGACAGATCGAAGTTCGGGAGTCACATTGAGTGTAAGACCAAGTTAGCATCCAAAAAGCTAGGGGTGCTTAACAAAGTTAGGTAGTATTTCACTACTACAGCTTTATAAGGCCCGAGTTCGGCCCCATCTGGAATACTGCTCTCATTTGTGAGCGGGAGCCCCCAAATACCAGCTTAGTCCAGAAAGTCCCTACAAAAACGCGCCGTTCGTATTGTTAACGATCCAGGATCAGATCTTACTGACAGGCTCGAACATCTGAGCCTGCGCAGAGACATTGGGAGTCTGTGCGTGTTGTACCGTCTCTACAATGGTGAGTGCTCTGCTGAAATGTTTGACATGATGCCACCGTCTCTTTTCCTATACCGTACTACCCGCCGAAGAGAGAAGTTCCACCCTCACCGACTGGACACCTGCAGGGCTCAACGGTACGGTTTTCACGTGCGTTCCTGCCCAGAACGTGTAAATTGTGCAACGAACTTCCCTCTGAGGTGTATAACGAAAAATAAAATAATAGGGATAATATGTTATGACAAAACGCAACTGACAACTCAAATTAATTCTGCCAGTTCACGTTCATCGCTCACGGCTCAAGCTAATGATGGGACAAGCCAGTTTTTTTTTTAATTTATTATATCACCATTTATATAACATTTATTGAAGGTATTGCTGATTGTCGTTTGCTGGGACAGCTAGTTAGTGATAAACGAATAAAATTTCATATGGAGGGACTACTTTCACATTTAAATGAGAAAATTAAAAAAAAATCGAAATATATTGCTTGATATATCGTGAGACCATTTGGTAAGGTCCTCAAAGATTATATTTATATATATATATATATATATTTGTAGATCATTTTAAAATAAAAAGTTTTGAAGTTATTCAAGAACGATTAGGGCATATTTTTCTCTTAATCTCTTTGCCGAGAAATATCGTTCATTTATTTTTTTCTAATTATTATTACCTAAATATTTTCAACAAGTATCTAATGTCTTTTTATCAGATGGATCAATACTTTCTGGTAATACCGACACAGTAGTTGGTACTTTTCTCATACATTGTATACATAATGTAGGTACCTAAGTACACAGAGAACCAAGACATTACTTGGAAGAATGTAACCCAGTAACTTACTTTGAGCATAAGAAAAAAATTGTTCATTGTTCTTACGTTTTCGAAAAAAAACAAATAGAATAGAATAGAAAATATTTTTATTTCGAATAGATCTTTACAGATACTTTCAAAACGTCAATAAATCATAAAATACCTAGAGTGAATAACCATTACATATAGTAAAAGCAAAATCATATATTAATAGTAAATTAAAAATTAGAATTTAAACTACTTGGTTAAAACATAATAATCACAAAATTTTTCAATTCCTTCAATGATGATAAATGAAGAAAAAGAAAAACTTATTCGTCAAGATCAAAGTTATTCACTTAGCAGAGTTCCAAGTGCAGTCACTACTGAGAAGAACTCCGCTACCCAACAAACTCAGTAAGAGCTCTTTTAAATGAGAGCTTAAATCTAGTACAGATTATCGTGAAAAATCAAATAATGTGTACGTCCATAGCATAGATGCAAATAAACTGCTATCTACTAAATGTGATGTAGCTCCTGCAAACCAGAACAGACCAGTCCCCACCAACAGCACCCGTTCACGAGTATGACGCATGTGACAGCCATTGCCCTCCTCGACCATTTTAGAAGGAAGTGAGCAAACCGCCACACGACGCCGCCAAAGGCAAAGACATTTAAGCGTGCATGACTGTTCCGGATATGCATACGGTAAAATAAGAGATGGAATTCATTTTCAGACAGGGTATTCACATTATTCAACCCTTAACAATTGTAGATACTAATTACTGAATACACGAAATCACAGTATCACGAAATAGCCCGGCAGCGATCGCTATAATCCCAAGACGTATTATCATTACGATAATCACAGGTCTTATAGTAATTACATTCATATAAACGTTCTTTCATTACTTTCTTAAATTTATTGATCGATAGACTTTGAACGTTTTTGGGGATTTGATTAAAGAACTGTATACATTGACCTCTAAAAGAATTACTGACCCTATTCAGCCGTGTTGCATGCACGGACAATTTGTATTTTTTCCTAGTATTTTTACTGTGATTGTTACCTATTGTAGGAAACTCGTTAATGCTTTTACGGACATATAATACATTTTCATAAATGTATTGCGAAGCTATAGTCAGAATATTTATTTCTTTAAATTTATCTCTAAGAGATACCCTCGGACTCAGCCCGTAGATAGCCCGGACAGCTCTCTTTTGCAGTACAAAAATAGTGTTAAAAATAGAGCCCTAAAATAGAGCCCTGTGGGACCCCTATATCCATTGAAGTCCCGGGAAATCTTGTCCCATTTACATCAACACACATATTTCTATTGTTTAAGTATGAAGTCATAAGCTCGAGAGCGGTATCTCGAAGGCCATAGTGATATAACTTTCTGATCAATGTTTCATGCTGAACGCAGTCAAATGCTTTAGATAAGTCACAGAATACCCCTAGTGCAATATGTGATTTTTCCCAAGCTTCAAAAATGTGTTTGACAAGTTCAACACCTGCATCGGTAGTTGAACGACCCCTAGCAAATCCAAACTGTCGACAATGTAAAAGTTTATTATGGTTAAAATGTACAAGTAGTTGAATTAAAATGAGTTTTTCAAAAATTTTACTTAAGACAGGTAGTACAAAAATTTGTCTAAAGTTTGTGGGGTCACTTGTACTACCGGATTTAAATAATGGAATAACTTTACTATGTTTCATTAGGTCAGGAAATATAGCACTTAAAATACTATTATTAAACATAGCCGCTAGGTAAGGTGCAATAATATCATTTCATAAGCAACTTTTATAGATAAGCCCCATAAATCAGTTGTGTTCTTAATATTAATAGACTTAAAGGCATGTATAACATCCGCAGTATTAATTAACTTAAAATTAAATATAGTTTTACTTTGATGTACATTTTTTTTCAATAATGATTCGGCGACGGTGGGCGATGAAATGAGGTCTCCAGTCAAAGAAACTGGAATATTAGCGAAGAATGTTTCAAATGCTAATGCTTGAATGCTTGAATATTTTCGAATATAATTTAACATGATTTTTAAACGAATTTGTGTGATTATATGACTTTTCTCCATACATGTCATACAATCTCTGTCTACTCTTATGTATTCCAACCGTCGCCCATTCATTGAACGACTTATGCCTTCTTACATTTATTGTCTTATTGGTAAAAACTAAAGTATATTCTGTTAAAATTGTGGCAAAAAAGTCATTGTATAATATGTTAGGATCGTTATGGTATTGTATATTTGCAAGTTTTGGGACAATATTTTCTCTGAATTTCTTAATTCGCTTCGCATTGATAGGAACAAATACTATTGCTCGTTTATTTTTATCATTATGTTATTGACCACAGAAGGAAACTAACTGACCACAATGGTCGGAGCTTAATTCAAAATAGCCAAATTTTTGGCTATATGGTCAATATAATTTGATAGCGATACAGTTATCTGTCGTTTCAAAAATTTATTAAGATAGTAATTATCTTTGGTCAAATAAAAATTATTTCCAAGAATAAAATTTATGTCCAATTTATAAAACTTGTTATTATAACATATTAGGTGATCTAATGTCAAATTTAGCTTATATCTAATATTATTTTCTATATTTGACAGACTCTTACTGTATGGTAATGTAAATAAAATAAAATTATGAATTTTTAAGGTTTGTAAAGTGTCATAGTACTCAATTAATTGTTTTTTATTTACATTGCCTCTGTTTCCAATACATATAATTATGGTGGTATCCTGGTCGTAGCTAAAAGCTGTTATTTTTTTTAATATGCCATCATAGGTTAACCCCGGCATGCAGTAGTTAATGAAGGTTGACTGTCCCGAATGCATTTTAAATAAATGGCCCAAATCTTTGCCAATCTCATCACTGAACATCACATATTTATGTTTGACAAGATTTGGTTGTAAGGAACAGCCAGAGAATGTCTTAGATGAGCTCTGAGACAGCTGGGGCGGCTTTGTAGGTGAAGCACATACAGGCCAGCATTTGAACCAGCTGGGGTGAGTGTACAACTACATTGGACATACTAATGGAACAACACATCACTTCAACATTCTAGGAATACCAGAAAATGATAGAAAATAATCCAAGCATAAATTGATATGTTCTTAGGTTTTCGCGAGCTATACACTCATTGAAATAAAACTATTTTTACGGTTTTATCTCGCGTATATTAAACAATTTTTTTTTTTTTAATTAGTAAAAAATATAAATTGTTGTTCCATAATTTTAAGGCAAAAAATCTTTAGAGGAGCAACGCATTTGATGTCATGCTGTTAATTGTAGATGAAGATTTGTCTAGGATAGCTTTGCCCACGACCTCGTCCGCGTAGCGTGATGTCATAATAATATAGCCTATAGCTTTTCTAGATAAATGGACTGCCTTACATACACTAAAATAATTTTTCAAGTCAGTCCAGTAGTTTCTGAGATTAGCGCGTTCGGCTTTATGCATATTAATAAGTATAAGTAGGTATACAAGTAAAGAATTGAAGTACATGCCTGTTTTTTTATAGGTAGTTAATAAGTAAAAATGTAAAAAATGCGCGATGGTTAGGGTTTCCCTTCGAAAATTCTAGGCTCGAAAAACCAGATACTACGATTTTTTTTCGACTCAAGAAAAAATCATATAGGACTCAAAACTTCGAGAAATTTGATTAACCAATTAAAATTCCTGTGTTCCTTGGAAGCGTCTATGATCATTAGATCATAGACGCTTCCACCCCCGAGTTTATAGATCTTACAGAAATGTAACTGAGAAAGTGGTACCTATATGTTAGCAGAATATTTATCTAGATTTCTGCACTATTGAGTTCTGTGAAATCATATTGCCAAACAGCAGTGAGATTGTATGAAAAAAAAGCAAATATGACCATTGTCTTAAAATAGGTATTTGAGTATCTACAATACAAGTTATTGAAGGTTTCGAAGACGGTTTCGTACAACCTAGCAATCAAAATAATCATGACAAGGCTAAACTTTGCACACGTTCAAGTGAACGGACTCTGCTTCTGTTGACAATTACATTCTTCAACGTTACATCTTCACATTTATGTACATAAGGTATAATTGGTACTAAGTTATTTCTTAAGTTAACTAGGTATGTTTGCGAGTTCAAAATTATCTTAGTATAAATTACATGCAAAAGCAGTCAGTCTAGCTATCTAAGTAGAATTCACTAGATCAATGCCTATGTATTCTTTTTAAAAACTTTAAATAGGACAAAGTTTAAGTAGGTAGGTACCTACTGAATGAATCACTAAATCAGGAACATACTTGTACCTTATAATTTAATATCAACTGTAAGTAATGCTAAATATAGGTACCTAGATGTATAAGTGTGTATGTATGTATCTTCACGCCAAGTCCCTTACTACGGGCAGAGAATATGTAATAATACTACGTAAGTGTAGAATGCACACTTCGACGTTCCACCCGATTTCCCCGCCTCACCCAACCTCCTCCCCTCTTATGGGAGATGTTTGGTATTCTCTACGTGCTACGCACACAGGTGCACGTGTAAATACGTCACTGATTGATATCTGTGTAATAGAGACCAAATTAAGCGTTTGTAGGGAATTTTGGCGGAGTGTCCGCGGTGTTACGAGGTAGGCAGAGAGCGTGAAGCACCAAATATCCCGGTCTTTACACACCTCCCATGCTTCTTCTACAACATTTAGGTTCAGTTGCATCGAGATATTTGTAAAAGTTAAATTTTGATATTTTTACAAACATCTTGATTTTTTATTTTTCATGAAGGATGTAAAATTTTACATTATAATAATATAATAACATTTCAAATATTTTGGCAAATTTAAAATCCGTCAGTTTGTTAAAAAAAATCATCGAACATACATTTTGATAATGGCTAAATGGTTACAGAGATTAGCCACGTCCAGAAAAAAAAACTTACATAGCTGATAGCAGTTTGAATGCTTAAAAATAAGTAACGTGAGTATTCGGCTATTAAAACATTTAAGTTCGCTTGCATCACTATATTTGTTAAAATTATGGTTTTGTCAAATTTAACAATAGCAGAAAAGTGAGATTAACTTTAACATTTACCAGCGCAGCTCGTCCAGTTTCAGTTAGCAGTTAAACTTATAACGTCATAAAACAATTTGCAAATTATGCAACTCATTTTTACTTAACCTTACAGTAACATACCTATTTATTGAAGTTAAAATAAGATGATACAACTCAGCCTAAATACCTATATGATGGTAGAGTTTCCACTGACGGTGCGGCAATGGCTTTAACATTTATTGTATGCCAGAACTTTTTACTGGCGGTAGAGCTCCAGTGTCGGAGCTCGCGGGCGTAGCCACCACCGCTTTACCTGATATACTTGCCGCTAAATGGTAGTGTTCAGCACTATCGTGTTCCGGTCAGGTGGTAATGTACGGCCCTGTAATGTCCAGCACAGAGGCATAACACCTTAGGCCTCAGGAGTGATAACGCATCTGCGTTTTGACCCTGTTCTTTGTGTGGGTGTCTATAGGCTGCAGTCATCACTTAACATCAATGTGAACTGCATGCTTGTTTGCCACTTCCATTACATAAAAAAGAAGGACGTTTGTCGGGTCAGCCAATTAAAAATAAATCGCCTAACATACATTTTGATAAGGCACGTCCAAACCTGAGGATAAAGTGAACATCACGTGTCACGCGCAACATATTATGTTTAATTATAATAAACTTCCTTGCAGAAGTAGTTTTAATAATTTAGTTACGCTGTGTTAATATTAAGTCAATAAAGAATCACAAAAAAATATGGCAAAAACTGTGCCATTAAGCCTCATAAGGCATTTCCATTTTGAGGAAGTTTCTTAACCCAAAGTAGTCGAAAACGCCCCTTGTAGAGATCTATAAAAGCGCAGTAATCATTTTTTTCCGAACTATGTACGTCCACTGCTAGATTAAAGCTTTCCCCAGCGATGCCAACCAGGGAATAGATCTATTCTGTGATGCCAACAACACGGTTGTGTGTCATTTTGGGAAGAACATTTGATAATGGCCACGCTTGGCATGGAAATCGCAGTGGCGGTAATATAATCGAAGGACGCTGCTGCCGATCCCGAGTTAGGTATTTATTACACTTATTACCTCCTTATGCATCATAATCAATATGGTTTTACTGCCATTGTTCAGTGACTGAATGTACTAGCGGAATAATTCTTCTCGAACAGTGGGCAGTGGGGTCGTCAGGTCCCAACGCCTGATGGGACCAATAGTGTCGAAGCAAATTGGTTGTAACAGACCGAAAAAACACATGAGCGATTCTATAAAGATTCCCTACCTTATAAAACGGAACCCTTATAAAATCACTCGTGCATCTCTCTGTCGGTCCGTCTGTCACAGACATTTGCTGCGGAGTAGTTAGCCGATTGAGTTGAAAGGAGACTTTCCAAAATTTATGGAGCTTGGGCATTGTACACTATATTGAGAGAAGAATCGTAAAATACTTAATCATTTTCAGCTATTCAAATCCTTCATTATACCTTCAATTATTGTCCTACTTAAGTATATTTCAAAAAAAAGAATGTCATAGTAGCAATATGATGACATATTTTTGCCATACAAAAATTACATGAAAAAAATTATTTCCGACAAAAAACGATTCAAATTATTTTTTAAATATTTTTCAATGATTCTTCGTATTGTTTCTGTATTTTGGTATATCTTAAACTGTTTAAATTTAATTTAATTAATTAACTGCCTCAGTAGCCTAGTGGTAGCAGGCCACTACTACTAAGCTGAGGTCCTGGGTGCGATTCCTGGGTAGGGGGCTATCAGAGATAATGGTGTAAAGTCCTTTATCTCTGGTTCTATTGGGATTATTCCATTTTCTGCAAATTTCCCAGTACCTCGAAGTTTGGTAATGTGCCCGGAGATGTCAACAGGCTCGCCAAGCGGAGGCCAAAATGTAACCGGCGAATCGGAGGAATTTGCATGTATGTTTGAATGCATGCATTTACCTTTGCCTACACCTTCAGAGACTACAAGCGTGAAGTTACTTTTTTTTAAATAGTTTTCAAGTTATTTGAAAAAAAATATGACCATCCCAATCCCGTCCCAATTTCTTTTTCAAAATGTTGAAATAGTAAATAACAGAAAATTGTTCTCTATCTATACCTAGATTACAATAAAACCTAATTGTAATATGTCCAAAAAAATAATTGTACTACGGTATGAACGCAATTCCGACTCGCACTTAGCCGCATTTTCCTCTTCAGGTAGAGTACCTATGACATAAAAATAGACCCGACACACGGGTAATTACGTTCATTTTCTAACGTATTTTAAGTAAGAACAAAAACAGTAGTGAACAATATCTGCTTTATTAAGACTTAAAAAAATTGCAACACGTTTTATGTTTACCTACTCTTGAACCTTGATTAGCAACACGGAATCAGATGAACAAGGCCATGGCGATGACACCGCACCAGAGTTTTTGTTCGCCTGTATTGTGAATGTCCTCACAATACTAGATTCAACCTATCAACTCATGTCCATATATCCGCATTTCCCGCAACTACTTACGTGACCTATATGTCACAATGGTTTTGAGTTTATTTCCTGCCAAATAAATTGCTATTTTAAGGTAAACAAGAATTATATTATTCACTATAAGAAATGTTGTACGATCCACAGTATCACATCTAAAGTCACGAGTTCTGTCTCCGGTATCAGAACATCAGTAGGTATACTTATACGTTATAATTCTATGCTTAGACAAAAATGCTACTTAGTGTATTTTTAATCTAATTGAGAAAACTCTCAAATAGCACCCGCAGTGGGCCCAATGAAATTAAACAGCCTCTTTACGCGCCCTATTTACGAATGAGACCCCGACAAACTTATGATATTGTACACCTACATATATTAGTCTATATAATAACTTAAAAGAAGCGAGTTTTCTTAGTTAACTGTAAAAAGTTTATCACATAAATTGGTGGAAACAAAATTATGGCAAAGTTCAAAACAATCATTTCTGCAGTTGGTACCTACTTACCACATTTCAGGTCAAGCAACCAGGAAATGAAATGAATATAATATATAAATTGGCAGTAAAGCGGAACTCCAAACGCTATTCGGCAATCATTTCTTGAAAGGGACGTACATAACAATTATTTCAATTACATGGTAACATTTTCTACAGTTAAGTATATTATAACATTGATAACTGATCAAATTAAAATAGTCTACCTACCAACTTTAGTTTGCATAGGTGTGCCATTTGGATTGAAACAATTGCAATTACAACATTTTCACTGACAACGTGCCTATAGATAGGTACATCCAATTTAAATAGTGCATACCCGGAAACCTCTACGACCCAATCAATGAACTGAAGCATTAAATTAAATTCTATTGTCAGATGTCAACTATTCCTAAATATCCGCGTCGTATTTTATTCACGGTCCTGAGATCCCAAATCAACCATTTGAGTTAAACGAGCTAAAATATATGAGATATATCCAAATCCTTTATACCGTGTGACTAGATCGCAAGCATCGATGGCCTACCTCGATAAAACCATTGTGACTAGGTAAAGGTAATTCTGCCCAGGCACCGGCGATTACAATAAGTACTGGACAATCATGAAATGATTACAACGTCCGCTATTAACTGCATTAGCGCATTTAGCAATCAAAAGGTACAAAAGCTCATAGTAGTGAAACGATTTTTTTTTTCAGATATTTGAACCAGTTGTGAGACCCCAAATATTTTCCAACGCATTAAGTTATGTACTAAACATATTTTATTTGTTACAGATATGGCATTCGAATCCAATTCACCTGAAAAGAATGATGCACGAGACAAAAACGTTCGTGCTAACGGCAATGACTTAATCGCAACGAATGTAATTACAAATAGCTTAAGTAAAAGTAAAATGGGGAAAGAACAATTAAATAATAAAACAAGTAAATTAGATGAAGACAGCTGGGATGATTTGAATTTCTTCCAAAAAGCGCGGCGCATGATATCTTTTATAACAGTTGAACCAATTTTAGCATGCTACGTTATGCCGTCTGTTCTATCTGCGTTAGCTACACAAAATCTTTATTTAGAAAAAGCATGTCGAGTTAATCTCGGTTTTGATCACCACATATGTGATGCTCTAACAAAAAGAGAAACGGCCAACTACACGCTTGAAGAAGAAGCTGTTCAAACGTTGGTAGCGTCAGTAGCTGGATGGAAGACTGTACTTCAATCTTTTTTACCTTGTGGAATTTTAATATTTCTTGGAGCATACAGTGACAGAGTTGGTCAAAGGAAATTTTGCATGCTTTTGCCAATCGTCGGAGAATTTTTAACAAGCATGGGACTTATTGTGAATACGTACTTCTTCTATGAATTACCAGTGGAAGTCGCAGCTGTGACGGAAGCAATATTTCCAGCATTGACTGGAGGTTGGTTTACCATGTTTATGGGGATTTTTAGTTACATAGCAGACGTGACTACAGAAGAACAAAGAACGTTACGGATAGGTATAGTGAACCTGTTTTACTCATTGGGAGTGCCAGTGGGAGCAGCTCTAAGTGGAATATTAGTGCGAAAAATTGGTTTATATGGTGTTTTTTCGTTGAGTGCTACTTTATACGTGTTAAGTTTCTTGTATGGATTCTACAGAATAAAAGAAGTTAAGAAGGCTGAAACAAATGTGGTAAGAGCGTTTTATTATATTTCAATCTTAATCGTTTGTTACATTTGATATGTACTTCATGCTCAAGAAATAATTCAATCGCAGTGTTCACAGCAATTAAAGTCAATTATTACGCTTAACAAAAATACTATCCTTCAATTGCACAAAGCATTTGACACCTTCAAGATAAATTGCGATTAAACAGATCAGTGAACGAAACAAGCTGTTATCTATGCAAATAAGTAGATATTATCTTTGATTATACGCTTCAGCTAATCTTTCCAATAATTGAAATTGATAGGTACCTACGATTTCATTCAATGAACCATGTTACGTACTAATGAACGCATACCCTTCTAAAGTTGCATAATCTTGAATAGGTACTTACTTATATTAGCCATTTTTATGTTTTTTTAATGCGTTCCTATGAAGGAGCTATTTATAATGAACTGCGAACCTTCATTAGGATATTCAGGGCTCTGAAGCTTTTGAAGCTCGTCGAATAAAAATAAGCTAAATTTTTCTCATATCGCACTAATGTTTTCTTTGAACAACTTCTTGAAACAAGCATGCTAACACGCGACGAAATAAGCGTGCTTATTATTAGCAATGTCCCGACTCACATGCTACTAAGGAGCAATTGCTCAAAAGGGGCATGCTTTCTTGCTTGTACCGAGCATGTGTAACTGTTGCTTTACGCTTGAGATCATATCAGTTTCTTTGCTATTTCGCAACCCTGCGTTCTGTTTCTTGTAAATTCATTTTATCAAATGTCAGTGGGTAATTTAGAGACTCACAATGTTTTAAACAAACGAGTAACTATTAATAGTATTATTACAGTAAAAGTAGGTATTTCAACTAAGAAGGTACCTACTCCCACTAATCAGTCCCACTTCATCAAATTGTGCCTTCCGAAAGCAAACACACGGAACAATGTTATTATATAAAAAAATATCGAAATCTTTCAAGTGTGCTATGAAATTTGAAGAGTTCCCTCGATTTCTCCAGGATCCCATCATCACACCTTGTCATGGTGACAATGGGCCCACCTGTGAGGTATACGGCCACAAGGCACGGAACATTATTATTATAAAAAATATCGAAAATCTTTTAAGTGTGCTATGAAATTTGAAGACTTCCCTCGATTTCTCCAGGATCCCATCATCACATATTGACATGGTTACAATGGGACCAACTGGGAGGCACACCCTTTCAAACGAAACCAAAATTATCGAAATCGGTACAGGCGTTTTCGAATTATCGGGGAACATACATAAAAAAAAAAAAGATCCGGACTAATTGAGAACTTCCTCCTTTTTTCGAAGTCGGTTAAAAAGAGCGAACGTACCTACATGACATAAAATTTTAAGTTGATATGATTTATTAGTGTTTGTGGATATTAACTCTAGACCGAACGTAAATTTATTCTTGTAAGACATTTAATTAACTAGACCACTTCGCAGGAGTATTCAGCGACACTGTTTTAATTGGATGGAAATTACTCGTATATAACCTCGTAAATATAAAATTCAATTACTTAAAACCAACTTAAATTTATTTGAATTAAAGTTTAATTGATTTGTTACAACACTATTCATCGATCTCGGCACACGATTAGTTTTGAACATTTTAATTTAAAATTAGTAAAATACTGAACGTTTCTGGACCTAGCCACTTACGAAAAAAAATAACAATAGTGTCCTCTAAGAAAAGTTCTCCTTCACCATAGTAATGCATTCCGCTAAGGTAATGGAAATGTACTATGTACATAATTGAAGTATTCAAATATGGAACCGATGAGACATCCGTGAATTTAACAGGGTATGGTTTGATTATTAAGAAATGATGAAGGCTACTTTATGTGGCCAAACCGTACGTCAGATGAACAATGATTGCGAAAACTGTAGTAAAAGGGAATATTTAATGCAACTACTTATAGGTACTTAATAAGGTCAATTTTACATAAATAAAAACATCTATGCAAAGTTCTAGTTGTACAGGTTCATGACAAGTTGTGTGTTAAAATAATATGAACTCATGTTGAAGAACATTGAATGATTGTTGCCCGATTTATTGTTCGGTGTACGTAGTTCCGTTTTTTCAATGGAAATGAAGATTATATAGATTATAGATATATAGATTATCACAATTACATCAAATTGACGAATTCAGGATGATTTGTAAGCAGTTTACTTTTATTTAATTCATCAGTAAACAGTAGATAGAGCTAGTAACATTGAAATTGGTCAACCGTACACCGTACCTACACCTACGTTGCCTTTGTTGTCTGACTTAGTGATCAAAATTTAAAGGCAAATTCAAACTTCTTTTAATAAAATTCAAACATTGCATGGATGGTTGTCATTACAATTTATGCCTGATGCCGATGAATTCAACAAATGTTCTATTTACCCACGCGCATAGCGAAGTTTTCAGTGTGCATTTTAGAATAATTACATTTTTCAATATACTCGTAATAACCGAAGTATGGGTCATACTCTTAAACCACAGACGTTATCGAGCTATTTCATTCTTCAAAGATATCCTACCTATACGACCCGATACCTAGTTTGAACCATAATATTTTTCAACAAGAATCATTCTCAATGATTGTCAACCGTGTTCCTACTATGATATTATAAGCGTATTAAATAACATGAATTAAAGAACAAGACGAAAATTCACATCACAAAAATATATCGCCCAATAAGTAAATACTTTGGTATGTATATCAGGCACAAGTACATAGCAAAGTTCTAATACCCGTTGCACATAATAAGAGGAAACTTAACCAAGGCACCGAGTTTACCTTCAGGGTGTGAAGTTGTGAAGGCCTTATGGCTAACCATCCAATAGAACAGTAAGTGACAAACCACAAGCAACAGCTATCAAGTGCCAAAGATGAATACTTCAGTACAATTAAATAAGCTTTGAGGAGCTAATTCTCACAGTCCTTGGAACCACACACTGGAATAAAAAATAGGTATAGAAAGAAATACAATCCCAGAAGTTCATACTTTACTATCTTGGCAACCTTAATGTTACAGACAAAAAAATGTGAACGATAAAACAGTATCTTAAGATTATGCATAGATGAATAACAACAGTGTTTAGTATTCTGTACACTGATTCGATTAGGTAATTGTTAAGAAGTATCAATTTCCAAAAAAAACGGACCCATAAGCGTAGTCCAGCTAACTATGTAGGTAACTATATTCTGGAACGTATGCTTCCAAACAAAAAAACTGTCGGACTTCGCCATCCTCAATCGATTTCAATTAGACGAACGCGGAAAACCGATGACTATGTCTTACACAAATTATCTTATTGAGCGTTCCTATTATCGGATTAAAGATGCAATAACGACCGCAAAGTCATGCCGTAGGCGTAATTAATTATGTAACAGGTTGCAAGTTCAATGACTAAACTGGATCATCCGACCATAACAATGCAAAAAGTCCGTCAACTTGGCCTAGTTTAATGTCACACTCTGTTGATAGGAAGGGCCTTCGTTTCGAGTACGTTCTGTGCAAGGAAACAAAATAGTCTGCTACTTGTCTGTTTATAACGTTTTTAGGCCACTCTAAAACATTGCCTTCTATGAATGACCGCTATCTAGGTTACGCTGGAAATGAAAGTTAATATTTATTGTTATTTTAATTTGATCGACATTTAAAGTGTTACTAAAATAGTTGGCTTACCAAAGCTGAGTGATTGTTAGGATAGATATTTTTATGGTCTTCCTTAATGTTGGCATATTAGGAGTAGGTAAGGTTAGATGTAAACAACTGCTCAAGTAAGTACTTTAAAGGTTAAACACTAATAGCAACATTAAAAGAAATCCTCATATTATATCTCGTTTTTCGGAGGTCAGTGAATGAAATCGGCATCATCAAATTTGGCATAACACAAGGTGAAACCAAGATAACTATTACATAGTATTTATTATAACTAACGGTACTTCCCAGACGGGAAGTTACATGCATGCACTTACCCATAGAAGCGACCCTAAATTTAACAAACTTTGTAGGTGCTCGTTTTGCATTCATTTACCAATTGGGAAACTCCAATATGTGTTATTCCTGATAACAGAATCCTAAAAGTCATAAACAGCCTTCCATAAAGCCATAGAAACAGATCTAGGACACATCTCTCTTGCTGGTAGTGGATTAGTAACTTACTAAACTGAATTTTACAGAAATCAACCAACTGCTGCGAATGGTTGCGGACGTTCTTCGACACGCGATACGTGAAGGACACATTGATGGTTGCATTCAAACGAGGCCCAAATAACCGGCGGCTGCGCGTCATCATGCTGGTTATTGTCCTGTGTGTTGTCATTGGTCCCATATATGGTGAGTAAAGAAGTACGCGGCTCTAAGTCAATCTCAACATTATTAACTACATTCAATTAGTCAAACAGTTTTGATTAAAGATCACACATAATAATCAGAATGAGCTTAATAAATATGTGATGAAACATAAATTTAAAGAGTACCTAAGTATCTGTATTTATGCACATTTCATAATAACTCGTAAGAGACTCGAATAAAAATAAGCTGGATTAAAAAACATATAAATATACAAAGGAATATGAATATTCGAACTTAAACTGCATTATTTAAACGTTACTGCTAGCGAATACATTGCTCGTTAAACACTCACTCAATTAACGCTATTACTGTCTCCGCTGGCAATGTACAGCATGTAATGCGTTCGCTACACTTCGACTAGTTTATTGGTGAGTATATTGTTGTTTGCGTGCGAGTGTTTATTGTCTACGGGCGTTATATCTTAGTATGCAAACTTACGCAAACGAATAGCTGCCCTGAGATTAATGTGTGGGTGATTGTCGAGATGGTGTTACATTTGTGTAAGAAATTGCATGGTGGGAGAAAAGCGGCGATACTTGTTCTAATACTAAATTGAAGCAAAGGCCTTTCCATCCTTATTTATCTATTCCGTGGTAATAGCAGCAAAAATGCAGCTATTTTGGAACATTGTGTTTCTAGGTATACTATAACGGTATGGTAGCAATGTTGATAAGAATCTTGATCTAGTTACTAATATTAAGAGCGATGGTTGATGTCGCTATAAAACTTAATACCTACCTAATCACAACTAAAGAAACGATAATTATATTTAAATTCTGTATAAATAATAAAAAGAAAGCGCGCATGGTCTCGCGGCTGGTGTAGATCGTAAGCGATCTACTCGGTTAAGCAATACGGCCGCGGCGGGTGTGTGATGTTAGTGGCAAATTAAAAATACGCATTTCCGTGATTCGGAGGGCACGTTAAGCAGTCTCTTGTTGGAGGCCATAAGGGCGGTTTGAAAACATCCGACATCGGGTCGGCCACTAACCCTTATCTACACCAACCCGCATTGAAGCAGCGTGGTGGAGTAAGCTCCAGGTCTCCCCCCAAGAAGGGGAGAGGCTCGTGTCCAGCAGTGGGACGTTTCAAGGATTACCATTATTATTATTATAACAAAAATAAGACAAACAATCAGTAATTACCTAGCTGAAGCTGCGGAATTCTAATGTAAAATACCGAACCCGATGTATCTTTGTTTAAGTATTTATATTAATGTACCTACTATGATAACATCAGTTAAAATTAATATAATAAACCCTAGCTAATGAATAATTAGTATTGGCTAACCAATTATTATCTTAATAACGTTTGATTGTATTCACCTATTTTTTTATGTACCGAAGGTGGCAAACAAGCACGCAGTTCACATAGATGTTAATTGATTACTGTAGCCTGCCCTATTGACACCTACACAAAAAACAGAGATCAAAATGCAGATGCGTTACCACTTACCACCCCTGAGACCTAAGTTGTTATGTCTGTGATTATCAGATCCGGTCATTATAACAACAAACAAAATGCAGCTATTCGGAACAATAATTATGTTTTTAGATATACCTATCCCATTACATTGTGACCATACATACATTATACCACAAAATATTGTGCAGGTAATATCATCACTGATTCTTGGTATATGTAATATTTACTGTTGCCTTAAAAGCATGTGGTCACGGACCAATTTAAATTAGTCCGCATTATGTACAATTTCTGTGCGTGCATATAAGAATAAATAAATTGTGTTCTAGGTGGATAGCCGCGGATGAAAACACATATTTGCATTTCTAAAATTGTAATAAAAACACCTAGGTACCTGTTATTGTATATCAACTAAGTATATTAACGCTTTTTCCTTCCAATTTTCACAGACTTATCTACTAATCAACCAATCAATCAAAAAGTGTTAGATGTGACATACTCGTAGACTGTAGACACTTAGCTAATTATACATTAAAATCACGCTTGTAGTGCATGAGTAGGTACCCTTACGTTTCATCTGATTTTTAACCGACTTCAAAAAAAGGAGGAGGTGCTCAATTCGTCCGGATCTTTTTTTTTATAGGTCTGTGGGTAAATCTTGTTTAAAATACATTAAAATTATGTAATTTACAAAAAAATGAACAACTACAAAAAGTCTTCCTCGATATCTTTTATAGTTTAGGCAGCGTACGCAAAATAAGTTTTCTGGTTGATTTTTTACACCTTGTGTCTGAAAAACCCAAATATCTTACGGAACCCTAGGTATGCACCTACATGATTAATGGGAATAATATATATCATGGCAATAAATCGAACACGTTACTTTACAAAAAAGTTTAAAACGCAATTTTTTTTTAAAGGTGTATTAAATGATTGTCAAAAAGTCGTTTGCCCATCACTTGAAATCGGCTGCACTGATTTGGCTGACATCAGTTTGATAGCCACTATTCTGTACACAGCTGTTTACGTAAAGTGTTGTTAATTATAACGTTACGTCAAAGCAGCTACTAGAAACCCTCAAATTGATGTCAAGTCAACCCAGTTACACAATAAATGCCCTCTTTTTTATGTAATGGAAGTGGCAAACAAGCATGCAGTTCACATTGATTTTAAGTGATGACTGCAGCCTATAGACACTTACACTAAGACCAAGGTCAAAATGCAGATGCGTTACCACTCCTGAGGCCTAAGGTGTTATGCCTCTGTGCCGGAAATTACAAGGCCGTACATTACACACATTACCACCTGACCGGAACACGATAGTGTTGAACACTACCATTTAACGGCAAGTATATTAAGTAATCGGTGGTGCCTACGCCCGCGAGCTGGAGTTCTGCCACCAGTAAAATCTGTAAAGTAAATAAAATTTCTAGTCCTGATATTCTGAAAAATATTAAGGATTTTGCTTTTACTCGTAATTAATTATTTTGCTTACTACCTATATCACTATTCGATTGGGATTAGACTAGTTAAAAAACTTGTCTACGAAGTTAAAAAAAGTTAATGTCTTTTGATCGAATGCCAATCTCAAAGTATTCTCGACCAGCAAATATTAAATATATGAAACCAATTGCATGGTCCAAGAGCTAGTGAACCCTTCGAGTATCGGAACGCTTGTAAGCCTAGAATTTTTTGTAGGGACGAGTCATAATATGCTAAGTACAAAAACCATACTCGGCAAGGCTCAATCCGTCACGTCATCTGGATTTCTGATGAGAAAAGTTACTTCCATATTTTAGATCTGGCAGCCATTGTTTTGCGATCATAATAATTGTTGCGTCTTATTTATATTTGTAGTGGTGTTTCCATGACAACAGAAGTGTGTTTCCATGACGATGAAATTGTTAGGACCTATTTAATAAATTATGTATCGAGCGTATCATGTAATGTAAATTGTACATCAATTAGCCTGCTATTGATATACGATTGAGTCGCTCATTTGCAGTAAAAAATCATGATTTTCTTTAAATATCCGAACACACAAAAATTTTACTTTAAGACGCAACATAAATGGTCGCAATTGAGCCAAATCTAAAATATGGAAGTTACTTTTCTCATCCAGATGACGTGACTGGTTGGTCCTTACCAGGCGATGGTTTTTGTACTTAGCATGTTAGGATTCATCCCTACAAACATTTCTAGCCTTACAGGGCCAACGTTACTCGGAGGGTTCAGTATCTCTCCTATAGCAGGGGTCCATCCAAAGTTAAACATCGCCAACTTTCTGTCTAACTGCCGTAACAGGAAACCGTAACCATGGTTTCCTCTCATGTCATGGTGACTATTAGTGACCGAGCATATTAGTGACCCGTATCGGTAAAAAAATGTTTGCACTTTCAAGGTGTATCCGCCAGCGAATGGATCCGAAAAAATATATCTAAAAAATACTGGCGTCCCAGTGACATGGACTGAACACTGCCACGTGTTTCGCGTGATTTTTGTTGAAACGTAGAAGCACTAGAAACTAGAAGCCACTTGAAGCTTTACAGTCCTTACCCAATGCAACTAATTTTTTGCTCCTTCAGCTATCGAATGATATTATATAGATTGTATAACTGTTAAACCAATTTGTGTACATACCCGATTCTGCGATCATTCGCTTTTTATTTTAATTATTTTCAATTTCCTCTTGAAATATTTTATTTTATACAATGTGTCATAAATTATAACATAAGTAATACGAGTAATTTAAAAAAAACTGGTCCGATTTGAAAAGTTCTTTCAGTCTTAGATAGCCCATTTATCACGTAACTTGACTATATCACGCTAAGATGAACAGGAGGGGATAGGTAACATTGCACCCGCGTGAAGCCGGGGCAGGCCGCTATTTTCTAATATAACTGTACCTACCTATAATAGGTACCTTATAGGTACAGTCGTACCGTGTAATGACAGTGGTTTAGCTATAGCCTTACCATTTACAGTTCCACTTAACGAGCCTTATCCAAACTAAGATATTATGCAGTTGCCATTGGTTGCACTTTCACTAATTTTACTTTCGATTGACAGTCAAGCGGACCTTGGCATATTTTAGTTGACCGCCCGTACATACCATGACGTCTTAATTTCAATTTAGTTTAATGAACTGCCAAAATAATTTGTTTATATGACAGCTTATGCCATGAAAACGAGACAAAGCTAAAAATGATTCTTGAAAACAATAATAATTAACTTAATGTGGTGGTGCCTACGCCCACGAGCTCCTACCAGGTCAGCTTATTGTTACGCCACAAGATTACTTAGAAAATATGTAATCCTATACCTGTTCGTACTCATTATTATGGTGTAGATAAAGATAACAATTATAGCAAAACATAAGCATACAGTTCCTTTTAATATTATAAATAGTTAATTGCCTAGGTACTACGTTCTAAACATAAACAATAAATTCAAAAATATTAAATAAATTATATTTTATTAACAAAAACCTATGTTTTTCTAGGAGCAATTTATTTAGAAGTTATGCTGCGTAACTTATTCTTTGTGGTATGGTTGGTTAATTTTACCAAAAGCATGGGTAAACTATTTGGTTACCGATTTACATTAATTACGTCATTGATATGTCATTGTAACCTAGGTGACAGATTTACACTCATGATTTCAGTCGCGTAGAAATTCACAATCTTATTCATTATGGTGTTTAGAAAATACCTACATAATCAGTCTATTAGTGGTTTAATCCCTCAGGCCCCAGAAAAATATGACAATTGATTTCTTATTGTTCTCGGACCCAATCGGGTCCATTGCGGCTTCAGGCATATAATCAAGATTCAAGCGTAACAGCCACTTTAACTTGTTGTTAATTGATATAAGTACAAAAGTAGAAAAATAATTTAAATAAAATGCAAATAGATAAACCTTGTGTCGTAGGAGCCGTTATACACACACGACACCAACACCCAGAACCGAAACAAATATCTGTAGGCCATGAACATTTTGGTTCCGATACAGCAGTGCGGGCCTTCCCCTTAAAGGGGAGAGACTCGTGCCCAGCAGTGGGACGTTTAATGGGTTGCCATTTTTATTATTATTATTTACAGCAGTGCGGAAATCGAAACTGTAATGATCAGATCAAACGGTCGTGATGTCACACACCCCTGGACCAACGAGTGGTGTAGACAGTGTAGTGACTGCAGTATGAAGCCAACGGCCGAGGATGGACTATTAATTTCGCAGTATTATTGTGCTTCCATAGAGTAGTTACTAGTTACAATAATACCGCGAAAAACTATTATCACATTAATAGTTTAAAGCAATAGATAGAAAAGTTTTTCTCGTCGAATCGGTTGTGAGGTTGTAGGTAGTGTAGGTACCTACCTACTGATGGGCCGACATGACAAGTCTGACCAGAGTTGCCACCCATCCCAATACTGTCGGGACGGAATTTCAATGGGGTCTGGTATCGTCCCGCGGCCTGACGGCCTAATAATTATGGCCCGATTTACTACATAACATGTGACAATCGAATGATTATCGAAATATAAGATGCCTAGTTTATTTATAGGTTATGAAAACTTGCCAAATTGCCATTAGCCTGGCATTAGCTTGACACACTGCCGCGTGTCTAGATACAATACAATCATCGGTTCGCGGTTGTCATATAGTCTTATAAAGTTTGAATAACCTTAATCATGATGTTTAGGCTGTGTAGTAATATATTACCGTAGGTATTAGGAATATTAATTCTATTCTACATAATATATTGTATCGTCTACTACATACCTACATAATAGGTAGGTATGAGGCTGACACCATCTAAGAGCATGCTTATGAGAATTAACAAAAGCTTGTTAAATACGATCGACGAGCTAATTCGCGCTAAGGCCGCTGTCAAGCTGATTTTATAAGGTTTTCTTCAAACAATCACACAAAAATAGGAATGCATTTGGTGAGCGAGGCATCATGTAGCATGCTCGCATGGTTGGAGGATTCCTTTTTTCGTCACAGGAGCATAATATCTCTTTCCAGCACAATGGACGTTGGACATACCTGTCGCTTAATTCTTCTAATCTAAATATATCTTCTCTTCTACCTGGAAATGTACAATCCATTTGGCGCTAATTAAACTGAGTACCTACTTTACTACTCAAATTCAGCTGATACCGACTTATAACACCTACACCGTCAAAAATTTTGACTATTAAAAAAATAAGCTCGAAACTAGAAGATCCTGGTATTCGAGCCGTTATGTGTGTCACTCGTTAGTTGAAAGGCCATTCAGACGTTTTGATGACCCGTGAATTGTGTGAGACGCGATTCTCAATAGTTCATATTTCCTGCTATTAATGCGTTTACGTCATTCATTCATTCTAGTCTCTAGTATACACTTCTCTATACACTAAATTCGCAGCAAGTCAAGATAATATAGTATGCATTTCCCTACTAGTCATAAAAATACGCCAGGAACGTATCTAACATTGCCCTCCTCCTGCGTAGCTAAATTCAGAAACTATATTTTTATAGAGTTGCTTAGAGTTTCTGCGTATAACCTAAAGTCTACATAAAAGGGCTTTATGGCGAGCGGATGGCAGATTCTACTTCCAACGATCATGGGGAGGGTGCTGATTCATATTCCGACGATATACGGTGGGAGGGTAAAGGTTGGTTGGCAGAAATGTCCTACACAATTGCCATGCTGTCGCCTACGAACCTTTGCCACCCTCTATCTATTCAATGCCAGTCTGGAGGGATTGTACGCCAATTCTGTCAATTCCCATTTTACAGCATTAATCCCTGAAGGACAAAAATACGACAATTGATTTCTTATTGTTCTCGGATAGGCGTAGTATTATTACATATTCTCTGCTATAGGGTCATATTTTTCTGGTGGCCTGAGGGATATAAGCAGTCCATTCCTCACTTGAAAGTTATTTCTTGTAATAACGCACTGACAAAAATCAGCAGACACTAAATTGAGATCTGTAATTTTATGATCGTTTCATTATTGGTACTAGGATGTACCTATATTTAATTCTGTAATTTTGTTTACAGGTGAGATGTCCGTCATGTATCTGTTTACGAGGTACCGTTTCAACTGGAATGAAGTCGATTTCAGCATGTTCTCTACTTACGCAATGTGTACTTCGTTAGTAGGTAATAAATACAGTTTTAATTAAATATATTTGAGTATTGTATACAAAATTTTATAAGTGGAAAATAAACAATTGTAACTGCATATAACTAAATTTGAGCTGCTTGCTTGGTTGCCAGAAAAACATGCAAGAAAAAAATTTTTCCAACAAAATTCTAAATATCCTAATGATTATGAAAAAAAATGTAGGTATCACATCTTATTATGATACCTACATTTAACGAAGTTAAAAATAACAATCAAGTAAGTAACAGTCGAACCATGTGTGCGGAGATTCCCATCTCAATAAATAGTCTTTATGGGTCTGAGGAATTACGCTATTTTTATAACCTTAGTATATAAAAACAAACGTTAAGATTTTAATTTGAATAAAATAGTAATCGTACACATTAATTGGTGAATCCCCAAACTTTTGACAAAGTTACACCGTCCCGTAAGGTTGTATCGTTGATAATGTTAACAAGAACTTCTGTGTTTGTTAGGTAGGTATGTTTTGTCAATGTCAGTGCAGAGAGTGCTTTGCACCTTTACCGAATCTGCGTTCCCGGCTGTATCGTCGAGGATACTTAACTTTATTTAAAAAAAAAAGCATAACACTTAATTGATCAAGCCATTTTGGATTAGTATTGAATATTGTTTTACAAACACTGTGGCGGAAATTTTATAGACTACTTACCTAGCTGTCCCGGCAATTGGTTATTGGACGCCAACACTAATTACATCACAATATATTTCAAAGACAAGTTATACAAAGGGCGTCCTTATCGCTAAAAGAGCGACCTCTACAAGGCAACCAGGCAACCCAAAAGATAAAAAGACAGTCTTAAAACTAGAAGGCGAAGTCGACTATTCTCTCTACCCTATTCACTTACTTTTTAAATGGAAAATAATAATATCCCAAAAGTAAAATAATGATACTTAGGTACATATTATAACATATTGTATTTTTCCAAAGAAAACCTTTCTGTTCATTTTTCATAATTCTGCTATAGTCAAATATATAATGTAGTTTTAATTTGCATTACCCATGTATGTCTAGGTATAATTTATTAGACTTTGCATGACACTTTTGTCTTTGCAAAATTGAAACCCATAAAAATATAATTATCGAATAAGTACTTAGTAATATAATGATACATAAATTGTTTTCCTACTCTAAATATGTACTTATTCTTATTTTTTTGCAGGTACACTTTTTTCAGTAGGTGTGTTCAGTCATTTGTTAAAGTTTGATGACGCTATAATAGGAGTTATATCTTGCACGAGCAAGATATTATCTGGTTTCATGTATGCCTTTGCTACAAAAACGTGGCATATTTATATTGGTAAGTCCCACTGTTAAAGAATTCATATTATTTTGGTTATTTGCGTTATTCTGCAAGACAATACTCACTTCAGCTGAATCAATGAAGATGAAGTGGTGAAGAGAATGATTGCCGTTCCGAATGCCGACATATTACGAAATGTAAACGTCGACGTGGTAGGTAGATAATATTTAGCTCTCATAATAAGCAAAATAAATACTTCATTAAATATAAAGAAGTTGTTTTAAGCATTGTTGACGTCCAGGTTTTATTATATAATTACTGAGAAATAAATGCTTCATAATATTTTTAATGTTTAACCAATTAGTATTTTGCTATAAAAAACTAAAGTTAGGTAAATGCTGAGATGCAGGAATCGTTTTACGTGAGTATTGTAACCACCACGGGTAACCACATTGTAACAAACGCATATAAAAAAAATATTTATTTATTAACTTGAACATTAACGGAAATAGAAGATACTTATATATGTATTATGTATCTATAAAGCACTCATTGTAGAGACAGGGGAAACTGTACACAAAGGCTAATATATAACTTCGGTTCTGGTTTATTCAAACAACCAGAACAAACATTTGACTATGATAATACTTATAAGTATTATTATGTATCTTAGCAGCCCGACGACCCCGAGGTTCTTGGATGCGGTTCTTGGACTTGATTTTACATTTTAACTGCTTTTCATTCCACAAAGCACATGTCATATAAGAAGGTTACCTACTTTTTAATACGTTCCTAGCCTCTGTACTAACTCTTCAACTAGTGTTTTTTTCTTCTTTTTTATTATGTTTATAATTGGTTCAAATTAATACGAGTCATTTGAAGTAATTTGACATAGATTTGCATAGTCGGTATCAGTTCGGAGTCTTGTTTAATGTTTTCTTCTATTTAAATAAGTTCGATTGATTTGATACCTACTACGTATTTCATTTATGCTTGAAATAAATATTGATTTTTTGTGTTACAGCACCTTTAATAGAAATATTCAATGGTACATCTTTCATCGCTATGAGATCAATGGTATCCAAATTGGTGGATAAGGATGAATTGGGTAAATTACTTTTATTCGTTGATCTTCTACATACTCACTAAAATCAATCACATAAATTGAGTTTTGGTAACTTAATCACTAATTTTATTTCACGCTTTGTATTTACAGGTAAAGTAAACTCTTTCTTTGGCGTGGCAGAAGCAATGATGCCACTAGTATATGCTCCAATGTATACGACGGTTTACACTGCCACAATAAAAACATTCCCGGGGGCTTTCTTCCTTCTTGGAGGTGGACTTACGGTACCGGCTGTACTTATATTTCTGTAAGTATCGCTATAAAATTACGTTATATATCCTGTTAAGTGTTACAATCCTTAAAGTACTTTGATATCTACTCCCCATTTCAATTCCATAGTTTGAATGAAGTACATTCAAACTAGAGAACTACTAATACTACTAATAAGACTACTAATATTTTTTTTCCAAAAAAACTGATAGGGGGTGATTAAAGAAGAGCCAGAAACCAAAAAAACAATTTTTGGAATTCTTATCTTTTTGTCTGTCTATCTGGACAGACTGGAATCTACTGAACGAATTTGAACGCGAGGCGAAGTCGCGGGCACACCTACATAATAATAAAAAAATAATATTTTACTATTTTTATACGCATCACAATCGTAAAAGAACACATGGGTATACCTATAATTAAAATAATTTGGAATTAGAGTATCTAAACCAAGCATAAGGGAAATGAAAGAAATTTGACAAACATCTCTCATTTTAAATAAAGGAGATGTTGCGAGCTCGGCTCTGGATCGTACACGTCCTCAAAAAATGGGTAAATTAAAGAAGAATCCGAAAAAAATACAATTAATTTATTCAAGAATATATTTTAGAGTTACAACCACATTTAATTCAAACGATTTTATCATTTTCAACTATGTTAAACATGGCGGCGATACAGCCGACACTTGGGATCAATCGATTTCGATAGTATTTAGAAAATATTACTTTTTTCTCCAAGTACTATAGCATAGTAGTCAAAATTACATCGCCCGCCATATTCGCCATGTTGGTTTTGAGTTGCAATTCTAACTCCAAATAATGTTTTGTAACTGCAAACAAAGCTAAATAAGTGAAAATATGCAGTAAAAAACGTTTTTATATTGATTTTGCCTGTTTAATGATATTGTGTACAATACATGGCCGGAGGTCCATACATTTTTGCAACATCTCCTTTAATCAAAACACAAAAACACTTACCTACAAGTAATATTTTACAGATGGTTGTATTTGGCGAATAAAAAACACAGCACAGCAGAAAAAGAAAATCAAGACAAAAAAGCTGAAAAGAAAGGTGATGATAAAACAGAAAAAACTGGAGTAGAAAATAAAGCTTTCCAAACTGATGAGAAAGAAAAGTCGTATAGCAAAGTATCAGAAAATACAGGTGTTAATAATATGGCAACTAACACGGATGTTAACCAAGCTCAAATAGAAATGGGATTTACCGAAAGTATGCTTTGTACGAGCAAACTGTGAAAGATAGAAATGATACAGTGAAACTCTGTGGCATATTCTTATAATTTTAACATGGGAAATTAAAATAATGATAACTAGTATATTTATATAAGTACCTACTTACATATTTTCAAGCTATTTATTAAGATGAAGTAAAGTTTAACAAATCATCTAAACTAGTGACGTGTAACGTAAATAAAATGAAATGAATTTATTCTAAGCTGTGATTTGAACATTTTAGAGATTCAAACAATCTAATACCTTCTATAGGCTAGGATTTACAAATAAAATAAGTGTTTAAAAAAAATTATATTATAATAAAGGTAAAACAACTTGTTAACATGTTATTCATGAGATTTAGGTTAGTAGATAGTTATATGTATAATAATATCTTCTTAGTTATGACGATAGTAAGTTATAATAAGTCGATTAGTATTTCTAAAATACTATTGTAACAACAAAAAATAAATGCTTGGTTATAGCATAAATACTGACTTAAACTTTATCTAGGTTTCTACTTCTAAATGTTAAATTAAGAGTAGTTATATAAGTAGGTATATATCATTCATATTTCGACAAAATGTGAACTAACTTACATTTAAGTAAGTGGTTAGTTCTGTGATATTTAAATGTTTTATAAATACCTACATATAGTTTTTAAGCTTATCGCATCGTCAATGATACAAAAGTAATCCAGAGCCATACCGAGGCCTTAAAAAAGCGCACAGAGAAATTAAAGTAACCACAGACATCCAGATTTTTATATTAGGAATGTGTAGGTAATTAAACTACTTAATATAAACAACGATAAAGGGATTGCTTTTTTTTTTGTTTGTATATATACGCTTAGTTCAGCAACCGTCAGGCAGATTAATTAATTCCTTGCATTGTTTGTATGTTATGCCAAGTTATCGGTGAAGATGGACAAACTTGTGATTATTCTTATTATTCTTATGTACGGTTGCGAAAGAAATGTCAAACTGCGATGCACAGGTAGATAAATAATAATTATTAATTTATGTGTAGTAAGAAACGCAATAAGCACATTGGTCCAGATACATAGAATTATTGAACCTTAATATTTTGTGTATGCTTGTACAAAACAATGCTTTTAGGGTACCTAAAGAAAAGAACATCAAATTAACATAGTAACGAAGTTAGAATCAAAATCGGTCATTTCTCTTCAATATAATGATAGATAACATATGCTAATTTATGGTAAAAAAAACCAGTGTAGGTCATAATTAGGTACTTAAGCAAATATTTTACTTTTTTACGTACGTACTTTATTTAAGTTATGTACCTAGGTCCCACAAACCTACTCCTCACCTACCCTTAAGCTCATTATTTTGTATCATAGACACGTAAATTAGTATAATTTAGAAAATGTACGTATAAACAGTATCATAAAACAAAAATATCTTAAAAACCCTACTCTAAAATAATACCAAAATCAATAATTTATTAAATCTTAAAATTTTGGATTTTTCAAAGGCAGATCCAATAAGGATATCGTCACTTCATCAGTAGGCTGTGTCCACAGACCACGTTAGTCTTATAAAATGGTAGATACCTATAGACAGCCTAACATAACGTATATGTTTGTTTGTCCAGAATATTGTATTTTTTCACAAAATCTTTCTAAACAAACACCATAAAATCTAAATGGAGACCTGGAGCGCTGGACGCTGGTTCGCAATAGCTTTATGGTACAAACACGCTAATATATTTATATTTACTTCTAAATTGCAATACCATTCAGCTACCATAACCCGGATAAATAACAGTGTAAGGTATTCTCGTATATTTTAATAATTATAGTGAGATGCGTACAAACTCCTACAAACATAATAAAAAATTTGTACATCCGTGGTGAAACAATTTTGAATTAATAATCTTGAGAAACTGAAGAACATTTTCCAATCTAAAAAAATATCTTACCGGCATAATAGTTTAACAAAGGAAAAATAAATTGGTAGAGCTCCAGTGACGGAGTTTACGGGCGTAGGCATCACCGCATTACCTTATCTACTTGCCGCTAAATGGCAGTACCTTATTCAGCACTCTTGTGTTGCGTTCATGTGGTACTGTGGTACCTAGCTAAGGGATGGCTGTGAGTGTAAGCGTATATTTCTGGTTTCGTAAGTATAGATGTTTATAGGTTAGAGTCTTATGACCGAATACTCAAACGTCACTCAATTTTAAGCAGCCCTCAAATGTGCGCTGTCTTTAATCGTTTGGACAAAATACTTTTAAGTCCCACTTAGATTTAAGTGACGTTTGAGTATTTGGCCGTTAGAGTCTATTACTTACCATCAATATAAACTACTTATTGCTTCTTTGCATCATAACTTCATGACATAAATAAATACCAAGATATGTTATTGAGGTTATCAAGTAAATATTCATCTGTACCCGAGACCTTTTTAGGGTTCCATACCTATATAAGGAAAAAAAAGGGAACCCTTATAAGATCACTCGTGCGCCTGACTACTCAATCAATCAATCAAACTCAATCGACCCCGATTGAGTTTGATTGATTGATTGAGTACCAAAGCAGTAGATATGTGTACCTAGCACATAAATGAAATCGAAGAATACGGTGCACTTTCGTCCGAGCCCGACTCGCACTTGGCCCCTTTTTTCATTATTTTTGTACAAATTAACGTAACTATTTATTCATGTAAATATGGAAATTAGAATTAGCTTATTAAAATAGCTTAGGCCTCAAGAATTTAAATAGTAGGTAAACGGTGCAGTAGATTCATATACCTAGGAAAGCACGCTTGCCAGTTCATGACATAAAAAATAAGTATGAAGTGCAATTAGGTAACTACTAAGTACTCTACTTTACGAGTAGGTACCTACTGGGTTAATAGCCATCAATGCTTACCTATATCAGAGAATGTGTAATAAATAAGTAGCTAGTATTTACTACGACTATAATTTTAAAGTCCTACCTACATGATATTTTTCGTAGTAAGTAGGTAGGCCAACCTAACTGTTATAAGTTTAAATAATATATCTAAGTAGACAAACTAAATACCTACGACTGACAAGTTCAGTGCACTGTTATGATATAATACGACTTTAATGTTAAATTAGACTAAGTACCTACATATAGATTAATTAAAATTTATGAATGTAAAGACAATTATTTTTATTTATTGAGTAAATTATACATAGAGAGATATAAGTAAGTGTGAAAGCCAAAATGTTTGAGACAATTAGAAATAGATGAATAAATGTACTTAAATAATAAAATGAGAAATAAATCGTTTGAAGATTTTTGTTTCATTATGTATCCATAATAATCCATATCCATTTATTGGAAACCTATTTAACGCCGCGTTCAGATTGCCGCTGTGAGCGGAGCCAGGCGCGGAACGGCGAGCGGTAAAATCAAAACGACCACCACGAGACGCCGCTCGTCTGGTTATCGGGCCGTAAGGTCGGGCCTATTTTTTTTTATTTTTATTTTAAGTATGTTCAGTTTTTTCAGGTTCTATTCCCGGCTTAAGTAGGTACCTAATCAGAGACTGAAAAAACTTTGAATGCAATTTGTTTTTTCAAAGTTATGGCAATGTTTTCTTGAAGTTCTGCTACTTCAATATTTGGGATAGGTACCTTCCCCCAGGGAACACAATGGTAGCACTCATGATTGAACTTAATTTAAAAAAAAAGTATGCGCTTCTTACATAAATAAGTACATAGATCCTAGATCTAGACAACTTGAAAAGTCATGGATGCAGCTGAGCACTTGGCAGCTTATTATATGTGCCGCCGCAGCCAAGCGATACCCCCAAGAGAAATAAAGTCCCAATATTGAAGTTAGCTTTAGTTAAAAACTGCGAAAAGCAAACGGCTGCATTCAATAAAAGTAGCCCAAATTAAACAACATTGTGTTCGTCATACAACATTCAACATACCAATATGCCCCGGCCCTTCTAGATCCCCGGACGGTAAAACTACTTTCCATCTTCCGCTAGAACTTCTAAGGTCCTGCCGAGGCCAACGCACTTGGCAACTATAATCATCACTATCCTTGCAAAATGCCTAAAGTCTTTCAGTAGTGGCAACGCATTTGTATTTTGACCTCTGGTCATTGTGCGTGTAGGCTACAGTCATCACTTAACATCAATGTGAACTGCATGCTTGTTTGCCGCTTTTATAAGATAAAAAGAAACTTGAATGACACATTTGTAATCCCCAAAGGCGTAGGCAGAGGTAAATGCCATGCATTCATACATGCAAACACCCACGATTTGCCGGTTACGTTTTGGCCCATGTATTAGGTGGCGAGCCTATTAACATCTCCGGATACGTTACCAAACTTCTAGGTATCTACTGGGAAACTTCCATAAAATTGAAAAATCCCAATAGAACCAGAGATAAGGGATTTAACACCGTTATCTCTGATATCCCCCGACCCAGGAATCGAAGCCAGGACCCCAGCGAAGTTTATTTATTACCTACATATACTTAATATTATACATATACAGCGATGAAAGATCTTTCGCTAACTAACCTATATACACTTACACAAAAATCAAAGGTCAAACAAAATGCACCCCTCTCAATTATTTTCTGGTTTCGGTGGACCCTCACCTTGCTACATTTATATCACATTCCCATATTTCCAATTTTTATTCACGCCTACGTAGAATCCGATCGTCTCCCATGGACCCCAGAGGGTCCACCTGGACTTTGGGAATCACTGATCTAAACGGAACACGATAGTGCTGAATTGTATCTGAAGGCTATCTATATTTATTTATATACCAATATTTTGGTGCCACCGAACCTTAATATCTTACACACTTAGGTTCGGTCTAAAATTTTACGTCCTTCTCCAGCTTTAACAAGGGTACAGTTATTGAAATAAAACTAGTTTTCGGATTTATCTCGCGATTATAATATCGCGCGCTATTTATTATACGCGAGATAAATCCGAAAACTAGTTTTATTTCAATGAGTGCAGCTCGCGAAAACCTAAGGACATACTAAGGGTACAGTTAGAGAAAAAAAAGGGGTAAAAGCCCATTCTGACTCCACCACTTTAGTGAGCGAAGTGGGCGCAATACGGTCGCGAACGATATTTCGCGACGGCGACCACGGGCCGTAGGTGCAACGATACAGAGGGCGTTACAATCGCTGCGGCGTTTGATGAAACGTGCCGATAGGGTACGTTCCATTTGTCAACCGCAACGACCGCGACCACAACCGCTGAAATTGCCGTTCAACTAACGTAAAAAAGCGGCGTTGTCGGCTGTGTGCTCGCAAAACGGCGACATTATGAAATCGTTCTTTTTTCGAATTATGAAAATTCTGTGACGTTATCTATGACGTTGAACGATCGCACGTCGCGTGCGGCACGCGACGGCAACGACCACAGGCCGTAAGTGGAACGATAAAGAGGGCGTCACAAGTAATCGTTGTGGTCGTTTTGGGAACACGCTCATTGTCACCCAACTGTCAAATCTGTCAAACAGAAATGCAAAATTGAGTTTTGGCGGAAACGCGGAAAAGAGCTGTGTCGCTGCGTGATATTATTTTCGAAATTTGTGAATAGTCACATTTTTATGTATAGAAATGGTGGGATTTTTATCATAAAGCATTCGATAACGTTCACAGGCGTAAGAAAGCGATAATATGAAGTGAAACGTGATATTTTTATGCTGCCTCCAAAACTTCGTAAAATCTCCTAGTAAAGTCCCCATCACTTTACTGGAGCCATCTCATCATATTCCACATGGAAGCATCCAAACATCGTCATCTTCCAAATGGATATTCATTATCATAAGAAATGAAGAAAACAATTTACTAAAGATTGGCTGTTAAGGACTTGCTTCCGTGGCTGTAAACCTATTAAAAAAAAAGCGAAATTAAATTGTCATGTCAATGTCTCAGTCTCAATGTCATAAAAAATTACACCACGCTGGGTACACGCCGTAAATAACTGTATTATAATTTGTGATATTCGTGAATTCTTTATAGATTCACCATGCCTACGCCTGATAAAATATTGATGAGAAAAATAAAGAAACGGGAAAAGAAAAAAATTAAGCTGCTGGCTCAAAAATCACTTGTATCCGATAATAGTGAAGGTAACCTGTAATTTTTTAATGTCGACTGAATTTTGATAAAATATAACATAAATTACATTTATTGAGTCTTGTTTTGCATAGTGGTTGAATAATGTAACATTCTGTTTTTGTTAATCAGAAATCAAAGCTACTAATAATCAAGAAACGAAAAAAAGACCACATGCAGACGCGGAAAGTTTACCTAAGAGTAAGTTGTATTTTTATTAGCTTAAAACATTCTTACACTACTGTTTATACCGAATTACTCATGTTTTTTCCTTAAAATCCTAGAAAAAAAGAAGAAGGCCATAATGGAAGAAGTAGAAGTAAAAACAGAGATTGAATCAGATGAAAACCATGAAACAGATGTCAAAGCAGACACCAGTGAAGAAATGAACAATAGTCAAGATAACCAATGTAGGTTTTTTTTTACTTTAAAGTTAAACTAATTGAGATGACTACTACATTTCATTCTTTTTTAAAGATGTTCTATTTTTCCTAAGTGAGCATGGTGCAACTTTTTATAGGCAAATATTGGAACTTCACTCTAATCACAGCAATAGACAGACAACCAGACAACGGAGATTAGCAACCTCTTATTATAATCAAATTAGCCAAGTTGTAAATTTATAAATATTTGGTAACGATGGTAATTAAACTTCTGGTTAACGTTGGTGGCAAGTGAATAATGCATACCATAGACATCCACGTCAAAATCTAAGGTTTAAATGCAATAGTGTTTATCTCTCTAAGATTTTTTGTCTCTACTTAGCTAAATTACAGGACCATACAATATCTTCAAAGTGAAATATGATAGTGTCATCATCATTATCTTGCAAATGTTTATTACCATAATCCATTTGGTTACTGATGAATAAATTTGACCTATCACAACAAATTGTTATTTCCAAGTGATTAAATACATTTTTGAGTATGATATATAGACTTTGCCTTTAGGTTGCAATACTTGAACTCTACCATCACCTCACAGTAAACCAAAATTCTATACCAAAGCTTATTTGGTCTCTATTACACAGAAATCAATTAGTGACCTGTATTTACATGTGCACCGGTGTGTGTAGCACGTAGAGAATACCAAACATCGCCCATAAGATGGGAGGAGGTTGGGTGAGGCCGGGAAATCGGGTTGGACGTCGAAGTTTCCATTCTATACGTAGTATTGTTATATTCTCTGCCATCACTAAAGTTTACCAGTTAATTCTTATTGATGGACTTTATGATGCACAAGATAAAAGACTACTCCTTGGTTAATCTACTTTAAATAAGCAGGAGTATAATATCAGTGTAAGTAAAAATTGAGGAATGTTTCAGTATTTATTAGGCATAGATTTCCAACCTGTTCTTATTACTAAAACTAATACTAAAACTAAATGTAAGATAAGGTTATAGGTTCCTTTTTTTAATGTTCATATTTAGCAGAAGTGTAGACTAATGATTATTGATTACAGTACCTGGGTCCAGTTTGTGCCTTGGCATATTATCTGACCAAAAGTTCTCAGCTTTAGAAGACAAAGTATGTGAAGCTACCCTCATGGGTATCAAGGATATGGGTTTCACAACCATGACAGAGATCCAGTCTAAAGCTATTCCGCCATTACTTGAAGGAAGAGATCTAGTTGGTGCTGCAAGAACTGGATCGGGTAAAACTCTGGCCTTCCTCATACCAGCAATTGATCTTATCTACAAACTGAAGTTTAAACCTAGAAATGGTAAGCAGGACTATAATATCTTTATCAGTTTTAGGGTTCAGTACCACAAAAAGAAAAATGGAAATGACAGACAGATGCACAAGTGATAAGGGTATCACTTGTGCATCTGTCTGTCTGTCACAGCTTATTTTCTCTTTAAGTACGGGGGCAGATTAAATAAAAATTTGGTACACTTTTATAAATCAGTGACCCAAACACATATTATGTGTTATGTAAATAAATAAAATCGAAAAATGGGGGATGAATTAGACTTTTTTTTAAGGTTTTAAAATTATATTTAGTGACATATAAAATACAGGGTCTTTGAGTTGGTGGTCTTATTGTTAGTATCTCAAATGTAAGTATGTAGGTATATAATTATTTTTGTAATATTAAAGAAAATAGGCAATGTTGCAAAAATGTATGAACCTCTGGCCATGTATTGTACACAATATCATTTAACAGGCAAAATAGATATAATAACAATTTCTACTGCATATTTTCACTTGTTTAGCTTTGTTTGCAGTTACAAAACATTCTTTGCAGTTAGAATTGCAACTCAAAACCTACATAGCAAAGCGGGCGATGTCATTTTGACATTTTCATTTTTTAAATTGAATTTTGATTATACAGTACTTGGAGAAAAAGTAACATTTTCTAAATACTGTCGAAATCGAACATAGTTGAAAATGATAAAATCGTTTGAATTAAATGTGGTCGTAACTCTAAAATATATTCTTGAATAAATTAATTGTATTTTTTTCGGATTCTTCTTTAATTTACCCATTTTTTGAGGTTGTGTACGAACCAGAGCCGAGCTCGCAACATCTCCTTTATTATTGACATTTAATAATATCCTCTACCATTTACAAATTATGAGCAATGACCTTGTTACTTTATTGTGAAGTTCAAAGCTTGACAGGTATTTGTGACAACATAATTTGTGATATTTCTAACCAACTTCTCTTCTAAACATTACTATACAATTCATACAATGAAGGTCACACAGAGCTGGAAGAGCCTGGGTGGCTCAGTTGCTCCATCTCCCATAGTCCTATGGGGAGACGTGTAACAAGCTCTGCAAACCAGACCTGTGAGGGACCTGAGTACGCTGGGGCCCAACTGGCAAACGCCATCTTGACAATTAACAGTCTGGCACTGATATATATTCATAAAGTCTAATTCATATGTCGCAAAAGTATGCTCAATAAGATATTATCTTTTTTTTTAATGTTCAGGCATCAATCAACAACAAAGTTCTCATTTTTTTTTAAACCTCTTTTAAGAATTTATAAAATAGCATAACTATCTGAGTATGTATTCCTTTAATAAATACATTTTTTTAGCATTCTTTTTGGGACAACTTATAATATGATGATACAAAGGCGAATGTGAAAATTATACTCCCACAAAAATTATCAGTTTTTGTAAAGAATCATTAATGAATTGAGTCTCCGGTGAAAACTGTTGAGGCACATTTGTTAGTGATTCTATACATCACCTGAAGAAATGTGGTTTAGAGTAATTTTATGAACACAGAATGGATATCTGATATTGATTAAGTAATATTTAAATTTATTATGTACAAAAATATTTTTTACATTCATTCAATTTTTTTCAAGGTACTGGTGTGATTATTCTGTCACCAACAAGAGAATTATCTATGCAGACCTTTGGGGTTTTAATGGAATTAATGAAATATCACCACCATACATATGGACTGGTTATGGGAGGAGCTAATAGAAGTACAGAGGCCCAAAAGTTATCGAAAGGTAAAGGTTTTTATTTTGAAAATTAGCTAATACTAAAATAAAAATGTTATATACCTCCTTTAATTTACATTTATGTAAACATAATCCCCCTTATTCATAAACGTACATTAGATACGTTTTAGCTATATAATGTTTTGTCTTTGTCAGTTGCATTGTCAAATGTGCAGGATAGAAAAAGACAAAGGAGAGATTAGCAACACTTTAGCTAAAATACGTTTATGAATATAGGGGAATGTCTTCAACTTATTGTTTATTTGACAGGTATCAACATATTAGTGGCTACCCCAGGCAGATTATTGGATCATTTGCAAAATACACCAGACTTTTTGTATAAAAATTTACAGTGCCTTGTTATTGATGAAGCAGATAGAATTCTAGAAATTGGATTTGAAGAGGAGGTGAAACAAATCATCAAGTTACTACCTAGTAAGTTTTTTGTTATACAAAGTGTAACGGAAAGGTCCAACAATATTTCAACAGTCCATGCCAATACTGATATTGACTTCATTGCCCAAGGTCTTTTTCCTTGAGAATGTAAAATCATCAGTTATTACGAGTCAAACTTTGATTCAAATATCAGTCGAAGGCGAACGCTACGCGTATGTGCGTAGGTATGAATTGCTGAGATGCTGCATTTCATACGGCACACACGCGTACCGTTCGCCTAACCGTCACCACGCACGGTATTTGTGTGCAATGCTGAGCGTTTTCATTAACGACTTGTTAGGGTTATCAAATAAAATAACACATAACTAATTTTTAAAGTTTGTATGGAAAAAAAAATTGAGATTTCATTGTTATTCTTTACGTTAAATTATTTGAAATTTGATATAGATGAACACGAATATATTGTTGGAATATTGTTGGACCTTGTCGTTACACCTTGTATAAGTCAAGAAAGTTGTTGATGATGAGTGTGTATGTTCAGATGAATATAATGGACAATTGGCTACTTGAGAGTTTCATGAAATTTATTTTAAAACATGCTAATTCAAATATTATTTTCCGGTGAAGATGCAATTTCGCGCTTAGACGCTAGGTCACGTGATTTTTACGTCACGAGTCACGGGACAATAAGCAACCATCTTCGAAAGTCAGAAGATTGAGGTAGGCCCAATTACGGTCGCGATAACAAGTGTCAAGACGAGTCTAGTATTCACCCCCTAGTTATTAAACTACACTTTGGTATTCACTGAATCGTGACGTTACGCCATGGTCGCCTGCTTTTCGTTTTGTTCAGACCGTGAATAATAATTTAAATGTTTTGAATTCATTTTGTTTGATTAGGTATGTAACGCCGTCCACAGATAGATCACAAAAGTATGAACATAAAACATAGTAACTAGAAATGTTCTAATAGATACTTTTGGTAGGGCATTAAACTGAGACTTAATACTTTTAAAGGAAAATTGTGAAAGTAGATTTTTCTATAGGTATAGGTATATAGTTTTGATAACGCTTCATGATCATACTCTTTTTTTCGCATGTTATTTTTTTAATTTTATTTAGAAAGACGCCAAACTATGTTGTTCAGTGCAACACAGACTAAAAAAACGGAAGCACTAACTGCACTCGCCGTTAAGCATGAACCAGTGTACGTGGGTGTGGATGATCATAGAGAACAAGCCACAGTCGACTCTCTAGAACAAGGGTAAGTGAGCATATTATTTATTTTCACAACTTCGTATAGAGCAGGACTTCCCAACCTGGGGGGCGTAGAGACATGTCAGGGGAGGCGCGGAAGTCAAGTCAAGGAACGCTAGGCATAGGACCTGGTTATATTCTTCGGTCTTCTGTATGACCTGCCGCAGCGGGTGTATGTGGTCTATGGTACTAAAGCCTTAATAGAACCTGGCTTATTCGGGAGGCTGGAAGTTGTCGAGTCTGCGAGATAGACTGTTCGAAATCGTTTTCGAAAACAGCTTATAGACGTGACTCTTGCCGGGGCCTTTAAATTTTTAGAAGAGTGACAATACTCTTTTAAAAAAACAATATCACCATACTTTTGTGCCACACTTGTGGCGTTTTTCCCTCGAGTATGACGAAACTGAACAACTTTTAAAGAGCTTCTAAAACTGGCCTTCCGACTGCTTTCAGGAGTTCAGTAGTAATTCCGCCATCACCCGGCGCCCTGTTGTTTCTGAGCTTTTTGAGAGCCGCGCGAATGGTTGGTCTATTATAATTCAAATGTAACTTAAAAATGTCACGGAGTAATAATCAAAGGCAAAGTCAGTTATTGACATAGGATAAGCACGTTGAAGTGGCAGTAGGCCGGTAATGTCTGCCCGATAATTGTTGGAGCAGACGTGTCCTAGAGAGGAGATCACGTCTAGGCCGCCGTAGTGTAAGAGTCTTTGTACTGACAACTTTAGGAGGAAAGAGATTTGTGGCGTGACCTGAAAGAGATATCGTGACCGGGATATCTGGCGCTCTACACTTTCTGCCTACCCCGTTAGGGACCTGGCGTGAAGATACATACATACCTGAAAGAGGCCTCCAACTGTGGACGGTAATAGCCTGTTGATTGATTGACTGATAAGAAATGTAAATGTGAAAGAACTTAATGATTTCCAAATGTATTATTTCGTTCATAACCCTAATTAATATATTGTATCTGTATTCTCAACCTTTTTGAAATAACTAAAATTAAATAATTTAATTGATAAAAAAATGTGCCATCCTAATTTTTGTTAATATTTACCTATGCACCTAGCAGGGGGGTATGAAAATATTGTTTTTGGCTAGGGGAGGCTCGGCAAAATAAAGGTTGGGAAACCCTGGTATAGAGATATGAGGTTGTAATTTATTGTCTAACCTAATCTAATACTCTGCTGCCGTCTTGCCGTTTGTAAAATTAAGAGAGTATGGAACATTCTGTTGATACCTATTTTTATTACTGAGTATTTTTTGACCATTCTTTATTTTATTTTTTTTACTTTGACATATGAATCAACGTATCAGTTGTTATTCGCTTTAATTTTTAATTTTGTAATTTGACCTATCACAAGCAAATTCTATTATTTCCAAGTGATTAAATAAATTTTTGAGTTTGAGCTAGAGAGCAGAGTTAGTAAAAGTAATGCTAGTTTTGCCCTCTGCTAGTATAATTAATCTTTTATATAGACTCTAGGACCGAAACACGAGTTATTTTAGTTTAGTAGAGAGAGATAGATGCGTAATCGCACTTTTTTTTGCATAAACTACTTTTATAATGTATTTAAAAATCAGTTTCTTTATCTAGCTAGCATATAAATCTAATACATAAAACTCTCGTGTCACAGTTTTTTAAAACCAACTCCTCTGAAACAGTTTAAACTGTGATTGATCTATGTTTTTTTTTGTTTGTAATTTTTTTTTATGTTCTTACCGCGAAGGCCATACTACCACCAGCATTCATTCACCGGTACAGCTAGTACCGGTGAACTTAGTATGCATATTATTATATTTAAAAAAATCTAACCCTCTAAACGTACATTAGATACGTTTTAGCTATAATATGTTTTATCTTTATGAGTTGCATTGTGAGTTACACGTGATAGAAAAAGACAAAAGAGAGATTAACTTATTTAGATATATATTATATAGATTTGTTAGCAAAATGTTTACGAATATAGGAGTTAATCTATTGGAATAATAATAATATGCTAACCATCAAATAAATTGTTTGATTTAAGGTATATTGTGTGCCCATCAGAGAAACGTATGATGGTACTATTTACATTCCTCAAGAAGAACAGAAAGAAAAAAGTGATGGTCTTCCTCTCGACATGCATGTCCGTCAAATACCATCATGAACTATTTAACTATATTGATCTTCCTGTGATGTCCATACATGTAAGTATATTTAATGTAGTAGTTTAACACATTTGCGAAGACGCCGGACGTGACGTAGTGGAAGAATTCTGCAATCTGTCAACTGATCAAACCAGTAGGCAGTCAGAACATTCCAATAGGGCAGTAATGAATATATTAATGCTGGATGGGTTGCAGCGTCCTGCGATAAAACTACCGCCACAGCGATCGCTAATCCGCCGGCCAAGCGTGGCGATTATGGCATTAAGGTGATACGTTTCCTATACAAATTTGAAGTGTTTTTTTTTCTTTACTGTAATGATTTCATACTCAGAATGACTTAATATAGCCCTAATTTACGTACTTATTTTCGCTCGTGTTATAATATAATAATAAAATGCCCTAAAAGTACGTTGTATTTAACTGCAAATAATCTACAAATTTACGCATGTAGTAGTGCGTGCGACAGAGTCAGACTGACATTGCGAGAACAAAATAGCAATACACCACCAACAGCGCAATCGCGACGTTGCCGCTCTGGTGCCGCTCTGGTGCCGCTCTGTGAGAAATAAAACCCAAAAATTATTTCAAGCATATCGCGTCGTGGATCAACTCAGTGTGACCAGATTCTAGCAACATATCATTTTAGTTGAAAAAGTGTGTTATCTCTACTTCATGTGTTGTATTTTTTTTTTCTTTTGCGGATTATAAATTAGAAGCGGTTGCTTTTTATTTATTTTTTAAAGACTAAAATATATTGTCTTATCCCTCGATGACATATTTTACAATAACTCGCCAGTCGCCACGTTAGGTATTATTAATCAAGGTAGTACTTTAGGCGCTTATACACTGGAAACACAAACAATTTTTTGACATGTCTTTATTTGTAATGTCAAGCTTCGTTCTTTTTTTTTTTTTTTTTCAGAGTAATTATAAGTAAAGTACGAAATATTGATTTTATTATATTGTATTCGTATTACAGAGAGACTGACATTTTGTTTTGTTCTAAAGAAAAACTGTTCAGTTCACTAGAAACTTTGTATTTCGTTTACCTATTTTGCGAAGAAAGGTACAATTTGCAGATGGATGATTGTTTGAAGGATGGTGGAGGATACAGATTGGCGCTGCACAGAGCATAGTTATCTATAATCAGCCGAAAAGGAACTCGTGCTCGAATTACGATCAGCTAAATAGTTGTCATGGCGAATATATAAATATCGTAAGTAATAAATCAATATCAGTACTGTCCTGTACCTTTATTGTTATATAACATAACTTTAAGTAAATAAATATCATTGTACATGAAATGATTCACATGTTTGTGTTATTATTTTCTGAATTTTCACCCAAATCAGGGTCTATGGCAAAAATTGACTCAAAATAGGAAAACACATAATAAAATGAATACACACAATATGATATAGATATGGAGATATAAATTATACATATTTGTGCAATAAAATTGAGTATGAATCTTTACATATGGTACAATCTAGTTCATTAAAAATACCTTTATGATTGGTAAGACACTGAGGCTAGGCCAGGCCGTATACAGGGATTTGGAAGACAATTCAGATGATATTATCATATTATCACACAAACATTCTGTGAATAAATAATATCATGTACGATGATATACCTACCAGACACAACTTACCAATGATTACACATTTTAATAACCTGATGTAAAATTTGTTACAGATGTGATAACAATAAAAAAGTAATTTTATAAAACAAATTCTATTTTTCACTTGAAAAAGGGTGATATTATTACAAGCGCTGCTAAGGAATAAAAATACTTGTTAAAATAAAGAGATTGGAAATTAATAAACAACACAGATAAACTCTTACCAGGTAGGTATGTGGAATTAATATCATTCTCATGTCATATATTACGTGCCTACTAGCGTCCCGCCCCAGCTTCGCGCGGTTGCATGTTACCTACCCTCTCTTATTCACCTTAGCATGATGTTACATAGCCTAAAGCCTTCCTCGATAAATGAGCTATCTAGCACTGAAAGATTTTTTCAAATCAGACCTGTAGTTCCTTAGATTAGTACAAGCAAACAGACAAACAAACTCTTCAGCTTTATTAAATTAGTATATATAGAAAATATAAGTAATTTATTATGTAATTACCTGTTCACATTGATGGTATGTGATACAGCAGCCCATAGGAAACCAGGTACTAAAAGGTTAAAAAAACTAGAAGGTTCAATGCATTTTATTCTCACCTCTGAAACTTAAGAACGTCTTTCTGAAATTTATGGGGTTTCACTCATGTGTATTGATAAGATGGTAACCCATCTAACTAGATCACAATAATAGTGCTGAACATTTTAATTGGGACGTAGAAATATTAGGTAATGTGATAGTGCCTATCTCCTCCAGCTATTACTGAGTAAATAGTAAGATAAATATATCATATTATTTTTTATCTACAGGTACAAGGTCAGCTACATGAAACAAGAAAACTTCTGCACTTCACCTCACTAGTGCAGTGCAACCAAAAACTCTAATAAAAATTCATTAATGCAAAATACCTACTTCTGCCTTTAACTTCTTATGTAGGTATATAAATTGGATGAGAGATCAATAAAATTAAATTATTTCATTGTAAATATGTAGTTGCAAGATCTGTGGATATATGTCTTTGAACTGAAATGATTCTATACAAATAATTCATATTTGAAATATATGTTGTTGGAAGTATCTCATTGAATCTTTTATTTTCCTATAAATTATATGGATATCTTGTGCTCCACACTCTGAGCCTACCCTGTAAGGGGTGAAGATATATCCGTACATAGAAAACCTATGATATCGTAATCTACGTTATTATTAGTGTGCCGGAAATTACAGGGCCGTAACCCTGGGGTCCACATGCTGTGGAACAATATTAAAAACGAATTAGTCATTTTATAATTTCACCTTCACAAAGACACTGGACCGTAACTAAACTATTTTTTTCACGGATTGGAAAGTAAATACATTTAGACTATTATTTTATTATGTTAGTGTCTAATATATTAAAATAATGGTTTGAACATACAAATTATTTTATAATTATTAGTACAGATAAAGTTGTTTTTGTTAGGAACATTCCTTACAAAACTTTTACAAAAAAAAAATATTTGGTACTTAATAAGCATTAAAAAATCTTTAAAAATTAACGTTTAATAAAAAGTAAAAAAAAAAACAATAAAACAATTAGACAGATTGTTAACATCTGAAAGGATTCGAACCCTGGGTACGCCGCCGGTTAGACTATAGTATTCTCCATTACGCCATTTGTCTGATGCTTGATGTGACGAATATTAGGTATATAAATTATAACATTTCTTTCGTTTGTATGTGTGCGAATTGCTAGTTCACGTATTCTAGTCGCAGTACAATAACCAATATTTCGAAATTGTAGCTATCAGAAGTCTCAACTAAATCAGAAATTATTTTTATGTTCGCAAAACTCACATTAATTACTCCCTTTCGCTTTAATTTTGTTGAAATGAATTAAAAACACGCTTTCCGAGAAACTACGCCATTTTTTGGGATAAGTTGCTTAGCTAATGCGAACGTTTCACCTTAATGACGAACAACACTGTTGTGGCCGTTTTTGGGGAAAGCTTTGTCCAACAGTGAACGTTTTTCAGCTGGGGTTATTTATGAACACATTTACTCTGATCTGGAGCAACTCATTTCTGCGAAGCTTGAAATCAGTGGAATTTTAATAGACAAGCTTGGCATATGCAATTATGCATTTTGACATTAGGTTTTTTGTGTAGATGTCTATTCTAGGCTGCAGTATTCATTAGGCATGCTTGTTTGCCACCATCATTACATAAAAAAGTTGCAGTAATCTCACTATACAAATGCATGGAATTCAAACAAAATATAACTGCCGATGGAGGGGTCCCGACCCTCAGTTATGAGGCAAACGACTGGAAGAGAGATAACTGCCGAATCGTACGCATGCATGAACTGCATAAAGCGACAATTGAAGATTTGAATTCCTCTTCAGGAAAACACCCCTTATCAGTTTTCATTGATTTTGTTATCTTAAAAATAATGTTATCTTTTCCATATTGACAGGGCAAGCAGCAGCAAACGAAACGCACCACAACCTTTTTCCAATTCTGCAATGCGGAGAGCGGTATATTACTATGTACAGACGTCGCAGCGAGAGGTCTCGACATTCCCGCAGTAGATTGGATCGTACAGTACGATCCTCCCGATGATCCCAAGGTATATTTGCTTGAAATGTTAGCTATAGTTTATTAGTGCCCACATGATCATTTTTTCTTTTATCTGTCATTTTTACTCGACAACTTATCAAACAGTCTTTAGTTGCAATTGACAACATTTCATATTTTTAACCTACATGTTCATTCGCGTGGAGGCGCTCGTTGTGAAAAATATTATCAATAGCCTGAGGGCTAAGTCGTTGTTAAAACTTTAAAAACTTGTTTTTTTTTTTAAATAACTTCGTAGCAGCTTTTTATATACTTCGTAGTAGGGATAGCGATTCCATTTCCGATTTCGAAGTGTCCAAAATCCATCCACGATTAAATCGACATTGAAAAAATCGATCTATTTTTGATTTGGGCTATGTAATACTAAATTTCAAGGAAAACAGACGACCAAAAAAAAGCACCTCAACAGTGTTAAATGCTGGTATAATGCTTCCTATTATGTTTCATAAGTCCCTATGTGAATTAACCGAAAAAGATCGATCTTCGATTTTCCAGGGTATAGTATCGATTCACTAGATCAATCCGGTACTGTGGATCGAGTTAAATAAATTATTATAATTATTTAAATAAGAATCGTTTTTTTGGGTCCTAAAGATCGCGTTTCCGATTAATCCATCTCAGGTCTCGGATCACCAACCCTACTGCCTAGTTTTATACTTTGACATTGACGTATCCGTATCAATTTGACATATCTTGCCACAGAGTATGTAACAATAATGTTTTCATCTAAAGATAAGCAATGGTAACTACTTCATTCCACCATATAAGTGACGTCAACACATGTTTTTCCGTTATATTTTTTTTTCACAGAAATTAAGAAATAAAAAAATACAAAAAATATATATTTGAACTCAGAAAAGAAAAATAAAGAAACGGTATTTTTCTTTTAGGGTCGTGTCAATTTTGAAATGTTGTCAATTATTAGAACTAATTTCAGTCCATATTATATAGGAATACATCCATCGAGTGGGCAGAACTGCCAGAGGTCTTGGGACAAGTGGCCACGCATTATTATTTTTGCGACCGGAGGAGCTTGGATTCCTTAGATATTTGAAACAATCTAAGGTCACACTTAACGAATTTGAATTCTCATGGAATAAAGTCGCTGATATTCAATTACAGGTTTGTGTTCAGATATAAAAATTAATTAATTAAATATACATAGTCCCCATTTGGTATAAATTTATGTGACAATAGTATGGCACCCGCAACCCAAATTAACAGACATTCACAAAGATTTCGGTACGTAGGTATATCAGCCGGTTCATCCTGATGACTCAGGACTTTTCATTCAGCACATCAGTGTTCAAACCCCCTAAACACTGACGCGCAGAAAAGTCCCGAGAAGGACTGTTCACTACTTGCAAACTTCCCATGATGCATGGTTCGAATATATATATACGGCGTACAGGCGCGCTGCGGTGAGCCATATTTAAGCCCCGCCCACGGTGTACCACATTACATGGAACCATTTTTTTTTTGCTTAGTTACACTTCTTTACATTTCATAGATATCAATTCTGTTTGATTTCAGTTGGAGAAATTGATATCAAGAAATTACTTCTTGAATCAATCAGCGAAAGAAGCATTCAAGAGTTACGTAAGGGCTTATGATTCCCATCATTTGAAGACAATATTTGATATAGACACAATTGATTTGGCCAAGGTAGCGAAATCGTTCGGTTTTACAGTGCCGCCTGCTATTGAACTTAAAGTCGCTAACAAAGGACCACCACAAAAACGGAAAAGAGGTGGTGGATTTGGATATTTCAAATCACTAAATGCTCCTCATCAAAGAAAGGATGAGAAAACTAAAATTTATAGACAAAAAGGCAACAATAAAAAACCGAGAAGTTAAGGTAGTTTGTCATTAAATCATTAACTAAGTGACGATAATCTTGAATCATAAATGTTACTTGTATAAAAAGACTGCCAATATACAGTAGTGGATATAAAAATATATAACTGGAAACAGTATTACTCTATTCTACGTGATACGTACATTTATACGTAGACATTAATCTATGTATCACATAGAATAGGTAATCCTCGTTTACGTTTACTTACATCGCGTCCATGTAACAAAGTATAAATTATTATTTATCATCCCTGACAACTTGGTTTGTGTAATTTTTAAAATCTTCCGCCCGTGTTTATCTATGTTTGTGTAATAATATGGGTTATTGCGTGCCTTGTTTTGTTGTACATGTATGACATTTTATTAAATTTTATAAAATATTTTTTATGTTTCCTAGATCCCGTTTATTGGACATGTAATAGATATTAAATTGAAAACTACTGGAAAACTCGATGTGTGTTATTATATTATGTATGTCCACTACTGTATATTGTATTATTTGTTCTTCGTAAATTGTCTTCAGTCCATTAATTGGAACTTGTTATTTATTCCATAAATAAAAACAATCATTTTATAATTAAGTCTTTAATTACATAACTAAACCACCCACCAAAACCACCCAATTTTACTATCGGCTTCGAAATGATATGATAGCCTCGCGCTGGTTGGCTGGATCGATGGTGATAAATTAAAAAAGTAATGAAATATACGGCTATTGTGAGTTTATACGTGAGCATTCCAGTCTAGTCTAGATCTACAAAATCTAAAAGATAACTGTTCAAACGTTTTGCCACCCCTGAAAAAATATCACTTTTGCCATGTGTTATTTGTTGGTCTGCCCCGCGATTCCACCATAAGAAAACCTTCCAAGTATAAATTTATCATCCCTGACAACTTCGATAAATGAAACGTAACATACTCTAGTGAAAATTATTTTATTTCTGGACATAATACACTTACTCTTCATCGTCTTCGTGTTATAAACGTAACAAGACAATCGCCAGCTTACAAATTCTTGGTTCTAAGAAGCACGTAGGTATTGGGCCTTATACTGTATCCCTGACGGGGTGGGTGGGAAGGCAGAAACCCATGTTTCGTCCAAAGGGTATAGAAATACTACGGTTTCGTGTGTCAGCGATATGCGAGCAATTCGCAATGCCATTTCTCAATAACGGTTGAGAGCCTTCAACTTCCATTATCTTCTGTTAAATTCTGCTGCTATCTATTTCCTTTGCTTTTCACTGAATATAAGGTTAAGGATTTTAAAGGTATTCAAGTAGACTCAGGGCAAAATAAATTTATAAAAATCGTTAGAAGCATTTTTAATAGCTTAGTTATTTGTATGTATGTATCTTCACACCAGGTCCCTAACGGGATAGGCAGAGAGTGTGGAGCGCCAGATATCCCGGTCCTGACACACCTCCGGTGCCTCATCTACCTTCATCATTCTCTTCATACATGCACGCCGATTCCTAAGACTTGACCCACTATCAGAGTTATTATTAGTTCTTTCTGTCACTAATTACCTCCAATACAGTTATTTACTGTTATAGAACCTGACCTGTCGCTCTGCTTATGACTCTTCATAATGACAGCAGTGAATCAGTTGTATTTTATACCCAATACGATGACACTCGGTTCTTAACAACGGAGACTTTATGTACAGTCACGGAACTCTCCACTTAGCTAACATCAATCAAATTAGTATTTATTACCATCGCATAAGGTGCTTGCGTGATCAAACGGTCAGGATAGGCGATAGTCGTTATATGTACTATCAGGGTAGTATAAAGAACGACTATCGCCTATCGCGCTTTGACTTATTTAATTTTAATCGCGTAAATTAAGGCAATAACTTTATGTGAATTGTGGCCATTTTTTATTAAAAAGGATACAAAAGTCGACATGAGGTTGTTCTATGAAACCAAAGGCTTTTGCTGCTAATTTCAAGTTCATATTTTTTATGTTAAATATTTTACTTAGTGGATGTTTTTTATAACATCTTAGATATGAAAGATATGCTTTTCTTGACAGGATTTTCATCGTTCCATTTGTATTTATCAGGTTTTCTAACTGAAATAAGAATAATAGGTATAAGATTATACCCACGTACAAATTACGGATGATTTTTGGAAGACTGGCACCAGTATTTAACTTTTAACTTCACGAATGAATTTACGTTTTGCACGAACTGTATATGTATACCTATATATTTATACATATATCCAGAATATACCAGAAATAGCTTTTTAGTCTGGTGTATAGCGAGACTATTGATATTCATTAAAAACATTAGTAAACTTCCAGACTGGTTCTGGAACTCTGGTATAATTGATATTGTATTGTATGGTGCCATACAATACAATATCAATTATACCAGAGATCAAACTCTAGATCTTAAAAAAAACGTAACTTCACGCCTGTAATCCCCGAGGAGGTAGCCAGAGGTATATGCATGCATTCAAGCATACATGCAAACATCCATGATTCGCCGATTACGTAGTAGTGGCCTGCTACCACTAGGCTTAGTAACTAAAAGTATTAGTAGTGAATCTTGAAAATTAAAAATAAATGGAAAGAAAAATCTGATTTGATTTTCCACAACTGAGCTTTGAATTTCCATTTCCCTTTTTTATTTAATTGATTCGGGATCGCTGATTAAGATCTATCTGTCTATATATTATTATTATACACTTCCACTAAGTCCTCAAAACATTTCTTTTAAAATTATTGAAGAAATTACCATCTCTTGGACCTTGATTGAAGGGTCATCAAAATTGTATTTGTCAAGGTAAACTTTTTCTTTCCTCAAAAAGTCTATAAACTCCTCCTCCTCAGGTCTTAATAGTAACACAGCATTACCAGTGTTGTTCATTCCTCTAGCCGTGCGGCCAACTCTATGAATATATTCCTAAAATTAAAAATTAAGAGTTAATATCTGGAGTACACATACCACTGGGAGTACGCCATTGAGTCATAAGGGGTACACGATAAAATTTAGATACTTGATGGCGGTGGTTTAGCTGTCTGGTTCAAGGGACAAGCGTGACGATGCACGGGTCTTTCCTTGTTTACGTACAAACTTGCAAAAATCGGTAAGTCATACAATCTATAAGTCATACTATTATGTCAATATAAGCAGGTATATATGCATATTATTATGTTCCTTCAAGCTTTCAGTCATCCAGGGGACACATCAAACCTGGTGGCCTGCGAAGCCACTAGTCAGTTTAAAATGCAAGTGAATAACTAATTCCCGGTCGGTCACACCACATGGTACCTTATTTGTTTGGAGATAAAGTCTAATTTGCAATGTTTTTGGCTGACCGGAAACTTCCTGATGATACTTTTCATAGATTATTTGATAAATGTATCAATTCATACCTTTACATCAGTTGGGGGATCATACTGTATTATCCAATCAACAGATGGAATATCCAATCCTCTGGCCGCAACATCTGTACAGAAAAGAGCACCTCTTTCTGCTTTTACAAAATTATAAAATGTTTCTTTCCTTCTTGCTTGACTTTGTTTACCCTATGTAAAGAAACAAAGGCAAATTTAATATAATAGTCTGAAGTTTTGAAGGATCTGATTGAAAAAAAGTATTTTCGAAACAATACCTATTTCAGACATGTCATGTATTTATTTCTACACAAATTGAAGTCATCATGAGTATCTATGAAATCAATATAATAAAAGGTAAACCAGACTCACTGACTTAATATCAACTTACTGCCGAAACTACAGTACCTTAACTTGAAATTTGGTTCAAAAAGGGTTCTTTTCATGTGAGTGACAAAGAAAGGATTTTTAGAAATTCAACCCTTAACAGGGTGAAATATGGGTGACTTTTATATGGAATTTTCTCATTCTGAACTTACAAGTAAGAAAATAGTAATATCATATTCAATTACAATAAAAAATATTTTTGTAGGTCAAACTGACAAAATTCTTCCCCTAAGAGGATTAAATTGGGCAACTTTTATATAAGTTTATGTTTAGTTAGTAGTAGTTAGTTTAAGATAATATCATTACCTAATACTTACATGTATGCTTAAAACAGGTGCCTTACAATGAACTTTGAAAAATTCATAGTGAAAATCTACAGATCTACATGATGAAAAGAAAACCATCACTTTCAGGTTTTTACATTTTTTAAGCATTTTGCATAACCATAGCATTCTTTTCTCAATTGGGCAAATAAAGTAGCTGAAATGAAACACATCATTTAAAGCAATAAATGATACAAATTATTTACAATAAATGAACCCGGCCCAATACAAACCGGACTCTGGCAGGTGCTTGTATATCATAGACTGCTTTATAGGTTTTTTTTTCACTCACTGTCCCCACTAGATATGGGTAATTTGTATCGTGGGTAGGCACTGTTGTGTAAAATTATTTGAACATCTTAAAATAAATTACTCCTTATGTTTTACGTAACTTCACGCCTTTAATCTCTGAAGGCAAAGGTAAATGCATGCATTCAATCATATATTGAAACATGTTGACATCTTCGGGCACATAACCAAACCCTAAGTAGTTTTCGTTCCCTAAGTATTGGAAAACTTCCAGAAAATGGAAAAATCCAAATAGAACCAGTGAGAAGGATTTTACATCTATAGCCAAAAAAAAAATTGCAAGAATTTGGAATTTGAATATTACCCTTGTTGAAGTACTGCAACTGTTGATTGCTTTTCATCTTTTATTGATATTAATACTGGATTTGTATTCAAGGCTATTCGTGCCAGATTTTCTACTTTGCTGTCTACTGTAGCACTAAACAGTACAGTTTGCCTGTTACCTGAAATTGGACTGAGTTGAATTAAACCATAAACCTAACTACTTATTTGTTTTCCGCGACTTACACTGCATACTATTTGATTATAATGATAATGATGAAGCCATTTATTCCAAATCTTTTAAGTACATAACAAATTACAAAATTGTGTGATTGTTGGGATTAAATTTGGACCACTCTTTGGGTGTAGGCCTCCTCCAGCTTGCTCCACCTGTCACGGTTCTGTGCATATTGCATCCATTTCTGCCCTGCCACCCCAGCTATGTCATCCGACCATCTCTTGTACGGACGACCAACCCTTCGTATTTATTTGACTATTTGATTGGCATAAAAGTTCTCTCAAGACTGAAAATAGTACCACATTAATCTTCATCATAATTGGACCAGTGGGTTGGTTGTGAAAGTGGAATACTTTAAGATTAATATACAATGGCTCTCATCTGAATGTGAGCACTGGAATATCATTGGAATGGTGTGACTGCTATTTTTCAGTAGACTGACTGCACCAGCGAGAGAATTCTCCGCCAGTGAACGTTGTCACGTCCCTACTCTTACTACATTTTTTACACATTATGTAATAACAAATATTATTTTTTTATTTATTTACTAATTATTTTAATTCAGATTTCATTATTCAACATTGCTGCAAATCAGCAATGTTGAATAATGAAATCTGAATTTACAGATAAAATAAATCAACAGTGCTCAGTTAGCAAACAGATATGATGTAGTAACTCACTTGGCAACAAATGAAAAATCCCTGCAATATGTTGCTCAAAACCAGCTTCGAGTAATTTATCAGCTTCATCCAAAACAAGGCATTTTAAGTTGTTGTAGTCAAACCCTGCAGTATTTTGTAAATGGTCTAATAATCGGCCAGGTGTGCCAACTATTATATTAATTCCTGCAACGTAGAAAATTTATAATACTCAAAACTTGTTAAGTTTTTGTAGAATCAGTATCCAAGCATGAGCTGTGGGACTGGTAATTGGTATTTCAGATTTCAAGACACGTGTTTAGGCAGGTGACCCAGATTAACAGTCCACTGGCAGGCTCCTGATGTTTGAGACTATATTTCATGTCACACTTAAAATATGGCCAATATTATTAGCCACTGTTCAATCTTCTAATCTATCAGTAATTTTATTTTATCAGTTATTAAATTCTGTAAGAATTCAAAAAACTTGAGAAGAAGACATAAGTTATAAGAATAGTAAATTGCAATTATTAACAAGCAGTTGCAATTATTAAAATGCCCTTTCTCACTGCGACTTGTACCTTATTTCATAAACGTGTTAATCCTTCAAGGACCGTACCGCCACCGCCGGCGTACACACACAAGACAGACACAATTGAATTTCAATTGTCATATTTTTCTCGTGTCTGGAGGTATTAAGTACTCTTTTACAGTAAAAATACACAAAGTTAAGTAAAGTTTTTACCTTGCTTTAATGTAAGTATTTGTTTCGATTTCTTTTCGCCGCCTACAATTAAAGTGTGGGATAAATTTATCTTATGTAGTAATTTCTTTAGAACTTCATAAGTTTGTAGTGCTAACTCTCTTGTGGGCGAAATAATTATACAACCCGTATCTGGAAATTCAATAAAAAAATATCAAGATCTTTGTAGTTATTTTACAACAATAAGCACTGATTTCACTGTCGTAATAAGACGCGTTTTACGTTCTTTAAGCGAGTTCAAATAACTTGTTAATAAAAAATTGTTCGTGATAAGGTTGACATTGGATGCCAATTTAAAGCTAAGTCGCGTTTAATTAAAGTCTCAGAGCAAACGGTGAAATCCGCACCTATAAATTATCCACAGTATTCTACACTTCAGTATACTTATTTTGGTACTATACTTTGAAATAAAATAAATAACTAGTAATTACCATGTTTCGCCATAAATTTCGAGCGCAGTAAGTTTTCAATTATGGGTATCAAAAATGCTAGTGTTTTTCCGCTCCCAGTCTTCGCTGAACCAATAATATCTTTTTGTAAAAGCATATGAGGTAAAACTTTTGCCTGTATTTTTGTAGGCTTTTCATAGCCCATTGATTTAATTGCCAACAAAAGACGTCCATCTACTTTTCCTTTTAGCATACTAAAGGTGGAATTTGACAATATATCGTCTACACTCATTTTGATTTTCTAAATAAATTTTTACTTCACAAATCTACAAAATCCACAAGTACCTATTTGTTTATAAAAAATTACACAAATTATAACCCTAAACGTCTGTTTTTTTGGCCACGGACTAACTAAATTGACACATGCAAATGTCAATTAGCAAAATAATGATACCAGCTTTCTAGTATTAGTGTTGTACGATACCGGTTTTATGAATCGTTACTTTTTACTTTAATACATCATTTTATTATTATTTGACACTAGACAAATCTTTTAAAAATTATGGTTACTACGGAGTATCACAGATTTAATTTAAATTACTTATTGCACTAAGTAAACACGACAATTATTTATTTGTTGTTGAAGAATACGCAATAACAAGTTTTTAACAGGAACTACACAAGAAATAGGTCGATGTACTGTAGCCATCAATTCCATAAAAACGAAAAACGGTGCCATTTTCAATACACGGCATTCGTCCTTCAACCTCCGAAATGCGATTTCACGGGCAAAAAACATGATAATGAACGCGTATCTGTACGCGTTCATTATGTACACACCGAAAAGTACACAAAATCTCCAGCCGAAACGCCAAAGAAAAACGAATGTGTGACTTCGTCTAGTGACTCCCCAGCGCTGGAAAAATTATATTAAACCTAGAAAAAAATGTGTATTCTAGGCCACGACATTACCGACCGATTTATTATTGAAGTAGGTGATGACTCTGACGCTTCGGCACATTCAGGTACGGAGTCATTACCTGAATCTGATTAATTTGCATGTCGTTATAGATTTATAGACACTAAAAAAATAAGTGTGTTGCTTTTATGCATTTATCATATCTATACATTAACCATACAGGTATATTATATAGGCATGCCTATAGGTACATTACGGGTGTCGCCACATACTAAAATTTTAAAGACACATTTTTGTAATAACCTAATTTTTGTATTAACTACAAAATGTTATGAGGATTCTCTTTAAGCACTGCTTTGACATGCAATAAGTCGTCTTTACCATTTCTTCTTTACTAGCGCAGTGTAAAATATTAATAAGATATAATGTAAATTAAAAGGCTAGGAGCAGTAAACGAAGTTGCACTAAATTTCCTTTTTTTATTGATTGGTTGTTGTTGATGTTGTTTTTTTTGTTTTCTGTTTTTGTTACTGTTATGAAACAATATGCAATTCCTTAGATGTCCAAATACGGAAACTTATAAATGGTCTGATGTAATGTTATTAAGATTGTTTGTAACCAAATAAGCTGTTTGTTCTCCTGAATAAAATAAAATAAAAAATATTACTGAAAAAACGATACTAGTTTGTAAATTACGTAAAGTTACGGTAGTGGTACATCACTATTAATGATTCCCAAAAACCTATCCACACAGCCAGCTTATGTCAATTTAGTCCGTGGCGAAAAAAAACAGACAGAACGAAACAGACGGCGACCGTGAAAGCATTATCAAAAACAATCCAATTTATTGAAATACCTATACTGTATTGAAATCTGTTGTCATTAATCATTAACCATCTAAAGTCGTGGTCCACCACTCCGTGGAAGAACAATTTTTGGGACTACACAACAAAGTCGTCTTTATTTAAAAAAAATAATCTATTATAATTAATATCTTCTAGACCTTCTTCCTTTCGGGCACGGCGGCCATAAGAATGAAGACGCAGGAGATATTATACAGATGTACCTATTTCCTCATTCTCCTAGTCCGATGGGGCTAAAATCTGACACGAGAACACGACCGGCGAGAGATCGGGCGCAGGGATAATAATAGGGCACAGTAAAATAACATCAATGTGAAATTTAAATTACCTACTTTAGAATCATATGTATATAATAACCGTGTCAATATCTTCGTCAAATTTTGGTTTTTGAAAAGAGCACCCCTTAAAAATGTATAAGTACCTATACGAGCACCAACGTATTATTTTCTTTTTACTATAAAATTAATTTGCTTTCTTGCTAAGCGATCTGAGGGCGTGTTTTTGCGAGTATATACATAATATATGATAAAGGTTACGAAATAAGCAATTGACTTCTACAACAAATGGATTTCTCATTAGCCACAAACCAAAATCAATATCTATACATACATAGTGTCTGTTTGTAACATAAAAATAACCGCTTTTTACTAAATGCGTATTGTATGTATACACGGTACACATACCAAAACATTTTTTTTTTCATTTTTGTCTGTCTGTTTGTTCCGGCTAATGTTGGGAACGGCTGGACAGATTTTGACGGGACTTTCACTCTCAGATCAGCATATAGAGCTCATGTAATATATGTTTTAAAATTAATTGTCTGTTGTTTTGTCTTTGTGTGTTTCTCGGCTAAGCGCCAAATAAATGCCTTTCTATTCTATTCTATTTTTGACATGACTTCGTTCGCGAAGATACTGAACAATCATAAATTCTCACGCAGAAAAAGCCGCAGGCACAACTATTATGGAAATAAGTAGGTACCTAGGTCGTCGTGTGTTTAAAATACAACGTGTAACAGGATTAGATCAATATATAAATATACTCTGTGGATTATATTTTATGTACAACCCGAAACTAGTTTGTTCAGAATCGATTTCAGGCATTTTCAATGAAGATAATATTTTGTCCCAAAATTAATTACAATTAAGGACACCCATTTGGGTCACCCATTTGGTAAACAGTTTAAACAAACAAAAATGAGACAAACGTTTATCGAAAATAAAATGACAAGTTTATTAGGACGCGTTGAGACATGTATTTTATTAAAAAAAAAAATATTTAATAAATATAACATTAGAGATTAATCAATATGGCCAATAATTATCAAAAAATAACAGACACCGGCAGTTTTTTCACTTGTATCTGACTTAAACAATTACGGCAACTTATAAAATTGAATACGGCAACAACAAAATTGAATGGAACAACCCTCTGCGTGTCAAATATAATATTTTTAGTCTGTGAACTTTACACGTTCGTATTATTTATCAATTTGCATTTTGCATTCAATTTTTGCGATATACCGGTGTAAGTGAAGACATTACAGCTAATCATGACTTTTTCTTCATGGATTCATCACCTTCAAGCTTGTTTATTAGTGACCGCCTCATTTTACATTTGCGCTCATTCAGATGTGCCGAGACCTCGCGGCGTTTCTTTATCTAAAGCGTCGTTGTATTCACCGACGAAAGATTTCACTTGTTTTGATGGCACTGGGACTATACCGTTTAGTTATATAAATGACGACTACTGCGATTGTTTCGATGGGAGCGACGAGCCAGGTACATCGGCTTGTTTGAACGGGGTATTCCACTGTACAAATGCAGGTCACCGATCGCAGAACATTCCGAGCTCGCGGGTCAATGACGGTGTGTGTGATTGTTGCGATGGCACAGACGAGTATGTGACACCTGAATTGTGCACCAACACGTGTGAGGAATTGAGTAAAGAAGCAAGAGCTAAAGCTCAAGAGTTGGCCGAACTACACAAAGCCGGCAGCGTATTACGCTTGGAACTGATTGAAAAAGGTAATAAGAAACGAAATGAAATGGCCGATCAACTTTCTCAGTTGGAAAAAGATAAAGAGGAAGCCTTGAAAATCAAAGCAGAGAAGGAAGCTCTTAAAGATGAACTAGAAGCTAAAGAAAATGATGCATTAAAAGTCTACAGAGAGGCAGAAGAACAAGAGAGGCAAAGAAAAGCTGAGCAAGAACGGGAGATTGAGAAGAAAGAAGCCATGGATCAGTTTACAAAGTTTGATTCAAATAATGATGGGATCCTTTCAATTGATGAAATTAAAGTTGTAAATGCCTTTGATAAAAATAAGGATGGTGAAGTGGATCAAGATGAACTTCAATTCTTTATGGTGGAAAATGAAATGTTAGACAAAGAAACATTTGTTTCATCCACTTGGCCCTTGTTAAAATCATTACATGTGATAGACTCTCATCAAGCTAATGATGATGAGGAACATGATGCTGAGGGTTATGAAGAAACTAGGGATGAAGACACAGAGGATGCTGGCGCTGAGGATGATAACTTGGACATAGATCAAAATCAGGATGAACATGAGGACTTTGAAACTGAACAATCTAGCAAATATGATGAAGCCACACAGAAATTGGTAGAAGAAGCATCAGAAGCCAGACGGCTTTATACTGATGCAGAGAGAACTGTACGGGAGATTGAGGCTAATATAAGGAACTTTCAGGAGAACTTAGAGAAAGATTATGGTATACACCAAGAATATGTCACCTTGGATGGACAGTGCTTAGAATATGAAGATAAAGAATATATTTACAAATTGTGCCTATTCCAAAAGGTCACTCAGAAATCAAAGAATGGTGGTGCAGAAGTCGGTCTAGGAAATTGGGGAGAATGGGCCGGTGAAGACGATAATAAATACTCAGTTATGAAGTATACCAATGGCATAGCTTGTTGGAATGGCCCTAACAGGATGACCACAGTGAATGTTGGCTGTGGATTAGAAACAAAAATGTTATCTGTAGCAGAACCATTCCGTTGTGAATATAAGATAGAATTTGTTACACCTGCTGCATGTGATGATTCCTATGAGCAGCACCAATCAACTACACATGATGAGTTGTAAGTTGATACAATGAACTTAGCAGCTCAGTGCGTCACTTAAGTTATTTTTAAATCATTTCAGTCGCAATGTATTTTCTTGGACTATTTATTGTTAAAAATGCAACAGCACTGCCGTATGGTCAATACAAAAGCAAATTTAGTAGACAATAAGAGTAAAATCATGCAATACGTATAACTAATCAATTTATGAACTTAGCTTGGGTTGCACCACAATATTTGTTAAAGTTATTGTAACATTTCACATCCTTCTCTAACTTTAACAGATTTCTTTAAGTTAGTGAAGGATATGAAATGTTACAACAAACTTTCACTAACAAATATTGTGGTGTTACCCAGAGAAGAGTTTTTATTTGTTATAAATATTACAATCAGAAGAACCATTCATTTCTCATATGTTAGAAATAATAAATCTTTGAATGTTAGTTAATTATATTTAATGTGTAATGCAATGTTTTGAAGTGAAGACTGAAAGATAAAACATTTATGTTTCACATTCCTCAAATGTAAGGCTGTATTAGTTCAAGTATATATAGTAGATGAGATGAAAATCTGTGAGGTGAACAAAACATTGTAAGTGATCAATAAATATTGTTTTTTTTTATCTGTCTTTGATTGTGTTGGTGTAACCATTTATTGTTACTAGTTAAGATATTTTTTGTTAAACACAGCAAAACTAACTAACAACATTGAACATGAAGACTATCAGTTCTATGCATGTGTGTATCATACAAGTCATATCACAAATTGTATTACATACACATAATGTACCTACAATATAATTATTTAACTTGTTATTCACATATGTGCACACCTACCAATCTCTTGAATATATTTGGCATCTTTATCTTCAAGGACTTTTCGATCGTTACTTAACATGCAGTGTATTGGTGCACAGTAAATAAATAAACTTACTAATTTATAAACATAAACTTGATTATAAAATTAAATTGCAGTAGGTATACATATCATTAGGTATAATGATGTTATACCTATGTAGAGAAGTTGATGGTACTTATTGTTTTGTTACATTATGGTATACTTATATGCCTTGTAGGTAACAATTTTAAATGATTAGTTTTCTGTAAAAGTATTTGACTAAACCAGTTATGATAATTTTAGGTGAGTGTGATAGGTAGGTAGGTACCATCAAATCAGTTGATCCAAAACCATTGTAAATAAGACTATTGCTATACAAATGAGGCACTGACGTGATCTGCCGGGCCATCCGGAAAATCCTCTTCAAAACTTCATCAATATAATATATTCATAAAAATTAACGCCTGCATTTTCTAGAATAGTTACGACGAAAATGTAGTCCATAGTACCTATGTTGAATGCAACTGTCCTTTATACTGTAGCAGACACAGGTAGGTATGTAGGTAAATCCAGGAAACTGGTTGCTTGATCACGTAGGCACCTTATGCTGGGGAAATAAAAGCATTATTTAATTGATTTGGGATAAGCGCAAAGTTCGCTGCTTGTTGCTTGTACCTACAACTTCGGTTGCCAGTTATGTTCTTTTAAGTCTTATATTGGGGTAGGAATAGGAATCTCCGTTGGAATAAATTCACTTATGTTAGTAATGTTTCACCGACAAACGTTACGCAAATCTTCATTTCAAAATCAACGTTTTATAACTATTAATTCCACAAATCTATAATTTCGCAAATGTATTATTTCGAAACTCAACGATTCGTATACTTATTATTTCGCAAACATTTGATTACGTAAATGTATAAAATAATAATTAATACTTTCAGCAAAAAGAAAAAACCCGGTGCGTTAAGCAGAGCTCGCCCGCCACACCGTCACCCTTCATCACTCGTCACCGGCACCCTTCGACCTAACCTGACTAATCTGACTATGTCGTAAAGTTTGAGAATATTTTTTTCAACTAAATTATTTATGAAGTGATGAGTTATGAAATGAATATATTTGTAATAATCTGTTTTCCAAGTGAATTATTTATGTAGTGATGTAGGTAGTTGTGGAAAGTTGAGATGTGAAACGATTTTTTTTTTCTCTCGATCTCTCCAGGATTCCATCACCACCTATTGACATGGTGACAATTAAACCACCTGTGAGGTATACACACGTCCACATGTCGTAAAATTTTTAGGCGATGCGATATTAATCACTGTCCATTAGATGGTCATTCTGCTTGATTCTGTCAACCTTTTGACATAAAAAAGCACCTAAGTCTTCGGTCTTTACTTCCTGTGCGTTATTCTACATTCATCACTTTACAGTACAGGCACGCTAATTCCGAAGATTTAATCCCACCTTTAGCGAGTAATGCCAATAGGCTGGCCAAATATCACTTTAAAAAAATGCACATTCTTTATCAATCAACAGTTAGTTTTTTTTAAGACTGGTCAATGTCCATGATACATCGCTATCAGACTTGTTTATTGACAATAAATATCGAATTTCATCTTTATACACCACGGTGAAATTATCGTGGTTGCTTTACCGCAGCAAAACCATTTTAAACATATATCTTCACGCCCTTCAGTCCCTTACGGGGTAGGTAGAGTGTGGAGCGCCAGAAATATAATTATAATGATTTTGTTTTGGTAGTATTATAATCGATGAATATTTTTTTTTTATTAGTAATACCGTATCAGGCACGTGGGTTTATAAATTTCCTCCGATCATTTGAATGATGAAGCGCGCATGGCTTCGCGGCTGTGATGGATGACCGCTAGTGGCAAATTAAAATGCGCGTTTCTGTGCTTCGGAGGGCATGTTAAGCCGTCGGTCCCGGTTGCTATCGAAAGATAGCAGTCCGAAAACCTTGTCGGGGGCCTTATGGGTGATTTGAAAACATCCGACAGCGGGTTGGCCACTAACCCTTATTATCTCCACCAACCCGCATTGGAGCAGCGTGGTGGAGTAAGCTGCAGAAACTCCTCCCAAGAAAGGGAGAGACTCGTGCACAGCAGTGGGACGTATCCGGGGTTGCCATTATTATTTTATTTGAATGATATGATTCATATTTAGTGCTTTTCACTTTATCAACAGTGCATGATGACGTACGTGCTCTAGTTGAAGTTGATGGTACTTATTGTTTTGTTACATTATGGTATACTTATATGCCTTGTAGGTAAAAATTTTAAATGATTAGTTTTCTGTAAAAGTATTTGACTAAACCAGTTATGATAATTTTAGGTGAGTGTGATAGGTAGGTAGGTACCATCAAATCAGTTGATCCAAAACCATTGTAAATAAGACTATTGCTATACAAATGAGGCACTGACGTGATCTGCCGGGCCATCCGGAAAATCCTCTTCAAAACTTCATCAATATAATATATTCATAAAAATTAACGCCTGCATTTTCTAGAATAGTTACGACGAAAATGTAGTCCATAGTACCTATGTTGAATGCAACTGTCCTTTATACTGTAGCAGACACAGGTAGGTATGTAGGTAAATCCAGGAAACTGGTTGCTTGATCACGTAGGCACCTTATGCTGGGGAAATAAAAGCATTATTTAATTGATTTGGGATAAGCGCAAAGTTCGCTGCTTGTTGCTTGTACCTACATCTTCGGTTGCCAGTTATGTTCTTTTAAGTCTTATATTGGGGTAGGAATAGGAATCTCCGTTGGAATAAATTCACTTATGTTAGTAATGTTTCACCGACAAACGTTACGCAAATCTTCATTTCAAAATCAACGTTTTATAACTATTAATTCCACAAATCTATAATTTCGCAAATGTATTATTTCGAAACTCAACGATTCGTATACTTATTATTTCGCAAACATTTGATTACGTAAATGTATAAAATAATAATTAATACTTTCAGCAAAAAGAAAAAACCCGGTGCGTTAAGCAGAGCTCGCCCGCCACACCGTCACCCTTCATCACTCGTCACCGGCACCCTTCGACCTAACCTGACTAATCTGACTATGTCGTAAAGTTTGAGAATATTTTTTTCAACTAAATTATTTATGAAGTGATGAGTTATGAAATGAATATATTTGTAATAATCTGTTTTCCAAGTGAATTATTTATGTAGTGATGTAGGTAGTTGTGGAAAGTTGAGATGTGAAACGATTTTTTTTTTCTCTCGATCTCTCCAGGATTCCATCACCACCTATTGACATGGTGACAATTAAACCACCTGTGAGGTATACACACGTCCACATGTCGTAAAATTTTTAGGCGATGCGATATTAATCACTGTCCATTAGATGGTCATTCTGCTTGATTCTGTCAACCTTTTGACATAAAAAAGCACCTAAGTCTTCGGTCTTTACTTCCTGTGCGTTATTCTACATTCATCACTTTACAGTACAGGCACGCTAATTCCGAAGATTTAATCCCACCTTTAGCGAGTAATGCCAATAGGCTGGCCAAATATCACTTTAAAAAAATGCACATTCTTTATCAATCAACAGTTAGTTTTTTTTAAGACTGGTCAATGTCCATGATACATCGCTATCAGACTTGTTTATTGACAATAAATATCGAATTTCATCTTTATACACCACGGTGAAATTATCGTGGTTGCTTTACCGCAGCAAAACCATTTTAAACATATATCTTCACGCCCTTCAGTCCCTTACGGGGTAGGTAGAGTGTGGAGCGCCAGAAATATAATTATAATGATTTTGTTTTGGTAGTATTATAATCGATGAATATTTTTTTTTATTAGTAATACCGTATCAGGCACGTGGGTTTATAAATTTCCTCCGATCATTTGAATGATGAAGCGCGCATGGCTTCGCGGCTGTGATGGATGACCGCTAGTGGCAAATTAAAATGCGCGTTTCTGTGCTTCGGAGGGCATGTTAAGCCGTCGGTCCCGGTTGCTATCGAAAGATAGCAGTCCGAAAACCTTGTCGGGGGCCTTATGGGTGATTTGAAAACATCCGACAGCGGGTTGGCCACTAACCCTTATTATCTCCACCAACCCGCATTGGAGCAGCGTGGTGGAGTAAGCTGCAGAAACTCCTCCCAAGAAAGGGAGAGACTCGTGCACAGCAGTGGGACGTATCCGGGGTTGCCATTATTATTTTATTTGAATGATATGATTCATATTTAGTGCTTTTCACTTTATCAACAGTGCATGATGACGTACGTGCTCTAGTTGAAGTAACTACATCATAGTAGTACATGCGTTACGTTAAGTGAACATCATGTCTCACGATTTCGAGAACATCATAATTTTAAAATGATTTGAAATTATTTTTTTAGTTTTAAAACTTGTTTCGATAATACTCCTGAAGGCAAATCATTCTGCCGTAGAAAAGAACCAACATTTCACCCTGTATAATCGTATCGATCGCGATTGTACCTACCATCGCCGTCGTCAATGTGTCATGTGTAACCTTGTTTATGCGATACATTGACGATTAAAGTTTTACACTATATGTAGGTATATGTTCGCTAAAACTCGAGAACGGCTGAGCCGGTTGGGCTCATTTTGGGTTTGAATTAATTTTGGAAGTCCAGGGAGTTTAAAGGGTGAAAATATATGAATAAATTGTAAGGGAAATAGAAAAAACAACAATTTCATTTTCCCATACAAATAGTCCGTACCTATCAAATTATTTAATTCTGAGGCAATAAATATTTGTTAGATAATCAATTATAAATAACATATTTTTTCTCTTCTCACACTTTATTGTTTTGAGAAATTTCGACATACACATATTACAAAAGTCCTTGTCGTTTCAAATCTTCATATGTTTTCCGATTTACAACATTTCCTTGAGAGTCTTCAAACTCTTCATCATTTTCTGCAACAAATCGTTCATTCTCCTTTTGGTTCTTAATTTTCTCCCACACTGTAAATAAATGTGTTATCATTAATGTTGACCCTGGATTAATTCAGCAGTTCATTTTTAGGTTAATTACTAAAATTTATCGTATTATCTCGGAATGCCAAATTCGCAAAATGCCAACCGCTCGCAAATAGACAACTCCTCAAAACGCGTATGCCTTGACTTGACTGCCAATTATTTATCCTTGTTATGTCAGTTTCTGCCAGACCTGTTCATCTGGCAAAAGAGCGAAATAATCTTTTTTTTAAGGGGAACGCTTTCAATAAACAAAACAAAAAAAGAAACATTTTTGTATTGTTTATTCATTATCATTTCAGCCGAAAGAGGTCCACAGCTGAACATATCCCTTCCCATAAGGGAGATATGCCATAATTGCCACGCTTAGCATGCGGGTTGGCCATCGCAATGGTGGCAATTTTATAGCGAGACTGTTGCACATCCCGCGTTCCATTTACTAGCGCTTTATTTGAATGGTTTGACCACCATCTTTCAGTTGACTTACTGAACTAGCGCAAGGATTCTCTTCCACGAGTGGGCGGTGGAATCTTCAAGTCCTGACGCCCAACTGTTTATTACGCATACATTTTTGTAATATTACTTAATACAACGAGAACGTTAGACAATTTGATGTACACAAATTAAAGCTAATGAATGATTATTTTGAACAACTTACATGCGAGAGCATCTTCAATCTGTGTGACGTTGGCGAAATGCGCCGTGTTCGGTATGCCTAGACAACGCATTCCGTGCGCATGTCTCCATTCAGCAAAATGACGCTGGAACGCCTTGGGCCCCTTGTACGTGTAGTTGCCACAAATTTCGCAGGTGTAGCTGATATTCAAGCCATGTAACTTGTACAACCAGTAGGGAATAGGCTGTAACAAAAAAAATGTTTCAGATAAACGAGATAGGTAACAGAAAAATGTTTTCATTTAATAATTAACTACAATGAATAATAATATGGGTTTAAGCAAAGAGGAAAATGTGGCAGAAGTTCGCTTTTATCAGACCAACCTGTATTTTTTTTCCCCCTGTAATTTCCGGCACAGAGGCATAACACCTTAGGCCTCAGGAGTGGTAACGCATCTGCATTTTAACTCGTGGGTGTCTATAGACTGCAGTCATCACATAACATCAATGTGATCTGCATGCTTGTTTGTCAAAAAAAACCAACATTGAAACTCACTTTCCAGCTCGCCCGTGTGGTCGTTGCAGTCGTTTGGAGACTAGTGCAAAGTTTATGCAGCCAGCTTCACTCGTATATTAACCGAAAGATGTCTAAAGCTAGAATCAAAGCCTCCCCACCGCAGTGGCGGTATTATCGCTGGACGCTGCTGCTCATCTTGCGTTATTGCACTTACTACCGCCTACCGCCTCGTTGAAATGGTTTGACCGCCATTGTTCGGTTGACTGATTGCATTAGTGGAAGAGTTCTCTTCCAGCAGAACAAAATTCTTCCAGCAAGGGACGTGACGACCTACGCAACTTCACTCAGTTTTGCGGGTTCTGTAAGTTGAAGTTGATAAAACAAACCTTTCCATCCCAGCCCAAAGGAAGATTCTTGGGGTTGTAGGGCACTTCATCGTCATCGGAATCGACGTCGGGGGCGGCGGAGGCGTCGCTCTCATCGTCGCTTTCGTCGCGACGCTCACCGGCCGCACGCGCCGCTCTACGCGTCACGTTCTCTATTGTAGACGCCCGCGCACTGCCCACCACGGACGCGAATCTGAATCAAGTTCGTGAGTTTGTTGAGAAGCCGAATGTTTATGGTTCCGTACACGGAAAGGAAAAACAAAACGCGGAAAAAAAAATTTCTCCAAAATTATTGAGATGATCCATAAAAATAGATAATGCCACCGCAAACTTTTTTGTAGATCTACCAAAGAGAATATTCCAGCATACGTTGTTTTATTATATCTCAAAAGGTTTAGGCAGCATGTTCAATGACAGTTACCAGGCGGGTTGATTTTTCTGACACCTCCAACATTTATCGTTTTATTCTAACAAATTTACACAAAAATTTTACAAATTACATAAAATATACACAAACCTTCCTCATGAAACACTCTCTATTGGTGAGCGCCGCATGAAAATCCGTGCAGTAGTTAAACATATGACACAATAGTTAGTAAGTTTCAAAGTTTGTTGAGTAAATAATTATTTTTATTTTAGTAATTTTTAAACAGTCATTTTTTTCCATCAGTAGTTGGCTTTGTCGCGAACAGACAGACGCGGCGGGTAGCTTAGTTTTATAATACGGATAGATATACCGTACACGTAAGAAAACCATGAAAATAGTTTTACGTGAAAACCACTCACCTGTAAACCTGAGCTTCAATCGCAGCTATATCTTTGTGTCTCTGTTGTGTGGAAGCCTTTGCCTTGTTCCCTTTTTTGGCAACCAGGGACTTGTCTAAAGCTGTTTGCCCTTTGGTGCTGAATAATCTGAAACAGTAATAATTATTTTACTGTACGAATTACCCTGACTTATTCTCTCATTTTAAATTTTTCTAAGGTGTAAAAACGTAACTTCACGCCTGTGATCCCCGAAGATAGGCAGAGGTAAATGTATGTGTTCAAGCATAGATTGAACTATTCCTTCTAAATTTAATATCCTTAACCGAAAGTAACGGATAAAGCCGAAAGAAATGTATATCCATAACAATAATATTGTTTGTATGGTCCTGTAATTTCCGGCACAGAGGCATAACACTTTAGGCCTCAGGAGTGGTAACGCATCTGCATTTTTACCTTGGTCTTTGTGTGGGTGTCTATAGGCTGCAGTCATCACTGAATATTAATGTGAAGTATGTTAACTGCATGCTTATTTGCCACTTGCATAACATAAAAAAAAAAAATATTTTACGTATATATATGTATTGTATTGTATATATATATGACGTATCCAGATCCAAAATGTCATATCCAAAACATCCCCACTTACTTCCCTTTAATCATCAGGATCAAACCAGAATACTCAGACCTACCTATCAACCTGACTCACTAATTAAGCTCATGGTTGCCCATTAATTCAATTTTATGATGATCACATTGATCACAGATATACCTTTGAGCTCTCTCCTCTAGAGTACCACCGCATTTCAAACCAAGAGCCATAAGTGCTGATTTCAATCTATCTAAACCAAGCGACGCCAACTCTTCCCATGACGAAAACGCCGACAAGTCTAAATGAGCGCCTACGTTTGTCAATGCACCGCCAGTTTCTTTCTGAGGAAAAAATTATAAATATCAAATATTAGTACTAAAATTAAGGCTAGATAACAATAACAACACAATATGTGAGGATGTTCATGTATATGCAATTACATAATCGAGAATAAGTATCGATTTATTTTTGGTTTTTAAGAGATTTCAAAAAGCAGGTTCTCAATTTGGCTGTATACTGTTTTTTTTTTGAGAGAAAAGTTATAAAAAATTATTTAATTCAAGATTTAAATACACATACAAAATATTTTATCACACTAGTATGATAATATATTTTGTATGTGTATTTATCTGCATATATTTTTAATCATTACAAATTGCCTATATGTTAATCCAATGTATATATATAACCTGTATTACTGTAGTTTCATCAAAATCTGTCCAGTAGTTTTTTCATGAAAGTAACAAACATATCCATACTCACAAACTTTCGCATTTATAATATTAGTAGGATAAATAGATACTTAACCAAACTAAGCTAACTTGACAATGGATCCAGATCCCTTGTCAAGATTGGCGACCATAATACCAGTATTATGGTCTCCAATTTTGTGTAGATGTCTATATGCTTAACTATCAAGGCAACTATGTAAACTGCTTGCTTGTTTGCTACCATTATTACATTTAAAAACATGTTTTAAATTGTGATACAATTTACAAAGTATGTTTAATACTTACTGGCCAACCTGGAAAACTGCCAGCCTCCCATTGCTTAAGAAAATCTTGATGAGCAAGAGCCATCTCCTGCGCCTGGTCCAGCAATGGCTTAACTCTGCATACAAAATCTTTTAGGTATGTCAGCAGAGCCCGAATATAATTTCTATATTCGCTGTTCTTGCGCTCTCTTGGAATGTCAAATAAGTGATCAAAGATACTTAGATATGTAATGTAGTCAACTTTCTGCAAATTAAAATAGATTTCATAACTTTACAACTTTCTGCAAATTAAAAAAAAAATCATAACTTTATACCCGTATTCAAATTCCAAAGTGATCCAAATAAATATTTTGCAATAACAAGCCTTACTTCAATGCCCTTTAAGTTGATGTATTTTTCATAACATTCATGTAAATCCAGATACTTTCCATAGCCCTCTTCATCTGTAAACTCAACTGGTGCTGCAAAAATATTAAAAATAACTGGTAATCTAAGGATTATAATAGTATTAAATTTATTTCTAGTAATATTTTTTATCTAAAAATGTGTGTATCTTCACGCCAGGTCCCTAACTGGGTAGGCAGAGTGTAGAGAGCCAGATATCCCGGTTCTGACAAACCTCTCGTGCCTCGTCTACCTTCATCATTCTCTTCATACATGCATGCCGATTCCTAAGACTTTTGAACCCACCATCATATATAACTCGACCTATTTGGTCATGGTCTTCCTGGGCCTCTGCAACCATCTACATTCACATACTTTTTTTTGAACATTTGAAACAACTGAAAATACCTATTAAGTAGAATTTACTACTAATTTTACTCATGATATAGGTAAGTGTAAAAGACTTCATTGATATTGAAATGCTTTCAAACTCAACTATACAACATAATTTACAATGTAATTGGTAGTTAACTATTCACAACTTATCTAAAGAAGAGAATATAATATTGACATATAAATATTATCATAAAATATACAAACCTATAATGTATTGCATATTGTATGGTCTTTATTTATTATCTTGACATTTCATTATTACTTAATGAATACTGCTAGTTATTTGTACTAATAATATGTTGTAGTGCATTCCACCCAAATGCTAATAATACAAGCATGTGAGTTGTACTTACTCGTGAAATCTTCAGATGGATTTTCTCGGATTTTAGCTAATTCTTCAAATTCCACAGACATTGGTACACAAATCTAAAAATGTACAAAAGTGTCTTATTTATGTGTATGATAAATTATTGGAATAAAAAATATACAAATTCAAAATTATTTTGACACAGTTACCTCATTGGGATGTTTTCTATGGAACTCTTTGATTTGTTTCAATCTAGCATAGAATTCTTGAAATTCATTGGGGCCCGATAATGCTGCAATTTCTTCCTTTCGTAAACCATCTTTATCCTCATACAATTCCTTCAATCTTATAGTAGACTCAACATATCTCTAAAAATAGACATTTATAATGATTCAATGGGTAAGATTGAATGTAAAAAAATATTTATACCTATTTTATACTTACATCATGTAAATTCTTTAGGCGATGTTCTGCATTAATAGTCTCACGATGCTATAAACAATAACATCACATGAATTATTAAGAAATTTAGTAATTAAACATGCAAAAAGTAGCAGTTTACAGCAGTTCAGAGGAAAAAGTAGCCTGTGTCAGTGAGCAATAAATGTAATAAATGGTGATGGTTCGGTAGTTTTTGGATTCTTATAGTTTATGAGTTTCAAAAATGCAAATGTTTTCACTTTAAAACATTTGTAACAGTAGAACAGTACTGAAATTATTGTGGTGTTTGTAAATAGTATGGTAGATTAACCTTTTCATATTAATTCTTCTAAATAATATTTGGTTACTTTGGTTAGCCACCCACCACATGAAGTTTGATAACGAAATGATCAAAAAAGGAAGTTTTTGGTAATTATTTCAAGGCTCAGTAAACTAGGTACTGATAGATCTAGCGATTGAAAATACCGATTAAGAACTGAAACATAAACTTACACCTAATTTCTTGTGTAAAATCTCCTTAACCATAGCGTCCATGGTACGTTCCCGTTCTTCATGATAACTTCTCTGCTGCTCTAAAATGGTTTCCATAATTAAATCTTTCAAGGATAGTCACTCTAGTTACTTGGAAACGTAATATTTATACACAAAATATAATTGAATGTTTTGCAATATAAGTATTTTTAATTTAAACTAATTTAGTAGAAAAAAAGACGCTCATCGTGTAAATTAAATAATAATTGACAGCATTGACACAATTGACAAGTGACAAGTAACTTTTTATTTTATTTTATGACATCGCTTGTTATGCATATTGCCAGTGTCAAGTATTTCGTATTCGTATTAAGCAACGTAAAAGTCAGAGTCGTCAGTCAATTTATCAGTCCGTCAGTCAGTCACAGTCAGTTATTCTCATTGAGCTATGTACATGGAGTAGAAATACCTACAGAATTGGCGTGCTTGCCTACAAAAATTTGGGCGATTACAATGGCCGCCTTTCAAAGGTTTGTTTTGATAAATATCGATATCATCTTCTAATACATGAGCGGTTAATATCGATATTTTATCAACACGAATTCTTATTCTTTTAAAGTATGCTCAGTTTTAGTAAAATCCACTCACTAAATTAGAGTTGAGTATAATTGTAATAATTAAGATGTAGTAATAAAATGTATCCTGTAATTTGCATGCAAATTTGGTTTACAGAATCTTTATTACTCATAAGAATTACATTCACTTACATGAGAATAATATTTGATTGAAATAGCTTAAGTGGTTTCGATATGTAACAACAAAAAAAATATTACTTATAAAGAAGGTAAGTTTAAAATACGTCGACGCAATCGACAAATTAAATGGTGAAATATAAAAGAAAGCTATATTATATACTGAAGATCTTATGTACCTACCATACTTTTTATATTCAAATGATCTCATTGATTACCAGCAGCTTGCGAAAGGTTCTCAGCCAGAACTAGAGCTCAAAATTGCAAATTGTAGTAATGTTGAATTTCAGTAGGATTTTCAATATCAGCCTTCAAATGTGAGTCTTATGCTGACCAGCTCCTTGGAATGCATCTCTGTAAATATTGTTGCTAAGTATTCCAAATTTTAATCATTATGTTTAGTTTATTTGAGTAGCACGATGACGCTTCGGTCAAGTTAAATGCCAATAAACACATTAGATTTTTGAGCATTCTCGAAAGATCTTTTATTTACGTGTTTGACGTGAGTGCAACAGGATCTTTTTTATTTTTTCATTATTATTATACCTTTAAACATTATAAAAGTAGCAGGAACGGCTCTAGGTATGTTAATGATATAAGTAATTGAATAGAAATGGAACCTGCTTCAATTTTCAGATGATACGCATGTAGAAGTTAGTGACACAGATCTGAACGGCCCTGTGATTTCCAGCACAGATGCGTAATATCTTAGGCCTTAGGAGTGGCAACACATTTAGATTGAAAGCTCTGGTTTCGTGTAGACTGATAGGCTATTATTACTAACCAATCTAAACTGATACCCGTTTGCCACTTCATGAAATGAAAAAAAAATCTGTGTTATGTTGTGCGTATACTTACACTCTAACAATCTCTGAAAAAAATCCGTGCTCTATGGGTGCAAAAAGGAGAAAACAAAAATTATTTCATTTACATCAATTTCTTCTTCAATATTTTATTAACAAACAAGAAATTCTATCGAGTATAATGCTAATACAATATAATATTACATAATTAAAATTGATATGAAAAATAATTTTATATCGATACTTTGATATATCAGGTTAGTATTCGTACATCTCTATATAAAAATGCTATTTTTAGAAAAGAATGAATAGCATGAAAAGTCGTTTAAGTCATACGAAACTTACACAGGTCTTCAAAACTCATAGTAAAACATATCACTATATATCACTGCATTTCTAAATCCCACCGAATACGACACAATCCGTGAAAATTTGTACATAATCTCACAAAGTTCAATCCAAGATTATTTTCGTTTTTCCGTGCACCACTCTGTTTTAAACAATACGAGAGCATAATCAGTCAACATAAAGCAAAACCTAGAATACCACAATAACTAGTTAAAAGAATTCGTTCTCAAGAAAACAGCAAAAATATTCTGAGCACCTGTTTGTTTGACAACAGATGTACCACAAATCGGGCGCATACAACGGCGCCGACCGTCACGCGAAGGCATAAGTATGACGTCACATCAAATCATTTCCAAAATTGATACTCTGCCTAAATCTTGTGTCTCTTTTTACATAGGGAGCTACTGGTTAGTTAGAAAGAGTCAAAACTGTTTTTGTCAAGACATGTGTCGATTTTACCCATTATTGTATATCTACTGTCTCTATAGTAGAATTTGCCTTCTCCATGTGTATTAACTCTGTGGTAATTCTAGTAAAGCGATGGCTACTTCACCAGAACATTTACAATGAAGTTTTGGAGGCAACTTGAAAGGACGTGTTTTCGCACTGCTGTTATTCTATTTCACTATACACATTGACTGATTCTGACTTTTACTGCTTTTACGCTGCTTAGTCTGCTTTCTACGAATACGAAATATCGTTGTACTTGACACTGGCAATATGCATAATAGCGATGTCATTACATACAAAAAAAAATATTGGGAATAAGTAGGCGGTTGCGTTTTGTCGCTTAAAAATTCGAAAAGCCGTTCTCGAATTTAAAGTTATAGGCGACGAAACGCAACCGTTTTTGCTAGAGTGAAAACCAGTCCTCGAAACGGTTCTTGTTCGCAACTGGTTTCATTTTCATTGTATCGGACGGACGGCGGTCGACGCAGGACGGTCGAACGAGAGAAATGATGTCGTGCTCGTCGACGTTCATCTCATCGAAACGGACGGCTGATATTCGACTGTATCCTAGTAATTATAAAGTTTATTTTAATAATATCAAAGACCAGAACGAACGGAACGAGCGACGACGTCGCGTTGTTCTTATTGCATTCTAGACTCTATTTGACCCTAGATCACTAACCTTATTTTTCGACGTTTAATACTAACCTTCGTCGTTTCGACTACGCTGTTATAATGGAGGGGTTTTGGGGGTTTAATTAAAACATTATATTTTTATTCATGTTTTTATTTTAAGTAAAATGTATTAACCTACATATTTAACGATTATAATTGTAAAGGATAGAATCAATAGGCGTCTTGTTTCCATGATAAAAATAAGTAAAGTTAGTGAAGCTTGTAATGACCAGCAGAGGCCGCCACGGATAGGATGCAGAGGCAAATTAAACTCGATATAACTTGTTAGGTTCTCATAGTAGACGTGTAATATTTGAACACGATGATAAGAAAGTTATCAAGCGATTGCCATATGAAAGATTAGATTTGGGAGTGTAGGTATTTTCGAGTTTGGTCGAGAGGGTCGTCCACGGAGAGGTGGCCGACAGAGCACCTGATCCGCCGGCGGGGGCGGGGGTGAAGTGCGGGGAAGTGACGCGGAGGAAGCGTAAATACGCGGCGCACTTTTTTAGAGCTCATTCAGTGGCGGAGCTCGGCGTAGTAATGACTGATTATGCATATTCACGACCAACCCCACGCATGGCATAGACATATGGGTAGTTATCGGCCGGCAAAGGCAACAACCAGTGTTCTTTACACAAAGATTTATTGCACTTAGGGCACCTACTTTTAGTGGATGACTAAGTGGATGTATAATGAGTGTGAGTGCTTTGGTAAGGACATATGGCACATATCTTTCTTTTATTTTGCTGTGGGAGGACATCAGCTGCATTACTTTGCTCTTCATTCACAGTAGAAACTTCATCATCACCCTCCGCTTCATACCGGGATCAGCCTCGATTTGTTCTTCAGGCTCACTCTCTGATGAATTTTCCTCCTTGCTTTCGCCTTCTAATAATAACAAACTAATTGTATCTAAAAAAAATAAAATAATGGACACCGTTATCGATAAAGAAAGAAAAGAGAACGTTATTTTAACTTAATTAAATAGTACAAAAAGTGACGTTACTACTAACCTTCGTCGATGCGACGAACTATGGTTGCTGGAACGGCGCATACGGGCCCCCTACGCACAAAACTCTACAGTCAGTCGCAAGAGCTACGGGTCGACTGAGATTAGCTGAAATTAGAAAACCACACGGTCGCGCGCGTAAATGTTATCGCGCTTTTAATGGTGACGCGTCGTCGAATCGACGAAGGTTAGAAATCTAGGGTTAAATAGACTTTGTGTACAAATTCACGTCAAACAATCCGAGGATTGGTTGCGAAACGAAGACTGCTTTAGGACAAAACGTAAAACGGTTCTATCGTCGCGTATCATAAAACGGTCTTTAAAAACGGTTCGTCTATGCAACGACCACTGCTAGGAATAAGGAAACATGACATGTCAGGTGAGTCAGGTGTAGGCGTGGGAGAAACGTCTTACCCTCGGACTAAGATCTTGGTCCGAGGTCTCACCTTTGTGAATGGATCATTTGCATCTGAAACACTAAACTGTTCCGAATCATTTTATGCATCATTTGGAACATTCGGAACATTTGGAACATTGCGTCAAAGACATGAAATACAGATCAACTGCTTAGTTCCGGGTGGTTTACCCGATGGTATGAAAGTATCATTTTCATACGTTACACGCATTTGATTTAAAAAAATAGTTATCAGCCATCTTGGATCTGAAAAAGGATGCCATTTTTGTAATCAGCACCCCGAGAAACCTCGAAATTGACACTTCTGTCACATTTTGAAAAAAAAAGTCGGTCCTCCGTCTTGGATCTGAGAACGGATGCCATTTTCGTTATCAGCACCCCAAGAAACCTCGAAATTGATACCCATATCACATATAAAAAAAAGTCTATCTGCCATCTTGGATCTGAAAACGGATGCCATTTTCGTAAACAGCACCCCAAGAAATCTTGAAATTTATACCCATATCACATTTTGAAAAAAAAAGTCTGTCCGCCATCTTGGATCTGTAAACGGATGCCGTTTTCGTTATCAGTACCCCAAGAAACCTCGAAATTGATACCCATATTATATTTTAAAAGAAAAAAATCTGAAGTAAATTAATGCAAAACAAAAAGGCCCCTAAATTATTCCGCATACAAACGCCAAAGTCGTTAAATTACGTCCAAATTAGGTACTATATAGGCGCAACGGAATAAGTAATAAAATATCATCTCATTTGGTATCTCATTCTCACTTGCTTATTTTGTCACTCAAGCGACATGAACGCGCTATACAGAGAGTATTAATGTTCAAGTTCCAAATGATGCAAATGATGCATTTGAAACAGCATTGGTGTTCCAATGTTTCCGAACATCGAAATGTTTCGTAACAGTGATTCGAAACAGTAAATAGTTACACACGTCTAGTCAGGTGACATGTCAGTTTGACAGTGCATCGATTGGTCAGTGTTTGGTCAGTGTCTGCCCTCAGTGAATTTATTGTTTTTATGTAGTTTATTGAGATTATTAATTAAAGTGGTGCCTTTGTTTAAATTGGCAAATGGAATTGAAGATGCCAGAGAAGTCGAGTAGTAAAATATTTACCGGAGCAAAAGTTTTAGGTTATGTCAGTACACATGTGCCATTGGTAACAAGATTTATAAAAAGGCGTGGAGAGACACTTTTATGTACAAGCGTGGGGAAATGGTTCCATACTTACGGATGTGACAAGTTTAGATTGCTCAGTATAAGCGGCGAGCATCCAGGTCCAATAACATGTATGGCTGGAGACAGCTACCATGTTTATACCGGTAGTGAAAACGCCGTATACGCTTGGAGACGAGGCTGTGAACTGAAGCACGTTTATAAAGGTCATAATGCTCCCATACACCTGTTGTTGCCGTTTGCTGCTCACTTAATATCTATAGACGAAGACAATATTCTCAAAATATTTGACATCAAGGATGAATCTCAGTTCTTGGAACTAAATTTCGACGAGGATAACTTTAAAATCACAACGATCAGTCACCCGCCTACATATCTGAATAAGATACTGCTCGGGAGTCAACAGGGTCAATTACAGCTATGGAATGTTAGAACATCTAAACTGATATTCACTTTCAAAGGTTGGGGTTCTGGGGTGACAGTAATAGAACCGGCGCCTGCTGTGGATGTTGTGGCTGTAGCACTAGCCAATGGGAAAATCATTCTGCATAACATCCGCTATGATCAAACTGTTGTGGACTTCATGCATGATTGGGGAATGGTATCTAGTCTATCATTCAGGATGGATGGTGCACCTATTATGGTAACTGGCAGTACTCAAGGTAACATAGTGCTGTGGGACTTGGAAGAGAGACAGGTGAAGTCACAATTACCCATGGCACACTCGTCCAGTATTGTTGGTCTACAATGTTTGATGTCTGAACCATTGATGGTAACCAATTCTCAGGATAATTCCCTAAAAATGTGGATCTTTGATATGCCTGATGGTGGTGCAAGGTTACTGAAAAAGAGGTAACTATTGTATTGTAAACAGTAACACAGGAATGCTATTGTTGTTGGCTAGTATTTAAATACCTAATGAAAAAGCATAAAGTTTAAGGCAATGGTAAATATAATGGTGTTTAATGGAGCTTTCACTTATTTCAATTGCTTATTTGCTTTGCTAGTAATTTAATAGATATTGTCTTATAAAAGAACAGTTTCATTGCATCATTTGATTAGGTATTATTATTTGACTCCTATGCTACATTTTTGTTAAAAATATGTTAAGTAAAAAGTTTTGGTTTCTTTATATTTCTTGATAGACTATAATCCTTTTCAGGGAGGGCCATGCAAAGCCACCTAATCGGGTGCAGTATTGCGAGTCTACTGGAGAGAACATATTGGCAGCAGGTTCTGACAGTAGTCTTCACATCATGAATACAGTCACAGAAACCTTCAACAAGAGTATGGGCAAAGCATCTTATAACAGAAAAGCATCTAAAAGGAAAAGTATGCATGTAATTACTACCTACTAAGAGTTACTATATTTTCTACCTACTTTTTTCAGTTATATTTTCTCTCTACTCATAGCTGAGGGTAGGGTTGCCATCTGCTCAAATAATAATGCCTGAGTTTATGTTGAATTAGGCTGGACTTTTTGGACAAAAAGTTGTTCAATGTTGCATTTAGTGTCAGTTACAGTTTTATTAAATGTACATTGTTTTTATGTCCAAAATAGGTACATATTTTTACACTGTTGTTTTTTTATAGAAGTGGAATTATTTATGTTCTTGATTCCACATGGATAAAGTCACAAGATAAAGTTATGCTATAATTTATATGAAACTGAACTTGTCCCCCATAACATATTAACAACATACCTAATTATATGTTACTTTTATATCAACTTTCTGCCTTATTCATCATATGAGCAATATTTTATTTTACATGTTAAATTTCTACTTTTCAGAGAGACATCAAACAGATCATCTTATGTTACCTGCAATAACAAAAATCAGTTCCTGTATGCAAAGAGATAAACAATGGGATAGTATTGCTTCTCTCCATGAAGGCATGTATCTGGCTACAACATGGTCATACAACAAAATATGTATGGGAAAGCATAAGCTAAAACCACCTGAAATGGAGAAAGGAGTGGAAGCTACATGCCTCACTGTTACTCATTGTGGAAATTTTGTCGTAATTGGTAAATATTTGTTTTGATCACTCAGATTTTTCAACTGACTATGTTTTGAGCTGAACAATGGCAGTCAACTCATTTGAATAGGGTAATGTAGGTAGTAAATATAATAATTGTGGGTGGGCAGCAGTGTCTAGTGATGAAACTACTGCCACTCTGATTGCTAATAAGCTTGCAACAAGGTCAGTTGTGGCATATTCTTCCACATTGACTATGGGTAAGGCTTTTGTCTAGCTGTGAGTGTATGTCAGCCGAAGTGTTTTTTTTAGTTTTGTTAAATTTTGTCATCTAGAGCTTGTTAATGCAAAGCTACAATCAATATAAAGTATTGAAATTGCTTATGTTTACATTGTACTGTATTTTTAAACAAAATAATTTCCAAAATATTCCAGGTTTTAGTAATGGTCAGGTACATAAATTTAATATGCAGTCTGGATTATACAGAGGACATTATGGAAAAGAGACAAAATCGGTTCATAAGGGAGCAGTGCGAGGTGTGGAGACAGATTTGTGCAATCAAAGAGTGATCACAGTGGGAGCTGACGATAAATTAAAATTCTGGCATTTCAAAAGTGGTGTGTTAAAATTTATTTTTATTGATTTCCTATTGTACTTTTATTAATAAAATATATGTAATTTATCTCTAAGCATAGGCTGCGCTAATTTGTACAGTTAAATTGTAACCCCCTTATTCATAAACGTACATAAGATACGTTTTAGCTATAGAATGCTTTGTCTTTGTCAGTTGCATTGTCAAATGTGCAGGATAGAAAAAGAAAAAGGAGAGATTAGCATCACAAAATGTTCAAGGTCTATCTGTTAATAAATTTAAAAAAGTAATTAAAGAATGTTTATACAAATGTAATTACTATAAAATTTGTGAATATCTCAATGATAGCACATCTTGGGATTATAGCGATCGCTGCCAGGCTATTTCATAAAATTGTACTTATGTTAATATGGATATTGATATTGTGTATGCTCTGGCCACAAACAGATTCTTTTCATCTATAATACTATGTATGCACTGGTAATCATAACAGTCATGCTCACTTTAATGTCTTTGCCTTCGGCGGCGTCGTGTGACGGGTTGCTCACTTCCCTTCAAAATGGTCGAGGAGAGCAATGGCTGCCACATGCGTCATACTCGTGAATGGGTGCTGATTGTGGGGACTGGTCTGTTGTGATTTGCGGGTGTTATATCCTATCACAATATTAAGCTGTTGATGGGTATTTGCGTATGTGTTTATATGCAAATATTTATATGCCATGGACGTTCACATTATCTTTATTCTATGTAATAATATTTGTATTAAATCTAAGGTTTTGACAAAAGAGCAACACGCTGAGTTAGTTGGGTCTCCCAACTCCGCTAGTTCTTCTCAGTAGTGCCTACACTTGGAACTCTGCTAAGTGAATGACTATGATTATGACGAACAGATTTTTCATTTTCTTCTACAAAGGAATTGAAAAATTTGATTTTTTGATTTTTATTATAATAACTCATTCTCTCTAGGTAGCTTATAACCCGACAATGCAAAAGTGTCCTTGTAGACCAATTTGAGATAAATGATTTGAATTTTGAATTTTGAATGTTGAATTTTAGGATTTTGAACTTTAGCTAAAATACGTTTTTGAATAAGGGGGTGAAAGTTTATTATTTATTATAGGTACTTGTAGTTTTAAGTCTAAATTGCATTGATGCACTGTAGCAATATAAAATATTCCCATAAAATAATAAAGTTCAGCCGCACCGCGCCGCTTCATAAGTTCTGGTTGTCTTAGGTAAATTTATTAGTCGAAATATATGTATGTACATAAATGTAATCTTCAAGCCAAGTCTCATATGGGGTAGGCAGAGAGTGTGGAGCGCTAGATATACCAGTTCTTACACACTGAAGAAGCAAAGGAATTCTTCAACATCTTAATATAAATATTGGAAATGGCGCACCACACCGCGTCGCGGGAATTCTACTTGTATTACTTGGTTCAGTTTAATATTTAAAATACATAAAAATTTATGATTTCCGTTTGCCTATTTTTAAATTAATTGTGTGTTTCAGCAACAGCTCCATACCATGTTCTTAGATTGGAGGAATCTGTGAGTGCCACTAAATGTCACAGGGACAGCGGACTTCTAGCTCTCGCAAATGAAGACTTTTCAATAACATTAGTGGATATTGATACAATGAAAATTGTTAGAAAGTTTGATGGACATATTGGAAAAATTAATGATATTGACTTTGACTGTCAAAGTAGGTGAGTTACATAAGAATTATAGGTATGTTATAAAATTGAAGAGATCAGGTTTACGTTTTTTCAGGAAGGTCTGAAGTATTAATATTATATTTGAAATAATTCCAATGATTTTTTTTATACTTATACGCCATAAATAAATTATAATATAATAGTTACTTAATACTTAATTGTTTTGCAGATGGCTAGTCAGTAGTTCAATGGACTGTACTATCTGTGTTTGGGATATACCAAGTGCTCAATTAGTCGATATATTTACTGTAAGTATTCTTATTTTCAATTTATACTCCTATTATAATATATATTGTCCCTTTGTATAGTGTAGGTACTTTATAATATATGTATAAGTACTTAATATTACTAATAAGTACTTATGAGTACTTAATATTATTAATAAGTACTTATGTCTTTAATTTTCGTAAATATTTTATTCAAGGTTGAACAGCCATGTACCTCATTAAGTATGTCACCAACTGGAGATTATTTGGCCACTACACATGTTGGGGAGTTAGGTGTATTCCTTTGGGCCAATAAACTTTTGTATGAGAGAGTTTTCTTGAAACCAATAGAGAGGAACACTGTTGATGTGCCAACACTGAGTAAGTAAAAAAAATCAATCAAACAATAATTTCAAGAACTGATAAAAACATTTGTGTTATCATAATTTTATGTTCCACAGAATTACCTAATGCTGCTCCAGAGAAACCAGATATAGAAGATATAGGCATAATTGATCTTGGTGAAGAACCTGAGTATAAATCACCTGAACAAATCAGTAAAGAACTGATCACTTTATCAGATCAACCCACATCCAGATGGCTAAATCTACTAAATTTCGATATAGTGAAACGTCGAAATAAACCTAAAACACCCCTAACCGTGCCAAAATCGGCTCCATTTTTCCTCCCAACAATACCCAGTCTTGCTTTAGAATTTGATTTGGATAAGGAGAAGAATGGTTATGATAAGAAATTATTAATACCCGATTCGCTATCGACATTGACAGTTTTCGCGAAGAAACTTGAGGCGTGTGATTGCGATGCAGATTATTTGGAATGTGTTGAAAAGTTGAAAACCTTTTCGCCGTCTACAATTGAAGCCGAAGTGACGAGTATGGCGCCGGATGGTGGTGGTTCTATAGATGTTATGAATAAGTTTCTTTTAATGTTACATGTCATGTTAAAAAGTAATAAGGACTTCGAATTGGCTCAGTCCTATTTAAGTTTGTTTCTGAAGACGCATACGAAAAGTATAGCGTATGAAAAAGAGCTGACAAGATCATTGGCAACTGTTGAGGAGGCTGTGACTCAGGCATGGTCAAAACTACAAGGCCATCTTTTGTACAATATATGTGTTGTTAAAGCATTAAAAGATATGTGAAACATTTTTTCTCCATAGATTTTTTTTAAAGTCCGCTATATCTACATCATAATATTTACCAAAAAGTACCCATGTATTTATTCATAAAATACTTATCATTAAAAAATAAGATTAATCTTATTTATACCAGGCATAGGTTACCTCAAGCTTTGAGCTTTGGTTGCACCAATATATTCGGTTGGGCAAAAAGTTTCTTCGCATTTTTTAAGATCATTCAAAACATTTTTTAATATAGTTTATTTAAATGTAACTAAAGTATGTATGTACCATTTTGTTCGATAACCTTTGGCCATCTTGTAGGTAGGGACATGATCCCATTGCTATAAAAATTTTGGGACTTCTCATCAAAGTACCGCGACAAGTGGATTTGGCAGTCCTCTAGTCTAGATGTGTGAGGTCTAGCGTTATCATGATGAAACACCACACCCTTCTGTTGATCAATTCCGGCCGCTTTCTCTCAACTTCTTGCTTTAATCTCATCAGTTGTTCGCTGTAGAGTTCAGAATCGATAGTCCGGCCTGGTGATAATAGCTCATAATGAATAATGCCCTTCCAATCCCACCACACACACAACATCACCTATTGCGAGTTAACCCGGGTTTCGCCACAGTCTGTGAAGCCTGACCGGCCTTTGACCACGACCTTTTTCGCACGTTCTTGTCGTACGTGATCCACTTTTCATCACCAGTTATCAGCTTCTTCAAAAATGATTCGGTTTCATTATTGCCACCCCCAGCTGCGCCACTGCTTCCGGCCACACCTAGTTTTAAACTCAAACTCAAAACCCAGTGCGGGCCGGCCCCTCCCAGCTGCGCCACTACTTCCGGCCATACCTTTAGCTGGATAAAACCGAGTGTAGCCGTAGTTAGGATATAAGCCGCAACATAATAAAATAGATACCTACACTTGCGAGCTTTAAACTGGAATCACATGAATCGGGGTAACAATATAAATAAAAACAATAATAACACATGATTGAACAACCCCCGTTTGTGGGTTTCCAGTTTACCCCACAGTTCTTCACGACATATTTATAGACACAATAAATAATCTGTATGTATTGTAGGCGGAAATTACGGGGCCATACACGTACTTCGTGTACCTGTACCTACGTAGCACGAAATCACTGAGGCCATCAACGCTTTAAAATTTGACCAAACACTGCGAATAACTCTTTGTATATACATTCGATTCTGTATTACATACCTACGTCAGACATACGTATTTGCATGATATTATGTGTAGGTACACAGTGAGGTTAGAGGTTGAGGTGGCCTATCCTCTTGTAAGCCTCCCGAGCACCATTTCTCATTTCAATAAAGTGAAAGGACTCTAAAGGCTTGGGCAAACCAAACGCAGGGCAGTAGCAGCGCTGTTTGAGTGCGGGCCCGCCCAAGTTGTAATACAAGAAACTCTTTGAACTGTATCACACTAAATTTGAACGCGGGCCCGCGCTCAAACTGCACCGCGCCGCGCCGCGCTGCAACTGCCGCACGACAAACCAGGCGGCGCGGGAGCGGGGCAGGCGCAGCGCAGGGCAGTTTGAGCGCGGGCCGACGCTGTTGTATTACTATGGCGGTCATTTTGTCACGACACACTGAAGGCAGTGCAGCGCAGCGCATCGAGAGCGGTTGGCGACTGTTGTATTTTTTTACAACGGCGTGATGAATATCAGTGAAAAGATAATCGAATTAGTGCGTAAAAATAAATGTTTGTATGATTTCCGATTTCAAGCTGTCTTTCGCAATCTTCAAAAGAACTTTTGGGCATTTTTTCACATATTTTCAAAATATGTGAAAAAAAAATTTTCATGACTTTCCAGCTCTCTGCAGAGACGATGAAATTCCCCATATTATTTTTTCTTGTTTTGATATCATAAACCCAAATTCTTTTTTTTTGCCAAAGACCCAAAAACACTATGAATTTTTCATGTCGTCTGACATCTTGCAGCCTTCTGCCTGCCGCACACGTCAAACTGCTGCTGCGTTCAGTGTGCCGACTCCCGCGCTGCTACTGACCTGCCCTGCAACTGCCCTGCGTTTGGTTTGCCGAAGCCTTAAGAGCGGCCTGACGAAATTCGAAATCATTGAAAGTTCACATCTGTTTACCACCTCATAAAAGTCTTTCTAATGTAATTAGGTTTCATTATAAAATTCTCGATGAATTTATGACCAAGCATTTAAAATTAAATCAAAATCCATGTCCACCTGTTTGTTGATTTGTTTTATGAAGCTGCGCTGAATTTTTGAAACTTTGAATAAAGAATTAAAAGAAACCCTGTTAATGAGGTTTTCATTGATTTGACAAATGAATGAGAGACCTTTTCAAAGACAGCCTTGGTTTTATGTTGGGTATAAGTACGGGTTTTGAAGTGCTGTTCTGTATTCAGATGATGAATTGGCAATGTCGGTTAGTTACGGAACTTAAATCTAGGAATTCACGGTTGTGGAGTATGACAAAATTATTAGATAACTATAAAATTAAATTTATAAACAGGTGTAGGTATACGTTACTGAACAAAGCCCGTATTTATCCGAAGTTTTACTAGTAAGTGTAAGGATTTAATCCTTATGAGTTGGCATTTATGTAAGGATTTATAACAAAGGGGACTATTATTTCGGATTTCTACTACTTATTAGAATTTCACACTTTAGGGTCTTACTAGTAAACTTAACTTCACGCCTGTTATCGCCGAAGGGGTAGGCAGAGGTAAATGCGTATTCAAGCATAGCATTCAAGGTACATGCACACACCCACGAGTCGCCGGTACGTTATGGTCCATATAACAAGTGGCGAGCCTGTTGACATCTCCGGCCTGTTGACATTACCAAACGCCGAGGTATTGGGAAACTATCTGAAAATGAAATAAAAAAAAAATAATAGAACCAGCGATAAAGGATACCAGGATTTTACACCGTTATATGTCTGATGGCTCCCGCGACCCGGGCATCGAACCCAGTGTTACTACTCTAGCCTAGTGGTAGCAGGCCACTACTAATGACGGCTGGTTAGTGTTGGTTTTGGATATAAAGCAATGATTGCCAGATCTACTGTTTATGTATCTTAAGAGAGTAATTTATTAATCATACAAACATCATACTAATCAGTCAAATCCTTATCTATTATTTACTAAATGATTTAAGAAGTAGATAGAGTCCGTAAATTGGCACTCTTCGTCGGACTATTAATGAATGAAAAAAACATCACACAACTAAATTTTCCATAGGTATTATAGTAGATTTGACAAAATGGCGAAATAAAAATATACCCACCTTAAAAGTAATGTGTAAAAATACGAAATGAACGATGATTATAGAACTGTTCGGACGTACCTACATACCTACCTATAGCTTTAAGAGTTGGTAAATCTTAGGTTTTACCTGCTGGAAAATCTGAGGGTTAAAAATATCGGGGTTTTTCAATTGGTAGTACTTCTTGTAGTACCTCTCAACCATCTTGTATGTAATAAGTATGTGGTAAGTTTATTAGATATACCTAAGTTCAACATTCTGTTAAAATATGATTTTAACAGAAGTAATTCTGCCTCTTAAAGTAAAGGTTATCCTAGTTTAAGAGTCAGAGATATTATTATGTAGATACAGATTTTCACAACTATTATAAATAAACGATTTTATTTTCTTTTTAATTTTATGGATTTTATGATTGTTCAGTATGTACCCAGACGAAGTCGTGGGCGCAGCTAGTATAAAAGTTACTCTTTATTACATAAGCTATCTGCCAGTGAAAGTCCGGTCAAACTTGGTAAAGCCGTTCCCGAGATCAGCGGGGACAAACAGACAGACAGACAAATATTGTAAAAAATGTTTTGGTATATGTACCGTGTATACATAATATGCATTTAGTAAAAAGCGGTTATTTTTATATTATAAACCATAACAGACACTCCAATTTTATTTATTTGTATAGATGTGTAATTTTTCGTTAAAAAAGTTGTTATTATTTATTATAAGAAGCGCGGAATGACCAAGAGCTCTATAGCTTTTTCAATCGGTAATGAACTGTACAATCAAACAATAATATGAGGAAACAGCTACGCAAGGGACATAACATTTGAAGGCGTATGAGTTCAGTCAAGCGTGGTGACTTATTAGATTTAAACCTTGTCGGCTGTAGCTAGGAATATGACCAGTATATTGGACAAGATTTATTGCATTAACTTCATTGCCGTATGTATGGTATCGAAATAAGTAAATAATTTCAATAAAAGTAAGTTTTTCTTAGGGTTAGAAGGCTGCCCAATAGGAAAAAAATATTAGATCACTCTTGCTTCTATTTGTCTGACTGTCCGTTTGTTACTGGGTCGATTGAGTTGAAATTTGATATAATACTTATACGTATAGGTGGACACTTCATCTACCTTCGTTCATGCGCTGACTTCGAAGTCTTGACTAGGCATGCTACAAGATCTGCGTAACGTTCCGTGCCATGCCGTGCCACGCCGTCAGTGGGCGCTGGCCCTTAATTTTCTTGTTTTTCCCCATTCATCTCTTTTTTGGTTGTTTTGTTAAAATAATACTGAGATTTTCAGCATGTACATATGTACATGCAGAAAATTTCACCCACTAAAACTGTAGGCACACACATTGTTCTGTGCGATGTATTACATAGTTAACAATATACATAATACTGTTTAGGCATTAACCATAGGGATATAGGTATACGGTAACGTCTACGAGTATGATGAATGCCTATCAAAAGTAGACTCAGTAGGTAATCATAAAATGTATAGAAGGCAGTTATAGGTAGGTATATCTTGTTCTACCTGTCAAAATGTCAAAAATAATTTAAATCTATATCAACTATATCTATGAAAATCAATTGCTGTTCGTTACGTCTCTCTCGAGAATGGTTGGACCGAATTTAATTTTGTTTTTGAATTATTTTTGGAAGTCCAAGAAAGGTTTTTAAACCTTGAGGTGACGAGATATTAAGAAATTATAAGGAAGATAGTAAGAACAACAATTTCATTTTCCGATACAAATAGTCCGTACCTATCAAACCTTTGACACACTTTGACAAATTATTTAAATCTGAATAAATATACCTATCTCTTTCTCTATTCCTACTACTATCTGTAGGTATATATAAAAAAATCTCATCTCACTTTCTACTGGTGGTAGAGCTCCAGTGACGGAGCTCGCGGGCGTAGGCACCACCGCATTACCTAATATACTTGCCGCTAAATGGTAGTGTTTAGCACTGTCGTGTTCCGGTCAGGTGGTAATGTACGGCCCTGTAATTTCCGGCACAGAGGCGTAATACCTTAGGCCTCAGGAGTGGTAACGCATCTGCATTTTGACCTTGGTCTTTGTGTGGGTGTCTATAGGCTGCAGTTATCACTTAACATCAATGTAATCTGCATGCTTGCTTGCCACTTCGGTTACATAAAAAAAAAAAAAAAAAAATCACAATATTAGTTACTATACTCCTCCGAAATGCCTGGACCGATTCTCACTAAAACTTGTGTGCCTATTGGGTAGGTCTAAGAATCGGCCAACATCTATTATTCATACCCCTAAGTAATAAGATTATTCGCACAAATATTTTTTTGAGTATTTGGCCTTTGTTTTGTAATAATTTCTAAGGCGATATGAAGTTCGTCGAAGCAGCTAGTATAAATACGAGTAAGTATAAGAATAGCATCTCTTTATGACAATGATAATATACCTGACAATATCTTGGGTAACGAAGCCCTATTCAGTAGAAAGAATAAACAAGGTCACACTCAACAATATAATAATATAATAGGTTATTTTTTCATATTGTATCTACCTATCTTATGTAGAAAGATACAAAATGAAAAATAAAGTATTTTCGCTTAAAGTGCTTCTATATGAAAGTTGATTCAAAAATGTTAACACGAAAACATTATTAAGTTCCTGCCACAGAGATATTAAAATTCTATGTTAGGTTTTATGAAAAATGCGTTATACCTATAGATCCGACTTACTATTTAGGTACCTAGTGTCAAACCGATAATTCGGTAGTAATACACAAGTTTCATAGTAAATCATAAAAACTACTGTATTGACACGAAATTATACTGACATTTACGAAAGAAAATCTTTTTGAATTGATGTTAGAGGTTTTAATTGACGGAAGAGTTAGAATAAGGTTTACCTGACGTGTCCGGTAAATATAGGTCGTTTCGAAGAGAAGTTTAATTGACTACCTTGGCAAAATTACTTAAATTAATATTGTGATACCCAAACTACTTCAATAATATGTATTATTTGGACAATATTTCAGTGGTATGTATATATCTTCACGCCCTAGAGGGTAGGCGGAGAGTGTAGAGCGCCAGATATCCCGGTCCTAGCATACCTCTCGTGCTTCATCTAATCATTCTCTTCATACATGCACGCCGATTCCTAAGACTATTTCAATGGTACCAACTCTATTTATTATTTTCGTTACCCATTCAACCTACCATTCAAACTGGTTACCTACCTTAAATTAAAACTACCTTTGAATCAGCACTTTCATAATATAACAAAGTATTCCTCTGACGAAAATATTATTACTGTAGATATATTTAATTTATTCGTTTCAGTTTGTATTATTATTAATTTAATTACCTCAGTAGGTATTATAACCAATATAATATTTATTTTGTTAGTTATTTTGAATAGGTACGTCCTTTGAAACGTTTATTGAATATTTTTCGAAGGGAATTAAGCCTCAGCCGATCGCTTCACTGGAGCTGGCATTCATTAATCGCTTCATTTTCGCAATAAGTATTCATTTCTTCCTCTCTGGCGGACTGCGGAGACGCCGCGCGTTTGCAATGAAAATCTGATTGTGCTTCCTTTGCATTATGAAAATCTATCTATCTATCAATTTCCTTCGGATCTTAAGCGAATCTTTTATTGAGATATCGGGTAGTGTAAATAATGGCAATGTTTATATACCATCTCAAGTTTAATTAATTTAACCATTAGATTCGTCCACTCATGTAATATTGCTAGGTGATTTCGGGAATACAATGTATCCTTTAGTGTCCATGTAGGTACCTACTAGTAGTTATCCACTTATCATTTTTTGAAATTGTATGCTTTGTTTGTCTCTTTTATGACATATACAATCTATATAAATATATATATATATATATATATATATAGATTGTATATGTCATGTTATCCACTTACCATTTTTTGAAATTGTATGCTTTGTTTGTCTCTTTCATGACATATACAATATATATATATATATATATATATATATATATATATATATATATATATATATAAATCAATGGCTGTTCGTTAGTCTCGCTAAAACTCGAGAACGGCTGGATCGATTTGGCTAATTTTGTCCAGGGAAGGTTTAAAAGATAAGCAAATATGAAGAAATTGAAGGGAAATAGTAAAAACCACAACTTCGTTTTCCCATACAAATAGTCCGTATCTATCAAACCTTTGACACATTATTTCATTCTGAGGCAATACGAAGTTTGCTGGGTCAGCTAGTTTTATTATAATAATGTAACTTATAGAAAGTCAAGTCACAGTATTTGTATCTATACTGAGGTCAAGTTGCATCAGCGTCATGCTATTATAAACTGGCAAGGTATCTAGAACTTATTTGCGCATGACCAATATGTATGATATTATGATCATGTAACTGTTTGGTGTCCTGATCTTATTGTTATGAATATATTGTTATGTACTTACTAGGTAACAAACAGTAAAAAAAGAACTGTTTACTTTGTGTGTTAAAATTATATTAAAAAAAAAAATGAATTTTTAGATTGCCTGTCTATTATATAAACGAATAAATATGGTACACTCACCTTTCATCATTAGAACCAATCATTAATCCCGATTTAATAGGTATCTAAATTATTATCTAACATCGGTTGCCATGGATTAAAATCCCCTTCGAAAATCAAGTAAGGAAATTGATCAGCCACATACATTAAATTTATATGAAAACCAACGCAGTCTGATTTGAATTAAATCGAACAAGGGAACAAGGATTGTCGTGCCATTTTCTATTACCGATGCTTTATTCCAAGCCATTTAACTTTTTCAGTGGAAAGTGGATGGAGACTTCATATTCCGACGAAATGAGAGCGAAGCGACCACTTCGCGGTTGGTTATGTCCACTGGGATTTACGTTTTATTATAAACCAATGATTATATAGCCTAGTAAAAATATAATGAAATTAAAGTGTGGTATTGTATATTTTTATATCGTGTTTAAAGGGATCGGTACTTTAACAGACGAAACGAGGTTTTCGAAAACGAAACCCTCGTAGGATTGCTCGTGCATCTGTATATTTATCTGTCGGTCTGTCACAGCCAATTTGCGTACTGGGCCGATTGAGCTGAAATTTTGGTTCACATATTATAATGTAAATAAGTGTCCCAACCCAAGCATGTAGGTGTAATGTAATAAATGAATTAAAAGCTAATAAGCTTTTAACTAGGAAAAAGTTTTGCAAACTATATTGTGCGATTTGACAAATTATACATAGAGCTTATTAGGTTTAAACATATTAAGAAAAATGCAACCTCTAGGAAACTGGACCACTCGCTTTACCAACCTAAGCCTGAGCTATCAAAGCTACATCCGATCGTCAGATTTTGTTTTCATTTTGTTTTTATATAACCGTCCCCGGACCGGTGAACAACATCCATTGATAACTAATCGATAGTTATACAACTGATCGCTATACCATAGAACTAAAGTGTTATTTGCAGTAATATGATTTTGAGCACTAAGGTTCGGTTGAACCAATATATTTGTTAAAGTTATGATTTTTGTCAAATTTAACATTAGCAGTTACATTTCAGTGTGTGACTGCGAACGTAGGTCTATAGTGTAGGGCTACGACGTAGCAGCGTAGTACCTGGCTACGATATCGTTCGTAATTGCTACGCCTGTAGCACAACTTAATAACATAATTGCGTAAATAACAATTATGAATACCTATAAAATAATGTACGTATGACACATACTAACTTGTTCGTAACTTCACTCTTGTAATCCCCGAAGGGGTAGGCAGAGGTAAATGCATGCATTCAAGCATACATGCAAACACCCACGATTCGCCGGTTACGTTTTGGCCCATGTAACAGGTGGCGAGCCTGTTGACATCTCCGGGCACATTACCAAACTTCGAGGTACTGGGAAATTTCCAGAAAAATGGAAATATCCCAATAGAACTAGAGATAAAGGACTTTACACCATTATCTCTGATAACCCCCTACCCGGGAATCGAACCCAGGACCTCAGCGTAGTAGTAGCGGCCTGCTACCACTAGGCTACCGAGGCAGTTAACTAACTTGTTCCATGTGCATAATATCATCTATTTATTAAATACTAGCGGCCCGCCCCGACTTCGTACGGGTGCAATGTTACGTATATTACTACCATCATAATAAAATATTGTAAAATAATTTTCATGATCGATTCAGTATTTCCGAAGATTAGCCCCTACAAACAAACAATCATACTTACAAACTTAACCTCTTTATAATATTAGTACAGATTTGACAGGCATTTAGATAATCATCATCATTTGGTATATACAAAGGGTATATCATATCTTGTAGAATTCAATTTTTGGTTGAATTGTCTAATATAATATTTAATAAATTACAATCTATATATATAAAAGAAAGTCGTGTTAGTTACACTATTTATAACTCAAGAACGGCTGAACCGATTTAGCTGAAAATTGGCAGGGAGGTAGTTTAGAGCCAGGAGAAGGACATAGGACTTTTTATCCCGTTCGACAGCATTCCCGTGTGACTTGATATGAAACGTCAGTCACTATAAAACGTGGTATAACAACAAAAAAGAATCAGACTTGGAATAACAAAACGCAAATGACAGCTATGTAATTGACGTATAATGACAGCTATGTAATGAAGTATGGATGACAATTAGATATTTGTAAGAAATCTATAAACCTACATAAAATAAAGCTGTATAAGTGAAAATTCTGTACATTAAGAATATTGAAAAAATAAATACCAGGGGATGTCACTAGATCGATACCGAACCCAAATATGTGATTCGAAAAATTTTTGTCTGTCTGTCTGTCTGTCTGTCTGTTTGTTCAAGCATCACATAAAAACTACCGGTCCGATTACAATGAAACTTGGTATGATTATACTTTAACCTTTGGCGCACAACACTGGGTACTTTTATCCCGGAAAAATGTCTCTTTGTCTGTGTGTTTGTGCATGCTAATTTCAGAAACAGCGTATTCGATCTGCGGTTCACTAATATACTGTGGCAAGTTTTACTTAATATTTAGTGTTTGTTTCATGTGAATCGGTTCAAAAATAAAAAAGTTGTCAATTTAAAGAATCGTATCGAATATTTTTAAGCTATTCTGTATCTTAGTTCTATCTTTTAGGGGGTTTAGTACCTAAAAGGTAAAAACGGACCCCACGGATTACTAATCTACCGCTGCCTGTCTGTCTGTCCGTCTGCCCGTCAGTGTGACACCAGGTTGTATCTCATAAATAGTGATAGCTAGAAAGCTAACATTTTCACAAATTATGTATTTTTGTTACGGCTATAAAGACAAAATTAGTTACTAAAAATAAGAAAATGAAAATGTTAAGGGGTGCATACAATAAACGTGTTTTTTTTTTGTATATATTTGCTCGATATTAATATTTACAGCAACATATACGGTACATAGCAAATAGACGTTTAAAATTTTTACAGAATTTTAAACGTCTATTTTTTTATTTGATGACGTTAGTGGTGTTGGTGGCATTGGTGGTGTTGGTATCTCTGGTGGCGGTGTTGATGGCGTTGGTGGAGATGGTGGTGGTTTTTAGTCGCGATGGAGGCATTAGTGGCGTTGGTGTTGTTGGTAGTTTTGGAGGCATTGGTTGTGGTGGTTTTGGTGGCGTAGGTGTTTGGTGATGTTGGTGTTGGTGGTGGCGTTGATGGCGTTAGTGGCGTTTGTAATGGTGGAAGTGGTAGCGGTGACAGTGGTGGTGGTGGTAACGATGGTGGTGATGGTGGTAGTAGTGTTCAAGTAGTGTTGGTGGCATTAGTGGTTAAAAATGCACAACGTTAATATTCAATTTTTCACATCCGCCATTATGAACCTAAGCACAGACATTAGGTACATGCCATATTTTCTGCCACAGATCTACGGTAGACTCGATCGAAACCTATTTACAATTAAAGATCGTAAAAAATTAAATATTCTGAGTCGACAACATGTATACGCAAAATTCGTATTCTTTGATAATTCGTGAAATAAAATCAATAATTTTATAAATTCAATTGTCAATGCCCGCCACTATGACGTACACATGCCATTTTTAATAAATGTCATTGATGTATTACCGAAACTGGACAAGCCAGGAAAATTTCAAAAATCAATTGCTGTTTGTTACTTTCGCTAAAACTGTAGTGTATTTTTTATTTTTACTTTAAAGCGATACAAAGTTCGCCGGGCCAGCTAGTTTTAAATAAGACCAACTTCTCTTTTATTTTAATGATACTGATTTAATTAGCCAAGTAAAATAGAACGAATAAATCCTAAAATAAAAACTTTTAGAATAAAATATGGTTTATAATTTTCTGCTTACTCACTTTAATTATGCAGAAAAACAGTGTTTCTCGACTTTTGTTTACATTACATTTTTAGTTCGTAAACAACCATGCTCCGTTAGGTACTCAATTAGTTGAATATATAACAATATTTAGCACAGATTTAGACCAGATTATTTATAATTATTTCAGGTTGTTGTATGAAATAATACGTAGGTTTTCAATTGCTTACGTATGTTATTAAGTTTATGAGACGACAACATGTTATACCTATTGCATTTGGGGTTTAATTTAAATTAATGTCGATTCCTGGATTCTTGTGAATAACCACAAAGAAAGTTAATCGGCATAAAAGGGGCTGCGGGTTAATTACTTCGGAAATTAGAAGTGTGTGGCAGAATTGGTAATTCTAGCGGTCGACACAGAATACATTGTAGCAGATTAGCATATTGTAGGAACATTTGTTCTCAAGATAATAATAGTGGAATGTTATAATTTTGAATAGGTTTTCTATAGGCGTTCACGCAGTGTTCACAAAGTGTCATGGCGTCGTAAGTATCTACTTGGATAATATTACAGTGAAAATATGAAAATGACTGTGTTCGATGTAAGGTTTTTTTTTTATGTAATAAAAGTGGCAAACAAGCGTGCAGTTCACATTGATGTTAAGTGATAACTGCAGCCTATAGACACCCACACAATGACCAGAGGTCAAAATGCAAATGTGCTGCCACTCCTGAGGCATTAGGTGTTATGCCTCTGTGCCGGAAATTACAGAGCCGTACATTACCACCTGACCGAAACATGATAGTGCTGAACACTACCATTTAATGGCAAGTATATTAGGTAATGCGGTGGTGCCTACGCCCGCGAGCTCCATCACTGGAGCTCTACCACCAGTAAAACGGTACGCTCTCGTTTGCCAATGTGTAGCTTGAATGAGTTTGTAGCAGTTGCTAATGCCATTTAAAATGTAATTTTCTTACATTGCCATCATTGAAACATTTTTATACTTATATTTACAACTAGCTGTGCCCCCGACTTCGTCCGCGTAGAATTTAACAAAATGATTATTCAGTATCTACGTGGACGAAGTCGTGGTCACAGCTAGTTTAATATAATTCATAAATAAAAGTATCCTAAGTTACTCCTTATTACATGAGCTATCTGCCATTGAAAATTTGCACTTCAAAATAACTACAATCAAAAAATAATCTTCAGACATCCGTAATATTTTTAAAAGACCTATACAACGATATCCCACACTATATGGAAATCGAAAATCAAAAAAATTATCCGCGTGTTACATTTAGGCGAGGTTACCCTAAATTTTTTTTCATGTTTTTATTCTACCACTTTGTTGGCATGATTAAGGTGTATACTTGTGCTGAATTTCAAGTCTCTAGTACCAATAGTGTTTGCGCTAAACAGCGGACGGATAGATAGACAGACAGACAGACAGACATTGCGAAACTATAAGGGTTCTTTGTTTTCTACGGAATCCTAAAAGCGGTTATTGTTATATTGCAAACAGACACTCCAATTTTATTTATTTGTATAGATGTATAGATATAGAAGATGTACAGATGTAAAGATATATAGATTGTATTGTATTCGGTACAAAATATTCACTTCATATTGTCATACGAGGAGCAAGACCTTTTAACCCAATTATGCAACAACTGTAGAAGTTTTTTATTTGTTCTGCATAAATTAATAATATTAACGAAACTTCTGAGATTTTCGCGGATGTTAAACAACGCGTCAGAAATGTAGCAAAAGTTCAATGATTATGACTCTTAATGCCAGCTAACAACACCCCGATGCAATAATGTACATAATTTCTTGAATTTGCCTACTTTAATTTGTAAATAATATCGTGATGATATTAAATTTTCTCGGAATGTTTAATAGGCCTATTTACAAAACAATTCCTACGATAGATTTGGACACCAGCATGTACATAACTGTAGACTTAATAAAAATTAGAATAGGAAAAAAAAATATTTTATAAATAGGTAAGTATGTGGTGCGTCAAGTCCAGCCAGCAGTAGGTAAGTGATTGCATCAACAGCGACTAAAAAACAACAATGTAGCTTATGTGGAGATGTATGCTAGTAAGCCTGATAATTATGGTAGCGCGATGATTGTCGATATTATGATTCTAAAATATCCAAATAACCTTGTGATGTCTGAAAAACAAAAACAAATCAAACTTTTCTGTACAAATTCACAGAATACAGACAAGTTTATTGTTTTATGTCATGAAGTGACAAGCGAGCATACAGTTAACATTGATGGGAAGTGAATACCGTAGCCTAGAAACGTTTATATCAAAACCGGAGATTTCAATGTAGAAACTCCTGAGGTCTAAGCTCTAATTTCTCTGTGGCAAAAATTGCAGAGCCGTGCAAACGTACTGTGCCTTTTTAATTCAACATTAGAATTCTACCACCAATTTAAGTTTGAGTGATCTTATTATTTAAACATAGAACGTAGAATAAGGTAAAACCAAACATTCATAGAATTTCATTGTTATTAAATTCCTCCACATAATTACACAAATGCTGTTGATGGCCTGTCGTAATCGCGTCTTCAATCATTTTAATATTATTGAATGATAAATTGGTTGGGCTCCAAATGGAGAATGAAAGTAATGGGATATTAAGTTCATAATTTTTCTATTTAAATTGGTACTACTAAACTGATGAGAAGGGTTTTCTAAAGCTAGCTATTTTTCTGTAACTTGTTGAGTGAATCAGAAAAGTAGACAATACTATATCTGTTAAATATCCGCAGACCTTAATCAAAATCATACAATTTATTATATGTGATAACTTTTGTTGCGAAAATAATGTTTGTACAACACAAAATAAGTATAATTTATAGATAAGCTAAGTACAATTAATAATTTAGTCCACCATTCTTGCCAAGTTATAATACAATTATGTTTATGTAATACGAAACGTCGGGTTCGATTTTAAATAATCATGTATGAATACTTAAATAGGTTTATATAGTTCATAGATATAATTTTCTTCACCACGCTATTTAAATAAAAGCCTATTTGAGGTATCCAAGGACTATGTACATACGGTCATGGTTTTAGTAAATTTAAATAATTAAGTAAATATGTACCTAAACTTATTTTCTTTTAATTTATAACATTCGTTGAGAGTAGTATGAGCCTTTCACATCTTATTAATATCGACATATTAACATTCTAAAAACATTTTCTAAGACTACTTTTTCCTTGTTTTCTATTTAGGTACAAATCAAGTAAATATTTAGCTTATTAAAATCTTACATTAAACTAATGAAAGTGGAGTCTCCAAACATAGGCATAATAGTATGCTTAAATAAAGGCTCCAATATCAATGTAATGGTTTGTTATTATATCATAAAGTTATTAGGTACTAGCTGTGCTTGCGACTTTGTTCGCGTGTAATAGTGACTTTGGGACTTTTGGAAGCGCTTTTGGGTATAAATTTTGGCAAATTCTGGGTCTTACACACTTTTGAGTAGCTAAAAAAAAATTGTTTACAGTAATGTTTCTCTGTACACGATATTAGATGTATAGCCATCGGAAAAAAGCACACAGGCTGCTAGAATTGCAAGTGATTATTTTGTCGTTATAGCGGTAACTGAAATACATAATTTGTGTAAATTTTAGCTTTCTAGCCATCACTGTTTATGATATACAGCCTGGTGACAGACGGACGGACAGACGGACAGACAGACGGACAGACAGACAGACAGCGGAGCATTAGTAATAGGATTCGTTTTTACCTTTTAGGTACGGAACCCTAAAAAGATAGAAGACGACGAAAGATAGAGATATAGTTATAGAATAGTTTAAAAATATTGGATATGATTCTTTAAATTGACGTTACTTTTTTATTTTTAAACCGATTGACATGAAACAAGCACTAAATAATAAGTGAAACTTACCACAATATATTAGTGGAAAATGCAAATCGGATAAACCGTTTCTGAAATTAGTGTGCACAAACACACAGACAAACAGACATTTTTTCGGGATAAAAGTACCCAGTGTTGTGCGCCAAAGGTTGAAATATAATTATACCAAGTTTCATCGTAATCGGACCAGTAGATTTTGTGTGATGCTTGAACAAACAGACAGACAGACAAAAAATTTTCTAATCACGTATTCGTGTTTGGTATCGATCTAGTAACATCCCCTGGTATTTATTTTTTTAATATTTTTAATGTACATAATTTACACTTCTACAGTTTTATTATAAGTATAGATTATCCAAATATACATCACAATGCATATACATATATATATATATATATAGCATGTTATATGTATATTTATTCGAGTTTCTAGAAAATACGTACACTCTGATGCATGAATAAATATTTTTTCACTAGCTAGACTGTTCTCAGCTAGACTCTCTGGTAGAAAATATACTGTTAATTCTACGTACCTAATTAATCTTGAGCAATAAACAAAATTTGTGCCTGTACAGAACACTTTAGATTTGTTATGCAATTTTGTCCGCGGATATGAACAGCATTAATCACTTATCTTCAATGTGTGCTGCATGCTCGTTAGCCTAATAATAATTAATTTCAATCTCTCATTTTGCATACATAATTACACGTTTCCTAAATAAACGCACCTTTACACAGCTTCCGTTTTGAACGAAAAATAGTTTAACAGAACGGTACATAAACAAAAATGTACATGTTCAGTAGAATTGTTTCATGAAAAGTGTATGGGGTAAAGCTGGTTGTTGACCATAGGTTAATTGAAAGCAAACACATGTGAGTTTACTTTATCCATCGTACAGCTCTCTCGCGGTCGCTCCGTGCACATCTGCCTACTCGTACGTGATAACAAAATACGAGCAGATGTTTATTTTATACTCTAAAAAACGTACGCTGACCGTTTTTAATGATAAAAATAATTTTAATATAGGCCTTTGTTCTTGTGAGCCCCCGTTCAATTGTTGCTTATCTAATTGTTCGTATCGTTTTTTTTATAATATAATTTGAGAATGAGATCCGTAACTAATGTACAGATCCGAGTTAAGAAAACATATCATGACATAGGATATGTATTTCTGCGTTTGCTTTAAAGCAAACAATTCGATTTTCAATTGTCGTGTTGCGTTACTAAAACAACAACATTCAAATACACGTATTAAATACTATGAAATCAATGCAACTAAATACCGAGTAGGTGAAAGGGAGCTCGTGGCAGCGTGATAGCGTGAATCGACCCGCCCCGATAGCATTGTCAAACGGGAGTTATAGTGATTATAAATGGAAATTCGAATCTCAATTAGAATCAAAGCGATTTAACAGTAGTGTATTCTCTGTAGCATTAATTCTAATCTTAGCGAAACAATTTAATGATACTAAGCTGTATTTATGAGCTTTAAAATTTCTGAAAAATCTTGTATTAGATTGTAAAATGTATTTTAAACTATATACTTGATGTTGTTCTTGATATTATTGCCCATCGACGACACAAGGTAGCGCATGTTATTGCCGTAGGTCTTTGTATTGTCGAAAAAATATGACAAATCCATAAAACTTTATTACAGGTACCTTTAGTACCTGTAATAAAATGCAGTCTGGTTACTTTATATATTATAAGAGTTCAGTAGTATTTATCGGATTTTTATGTAGTGGAAATTGCAAATAAACTTATGGTTTACATTGATGGTATGTGAATACTGCAGCCTCGAAACATCTACATAAAATCTAGATTTCCCATTATGACTCCTGTGGCCTAAACATGTCTCTCTATGTTAGAAATAACAGGGCTATTTGTTACTTTACTTATTGGAAACTTTGGACTGTTATTCAATCTTTGTGAAATTATTTAATTTAATCAATCTTGTGGAGAATGCATTTAAATCTATCAAGGGATGGAATAAATTAATAGAATATGGATTTGTAACGTTTTATCTGTTTGTTTACGACATAAAACTGGACTGATTTCGATAACATGTTGAACATTTAGCAACAGAATTAATCAGTCACATCACTAACGCCACCAACGCCACCACCACCACCACCACCGACGCCACAAACGCCACAAACGCCACTAACGCCACCAACGCCACCAACGCCACCATAAATGGGACCACCGCTAGGCGGCTGGGGATAGGGTGCAAGGCCAACGACATACCCATACACCTCTTTCCCAGCCGCCTTCTCACCACGTCCCCATCTGACGGCGGGACTACCGTTAGGCGGCTGGGGATAGGGTTCAGGGTCAACGAAATACCCGCACACCTCCACCCCAGCCGTCTCCTCTCCACAGCAGCGAGTGGCGGGCAGAGCCACGCCAAACGCCGCCCCCTCTCTGGGTTCATCTTGGCTTCGCCGGTGTGGGGACATCCACCGGTGTACTGAGCCTATGTCAATCGCATTCGACTCTGTTTATCAATTTTTTGGAAAAATATTTAATGTACAGACACTCGATTTTTACTGCCTTATTATATGTTTAATATAGATATTTCAAAACAAATATTTTTATGTGTCACATGAATAAACTTATTCATATTTTATTAAAAGTGCAAATAGGTAAGTGCAGTTATTAGTTAGCCTATTTGCATAGAAAACAAAGTTTCTATTTCAACGGGTTGTAACATTTTATGTTTAGGTGCAAACGAAAAGTGCAGTGAATATTTTAAGAGTTTCATTATATGCTTACCCAGTGACAGTCATAAATAATAGCTTTTTCTTTAGTAAAGGCACAACACAAGAGCTCTCATTATTCGATTTATTAATTTCGTCATTTAGTAACAATGTACATACGAATCTTAAGCAGGCTCGGTATTAATCAAAGACTGAGGAGGCAGACTATCAATTGCAAATAGAAATTTATTTTGTTCAGGTCTTTGGCTGGATTTCACCAACGTTTCAATCGAGTTTAAAATCGAACATGAGCTTAAAATCGTTTTTGCTGTTTACCAATAGTTTGAGCGAGTATCTGATTTTGTATTTGAATAAGTCAATGTCAATTTTAACTAACTTTGAAAATTTAACTGTCAGGTACGTTGAGTGGGTTTAGATTACTTCGGTGAAATTTAGATATCCCAGGTTACCTAATACATCCACCGTAAGGTTGCTTCCTGATACTGTGCTCCATATTCTCTGGCATGAACATAGTTAGCCTAACATTTCTAGCTTAGGAAATTGCATCAAAAAGGTTTTAGCCATATATCTATGGGGTAACAATCATATTCCACTGCATACCCGTTTGCTACTTTTCCATCCAAATCAACAAAAAAAAAAAAGAAGTGTCTAAGATGTATGTATAAAAATATAAAACTCGTTGAATTATGATTCAAGATACACCTAATTAAGTTCCGCATAATAATAATATTTTACACTGATAACGAACCGGTTTATGAAGACTGTTGATTGATCTGATAATAACTGTTTAAATGAATTCTAGCCGAGTACGCGAGTGCCGGCGAATTTATGCAAATTATATTGAGATTATCTCATGACTATTGAATTGTTTTTATTTCCGATTTTGGCTGTTTGAATATCTGCGTATATATGCAGTTTACTGTGCAGCTGTGAGGCATATTCAAGGAATCTAATGTGTAAATGTCGAATGTAAATCGGATTGGTTAGCTTTGATAATTATGTATATTAGTTATTATTATATTATGTAGGTATAACTAACATTTAACGATAAAATTCATGCTACTGCGATCGCCAATCCGCTCGCCAAACGTGGCGATTATGGCATATCCCCCTACGGAGAAGCTTTTGGCCAGGAGTGGAAGTGTTTTGGATGAAATTATGATGAATGTGATGACAACCTGATCGGAACGCGATAGCGCTGAAACCTACCTACTATTTAGCGGCAAGTAGATTAGGTAAAGCACCACCACTCTAGCTAATCTACTGTTAAATGGTGGTGCTTATATTATATACCTAGGTATGTGCCTATTTGCCAATGAGCATCGTTACTTGAGCTCTACCACCAGTAAAACGTACTTATAAATAGACTGTTGTAGGTATTCATTATAATACACTATAGTGTTTTGTGTCTAACATTATACATATATACAACTAGCGGCCCGCCCCGGCTTTCCGCGGTGCAATGTTGCCTATCCTCTCCTATTGGTCTTAGCGTGATGATTATACATAGATATAGCCTAAAGTCTTCCTCGATATCTTTTATAGTTTAGGCAGCGTACGCAAAATAAGTAACTTTTCTGGTTGATTTATACACCTTGTGTCTGAAAAACCCAAATATCTTACGGAACCCTATTTTTTCCAAAATAAAATATAGCCTATGTTACCCGTGGATAATGTAGCTTTCGAATAGTGAAAGAATTTTTAAAATCGGTCCAGTAGTTATTGAGCCTATTCATTACAAAAAAATATTACCTCTTCATAATATAAGTTTAGATAGCCATAGCTTGTTTGACATATTTTTTAAGTAAATCGTTGGTTTGGTGGTTGATCGTATTGTTTTATTAACCATAGTATAACACTCGGTGATTAAGCCGTGGACTCAAATTAAGTACTTCCTAAGTTGTAACAACTTACGAATTCCTCGAGGTAGCGAAATATTGTAAACTTATTATAAAAATAGGTATCAGTATCCATAATTGTCAAGTCTATTTATTAATAAAAACAAAAAGTAAACAAGTTTCATATGATTTTTGTGTTTGTCTAATTTTTGTCGTAAAAGCACTTAATAATGACGAGTTTTCCAAATAGCTAGAATTAATCACACTCACACACGTCCCTCGTGAATTGAAAAGAAAAAGGTTTCATCAGTGGTATGCTAATTATTACAGAAAGCAGTAAAACCTGCCTACAACCCTTTTAACGCTGGTCCATTTGTGTACCTACATACGAGTACCTACGTTTTATTTACATTTACATTTTTGCTACAAAGCAAAAGTAATTTATTAAAATAACTAGATGTAGCGTCCGGTTCTTCTTTTGCTTCTACTTACCTGGTAAATTTAATTCATGATCATTTCACATTACTTTAACTTCACATTCATACTAACCATCAAAAGAATTTGAAATCAAAAAGATCAAAGTATCCATAAAAAGTAAAACAAATATAATTATCAAGCTTTCTCCACAGTATATCTATACTGTACTTTCTCCTAGAACTTCTATTTATATTTTAAATACATAAAGTGCTTTCTTGGAAAACAGTTCTGAGTAATTACAGCTAAATTACAAAGATAAGCATAGGACGGAGTACTGAGACGTCACTCAATATTAAGTAACGCTAAAATATCAGGCCATTAGTCCTTTAACATGTGCGTATAACAGTTTTTTGATACACAAACAATAATGTGTCTATTATTTCACAAGGAAAAATTCAATTTTATCGAGACAGAAAAGATGAATGGATTTGAGATAAAATGTTCTTTAATCAATTTAATAGGGCCCTCAATCCAAGTCTCTTCGTCACTCTGCGTTTTTTTTAATGTTCACACTAATAGCCTCTAACTGGTGCTAAAGGTTTTGGATTAAAACCTAGTATAGGTGGGTACTATTGAAATCCTGTATTCTTCAAGGATGGTGCTTAAGTCTTCAACGACTATGAATGTAAGGCAGAAGAAGTTGCACAATTGCCGGTCAATCAAAATTTCAAAGAGAACAAAGTTGCATCGTACCTATACTGATTCAAGTACAATCATAAGTGCCAGTTTTAAAGCTTTAGGGCTCACGTCGCTGGCCGCATTATTCGGTATACATGCCAATAATTATTACACCTTTGGATCACACTTATAAATATCATAATCTACGTAATATTTATCATACGATTTACCATAGTTGAATATGATGCGTATGAGCGGAATATGAAATTATAAAAGCGATATCATTTTTCAGGCTTTTCCAATCATACTCAAGTCAAAACGCTTATGCGTTAAAAGCCTATATTTCTGCCTTTCATTTTTACCCAATGCAATAGATAGTGGAGTTGGCATCCTCTGGCATCGCAATACCGCATCCATTTGTGTGATTAACTTCAATGCATGTTCTCGCTGTAATATGTGGTAATTGCGTTTGATTATCGGCATCTCATTCCATCTGGGAGGCTATCGTGATATTCAGAATGGTCTGTGATTGAGTTGTGGTATTCTGGTGTGGTGCCTTGTAAATAGGGATGTTTCCTAGGTACGAAATCATTATGAAATCATATCAATGAAAATGAAATAAAATCGTACAAAATTAATAAAAATTGGAGTATTATAGTACGAGAAAAACGATTTCTTATAAAACGACTTTTACTTTAAAGCGATACGAAGTTCGCCGGGCTAGCTAGTTGACTATATGTGTCAAAGACAAATAATATTTGTTTACTCAATAGTTTTGGAAAACCAATAAAAAAAATGTCGACATCTCATTTATACCTGTTGAAATTGTTTAACTAGCTATTGGTTTCAATTATACCTACAGTTGATTCAATACATTCTACGTCGTCAAGCTATCGCAGTAAATATTTGTCATTAGTATTGGCTCGTAAGCCTGGGTTGCACCAAGACTTTTGTTAAAGTTAAAGTTATTGTAACATTCCACATCCTTTTCTAACTTAAAGTGTAATACATAATTCTTCATTATGGTGTCTGCTTGTATTTATTGTGCTTTAATGCAATACATATATCACAATGTCTCATTTTAAGTGTCAAATAAATTGAAGTCTGTCTCTACAAAAGTTTGACTTAAGAAGGTAATGTTGTACAAACTTTTCAACAAAATTTTCTCTCCGTTGTAAATAACTATCCTTTGGAATTATAACATGAATTAAAGAAGTTTCAGTTCAATTTGTGTAAACAGCAACGAGCGAAATACAAGTCAACAAAAAATTAAGCCGCACTGTGAGCTGAGCCGTAGTCTTTGTTCTTCTAATCCCGACTTTCCTTTCAGATAGCGTTCAGTCAGCTCTTAAATTAAGAATTTATTTCAGAACTTCATACTTTCCTGTTCCCCTTTGTGTTGCATCACAATGAAAATTATTATCAATTGGAAAACTTTCGGTTCACACAACTTCTGCGAAGCCTTGCTTTTTAAATTTCACTTCTAGATCTCTGAGCTTTCTCTAAGGAGACGTTATGCGACGCGCCATACCAACTTGGTGTTGAGCAAGTAATGAGCTGTTTGTTCTTAAATTAACTTCGAAACAAGATACTTATTTAAGATACTTAAGTATTTCTTTAATATCTATTTAATAATCATGAAATATGAAGTAAAACATATGTGACAAAACATGATATGATGAACTTGTGAAGGGGTACAATACGATGGCTCTTACACGTCACATTTTCATGTCAAATAACAGTACCTACATACTATTGCTGTATTTTGGCTAAAAGACTCATCTCTGAGGTGATATATGAGGCTCTGTAAAGTAAAGGACATTTGGTTTGGGAACCTCACACATAAACTATGTTGTCAAACGCAAGTGGAGTAGGAGAACGTAAATTCATGTAGATAAAGGGTGTTAGCTCACAAGCTTACAACCATCCGGCACCAGACCAGCATCGCCTCGTTTTACGGCGTCCACTCGTTGTCGACGGGTGGTCCTCGGGTGAACAACGCGATGTTACTTGCGGACAGCGCGCGGTCCACTTGGGAACAGCGCGTTGACAATGCAAAGTCAACGCAAGACAAGCTAGCGGTCACTGAGTGGTCCACTCACCGTCCGCGCGTTGACTTGCGGTTGGCTTGCGGTCGAGGCGATCCGGTGTCGATACGGAGCGGAGTTGATGTACCTAATGAGCGCAGACTGCTCGAGGCGGTCTTTTGCCGGATGGTTCTAGTGAGCTATGACCCAAATAAGATATTTATTCACCGCAACCGTTTATCAATAATATCTACCTAAGCGATACTTACATATTCTGTGTATACAAAAATGAAATGACGTTTAGGCAGGACCGATTCAGGTAATTTTATAATTTTAACGTTGAATAAATATGAAAAAAATGAAAAATAAAAATACAACAACTTAATTTTCCATACAATGAGTTCGTATCTATCGAACTCTTGACACATTACATAAGTATTAAATTATATGGCGGTGCGAAGATTTCCGGGTCTGTGGAAACTGTAATATAGAAACTAGGTTAATAAAACTGTAATGACTGCTCATGAGCAGAGACTGACTGATGAAATAGAAGTTACATTTATACTAGTCTTGTACACTTAATTAATCAAGTTCTAATGAATTAGCGCTAAGGAGCGTTGGGGCTACCGAACGACGTCCAGTTCATACTGGTTCCCTTTTTGTTAATGAGTTAATGATAATTAATTACGTTTATTCATTTTCCGCCAGATATCCACTGCTGGACAAAGCCTTCTCCAAAGATGTCCACAACAGTGTTGTGCGGCATTCAAGGAGAATATGTCCTTTATGGTTAAGTCATTACATGGTGCAGTAAGTTTGAATCGCTATTCATTGAACATGAAATATAAATCACACAGGAAGTAAATGAAACAAATATTTTCCCATATATGATGTATTGAAATAAAAACAGGGCTAAACCCTGTTTTTATTTCAATACTTTCAAGCTTCGTTTATATAATGGTGTTCAAATTGTCCACTGAAACTCATTATTCGCACGTGAAACCAGTCTACACCTATGACTGTTTTCGGTTGGGTTGCACCACAATAATTTATGTAATGTTTTTGTGTCAAATTTAGCAGTAACAGTAGGATTGACTTTAGCAGTGACTGCGAAAAGCGTTGCACCAGCGTAATTTTAGCATAGTTAAATTTATCAGAGTTGCTGAATTAACAACGTCTGGTGGATAATTGATATGTATTAACAATAACTTTAACCAGTGTATCGTGGACGGTTACAGTTAACGGTCACGTTGTTTAAGAATTCAACTGATGTGATTATTTTTTTGCTTAAGCGTTACTTTAACAAGTTTGATATTGCTAAAGTAAGTTGGTGCAACCTAGCCTTAATGTATCCCAAAAAATCTCAACAAATATATTATTATACTAGCTGTGCCCGCGTCTTTGTCCACGTGAGATTGTTCAGTATCTACCCAGACGAAGTCGTGGGCGCAGCTAGTATAAAAGTAGCCTAAGTTACTCCTTATTACATCAGCTATCTGCCAGTGAAAGTCCCGTCAAAATCGGAGTCACTCAAATTCTATTTATTTTGTATGTGGGTATGTATGTATGGTTGTATGGAGATAAAAGTAGCCTAAGTTACTCCTTATTACATCAGCTACCTACCCGTGGAAGTCCCGTCAAAGTCGGATATACTCCAATTCTACTTATTTGTATGTAGGTATGTATGTATGGATGTATGGAGATAAAAGTAGCCTAAGTTACTCCTTATTACATCAGCTACCTACCCGTGGAAGTCCCGTCAAAGTCGGATACACTCCAATCCTACTTATTTGTATGTAGGTATGTATGTATGGATATATGGAGATAAAAGTCCCGTCAAAATCGGTCCAGCCGTTCCCAAGATTAGCCCCGCCAAACAGACAGACAGACAAAAATCGTAAAAAATGTTTTGGTATATGTACCGTGCATACATACATAAGTGTTTAGTAAAAAGCGGTTATTTTAATATTACAAACAGACACTCCAATTTTATTTATTTGTATAGATTTATTATTATGGAAGGTAATATACAACATAAGATCTAAAAATTCTGTGAAAATTTAAAGGTCTACTTGCTACCGTTATTATCGAGCAAAAAGTATACGAAAAATAAACACATGTATTGTATGCCCCCTTGGACCCTTTAAGATTTTCATATTTTATTTTTAGTTATTAATTTTGTCTTTATAGTGGTATCAGAAATACATAATTTGTGAAAATGTTAGCTTTCTAGCTATATTACACTGTTTATGAGATACGGGCTGGTGACAGACAGACGGACGGACGGACAGACAGACAGCGGTGGATTAGTAATCCGTAGGGTCCCGTTTTTACCTTTTAGGTACGAAATACCCTAAAAGATAGAACTAAGATACAGAATGGCTTAAAAATATTCGATATAATTCTTTAAATTGACATAACTCTTTTATTTCTGAACCGATTCACATGAAACAAACACTAAATGTTAAGTGAAACTTACCATAATATATTAGTAACCGCAAATTGAATAAGACGTTTCTGAAATTAGGGTGCACGAACACACAGACAAACAGACATTTTTTCGGAATAAAAGTACCCAGTGTTGTGCGCCAAAGGTTAAAGTATAATCATACGTACCAGGTTTCATTGTAATCGGACCGGTAGATTTTGTGTGATGCTTGAACAAACAGACAGACAGACAGACAAAAATTTTTCTAATCACATATTTGTGTTCGGTATTGATCTAGCAACATCCCCTAGTATTTATTTTTTCAATATTTTCAATGTACAGAATTTACACTTCTACAGTTTTATTATAAGTATAGATTAATTTCGATATATTAACTTTATTAGTTACTAATATTTTAATGATTTTTTAGTAGTATTTGAAACATCGCAACAAAGAATTTTGACTTACCGTAACAAACATTCTCATTTGTTTTGAATAATTTTCTATAAATTACTAGCTGACCCGGCAAACTTCGTATTGCCTCAGAATGAAATGTGTTTGGAACTGTGGTTTTTACTATTTTCCTTCAATTTCTTCATATTTTCTTACCTATTAAACCTTCCATGGGCTTCCAGAAATAATTCAAAGCCAAAATTAGCCAAATCGGTCCAGCCGTTCTCGAGTTTTAGCGAGACTAACAAACAGCAATTTATTTTTATGTATATAGGTAGATATACATTAGATAGATTATGCTGGAAAGTTATCATAGCTTCTAAATGAATAAACAAATGGTTTAATTACTTTGATATTCGTTTCACCTTTTTCTGTCAAGAAAAAAAAAAGGACGTTATTCACTAACGGAGTATTTCAGAGGGATTGTGGTTTGGGTGCAAATGTCAGTCTTGTGTCGGTCGTGGAAAAGTAATAACAGGCTGTGCTAATGGATTGTGCACCGTACTACGAAAATGGCTGAACATTAGCTTCACTTTGAGTGAACACACTCGAACCTAGACTATATTGGTGGATATTTGTAGGTATGAAATAGACACATAGAACTCGTCTGATGTCCAGTGTTAGAATTCCAAGTTTGGGGATTTGCGTATTTATAGTATGATATTTATGGGACTATATTCAAGTTGCATTCCATGTTGTTTATAAAACAGAAACAGTTTATCGATTAATGCTTCGTCGTCGAAATTAGCATACATTCACATATATCGTCTAACATCCCAAACACTATTCTGAGCATTGAAGTATTATATACTTAGGTACGTACTAGAAACGATGTCGCGGCTAGGCTATTCGCTTGGTGTGAAGTGCTAGGTGGGGGCGATATATATATCATATATATATCTATCGCAGCGTTCATGGTGGCCAAAACTATAAATAATGTAGGCTCTTTGTCATAAGATGAGAGCTTGAATTATTTAACTCTATCCATGTTTTATCCTCAATTAGGTACTTATACCGCACATATGAAGCAGATACCAATAACTTTCCCGGTAGATTTGTAACCCCCCCCCAAAGATTTGTACCAGTCCTCGGAATAATACTAATTTCGATCTTCAAACGTTAATTAATTAATTATTAACTATTAACTAACAATTGTTTTGCCTATTTTTTAATTGCCTAACAATAAACCATTTGGCTCAGTTTACATTAAAATCTCTGGTTGGTTTTATGTTGATGTTTAGAGGCTACATGATTATTTACCAACAATGTAAACTGTATGTTTGTTAGCCACTTCATGACATAAAAATTGGTAATAGTTTATTCTTAATACCTACTACGAAAATTGCTTAACATTAGCCTTCCTTTCAGCGCGGTGGACTTGAAAATGTAACCTGATCTTCCCTGGCTTTTATTACCTGTAATTTATAGGTATCGAATAGGCAGACTGGTACTTCTGTTACCTACCCAACATTCGAAATTCCTTTTGCCGTGTCATATCTCTAGCTTTATAAAGACATACTTTTAGGGTTCCATACCTTAAAAGGAAAAAAGGAACCCTTATAGGATCACTCGTGCGTCTGTCTGTCTGTCTGTCTGTCCGTCTGTCACAGCCAATTAGCTCCGAAACTACTCTACCGATTGAGTTGAAATTTGATGAATATATGCAAATTGGTGACCCAAAGATGAACACGTCAAGTAAAATAATAAATTTTAAACAGGGGGGGCCACTTTCATGGGGTAAATCAGAATATTAAAAAAAAAATTCGTAAACTGTATCGTGTGACACATATAAAATGAAAGAGGTTGTTGTCAGCATCTCAGATATATATTTTTTTATAATTTTTGCATAAACAAATTTGAAGTTATTTAAGAAAAACGACGAAAATTGACCATTATCTCCGAAAATTCTTAATAATATAACCCCCCCTGCCGGTACCACCGTAACCGCTATGTCCCTGCATTTTAAATCTGTAATATTTTCGAAAATATTTATTTAAATTACGGAACCCTCACCACGCGAGTCTAACTCGCACTTGTCCGGTTTTTTAATAAGAATCCGTCATTTTCTTTATGATAATAAATTGTATAATAAAAATGAGTAAGACCCACGTACAGTACTGCACATCGAGCCTACGAAAGAGAGTTTCGACTTCGTAGAGCGTTATTTATGTAGCACATTGCCTACGTAAGCACTGACAGTCCGGTATTGGTCAAAACTTGATCAAAATGGTCGACAAACTTCAAATAGGTACGGTGCGAAAGAGATAACGCTCTACAGACCCGATTTAAGCCGAAGTCTCCTTCCTAGCTCGATTCGCAATATTTATTGTTGAGCACTGTATCTAACCGTAATGTTATCTTTTAACAATTTCTGTATAGTTTCAGAAATAACATATAAAGCAGTTCTAGTCCTCTCTTGTAATTTACTCGTTGTAGTTCGTTAATGCAATCTGCAATGCTCTTAGCAGCAAAGATCCGAGGATTTCTAGTGCTTTGTACTATAACTATACCTACATATGTACGGATTACGGATGCGGGTTTAACAATGCACACTTATTATGCAGAAGTTTTGTTTCTTTTTTGAACGAATAACTGAAAAATAAATATATTTTATACATATACGTGTTTTATCACCGTTTAGTTGCGAAATGGAGTGATTCCAATTGAAAATAGAATTACTCATATGTCATGAGATCCCCCTGAGCTAAATGAGTGAAACTGTCTAATTACACCTCGAAAAAGAAAAGCATACATATTTACAGTAATTTATCTAATTTCATACCTATCAATAAACATAACAAACTTTTAACGTTGTTAGAGACAAGTTCCATGTAATAAAGTTGACCTATTCAAAGTATATACTGAGGTCTGTAAGTCTTTTCAAGAAATTATTCTTCAGTTGACTGGTAAGTCTGGATACAATACAACGCTGACAAAGGACCCCCTAACGACTTCAAATTTATCCTGAACTTTCCACTAATACCATAATTAAACAACCCTTTGTTTTTGGCTTTGATAAAAACGTCGCGTAGCACCTTCAAGTTCCTAATTTTTATCTTTCACTGCCTCATGAACAAAAGTAAATATACTTTTCAACAAAGACGGCCCTGGTGTTATTCTCTGAGTCTATAGTCTTGAGACTGATAATTAAACTTCTAAATTAAATATAGCAATTTGATTTAATCATTTGTAGCCTCGTGTGACATTTCGGTAACAAACCCAATAGTCCCGCTAAAATACTAAACTTTTAAGTTCATTCAAACCAGTGTTAGTTACTTTACGACCCGGTTAGTCCCGCGGTGCGAAACCACCGTTTGATTCGAAGGGTCGCGGGTTCGATCCCTGCACCGGGACAAATATTTGTATGACCTACAGATATTTGTTTCGGGTCTGGGTGTTTGTGTATGTGTTGTGTGTGTACAACGGCACCCACGATACAGGTTTATACCTAGTGTGGGGCTGTGAGTGTAAGCGTATTTATTATTATATATTATTATTATTATTTACTGCATTGTTACATACCACACGGACCTCGTATCAAACACAAGATGATAGTGTAAACTGTATTTGAATGGTTATCGTACTACTCCAATAATTGCATATGTATCAACTGCAATATCTTTTTCACAATCAGAAAAATATTGAAGATCTTCTTATGATGGCAAAAAAAATGGATCAACAACGCTGTCATCATCGTCCTCTAATCCGTCTCCGCTATCATATTGGTGCAATATGTCACATCACATACCTATATCTTGAACCTCCCCTGAGCGCGACCCCATTCTGAAATAAAATGACATAATTTTACATCAATATCCAATTATTTATAATTAATATTTCCATTGTCACTCAATGTTACAGTTAGATTACAAGAAAATAAAAAAAAAAGTCTCCGCTATCACATTGGTGCAATATGTTACATACCTCTATATCTTGAAACCTCAGTGAGCGCGACCCCATTCTGAAATAAAATGACATAATTTAACATCAATATCAATTATTTACAACTAGCTGTGCCCGCGATTTTGTCCACGTGTGAAAAAATATGATTGTTTAGTATCTACCCAGACGAAGTCGTGGGCGCAGCTAGTATAAAAGTAGCCGAAGTTACTCCTTATTACATCAGCTATCTGCCAGTGAAAGTCCCGTTAAAATCGGAGACACTCAAATTCTATTTATTTGTAAGTGGGTATGTATGTATGTATGGTTGTATGGAGATAAAAGTCCCGTCAAAATCGGTCCAGCCGTTCCCAAGATTAGCCCCGCCAAACAGACAGACAGACAGACATAAATCGTAAAAAATGTTTTGGTATATGTACCGTGTATACATACATATGCATTTAGTAAAAATGTTTGTAATATCAAAATAACCGTATTTTGATATTACAAACAGACACTCCAATTTTATTTATTTGTATAGATTTATTCAGATTTATTATTATCGAAGGTTATATACAACATACTTAAGATCTAAAAATTCTGTGAAAATTTAAGGGTCTACTTGCTACCGTTATTTTCGAGCAAAAATATACGAAAAAAAAACACGTGTATTGTATGCCCTCTTGGACCCCTTAACATTTTCAATTTATATTTTTTTGTAATTATTTTTTTTTTTATGGCGGTAACAGGAATACATAATTTATGAAAATATTAGCTTTCTAGCTATCACTATTTATGAGATACAGGCTGGTGACAGACAGACGGACGGACGGACAGACAGACAGACAGCGGAGGATTAGTAATGCGTAGTGTCCGTTTTTACCTTTTAGGTACGAAACCCCCTAAAACATAGAACTAAGATACAGAATAGCTTAAAAATATTCGATGTGTTTCTTTAGATTGACATCAACTTTTTTATTTCTGAACCGATTCACATGAAACAAACACTAAATGTTAAGTGTAACTTACCACAATATATTAGTGAAAACCGCAAATCGAATAAGCCGTTCCTGATATTAGCGTGCACAGACACACAGACAAACAGACATTTTTCCGGGATAAAAAGTACCCAGTGTTGTGCGCCAAAGGTTAAAGTATAATCATACCAAGTTTCATTGTGATCGGACCGGTAGCTTTTCTGTGATGCTTGAACAAACAGACAGACAGACAGACAGACTGACAGACAGACAGACAAAAATTTTTCTAATCACATATTTGTGTTCGGTATCGATCTAGTAACATGGCATTTATTTTTTCAATATTTTTAATGTACAGAATTTACATTTCTACAGTTTTATTATAATAGGTTGGGGAAAAAGTCTTTTCGCATTATAGTATGTATGAACTTGTAATAAAATCTCTTTGGCTGTAGTATTTGTATCTGGCTGGTTTTGGTATCATTGAAAGTTAAAATTTTAAAGAACATAATTCCAAATTCAAATTAGGCAAATGTGTGATTTTCATTTGTTTTTCGTACTGTCAAGATGAGTGAACCTTATGAAGAAATTCGATACATTTTAAAATTTTACTACAAAAAAGGTAAAAATGCAACGCAAGCAGCGAAAAAAATTTGCGATGTTTATGGACCTAGTGCAGTGTCTGTGAGAGTAGCACAAATTTGGTTTAAGCGTTTTCAATCCGGAAATTTTGATGTCAAAGATGCACCTCGCTCTGGTCGCCCTATTACGAATAAAATGGATGCCATTTTTGAAAAAGTGGAGCAAGATCGACATATCAGTAGTTACGACGTAGCTGAAGAACTGAGAATTGATCACAAAACAGTTTTGGCGCATTTGAAAAAAGCTGGGTAAAAAAAAAGCTCGATATTTGGGTACCTCACGAGCTCACTGAAAGAAACCTAATGAACCGTGTACTCATTTGTGATTCTTTATTACGACGTAATGAAACCGAATCATTTTTGAAGAAGTTGATAACTGGTGATGAAAAGTGGATCACGTACGACGAGAACGTGCGAAAAAGGGTGGTCAAAGGCCGGTCAGGCTTCACAGACTGTGGAGAAACCCGGGTTAACTCGCAATAAGGTGATGTTGTGTGTGTGGTGGGATTGGAAGGGCATTATTCATTATGAGCTATTACCACCAGGCAGGACTATCGATTCTGAACTCTACTGCGAACAACTGATGAGATTAAAGCAAGAAGTTGAGAGAAAGCGGCCGGAATTGATCATAGCCACTCAGCAAAAATTAAGAGAGTTTGGTGGGAGGTGTTAATGCATCCGCCGTATAGTCCTGACCTTGCACCTTCAGATTTCCACCTGTTTCGGTCTCTTGAGAATTCTATATGCAATGTTAGGTTAACATCATGAGAGGACTGCCAAATCCACTTGTCGCATTTTGATGAGAAATCCCAACATTTTTATAGCAATGGGATCACGTCCCTACCTACAAGATGGCAAAAGGTTATCGAACAGAATGGTACATACATACTTTAGTAAAATTTAAATAAACTATATTAAAAAATGTTTTGAATTATCTTAAAAAATGCGAAGAAACTTTTTCCCCAACCAAGTATAGATGACGAACAAAGAAACGAATCCTTTCTTTAAGAATAAATCATTGTTACAGACTTGTGATACGTTGTATATTAGGTACGATACAGTAAACATTCCACTGAGAGTTCACAGTTGGTATGTTTTGTTTATGAGTATCCGTACAAATATGAAACAGTAACTTATTTGATGATAAAATGTCTCGGCTTTTGGAAGTACAGAAAATTTTCTGGTTATATTGTTATGGACATATTGTCATGTAAATACATTTCATTTGGAATATGAAGACTCGTAACTAGGGATCATAAAGTTGGCTGGATACATATTTCTCGCGAGAATACGGCAAGACGTTATTCCGCAGGTTTTCCCTGGCGGTCGCAACTTCCCGCTTTTGGTAGTCTTCGAACTCATTGATAGGCACTTGGCCTTTAATGCCGAAGTAAACTAGTTTGACAACTGCTGAATACTTGCATTACTTACAAAAACGTTGCGCAGTTCTATTGTAGCCATATTGTGGTGACAATTTTATTTATATGTTCAATATTGTTTCGATAAACCGTTGAATATCGGTCTATCTTGGTGTATATGTACCTAAGTGTGTCTTTGAACGACTATCTCTTCATTTATTATAAACAAGCTGTGCCCGCGACTACGTTCGCGTGAGAATTTATGATTGTTTAGTACCTACCCGGACGAAGTCGTGGGCGCAGCTACGAGTAGTATAAAAGTAGCCTAAGTTACTCCTTATTACATAAGCTATCTGCCAGTGAAAGTCCCGTCGAAATCCGTTAAGCCGTTCCCGAGATAAGCCCCGCCAAACAGGCATACAGACAAACAGACAAAAATTATAAAAAAATGTTGTTTTGGTATATTTACCGTGTATACATACATATGCATTTAGTAAAAAGCGTTTTTTTATATTACAAACAGACACTCCAATTTTATTTATTTGTATAGATGTATACGTGTAAGAAGAAAATAAAAATAAAATTATCAAATCGGTAGTAGGTATGTTATTAAGTACATATACATATAGGCTTATTTATACACGAACTGATGAATTATTTAATTATGGTTTTTTAACTGCCTTTGTAAGTAATTCCTGCAGCCTATAGTCTTCGTACCTACACAAAAACCGGCGATCAAATGCAGATGTGTTGCCGTTCCTGAGGCATATTTTTTTGCCTCTGTGATAGTAATTACCATTTATTACCATCTAATTGGAAAGCCAGTGCTGAGCACGATTATTTTGCCCCAGATATATTAAGTAACGCGGTGGTGCCTACGACCTTGAACTCCAAAACCGGAGCTCTACCACCATTGAGTAATTTTTCGTAAATACATAGGTTTAGAATAAAAAAGTAGGAGGGAAACAAAGGTTTTCTTCCTACTTTGACCACATAAAAATAAAGCAAATGAAACCCTACATGCCAGTGAATTAGAGTCAGCTATTAACAAAATTGCTATTTAACATTGTATTCTAGTAATTCTACCCGCAATTATCGTATACGTGAGGTCACTATCACTGCTATCACGTACGCCCGGGTTCTTTATTCAGATAGCTCGATCAATATTGTGGTCCGATTATTTACTGTGTTGTAATATTAAAAATTCCGTCATACTTGTTTCGGTGGAAAGAAAATTTCCCTAACAAAATGTACTTCGACCTTTGACAATGAGATTCGTAATAATTTAAAAGACACAATTTCTTTTGAAGAAATCAACAATTTGGCACATTAAGCTTCAGAACGAAATGAACAAAACAATGCAAAATTAGAGTAAGGACTCTCTTTGTGTTTCATAATTGCATTTCTCCATTTCAATAGATTTGTGAGTTTGTGACTATTGAAATGAAGAAATACAAACAGTACTAATTAAAGCTCCAGTATTGAGTTTCTCTTCTTTCTTGTAGATGCAGCTGCAATCTTTTATTGTAGATCGATATATTATATTATGTAAAAATACGCATTAATTTTTATTGATAGCACAGATCCCGTGGCAGAACCTAAGGGCACAGTAGACACCACTCACATAACTGGATTTTATGCAATATCTTTTTTATGGTAAGCAAGCATGAATTTTACATTATTATGTGAAATTCATGGGACGATTGCAACCTGCAGATACAGCACATAAAATCTTGGATCAAAATCTAAATGCAAATATCCGATACGACCCCTGAGCTACGACTTAGTTGTTTTTTTATTTGTGACAATTATAAAATTATTACAAACTAGCTGACCCGGCAAACTTCGTATTGCCTCACAATGAAATAATGTGTCACAGGTTTGATAGATACGGACTATTTGTATAGGAAAATGAAATTAAATGTAGAGATTCCCGTGGGAATGAGTGATTTTTCCCCAGTAAAAAGTAGCCTAAATGTTGGTCAGGCTTAGTGTCTATACACCACAAAAAGTTTCATTCGAATCCGTCCAGTATCTTCAGAGATTAACCTGGACAAAGGGACAAACAGACAGACAAAAAAATTAAAAATAATTGAAAAGTGTTCTAATACTATTTTAACATCGCCCCCAATTGGTTTTTTGTAAATATATACAAGGTACAGACACGCGGATTTTACTGTGTTATTATATGTATATTATTACAAATAAGTATATATATAACAGGCACACGGCGGTTAACATTACCATTTGGCGGCAGATATATTTGGTAATGCCTACGGTCTACAGAGCTATTACGGTCCGGTTAGTTGGTGCTTAATAATGCACGGCCCCGTTATTTCGTTTAGCACAGAGGCAATACAGCATAGGTCTCAAAAGTGGTCACACCTCTAAGTGTATTAAAACTGTGGTTTTATCTACGTAAAACCACAGTATAAGTACATACAGTAGTGTATCGCCTATGAAGTTTTGCAAAATGCCGCCTTCCACCGCATATACCCATATGCTTCAGGATTGTCACATTTCGATTTTTAAGTATTTTGATAACGGTCGTGTTTCACGTCAGTTTATGTTGTAAGGTAATCGAAATAGGTAAAAAGAATACAAGAAAAAAACATGTAAGAACTGTAACACAGGAATTTGTGTGGAATTGTCGAACGCGGATATTGTTCACTTGTGTATTTAGAATTTTGTTTGTACAAGCACATACTGGTATTGATGACCTCGAAGTTCTCATTTCAGGTTCATACGGGTCGACCAGTGCAGATTGCAATACTTATCCCTTCCAGAATAACATCACCATATCACCGTTTCGCCATGATGATGATCGCAAGCGAGATAGGAAGCAGCTGTAAATAGGCACAAAATAGGATACCAAACAAATATTTGTATTTATAAGATCCTTCATGTCGGAATAATGTGGCGTCAACATATGGCGCCATTTGATGGAAATTTAGAGGAAAACTAAAATAAACCGCAGTACTTGTTAAGCTTCAACGATGACGAATGACACCCCGAATCGTACTTACGAAGGTTTCGTGAGTTGTCTTATACATAACTTTCTCGTTCGCCTGCGTTTCAGGCGCGATCAGGCGTTGTCACCTCGCCTGATCGGCAGATTTTTTTTATTAGAGGCACAAATACATCAATTTTAGAACAATAACAAAGGAATTGCACAATGTTTTCATACAATTTCAAGAACATCGGCATGCGCACATTCTTATACCAATGATGCGAATGAAGCACCACGCCTGCAAAACCACTGGCATTGCGGTGCGGCGCAATGTTTTCTATGTAAACAATAATCTTGATACGTTCTATTTGTACCAATATGTTAAAGCTATAGTTATTGTTTGTTTGCATACACTTATCCTGGTAATACCCCGTTGGATTTGAGAAATTATGTTTGTGTATGACAGTTAGATCAATAAGGAAAGCTATAGTGTAATGTCATAGCCTGTAGCTTTACTTTTCGAGGATTGTAAGACAAGGACTACAAGGATTGTAATACTCAAGAACAAAAGAGTAGCAATTCATATATTGAGCCTGCACTTAGATAGTATAATGTACCTTAGGGGCTACAAATAATCATTGGGTAGAAAACCGTAACTGCACGTCTGTGACGTCTGTATGCCCCGAAAGCAAAGGTACATGCATGCATTCAAGCATATATGCGATTCGATGCCTACGTTTTGGCCCATGTGTCCGGCAGCCTATGGACATCTCCGAGCACATTGTCAAAGTCCAAGGTTAAGTAAGGAAGTTTCAGAAAATGGGAAAAGCCCAATTGCACCAGTGATTAAGGATTCCGGAAGCTATCCTTTATTTACATTAATACACTGTCGTGTCTAGGGTGTCTTTAAAAAAATATATCATTTAAGACAGACAACATTTATTTATTAACGGTCGTGGGTCACAGGGGCCATTTGGTAAGGTTTTAGATCGTGGGGTAGGCTGGTACTCCCCTTTTCCTAGAGCCCAGAAGCCATCCGGTAGCCGCGAACTGTGCCGTGGTTCCCAAAAGCGGGGGAAACACAACACTGTATAATATATGTACTTAAAAATAATAGATTAATTATTTAAATTGCTACGAAAGCTACGGACGGCTCGCAGAGCGACGTGCACTCACTTTGTCTGGCGCTTCAAAATGTGCTCGCGCGGCGTCCGTCGTCGAAGGGAAGGCGGCGTGTCGATAAACGCTATTGTCGATATTGGGGATGTCCCAATATCAATGGTTGTGCTTTAATTTGTTTTTATTTAATAATAAATGACGTTACAACACGAACATAAATGATAGGATTTTCGGAGTTCCGGAACCAGGGCATCAAAACCAGGACCCCAGTGTAGCAGTACCGGCGTGCTATCACGACACTACTGAAGCAGTTAACAGTTAAATTGGGAAGAAGTTTCGTATAATCTATACATATAAAAAATCAATTGCTGTTCGTTAGTCTCGCTAAAACTCGAAAACGGCTAAACAAAGGAGATGTTGCAAAAATGTATTGTACACAATATCATTAACAGGCAAAATCAATATAAAAACGTTTTTTACTGCATATTTTCACTTATTTAGCTTTGTTTGCAGTTACAAAACATTATTTGCAGTTAGAAGTGTAAGTCAAAACCAACATGGCGAATATGGCGGGCAATGTCATTTTTGACATTTTCATCTTATTACGTTGTTTTTTGATTAGTGCTTGGAGAAAAAAGCATTATTTTCTAAATACTATCGAATTTGATTTCATGTGTCAATACTAAGAACTTAATACTAATCGATTTCCAATTTAAAGAAATTCATCATTTCAATTTTTTTTTTAGATTGATCGATTTGATACATCATTTTTTTGATAATATGTGATGCACTAATAAGATACAGATAGAATTAGTTTTGTTTTATATATATAATGATAGGTACTGTCCCAAGCGTCAGCTTTATCGCCGCCATGTTGGACATGGTAGAAAATTATAAAGTCGTTTGAATGAAATGTGGTTGTAACTCTAAAATATATTCTTGAATAAATTACTGGTATTTTTTTCGGATTTTTCTTTAATTTACCCATTTTTTGAGGACGTGTACTAACCAGAGCCGAGCTCGCAACATCTCCTTTGGCTAATTTTGTTTTTTTTTGGAACGGCTAGGTAAATTTGGTTTTGGAAGGTTTAAAAGGCAAAAAAATATGAAGGAAATGAAGGGAAATAGTAAAAATCACAATTTCATTTTCCCATACATATAGTCCGTATCTATCAAATCTTTGACACATTATTTCATTCTGAGGCAATACGAAGTTTGCCGGGTTAGCTAGTTAGACATAAAAAAATCTGTTATATTCTGACAGATATCGACCTGTTGCCACCACCACCTTTGCGTGCGATTGCTCATAACGTTGTCTGTGGACTTAAATTGACAGGTCCGATCCGTGGTGCCACTTTTAAGGTCAAACTGTACTTTGTGACACTTCTACCACAGTCTAGTCAGTCAGTCACAGTTAGGTTTATCCTTTGTAATGACTTCATTACAAGGGATAAACCTAAATAATTCATAATAAAAAAAACAGTTACAATTTAAATAAAAATTAAACTGACAAATACATTTTATGTGAATTATTCAAAACTAAAAACCTAATTGAAACTGCGGGTCAGAACTCTGCAATTGCAATTGACTAAAGCCTTATAGGCAAATTGTAATCCAGCGTGTGTATAAATCTCGAATTTAATGTTAATATGTATTATACATAATTATCATAACGGGGAACGCTAATGGCACTTCAGAGACAGATCATTGCTCATAGAGAAAATATTAGCTTAACTTAATTGCTCAACTTTTGACAACTTGTTTATGTAACTAGCAATTAAGGTTTATTAGTTCAGACGTGATAATTTCGTGTCTTTGATTCATTTTATGTGGGATGTTAAGTACGAAGGTGAGATTCCGTGAAAATTATTAGAACCATCATAAATTAAATATAGGTAAACAGCGTCAATTTAATATGTTCTTAGGTTTTCGCGAGCTACACTCATTGAAATAAAACTATTTTTACGGATTTATCTCGCGTATATTAAACTAAAATGATTTTCAAAATCAACCCGACGTTTCGGTCGCTTTTCAGCTTCCGTGGTCCCGGGCGAGATAAATCCGTAAAATTGTTTTATTTCAATGAGCGTCAAATTAAATTAAATTAGCGCATTACCCCTTGCAGGCAGCCTCTGTACATAAATCCCAACAACATTTGTGCTACGAATATTTAAAACTAATAAGTAGTTTATAAAATGTATGTTTATCTATATAAAATTTATTTTTGCCTCTGCCTCCTGCCTTTGCCTAGTATTTACTCTGAGCGTAGGTACTTGTGCCACGCACCTTGCCTGGACAGAATATTGCCGCGGTGCGCGCAGCTGGAGGTGATGCTCTTTTAAAGTTTTGAAAACATTTCTTTGTTAATTTATTTTTAGGTTATTTAACAAGATTTGTTAAAAGTCGTAGAAAAAATGTTGTACGACTATAAATTTCTTAACATGAAACTTTAAAACAATAAATGAAACCTACACTCATTTTTTTTATGTATTGGAAGTAGCAAACAAACATGCAGTTCAAATTGATGTTAAGTAATGACTGCAGCCTATAGACACCCACACAAAGACCAAGGTCAAAATGCAGATGCGTTACCACTCCAGAGACCTAAGGTATTATGCCTCTGTGCCGAAAATTACTGGGTTACATTACAACCCGACCGGAACACGATAGTGCTGAACACTACTACCATTTAGCGGCAAGTGTACCTAATATATATTAGGTAATGCGGTGGTGCCTATGCCGCGAAGTCCGTCACTGGAGCACTACTACCATCTAAAATAAAAATAGAAACCCAATATTCAATCTTAATTCAATAACCACCAATATTCGATATTCAGTATTCGATAAAAATGCACGTTAGCATCGTAAGTATACAATACCATTCTTTATTTTAACAAACACTGAAAGTACCTGTAAGCGATAAAAGACCGGATAAATAGGTTTCTGCTGAACAGAAAATACAACAGTCGTGAAAGTACAAGCAGATAAATTAGATCTCTTGTTGACCGGAGTTAATGAAATGCAAACAATCCCGAAGTAAATACTGCGATGCAAATCTGCTACAAGTTACTTATATCCTGGTAACTAGCGACGGTATTTTATTTTCATTTTCAATGCACTACTCTCTGCCTCGAAGGTTATGCAGATTTTATGAAGGGGAAACGTGAAACACATCACGAGCAGTTTTAAGCGTGACCGGCGCAAATAGCAATATTGGTTTTGTTTTGGATTTTTTGCATAATAAAATGTGTAGCTAATATATATAAGCGGGTATAATCATTGTATATTTTATGACTACCTATTTTCAAATCAATCTTAAGATTGATGTTGTTAATTATTACTTAAACAACTTAATTTTTATATTAAGTAATCTAATAATTAATAATTAACTAGCTGTTGCCCGCGGCTTCGCCCGCATGTATGTTTTATAAATATTTTTTTCCTGAATTTTCTTTTATATAAACCTCGCGGAGCTCGAGACCTTTCCAACGAATGCAAAACCATGGAAATCGGTTGGTGCGTTCTGGAGTAATAGCGCCAGGAAGGAAAACCCGACTTATTTTTATATTATAGATATTTAACAAAATTGCCCAATTATTACATTTAACAATCATGTGGATTTAGACCATCATTTTTATCCTTGAGATAGACTTGACATATAGCAAAATCTATAGATATTAGAAAAAGTTACCTACGGGCACACCGCGGACACTCCACCGAAAGTCCATACAAACGCTTAATTTGGTTTCTATAAGACAGACATCAATCAGTGATGTGTATTTACACGTGCACCTGTGTGCGTAGCACGTACAAAATACCAACCGTCGCCCATAAGAGTGGAGTAGGTTGGGTGATGCGGGGAAATCGGGGACGTCGAAGTGTTCATTCTATACAATGATATTAAGCTCATTGATTCTATACGTAGTATTATTACATATTCTCTGCTATAGGTAAGAACAACAATCTAAAACGAACACAGTATAGGTATCTCAAATCTCAACACATCCATTTCGCTAAATGGACGTATTGAGTATAAGTATGTATATCTAATAATATTATATACAGATAAGCTGCATATTAATCAGATAAGCTAATGCGATTTACATCCTCAAACACTTCCATCGGACTTAACACCAGTACCTACACATATTGTCACATTATCGTCATGCAAAATAGGCATTAAAATACTGTTTAGGTATCACACGAACTGTGATATTACAATAATGTTCAATGGATGGCACTTCAGAATAGGCGAAACCAGTCCGATTTATTAAAATAACCGGTTACATTGTTAGCATTGGCCTCCGGTGCAACAACGGAACACAAATTCGTTTCTGCAATCACGAACGTGGACGTTCGAAATCTGATTTACCGCTGATTTGTGGTTGGGTGAGGGCGCGTCGTGCTACATGTAAGTACCTACCGTTGTGTTTCGGCCATCGCTCGCGCTCGCTACCTTTGTAATTATAGCGCTCACTAACATTATATCAGGAATGAATTAACATCAAATTACTTTTCTATTGGTTTTAATGAAATAAGATATTTGTTTTTCTACGCTCACTTTGTTTTAACTTGCTCCCAAATGGAATAGAGTGATTGAATAGTTTAAGACATTGTTCTGTTGCGGATTAGTCGTTATTTGTTGAAATGACTGTCGTACAATTTATATATATTACTAGCGGCCCGCCCCGGCTTCGCGCGGTGCAATGTTGCCTACCTTCTCCTATTCTTCTTAGCGTGATGATTAAACATAGATATAGCCTAAAGTCTTCCTCGATATCTTTTATAGTTTAGGCAGCGTACGCAAAATAAGTAACTTTTCTGGTTGATTTTTTACACCTTGTGCCTGAAAAACCCAAATATCTTACGGAACCCTATTTTTTCCAAAATAAAATATAGCCTATGTTACCCGTGCATAATGTAGCTTTCGAATAGTGACAGTAGTTATTGAGCCTATTCATTACAAACAAACAAACAAACAAACAAAAAAATATTACCTCTTTATAATATTAGTTTAGATTTATATTATATTTTTTAACATGACCAAATAGGTCGAGTTCTGTTTGATGGAGGGGGGGTCAAAAGTCTTAGGAATCGGCGTGCATGTATGAAGAGAATGATGAAGGTAGACGAGGCACGAGAGGTATGTGTGGACCGGGATATCTGGCGCTCTACACTCTCTGGCGACCCCGTTAGGGACCTGGCGTGAAGATACATACATACAATTTATATTTCATGTCTCAGGTAACTATTTATTTAAACAGCGTTAATCAACTAAATTATAATATTTTTTCCCAAACACACATTGTTTGACGCGACTCTAGCAGAACTGTACTTTTTTCAAGTGCAAATTCATACGTCCATAAATTAATAAAACACAGCTAAAACCTGTCAAGAGAATCACACTTAGTATATATTTTAAAGACGTATGTTACCGTTATCTACTGTTCATAACACGATAATATTCACTTAGATGAAAGATAATCACAATAATCCATCGTTGATCTTTAGTCTTGCTACTTAATTCCATCCAATTTTATTTTTAAATGTAGACTGAAGTTTAGCTGAAATGGTAAGAAAAATGCTTAATTTTATTGCGGAACGGTAATTAGGAATGTTGTTTTTTATGTTTAAGTCAAATATTAAATGTAACATCACGTTTTTATGACTTGTAGGTATTTATATTACAACTTTTTATCGTAGTATTAATTTAAATGTTGCAAGTCGTTAACGAAAAAAAACATCAAATCTGAAGTAGTTATTATTCAAAATTTGTATGATTTTGTATCATAACTTTTAATAATTTTCCCACGGTCCCAATATTCTAAGTTAAGACTTTGTCAAGCGGCAATGAATCCAACATACGAACATGATGCATAGAAGTGTAAATAAATATGTACCGTTTATCGATGACCAAATATGTGGGTTATAGACAATTTGAGTACAGAGTTAAAGGCAAAGGTTTTACTACATATAATAAACATATAAAGGATAAGGTAAATAAAATATCGCAAATAATCAACGCTTAATTTTATCACCGAGCAATAAAGTGCGCAATAAAAATAAACGATCAAACTTTGGGAAATCATTTATGTGGAAGATTATTATGGAACGATCGTCGTTTGTCGAACAGAAGTTTCCTTGCTGACGTCATAACGAGACAATATAATTTTTGATGAGTTCCAGCACGGTTCGACTGTTTCTTCAGGATCAGTTTCAATCGAGTCGATTATTGGCTTAAAACTTAACTGGGACACGTGTAGTGAAGCTAGTGAAGGAGTGTACCTAACTTCAACGGGAATATCGCAGTAGGAAATTCGACTCGCCGTCAAACTGACGCTAGTACACAACAAAGCCATTACCAGTAGATGCACGGCCCAATCTTATTTTCCAAGTTTAGGACTGAACCGAAAGTTACTCGGTGACTAAGTTGAGTTACCTCTTTTAGGTACGCCTTCAATATTCTGGAACGTTTTTGTTGCAGCCAAAACACAATATCTTTGCGAAAGTTGTTGGTGTTGCTGTTTAAATAAATTATTATTAAGTCACTGTGACGATAGGACAGATTAAAAAGAAATCAAAAAGCTGGAAGTGGCCTATATGTCGCAAAACATGGTGAACAATATAACTGGTTATTAGAATATGCTCGAATAGGACCCTATATAATTTAGTTATAATATTATAACATTTTATTTTATGAAATAATAAATAAAAACATAATGAAGTAAATTTAACTTTTCGGTTACGTTGCTGCAATCGTAGCCTCACCTTTCTTTTTAAAGTACTTGAAGGAACTTTTAAAATAAGAGATAGAACTCCTTGATTTAGTTGGGGACCAAATACATAATTTGTTAGTGTTAGATGATGTGATCTATTAATGAGGCATCTGTTTTATTTATATAACCTTGTAGATTCCATAAATAAAAATATGAATTATATTTTATACTACGTAGACCTTATTTTATGGGACGTGTGGGAATGTACGAGTATTCTACGAGCTACGGTACACGTCGTACTTAATAACCAACTTTTCGAGACTGTTTTTCTCAAAATAAAAGGTTATGTTACTATTACTATTCTCAAAAAAGTTCTTTTGGTCCGGTATGATCTTTTTAATCTAATGTATCGTAAATTTCCCGCCACGAAATAGGTACGCCACCGGTCCGTAGTGTCAGTCCGTAGCAAGATGCGACGTAGGTTACGTGGCGGAGCCAATAATTTTATTTCCAAAGATTATTGCGTGTCTGTTGTGTATTAATAATACACAACAGATACATAGCGCAGCCAATTATTTTTATAAATTTAACAGCACAGAGGAAAGTCAACTAAAATACAAAACTAGTAGGGTAAACATTTATAACAATTATTAAAATTTATTTTATTCATATTTATAATTAGGATCATAGCTCGGTTAAATTAAGGCGAAATAATAACTTTAGCACTCATTCGTCGTTGCTTGTTAAAAAAGTCACTGAATGCTATAAAATCTTAACCATCCCTAGTTTTAAAAGTTGAGTATATTTTTTATAAAATACAAATTACAACATGTATAATTATTTCAGATGTACTCCTATTATATGAATTTCAAATAAACCCAATTTCTATTAGAGGTGGAAGTTTTTTTTTACTTATAATTTTTCAAGTGTCCTTGGTATTTTGTTTGCGTGCACCATAAACTAGATAAGAGAGTTAAAAATGTAAATTATAATAAATGTTATAATCTACGTGATCCTTTAAATTTAACGCAAGTATTGATTGTATGTAATCGTGCATATTTTAAATAGTGGTAATGTGATCTAGTGACTGGTAGCAGCAATTTGATTGCGATCACAAATTCAGTGGGCGATGGAGGCCCGAATCTGATTTACCACTGATTTGCGGTCATCCGGTCGACTCGCACAACAAACGTGTTCCAACATATACTATAACAACTTGTAAAATTATATCCCCAACGAATACTAATGTATTTCATATGTTATTAAAATAGGTTGGGGAAAAAGTCTTTTCGCATTATAGTATGTATGAACTTGTAATAAAATCTCTTTGGCTGTAGTATTTGTATCTGGCTGGTTTTGGTACCATTGAAAGTTAAAATTTTTAAAGAACATAATTCCAAATTCAAATTAGGCAAATGTGTGATTTTCATTTGTTTTTCGTACTGTCAAGATGATTGAATCTAATGAAGAAATTCGATACATTTTAAAATTTTACTACAAAAAAGGTAAAAATGGAACGCAAGCCGCGAAAAAAAATTGCGATGTTTATGGACCTAGTGCAGTGTCTGTAAGAGTAGCACAAATTTGGTTTAAGCGTTTTCAATCCGGAAATTTTGATGTCAAAGATGCACCTCGCTCTGGTCGCCCTATTACGGATAAAATGGATGCCATTTTTGAAAAAGTGGAGCAAGATGACATATCAGTTACGACGTAGCTGAAGAACTGAGAACTGATCATAAAACAGTTTTGGCGCATTTGAAAAAAGCTGGGTACAAAAAAAGCTCGATATTTGGGTACCTCACGAGCTCACTGAAAGAAACCTAATGAACCGTGTACTCATTTGTGATTCTTTATTACGACGTAATGAAACCGAATCATTTTTGAAGAAGCTGATAACTGGTGCTGCAAAGTGGATCACGTACGACAAGAACGTGCGAAAAAAGTCGTGGTCAAAGGCCGGTCAGGCTTCACAGACTATGGCGAAACCCGCGTTAACTCGCAATAAGGTGATGTTGTGTGTGTGGTGGGATTGGAAGAGCATTATTCATTATGAGCTATTACCACCAGGCAGGACTATCGATTCTGAACTCTACTGCGAACAACTGATGAGATTAAAGCAAGAAGTTGAGAGAGGCGGCCGGAATTGATCAACAGAAGGGGTGTGGTGTTTCATCATGATAACGCTAGACCTCACATATCTATAGCCACTCAGCAAAAATTAAGAGAGTTTGGCTGGGAGGTGTTAATGCATCCGCCGTATAGTCCTGACCTTGCACCTTCAGATTTTCACCTGTTTCGGTCTCTTCAGAATTCTTTATGCAATGTTAGGTTAACATCACGAGAGGACTGCCAAATCCACTTGTCGCGGTATTTTGATGAGAAGTCTCAAAATGTTTATAGCAATGGGATCATGTCCCTACCTACAAGATGGCAAAAGGTTATCGAACAAAATGGTACATACATACTTTAGTTAAATTTAAATAAACTATATTAAAAAATGTTTTGAATTATCTTAAAAAATGCGAAGAAACTTTTTCCCCAACCTTATATTTTGTGGACAGATTATATTCGTACTACGCTTGAAGAAAAATTGTTACTTAGTTACATTTGACACATTTATTAAACACTTCATAAAAAATGTGAGAGAAAATACAAAAAACACGAGAGTGAAAGAGAGTTGAGGTTGGGTAGTAGGTAAGTTTACAAATGTATTTAAACTGTTATCGTATGAGTATTTGTATCTATGTATTTGCGTACAACTGTATGGGTTGTGAAACTGAATCGCTATTTGCTCTGTCTCGTTTTTCATACGCGCTTTCATATAAACAAACCAAACAAAAATATGGAAACATAGTGATATTCTTCTCCTAGGGCTTAAATTATGTAGCATGTATTCAATTAATAATGGGTATGTCGACCAGTACATCACAGAAGAGAAACAAGTTCTACAGTATTTAAAATAGAAAAAAAAACGGGTAGTAAATATTTCTTTTGTCTGATCCCCTTAATGTCAGAAACCAGTTAAATGTGTGCATTAAATAATATTTTGATTTGTTTTAAAGTCGACGTTAACGTGTTAAACTCGTAACGCCTGTTTAAGTTTCCGTCACAAACAATAACGATATGTCAGGTGACATTATTATAATGTAAGCGTACAGTGTGCCCGGAAGAAGTTTAAATGCAAAAGGCCTCACAAGTTTATGCGTTGAATGAATCTAGAAACCGGAATAATGTGAAAGTTGTAATTTGATTTGCAACGGCACTAGCCGCAGACGTTTTCACTTACAATATTACAGCCTTTTGTTTCTATTTATTTGAAAAAGCTTCGAGATTTGTGAATAAATTAATATTTCGTTATCTTACAGAATTATTTTGATGCAAGGGTACGATTATCACATCCATATAACAAAACGTTTGAATGTTATGAAACAAGAATGTACATATTTCAAATGGATGATAAGTGGATTGAAGCATTTACCATCAACCATGTGCACCACACTCCTGTTTTATGCCTATAGAAATGTATGAGAAATGTATAAAAAACCAGAGATCAAAATGCAGATGCGTTGCCACTTCTTAGCCCTAAAAAAATTGCCTCTTTGATACTAATGATGTAACATTCAACCGGAATACCATAGTGCTGAACATTACCATTTAGTCGATTGATTATGTAATGCGATGGTACCTATAACGTCCTCGAGCTCCGACACAGGACCTCTACCACAAGTGAAAATGTGATCTTTTACTTGATTTTGGCTCTAGTTTATTGGTACTGGTACTCGTAGATCTCCTGTGATCTGAAGTCTTCGAATTATCTACTAACCTAGGGCCTAGACACCACCGCATTACCTAACCTATCTGTCCCTAAATGGTAGTGTTCGGCACTATCGTGTTCCGGTTAGATGGTAATGTATGGCCCCGTAATAACTATCACAGAGACATAACACCTTAGGTCTCAGGGGTGGCAACGCATCTGCATTTTGACCTTTGGTTTTTATGTAGACGTCTATAGGATGCAGTTATCACTTAACATCAATGTGAGCTGTATGCTTGTTTGCCTTACTTACAAAAAAAAATGAACTGCTTTAGTCAGTCTCGTAGCAGGCTAAGTGCTACGCTATATGCTATTGCTATTGAGTTTGTTATTGAGATTGCTCAATTTTTCGGAAATTTTCAAGTACCAGCCAAGGAATGTAATAATGTGCCCGGAGGCTTGTCCACTTGTACATTGTGACAAAACGTGACTGACGTATTGTGAGTGAGTGCGAATGTTTAAATGCATGCATTCACCAAACCCTTCGGGAATACAGACGCACAGTTACATCTATAGGTGGTACTACTTAGTAAGTTTGTAAACAAATAAAATAGCTCTTATGGCATTGTTTTGTGTTAATAAATTTGATTTCGACCCAAATGTAATGATACCTACTTAACCAAATATAAATGACCTCCTGGAGAAGCCGGCGGTATTGTTTAATCGACATTAACTAGACAGGCAATTTGCAATTTAGGATAGTGGAAAATGTGCGGTAAAAACTCTCGATAGTGTAAACAAGTACAGGACGCGTTTATTATTTTCTACTATGTAGGTCATACCGGCGTGGCGCCGGGTAAAGTTGCGGCGGTTACGGTCGGAAATATCAATCTTATTTGCATAAATGTATGTATGTTCTTGAGCGCTACTGGCATTTGACACCAATGTCTTCTATCTTATAGGTATTGATGCCCCACTTGACATTGTTAAGTAGTACAATTTAGCATATATTTATTAAATGGATAGCCTCTATAGTAAGTGAGAAGTAAATACAACTTAGTCGACATCATTTCCCGAGTTTGATAATGTACCTGGACATGTTCATCAGCTCGCCATATATTACAGGAGTCCAAAACGTAATTGTCGAATCGTTAGTGTATGCATTATACTCGAGCAATTTGTAATTAAGGACAGTGGAAAATGTGCTGTAAAAGCTCTCGATAGTGTAAACAAGTACAGGATGCGTTTATTATTTTCTACTATGTAGGTCATACCGGCGTGGCGCCGGGTAAAGTTGTGGCGGTTGCAGTCGGAAATATCAATTTTATTTGCATGAACGTATCTACGTTCTTATGGGCCACTTGCGTTTGACTAGTAGATACCAATGTTCTTATCATTCATTTGACAAAGGTTCCGCAGTAAATAAAGATGGTATTTATTCATTATACGAATACGAGAGATTCATAAAGAAAAGATACGAGTAGGTATAAATTAACTGGTGGTAGAGCTCCAGTGACGGAGCTCGCGGGCGTCGGCACCACCGCATTACCTAATATACTTGCCGCTAAATGGTTCCTTAGTGTTCAGCATTATCGTGTTCCGGTCAGGGGGTAATGTACGGTACTGTAATTTCCGGCACAGGGGCTTATCACCTTAGGCCTCAGGAGTGGTAACGCATCAGCATTTTGACCTTGGACTTTGTGTGGGTGTCTATAGGCTGCAGTCATCACTTAACATCAATGTGAGCTGCGTGCTTGTTTGCTAATTCCATAACATATAAAAAAACTGACTCCGTAGTCTAGTTGTGGCAGATCATTATTGCTACGATGTGGTCCTGAGTTAGATCCCCGGGTCAGTCATGTTGTGATTTTTCCATTATCTAGAAGTTTTCCAGTGCCATCCCCGTGGCCTTGCAGACTAGTAATGTGTCCCTGGGTACATTACTAGCCCAGAAGGTTTGATTTCTGTCAAAATGTTGCGTTTGACACCACAGTCCAGTGTGAGGTTACCAAAGTTGTAATTAACGGAACATCAATCTATTTGATTAAATGTTCCGTTAATTACAACTTTTGGTTTTTATCTTACGGACCCTCATGACTATTGATTACAATTCAAGAACAGTTAATTATCGTCATCATTATCATGATTTCAGTCAAAATACATTAACAGGTCCATATGACCATTGTGATTTTAAAACTTTATTATCATTATATCATATATTATCATCATATTACCAAACATTATTATCTGGGGTTTAAATAACATTAAAACACATGTACATTATGCCATTAAAACACATTGGGCCAGTGTCGACTAAACATAGCTCAGTTGCCACTTGCCATCCTATTTTTAGATTATTTTCAACCCTCGCAAAGGAACTGTATATAAACATCAATAACGAATAGGTATACTTAAATTTTAACCTAATGGTCTCGCTTATCAAGATTCTAGGTACCTAGGACCTACTGACAGGCTTCCCACCTTTCGTAAATCGTATTGTACACCCCTTTGCTATAATAAACATCTTGTTTCGAAATTAAAATAGTCACATATAGCTAATTTTTTTATCAACACCAAGTAAGTCGCAAACCGTCTTCTTAGAAAAAACACCGAGATCTAGAAGTGAAATTTAAAAAGCAAGGCTTCACAGAAGTTGTATAAACGGAAAGTTTTTCAATTGATAATAATTTTCATTGTGATGTAACACAAAGGGATTGTTGTCATGAAAGTATGTCATGAAAATATGGAGTTCTGAAATAAATTCTTAATTTAAGAGCTGACTGAACGCTATCTGAGAGGAAACTCGGGATTAGAAGAACAAAGACTACGGCTCAGCTCACAGTGCGGCTTAATTTTTTGTTGACTTGTGTTTCACTCGTTGCTGTTTACACAAATTGGACTGAAACTTCGTTAATTAATGTTATAATGCCAAAGGATAGTTATTTACAACGGAGAGAGAGTTTCGTTGAAAACTTTATACAATGTTACCTTCTTAAGTCAAACTTTGTGGAGACCGATAAGTTATATCAAAGGTACCTACTATAAATGAGACATTTCTATATATTGGACTAAAGCACAATACACACAGGCAGATAATGTTATACATAAGTATACCAGTATACACACACCTCTATCAAAGAATCATTATAAAATTAAATAACTACTGCAAGAAATTATGTGTCATCGTTATTTTAGATGAACCCAAAAGAAATATAAACTAAATCCTAACTATGTCGGGTAATACCCGGTGTGGTTTTAATATTCAAAACAAACGTCCTTGTATGAACAAAACGAATCCTAAATCCTGGCAACTTACTCGTAGTTTAGTAAAGGAATAAATGTGAAGATGCATTACATCAATATACCCTTTTTTGCCCGGGGAAGATGTTAACGCATACCTACCCTGTCCCTGGGGGAGAGAGGTGGGTTATGTGGAACTCCGGGACCAAGGAACCCACCTACCCAATAAAAACCTTGAGTGTTCCGACTCGTCCGCCCTCAGTGGCTAGGTCACGCTTTGGCACACATCCGGAACCCCGTCGACAGTCGCCGGTGGCCACCCAGGAACGGGCCCTTCGGCTAGTGACGTGCGGAACACAAGTACGCCAACCAGCTCGGGACCCAATCAGCCTAGGCAACGGACGTCCTTTTTCAATTGAGTCCCTTATTCTATTGAAATATATTTTATTAGACACCACACCAGTATATATACCACAGCTCAATCACAAATAATTCTGAATATCACGATAGCCTCCCAGATGGAATGAGATACTGATAATCCAATGCCACATATTATAACGAGAACATGCATTGAAGTTAATCACACAAATGGATGCGGAGTATTGCGATGCCAGAGGATGCCAACTCCAGTATCTATTGCTTTGGGTAAAAATGAAAGGCATGAATATAGGCTTTTTCAATCATACTCAAGTCAAAACGTATAAATTGATATCGTTTTTATTATAATGTTATTTCATATACCGATCATACCACACCACCACACCACCACATTTAATGTGAAATGATTGTTTTTGAAACTTTACTATTGAATTGAATTTGAAAATTGTGTCTTTTGTATGTAAAAGCAGAATTTCTTATGTACATAACGTTTTGGTCCTTCGTATTTTTTTCGAAGAGCTTTTTACAATAAAAACACATACACTTACCTATACATCTTTTTGTAAATTGATTGAAATCATGTCCAATTACGAAAAGAAAAGTGCCAAAATAAGTTCACTCATGGAATAAGGAGTACGGACTTCGGAGTCCAGGACAATCCCTGGACCTCCGTGGACACTGAGTATTATTCAAGGTGAAAAAGACAATATGTCATTGTCTTATCATATTCATATTATTATCACAGTCTAAAGAAAAGGAACGTGTTAATATTATTATCTTAAGTATATAAAAACTTAAAAAAAAAATAACTCACATAAATATATCTTGGTAAAATAAAACCGTAAGATTAAAATTAATGTCACTGAATACATAGCTGTTAAATTGCTTTGATTCTAATTGAGATTCGAATTTCCATTTATAATCACTATAACTCCCGTTTGACAATGCTATCGGGGCACTTGAGTCTAACGAAAATTTGCACTTTAAAGCTTAATAAGTCACGAACAGTTAACTAAATCGAAAAATGATGTTCACACCTATAATATTTTTAAAAGACCTATCCAACGATACCTCACACTATATGAAAATCGAAAATAAATAAAAAAATCCGCGCGTTGCTTGTAGGGGAGGTTACCCTAAAAATATTTTTATTCACGTTTTTATTCTACCACTTTGTCGGCGTAATTAAGTTGTATACTTGTGCCAAATTTCAAGTCTCTAGTACTTATAGTTTTTGTGCTAAACCGCGGACGGACAGACAGACAGACAGACAGACGGACATGGCGAAACTATAAGGGTTCCTTGTTTACTACGGAACCCTAAAAACGGTCAGCATACGTTTTACACAGTAAACTTCTGGTCGTATTTTGTTATCACATTACGAGTAGGCAGATGTGCACGGAGCGACCGCGAGAGAGCTGCACGATGGATAAAGTAAACTCACATGTGTTTGCTTTCAATTAACCTATGGTCAACAACCAGCTTTACCCCATACACTTTTCATGAAACAATTCTACTGCACTCAATATACTTAGTTTTTTGTTTGTGTACCGTTCTGTTAAACTATTTTTCGTTCAAAACGGAAGCTATTTAAAGGTGCGTTTATTTAGGAAACGTGAAATGATGTATGCAAATAAGATATTTAAATTAATTATTAATAGGCAGTCAACCAAACAATGGTGATCAAACCGTTCCAATAGAAGGACAGCAAAAATAAAACCGGTCAAGTGCGTGTCGGGCCACGCGCAGTGTAGGGTTCCGTAGTTACTGAGTAAGAAATGTTATGAAAAAAATAAATAAATATTTTCTATATGGAGTTGTTCGAAATTTTCTACTAAAATACATTTGCTCGACTATAACTCGCAAACTTGCAGGGCCAACTTAAGTGTGATAGTTTTCCTTTTAATTTCGTTATATGTAGCTACTATCGCCATAACGTTTGAATTTCTAACAACAACCGTTTAGTCTGTAGGGGGGGGGGGGGGGACACTTGAGTCTAACGAAAATTTGCACTTTATAGCTTAATAAGTCACGAACAGTTAACTAAATCGAAAAATGATGTTCGCATACCCAGACCTATCCAACGATACCCTACACTATATGAAAATCGCAAATAAAATAAAATATCCGCGTGTTACTAGTAGGGGAGGTTACCCTAAAAAATTTTTTTTTCACATTTTTATTCTATCACTTTGTCGGCGTAATTAAAGTGTATACTTGTGCCAAATTTCAAGTCTCTAGTACTAATAGTTTTTGCGCTAAACCGCGGACGGACAGACAGACAGACAGACAGACGGACATGGCGAAACTATAAGGGTTCCTTGTTTACTACGGAACCCTAAAAACGTGTGATTGCCAGTAGAGTCCCACGATAAAACTAACATCATTGTGATCGCCGATGCGTGTGCCATGCGTGGCGATTATGGCATATTCTCCCCTAATGACGCATAATACTGTTGTCTTTGGGGAAGGTTTTGTCCAGCTGTGGACATCTTTCGGTTGGAGTGATGATGAATAGGCAAACGAGCATGCAGCACACATACAAGATAAGTGATAACTATATTAGAGTTTCTAAAAAATACCTACGCTCTCCCTTTATGACAAACTAGCGGCCCGCCCCGGCTTCACGTGGTGCAATGTTGCCTACCCTCTCCTATTCGTCTTAGCATGATGATTATACATAGATATAGCCTAAAGTCTTCCTCGATATCTTTTATAGTTTAGGCAGAGTACGCAAAATAAGTAACTTTTCTGGTTGATTTTTTACACCTTGTATCTGAAAAACCCAAATATCTTACGGAACCCTAATTATTCCAAAATAAAATATAGCCTATGTTACCCATGGATAATGTAGCTTTCGAATAGTGAAAAATTTTTTTTTATCGGTCCAAGTGTTATTGAGCCTATTCATTACAAACAAACAAACAAACAAAAAAATATTACCTCTTTATAATATTATAGTTTAGATAGGTAACCTAAACTATATCCTTCGAATACACTATTCTTAGCTCGATTGGCTTTACCAATCGAGTCGAGTCAGGTATGCTTTTAATTCTACTTAATTCATCTTGCGCAATAAATAAATTATGTGTACAGAACCCTTTGGCTTTGTTATGCATGCAATTTTGTCCATGGATATGGACAGCATTAATCACTTATCTTCAATGTGTACAGCACGCTCGTTTGCCTAATAATAATTAATTTCAATCTCTCATTTTGCATACATAATTACGCTCTCCTGTAACATAACAAGCTTCATAGATGAAGTTACCTCGATGTGTAGGTTTTTTGTAGCATCCGTGGCCGACGCACTATTTGAAGCCATCTGTGGGGCAGGCGAAGATTTAGTGAGTCATTGAGGTTTGAGAAGTGTTACGAGTTTAACTACAAAAATCTGAATATTTATATTTGTTTCTTGTTCTCATTGCTACTGTTTGAAACCTGGAGAGTTTTTAAGAGTTTTTAAGGTCATGGTTTTTATTGGTAATGTATTATCATAATAGTAGTGTGCAATTGCGGTTTAAAAAAAAGTAAATTAATTCTTGCCGGTCAATGGCTTACAATAAGTAAGTTACATCAGTAGTTAGTATATTCTTATCTTTTCAGTTTTTCTTTTCAGCGATAATTTTTTTGTCCTTTTTTTATTTTCAGTACCTAAAGTGCCAAACCAGCGTGCTGTTCATATCAATAAATAAATAAATACGCTTACACTCACAGCCCTACACTAGGTATAAACCTGTGTCGTTGGTGCCGTTGTTCACACACACCACATACACAAACACCCAGACCCGAAACAAATATCTGCACAAATATTTGTCTCGGTGCCGAGATCGAACCCGTGACAATTCTAATCAAACGGTCGTCTCACACCGCTGGACTACCCGGGTCATCAACAACAACTTGTAAATTAATTATTAATGAATGATTTTTAATTCAATGAAGGTGGCAAGCGTGCAGTTTTAAGGACGTTAAGTGATGACTGTAGTCTAAACTAACTATTGACTCTGAGAATAAAACCAGGGCTATCTTTGATGAAAAATATTTACTTTTGTTCTTGAGTCTGTGAAAGATAAAAATTAGGAACTTGAAGGAGGAACTTGAAGGTGTTACGCGACGTTTTTATCAAAGTCGAAAACAAAGGGTTGTTTAATGATGGTATTAGTGGAAAGTTCAGGATAAATTCGGAGTCGTTAGTGGGTCCTTTGTCAGCGTTGTATTGTATTCAGACTTGCCCGTCAACTGCTTGAGAATAATAACCTCAGTGTACACTTTGAATAGGCCAGCTTTATTACGCGGAACTTGTCTAAAACAATCTTAAAAAATTGTCATGATTATTGATATGCAAATTAGAATAAGTACAATAGGTATGTACCTACGTCTTTCTTTAATAGTATTGTTTCGAGACGTAATTAAACAGTTTCATTCTTATAATCATTACAAATATAAGGGTAATGATGTTGTGTGTGTGGTGGGATTGGAAGGGCATTATTCATTATGAGCTATTACCACCAGGCAGGACTATCGATTCTGAACTCTACTGCGAACAACTGATGAGATTAAAGCAAGAAGTTGAGAGCAAGCGGCCGGAATTGATCAACAGAAGGGGTGTGGTGTTTCATCATGATAACGCTAGACCTCACACATCTATAGCCACTCAGCAAAAATTAAGAGAGTTTGGCTGGGAGGTGTTAATGCATCCGCCGTATAGTCCTGACCTTGCACCTTCAGATTTCCACCTGTTTCGGTCTCTTCAGAATTCTTTATGCAATGTTAGGTTAACATCACGAGAGGACTGCCAAATCCACTTGTCGCGGTATTTTGATGAGAAGTCCCAAAATTTTTATAGCAATAAGATCATGTCCCTACCTACAAGATGGCAAAAGGTTATCGAACAAAATGGTACATACATACTTTAGTTAAATTTAAATAAACTATATTAAAAAATGTTTTGAATTATCTTAAAAAATGCGAAGAATCTTTTTCCCCGACCTAATATATCTTGCAACTAAATGTTGAATAAAACACTTGTGTACCTATATTTCGACGACCCGGTTAGTCCAGCGGTGTGAGATGACCGTTTGATTCGAAGGGTCGCGGGTTCGATCTCCGCACCGGGACAAATATTTGTATGGCCTACAGATATTTATTTCGGGTCTGGGTGTTTGTGTATGTGTTGTATGTCTACAACGGTACCCACGACACAGGTTTATACCTACTGTGGGGCTGTGAGTGTAAGCGTAATTTATTTATTTAAATAAAACAAGATTTTCCTTTTACAGTAGATTAATTTAAAATAGTATCAAAACTAAACTAACCTAAAACGATAAGTGCCTACCTTCTCCATTATAATTGTTAACCCGCATTCGTATTTCGTACATATGTATAGATACAGTACGTCCCTACAAAGCACTAGAAATCCTCGGATCTTTGCTGCTAAGAGCATTGCAGATTGCATTAACGAACTACGCTTACGAGTAAATTACAAGAGAGGACTGGAACTGCTTTATATGTTATTTCTGAAACTATACAGAAATTGTTGAAAGATAACATTACGCTTAGATACGTGAGTTTTATTAACTAATGTTATACAATTTATTATTATAAAGTAAATATACATATGATTATTAAATATGTGTCTTGCATGTTTTTATAAAGCCCGATAATCGTTTGCCGTGTCATATGAAAACTTACTTTCGAATGCTGGGTAACCTGCCTATTTGATACCTTCAGAATAAGTCAGGTAAAAAATCTCGGGTAGATTGTTACATTTTCGAGTCCACCGCGCTCAAAGGAAGGCTAATTTTAAGCAATTCTCGCACAAATTGTGAGACTATGTAAACGTCAACTTAGACAAATCTATAGACAAACATGAATAAAAGACATGTTTTATGTCAATGCAAACACAGATAACAACAAATCTTGAGATGAAAGAAACATTTCACTTCGGGCAGGAATCGAACCTGTTTAGTGGTACAGCGGCTGGACTGGTTTTCTGGTGGATAACCAGTCCAGCCGCTGTACCTCTAAGCTACCGATGTCCGAGGTCGCAGGTTCGATTCCTGTCCGAAGTCAATTTTTTCTTTTCGTTTTTTATTTTTTTTCTAAAGTTTACTCGCATGTGTTATCGCGAAAAATATTTAAACTACAAATCTTGAGATGTTTCACTAAAATGATAGGTTTGACAGCAGTGCGAACGCAAGCACCACCAAGACACGCCTATCGCAATACATATTTTGTGCAACGAGTTGCGAAACATCTTCATGTTTAATGTTTTTAGTGCAAACTAGGGCCTACAAATATTAGCCAATAAAGTCTAGTTTACCCATTCGAGTCCGCGCACTCAAAGTGAGGCTAATGTTCAGCCATTTTCGTAGTACGGTGCACAATCCATTATCTAGCACAGCCTGTTATTACTTTTCCACGACCGACACAAGACTGACATGCACCCAAACCACAATCCCTCTGAAAAGCTCCGTCAGTGTATAAATCTTTTTATTCATCTGTTTTGTTCTTGACAGAAAAAATTTAAGCGAATATCAAAGTAAGTTAACTATTTGTTTCAAAACATAAAACAAAAACAATGATTGTGTCAAAATGAATACTATAGTTTAAAGACATCTTCATAAACAGAACTAAAACAGAAATATCAATGTATGCGTTGCCACTTCTGCGGCCTAAACTGTAGTGACTCTATGTCGGATATTACGGGACCGTACATTCCTACCTAACCGTAACACGATAACTCTGAACACTACGATTTAGCGGAAAGTACATTACGTAATGTGGTGGTGCCTGCGCATTCGAGGTTCGTCACTGGAGTATAAGTCATCACCTGTCATCACAGTCTACTTCGTTGCCATTTGTATTTGTATTATCTGTATTAATATCCGTATGTATGTACCATATATAAGTATTAGTACAATTATACCTATTATAAATTTGACATCCGTGGTTCACGCACTCTATGGGTCCCGTTGAAAGCCAGCGTCAGGTACCTTGTATATGCAGGTACCTGACATTTGCTGAACAGGACACCTTTTTGGCAGCCGTAAGACACATAATCATTACGTGTATATGTATTAATTTTAGAAATTGTGTTGTGTTTTCTTCGTTATCTACGTTTTATGTCTCGCTGTGTGTCAAAATAAATGATTTTTCTTTCTATTTCTTTCTTTCTTTCATTTGAAAATATAAAACTGTAATTAATTACATTCGGCATGTAAGTAAGGAATTACAAAGTTCTCTCTTCCCGGATTAAGTTAAAGCCGCAACTATGTTGAAGATCATCGGTAGACACCTGTAGCTTCCAAGAACGCCTGACTCAGGAAACAGTTTTATTACTTCGCTCGACAACTTCCTAACGAACTCCTATCTAGTATTTACTCAACGATTACTTAACGATGTGTGTGAGAGACAAATTAAAAAACTACTATTGTGACCGCAGCTTCGTTTGTTGTTTTACTGGGTTAAAAGTTATTATCTGTACATTTCTTCTCAGTAAAGCTTACTTAGTCAAGATAGGTTCCCCTTTTGAAATATCACTTTTGCCAGACATTTTCACTATCCTTTTCATACAAAAAAAATATCCAAATCGGTAAAGGCGTTTTCAAAATATCGCTGAAAATACATAAAAAAAAACCAAAAAAAAAGATCCGGACGAATTGAGAACCTCCTCCTTTTTTTGAAGTCGGTTAAAAAAGTAGAAAAGTAAAAGTTTATAAGGGATAGTGACAAGAACTGTACAAAAAATAAATACTAGGTGTAACAGCTCTAAAATATAACTGACGATAACGACAATATTCTCAGACTCAAGGAGGCTGATTGGTCTGTGCTTTAACTCTACCAAAAATACGCTTTACTAGCGTATTTTTGGTACGCTTTACTAGCGTATTTTTGGTATAGTTAAAGTTTTCAGGTAACAGGTAACCACGTAACCGGTTATGATACTGTTATTATTGATTTTTGACATGAACCGTAACTTTAAACAGCACTGTGTGTGTTATTTGTAAAATCCATTGAAGGAATCTTTTGCTATAAAACGTGAGTAAACATTCTTAATGAAAAATCAAAACATCTTTAAATAAGGCCGTCGATTGAATGTATTATCTGATATCTTCCATGAATGCGCTAATGTTGGAGAATTTAATCAGAGAGCGGGCGTGGAAGCGGAAGAGCCTCGCTCGTCTGGATTTACGAGCGAAAAAGCTTCCGCCGATTTGGATGTTCATGCGGAACTACACAACGATTTCTGTAAATTACAATTTGGTTTATTATGGATGCAATACAATTCCACGTGGACATCGACGACAGGTGGACGATGGTGACGAGTAAGTAAAATAATAAAATAAAATAAAATTAATTATTCGAATAATATCCAAATCACTTAGAAATGTTAGGTATTGATTTGTAAGTTTAGAATAATGCTCGTGGTATAATATATTTTGTTGATATAGTAAACATTCTGTCCGAATTAGTATAACCAGAAACTCTATAGTGGCTATAATAGCCAGAAGCTATTACGAATACGGCTGGCTTTAAAGTGTATAGACGTATTCTAGGCCAATACTTATTTATTGTTTTTATATGATCAAAGTGCAAAATACTATGCAGTTCACATCGATGACAAGTAAACTGTAGCTTACAGAGATTCTTGAAGGTGACAATTGGCATATTTTGCGTCATTGGCTGCAATTAATAAATGATAGTAGGTAAGTACATTAACGTTGCATCTTACTGTGCATTTTTTATTTATAATCTGGTCAGACCGTCGTGTGTGGTAGTGTGCACCTCCAATGGTATGAGTATTCCAATAACGCTACCTGGCGGCATTACTACTCAAAATGACCAAAATATTATGTTGTCTTTGCAAAAAACGAGATAAAGTTGGCCCCGAATAGTTGTTACGGTTCAAAAACTGATGCTTGCTTCAAGTCAAATTTAAATACTTTCAACATGATATTCTCTAAAAAAAATGTCACTGAGAGCCTAATTTTTCTCATCTGGCAATCACTGAATTAACAAAAGCGATAAAGGCTAAGAAATATAACTACGGTACAGTAATTCACTTAATACCTTTATGCCGGAGCTGTCGGTATACATAAAGTTGGATCAACCAAGAGCCTTTTATGAAACTAAATAGAACAGCGACCACTGGAAAGATTATATTCATAATGATAAATAAATGTTGCTTGACTTTGTAAAATTTAATTTCCGACAAAAAACGATTAAGTCACCGCGTTAAGAGTCCGGCCGTCAAACGAACCATGGAAAGTAATGATCACTCGAAATCCCAGATCAAGAATTAAGAATACTTTTGTTTTAGTAAACGGACCGGAATAATAGCTCAAGTTTAGCGTCGCTATGCCGACAAATGATTTGATGGGCTTCATCGGGAATTGAGAGGTCTCAGATAATGTTTCGCAAGCGAAATAGAAGATAAAAAATAAAGCAATCGGAATGAAACTTGTTGTGTATCATAGAAATAGGATTTAAGACTGTTGTATAAAGGCTAGTCAGTAACAGTGCTGCAATCTCCTTATTCCTTTTATGTGTTACATTTTGTCGGGCGCAGCTCTGAATAGGCGGCCAGTCTCTTTGATGGTATTGAAAGAGAAAATGCTTATCGCACCATCGCCCGTAAATAGCCGAGTGGGTGTCGAATTTCTCTACACATGCTACGAAAACACACTTATCCTTTCTACTTAAACTGTTTTCACATCCCTTCTCAATACATAGAAACTATTTGCTCGAGTCTTGGCCTTTTTCAATGTACTTAAAATATATAGCTGTACGAGTAAAAACAAGATCAATAACAAGATAGAATTTGCGTAAGTAACTGTAACACACGGGCAATTTAACATTAGTACTTAGTACATACACGTAATTTTTTATGGACCTACACTATATATTCAATTATTAAACGTTCCTTAGCTATAATTCTCTTGTGTTATCAATACCACTTTATGCTCATCCTTGGGATTGAAAAAGCTAATGGTTTGGAACAATCCAGAGCGGTTAAAATAAATCGGGGACATTCCATTTCCCAGGGTAAGTAATGTTTTCTTATGGACTCTTTTAAATTCTCCTATTTCATTTAATTAAAGCAATATTAATGAAAAGGCAATTTGAGCTAAATATGTTTTAATATTCATGTTTTATTCGGGAATTCAACATCTGGGGTGTTTTCAAGTTTGTGTTATGCAAAAAATAATTTATGCACAATGAACGTTTTATGCTTTACAAACGAATATTCAGTGGTTATCTAACTGAGTATAGTTTTTTCATTTGCAATAAATAATTATCTTTTAGAGAACTTGTTTCTAATTAAGCTTTCATAATCATTTATATTGTGCTACTTTTTAAGTTCGTACATTAAAAAGCAATTTATTTTTTAACTGCATTTTTGTTTAGGAATGAACTACCGCGTTCATAATAATGTTGCGAATATAATGATTGTTATTTCCTTCATCGCTTAAAAGCCTCAATTCTCGGAAGAAAATACAGAGGTACAAGCAGTCTTGAATACATTCAAACACTCAAGATTCGCCTCGTTTTCAGTTCTATTTTTGAATAAGTAAATGGCGACCTTAGATAATTTAAATTCCGTTCCCAAGATTAACCCCGCCAAACAGACAGACAGACAGACAGACAAAAATTGTAAAAAATGTTGTTTTGGTATATGTACTGTGTATACATACATGTTTTATTATGAAAAATCAGTTCATGATTGTAGTAAGGCATTTAGATTTTATTCATTTGTGTAGACAAACGTTTCAAGATCTTGCATCTGTCATTAAAAACTACAACGAGATAAATTCAGTCCTTTTTAAGGATTTGCGCAAGTATAATTACAATTAAGCCTTTGTTACGCTATGAATGCACTCAACTACATTAAGTTTCGTTCCGCGTTTTAAAAAGAATTAATTGCGTATTCCGTTTGATAACAATTAACATTTAACAAGCGAAGTTGGGTGGCAAGTTTAAATCTCGTGTTTCGACGTTATTTAGCAAATTAATTCACAAACTTTATCTCCAAACACGCGAGTGAAAGATGTTTGCTCAGACAGAGTTTGTAACTCGTACTTAATAATTTGTTAATTTTAGCTTAAATTCTGCTTTCATATAATATTACTAAGATTTTTTGTAGTGTTATTTTTTGCGTCGCTTTAATTCGTTGCTTACAGAGACTTATGGTTTGTTATGACGTCGGATTAAAGGATTAACAATCACGAAAACATAGAATTTAATCAACGCGGTTGTTGTGAATTTCGCTTGATGTGGGTAAAAAGTTATCGCTCGTTTCGTACGTATAAAATAAATGACCTTCAATAAGTCCAGACCAAGAAGATAAGCAATAACAATTAAGAATTACCTGGGCTTCACCCTTCAAATTGTGAATGTGATACTCCTTAGAATACTAATTATACTTTATACACAGACAAATAAGTAATGTAATCTCTACTAAAATTATAAATGCGAAAGTAACTCTGTCTGTCTGTCTGTTACCTTTTCAGGTCCAAACGACTGTAAAGGTTTTAATCTCTCCAGACACGAGAAAAACATGACAATTGAAATTTAATGGTGTCTCGCCGCCGGTGGCCGTACGATCCTTGAAGGATTAATGAAGTTTGGTACAGAGATAGAGCTGACTTTGAGAGAGAACATAGGCTACTTTTCGACATCCACGCGGGCGAAGCCGTGGGCAATAGCTAGAAATTGTTCTATTTGTTTAAGTACTTTTGAAATACTTTGCACGGTCAGTTTCGTTTCGTGTTACTACAAACGTGCAATCTTCGGCGCAGGCTTCCTCTCGGTGTATTTCCACAATTTCATAATATGACGTTCTTTTAAAATTGGTCAAATATATTACTACTATTTTACTTGATGTGTTCATAATTGGTGACCCAAAGATGAAGACATCAAGTAAAATAGTAAATTTTAAACAGGGGGGCCACTTTCAGAGTTCAAACAGAAAATAAAAAAAAAAATCGTAAACTATGTCGTGTGACATATCAAATGAAAGAGGTTGTTGTCAGCATCTCAGATATATATTTTTTATAATTTTTGCATAGATTAAGAAGTTTGAGTATTCAAATTAAATGGAAAATTCTTAATAATATAACCCCCCCCTGCCGGTGCCACCGTAACCGCTATGTCCCTGCATTTTAAAACTGTAATATTTTCGAAAATATTTTTTATTTGATATATCATATACAATATGATTTGCAAAACTTTTTTTAGCTTGCAAATAACAAACTAAAAAAAGTAATGAACACGAGCAAATTAATACAATGAACAAATGCTTGAATGCATGCATTTACCTCTGCCTACCTATTCGGGGATTACAGGCGTGAAGTTACGTTTTAATACAATGAAATGCCTACTTTAATGATATTGGCACCGACATGAAACCTATTAGAAAATAGCACATAAAAATAATAGGTAGTTTATAATGAATATTAAATCTTCATCTTCTATTTTTAACTTTTTAGTTTTGAAGTCGATTTTTCTTATCGTAGTTATTTTTATATATTATAATACATGCTTCAATTACTGGTAATTCAAAAAATGCTCGAATTTCAAATTATTCATTTTATAGTCATTTGAAATTGACATAATTTGTATAGCGTTAACCCCTGGGCGCATAAATGTATGGAACAGTAGGTAGGTATTATTCTACTTTCATAACATACTTTAAAAAGTTTTGATTTTTGTGGTAGCGAAATAGCAAACGTATGTCATGTAAATCCAGACGATTTTCACTTTGAATTTTCACTATGTAAAGCTTCATCGTAAAAACATTAAATTTAATTATGTACATATTTTAAAAAATGTTGGTTTTTGTAACAGCAAAATAGCAAACATAACACTTCTTACCTACTACACGCGCGTCCGATTCGCACTTGGTCGGTCCTTTATCTAAAAGAAGAGGAGCAATGCATCGACAAGTTATGCAATGTTTGAAAATGAAATCCGATGTCGGCAAACTTTGCGGGTCATTCAACGGAACAGTATTCGCAAATCGTTTGGTCTTTGGCGAAGAAAAGTAGCTCGTTCCTAGTGACGATTCTCAAGACGATTTTTACCGTGAATAAGCTTGATTGTTAAAACATTAAAATTTAATAACATACTGTAAAATTTGTAGTATATATAGTAAAATGATAGTGAAATACCAAACGTAACGGTAGGTACTACAAAAGCTTGAATGGTGAGGAATGAATACAAACAATTAGAAGTTCAGATAAAGTCCTTGATTCCTACATCTATACATCTATGTATGCATCTATACAAATAAATAAAATTGGAGTGTCTGTTTGTAATATAAAAATAACCGCTTTTTACTAAATGCATATGTAATTCTAGTTTCTTCACCTTTTCATGTAGCTAAACACGGTCAGTGTTCAGCTCATGCGTTTTCATATCATGATTTGATTTATGTGTCCTATAAGATCCGACCGCCTAAGGCTAAGGCAAAAATTCTCCTGCTGCGTAACTTTAGTGGTATGAATGTAGAGAAGCTTCGCGAAGATGCAGCCAATATTGACTGGTCCGTATTGGATAATGTAGATAACGTAGATGATAAATTAAATTTGTTCAATTCCTTGATAACGAGCCTTTTTGATGTACATGCACCAATTCGTCCTGTTCGAGTAAGACACCTGCCGGCGCCGTGGTTAACGGATGACATAAGAAAATTAATTACAAAGAAAAATCAGGCAAGAGTAAAATTAAAACATAATAACAGTAGGGAGAATCGTGATAAATACGTCTGTATTCGGAACCGTTGCAACAAGGTGTGTAGAGATGCACAACGACGCCACATTCATAAATCTGTGTCAATTGATGATCCTGCTAAGGTATGGAAATTTTTAAAGTCATTGGGAGTTGGAAAATCACGTTTTGACTCTTCATTTCTTCTCAGTAATAACATTAATCTGGACCTCTTAAATTCACATTTTGCTTCGTCCACCTGCGTTGATGGAGACACTAAAAAGAATACAATAAGACTTCTTTCTTTGTGTGCAGCTCCCGACTCACCCGTCTTCAATTTTATTCAATTCACTGATCGTGATGTTAAGAAGAATATCCTTGGAATAGAATCGAATGCAGTTGGTAGTGATATGGTGAGTCGTAAAATGATCCTGCCGATTATTGATATACTAACCCCAATCATAACTTCCTTACTTAACTTTTCCATTTTCACTTGTTCCTTCCCATCCTGTTGGAAAGATGCGCACCTCATACCTCACACCTTCACCTCGCACCTTTACCTAAAAAATCCAATCCACAATATTTTTCCGATTTTCGACCCATATCCATTCTTCCCTTCTTATCTAAAGTTCTTGAGCGACTGGTTCATAATCAGTTAAACTCTTTTATGTCCAATCATCATCTTTACAATCCCTTCCAATCTGGTTTTCGACAGGGTCATAGTACGACTACTGCACTTGTCAACATCACTGAGGACTTAAGAGCAGGCATGGAGAGCCAACAGTTGACGGTGCTTGTGTTATTAGATTTCAGCAACGCATTTAATAATGTCGATTACGATTTTTTACTTGCGATTCTCCGTTCTCTTAACATATCTCCGACAGTGATTGATTGGTTTCAAAGTTACTTATTTGGTCGCCGGCAGTGTATACAAGTGGACGGTACTTTTTCCTCGTGGTGTGACGTTACTGCCGGTGTACCTCAAGGTGGCGTGTTGTCTCCATTCCTTTTTTCTACATTCATCAATATAATTTCTCAAAACCTTACTTCTCTCTACCACCTGTATGCTGACGACCTCCAAATTTATCAACAAGCCAAATTAACAGATTTGTCCGAAGCTATTCAAATTGTCAATAATGATTTGGCTCACATTTCCAAATGGAGTCAATCTTTGGGCCTCAACATCAATCCTTTAAAGACTCAGGCGATCATTGTTAACTAAATAAACTTGAGCGACTCCAAAACCTTTGCATACGGTTCATATTTGGCTTGCGCAAATATGACCACGTTTCTAAATTTCGAGCTGAGCTCAAGTGGCTTCCTATATCCCTTCGCAGGAATACTCACATTCTCTCTCTTCTTTACTGTCTACTATTCTTACCTCGTACCCCCGATTATCTCAAAAGTCGCTTCAATTTCCTTTGTCATACAAATTCCCTCTCCCTCCGATCTACAGAAAATCTTCTTCTTCAAATACCTCTACACTCCTCTTCCTTTATTTCCAATTCTTTCACAGTTACGGCAGTGCGATTGTGGAATACCTTGCCGTTAAAAATTCGTCAAGCTCAGACTCTTGAGTCTTTCAAAAAACAGCTCAATGAGTACTACCTCGCAAAAAATTAGTATTGCTCTTAATGACCTATAATATTGCTGTATTATTATGTATATATCTATCCAATGTTGTTTATCTATATATGTTTATAACTTTGTATTTTATTATTTAATTACTGTACGTATTATTTATTTAACCTGTACACCCCTACCGTCTTAACTAAATCAAAAGTCTCCTTCCACCTACAGGTAGTCTGGAAGAGATCGCTTTAAGCGATAAGACCGCCTGGTTGTATTGCCTATTTGCTATGCATCTAATTTTATTTTTGTAAAAATTATTGGTGTACAATAAAGAATATTCTATTCTATTCTATTCTATGTATGCATACACGGTACATATACCAAAACAACTTTTTTTCCATATTTTGTCTGTCTGTATGTTTGCCGATTTTGACGGGACTTTCACTGGCAGATAACTTATGTAATAATGAGTAACTTAGCCTACTTTAACACTAGTTGCGCTCAAGACTTCGTCCGGGTAGATACTGAACAAACATTCATTCTCACGCGGGCGAATTCGCGAGCACAGCTAGTAGAAAATAATACTCAGCTCTTCATTTATGAATTATGATACTTGATATTCTATAAAAGGAGAAAAGCGATGCGTCGACGAGTAAATAAAGTTATGAAATGTTTGAAACAAAATCCGCCGCTGACAAAGTTTGTGAGTCATTCAGAGGGAATAATATTCAAAAAGCGTTTCTCTTTGGACGAAGAAAAGTCACTTCCTTATATTTACTCATTTAGATACGATTTACGATTTAAGTATTTTGACGAGATCATACTCGATTGTAATGCTAAATGATCAAACGGAGGTGTAACTTTTTGTATGATTCCCTCATACTCGTATCATTCATATCACCATGCCATCATCTTTGGGAATGGACAATGGAACAGTCGTTCCCCAAACTTTTGCGCTTATTATTACAGAGATCAGAAAGTACCTAAATATTGGTTGGGGAAAAAGTTTCTTCGCATTTTTTAAGATAATACAAAACATTTTTTTAATATAGTTTATTTAAATTGAACTAAAGTATGTATGTACCATTTTGTTCGATAACCTTTTGCCATCTTGTAGGTAGGGACATGATCCCATTGCTGTAAACATTTTGGGACTTCTCATCAAAATACCGCGAGAAGTGGATTTGGCAGTCCTCTCGTGATGTTAACCTAACATTGCATAAAGAATTCTGAAGAGACCGAAACAGGTGGAAATCTGAAGGTGTAAGGTCAGGACTATACGGCGGATGCATTAACACCTCCCAGCCAAACTCTCTTAATTTTTGCTGAGTGGCTATAGATGTGTGAGGTCTAGCGTTATCATGATGAAACACCACACCCCTTCTGTTGATCGATTCCGGCGGCTTTCTCTCAACTTCTTGCTTTAATCTCATAAGTTGTTCGCAGTAGAGTTCAGAATCGATAGTCCTGCCTGGTGGTAATAGCTCATAATGAATAATGCCCTTCCAATCCCACCACACACACAATATCACCTTATTGCGAGTTAACCCGGGTTAAGTCTGTGAAGCCTGACCGGCCTTTGACCACGACCTTTTTGCACGTTCTTGTCGTACGTGATCCACTTTTCATCACCAGCTATCAGCTTCTTCAAAAATGATTCGGTTTCATTACGTCATAATAAAGAATCACAAATGAGTACACGGTTCATTAGGTTTCTTTCAGTGAGCTCGTGAGGTACCCAAATATGGAGCTTTTTTTTGTACCCAGCTTTTTTCAAATGAGCTAAAACTGTTTTGTGATCAAATCTCAGTTCTTCAGCTACGTCGTAACTACTGATATGTCGATCTTGCTCCACTTTTTCAAAAAATGGCATCCATTTTATCCGTTATAGGGCGACCAGAGCGAGGTGCACCTTTGACATCAAAATTTCCGGATTGAAAACGCTTAAACCAAATTTGTGCTACTCTCACAGACACTGCACTAGGTCCATAAACATCGCAAATTTTTTTCGCTGCTTGCGTTGCATTTTTAACTTATTTGTAGTAAAATTTTAAAATGTATCGAATTTCTTCATTAGATTCACTCATCTTGACAGTACGAAAAACAAATGAAAATCACACATTTGCCCAATTTGAATTTGGAATTATGTTTTTCAAAATTTTAACTTTCAATGATACCAAAACCAGCCAGATACAAATACTACAGCCAAAGAGATTTTATTACAAGTTCATACATACTATAATGCGAAAAGACTTTTTCCCCAACCTATTACTATTTATAATAAACTAGCTGGCCCGGCGAACTCGCCGGGCTCGTATCGCTTTAAAGTAAAGATTAAAAAAAACACTACAGTTTTAGTGAAAGTAACAAACAGCAATTGATTTTTGAAAATTGTATGGCCTGTCCATTTTCGGTAATACATCAAGGCAATTGACATTTGAATTTATAAAATTATTATTTTTATTTCACGAATTATCAAAAGATACGAATTTTGCGGATACATGTTCTCGACTCAAAATAATAATTTTTTTACGATCTTTAATTGTAAATAGGTTTCGATCGAGTCTACCGTAGATCTGTGGCAGAAAAAATGACATATAATGTCTGTTCTTAGGTCCATAATCGCGGATGTTAAGAATTGAATATTAACATTGTGCATTTTTTACCACTAATGTCATCAAATTTACCACAACCCTCACCACCATCGTCACCACCATCACGATCACCACCACCACTGTCACTTTACTCGAATTACTGACTGTGACTGACTGACGGACTGATAAATTGACTGACTGACTCTGACTTTTACGCTGCTTATTACGAATATGAGATATCGTTTTACTTGACACTGGCAATATGCGTAATAGCGATGCAATAATATTTAAAAAAATACAATACACGTAATAGTTTATTCATACATTTTAAATACTCGTAGTTTATGAACGCATGCATAAATGTCAATCATTACTTACAGATTTTGACAAAAAAATTGACAGCTCCGAAACTAAAGAACTTTTAGGTTTTTCATATATTCGTAAATTTTTCTTATTTTTCAGATTTATTCTGGTATTCAGGGCGGAGACAAATCCAACAAATCCAAAACCATGAAAATTGGTCCAGCAGATCTCGAGTTATAAGTGTTGTAACAAACCCGACTTTGTTATATATAAATAGATAATAATAAAATCCGCAACTTTTCGCATTTTTCTTTTATTTTGAATTCACTTGCATGTGATGTTGCGATAAATCAAGTATGCCTATTATTACAGAGATATGTAGGTACTGGTGAAATTTTAGTGCTTGTTTTCCGGCCGTAGAACGATTTACCTTCAATAGTATTATTAAAAAATAAGAGTTAAAATTTAAATAAAAGTATCAATAGTACTATGGTAAACAAAAATTAAAAAAATACCATCATTTCGAAAGCGTGACAAATGTTAGTGATTCTTTTAATGTACCTAACATTACACGGTATACTACGAGTATCAACTAATGTACTACTTGAACTTGTGCACGCCAAATCACCGTGCGCTGCCGATAAAGTGAAAAAACAGTGAAATTTCACTATTTTTGAAGCCTAATACACTTTTCACAGTTACTTTGTGATACGACACAATCAATAAAAGAAGAATATTAAAGATCGATTATGCTACCAAAACACAATTATTATGCTGCGGGAAAACAGCCACTAAAATTAAGAACTAAGTGCAACTAAATGCCACAGTCTAAAGAAAGCAAACATGTTAGAATTTCAGTGTCTCAGTTAGACTGCCGTGATTTATTGATGAGATCTAGTCACCGTCTGTCTCTGAGATTCTTGAGTCTTCCGTTTCTGTAGGTTTTTTTACATTGTGATTTTGCTAAGAATGGTAATAAATATGAATAAACATGGGCTGATATGTCAGTCAGTGAGATAGGACTGGATTTTTTTACATTTCACCTGTGAACACATGTTAAATGTTAATAAAAAAACAAGTGTCCGACCGATACGGGTGGTATTTAAACTTTCGAAATACTACGAGTCATTATTTCAGCCAAAAGACGTCCACTGCTGAACAAAGGCCTCCTCCAAAGAATGCCACAACGAACGGTCCCGGGCCGCCCTCATCCAGCGATTGCCCGCGACCTTCACCAGGTCGTCGGTCCACCTCATGGGGGGCCTGCCTGCGCTTCGTTTTCCGGTACGTGGTCGCCACTCTAGAACTCTTCTGCCCCAACGGCCGTCAGTCCTGCGAGCTATGTGCCCTGCCCACTGCCATTTCAGTTTCGCTATTCGGTGGGCTATGTCAGTTACTTTGGTTCTCATGCGGATCTCCTCATTTCTGATTCGATCTCGCAGAGAAACTCCAAGCATAGCCCTCTCCATTGCTCTCTGAGTGACCTTGAGCCTTCTTATGAGGCCCATAGTGAGTGATACTACGAGTAGCATCATTAAAATGTACTTTTCAGTTCTTTTTACTATAGTGAGTTTTTTTTTAATTCAAGCTTATTTTATTTTAACACATGTATAACATCAATTACCATGAATACTTGGTGCTGATCCATTGAAAAATGCTGACAAAACCATAAATTATTTAAAAAAGCTACCGATTTATAAAGAGTTGAAAAATCCAACTAGTGGGAAAAAAGACAAATTCAATTTGTTTTTCTTCCCAGGGTAGATTGATTTGATGAAAAATGTTGTCAGCAACTTATCGGAAATATCTGTTAGATACCTAGATAGTTGCAATGCAGTGTCTCTGTTTGAGAAAACTGTGTGATTTATTGATGAGATCTAGTTACCGCCTGCCATCGAACTTCCTGAGATGTCACCAGGGCCTGTTATTCAGAATTAAGGAGTTTTAGTGTTGAGGTGTTAGTTGCAACTCCAGAAATGGAATGCTTGAACTCTAAACTAGTTCAATATTTTATTATGCTTATTGAAACATTTTGCAGATACACGTTTTATTCTTTTATTTTGACAGTGCTGCTCTGTTTATTTTATCTGTTTATTATTGGCCAATAAGTTTGGAAATCATAAAAGCGAAACCAAATAATCAGTCCGCTATAATAAGCTTAAATAATTCTCAATCATGGAAAATTGCACATTCACTCGAATTCACTGCAGTTTACAGGTCGAGAGGTAAAGTAAACAACTGTCTCGTCCATGAATAAAAACGTTGGCGTAATGGAAACAAAATGTAATTACTCGCAAATTACTCTTTGCGGCAAAAAGAACACAATCTGTACAAAAAATATTGCGTGCATACAAACAAGTTTTACCTACTCAAGGAATTAATCGAAATATTAAATCCTTCTAATGGATATTCGTTTGTTGGCTGGTTAATTTTAAAAGAATGGAATCTTTTCATGTTTTTCGAAATATGAATGTTGTTTTATTTAAATTTTCAATGTCTTTGACGATATGTAATCTATGCATAAACGTAACCGTTTATTCCTTTTTTAATAAAGGTACTTCTCGTATATGCGTGAAACGAATTTAGATCCAATGCTCTCAAGTACAATAACCGTCCATAAAACTTTTTCAGACGTCGTACAGTGACCACAAATTGCGTAGTACCGTTGTGATTTATTACAAAATATATAATCGCCACCTGTTACCTTCTGGTTGTAAAGTGGGTAGACATTTATATGTGGCTTTATCGACTGCGTTATCAGTTTCTAACGTCTAAAGGCCTATTCACACATATCCGTGCAGTCACAGTTCCGGTACAGTACCGCCACCGTGATAATTATTCTTCCATACATTTTCTATGAACGTATCAATCAACACTAGTCAGTGTTAGTGACGACACAGTACTTTCAGTGTCAGTGCCCATGGTTATTGGTCTTTGGTGCCGGCGCCGGCGATTACTGACGTAATCGGTGGCGACGATATTTTTGTCAGTTCACGATGCCTGTGCCCGTAAAATAAAATGGAGGATGAGCAACTGATAGAATGAATTTGTGAAAAAAAGAAATGTTGATACATAAATATAACTACGTTATGAAAAACCGACTTCAAAACTGAAAAGTAATAAATAATGATTTATTTGTAATTATATACTACCTATTATTTATATGTGCTATTTACTAATAGGTTTGAAATCAGTGCCAAGCCTTAAACAAATAATTATATTTTAATCACTTAAGTATGAATACGAGCATATTAATACACTGAACAAAACGTAACCGGCGAATCGTGGGTGTTTGCATGTATGCTTGAATTCATGCATTTAACTCTGCCTACCCCTTCGGAGATTACAGGCGTGAAGTTTGGCACCGACTTCAAACCTATTAGTAAATTGCACATATAAATAATAGGAAGAATATAATTACAAATAAATCATTATTTTTTACTTTTCAGTTTTGAAGTCGGTTTTTCATAACGTAGTTATATTTATTTAATACTTTTTAGTTTATTGCTGCATTGTCATTTAGATTAATGTTCACATCTGTTAAATTTGTAAAATCTGAATCTTTTAGCTTCGTGACAATTAGATACCTAATTTAAATTGTTTAGATGTGTCGATACAAAATTATTACACGACTACACGAAATCAATGAAAAAATTTTATCCACGAAGGAGTAAGTATGCTGTGTTGTGTCGTCGATGAGTAAATGTGTCATTGTCACTAAACTTTTTGTCATCTTGTTGTCATGCGCATTAGGGCTATCTAGAACGTCAGTGGATTCAACGCACTGTATGACAACTCGCCGTCTATTCTTATTCCTTAAGTCTGAGGTGAAAGTAAGTAAAAAATGCTCGTAAAATGAAAACTAACGAACCTATCTGAATCAAATTTTTATGGGACCAATTCACAATTATTCCGCATCAAACAGAAGAATTACGTAAATCGGTCCTGAAATCTCGGCGAAATTCACGTACAACCATATACCGTATACCATATACCGTATATATAAAAAATATACCGGCCGAATTGAGAACCTTTTCGTTTTTTGAACTCGGTTAAAAATACGAAACTAATTTGTGGAACAGAAGTAGTGACACAAGTAAAGTTAGACGCTAAGAATTTGAATGTTTGTTTAATATTCCTATTAGCTCCCGATTCCGTGTTTGCTACATTTAGACATTAATTTGAAAGAGAACGAAGTTGTGGTTCACTCATTTTAATTTCGTGTACCACCCAATGGGTTACCTATAGGTACATGTTTGTTAGAGGTATAACACTGACAGAAAATTATCATAGCAAGTAGGTAGGTAGTATAGTTTTCGAATAAAAATCAACCCACTTATGAAATGTAGACAAACGGAGAAACGCAACTCTTATAATACGTTAGGCATAACTCGCTCTTAGCCTGTTTATTTTACTACGCATCCGTACATTTTAAATTGTAGCTAGAAAACAAACAATTTTTTTTATTATTTGTATGATATTATCATAAAAGACACGAAAATGTATTAGGAAAATTACCATAGTATAAATCACTTTGCCTGTATAATGTAATTTTGGTCTTTATTTATAACGTCGCAGTAAATTAGAATTAAGAAGCCACATTTTACAAACCACTCAAATGCTGGGAGTGTACATCGGAAACCACAGTGTAAGAAACATTGAAACTCGGATAAGGCACCTACCATAATGTCGTGGCGATTAGGAATGGCAGTACATTGAGATATAAAGTAGGATGTAGAGCACAAACCAGCTAAAGACTTTGTCCACTTTGCGGTATTCTAACCGTTCGGAATGTACATGTTGCTGCGTTAAATTCTGTGAGATTTTATTTCAGGCTTCGGTTATATATTTTCCTTAACAAACCGCAGGAACAATGTGGACGCGACCTCAGGTGAAACTTAATTTTCACGAGCTCGTTACAGAACACAGCATATGTTTGTGAACAAGTAATAAAAGAAAGTCTTTTATGGTCTGGTTAAGAACTCAAGTCTTCCCGAGCTAATTGTTTCCCGTGACAAATACTTTTATATCGTAAAAGTGGAAAAAATGGATATTTTCTTTATTCAACTTGTCAAAAATTATACTTAGCAGTACATGTTTGAACTTTGCAGTACAGTTTGTTTATTAAAATACAAAAAAACATTCACAAAGCTGAAACTTGTTTTCATGAAAACTCGTGCCTACGACTGGTTTGTAATTCGTAAGTTTGTTTTGCGTAAAAGTTTCGAAACATGTTACCTTAATATGATATAAAAGTAATTTAAATTTACTATTTTCCGTCAAACAAACCAGCAAATGAATTTAAATGGTGATGGTGAAAAATTTAGATTTCATTTTGTAAAAGTGAAAAACGTAACCTGTTTATAATTTAGTAATGTTGTTTTATGTTCAAGTTTTGATTAAATAGACGATGATTCAGATTCAGTAAAATACTTTTTAGCGTACGCAATATGTTTAGCGAAGATGACAAACAGGGGCTTATTTCTCGCAATTGGATCGCGATTGGATAAAATTAAACAGCGCTTTTTGGTTTTGTCCAATAGGTACGCGCGGACTACGTTAGAGCAAGACAGCGGGGCGATCTACGAAAGTGATTAAGAACCTGGTTTCAATTCATTGAATGCGAAGCGATGCGCGATGCACTCGTTGCGCATGCACATAGACATTAGGTATTTATGATGTTGTTTAAATCATGTTTATTGACTGATAGGTACCTACACCTTTTCCCGTACCGCACTTCATAGTGTATGTGTAGCCTTTTCTTAGTGTTAAGTATATATTTTGAAGGTTCTGTAGATAACTAATTAGCTTATCCTTGTTAAATTTTATATCGCTCTCGAGAATATTGTAATATACCTAATTAGCTTTAAAGATATGTTTCAATAGTATTTAAGCTTCGAATGTAAAGGTGCCAGGACAAACCCATTACCTAAGGGTTTTGTGGCATTTTTGTAGCTACATTTAAATTGTTTTTGTAACTTTTCTTAATAAATAAATAAACCTAATACTCGTACCTAATATATGTTCCAGCAGAAACTTTTGAAGACCAATGGTAGCTACCTGTATAAATTAACTGCTGTGTTTTTTTATGATCAATTAGTATATTATAGTTGCTAAGCAGAAATTGTCCGATGTAAATCAAAGACTCGATCCATTGCGCAAATTACAAACCTGAAGTGAATTTCTTTTCAAAACTACGTCAAGAAATAAGTAACGAGCACCAACTACGAGTGAATGTAATAAGCATATCCGTTAATGTTAATAAGTGTCGATATTTTCTGGAATGCAGCAGATGTTAGCGGCACGTATCCAAATGAAAGAGAGCTTTGATACATGTATTTCTGTAACTGCAGTGCGCCATCGGTGCGATGCTAAAGCAAAAAAAAAATATAGCAACGCGAGAGCCCACTGTTTTCCATTACCGTAATGGAGTTACTTTTCTGTTACATTTTTGTGACTAAATTTTAAGCGACTATGTGGCTTTGATATGGGATGCATCGAATTCGATAACGATGTGCGCTGCTTTTTGTTGAAAATAATATCCATCAACTACTCCGTTACGCTTTGCTTTTTGAATATATTATTGTTCTAGGGTTACTATAGGTTTGGTGTAGTTTTAAAGTTTTTATATCACACCCACGTACTCTATGAATGCATTCGCGATATGTTACTACTGGTGGTAGAGCTCCAGTGACGGAGCTCGTGGGCGTAGGCACCACCGCATTACCTAATATACTTGCCGTTAAATGGTAGTGTTCAGCACTATCGTGTTTCGGTCAGGTGGTAATGTACGGCTCTGTAATTTCCGGCACAGAGGCATAACACCTAAAGCCTCAGGAGTGGCAGCGCATTTGCATTTTGACCTCTGGTCATTGTGTGGGTGTCTATAGGCTGCAGTCATCACTTAACATCAATGTGAACTGCACGATTGTTTGCCACTTGCATTACATAAAAAAAAAAAAATGTTGTGCCACCAGCCGTGCGTAATTAGTAAAAATGATTCTAAAGTGCATATCGTGCAATATAACCATTGCTTTTTATTATTTATATGTAAAGCACAACAAAGAAACCATTGATGAATTATTAGCAAATGTTCAAAACAAACTGTTAATTCAGCAATTAAACTAATAAAAAGAAAAAAAAAATTAACTAAGTAAGCTCAGCAGCTTACTTAGTTAAAATTTGTGCTTCCGTGTTCACGAGTAAACAAATTAAAGAATCAAATATGTTACTGTTGGAATCACTATATCATCCGAGGTGCGCAGCATTGTTCGCAAGGGAAAAGTCAAAGAAAACCGAATACTAAATGACATCAATGGTATCTTTAAAGTAGCGGACCCTGATACGCTTCCTGTGTTTGTATCCAGAGACCTGAATAAATTACCACCATCACTTTCGACCATCTGTATGCTTTACAGCTTCTCAAGGACTTACTATTGGCGAAGGAGGAGATTAAGGCCATCAAATCCTTCTAGGGGATAATAAGCATGCAGTTCACAGAACACTGCAACTTATAGTCATCTGTACAAAAACTAGAAGTCAAAATGTAGATGCGTTGCCACCCCTGAGATATAAGTTGTTATGTCTCTGTAATAGTCATTACCCTCTTACCTGAACACGATAGTGCTAAACTATATTTAGAGGCAGATTAATTAGGTACCTACGCCCGTACACTAAATCTCTACCACCAGTGAAGGTGACTTTAATTTTGAAATCGACTAATTCTTATTCGGTTTACACTAGTTTTTTTTTGTGTATTAATTAATTAGGAAAAGAATGCAGCTCACATTGCACGTTACATTTTATTACTTGCTCGTCTATTACCTACTCCAACTCGTAAAGTTGTTGAGTCTAATTAGACGTGATAGTTTGCCTTTTAAATTCGTTATACATACCATCATCGTGACATTTTTCACTCGTCCAAATTGGCAAAAGGGGGTGAACACTAAACTCCTTACAAAAAATTCTTGGAATAAAAATTATTTCACAAACGGTTCGTGTAATCGTAAAATGGTCTTCTCAAACCCAAATACAACAGTGTTAACAAATATTTAACCCATATCTGGACTGTGAGTTTATGAATCTGATAGTGGTGATAGTTTTCCATTTAACTTTGTTTTAAATATATAATAAAATAGTAATAAAATATGTATTACAGGGTTATAGACCCTGAATTTCATATATCCAATAACAACCATTTAGTTGGTAGGGGAAGATGACACTTGACCCTAACAAGTATTACCACTTTACGAATCCGTCAATTGAAAATTAACATTTACAGCTTCCTATAAGATAAACAGATAGGTATGATGAAACTACTAGGATTCTTTGTAGGTTTCGGATCCCTAAAGTAGCTTATTTTCATCTTATCAGTAGCATACAACTTGAATATTCTACATCAGTAATAAATGGTGTTACAAGAAAATAATTTCACTAATAGAGTTGAAAAGAGGGGTGGCGACGGCGTTTTGAAAGGTGGCGTTAATCACACTGTCAGACATGATTAAATCTGAAATACGAGCCGCGGCGACATCTATTGGGACAAGTAAATAAATAGCTGGCTTCAAAGTTGTCGCAACGTGCTAACGGGCCAAATATATCTTTAGCTGGGACCAAAAGCGTCCCCACCTTCGAAACAAAAGAAATACAAACGACCGACCTGTCGTGAAATTAATTCAAAGCGATGGGTCGATGAAAATGTATACAAAGGTAAGAGAAAAATAAAAACGAAAGAGCTGAAATTATTTCCAAGGTCCTCGCCAGATAAAAGGCGCAATTACTTGTCTTAAATTGTCAATGCGATGTAATAAGTGGACTCAACCGTCCTGCTTATCGATGTTTTATTTTTTTTTCACTTGTTTGTACCTTTGTTAGGGCTACATTATCGATATCAAAGTAGCCGTCCGCTTCATGCAAGTGACATAAACGATAACAACGGGATATTAAAGAAATGAAAGTAATGTGTACTTCATTATATGTTCTCCAATGGAGCATAGGAGTCCGCACCTTGTTTCTTTCTCACGCATTTTTACCTTCAACTTAACTGTGTTTGGAGAAGCGTAAAAATCCTTTTCTAGAACCCTTTTAGGACGAGTGAGTATAGAAATAGCTACATAAAAGAAATCGGTAACACAATTGATAAGAAAATAACAATGCGATGATATAATGTTACTAATGTAATTTCGATAGGTCCAAAAGCGCTCAAACGTTCAAGATATTGAATAAGATCTTAATAATTGAGGAATATTTTATCTATACTGCTCTGACTGCTGCTATTTTATTCATTCATGGGAATGTTATTAATGATTCGAAAATTTCCCGATAATCAGACATTCCGAGAAATTTTCTTCCGATCTTTTTGCATATACTCGTATATTTACTGGTGGTAGAGCTCCAGTGTCGGAGCACGCGGGCGTAAGCACCACCGCATTACCTAATATACTTGCCGCTAAATGGTGGTGTTCAGCACTATCGTGTTCCGGTCAGGTGGTAATGTACGGCCCTGCAATTTCCGGCACAGAGGCATAACACCTTAGGCCTTAGGAGTGGTAACGCATCTGCATTTTGACCTTGGTCTTTGTGTGGGTGTCTATAGGCTGCAATCATAACTTAACATCAATGTGAACTGCATGATTGTTTGCCACTTCAGTTACATTAAAAAAAAAGAAATATATATAGGTATGCATTATGTTTGTTTGGGGCAGATTTATAAGAACGTGTCAGATATTTTATTGGCAGTAGCGTAATGTGATATTTTTCTTGTGGCCTGGGGGAAATAGTCAAGATAAGTTAAGATAATTAAGATCTGTTAAGATAGTGAAAAAAATCCATCAAAATAGTGACCTGTTGAATTTGGTAGGCTCGGATTCAAAATTGAAATCATTATTTACAATGATATCTATTCTTAAATATTAGAAGAACAATAATAAAATGATTACTTTCTTACATTATTTTTATATTAACAACGGAAACTTATTTCATGCAAATGCTCTCCAGGTGTAGTACTTTATGGGTTCCATCAATTTTATAATCAAAACATGAAATGTATTGTGAAACGAAGCTGGGAATTACAAACAATGGAGTATTTGTCATTTTATGTGCTTTCTCTGCACATTATGTTCAACAGCTGTGCGTTGCAAATATGGTTTAGAATTTTTAAATAGTGTTGGCAAGTTTGATTATGGTCGTAAAACTATGGGTACCAGATCAAAAATATGGAAGTATCTTTTCTCATCAGAAATCCAGATGACGTGCAGGGCTGATCCTCGCCAGGCGATGGTTATCGTACTTAGCATATTATGACTCATCCTTACAAATTACAAACATTTCTAGGCTTACAGGCGTTCCGATACTCGAAGGGTTCATTCGCTCTTGGACCATATGAAATCATAAAGCGAAACATTTTGAAGTAAATAGAACACTAATTCTTTCTTGCATGTAGGTAATTTCCGAACAAATCTTCTAAAGCAGATGGTAGTTATTGCGAACTTGGCTCTACCCATATCGTTCCGCGTCATTTACCTGACCGCTGTTTAAGGTTAAGAGTTGGAAGCTTATTTTATTCCCAAATGAACCTTATTGGAAAGCAAAAAGAGCTAGCAATATTGAGGTTGTGCGGTGGCTTTGAATTGTATTAACTCATGTTAAAAGAGAACTTATTAATCAAGCGTAATTACAATAGCGTATATTTAATACATAATCATTATTCCATTCATGTCATCACAGGGCAGACTACCGAGGACATAACAGAACATAATACATATTATACATTATCATTAAATCAGGAGTCGTTACCGTTAAACAATACCATTTACTGGCGAATAGATGGCGTTAGCACCTACATTCTAGATTGTACTGTTGGTCATTGACACTCTATCAACAGTAAAAACACTATGATATTTTCTATATTACGATGGTGGCAAATAAACATGCAGTTCACTTTATGGTAAGTGAATACTGCATCCATAGATATCTTCACGAAATTCCTAAAACACCTGAGGCCTAAGTTGTTCCACCTCTGTGATAGTTATTACGGGGTCATTCATATAAAATTACAATACCCAGTATCGTAGTGATACAGTCGATACCTACATTGAGTTCCTAGATTGAGGTCGGGCAGTAAATTCTATTGCGATTTTTTTCCGTTATAAAAGATTCTCACTGTACCCTCGCAGATTGATATTACTTATAAAATAACAGAAGGCTCCTAATAAATCGCTACTATACCCAACGGAGGTCTAACACGCGTAACAGCTGAATTATGAGTGTTTGTATGTATGAATGCACTTACCCCTGCAAACCCTTTTGGATACATAGTCTTGATGTTGTGTTTTATAATATCAAAAGTAATAAAAACACTAGAAACTAGCTTGTCTGTTCTTACCTTTAAAGTATTTGCGAATGAATTTTCTAAAGTAAATGAAACTTGCTGCCTTCTTGACTCTACACAAATCGTTCCGGATCATTTGCTCGACTATTGTTTACGGTTTTAAAGTAGTAAACTTATTTTATTTCTAAACAAACGAACGCTTCTGAAAAGAAGCACCCAATATGTGGCATTCAAGTAAATTTAGTATACTGTAGTAGACTTTGCAGTATTGTCCAGTGAAAAGTTTATTCTTTTCATTCTATAATATTGTTCCTAAGCTTTAAGACAATAATGACAACGCATAGTAACTTTATATTTCTATTCTTCGAAGGCATTGGAAGAGAAAAGCAAGCATATATCTTTATTTCTCGCCTTTCAAGTACCCATAATTCGCCTGTTCCTTTTGTTCTATGTTATATGTGACATGCTAACTAACATCTCCGGTTACCAAACTCCGAAAAGTCCACTGGAAAACTTCCGAAACGAGGAAAAACCTCAACAGCACTAACCTCCAATACGGGGACCGAACTCAGAAACTCAGCACATTGCAGTAGTGGTTTAATTTGCCTATGGTGCCTACGCCCTCGAACTCCATCACTGGAACTTTACCACCAATAGGTATTATGGGATCGGAATACACCGATATAGAAATGAGGCGTTATGTAAAACAAGCAACGAGAAATAGTGGATTAGAATCAAGTAGTTATTAACATATTTTAGTCTCTTCTTATATCAAAGGATAGACAGACAAGCAGGCGGGTTGCCTCACAGACTATAACATTTGCAATACCAGGCTGGTCAACGCGGTGCCAGTCCTGAAGCCCTTTTGCACGCAATTTTGATAAATCCCATATTGTAGCCCTAGGGAACATCTCAAAGAGAAGTTCTTTCCACAATTGCACGTTCTGGGCAAGAATGAACGCGAGAATCGGACAGTTGAGCACTTCCACGCATTTAGTCTTTGGGAGTGGGACTTCTCTCTTAGGCGGGTGGTGCGACCTTGAAAAAAGATGATGGCACCAGCTCAAACGGTTCAGCAGCAGAGCACTCACATTGAAATGATGGTAGAAAATGTACAGACGTTCAATTTTTCTGAGCACACTCGGATTTTCCATTCTCTCGGTGAGTTTTTGATTGGAGTCAAGTGTACTAAGGTAGTACTTAACGGTTCCCGCTCACAAATGAGGACAGTATTCCAAATGTACTCACTTGGTGGAATGTGGAAATAGATTTTTTGCACCTCAAGATCAAGCTCCATCGCCGCATCTGTCTCCGTTAAATGGCCTCCGTTACAAGCCAAATTTTATATCTGAGGGTACGGTAAAAGATCCGCGAAAAAGGATACCAACTACAATTTTAAAGCATTTCGTTGCATTTTAGAATAATACTCAAAAGTTGATAAAATAATCACGTGACAACACACACCTAACTCACTAGGTACACTTACATAAAACTCACAAATAAGCTGATGATCTTCAAAACAACCGGTAATTACTGCTCTACCCATATCGTTCCGCATCATTTATCTGACCGCTGTTTATGGTTTAAGAGCTGAAAGCTTATTTTACTTGCAAACAAACCATTGCCATTGTTGAAAAAAGCAAACGTGAATCCGATACCGGAGGCTTTAAATTGTATTAATGTTAAAAGCCGTGTAACTTTAAGAACAACTGATTTTGTTAATTGTATCTTAAAATCCCGTGGATAGAAGTTAGGAACGTTTTTGTTGCTTGTAGATATATTATTGTAAGTTTAATTTTTTTGTGTGTTTTACTTGAAGGTCAACCGTTAAAGATTTAAGATGAAGATTTAAATAAAAAAAAATCAGGAATACTGCTTTCTAACTTATGTATAAAGGTTTGCATGTTAAGGTATTTTTCACTCAATCACGCAAAAACGTTTATACAAGTTTTTTATTCATGTAATTTGACAAACAAATATAATCATTTGCATTGATTGACCACTACAAGGGTTTAAAGCTAAAACAATTTAAGCTAATATAACCGACAAGTGTTGGTATATTTATTAGTTACGAGTACATAAAGAACAAACCATTAATGTTATCATTTATGCAAATGTTAATGCATTAATGACAATGGATGAAAAAGGTTTATTTCAACCATCGCATCGTATTAACATTCCTAAATCACGTTTTTGTTTGGTGAGTTCGGGACCCTTTGTTTTGTGTACCTGCAATAATCGAAGCGAGACACCGTTATGTTACCTCATACGTACATTTGTATACATCGCGATTTCCTTGTACTTTTCAATTCGCTGGTTTCATTTTTTATTTTTGTTTACCGTTTATTGAGAGGTTGTTAGGTCACGGACCTATTGAAACGATTTAAGTGGCAATGTGAAGATGTTCCGACGGTAGTGAAAGCAGAAAAAATTACTAAATCCTTTCTGAATCTTCAAAGCTGGAGACTCAAAAATTCATCTATTGCTGTAGTTCAGCCGATAATGATTAAGCTGAAGGTTGACATAAATCAGATCGGATCAGCCTGATATAATAAGGGACGGTAGCTACTAACGCTACCTATAGCGTTAGTAGCTACCGTCCCGTATTATATACGGGTCTACATTTTCGTAAACGTCATAGTTTTAGAAATGAATGCAAAGCCAAAACGAACGCTAAAAATTTAATTAACTTGGTGTCCTTTAATTCGTTAAGAAGTGTTATGCCCGCTATCCGAGTCATCATAGTGATATTACAGTTTAGTACTGTCATAAGTGAATTCATTGTATTTTACTTACAATAAAACTACATTTAAATCCATTATTAAGTTCAGATAAAGTAAGTGTCCAAATAAACAATGATATACGGTGCTGAAAATACTTCTAAATGTCTGCTATTTTGTAAACAATAATGGGAAAAATCTGCACAGCTTGTATATGTTCATATATCAAGTATTAATCAACTTGATGGCGATATTAAGACTTAATCCACAAATGCAATTTGTCTGGCACAGATGTTGAATCATAATCCCGAATAACGTAAGTCTCTCAGTAAATTTATTTTTAATGCAAATAAATACAGATTCGTCGCACCTGCCTGTCTAGATGTAGCGAATAATTAAGCAGAACATCAAGCGAAATAATACAAATTACTTCGGGACTTAACTCGGTTTTATTTTGCGAAAACACATTACACGATATAAGAGGATCTTGTGAAATTCTGCTACGAAACATACACGGCGGACGGTTTTATAAAAAACATTAAAGTACTTTGATGCTTTTGGCATATTAATTTCGTGTCCAGAAAATGTATACACAGTATTAAATGATACAATGCTACGAAAAGTCCCGGGGATTTAGGGAACCGGTACCCTAATGGTACAGCCGGAATAATTGAGGTGAAATTTCATTGTATGTAGCTATATCGATTTCATTTTTTTCTTTATTACACTTTTGACTTTTCTCGATTATTGAAATTTACTCATAAGGATTGTCTTCGTTGAGCCTAAACCTACGCGTGGCCTGCATAAAAAAGTAAACAAGATGGGCAAGATGATACACATGATACAGGTGAAATTGGTTAACACTAAAATGTCTTGAAACTCTCAAAATATTTTCTATTTAACAAACATTATAATTTATATTTGAAAAAAAAATCAAACAAACTATGTCATAAACACAAATGATTTTAAGTAAAACAATTTTAAACAAATTTCTTTTCTCTGCTCACTCTTTCGCGGAAATACCAGCAATAAATTAATGTTAGAATGTTATAAAATTGGTTTCTTAAAGTAGGTATATATTCGTTGGAAGTGTAGGTGTTGGAAAAAGTTTCCCTACACGAAGTTTTAATAACAGATAAAAAGAATACATATTTATTTATTTGGGGGCAACGGGCAGAGACTTACCACAATAATACCCTGAAAAATAATCTGGAAATTGCCTGAAAACTGTTGTTTTCACAGAAATATCTCGACGTGATTGCAGACGGCTCGAGGTCGTAATTGCTTCTTCCGCCTCTTGACATCATTATCTTTGCCATTATGCACCAGCCTGAGCTGCGATATCCTCCCTCCAGCATTTATAAATTTCTTATTATTTTCAGTCTCGCTGTCATAGGATATTTTCAATTGTGATTGTTTTATCCCGTTAACAGAATATACTATTATATTGGTATTCATTTTTGCAGGTACTTATAACACTTTCACCTAATCCGATACATCTTTAGCGTCATTTAAAAATTATCAGTTTTTCACTGTTGTCAATGTTTTTGAATGTAGAACCTATTTATCAACTTTATAGACCATATTAAAGGCGCGGGCCCACCACTGCGCACGGAGAGGCTACGCATGTGTATTAAGCTTCGCTTTATATTAAATTTTATGTGGTAGTGTCCACTGTAACCTACGAAGAGGCTACACATGAATTGACGTCATTGACACATGTGTGGCTAGCTTGAATAGGCGGTTACATAGCTCAACGCTATCAACGTGGATCTATGTTTCCACTGGGATTTCACAAATATGGCCCACGACTATGTACAGCTCGCTTATCTATCTTTGGATTACAGTGGGACGTGCGCAGTCTCCGTGCGCCGTGCCACACTACGCTATACATTATTCGTGGGTCTTCATGTACTCCAGTGGAAACATTGACCCACATTGTCAATAAATACATGCAGCTAAAATGCGCCGCGTGTCCGTGCACAGCATGCGTCTCGGTGGGCCCGTGCCTTTATCTTTACAGCAAACTCCTACCCATTGCTAATTTAGTCATGTATTTTATGTTGGTGTTAATTGGATACTACAATCCACAGACATAATGAAAGGTAATAAATAAATGTGCATCAAGTTAGGGATAGGTACGAATCAGAAACGTTAGTAAGTACCTATTCTTTAAACCTAGAATGATTATCTATGCTTTCTTAGGAAACAATTCATAATAGCAGACCTTTATGCGTGTTAAAGTAAGTAAGTTGGCATGACAGACTAGCCCTTATTAATGAATAACCTTATTATTATTTTCAAGTGCTTATTTTTTTCTAATTATTATTCGATGGTTCTGATTAATTAATAATGATAATGATAATAGCAGCGAACGTATGTCAAGTTAACTTATTGAATGGCTTTATGGAGGATTTAATAGCTTATATTAACGATGGAAGTGATAAAATTGTTGCGCCTGTTTTCAAAGTTACGATCGTAAAAAATGTGTAAGTATACTAAGTACGATATAAGCACGAAGTAGAGTTGGGGCGATGTAAGGAAATAATAAACAAGGCGCGCGTGCCGGTTGTGGCTGCTATCTAGACATGCTATTGTATCTTATGAAAGTGGCAAACAAGCATACAATCCATATTATTGATAATTAAAAATCTAGCTAAAAAGCAGAGACTTCAATGTTGCGTTGCCACTCATGAGGCCTAAGCTGTTCTAGAAATTCGAGGCCTGTTCATTACCACGTTACCACCAACAAAACACAATAGTGCTGAACACTATCATTTGGCGTCAACTAAATCAGGAAATGAAGGTGGTACCTTCGCACTCGAGCTCTGACGCTGGAACTCTACAATCTACAAGTCATACAAAAAATTATCCTAAAAACTGACGCTAGCTGAAGTACTTTTCAACAGTCATGTGTGTCAACATCAGATGTATTTTTAGTTAACCTATGACACAGACTGGACTAGTTTTCCAAACTATATAAATATCTGGAAACAGTTTCAATGTAAAGTTTACCCTTATAAAATTAAAAGCTATATTCATGCACGAGCATCAATAAACGTATCTCCATACTTAGGTATATATATTAACTACAGTATTTAAATTAATTGCAATAAAAAATAGGTACGTGGATTATTAAAAGATAAGACTGTATAAATATTTAGACTTGTTTGTCAATCTTTTAGGAAAAAGTTTGCGAATTATTAAAATGGTAAACGCAATATCTGTTTTTTTTCCAAATTTATGTCGATTTCAGAACAGCGGCTTATCGGATTTCAATGAAATGCGACAGTTTTCACTTTACTTCATTTCGATCTGGAAAATTGGTGTAGACTAGTGAAGAAATGTTATTAGGATAATGGTACAATCCCCTTTCCTGACTATATTCAAATAATGAATGTTTGATTAAAAATTTAAGTAAATGGAATTGAAGTAGGTTAGTAATAGACGTTTAACGATGTTTTAGAATTTTGTGTAAAGTATACTTACCAACATGAGATAAAATTAACTTATATTAAAGTACATAATGACACAAAGACATTTCTTATTATAATGTAATAATGTTTTCCATTTTTGTATTTAAAATGATTGAATCCATAAGAATCATTTACGTATGTAACTTTCATAGACCCGAAATTAAAAAAAAAAATATATATGTATAATTTCTTTTGATAAATGGTCACAAGATATTTTATAATAATATTAGTTAGTTCCTGTGATTTTGTTTAAATATTTTTTTTCGTTTCGATACAAATTTAGCTCAGGGTATCCCTTACCTTTAAGATTATACCTAACACTAGCAGTGGCCACGACTTCATCCGTGTAGATTCTGAACAATATATTTTTTTAATTCAACGCGGATACTATGTATTATTATATTTATATAGAAATTTCATAACTTTTTAACGTATTTATCATATTTTAAAAAAAAAAAGAACGGCGAACAACGAAATGTCGGACTCATGTACAGTAACATGACATAAGTACGTGTGCTCTTTTACTATCATATAAACCAGAACATTTAAAGTACCCATTTTATCAATATTTTAATAATCCGGCTTAATATTATGAAACTCAAAACTAAAAATCGTTTGGAGATTCATCACTAGAAACTTTACGAGTCATTCAACGAAACAATATTCGCAAAGCGTCTAGAGTGTTTGACGAAGAAAAGTCGCGTTCCTAGCGACGATTCTCATGACGATTTTCACTTTGAATTTCCACAATATCAAACTTTATTGTTTAACACGTTATAAAGTTCTATATTTTTATTGCATTGAAATAGCAAACGCATGTTACTTCACGTCACGTGCGTTACTGGTGAGGGATTAATAAGAATAATAATAAACCTGACAAACTGTTTGCAAAAAGCGGCTATTGCCTTATAGTAAGAAAGTTCATGCAGATTGAAGATTTAGCTACACATCACTCATCAGCACTAACATAAACTAACCCACCCTGTAATTTACTTGGCCTCGGCCAGTAATTGCAGGTAAAACCAGCTCTAAGCTGCGAAAAGTGTAACTTTTTTCGGAAATAATAATAATTTATTTTCTCACTACAACATAAGAGAACATTAAACATAATATCATAGGAACACATAAAAATTTTAATTATACTGTGGGAGACTGGTGCCTAAGCTAAACCGAGGTCTGTATTTCAGGACACCAGGTCTCCACCCTTTAGGTAAGGTTACATTTAGTATATGCAAAATATTAATAATACAAATTATGAAAAGTTAGTGCAGACAGTCAACCGAACAATGGCGGTCAAACCATTCCAATGGGGCGGTGGAAAGAGCAATAACGCGAGATGGGCAGCAGCGTCCTGCGATAAATCTACCGCCACTGCGATCGCCAAGCGTGGCGATTATGGCATATCCCCCTTTATGGGCAGGTTTTGATGTGAGCAGTGGATGTTTTTCGGCTGAAGTGATAATGATGGTGATGAAAAGTTCAGACAAAAATCCTAGATTGAACATTGAAAATAATACTTATCTCATAATTTATGATACTCGATATTCTATAAAAGGAGAAAAGCGACGTGTCGACGAGAAAATAAAGTTATGAAATGTTTGAAACATAATCCGCTGCTCACTAAGTTTGTGAATTATTTAGCGGGAATAATATTAAAAAAGCGTTTCTCTTTGGACGAAGAAAAGTCACTTCGTTATATTTGCTTACTTAGATGTATTTCGTCGAGCTGATATTCGATTGTGTATTAGGTGTAACTTTTTGTATGATTCCAACATGTCACCATGACACCATGTTTGGGAATGGACAAGGGGACACTCGTACTTTGGACAACGCAGAGATGAGAAAGTAAAGATAAAATATCTTTCCATTTTGACTTTAATTTCTAAGATTCGCATGTGTAAGAGAAAAATATTGTTACAAAGATATTAACATGGGTTCATTCGGTTCCCTCTTTTTTGGCATAAATATTTTTGGCTTAATTTCGGGAGATTATGTCTCCCGAAATTAAGCCAAAAATATTGGTTTGGTATAATCTCATTTGGCAGAATATTTGCATGCTCCAATGCTGAATATTTTTCCGCATCATGTTGTTATTGGTATAATCTTTTGAATAAACTGAATAATTATTGTTAAAAAAAGTTGTACTGTTATCAAAAAAAAGGTCACTCACTGCACCCTTCGACCTAACCTGCCAAACATAGGGGCGCCCTCGATCCCCGTCTGAGTCCATATTGAGTTGCATAAAATAATCGTTATTTATGCTGATAAACATTATGCGTCGTGAATTTCTGCAATGTTACTATGATGCCAACTGAGTTTCTACGAAAAGAGTTTTATTCGAATTTATATTATTGCCAATTGTAGTTGTGCTAACTTAGTGTTCTACTAAAAAAGTTTCTGCGAATCCTGTTTTGCTAAGTGTATTTCTGTCAATAAAGTTTCTGCAAAAAAGCAGGTGCCATTCATTCTTTATTCACCCATTGATACTTGTTATTAGTTTTTCTCAATTAATGATAGTAACAAATAAGCAGTAAGTTGACATAGCTGGTAAATGAATAGGAGCAGCCTATCATAGTAGAAGTAGCCCTTCATCACAAGATGCTCCGCTAAAAACAGTATATTACCATATTACTGTTGTTAAGCTACAGTTCACGTTCTTAGTAATTAAAATTATGTAATTTGTCTTTGTCACTTTTAATTGGGTAATTTGATGGTGCTTTATGGATGAAATCTTGGCTGATAAAGTTTTTTATGTAGCCGTTTGCATATTAATTCTTTAAAAAGATGATAGTTTGTTGTTATTTATTTGTTATAGCGTTAGCTTCTAAAAATGGGAAAATCCTCATACTGAGTACTTAGTACTTACCTATTAGACTACCAAGGCGATTAAAAAAAGGTTATCTACATATAATGTGATTTATTCCTAACCTAACCTAGCCGTTCCGAGGTACACGGGTTCACCAAGTAAAGTTAGCACAATATATCATCGGAGAAACAAACATTCTGAGTTTTGACAGTGTGCCAGATAGTTTTGGAATAATGATTTCCACTTGTATATCATCGTCTAAATATTTCGCGTACAGAATACATAGATATCTCATAGACTATCGAATTACATAGACAGTCATATTTACTCGGTCCTCCTGTTTACTTTGTCCTACTTATCAATCCTTAGAAAAAAACTTTTAACGTTTATCGAAATAAAATTGTAATGAATATGATACCCACCTTTTTAATGAAGCCCGAAGAATTCTAACGATATTCACAACAATACGAAACACCTATTCCGAGACAGTATAATTTATGAATGTATCATGCTTTTTGCAAATAATATCTACAGGGGTACGCGTAAACAAAAAGCCTGTGAAAGTCTATTTAACCGCGTACAAAATAATCAGCAATAACGATCTTTCTTTTGTATGAAACGTAACAATTATATGGATATAGTGAAAGGCGTAGGTATGTGTGGGTGATAAATTTGAACCTAATTACTGCCAAGTGTCAGTGGCAAAGCCACACCGCCTGAACAACTTTACTCCATAAGTCAGCCACGATCGAGATGAACGAACACGTTACTCTGAAATATTAACCTTGTAATATCGCTTATAAAATATGTATACTTATTGTAGATATATAGCACAGATACATTCTCTGCAAGTATGTTCTTGTTTTAGGTAACTTTGGCTTTTATCAAAAACTATTTAATCGTTTAAATGTGGCTACTAAGCAGAGGTTCAATTGTACCTATACTATAGTGATGTTTAAACTTCTTCACGATCTTTTCTTTTTCTTTCAAAAGTACCTAAGAGAATAGTATGATAAAAAAAGTTCTCGATCCCCCGACTATAACGTTTTATGTAGTACGTAGGTAGGTCGTGGAGCATACAAAAATAAAATTTGTTTTTGAACCTTGACCTTGAAAGTGACCCTGAAATTGACCTTTACGAGTAATGCTTTGAGAAATAAATATTGTTTTGTAAAGATTAGATCATTGTTGGGATTATTTACCGGTGTCAATGGTGTATTTACGGTAACATAAAGTGCCTTGTTTGAGTTTTTGCCCCTAATCATTATAGATGAAACATGGCTTCACCATTAAGACCCAGAGACAAAACAATAATTAATAACACGAAACAAAAATACCGTCATTTCCAACAAAATCATCTGTGATCTATCTTTGATCAAGATCAGAAGCTTATATTTTTAAGTTAACCAAGGAATTCTAACTTTTCATGACGCTACTATAACAGTTATTGAATGTGAAAGTGACAAAAAATGACGGTGAAGAAAGTGGAAGTGACTAATAGTGATTTTAGTGTGCCTAAGATGAAGTTATTTTTTAAAAGCAGAATTTCGGCTCTTCATAAAAGATATTCTTAGGTATATCATTTAACTTAATCTTCTTTTAAATTAGCTATCTCATTCCATTTTGATCGCCTTTTATCGAATATTCAATGTACTTAGGTACAAGAGTTTAATGCGTTTGGTTTGCATAGTTAAGATTCAGATATAAAGATAGAAATACAAGTATTTCGTTGGCAGGGGAAGGGCATACTTGATCCTAACGAAAATAAGCACTTTTATTTAAAGCTTGATATTCCACGAACGGATCCATTACTTGAGAATTAAAATTAACAGCTTTCTACAAGACGAACAGGTATGACGAAGCTACTAAGATTCCTTGTAGGCTTCGGAATCCTAAAGTAGCCTATTTTATAATAGGCTCCGAAGGCTTCCGAAGAATAATTCTGTTATTGTAACTATAGGATTATTCCTATAGTAACAATAACATAATTATTCTAGACGCATTCAACTTGTATATTCTAAAAAAATCACGTCATTAATAAATATAGAGTCAAAACGAGGGGTGGCGACGGCATTTCCATTGATAGCACGAAGAATACGAAAGGTGGCGTTAATCACACTGTCAGACATGATTAAATCTGAAATACGAGCCGCGGCGACATCTATTGGGACAAGTAAATAAATAGCTGGCTTCAAAGTTGTCGCAACGTGCTAACGGGCCAAATATATCTTTAGCTGGGACCAAAAGCGTCCCCACCTTCGAAACAAAAGAAATACAAACGACCGACCTGTCGTGAAATTAATTCAAAGCGATGACGAAAATGTAGGTAAACAAAGGTAAGCAAAAAATAAAAGTGAAAGAGCTGAAATTATTTTCCAAGGTCCTCGCCAGATAAAAGACGCAATTACTGGTCTTAAATTGTCAATGCGATGTAATAAGTGGACTCAACCGTTCTGCTTATAGATTTATCTACTTTTTTTTACTTGTTATATTTATTTTTATATTTCTTTATAACACATGAGAGAGAATTTTAGAAAGTAATGAAAAATTGGAAGGAAAACTTTGACTTCGTGCAGTAATCCAACATGCAACCTCAGGATAACCAGTTCAGCCGCATACCGAATCCATATCCGACCGTCAAATTTCTCTTTCGGTTTCTTATTTAACTGATTCTGGATCGGTGAAAGACAAGCCATTGATAGTTACTAATATGTATATTTTTTCACGTTTGTACCTCCATCAGGGTTACACCGTAAAAAAGTAACCGTTCGCTTCATGCTAGTGACATACCTAAACAATGACAACGGTTTTAAACAGCAGGATATTAAATAAATGAAAATTATGTGAACTTCATTATGGAGCATAGCATCATGCGTGAAACAAGGTGCCTCCGCACCTTATTTCTTTCTCACACATTTTTATCTTCAACTTAACTGTGTTTGGAAGCGTAAAAATCCTTTTCTACAACCCCTTTAGGACGAGTGGGTATAGAAATAGCTACATAAAAAAATCGGTAACACAATTGATAAGAAAATAACAATATGATAATATAACAACATTATTATAAATACCGCCAATCCACGGGCCAAGTGTGGCGATTACGCCATATTCTGTCCTAGTGACGCACAACACTGTGGTGGGTGTCTGTGGGGAAGGCTTTGTCCAGCAGTAGACGTCTTTCGGCTGGAGTGACGATGATGATGAATTGTGGAATATTTTATTACCTATTATTGTTTTATCTCATAGAAAAGTAGTAAATTATTTTAAAATTGGCCATCGGGAGCAATTTTGCTCCGTGCTTCTTGCATACATAGCAAAATGTTCAGTGGTAGATTTACATTAGGGGCAGTCGGGGTTAGTGCTCAGGGCGGTTAATTTTCTTCGGCGGCAAAATTTGGTGACTGAAAACAAAATTACAGTCTTTTCAATTTAATTTGTTCAATGTCATGAATTAATTCGTTTGATTACATCATGTTTTTCTTAAATTGATAATTTAAAATAAAATAATTCATGCATTATTTGTATTAAACTACAAACAAGTATATAAGTTTGAGTGAAATTTCAGTTTTGAGGCGGCATTATTTACCTAATTAATTTTATTATTTAAGTTCGTTGCTGAAAATGTTTTTTTTGAGGCGGATTGATGAGAATGTGTCAGCTATCCATTGACTTCATAACCTTCCAGAAAGCTATGTGGTCGATGCAGCTATCTTACTAACAATAGTTTAACAAGCTCCCTGTCTGATTTAACGAAATAGTCACGATATGTTAATTCAGATCTGATTTTCAGGAAAAGATAGCACCCATCAAAATACTGACCTCGGGGAAAGCTGATAAGCTCACCGAGCTCGGTTGCATAATTGAAATTTATTTAAAATTAGCTGACCCTGCAAATGTGGTTCTGCCATCTAATAAATGTTAAAGCCTTTGGCTTATAAAATATTAATAAAATCATCGCGTTAGAAACTAAATTACACAGAATAGAGACCAAATTAAGCGCTTGTATGGAATTTTGGCGGAGTGTCCGCGTATCAATCAGTGACGTGTATTTACACGTGCATCTGTGTGCGTAGCACGTACAAAATACCAACCGTCGCCCATAAGAGGGGAGGAGGTTGGGTGATGGGGGGAAATCGGGCGGGACGTCGAAGTGTCCATTCTATACGTAGTATTAATTCATATTCTCTGCTATAGACGTCCATTGCTGAATATAGACCTCCCCCAAAGACTTCCACGATGATCTATTCTGGGCGGTCTGCATCCAACGGCTCCCCGCAACCTGGATCATGGGGGGGCATCTCGTGGGGGGGAGTCCCTCGTTTTCCTATAAGTGGTCGCCACTCGAGAACCTTTCGTCCTCATCGGTTATCAGTTCGACTAGCGATGTGCCCTGGCTCATTGCCACTTCAATATACTAATTCTCCGGGAAACGGCATATTATTTTTTTTGTCGTAGTTAGACTTACCTAACTGAATTGTTTGGTACGTATGTATCTTCACGCCAGGTCCCTAACGGGGTAGGCAGAGAGTGTGGAGCGCCAGATATTCCGGATTGTTTGGTAAGGTATTTAATTCACGTCTTACATTATTTTGTACATTATCATTGAAAATTATTTCTTGTAAATGTTCGCCAGCTGTAGTATTTTATGGGTTACATCAATTTTGCTATCAAAACATGAAATTAATTGTGAAACGAAGCTGGGAGGGACTACTCGTACAAACAATAGAGTATTTTCATTTTATGTGCTTTCACTGCACATTACGTTTAGCAGCTGTGCTTTTCAAATATGTGTGAATGTGCAAATTGTAGAACGAACCACCTCAGAGGGAATCTGAGGTGTTTCCTCGGTGCTACAATATGGGGTTATTAAATAATGCCGTCAAAAGAGTCCTTCAGAGCTAACTCCCCTGGTGTTGCAAATGTTCATAGGCGACGGTGACCACTTTCCATCAGATGGCCCGTTTGCTTGTCTATCAACCAATAAACATAAAAAAAATCATCATGAAATTTGACATACAAATATTAAGACTTGCGTTAAAGCATAAACAATTTTGACCAGCAAGTTAATACAAACATAGTTAGACAGCGAAACATTTTGTGTTATGTAATGAAAGTGGCATACAAGCATGCAGTTTACATTGATGTTAATTGATGACTGCAGCCTATAGACACTTACACAAAGAACAGAGGTCAAAATGCTGATGCGTTACCACTTCTGAGGCCTAAGGTGATATGCCTCTGTGCCGAAAATTATAAAGACCGGAATACGATAGTGCTGAACACTACCATTTAGGTAAGTATATTAGGTAATGCGGTGGTGCCTACGCCCGCGAGCCCGTCACTGGAGCTCTACCACCAGTAAAGAGCTTCACTCAAGTAAAATAATACTATGAATGGAAGCTGAAAAGCGACCGAAACCTCGGGTTGATTTTAAAATAATTTTAGTTTAATATACGCGAGGTACTGAAATTGCTTCTAAATTTCTGCTATTTTGTAAACAACAATGGTAAAAGTCTGCACAGCTTGTGCATGTTCATATTATTCATATATCAAGTATTAATCAACTTGATGGCGATATTAAGACACAGATACGATTTGTCTGGCACAGCTGTTGGATCATAATCCTGAATAACGTAAGTGTCTCAGTAAATTTAATTTTTAATGCAAATAAATACAGATTCGTCGCACCTGCCTGTCTAGATGTAGCGAATAATTAAGCAGAACATCAAGCGAAATAATACAAATTACTTCGGGACTTACCTCGGTTTTATTTTGTGAAAACACATTACACGATATAATAGGATCTTGCGATATTCTGCTACGAAACATACACGGCGGACAGTTTCATAAAAAACATTAAGTACTTTGATGCTTTCGGCATATTAATTTCGTGTCCAGAAAATGAAAAACACAGTATTAAATGACACATTGGTGCGAAAAGTCCCGAGGATTTCGGGAATCACTACCCAAATGGTAGGTACAGCCGGAATAATTAAGTTGAAATTGTGATTGTTTTGCGAGGAACATAATACACTATTTTTGTTCCTTATTTTTGCAGGTACAACAGTTATACCTAATCCGGAACATCTTAAGCATTATTTAAAAGTTATTATGTTTTCATTATTGTCAATAGCTTTTACTGGCGGTGGAGCTCCGGTGACGGAGCTCGCGGTCGTAGGCACCACCGCATTACCTGATTTATTTCCCGCTAAATGGTTCAGCACTATCGTGTTCCGGTCAGGTGATAATGTACGGTCCTGTAATTTCCGGTACAGAGGCGTTTCACCTTAGGCCTCACGAGTGGTAACGCATCTGCATTTTAACATTGGTCTTCGTGTGGGTATCTATAGGTTGCAGTCATAACTTAACATCAATGTGAACTGCATGCTTGTTTGCCACTTCCATTACAAAAAAAAGTATAATGAGGTGAGTACTTACCTATGGAATCAACGTTACGAATCATATTAGGTAATCTTTGTAGCAATCTTTGAACACTTACCCACAACTATTTTTTAATGTATTATATGATGGTCTTATTTGGATACTGCAATCCAGAGACATAAAAAATGGTGGTATACATATAAACATGCATAATAAGAGATATGAACCAGATGAGTTTGTTAGTATCTTTTCCTCAAGCCAAGGATGATTTGTATATTATGCTTGTGATAAAACGATCCGAAACATATCGCCGTAACTGCTACACTATCGCAATAATTTTCATGACTTTATCTGCCTTACTCTAGGAAGTGCGCATTCAATTTCTTGTGAATAAATATTTCACAATAGAGCAGACCTTTATATATTTTCAAATAAGATGGACTGACAGGCTAGGGTCTCATCAATCACTAACCTATTTTTTTTGTCAAGAATTTTTTTTTTCAATTATTATTTGTAGGGTCTGAGTAATTAATAATGTAAATGTTGAAACAGCGAATGTATGCCAAGTTAACTTGTTTTATGGCCTTATGGAGGATTTAATAGCTTATATTAACGATGGCAGTGATAAAATTTTCCGCCTGTTTCCAAAGTTAGGACCGTAAAAAATGTATTAGTCCATATAAGTAAGTAGTAAGTACGAGAAGTGGAGTTGGAGCGATGTAAGGAAATAATAAAGAAGATGCGCGCGCCGGTTGGCTGCTGATGTCTAGTCTAGACATGCATTTATATCTTACTAGCTGTTGCCCGCGGCTTCGCCCACGTGGATGTCGTTTTATAAATAACTAAGTAGCCTATGTTCTTTCTCAAAGTCAGCGCTATCTCTGTACCAAATTTCATTAAAATCGGTTCAGTCGTTTGGACGTGAAAAGGTAACAGACAGACAGGCAGACAGAGTTACTTTCGCATTTGTAATATTAGTAGGGAAGTAGGGATGAAAGTGGCTAACAAACATACAATTCAAATTAATGATAGGTAACTGAAAACTACAACCTATAAATATCTACGATAAAACTAAAGAATTTTAATACAATGCACACGCGTTGCCACTCATGTGGTCTAAACTTTTATGCCACTGTGCCAGAAATTCGGGGCCCGTTACATACATATACATTACAACCTAAACGAAATATGACAGTATTGAATATTACCATTTAGGGCATGTATATTTTAATTGTGAAAAATATTGAACAACTTACTACATATACTTATAAATATACTTATAAATATTCCTAGTATTTAAATTCGGTGCAATAAAAAACAGTTATATGGATTCTTAAAATATGTACCTAACTGTATAGACATTTTAACTTATTTGTCAATCATTGAGGAAAAAACTTGCGGATTTAATATAATGGACGCAATAACTGAAAATTTTTGGAATTTATGTCGACTTCAGAACAGCGGCTTATCGGATTTCCATGAAATGCACAGTTTTCACTTTGACTCATTTCGATCTGGAAAATTGCGGTAGACTAGTGAAGAAATGTTGTTAGGATAATCGCACTGTTCTATATTCGAATACAGAATTTTGATTAATAATTTTAGTAAGCGGCATTGAAATTTCGATGCAAAGATTAACGATGTGTAAGAATTTTGTGTAAAATATACCTACCCACTATCACACTATAAAATTAACTTGTACAATACAAAAGTAGGTAGGTAATGATACAAATATTTCATTAGACAATGTTAATAAATACAGATTTTACAATCTTATATTGAAATTATTGAATCAGATGCCTACTGTGTACATTTTATAGACCTAAATCTAGTGTACATTTTATACATCTAAGGTTTAAACATATGAAAACTTAAATTTCCCTTGAAGATGTCACAACGTTTATAGTAGTTGCCGGCGATTTTGTTTAGGTATTTATCCATTATTCAAATTTAACTGGGTTAACTTATTAAACTAATGACTTGTATAATTCTCAACCTAAATTTCAATTTGAAATCTAAAATTCAAATCAGAAATCTCACCAATTGTCCTTAAAATTTAACAAACCAGAAGTTTTTAGTATACATTTCATATAGTGTGATTATTTCGGCTTCAAACGCATCTTATATGTGAACATCACCGCAGACGTTGAAATAGTGAAGGGCTATTATGAATGTCGGCACGCTAAGAAACTTACTGGTCCGTACCGCAAACTTGACGGATATATATATTATCCGTCTTAGAAATTTTTCTCATGCACCACGAACAAGTATCATGTAACCGGAATTCTGCCGCAATATGTATAACGGACGCGCTAACAATGAGATGATATTGAATAAACTTTTACTCTGCTCTTGTTATATTAATTCCATCTTATTGTATTATATTTGATATCATTATTTTAGCTAATTAGGCTGCCTGTCCATTGATGCGGAGCGAGGCGGCGGAAATGAGCGAGTGAGTATTGCGTGGCGGACTTGCGGACTTTGTCTGTCCATTGACGCGGAGCGAGACAGCGGTGCGGAGCCAGCGAGTATGCGGAGCAAACTTGCGGACTGTGCGAGTTTACGCGACGAGTCATATCGGTGCGGTGGACGATCAGTTCAGTTGTATGCGAGATATTATTATGCTCCGCCGCCTCGCACAGCCGCGTCGCACAGTCGCCACGCCAAGGACGCGCCGGTCCGAAAAATTATGACTTTGAAAACTTGTCCACTGGAGCTGAGTGGCAGCTGCCTCGCACAGCGTCAATGGACAGGCAGTCTTAAAGTGACTATACCTACCGTGAACGATTATCTCAAAGCCTGTTTTCAATCAAATAAGTTAATTTAAAAAACATATTTATTTAACTAGCCGTGCCCGCGACTTCGTCCACGTGAGAAAAAATATGATTGTTCAGTATCTACCCGAACGAAGTCGTGGGCGCAGCTAGTATAAAAGTAGCCGGATACACTCCAATTCTACTTATTTGTCTGTAGGTAGGTATGTGGATAAAAGTAGCCCAAGTTACTCCGTATTACATCAGCTACCTACCCGTGGAAGTCCCGTCAAAGTCGGATACACTCCAATTCTACTTATTTGTATGTAGGTATGTATGTATGTATGGATGTATGGAGATAAAAGTTCCGTCAAAATCGGTCCAGCCGTTCCCAAGATCCCCGCCAAACAGACAGACAGACAGACAAAAATTGTAAAAAATGTTGTTTTGGTATATGTACGGTGTATACATACATATGCATTCAGTAAAAAGCGGCTATTTTAATATTACAAACAGACACTCCAATTTTATTTATTTGTATAGATTTATTATGGAAGGTAATACGTCTACTTACTACCGTTATTGTCGCGCAAAAAATATACGAAAAAAGAACACGTTTATTATATGCCCCCTTGGACCCCTTAACATTTTAATTTTCTTATTTTTAGTACTTAATTTTGTTTTTATAGCGATAACAGAAATACATAATTTATGAAAATGTTAGCTTTCTAGCTATCACTATTTATGAGGTACAGCCTGGTGACAGACAGAGGGACGGACGGACAGACAGACAGACAGACAGACAGCGGAGGATTAGTAATCCATAGGGTCCGTTTTTACCTTTTAGGTACGAAACCCCCTAAAAGATAGAACTAAGATACATAATAGCTTAAAAATATTAGATATGATTCTTTAAATTGACATAACTTTTTAATATCTGAACCGATTCACATGAAACAAACACTAAATGTTAAGTGAAGTGAACTTACCACAATATATTAGTAGCCGCAAATCGAATAAGCCGTTTCTGAAATAAGGGTGCACAAACACACAGAAAAACAGTCATTTTTTCGAGATAAAAAGTACTCAGTGTTGTGCGCCAAAGGTTAAAGTATAATCATCCAAGTTTCATTGTAATCGGACCTTTAGTTTTTATGTGATGCTTGAACAAACAGCAAGACTGACAGACAATTTTTTTTCTGATCACATATTTGTGTTCGGTATCTATCTAGTAACATCCCCTGGTATTTATTTTTTCAATATTTTTAATGTACAGAATTCACACTTCTACAGTTTTATTATAAGTATAGTATGTATCTTCACGCCAGGTCCCTAACGGGGTAGGCAGAGAGTGTAGAGCGCCAGATATCCCGGTTCTGACAAACCTCTCGTGCCTCGTCTACTTTCATCATTCTCTTCATACATGCACGCCGATTCCTAAGACTTTTGATCCCACCATCAGACAGAACTCGACCTATTTGGTCATGGTAGGTCAGTCTTGGTCTTCCTGGGCCTCTGCAACCATCCACATTCGCATTGTTTATCTGTTTAGTCATTCGCTCATTCGACATTCTTTCTATATGCCCGAACTATCGGAGCATGCCTTTTTTCATTTTTACACCGATACTATCATTCACACAAAGTCTCATTCTTACATCTTCATTACGAACGCGATCGGTGAGTGATACACCGCAGATCTTGCGCAATGATCTCATCTCGACCGCGTTCAGCTTACTTTCATGCTCTTTCCTGTAAACCCAGCTCTCGCTTCCATATAAAAGCGTTGGAGTAAGTACAGCATTATGTACAGCTAGTCGAGCCCGCTGGCTGAGATGTTTAGATTCTAGCAGCTTTCCCAACGCTCCGTTCACGCAATTCCCAGCAAGCACTCTTCTTTCTGTGTCAGTGGTGTACCTACCATCCTTGCTAAAAGCACATCCAAGATATACAATTTCATCCACCTGTTCTAACACTGCATCATCTACTACTACCCTTGCATTTGTTCTCTGCTCATCTCTTTCAAATACTAATACTTTAGTTTTATCCACATTCAATTGTAAGCCTTTCTCCATACAATCCTCTTTCATGACTGTGCTTAGTATAAGTATAGATTAACAAATAAAAGAAATATAGATTTTTTACATACAATATTTTGCCTCTTAGCTAAGAGTTGCATTAATTAATAAGGGAGATAATGCCTAGTGACATTAAGTCCGCCCTATGTACTGTTTTTGTGCATTTAAGTATAAATAAATAAATAAATAATTTTATCGAATTAGGTTTATCATAAACTTAATACCATAAATTTATTAGGACATATACTTATTATAAATACACCAAATATAAAACGCTGAATAATTGAATTAGAATTTCAAAACGTATCTTAGTAATCTTAGGAGTTTTCGGACTTGATTGTCCAAAGATTTACACACATATATGATCCGGGTATAGCAAAATCCAATAAGTTGATAGTTATCAAATTTCAAAAATTAAAAAAGACATGACAATTTATACACAAACACGGTGTAATTTTAGTGATTGTTTGAAGAACGATTTGCCTTCAATAGTATTATCGAAACATAAGATTTATAAACATAACGTATGTACTACTTGAACTAGTGTACGCAAATGACCATGCGCTGCCGGTAATAATATTTAGAGCAAAATAAGCTACTACTTTCCTTATGATTAATTGGGTTGCTTGAAAAGCATTTAATTAAACACATTACTTTGACGAACCAATTAGTTAACACGGTAGTTTTAAATCACTTTTTAACCGACTTCGAAAAAAGGAGGAGATTCTCAATTCATCCGGATCTTTTTTTTTTTTTTTTATTTATGTTAACCGATAATTTGAAAACGCTTGTACCGATTTGGATAATTTTGGTCTCCTTATGAAAAACCTACATTGACAGGTGTTCCAAAATTTGACACGAGCAGTGTCGTAGACCAGGGTCTTGAGCGCCCAGGGCGAGATTAGACTTTTTCTGTAGGAGAGGTTTAGGTACATTATAAACTCTGCTTAAACTTTACTTTGCTGGCATTTAAATAAAAATCAACAGCCCTACTGTAAATTTCAAATAAAGTAGAAAAAGTGCAAATAATGCAATATGCTATTTAAATATGAATTTTTCATGGTAAAGGTGTGAAAATATGCCAAATATGCCAAAACGGCAACACTGGTCGTTACATCACAATCCCCGCCTGTGCTTGGGCGCACACACACACACACACACACACATTAACAGATTTACATGGATACGACAGCCCGTTATACTGTGACTCCCTCTACAATCGGGGTACGTTCAGAAGCAGAGCATAACTTCAAACTTTGTTTGTTTTTACTCGCTCGAATGTTTTATTAGGTAATGTTTGTTTTCGTGACATTGAAATTTTTCAAAGAATATTCAAATGCCATATATCGTTAACGATACTGCAATATCGCGTAACTACAAATTGCAATCCGCGTAAGTACAAATAAAGCTAAAATGAGATTTTGTATTTTAATTTTGTATTTTTTTCTAAATTTTTTGGTACATATATTACTTTAAAAAGATTTGCCTCTATGGGGTTTGCAAGTGCGCTCCCTTGAGGTCTGCGCCCCTGGCAGCCGCCCCTGCTGCCAGCCCCTAGCTACGATACTGGACACGAGTGCTACTTCAACACGCCTGTTACTGAAATATTTTTCTGATAAGTATTTTATTCTTTTATTCTGACCAAAAACAGTGCTACTCCGTTTATTATTGGACAAATAGGTTTGGAAATAATCAAAGCGAAACCAATAAAGCAGTTCGCTATAACAAGCTTAAATAATTCTCAATCATGGAAAATTGCACATTCACTCGAATTCACTGCAGTTTACAGGTCGAGAGGTAAAGTAAACAACTGTCTCGTCCATGAATAAAAATGTTGGCGTAATGGAAACAAAATGTAATTAATTACTCACAAATGATTTTTTTTTGCGGCACAAAGAATACAAAATCTGTACGAAAAATATTGCGTACATACAAAGAAGTTTTGCCTACCCAATGAATTAATGGAAATATTTAATCCTTTTAATGGATATTCGTTTGTTACAGCGGAAATATATCAGAAATAAAGGTACATTGAAAACCGACTTGGCTGGTTAATTTGAAAAGAATAGAATCCTTTCATGTATTTCGAAATATTCAGGTGGTTTTATTTCAATTTTCAATGCCTTTGACGATACGTAATCTATTTGTAAAACGTAACCCAGTTTATACATTTTTAATAAAGGTACTTCACGTATATGCGTATAACGAATTTAGATCCAACGATCTAAAGTACAATAAACGTCCATAAAACTTTTTCAGACGTCGTACAGTGACCATAAATTGCGTAGTACCGTTGTGATTTATTACAAAATATGTAATGGCCGCCAGTTACAGCCTGGTTGTAAAGTCGGTAGACATTTATATGTGGCGTTATCGACTGCGTTATCAGTTTATAACGTCTAAATAAGCAATGGAATACTGACAGTTCTGTTATTTACTAGTATGGAAATTACGGCGTAAAATACTCTCGTAAATCTCCGGTAAACTACGATGCAGAGACAACTAGCCTATTAGCACCCAATTCCGTGTTTGCTACTGTAGATTTAGGCATTAATTTGAAATGGAATTGAGTTGCGGTTCACTCACACTCATTTCTACGGCCATACAATGGCATGTACATGTTTGATATATATACAGGTACTATACCTACATAAAATTATTGCAGCTATGTAAGTTTTACAAGTTAACGAGTAATAATCAACCCACTAATAAAATTTAGACAAACGGAGAAACGGAACTCTATAATACGTTTGCTTGACCCGCACATGGCCTGTTTTTTTCTACGCATCCATGTATTTCGAATTGTACCTAGTTAAGGACATTAAAAATATTTATTATTTGTTTGATATTATCATGAAAGGTACAATCCCTACTAATATTATAAATGCCCAAGTAACTCTGTCTGTCTGTCTTTCTGTCTGTTACCTTTTCACGTCCCAACAACTGAACCGATTTTGATGAAATTTGGTACAGAGATAGATCTGACTTTCAGAAAGAACATAGGCTAAAGAACATACTTTTCGACATCTACGCGGGCGAAGCCGGGGGTAACAGCTAGTAATGTAATAAGATAATTCCCACGATATATATCGCATTTCTGGTGTAATGAAATTTCAGTCTTTATTATAACATCGCAGTAATAATATAGCATTTCCTAGCCATATTTTACAAACCACTCAAATGTGTACGTCGGAAACCACAGTGTAAGAAACTCTGAGACTTGGATTAGGTACCACAATTTCTTGGCATTTAGGAATGGCAATACATTGAGAAATAAAGTAGGATATAGAGCACAAACTAGCTAAAGACTTTGTCCACTTTGCGGCATTCTACCCATTTGGAATGTACATGTTACTGCGTTAAATTCTGTGAGATTTTATTTCAGGCTTCGGTTATATTTTTTCCTAAACAAACCGCAAGAACAATGTGTACTCGACCTCAGGTGAAACTTAATTTTCACGAGCTCGTAACAGAACACTGCATATGTGTGTAAACAAATAATAAAAGAAAGCCTTTTATGGTCAGGCTAAGAACTCAAGACTTCCCGAGTTAATTGTTTTCCGTGTCAAATACTTTTACGATAACTGGATATTTTATTTATTTTATTACTTGTAAAAAAATAATTAGTAGTACATGTTTGAACTTTGGTACAGTTTGTAAATTATTAAAATAAGTACAAAAAACGTTCAAAAAGTTGAATGTTGTTTTCATCAAAACATGGTACCTACCTACGACTGGTTTGTAACTCGCAAGTTTGTTTTGCGTAAAAATTTCGGAACTTGGTCGACGATAACGTCCGCTCGATCCTCAAGAGATTAAATTCTCGTGTCACAGTGTTTGTAGCAATACTCCTCCGGAACGCTTTGGAGCAGCGTGGTGGAGTAAGCTCCAGGCCTCCCTCCAAAAAGGGGAGAGACTCGGGCCCAGCAGTGGGACGTATAATGGGTTGCCATTATTATTATTATTATTATATGGCTCTGTTATGGAATACATCGAATTCGATAACGACATGCGCTCCGTTTTTTGAAACTAATATCCATCAACATCTCTCACTCTCTCTCCCTCTCTTTTTCTACTACTACTATTACTGCTTTTACTACTACTACTACTACCACCACTACAACTACTACTAATACTACCACTACCATTATTACCAACTTTACTGTTGAATTGACAATAATGATGACTGCGGTCATGACAGCAGTCATTCGGTCCTCAGTAAGTAGGCGGCTGCACTGGTCACGTGTCCGTCTTATCGCATTTTCGATCACGGGTCACGTGTTCTAACGCGAGTTTAATATTTTATACCCGTCGCTAAAGAAGTTTTCGCTTTACTCTGGTGTTCAGCACTATCGTAACACCTTAGGCTTCAGGAGCGGCAACGCATCTGCATTTTGACCTCTGCTCATTGTGTAGGTGCCTATAGGCTGCAGTCATTACTTAACATCCTTTCTGGAACCCATTTAGGACAATTGAGTATAGAAATAGGTAAAATCTGTGACATGATTAAAAAGAAAAAAAATATTAAAATAACAATGCGATGATATAATGTTACTAATGTTGCTTCGACAGGTCCGAAAGCGCTCAACGTTGCAGATGAAGAATAAAGTATGAATAATTGATAATATTTTATACTGCTTCAACCGCTGCTATGTTATTCCATCCCACTGAAAAGTAATTAATTATTTTAAAATATCCTATACCGAGAATTTTCCCTCCGCTATTTTTGCAAGTATGCATAATATTTGTTTGGGGTAGATTGATGAGAACACAGAATAGATAAATATTCCGTGGATGAGAATGATGAGCAGGCTATCTAATTGGCAGTAAGTGGCTTAACAAAGTCCCTTTAGTCTGAGTTAACAAAATTGTCAAGATAATAATATGTTACTTCAATATTGATTTTCATAAAATGATATCACCCATCAAAGTACTGACCGCGGGTAAAACTGCTTAAGCTCAATGAGTTGGGGTCCATATTTCAACTCACGGAATTGTAAAATTTATCTATTCCATGTTTCAACTTTATCTATTTCTTTTGGTAGAGCTTCAGTGACGGAGCTCGCGGGCATAGGCATCACCGCATTACTTAATATACTTGCCGCTAAATGGTGGTGTTCAGCACTATTGTGTTCCGGTGAGGCGGTAATGTACGACCCTGTAATTTCCGGCACAGAAGCATAACACATTAGGCCTCAGGAGTGGCAACGGATTTGCATTTTGACCTCTGATCATTGTGTGGGTTTCTATAGGCTGCAGTCATCACTTAACATCTATCTGAACTGCATGCTTGTTTGCCACTTTTATTATATGAAAATAATAATAATCTATTGTTTAATATTAGAAATAGAATAAAATGATTGCTTTTGTCTTAATTTATTTTATATTATCACCGAACACTTCTTTTATACAAATGTTCACCAGTTGTAGTATTTTATGGGTTCCATCAATTTCACAATCAAAACATGAAATGTATTGTGAAACGAAGCTGGGAGGGACTACTCGTACAAACAATGGAGTATTTGTCATTTTATGTGCTTTCTCTGCACATTACGTTCAGCAGCTGTGCTTTTCAAATATGGTTTAGAATTTTTTTTAAGTTTTGGCAAGTTAGAACTTCAATGGTTTAATGGTTTAGTCAGTATAAAATTAGTGTAATAATTCTTGATGGCACCACAAGTAGTGTATTGACACATCTGACACATATTCATAGAAAATAGAGGTGTTAAAAAAAGGGTTAACTCGTAATCGGATGGTAATTAAATCGATTTTATTGTTTCCCACCATATATTATACTATTTTCTAAACTACTATTATCGGAGTTTATTGAAATGAGATATAAATCCACTAAGTTGAATGAAAAATAAAACAATGAGATTGAATTAATTGATTCTCCAAATCTATAAGCGTAAAAGTTTATGAAGATGTTCAGACTAAGTACCCGTGCTTAGGAAAAGCAACGAATTTCTTAAATTGTACCCAATATGTTTTTTTTGTCGATTCTATTTTAAGCGATTATTATTAATTATTCGTAATAAATTGTTCCATTACTTTTCTGTTCCATTCTTACCGCATACATATTTTATGGAAATAGTATTGCTGTCATTTACAAATCAAATCAATTTAAAAATATTAAAAAATTATGAGTACTCATTTACAAAGTGTTTGGATGTCTATTGTACGCATGGAAATCTAATTAAAATAGTCTTGTTATTTAGTTTTCTATAAAAAAACAGACAAATAACTCTTTCTTAACCGTAGGTAATTTCTGAATGAATCTTCCAAAGCAGATGGTAGTTATTGCGTACTTGGGGCTCTACCCATATCGTTCCGCGTCATTTACCTGACCGCTGTGCACGGTTAAAACTTGGAAGCTTATATTTTTTCCAAACCAACGCTATTGGAGAAAAAAGAAAAAAGCGCTACCAATATTGTGGTTGTACTGGTTGTGCAATGGCTCTGAATTGTATTCAGAAAATTATGTATGTATTTACTATATGATGTGAATTGTCTCCGTATGTACTGGCTGGCCACTTGATTTGGATAAGCGGATTATGTTATTATTATTATATTACTAGCTGTGCCCGCGACTTCGTCTACGTGTGAAAAAATATGATTGTTCAGTATCTATCCGGACGAAGTCGTGGGCGCAGCTAGTATAAAAGTAGCGTAAGTTACTCCTTATTACATCAGCTATCTGCCAGTGAAAGTCCCGTCAAAGTCGGATACACTCCAATTCTGCTTATTTGTATGTAGGTATGAATGTATGTATGGATGTATGGAGATAAAAGTAGCCTAAGTTACTCCTTGTTACATTAGCTACCTACCCATGGAAGTCCCGTCAAAGTCGGATACACTCCAATTCTGCTTATTTGTATGTAGGTATGAATGTATGTATGGATATATGGAGATAAAAGTAGCCTAAGTTACTCCTTATCACATCAGCTATCTGCCAGTGAAAGTCCCGTCAAAATCAGTCGAGCCGTTCCCAAGATTAGCCCCGTCAAACAGACAGACAGACAGACAGATAGACAAAAATTGTAAGAAATGTTGTTTTGGTATATGTACCGTGTATACATACACAAACATATGCGTTTAGTAAAAAGCGGTTATTTTAATATTACAAACAGACACTCCAATTTTATTTATTTGTATGTATATAGATTTATTATGGAAGCTACAATACAACATAAGACCTAAAATTTTAAGCGTCTACATTATAGCGGTTACAGAAATACATAATTTGGAAAATGTTAGCTTTCTAGCTATCACTATTTATGAGATACAGCCTGGTGACAGACAGACCGACGGACGGACAGATAGATAGGCAGCGGAGGATTAGTAATCCGTAGGGTCCGTTTTTACCTTTTAGGTACGAAACCCCCTAAAAGATAGAACTAAGATACAGAATAGCTTAAAAATATTCGATACAATTCTTTAAATTGACATAACTTTTTTATTTCTCAATCGATTCACATGAAACAAACACTAAATGTTAAGTGAAACTTACCACAATATATTAATAAAAACCGCAAATTGAATAAGCCGTTTCTGAAATTAGCGTGCACAAACACACAGACAAACAGACATTTTTCCGGGATAAAAAGTATCCAGTGTTGTGCACCAAAAGTTAAAGTACAATCATAACAAGTTTCATTGTAATCGGACCTTTAGTTTTTATGTGATGCTTGAACAAACAGACAGACAGACAGACTGACAAATTTTTTTCTAATCACATATTTGTGTTCAGTATCGATCTAATAACATCCCCTGGTATTTATTTTTTCAATATTTTTAATGTACAGAATTTACACTTCTACAGATTTATTATAAGTATAGATTACATTCCCTGACTACTAATAAAAACTATGTTGGAAATGTTTTGAAATTTAACTATAAGTACACAAGTATATTACAACGCGTGAAAAAACGAATGTTTATATAAAGATCAATTACTTTAGGTGGACGGACGATGATGGTAGTGAAACAATACTGAAGTTAGTTAAAAATTTCTGCTATTTTGTTAACAACAATGAGAAAGTCTGTACGGCTTGTGCATATTCATTTATCAAGTATTAATTGAACTTGATTGTTTTTTTTTTTTAATTTAGTCCTTGTTTTGAATCTTATTAAAATTACAATCTAGCCTAAAAGACTAATAAGCAATTTCATGCTAACATAAACTTCTAACAAAATTATTTTTAAGCAAATGTTTACTGGCAATTTCTTAGTATGTCTTAAGGAACTTGATGGTGATACTAAAACCTAATGCACAAGTACAATTTGTCTGGCACAGCCGAATAATCTAAGTCTCTCAGTTAATTTATTATTAATGCGAATAAATATAGATTCACACCTGTCTGTCTAGATGTAGAGAATAATTAAGCAGGACATTAAGCGAAATAATACAAATTACTTCGGGACTTAACTCTATTTTATTTTTAAAAACACATTACACGATTTATGAGGATCTTGCGACGTTCTTCTACGAAATAAAGACGGACGGTTTTATAAAAAACATTATACTTACTTTGATGCTTTCGGCATTTTATTTCGTGTTCGGAAAATGTATACAGAGTATTAAATTACATATTGATACGAAAAATCCCAAGGATTTAGGGAACCGGTACCCAAATGGCACGGACAGAATAATTAGGGTGAGATTTCATTGTATATAGGTACCTATATCAATTTAGTTTTCTTCTTAATTTGAATTTTCAAATTTATTGGTCCCTAATATGTTCTTCTCGAGAAAAGGTAAAATTGGACTTTAAGAACTTATAGAAATGCCTCCAATTCATGTCAGTTAGTTCGCATTAATTAAACACGATTAAAACAATAATTTAATCGATCGTAGCATGTATCAAAAGTTCATTTTTTTATACAATCTCTGCTCACTCCTTCGCGGTAATACAACCAATAAATTCATATAAGAATGTAGTAAAGTTGGTTTCTTAAAGTAGGTATATATTTTAACTGTTGGTAAAAGTTTTTCTACACGAAGTTATAATAAGAAATAAAAGAGTACATATTTACTTATTTGGAGGCAACGGGCAGATACTTACCACAATAATGCTCTGAGGAATAATCTGGAAATTGCTTGGAAACTGTTGTTTTTACAGAAATATCTCGACGTGATTGCAGACGGCTCGAGGTCGTAATTGCTTCTTCCGCCTCTTGACATCATTATCTTTGCCATTATGCACCAACCTGAGCTGCGACATCCTCTCTCTTTGCAGCATTCATAAATTTCTTATTATATTCAGTCTCGCTGTCATAGGATACTTTCAATTGTAGTTGTTTTATTTTGTTCGAGTATAGTTACACCGAATGTCTTACATCTTCAGCATTATTTAAAAGTTGTTATCTTTGAATTATTGTTCATATGTTGCTATGGAATTAACGTAATGGATCACATTAATCTTTACAACAACCTTTGAACACATACCTCATGCTATTTCTAAATGCATTTTACATTAGTGTTAAGTGGATATTGTACTTATTTCACATATTTAATTAATAAAAGGTAATAAAGAACTTTTTTCCACAGATCGACAAAATAGTCTAAATATTTATACAGTTGTATCTTTCAATAATCAACGGAACTGTTTTTTATTGCAATTAATTTGAATACAATATTTAATATGTATACCTAAGTATCTCTAGGTATTAATGCTCGTGCTACATGCATTAGTACCTATGATGACTATATGACTCTAAATTTTATATCAGTAACCTTTATATTGAAAAACAAGTCTAGCATGTTTTTAGTTATTTATTGGTTATTCATTAAATTATGATAACAATTATTAACGATAAAGGTATTTAATTTATTTGAAAGTATCAAATAAATTAAATACGATCTGTTGAAGTTGTTAATTAAGTATGAATATTTCGGTTTCAAACGTATCTTACATGTGAACATCACCACAGGCATTGAAATAGTGAAGGGTTAATATGAATGTCAGCACGCTAAGAAACTTACTGCGTACTTTGCGCAGTACCGAAAACTTAGCGGATATATCCGTCTTACCAACTTTTCTCGTGCACTACGAACAAGGATCATTTAACCGGTATTCTGCCGCAATATGTATTACGGACGCACTAACAAAGAGATGATATTGAATAAACTTTTACTCTACTCTTATCATATTCATTACATCTTATTGTATTAACTGTGATTTAATTATTTTATAAAATTACTTTAGTACCATTGATCATAACGTGAATGATTACTGCAGTCAATTATCATCAACATATCAACAAAAACTTTAAAAAATATGTTTATAACGTTAACAAAAACATTAAAATATTTCCATTATTTAATACTATAAAATAATTAATTAATAAATACACTTACACTGAACCTAAAACACAAAAATCCAGACCCGAAGCAAATATCAGTACGCCATACAAATATTTGTCCCGGTGCGAGAATCGAACCCGCGATCCTCCGAATCAAAAGATCATCTCACACCGCTAGACTAACTGGGTCGTCAAACAGTCTCTCAATCTTAACTTAGCCTAGGTTGCACCAAGAGAAGGATGTGAAATGTTACATTAACTTTTACTTTAACAAATATCTTCGTGCAACCTAGGCAAAGTTGCAATAATTTAATTGAATTAGGTTACCTAAGTAAATCATCAACTTTATTATAACCTTGGTCGATAAAGTAAATATGTTTACAGACAAATGTTATATCGTACTACTAGCTATTGCCTGCGGTTTCGCCCGCGTGATTGTCGTTTTATAAATAACTAAGTAGCCTATTTTATTTTTAAAGAAAAATGGAAAGAAAAATTTGACTTCAGGCGAGGCTCGAACTCGCGACTTACTGGGAATCTAGTCCAGCCGCTCTTCCAATTGAGCTACTGAAGCCCTGCCCGATTTGTCAAATCTTTCCTTCACATCTATTGCATTGCTTTATGGTAGCAGTAGCTCTATTACCAACTATGCTAGTTAGGCAACCGATATAATAGACTTTTCAGTTTATTGAATATCGTAAAGAAGTCGCTTTTACCCTTAATAATTGTTTTTATATTATTTCGCATTAACACATGCTTGTGAAATATATTTTATTTTTAAAGAAAAATGGAATCGCGTCCATTTTTATAGCCTATGTTCTTTCTCAAAGTCAGCTCTATCTCTGTGCCAAATTTCATTAAAATCGATTCAGTCGTTTGGAGGTGAAAAGGTAACAGACAGACAGACTTCTTATAATACTGAGAAGATACTTTCGCATTTATAATATTATAGTAGGGATTTATTTTGCGCAATGACACATGCGAGTGAACTTTAGATATTAATTTTAATTTGACGCATCGGTGTGGGACTTCGGTAGCTTAGTGGTAAAGCGGCTAGACTGGTTATCCTGAGGTAGCAGGTTCGACTCCTGCCCGAAGTCAAATTTTTCTTTCCGTTTTTTCTTTAATTTCTAAATGTTATATTGTGTTAGTAAATACATTTATTTAAAAAATGTACGGAATATAAACAACTCAACTTAAAAAGTTCTTTTTTATTTTCTTCACTTATATGTTAAATTGTCCATTTTTATCACCCCTCGTCTTTTGTTATAGGTAGAACATCGCTGAACGTTTGAATTGCAGTTTCAAAACCTTCGTGACGTTAGGAGAATTTTGACTCCCTAATTAAAAAAAAAGACTTGTGTATTATGTTTTTTTTTGCGGCATCTCATAAGTTGGTTGTTGTTATATTTCAAGAGATATGAAAGACATGACATTCTACACATAAATTAAATTATTGCTGAAAATTATGCGAATTTGCTTAATTAACACTTTTTATCAGATTTAAAGAAAAAAGTTTTTTCCTAAATCTGTAGCTGCGAAGCGATTTGTGATTGACACATAGACATCAACTCAGTGCGATACACTAAGAAAAATGTAATAATGGCAACCCATTATACGTCCCACTGCTGGGCACGAGTCTCTCCCCTTTTTGGGGGAGGCCTGGAGCTTACTCCACCACGCTGCTCTAATGCGGGTTGGTGGAGATAAGAGTTAGTGGCCAACCCGTTATCGGATGTTTTCAAACCGCTTATAAGGCCTCCTACAAGGTTTAAGGACTGCTATCTATCGATAGCAACCGGGACCCACGACTTCACGTGCCCTTCGAAGCACGGAAACGCGCATTTTAATTTGCCACTAGCGGTCACCCATCTCACACCCGACCGCGCCCGCATCGCTTAACCGAGTAGATCGCTTCCGATCTACACCGGCCGCTGGGCCATGCGCGCTTCTCAAGAAAAGTGTAAAAAGATATTGGTTTTTGTCTACATAGTTTATCATCCTGTTGCCATATATTATATTATATTAACCAAAACACATAAGCTTAGAGACAATTAACGTATCTTCTATTAAGATAAATCCATGATATAGCTGAACACGTTGTAATATATACCTTGTGCTTATACCTAAGCAAAATATATCTTGACTTATTACCGTAATACATGATAATAGCTAACGTACACTGTCGCATACCTACTGTCGGTATTATCGTTGGAGAGTATCTACTATGTGACGATGTTACAGAATGCTATTTATTTTTCAATATTTCTATCCTTAGAGTATACAGGATAAGGCAAATGAATGCCTCCAGGAGGTAAAGTTTAAATATCTATTCAATACATAAAATATTATAAAACAATATTCCGCGCCTCGTCTGTCTGTCTGTCCGCGATAACCTCAAAAAGCACTGCATGAATTTTCATTCAGTTTTCATCAATAGATAGAGTAATTCAAGAGGTTTGTGATGTAGCTCTAGCTTTTAGTAATGAGCTAACACTCCAACTATGAAATAAAAATTATGTCCCATAAATGTTATGTCCACGTCGAGGACATTATGCAGATGATATGCGCTATTTACAATTATGCATACAGGCGTAACAAAGTTTATCGCATTATTGTTATAGGTACTGAAAATGTGTAATAAATGCAACATTAATTTAAAAAATTGTATCATTAATAGTGATACCTAGTTTATTCATTATTTATTTATATAAGAATATTGTTCAATAAATGTTGTAGTACTTAACGATATCTATGCATCTATACAAATAAATAAAATTGGAGTGTCTGTTTGTAATATCAAAATAACCGCTTTTTACTAAATGCATATTATTATGTATATATACACGGTAGATATACCAAAACAACATTTTTTACAATTTTTGTTTGTCTGTCTGTTTGGCGGGGCTAATCTTGGGAACGGCTGGATCGATTTTGGACGGGACTTTCACTGGCAGATAGCTGATGTGATAAGGACACATCAGCTATCTGCCAGTGATACATCCATATATACATACATACCTACAAATAAATAAGTAGATTGGAGTGTATCCGACTTTGACGGGACTTCCACGGGTAGGTAGCTGATGTAATAAGGAGTAACTTAGGCTACTTTTATATTAACTGCGCCCACGACTTCGTCCGGGTAGATACTGAACAATCATATTTTCTCTCATTATTTTTTCAAATGATATACATTTTTAATCTAAATAAATGATAATATTTAACTTTCCCCTTATTACATAAGTTTCCCCTCTTATGTTGCTATGCCCTAACAAGGTGTCATTGTACAAAACCACCTATGTACCCATATGACATAACGCAATAAATAATTTGAATTTGAATTTTAAATAAAATTGGAATGTCTGTTTGTAATATTAAAATAACCGTTTTTTACTTAATGCATATGTGTCTTTACACGGTACATATACCAAAACATTTTTATAATTTTTGTCTGTCTGTCTGTTTGTTCCGGTTAATCTTGGGAACGACAGGACCGATTTTGACGGGACTTTCACTGCCAGATAGCTGATGTAATAAGGAGCAACTTAGGCAAGGCTTTTTATACAAGCTGCGCCCTCGAATTCGTCCGGGTAGTACTAAACAATCATAAATTCACACGCGGACGGAGTCGCGGGCACAGCTCGTTTTTCATATATTTTGCACAATGTAACAATATTGAATTTCAAATCAACAATAATTGTAAATTTTTGACCAGCCTGTGTACGTTTGACCATATTATCATTGACGCAATCGACGAGCTAGTTGGTCTAGTGGTGACCGTCTAAACCGAAGTTCACGGGTTCGATTCCCGTACCGGGACAAATATTAATATAGTAAGGCTTAAAGATATTTGTTTCATTTCCTCGTCTGGTTTGCCTAAACTCCTGAAAGATGTGGTTATGTAACAATAAAATTCACTATCCTAACATTAAAATAACTCCAAATTAATGCTGCAAGCTACCATCAACAGTCAAATTAGGTAACCGGATAATATATTCTCAAGAAAGGAACTCGACATCGAAGATCAAAACTCCAACATATTTTTAAGAATATTAATTTTATACTTGATGGAACAAGAATCACAATAATTTAAAGTGAATTCTCTTCTATAATGATACAAAATGACGCAATAATTAAACTATGTTCTAGTTGTAAAGTTACCGCGGTGCAACACAAAGACAAAGGGAACACTATTCATCTGATAGATGAATGTGATATGATACAAAACTTTATAAATAATAGGAGTAATTCTTGTGATTTTTAAGATCACAAAATAAAAGTCTCTATCTCTTAATAAATAAAAAAATATAATAATTAATTCATCTGTATTCCCCGAAAAGTTAGGTAGGGATAAATGCAAATGCAAGTATTTAAACAATCCCACAAATAACCACGGTCAGCGTCGGTTTGGTCATATAGTCGAGGTGGGGTTTACTCGTTGGGTTCCAGTCTACGCGGGCCCCGCAAAGGTCTTGTTAGAGGGGTTTGTCGCAAGAAACGTCCTAGGCCTCGGGCCCCGGGCGTGTTAGAAGCCAGTGAGCTAACCGGGCCCGGCTTAGTTCTACCCTGTCCATGTTTAAGTTTTATCGCATATAAAATGTCGGGTGTACATCTCCAGATACATTGCTAAGCTTTGAAGGTGGCTTTGGGAAACAGTAAACAAATACTGCGTAGCTACTGAGGCAATTATCATTAAATATTCATTTGATCCTTAACATGCAAAAGAGATACATTTTACAATCTTGAATTGAATCCTCATTTTCTTTGTAAAACATAATTGCGTCCAGTTAAGCGATGCATCCATTCGGATACGGGCAGTTCAGTGGTAGACTAAATTAAAAAGTACTATCGTGATTGGATTGGACTGGAGTACCGCAATATATTATTGTAATCACGTGGCACGCTTGTTCTATTTTGTATGTTCATTTGACCCTTTCATGAAAGCGCTACTGTACATAATTACGATGTAACTAAATGGGTATCTTGTCTATATAAAGAGTTGTTTGAAGTGTTTTCGTACAATTTCAATTGAAGTATTTGAGTCGGGATCCCAATTGATAAAAAAAAGCTTTCTCTTTGATATTATCAATTATTTATTATAATTATAAATAAATAGAATACTTTTAATACATAAAATAATAGTTGTGTCGTATTTTTATTTATTTTATTATAATTTTACTCGGTGTTTTGTTTTGCCCTAAGCGTTTCAATAATGGCCTACTAACGCTAGACCAGCAACGCTGGTAAATCATCGTAATTAATTTAGTACAACACAGATACCTAATGCTATAAGTATGAGATATATGAAAACAATGAATAGGTATCACAGCAATTTTATATTGTTACTCGATTTGTTTCGTGTAGACTTAATTGAAATGATAAATATAGCCAGACAGAAAATTGCTAAAATCTAGGCTAGAATAAAGTTATGTTTTGTACGAATTTAATAGTTTATCACTTCAAACGCCTACTGACTGTGATTATTGGATACGTACGAAAATAGCCATGGAACAAAAGCGAGTATAACAGTTGTATTATAAATATGGTTTGAATCGCCTAAAAGGAAAGTTTTTCAGTAAAATGTTTCGCAGTTCGTGCCACAAGACACATTGCTAAAATAGGCGGCGAGTTTGACAGTTGCCGATATGTCTACCAAACTATCTGCTGTTGTTTATTTCAAGTTAAACATTTGTCGAAAACGTTTATAGTAAATTGATTTTCCTACGAGAGCAGAGATAGAGCCGCGAGTTTAACAGTTTGCATGCATGATCCGTCTGATAGACTAGTTTTGAATAAAAAAATCTGAGTAGAACTAACTTACTGTTTTGGTGAAGCCTTTTGCGAAACATCGTCATTCAGATCTAAACTTAAGATGCTATATTTTTACTCCATATTTTTTTATATTTATGGAGCTAAGAGTGCCTCGAAGCGAAACAAATAATGTGTAAAAGTTTTCTGCAGCAATATCTTACCTACATTGGAACACTTATTAAACAAATTCATAATTAGGGTATCGCAAAAACAACGAAAAAACATTTTGATTAGTTTCAGAGGGAAAAAGTACAACAGTTAAATCCTTTCACAAAAACATTCGTTTTGTTAGAGAGCCATATTTAACATTATGCAATGACGTAGATACGAACCAACATAAAATGCAATTCGGTACAGCAGTCGGCAAATTTATTGTTTTGTTTGTTACAATTTTATTCCCTGTCGGCTTTCATCGTGAACTTTAAATATGTCAATTCACCTTTTAACGTAAGCACAAACATTTGATTTACAGCGACACGGATCGTCGAGATCAACCTCCATCATTACAGCGTGGCCCTTTAAAAGTTCAGCTATTGACATTTGTTACAAAGACACTATTATGATGGCAATTGAGAACTCCATTCAGCGATTACCCCAGTAATACCAAAACGGTGACTGATTTATTGTCCGCTATTAATACAGTTCACAAACACGCCGTCTCGAATTGCATAAAAAGTATGTTTAGGGATTCCGCAAGATGGTTAGCTAGTTAGTGAGCCATTTATTGTTGAATGTACGTTGCGGGCAGCTGTCGTGGCTGCGAAAAGGGTTGTGGGAGTAAAGATGGCGCCTTCGTGATTGTGTACATTTATCTTAAAGCTAGCTAATTAGCTAGTGCAAGGCAACGGCCACGATTCACCGGGGGCCAACTCAATGCGCCACGAACACCACCGTCGGCTACCATTCAACGAGTTAACCGCTAATGGCTGCAATTTAGAACACCCTTCACAGCTCTTTTTAAATAAGTCTTGACCATTCCAGATAAATAATAAAAATGTTATGCAGTTCAGATTTATGTGGTTTTGATGAATTGACACAAGTAAATAATTATCAGTAAATCATTATCAGTTGCAAAGTTGTGTTGTAAATTATGTTAAATCACGCTTTGTGGTTTAATGGATCACGCATACCATTGGGTGCTTGTAAATGTATTGTTATGTGACAATCAGGACTTTATTTTCAGCAAAGTATGCTTAGTACTTATCTGTGAAGTATGTGTTTTGACATTTCTAAGAATACTTTTCTGTAGGTAAGGTCTGTGATTCTCACTCTTAGAACTGAGAAATTGTAATGTAGCATGAATATACATATCAGACACTCCAACAAAGTGGTATAATTAGAATCTTAGAACATTTTTAGGGTACCTACTTTTCACGTAAAGATGGCATATTATTTATTTTCTTGTTGTGTGTGTTATTGCGAGAAGTAAGATTAAGAAAATGTTTAAATAAGTAATTAAGAGTCTCTTTTTCTTTGAGAACTTTTATACACTAATTGTGCAATCTATTTTGACCTGAGATCACTTAGTGAAGTACATTTACGAGTACGTCCACTTTACACAGTTACGGGCAATAAGAGCACGGTCGTGGGCGAAGAGAACTTTACTGTTTAGTATGAAAATTTAAAACGTCTCTAATCCTACAGGTCGGTTAATACATTTTCCTCGTTTTTCTCGAAAAGGCAAAACTTTTTACTTTTTCTGTTGTTTAGTGATTTTATGATGCCGTGTTGGCGACACATTGGATTAATTAATATTTCATATAAAAAGGTACAAAGCACGTAGGTATGCCAAATTAATATATTATGTAACTCAATTTAACTAGGTATATGTGGTTAGTAAATAAATGTATCTATTAAACACTACATAAATGATTACTCCCGAACAAGCCGGTTTCCGAAAAGGCTATAGTACCATAGACCACATACACACGCTGCGGCAGGTTATACAGAAGTCCGAGGAGTATAACCGGCCATTATGCTTAGCGTTCGTGGACTATGAGAAAGCCTTTGATTCGGTTGAAACATGGGCTGTGCTGCAGTCTTTACAGCGTTGCCACATTGACTATTGGTATATCGAAGTGTTGAAGTGTCTGTATAAAAACGCCACCATGTCAGTCCGAGTACAGGACCAATGCACGAAGGCGATTCCTTTGCAGAGGGGAGTAAGACAGGGAGATGTCATCTCACCTCTGCTCTTCACCAATGCAATGGAAGACGCCTTCAAGCTCCTGGAATGGAAAGGACTAGGCATCAATATCAACGGCGAATACATCACTCACCTTCGGTTTGCCGACGATATTATAGTCATGGCAGAGTCGCTGGAAGATCTCAGCACAATGCTCGAAGACCTCAATCGAGTGTCCCAAAGAGTGGGCCTTAAAATGAACATGGATAAGACCAAGGTCATGTTCAATAACCTTGTATCGCCCACTCCAGTGTCCGTTGGGAACTCGATGCTCGAAGTTGTCGACGACTACGTCTATTTAGGACAAACCATACAACTAGGCAGGTCGAACTTCGAGAAAGAGGTCATTCGCCGAATTCAACTCGGCTAGGCAGCGTTCGGGAAGTTAAGGAGCGTTTTCTCGTCAAACATCCCGCAGTTCTTGAAGACGAAAGTCTTTAACCAGTGCGTTTTACCGGTGATGACTTACGGTGCCGAGACGTGGTCTCTCACTATGGGTCTCGTGCGAAAGCTCCAAGTCACTCAGCGGTCAATGGAAAGGGCTATGCTCGGCGTTTCCCTACTGGATCGAATCAGAAATGAGGAGATCCGTAGGCGAACGAAAGTCGCTGACATAGCCAAGCAGATTTCCAAGCTGAAGTGGCAATGGGCAGGGCAGGGCACATAGCTCGGAGAACCGATAGCCGCTGGGGCAGAAAGGTTCTCGAGTGGAGACCACGTATCGGCAAACGCAGCGTAGGACGTCCACCTGCAAGATGGACCGACGACCTGATCAAGGCTGCAGGTACCCGCTGGATGCACGTCGCTTCCGATCGGTCGGCATGGAGGTCCTTGGGGGAGGCCTCCGTTCAGCAGTGGACGTCTTATGGCTGATATGATGATGATGATAAATGATTATTCAAAAAGTGCTTCAGAATTAAAGATTGGAGAACATTGGAGAAGCTTTTCATTACATATATTATTTAAAAAAATAGTAACATTAGATACAATATGTGTGTTACATTAACATGGAGGGAAAATGGTAGTGTTCGTTACAGTTCAGTAGTCAAGCGTAGTACCGATTTTATTGAATGTTATAAAAACAAATAAGTACTTTGAATCTCGCTGATTCGACATGGACCTAATCGATGCGAAACACGCTTTTTAAGCTGTCAATTCGCATTACCGATAAAATAACACATACATTTTCGTAAAACAATATTTCGAATCATTTTTTGACTGCGAGCCGCCCAAAATTTTAACTTTATTAACATAAATGTCATTGTAAAACCATTTTCATTATAAAACTTGTCATGTCATCTCTCTACAGGCGTCAATCAATTGAATGAATGCAAATTACACGTAAGTTTTTCGCGTTGCGCGTGTGTTAATGAAGCCAGTGGGCGGATGTGGAGCTCGTAAATACTAGTCCGTTTCGTTTTTCCGCTTCCGGTCTAGTGTTGCCATTACTTTTGCTACGTCTTATTCAAATTACACTCACTTTAATTTGACATAATTTATGTTACTATTTCAACTAATTTAAGATTGTATATCGTGCTAGTCAATTGTGTGTTGTGCCCTAATTTCTCGTGGAAATAGAATGTTTATTATACATCCAATTGAACGTGTACGCTATCCATTAAGTTACCTAACACAATCTTTACTAATAATACGTTGGGAGGTAATTGTGATTAATTATATACCTAATAATATAATTATGTTATTTTATAAATATTTATGCACGGTTAAAACCGTTCGGTAATTCCTTGTATGTACAATTTATTTTTAATAAAATTGGATTAGAAACAATATAGCGTCATTGGTCGCTTAATTTGGACATTATACTTTTTTAACATGTCCATTAATTATGTTCATTCTAATTTCTGGTGGACTTAAATGTTTCCTCTCAGTCGTACTCTACTTTTTCCACCTATAATCTACCCTGTCCACCTCCATAAATGAAATAAGTTAGTAGTCCCATTAGAATGTTCAGAAAGTAAGAAAGGTGCAATAAAACGCAGATAAAATATAATAACATTGGCGAAAATTAACACTTACGCATATAAAAAGATGGTCACTAAGTGGTAAAAAACTGATTGGATACTAGAAAGAGTAGAAAGTGCTCAACAGTCCGATTCACATGTTCAGTTTTGCCCAGAACGTGCAAAATTCTGGAACTTTTCTTTGAGGTGTTCCTCCGCCGTGAAAATGTGGTTCTTAAAAACTGGTGTTTTTTTGACACTAGGGCTGACAGCGCGTTGGCTACTCCCCTGGTGTTGCAAATGTTCATAAGTGACGATAATCACTTTCCATTAGGTAGCCCGACTGCTTGTCTGTTAACTTTACTTGTTTGTTACTTCGATATTAAAAAATATCTTTTATATTGATCATAAAGATCAGCTACGATCAGAATTGAAGTATACTACAGGCGTAGTATACTCTCTTGAGATGAGTCGACTTCATTAGTTAAAAATCGACCATTATAATCAAAGTATTGATTCTATGATATCATAACGATATCGCACGTTAACTGACTGATAAAAGCCTTCAATAAAGTCTAAAAACAATTAAGGTTTGGCACTTCTGTAATCAATTTTAAAGGTAGTTAAATTGAGGAATTACCTCCTCGCAATTTCTGCCACGAGAAAGTGGAAACTGATGTTATCACGTTGGGAAGTGGCGCCGACTCGATATGCCCGAGTTTGCGAAAGAAGCCTAGTGCAGCAATAAAAATCTATACCGAGAAAATTAACTCGCTTTTATTATCATCATAACTCGGAATGATTTATATCTTTACTAGTGACCCGGAGGTTTTGCGCGGATGCAATTTAGATTTAAATAATTGCGAACCTCGTAATAGTAGGAAAACATTTTGCAATTGAAAATTCCATTTTTATTACTCTCTGTCATTTTACAACATGTTTGCTTAGAATGTTAATAGGTATCTTTTGATGATAACAAAATTAACTCATATCGTTTGCTAGTGATGCTTAAGGAATCCAGGCGGTTCAAAATACTGCCGATGTTTTTTTTATGTTTTTATGTATCGAAGTGATAAACAAGCATGAAGTTCACATTGATGTTAAGTGATGACTGCAGCCTATAGACACCAACACAAAGACCAAGATCAACATACAGATGCGTTACCACCTTACCACTCCTGAGGCCTAAGGTGTTATGCCTCTGTGCCGGAAATTCCAGGGCCATTTAGCGGCAAGTATATTAGGTAATGCGGTGGTCCCTATGCCCGCGAGTTCCGTCACTGGAGCTCTACCACCAGTAAAATTATGTAAAAGATGTTCGTGCATTTTGCAGGTATTTTCAGTGTTTTCAATTTTTAAGAGGTAAATCGTAGGGTAAAGATGAGTACCTATTAGAATAAATATTAAAAAAAAAAACTATTTCTTATTTGTAACAAGACGTCGGTTTCCACCTCGAAACCGATGTTATCAGGTCGGGAAGTGGCGTCGACTCGATATGTCCGAGTTTGTGATAGAAGTCTAGTGTAGCAATAAACATATTTACCGCGAAAAGTTACTCCCTATTATTATCATAACTTGGTATGATTTCTAACTTTATTAGCCCATCGCTTTAGCTTTGAACTAATGCAATAAAGATTTTGTTTTAAAAGGAAGATATAACGAAGAAGCAGTGGTAGAGTGCATAGAGAAAGTGTAACATATTAAGTTGAAGAGTAATTTCTAAATCAATGCACTTTAAAGTGTAACCTCTCTGTAATTTTCACCAAGAGTGGAAACCGATGGTATCACGCTGGGAAGTGGCGCCGACTCGGTTTGATATACCGAGTTCTGTGATAGAAGACTATTGTAGCAATAAAAACTGGTCAAGTGCGTGTCGGGCCACGCGCAGTGAAGGGTTCCGTAGTTTTTAGATTTGATTAATTTAATGAAAATATATAAATATGTTCTATAGAGTTTTTCAAAAATGTCGAGTAAGTATTACATTTGGGCGACTATTACTCGCAAACTTATAAAGCCAACTTAGGTGTGATAGTTTACCTTTTAATTTCGTTATATGTAGCTACTATTGCCGTAACGTTTGAATTTCTAACAACAACAACCGTTTAGTGCGTAGAGGGTAGGAGGGGGACACTTGACTCTAACGAGTGGCACTTTAAAGCGTAATAAGTCACGAACAGTTAACTAAATCCAAAACGAATGTTAGCACACCCCTAACATTGTTGAAAGACCTATCTAACAGGTGGTAGAGCTCCAGTGACGGAGCTTGTGGGCGTAGGCGCCACCGCATTACCTAATATACTTGCCGCTAAATGGTAGTGTTCAGCACTATCGTGTTCCGGTCAGGTGGTAATGTACCTCTCCAGTGTATGCGCTCTAGCCGGCAAGGTTCTAAGGGGATAATAATAATAATGGGCCTATAATGTACAGACTTCTTAGTATTAGTTCGATGTATCAACGGCGCATTAAACTAAATTACAAGATTACGAGAGCGTATTGATAATAAGAAAGAGTAGAACTCGTCATCGTCGACTTGCCACTAAGCCAAGTCTTTAGTTAAAAAACGTAACTTCACGCCTGTAATCCCCGAAGGGGTAGGCAGAGGTAAATGCATGCATTCAAGCATTCATGCAAACACTCGCCGGTTACGTTTTAGCCCATGTAACAGGTGGCGAGCCTGTTGCCATCTCCGGGCACATTACCAAACTCCGAGGTACTGGGAAACTTCCAGAAAATGGAAAAATCCCAATAGAACCAGAGACCCCCAGCGTAGTAGTAGTGGACTGCAATCACTACGCTACTGAGGCAATTAAAGTCTTTAGTTAATTGGTATATAACTCTAAGCCTGGGTTGCACGGTTACGGTTGGTTGATTTTAAATAAATCTGTTAAAGTTAGAGAAGGATGTGAAATGTTACAATAACTTTAACAAAAATCTTGGTTTTATTTTAAGAAAAATGGAAAGATAAATTTGAGTTCAGGCGAGACTCGAACTCGCGGCCTACTGGGAATCTAGTCCAGCCGCTCTTCCGATTGAGCTACTGAAGTCCTGCCCGATTTGTCAAATCTTTCCTTCACATTTATTGCATTGCTTTATGGTAGCAGCAGCGCCATCTATTGCCAACTATGCTAGTTAGGCAACCGATATAATAGACTTTGCAGTTTATTGAATATCGTATAGAAGTCGCTTTTACCCTTAATAATTGTTTTATATTATTTCGCATTAACACATGCTTGTGAAATATATTTTATTTTAAGAAAAATGGAAAGAAAAATTTGTCTTCAGGTGAGACTCGAACTCGCGGCCTACTGGGCCAATATAACTACTATTAATAAAACAATTATTAAGGGTAAAAGCGACTTCTTTACGATTTCTTAAAGATTTGACAAATTGGGCAGGACTTCAGTAGCTCAATTGGAAGAGCGGCTGGACTAGATTCCCAGTAGGCCGCGAGTTCGAGTCTCGCCTGAAGTCAAATTTATCTTTCCATTTTTCTAAAAATAAAATATTTCACAAGCATGTGTTAATGCGAAATAATATAAAACAAAAATCTTGGTGCTACCCAGCCTTAAGATTCTACGACTGAACTTTTTCTATAATGTATTGATATAATGATATTTCATTGTCACTAACCATCATTGTGACCTGTAGCAGGTCACATTGATTTTTCATATCCTTAAAGTGAAAAATGTAATTGCCACGTATATACAATATATCTACCAAAATTCAATATATTTAGCGGATTGTATACAAACATTAACATCTATCTTTTCGTAACAGTTCAAGCGTGTGCCAAAACCGCCTTATCTGTCCCTAGGGCAGTCTGAGGTTTGTTGCTCACGCTTTATTTGTAGTCACAACTGTTAATCATGACCCCACCAGGCTACAATAGCGAACGGACTTCACAATTTGATAAATAAGACTTCGCCGTTGTTATTAGAGTTGGTTCGAAATAATTATAGTGTGTATAGCTAGATAAGAACCGGTTGCCGATATTAAAACCATATATTATAAGGCAAAAAAGATATGAACTGTAAATGAAATGGCGGGCGGTATAGGGGGTGTACGTCGAACATCTGAAGTAGCTTTGCGTCGGCAACTTTTGAGTTGGTTGTGTTGTGAAGTGAGTTATTATTGCGGGGGATTAATTTGTTGGCAAGTTGAAGCGAACGATGTATGAAGTTGTACGTGTGTTAGCTTGATTTTTTAATATAGATATTTGTTTGAATACTCTCATTTGTAAATTCTTGTTGATAAATAAAGAATAAAGACAAAGGAGAGATTAACAACACTTTAGTTCAAATACGTTTATGAATAAGGGGGTTGAGAAAACCACACTAATTTATTTATTTGATCTCTATGACAACTTCTAGCGCTTATTGTTTTGGTCAAACTGTCATGGCGTCGCTGGTGGCAACGCGTGACGCATAAGCTAAGTATAGTAATGCCACAGTCTAAAGTAAACGGACGTGTTAATGGAATGCTATCTATGTAGTAACCTTATTTAGAAAAAACCGTTATTTTTTGTACCCGGCATATGGTTCTTGCCCGGGCTTCCCCTACTATGTGTGACATCGTTAAACGGTTAACGGCTACTTGGTTACGTTTTATCTTAATCGATTTGTACTTTATTCGCGATAAAATCAAACAGCGCTTTGAATAGCGAGATTGATGATTGAAATTGATTAGGTCAATAAGGTCTAAGAATACGTTTCCTACGATTGGCAGCGTGTAGTACCTTAAAACGTTATTGAAGCTTAATTGAAATAGTTCCTTACAAAACTAAGAGTGATGTGGGGTACTCAAAGTAAATTCATGTCACTATGTATAGGCACACCGTAAGAACAATATGTATATTTGTTTAGTGCATTGACTTAAAGCATCGTTTAGTTTTCTGTGAAGCAAAATAAGTAGCAGTGACGGAAAGGGACATAGTATGATAACGAAGTAAATGATGGGAGTCCCTGCATCACACGAGACCCCAATAAACACCATGCAATGTAATTATCAATAGCAATCTATGAGATTTTGAGAATCTTTTAATATATACCAACTCCCTACAACACCATTAAAATATACAAATAAGATTCTAAATTCCTGTTTTCTTTTAAATCACGTGAAATCGAACAAATGCAAATGTTTTTCACATCTAATGAATTACTGTTATGATTAATACTGCTTGTTCTGCCTTCTGAGTAACAAAAATAAAGTTTGTTTGTGAAAAAGGCAAGTTTCCGTTAGTTGGTGTTTGTTTTAAACATTCATTGGGGGCAAAGTAGTAGGGTTTGCCCTTTTTGAAGACTGTACAACAAAAACCATAAAAATGGTTATATTATGTTATATTGAGAATAGTGGACATCAATATGCGTGGGATCTTTTATTGAAACTGCGCTTGTCGTCTCCGTGGATCGCGTACCCTAACGGGTTATAGATACGGAGTTATGGTTTATTTGGTTCAATCGGCACGTTGAACATTGATGGGATGTTGTATTGCTTAAATATCCGGCGTTAAAGGCAAACAAGTCATAAAACGGATCGGAACGAACAGAAATGGAACAATAGAATCGCATTATGGTTGCAGTTCTATTGGTAACTCCGATTCGCGGCTGTATTTCATTTTTCAGGATTTTATTACACATGTAATTCAACTTACTGGAGTGGTTTTGGTGAATTGATACTTGCGAACTATCTGTAATAGTCTCAGCAGCGGAGGATTATTAAAAATTCTGAATTAAATTTACGTAACCTCATACTTTTATATCCCGGAGGTATAGGCAGAGGTAAAATTATAAATTATGAATAAATAAAGATTTATTTTACTTATTTTACTTACTAGACCTTATCAATAATGTAGGGCACCAGTGTGTGCCATGGCGATTTCGTTGAAGCTCGTCGTTACTACTAAGTACCATAACGGCTTACAGATCCGGAGTTATTGTTTATTCGATTCAATCGGCACGTTGAACATTGATGGGATGTTAAATTATAAAAATGGAGGTCGTTAAAGGCGAACAAGTCACAAAGCGGATCACGGCGAATAGAAACGAAACAACAGAATCGCATTATGATTGTAGTTCTATTGGTTTACTCACATACGTGATTTTCTTAAATTGTTCGATCTTCTCACACGTTTACCTAATTAATCTTAATTACGTACTCTTGGCGACAGACAATACTTTGAATCGATATTTTTTACACTATGTTATGCTCTAAGCCCTAAACAACGGAGGAATATTTTAATTTCGATCAAAACTTCTTTCTTTAGCTGGCAGCTACGTTATACCTACAATAAACTACTACAACCGTAATAAAATTATTTAATAATGCTACTATGTGTTCTACTGGATTGATTGGAATTCATATAGCGTTACAAAATTGTTCTATTGTGTATTTTTCAAAAGCAACATAATAAACCAGATTCTGTCATAAATTGAGACTTTACTTTAAAGTTGTAGGTAGGTACCAAAATAAAGTCAATACGCTTTTGATCCGTAAAAGAACAAACTGACACGCTTTTCCTATTCCACATTTTATAAATTAAATATCGATTCTTTGCCTAACCACTGCTTAAATCTTTGTAACTATTGATCCTTTCAATAAATACCTGCGTATAAAACTCCGTTCTGACAGAATGATTGAGTGACTTAGTTGTATGTTGATAACGGTGATTACATGATTACCTGGCGAGTATATAATTGAAGCGCGCATGGCCCAGCGGCTGGTGTAGATCGTAAGCGATCTGCTCGGTTAAGCACTACGGGCGCGGTCGGGTAGTGTGATGGGTGACCGCTAGTGGCAAATTAAATGCGCGTTTCCGTGCTTCGGAGGGCACGTTAAGCCGTCGGTCCCGGTTGCTATCGATGGATAGCAGTCGTTAAACCTTGTCGGAGGCCTTATGGGCGGTTTGGAAACATCCGACAGTGGGTTGGCCACTAACCCACACCCCCTCCACCAATCCGCATTGGAGCAGCGTGGTGGAGTAAGCTCCAGGCCTCCCCCCAAAAAGGGGAGAGACTCGTGCCCAGCAGTGGGACGTACAATGGGTTGCCATTATTATTATTTATTATATATAATGCTCTTGTCATTGTCATTCGTCACTGTTTCACCTGTAAGATGTTCACAGCTGGATAAAAGCCTCCCCCATAGTTCACTTATAGCATCTTAAGGAAGGATATGCCATAATCGCCATGTTTGGCATGCGGGTTGGCAATTGCAGTGGCGACAGTTTTGTCGCAGGACGATGTTATTGCATTAACTAGGTACCGACTGGGATATTTTTCTGCATTTTTCAGTTATCTGACTGCACTAGCAGAAGAATTTCTTCCACTGGTGGGCTGTGGGTTCGTCTAGTCCAGATGGCTTACGTTCCTTTACATACTCGTACATTCTCCAAAAATCCAGCTGACTAGTACCAGTATAGTAGTTTAGACGATGCACTGAATGTCAGTCGCTTAGAAAGGATCCCCTGACAGTTTAACGTCCATAGAATATGTGGGTCAAATCTAGTAGGTACATATCTATATATATATAACTGCCTCGGTAGCCTAGTGGTAGCAGGCCACTACTACTACGCTGAGGTCCTGGGTTCGATTCCCGGGTAAGGGGTTATCAGAGATGATGGTGTAAAGTCCATTATCTCTGGTTCTATTGGGATTTTTCCATTTTCTGGAAATTTCCCAGTACCTTGAAGTTTGGTAATGTGCCCGGAGATGTCAACAGGCTCGCCACCTGTTTGTTACATGGGCCAAAAACGTAACCGGCGAATCGTGGGTGTTTGCATGTATGCTTGAATGCATGCATTTACCTCTGCCTACCCCTTCGGGGATTACTGGCGTGAAGTTACGAAGTTACGTATAAATCTATTGCTGTTCGTTAGTCTCGCTAAAACTTGAGACCGATTTAAATAATTTTGGCTTTGAATGATTTTTGGAAATCCAGGGAAGGTTTAAAAAGGTAAGAAAATATGTAGAAATTGAAGGGAAATAGTAAAAACCACAATTTCATTTTTCCACACAAATAGTCCGTATCTATCCAACCTTTGACACATTATTTCATTTTGAGGCAATACGAAGTTTGCCGGGTCAGCAAGTATAAAATAAAATCATATAAAGACCATGTAATAACGAATGTAAATACCTACAAGAATAAATCTTTTGATGCTACAAATAGATCTTAGTCAGTTAACAGTTAACATTTCACGAAATATGAAACTGGCATCAAAAATCCATTGCTTAATTTACAAAAAGTGATTTTCATAGTCATCATTATTGAAAATGTACAAATAATGTTCACGTTTATCACAAAAACGCTTTTTACGTTTATTATATTCACGTTTATAAGAACCCAATTCCTCCTTATTTCATTGTGTGTTTTAAACAAAAGCCTTAGTTAATGTGTAACACCTGTACATTCAAATAAAGGTTTTGTTCCTAAAATATCCTCTATTCAAAAATAAATATTGTACTTACCTACTAAATAATGTGATTCCTAAGATATAAAATTAATTTTGTAACATTTTTAACATATTTCACGAAAGAGTATTATCCGTTTTTCTTATGACATAAGGTTGACAGACAAGCAGACGGGCCTCCTGATGGAAAGTGGTCACCGTCGCCTATGAATATTTGCAGCACCAGGAGAGTTACCAGCGCGCTGACAGCCCTGAAGGCCGCTTTTGACGCCATTTTTGAAGAAACCCCACATATATTGAAAATATTGTATTGAGGGGGTGTTTTATACATATTTTAATGTTGTTGTTTATTTTATTTTTCCTCATAATTAAATACAAAAATAGTAAATTTGAAACTCATAGGCCACTCCCCCACATTACTTATTTATACTAAATGCCTGCCGGTAATATATTTCGGTCACCTAGTCAAATTTGCAATTTAGCTTCACTGTCGCTATCTGCAAAGGTGTTAATAGACTACCATAACCTTAGAAGTAACGTGTCAGAAACATTGAATGTTTATTGTGTATATTATTTTTAACACACTTCAACCAAATATAAACGTAATTCCCCGAACTAGTTTACAAAGGTAAAATTCTGCATTCGAGTGTATATGATACCCACAATTTACAAGTAACAATTGGTTGTGGTGAGCCTTTTGTCATTTCCAGTTAGGTACATTACCAAACTCTGACGGTGTCACTGTGAAAATCCCGGAAAAATCCCAACAGTACTTACTCCCTGACCCGGGGATCGAACCCAGGAACGCTGGGGCGTACCAATAGACTACTGAGACCGAATAATAAATTTCCAAATTTTTAACATGGTACCTACAGGTTAATGTTATAAAATATACTCGTAAAAGTCAATTGGTTACACGTTTCATTCATTTGCATATTTCTTTTATTTCTATGTATTGTTAGTCTCACAATAAATAATAGTACGTACTAAATGCCCATTTATTTCCATTCCATGAAAGCGAACTTTTTATAAAAAACAACGAGAGCTAGCAATGAAAACACACCATTATAATTCAGCTGCAATTCCGAATGGAACTGAGTTAAGCCAGCGCAATGAATGTTGTATCAACTCGCATGTAATATTGTAAAGCAAACACGAAGAGTGTGTGATAAATCTAAATTCGTCCATCAGTGAGTGCAGGCTGGCGTTCAGTGCTAGTTGGCATGGTGGGCGCCTGTAGTTTGTCACGGGGAGGACACGTACGGACGTGATGCCCAGTTTATTGCTTCGACGGCACCGCCTGATTGGATAACTCGCTTCGCCCGAACTCGGCCCGAGCAAACACCCTGTGTGACATTAATTATGAACGCACACTGATAATTTTGAATCGGACGATGGAACGCTTAATGTTAACCGGATTACGACTCGGCCCTGTTTGCACACTTTCAGCCCCACTATTCCCAATACAGCCACTGTTTTACATCGAACGTGGCGTTTTAGGGTACATAAAACGTTGCTGAATTTGCTGTAAGAGGACATAAATAAACGACGACACCATTAGGGTTCCCTTTAGGTTTAACATACTAGCAAACCTGAGTGTTCATCACAGAATCGATGAGCCATCTCTTGAGCACATTATTTGTGCGTTGTAGACCGCATGCTTGCGTGGGTAGAAATTAGATATTGATATTCATATGTTACCAGATGCCTTAGAGTAAGAAAAATATAAAATGTCACTTATTTTACACAGCCTTTTGATGTTTATTATCAGCTTAACGTTCAGGTAAGATGACGAGGTTTGAGGCAATAGTTAATCAAACTGAGATATTATTAGGATTACACCGAGCCGTGTCAGACAAGTCGACAAATCTAATTACAGAGGTAACATAGTGACCTTAAATAGAAGAGTAGATAATGCGGTCATCATTTATGTACATTTTTTGTAGGTTAAGTATAAAAATGTGCTTCATATTTATTTAAAACCTATTAAGCTAACTTCGTAAACATTATTTATGTGTGAAAAAATCAAAAAGCAACAAAAACCTTCTACCGTTTGGGAAAACCACACGTCTTAAAATAAAGAGCATCGCTGGCATAAAATGGATTAAAAAGTGGCATCCGGGAACTTAGGAGATAAGGGAGATAATGTGAATTCTTCTTTTTAATTTGCCTCGCCTGGGTAGCTGGAGAGCGTACACAAACAGGAGTTATCACGTACGGCTCGTCTTATCGTGAAGCACGTAGCTCGCTTGATGCCTACTTTATTGCCCGCCAGGGTCTTGGACGCCGCTGCATCACATCGTTGCACTAAGCATTCCTTTTTTAATACGACGCTTATAGAAGTTAGTGGCATTACATTAAATTATGCCCCGGCATTTAAAGAAGGAAGTCGGTCATAAGGTCGGCAATAAAGTCACGTATTTTATTTCTTGGATGGGATGTTATAATATACGTAGGTATTACCGTTGTGAACGGTAATATTCTTGTTGTGAGTATAATAATTTTATCTGATTTTGTACTAACTTTTGTTAATCCATTTCATCAAAGAGATTGAGGTTCTACTCACCAGAGATACATAATTGGTGAGTAAATAAATGATAAATCGTTTTTAATTCATGGTCATTACCTTTACAACGAGCTTCAGTTTCCCTTAACGTGTTTACTTATCTGCTATATATATGAAAATCAATTGCTGTTCGTTAGTCTCGCTAAAACTCGAGAACGGCTGGATATATTTGGCTAATTTTGGTATTGAATGATTTTTGGAAGTCCAGGGAAGGTTTAAAAGGTAAGATAATATGAAAAAATTGAAGGGAAACAGTAAAAACCACAATTTCATTTTCTCAAACAAATAGTCCGTATCTATCAAACCTTTGACACATTATTTAATTGTGAGGCAGTACGAAGTTTTCCGGGTCAGCTAGTACTTAATGAAAATCTCACAAAAAAATATTTTCATGTAAAATATTGCTGAGGGGTGTAAGGGGTCTCAACCAACACCATCGAGACTCAAGCCAACCTCACCTGCACGTAGTGCACCCTGCTACACAACAAACGAGGCTCTGGCGACCTGCCAACACGCACTGGACCAGCGTGGCGGGTTATGGTCTAAACCCCCCCAAGATGGAAATGCAGACGAGGAAAAGGCTCCAAGTGCCCGGCGGCTCCAGGAGCAAAACCGGCGTAGACGGGCGCTGGTCGAGCTCTGGAGCCAGGGGTGCTAAGAATCTCCGGGTGAGTCGCTTCCGTCAAATGACTTCGGCATGCACAACGGAAAACCGACGTAGGTTATCACTGGTAACATACAATACACGCACGTTAAGGACAGACGAGAAAATTGCTGAGCTGGAAGAAGAATTGAACAAGTTGCACTGGGACATCTTAGGTCTATCTGAAATCCGTAGAGAGGGAGAGGACACGATAACCCTGAAGTCTGGCAACTTGTTCTACTACCGGGAGGGCGACCAGCAGTCCCAAGGTGGTGTCGGGTTTATCGTCCACAAGTCTCTCGTTAACAACATTGAATGCATCACAAGTGTGTCGAGTAGGGTCGCGTACCTGATACTCAGAATATCCAAGAGATATTCCTTGAAGGTCATCCAGGTCTACGCACCGACCTCGGCACACCAGAACGACGAGGTGGAAGCTATGTATGAGGACATAAGTAGGGCCATACATACTTCCAAGACGTATTTCACTGTTGTAATGGGAGACTTCAACGCAAAGCTGGGCAAGAGATGCGATAATGAGCTGAGAGTGGGGCAATTTGGATGTGGGAATCGGAACCCTAGGGGCCAGAGGCTGGCCAACTTTCTGGAGAAGGAGGAACTTTTTATGATGAGCTCCTTTTTTAAGAAGCCGCCTCATAGGAAATGGACCTGGATGAGCCCCGACGGTACCACAAAAAATGAGATAGACTTCATTACGACCAGCAAGAAACACATATTCAATGATGTCACCGTGATTCACAGGGTGAAAACCGGAAGTGATCACCGAATGGTTAGGGGCACATTGAATTTAAACATCAAGATCGAAAGATCTCGTCTAATAAAGTCTACGCTCCGACCTACTGTTTCTCACATACAAAACCCCGAGAGCTTTCAGCTCGAATTGAAAAATTGCTTTGCTTGCCTGGAGGATTGCATCACAGTGGACGATATGAATGACAGGTTGGTGACACTGTCCAGTCGGTGGGGTATAAATACTTTAAAACTCGCCAACGAAATAGTCCTCAAAAATTTACCGATCAAACCCTCAACCTTATGGCAGAACGACGCTCAATGATACTGTAGACCTCTGATGAAGCTGAAAAATACCGGCAACTTAATAGACAGATCCAACAGTCCTTAATCTCCATCCACGATATAAGATCCTTCAACACAAAATGTGTTGAGGAAACGATAGAGCAAAACAAGGGCTCCAAAGTGTTTGCAAGGGATCTGTCTATTGGACAGAGCCGGATGACGCAACTAAAGACAGAGGACGGCAGTTTAGCGTCGATTAAGCCTGAGGTATTGCGGGAGATCGAGAGGTTTTATGGGTAGTTATATACCTCGGTCGCACAACCTGCCTCTGATTTGGTCAGAGACCCGAGAGCCAAATTAACCCGACACTATACCGAAGATATCCCTGACATCAGCCTGTACGAGATTAGGATGGCCCTCAAACAGTTTAAGAACAACAAGGCGCCTGGAGAGGACGGAATCAAGAGCTTCTGCAAGCGGGTGGATCACCTTACTGAAAGTCCTTCAGAAGCTCTTTAATTCCGTCCTATTCGAAGGTACTACGCCAGAAGCATGGAACAGAGGCGTGGTGGTGCTTTTCTTCAAAAAAGGTGATAAAGCCCTATTGAAGAACTATAGACCCATCTCGCTTCTGAGCCATGTCTACAAGCTGTTTTCGAGGGTGATCACGAACCGTCTCGCTCGCAGGTTTGATGACTTCCAGCCTCCCAAACAAGCCGGTTTCCGAAAAGGCTATAGTACCATAGACCACATACACACGCTGCGGCAGCTTATACAGAAGTCCGAGGAGTATAACCGGTCATTATGCTTAGCGTTCGTGGACTATGAGAAAGCCTTTGATTCGGTTGAAACATGGGCTGTGATGCAGTCTTTACAGCGTTGCCACATTGACTATCGGTATATCGAAGTGTTGAAGTGTTCGTATAAAAACGCCACCATGTCAGTCCGAGTACAGGACCAATGCACGAGGGCGATTCATTTGCAGAGGGGAGTAAGACAGGGAGATGTCATTTCACCCCTGCTCTTCACCAATGCAATGGAAGACGCCTTCAAGCTCCTGGAATGGCAAGGACTAGGCATCAATGTCAACGGCGAATACATCACTCACCTTCGGTTTGCCGACGATATTATAGTCATGACAGAGTCGCTCTAAGATCTCAGCACAATGCTCGAAGACCTCAATCGAGTTTCCCAAAGAGTGGGCCTTAAAATGAACATGGATAAGACCAAGGTCATGTTCAATAACCTTGTATCGTCCACTCCAGTGTCCGTTGGAAACTCGATCGTCGAAGTTGTCGACGAATATGTCTATTTAGGACAAACCATACAACTAGGCAGGTCGAACTTCGATAAAGAGGTCATTCGCCGAATCCAACTCGGCTGGGCAGCGTTCGGGAAGTTAAGGAGCGTTTTATCGTCAAACATCCCGCAGTCTTTGAAGACGAAAGTCTTTAATCAGTGCATTTTGCCGGTGATGACTTACGGTGCCGAGATGTGGTCTCTCACTATGGGTCTCGTACGAAAGCTCCAAGTCACTCAGCTGTCAATGGAAAGGGCTATGCTCGACGTTTCCCTACTGGATCGAATCAGAAATGAGGAGATCCGTAGGCGAACGAAAGTCGCTGACATAGCCAAGCAGATTTCCAAGCTGAAGTGGCAATGGGCAGGGCAGGGCACATAGCTCGGAGACTAGCCGCTGGGGCAGAAAGGTTCTTGAGTGGAGACCACGTATCGGCAAACGCAGCGTAGAACGTCCACCTGCAAGATGGACCGACGACCTGATCAAGGCTGCAGGTACCCGCTGGATGCACGTCGCTTCCGATCGGTCGGTATGGAGGTCATTGGGGGAGGCCTATGTTCAGCAGTGGACGTCCTATGGCTGATATGATGAAAATATTGCTATGACAGTGTAGATAGTACCAAAAAGTTACATATCAGATATCATGAAATTTTAATTTCATCCTTCTAATATAACTTTAGGTTCAATCTGTATTAATCAACTCTACACCGAATCCAAAATTAGTGGTCTAATGGTCACGAAGACACTCTAATGGGCCTATTATTGTTGACAGATAACCAACCGTACGGGTCACCTGATGGAAAATAGTTACCGTAGATTATGAGTACTTATTTGAAATAATATCTACGCGTTGCTAGCCTAGTATTGTTTTGACGCCAGTTTTAAAGACGCCAATATTGTAGCGCCGGGAGGTGGCCGGGTGAATACTTCTGACGGAAGTTTTACAATTAAGACGTTCTGGTCAAATAAGAACTCGTGGATGATCGGGACCTGGATGATCAATTATTCGAATGATTCATCTTTATAATGATATAGAGTCTTGTGAATAAATTTCATGCACAACTTAATTCTTAGTTTTGTGAAGTAACGACATTATTTCGGTTAATATGTATGTATGTATACTTATAATAAATCTGTAGAAGTGTAAATTCTGTACATTAAAAATATTGTAAAAATAAATACTAGGGGATGTTATTAGATCGATACCGAACACAAATATGTGATTAGAATTTTTTTCGTTTGTCTGTCTGTCTGTCTGTTTGTTTAAGTATCACACAAAATCTACCGGTCCGATTACAATGAAACTTGGTATGATTATACTTTAACCTTTGGCGCACAACACTGGGTACTTTTTATCCTGGAAAAATGTCTGTTTGTCTGTGTATTTCTGCACGCTAATATCAGAAACGGATTATTCGATTTGCGGTTTTCACTAATATATTGTGGTAAGTTACACTTAACATTTAATGTTTGTTTCATGTGAATCGGTTCAGGAATAAAAAAGTTATGTTAATTTAAAGAATCTTTTTATATCGAATATTTTTAAGCTATTCTGTATCTTAGTTCTATCTTTTAGGGGGTTTCGTACCTAATAGGTAAAAACGAACCCTACGGATAACTAATCCTCCGCTGTCTGTCTGTCCGTCCGTCTGTCTGTCTGTCACCAGGCTGTATCTCATAAATAGTGATAGCTAGAAAGCTAACATTTTCACAAATTATGTATTTCTGTTACCGCTATAATGTAGACGCTTAAAATTTTCACAGAATTTTTAGGTCTTATGTTGTATTGTAGCTTCCATAATAAATCTATATACATACAAATAAATAAAATTGGAGTGTCTGTTTGTAATATTAAAATAACCGCTTTTTACTAAATGCATATGTATGTATACACGGTACATATACCAAAACAACATATTTTACAATTTTTGTCTATCTGTTTGTCTGTCTGTCTGTTTGGCGCGGGGCTAATCTTGGGAGCGGCTTGACCGATTTGGACGGGACTTTCACTGGCAGATAGCTGATGTGATAAGGAGTAACTTAGGCTACTTTTATCTCCATACATCCATACATACATACATACCTACATACAAATAAGTAGAATTGGAGTGTATCCGACTTTGATGGGACTTCCACGGGTAGGTAGCTGATGTAACAAGGAGTAACTAAGGCTACTTTTATCTCCATACATCCATACATACATACCTACATACAAATAAACAGAATTTGAGTGTCTCCGATTTTGACGGGATTTTCACTGGCAGATAGCTAGTATAATAACGAGTAACTTGAGCTACTTTTATCTCCATACGACCATACATACATACATACATACATACATACAAATACATAGAATTTGAGTGTCTCCGATTTTGACGGGACTTTCAATGGCAGATAGCTGATGTAATAAGGAGTAACATAATACATACATACATACCTTCATACGTACAAATAAACAGAATTTGAGTGTCTCCGATTTGACGGGACTTTCACTGGCAGATAGCTGATATAATAAGGAGTAACTTGAGCTATTTTTATCTCCATACAACTATACATAACTACATACAAATGCAAATACATAGAATTTGAGTGTCTCCGATTTAGACGGGACTTTCACTGGCAGATAGCTGATGTAATAAGGAGTAACTTATGCTACTTTTATACGAGCTGCGCCCACGACTTCGTCCGGGTAGATACTGAACAATCATAATTTTTCTCACGTAGACGAAGTTGCGGGCACAGCTAGTAGTAAATAAAGTTAGAGCATGTACACTTTATTACCCAACCGTGTCTCACATCGTTTTGAAAAAACCCCTTTACCTCTTACGGCCGGCCCTAATATTGCACCTTCGATCGCGGATTGCACAAATCTAGATTGCAAGCGATGTTTTGGTGGAGCTACTGTCAGCATCCTAATAACAACTGACTGCAGATTTGCAGATCAGCATTTTTGATGACCTTCGATGGATACTTTAACCGCTTACTACAATTATTACCTTATAAACAATATAATGCTTTCTTGTGGCGATGTCGTCAAGAATAATATTATTAAAATTTCAGATTACAAGTACGCATATATAATTATTACACGTAAGTACAACGAATTATTACTTTTTAAACTACTTCAGTTACTTTTTACGTATGATTGCATCAGGTTTAATATCACAACTGAATTAAATTTGGTAGGTAACTATGTTATTTACGTATTTATTATGAATAGTTTCTTTAAAAATATTGTCAATCATAAGTCACGTTATTCTTGCCGACCTCAAAACTTTGCACCTACTCATGTTAATGTCAGTGAAGTATTTATAACAATAGGTAAGTGTAACTTACTAATCTTGACTGACTTCATGTCAGATTATCTTCGCATTTTAGTAATAATGACTTTTACGTTGAATGTTAGATACTATCATTTTAATGAAAATAATTTACTTCACTCTAATTGTATTTTTACGTTTTTGTTTTACTTCTTAATTCGCCGATTATTAAGTTATGATTTTTATGATAATTATACACTAAATCAAATAAATTATTATAAGTTCCGCTTCTATTGCCTATGTGTAGGTACTTGTTTTTGTTATTCTTGTATGAAAGGGTCATACTTTACTGTTGAAGGTGCAAAATTTTTTTACTCATTCGTGCTGTCTTTTAATATTATTATTATATACCTATTTATGTGTACTTTATTAAATATCTCAAATAAAAATGGCAGGTATTAAAAATAATGATAATAACCTTCGAGTTTACTATCAAAACGTCAGGGGATTAAGAACAAAGCTAACCGACTTTTATCGTAACTTGTGCTTAAATAATCATGATGTTATAGTACTCACTGAGACGTGGCTCCCTGAGTGTATTTCTTCGTCGTCGTTGTTTGATGAAAGGTATATTGTGTGGCGACGTGATCGCGAGTATGATGCCTTAGACCAGATATATGGTGGGGGAGTGTTGATTGCTATACGCAAAAGCATTCCGGTGACGGCTCAACCACTTTTTCATTCATCAGCAGAAGACATATGGCTCACAATTAATCTCAAACATACCAATAATACCTGTATGAACTTACATCTCAGTTGTGTTTACATTATTGGTCAGAAAGGTGGCTACTCTTACTCGGATCAACTGCGCAGATACTTGGAAAAAGTAAGTGAGATTTTATTATCAAATTCGGATGACAAATTCCTAATCTTGGGAGACTTCAACTTATCTAATATTAAATGGGAGCGCTCCATGAACCATAATTACTTAAAACCTTCTAATGTTTCTAGTGCTGATGAGTATTTTTTAGTCGATGAACTGATCACGTATGATTTACAGCAATATAATTGGGTTAAAAATATTTACAATAAAATATTAGACTTGGTTTTATCGAACCATGATGTATTAGTGTCTGAATGTCAGGAACCACTGGTACCGATTGATTTACACCACAAACCGATTCTTATCGAACTAGATTTTATAAAAGTACCCCCATTAAAACCTCAAAGTTTTCTGCGCTACTTTTATAATAAGGGTAACTACAATGCAATTAATAATGAACTTGCTGAAACTGATTGGGTAAATGAATTTGGTCGTAGATCTCTGGATGATTCAATTACATTTTTCTATGATATTGTAGAAAAACTTAAAATAAGTTACATTCCTAGTAGATTTACCTTTCCCAACAGCTATCCTAAATGGTTCTCGTCTGCATTAATCAAAATTCTAAAAGAGAAGTTTAAGTTTCTTAGAAAATTTAAGATCTATGGTAACATCTCGGACTATAACGCGTTTCTTATTTTACGAGATAGAGCCAAAATTGTAGAAATGACTTGCTATGACCAGTACATTTCTAATATTGAAAATAAAATAGAGTCAAATCCGAAACAACTATGGACCTTTGTAAAATCACATCGCAAATCAGGCGCTATTCCGCAGACGTTACACTATCAGGGGAAATCTGTCTCCAGTGGTACTGAGATTTGTGAAACTTTTTCCAACTTCTTTCACTCCACATTTCTAACGCCGACCACTCCTTCTAGTTGCAATACAAACCTTGATGATGATAATGATCATATATCTGACATTAAAGAAATTGTTATAAATAAAAGCGAACTTATGATAATACTCACAAAGTTAGATCCGGCAAAATCAGCGGGACCAGACAACTTGAGTCCTATATTTCTAATTAAATGTGCTGAAACGATAGCAACTCCGTTATCTATATTATTTAAAAAATCTCTTTCATGTTCTGCTTTTCCTCGCCTTTGGAAGTCTGCATTTGTAACTCCAGTTTACAAAAAAGGCCAGAAACAAGACATAGAGAACTACCGCCCGATTTCAAAACTATGTATTGTTGCAAAAATTTTTGAAAAAATTATATATAATCAAGTTTATCAAGCTATTAGGTCATCTTTTTCCCCGGCACAACATGGTTTTTTACGTGGTCGATCCACAGTTTCAAATTTAATTATTTTTAATGATTATGCTACTAATATTATGGAAGGCGGTGGTCAAGTAGACGTAGTCTATACTGATTACAGTAAATGTTTTGACAGAATCGACCACAAACTTTTACTGGTCAAACTAGAATTAATAGGCATAAGAGGAGATCTTTTAAGATGGTTTGCCTCCTATATAGATAATCGTACACAGGCTGTCGTGGTAAGTAATTACATTTCTAGTTGGGTCATCGTGCCGAGCGGGGTGCCGCAAGGATCATTGTTAGGTCCTCTTCTATTTCTAATCTTTATAAATGACATAGAAAAGTGTTTCCATCATAGTCAACTCCTTTGTTTCGCAGACGATATGAAAATATTTAGTAGTATAAAAGGACCAACTGATGTGTCGAACTTACAGGCTGACTTAGTAAGACTTGATGATTACTGTAAGATAAACAAGCTAGACCTTAACCCGTCGAAGTGCTCAGTTGTTACTTTTACACGGAAAAAGAAGGCAACCCCATCTACTTATTTTCTAAAAGACCAAGTTTTAATTAATATGGCGTGTATAAGGGATCTTGGGGTAATACATGACTCAAAATTGATTTTCGATGAGCATATAGACAGTATGTGTACGAAAGCATCCAAATCTTTAGGTTTTGTCATGAGGAGCTCAAAAGACTTTAAAAATGCAAAAACATTTAAGATTTTATACTGTGCTTACGTCAGGAGCATACTAGAGTATGCATCCCAGATCTGGAATCCTCGATATCTTGTCTACATAACACGTATAGAAAATATTCAGCGTAGATTTATGAAATACCTCTGTTACCGTCTTAAAGTTCCGTATCACTCGTATAGCTATGATGACCTATGCCGTAAATTTCATTTCCTTCCCTTATCAAATAGACGAGATATAGCTGACGTAAGCTTTCTCCTTAGAATAGCCTCAAACAGCATTGATTGCATTAATCTATTAGACAAGATCTTTCTGCGAGTGCCAATTATCACACGTCCTAAACATCCTTTGTATATTCCGCGAGCTATGACTAATTACAGACAAAATACCTATCTACTGCGTGCGAGTAGCACTTTTAACAAGCTATCTGAAGTTACAGATTTAGATCTATTTTGTACCAGTGTGGCATCGGCGAGGCGGCGGTTGAGTAACAGGTTTTTCGAGAAGAACTAATTTCTCATACTAAACTAGGTATAAAGTGACAAATTGCTTTATAGCTACATAACAGTTTTTTTTTTTTTGCTATTTGTTATTATTTCTTTTTTCTTTGTTAAATTATTTACGCTTAAAAACTCTATGCAGTAAATATTTAAAGTTTATACTTTTTATGCTAAGTTTTTCACCTTTATGGGGTGCGTAGATGTAGATGTAGTTTAATGTGTTGTGTTCACACACTTAAGATACACTAAATTGTTTTATATTCGCGGGAACCTATAATTAGCTCTCTGTTTTCAAATGTTTCAATGCTATCAAGATTGTAAAAGCTGTTGGTTCTCCTTAAATAAATAAATAAATAAATAAATACTTTGGTCTGTTTGTCAAAATTAAGCGTCTCAAAAACAACTCTACAAATCTTTGATGATGAGATTTGTCGAATTGTTTTTCAGAGGCTTTTATTGACAAACTGACCAAAGTATCCATCGAAGGTCATCAAAATGGATTGAGATCAAATAATGGGTCTCGCTGTTAGTTTAATAGACTGCAAGTATTTTGCCGTTTATATTGTTAAAGGAAAAAAAAGGATAATATCAATTAACCGATTGGCGAAACCGGTTAACAGTTCTGCAGCCTCCGAATTGAATATTGGACCTTGGTTTAGAAGTAGCCCTCATTCAGATTTGAGGTAAACAGATACTTCAATCCTATTTATACTTCCAGCACTCGAAAAGTTGAGTGAAGAAGCGAGTACGCAAGAACCCGGATCCACCTCTACCATTCACTGAAATTGGCATCAAGAAGGTTGTGGGTATCTAAGTCTTTCATATATACATTCCTCACAAGTGATGGTTGGAGGCGAAGAAATTAACGACTCGATGAAAGTTTTAAACAAATACATAAAAGAAATAGAACAATTTACAAGAGAGTTAGGTACTTAGTGTGTTGAAAGATGTTTTCTTTTTATTAAATATTTTCAAAGTCATGTTCTTGATATATAAGGCTCGTTATTTTGGCGTAGGTGCTGCCCTGAAGCGAACCGGTAAATCTCTTAATCTCTCTACATATTTAAATACATCTGTTTTTGTTTATTTTGTCAGTTTTTTTCGACCACGTGTCTAGATATAACAGCCTTTATATTTTTTAAATTTGCAATCCAAGGAAAGTGAATCTACTCAGAGGTTAAAGTTTAAAGTTCAAAGTTAACAACGAGTACTAATGTCTGTTCTAGTTAAGGTTTACAAATGAACAAATAATTGTATGCCTGTGATTTATGTGATAATTCAAACGTGAAAATATACTTTATATTTTCAAGTTTGAATTGTTTCATTTTCAATTTTTTACGTATATTAGACTTTTGCTATGTAAACATAAGTATGATTCCTTGATGTAATTGTAAGATAAAGATTATGAATAGCCCTTAATGCTCTTACGACCCTAAAAATACCGATGAAAAACAGCCATAACGTGATATATTTCTAAGGTGCCACATTTTAGTATGGATAATAAAAACATAAGGGACAAAATTTATAGAAATATGGACTTTTTTACTCACAACTTAAAGAGTATTGCAACAATGATTCAAATAATATCATTGAGAAACTTGCTAAATTTACATGCTAAATCGAAGATAGAATGCCAAGTCTATAGGAATTTCGTTACCAACATTTTATTTGATCTATCAAAAGAATTTGGACACCCATTTCTTCAGAAACTTTTGATTTTCTATTAAAACATATAAATATATTAGTTTAGAGTAAAATAACTTTTGGAGAACAAAAGACTTTTCAAAGAGGAAATATTCACAAATAACTCAAAGCAGAGGTTTAATATTCTACAAATAATAACTCAATGAAATGATCGAAATACAAGGAAAGAACATCTACAATAAAAAGAAAAATAATTCCAAGGCATTTTTCCTTAATACCATAACGTAAAGGTTTTACTTATTATCTCTGCCAGTAAATTTATTTAAGAGTCAGATTTTTTTTTCTTCATTAGACTATCCCTCCTCGCTTTAATTGCGTAAATCCTCTTAAAGACGATTCTTTTCGATAAAATCTTTTCTGATTTTTTTCGGTCATGATATTGGGATGAAATAATTAAATATGCGGAAAAGCAGCTTACCTGGCGTTTGTAGCTTCTGGTTACTTACTTTCAACTAATTAGTGAGAAACGATGCCATTTTGTGAACACAAGGGTGATTTTTGAGTAATAAAAATGATCAACCAGTCTGATGAGCTGTATTTTTTGTTAATTTCAGGGACTGCAATGTTCATATTATTATTGAATATTTTTTTTTTACTGGTGGTAAAGCTCCAGTGACGAAGTTCGCGGGCGTAGGTCGATGCCACCGCATTACCTAAAATATCTTGATCTCTGGTCTTTGTGTGGGTGTCTATACGTCATCACTTAACATCAATGTGAAATTGCATGCTTGTTTGTCACTATCATAACTTAAAAAAATCAAATTTTCCTAAATCGGATATTTTTTCATCTCAAGGGATCTGGACGCTTGGCGGCGGGACGCTTGGCGTCGGGGCGCTTGGTGTCGGAACGCTTGGCGTTAGGGCGCTAGGCATCGGCGTCAGGACGCCGATTTGGGACGCTTGGCGTCGGGGAGCTTAGTATCGCTGTCGGGACCCTCGGCATTGGAACGGTTGGCAACGGCGTCGGTACGCTCGGCGTCGGGATGCTCGGCGTCGGAACGCTTGGCGACGGGGCGCTTATTGTCGGTGTCGGGACGCTCGGTGTCAGAACGCTTGGCGACGGCGTCGGGACGATCGGCGTCGGGCGCTTGGCGTCGAGACGCATGGCGTTGGAATGCTCAGCGTCGGGTGCATCGCGTCGGAATGCTCAACGTCGGGACGCTTGGCGTCGGGGCGCTTAGTATCGGTGACGAGACGCTCGGCGTCGGTGCGCTTGGCGTTGGTGTCGGGATGCTCGGTGTCGGGACGCTCGGCGTCGGAACGCTTGGCGATGGCGTCGGGACGCTCGGCGTTGGGACGCTCGGCGCCGGGGCGATCGGCGTCGGGGCGCTTGGCGACGGCGTCGGGACTAGTGAATCCTTCCTTGAAAAGTTTCCTAAAATGTTGACGTGACGAATACCTATAGAATAAAGCCAGCGAATGCAACCGGAAATAAAACTGAATATGCAAGTTAATTTGTGCTTTCCCCAACCTTTTGTTTCCATATAGGTCTATGCTATCTAAGTTTAAAATCACCGCCACCTTCTTTTACACATTGTAATAATGTTAATAATACTCAGCGTCAGTTCCAATGTATTGTTTAGAAACAGCAGATAGGACCAGGGATAAGCAAAGATACTCTTGAAAACCCACGAATGCATACAATTCGCCAAATATGCTTTTCATGTAAAAAGCCGTGAGCCTATTGGCATTTACCGGGCACGTAACCAAATTTCGACGGTGGCATTGGAATATTGTACATTTGCCTGTGTATTTAACGTAAATGATACAAAGCGCCTTCGAATACGTTAGATATAACAAAATGCAATGCATTCTATACTGTGACCTAATACATATCTCACGAATTCGACTTCGTGTAGCAGAAAATTAAACCACTATGGGGTGCGAGATGTCGCTCGATAAGCTCAAGGCTATGAATTCATATTTAAACAATAGATCTATAAATAACCTCCTTGGACTTCGATAATATTTATTTCTAGAGCGTGTTTTCTGCTGCATATTCATCGGCTCTAAGTAGTGCTGAAACTCAGTTAAATGGTGCGTTCCAAATTCGCTATAGTAATGACGGAAGTTTTGAGAACAAAAACACTTCCGCACCTGTGTATCGTCCTGGTACTGTATGAATTATGAAAATAACATCTTTTATTTAACGAGTACAAGTCGATCTTTCTGATTAGTTGAGACTTTAGCTTGCATCCAATGACGTTTTCGCAGGTTTTCGCGAGCTTCATACGTGTAAAAAGTAAAATACGGGAGTGTTGTATACGCGAGAATTTCTGCAATGCATTCAATGAGCTTTCTTTATTCTATTCAACAAATATTTTCTTCCGTAATCTTAAATGGTTAAATAAGGTCATTGTACGTTCTCTGTGAATATGGTAAGCATGCATCACGATCTAAGTAAAATATGGGTGTTGTAAAAGTAGTCTTGATCAGCGCCAGAACCCAACGTCGTCGCGGGCTGTACTATAAATCACTAGCTTTGCCTTTTACTAGTACTACAACCACAGTAGATGTAGGTCATTGTAGGTATAGAGTATGGTGTGAGATTAGCTATTTCTGAAGAATGTATCAGCATTAATATATATATAAAGTTGCAGTAACAGTTTGTTTACAAAAAAAAACAGTTTTCCAATCCCTTAATACATTTTAAATGCAAAAGCTTGTAGGTGTGTTTATTCCGTTTTCACGTCAAAACAGTTGAACTAATCCTTATTCAATTTAATACGAAGACGATCTGAATTATGAGATCTATTCATACTACGAGTACATTCTTATTCTTTTTCACTATATCACACCACGGACACTCCGCCAAAATTCCATACAAACGCTTAATTTGATCTCTATTACACAGACATCAATCAGTGACGTGTATTTAAATGAGCACCTGTGTGCGTAGCACGTAGAAAATACCAACCGTCGCCCATAAGAGGGGAGGAGGTTGGGTGATGCGGGGAAATCGGGCTGGACGTCGAAGTGTCCTTTCTTTACGTAGTATTATTACATATATTCTCTGACTATATACAAATAAGTAAGAGGAATGAGGACCTAAAATAAAAAATAAAAACATGAAGAGTCGAATATCCCCCCTTATGACGCGCACTGTAAGTTACTTAGAGGAAGGCTTTTGTCCAGCGGTGGACATCCTTCGGGTGAAGTGATGATGTTCGAATATACTGTACTTTCAATCTTTGAGAATTCGGTTAGTTCCTTATAAAACTCAGTTCTTAGATATTTACATAGTTCACTTTACTCAAGAACAACGAGCCTTATTAAATAATTATGTAATTTTCGCCACCATGAAAGAGCTTGTAGGAACTGAAAACTTTTAATAAGGAGTTAATATGTTTCTTTTAATGTGTTTAAGGGCATTAAGTAAATTATTATGACTGAAAGGCTAACAAGAATATTTCTTTATTGTTACTTACGAACCAAAACCAATTTAGAATTAATAAATAAGCCGATTACGCGACTTTAGTTGACAATTAGATTGTTATCAAATTGATAAATTATATAAGATTTTATATTTTTTAAATTGTTTTTTTTTTGGCAGAACCCAGGGGTCCTATTCTTCGATAAGTTCCTTCCAGGACCGATACTTCGCCTCCACAATGGTCATTTTGAACACTTTTCCGACAGCTGGATTAAGTATACGAATAGCCTCTGTATCGGCCAAATTACACCTACCCACTAAATATGAGTATATATATATTATTTGACGTAGTTTGTGTAAGCTAGGTGCTTACCTACTTACACATTGAAAGTATGATTAACTTCGCTAGTTGAACTAAGTACTACTTCACTAAGTACTAGCCGCCCGCCCCGGCTTCGGGGGTGCAAAGTTACCTACCCTCTCTTTTTCATCTTAGCGTGATATATAGCCAGCCTTCCTCCATGAAAGGACTATCTTACACTAAAACGCACGCTTAAATGTCTTTGCCTTTGGCGGCGTCGTGTGGCGGGTTGCTCACTTCCCTCTAAAATGGTCGAGGAGGGCAATGGCTGTCACATGCGTCATACTCGTGAACGGGTGCTGTTGGTGGGGACTGGTCTGTTCTGGTTTGCAGGGGCTACATCACATTTAGTAGATAGCAGTTTATTTGCATCTATGCTATGGACGTTGACATTATTTGATTTTTCACGATAATCTGTACTAGATTTAAGCTTTCATTTAAAAGAGCTCTTACTGAGTTTGTTGGGTAGCGGAGTTCTTCTCAGAAGTGACTGCACTTGGAACTCTGCTAAGTGAATAACATTGATCTTGACGAATAAGTTTTTCTTTTTCTTCATTTATTATCATCGAAGGAATTGAAAAATTTTATGATTATTATGTTTTAACCAAATAGTTTAAATTTTAATTTTTAATTTACTATTAATATATGATTTTTCTTTACTATATGTAATGGTTATTCGCTCTAGGTAGTTTATGATTTATTGACGTTTTGAAAGTATCTGTAAAGATCTATTCGAAATAAAAATATTTTCTATTTCTATTTCTAAAATATTTTTTCAAATCAGTCCAGTAGTTTCGGTATCTATTCAATTCAAACAAACAAAAAATCAAATCTTTCCTCTTTATAATATTAGTGTAGATCAGCTAAGATGAAATGAAACGTTTAGGTTGTTAGCTTCGACACATTCGATTCTATTCATTCATAATGACAGTGCTTAAGAAAATCTATACCAGGCTTCATTTACTAACTTATCAACGCAGCCTGAGCTACTTTGGTCACATAGCATGGAGAGAGCCATATAGGCTCCATAAATTGGTTGTTGTTAGCGAGATAGATAGAAGAAGGCCTAGAGGATGATCTAGCTACTGTTCTGATATAATGAAGATTATTGTTTTTGTGCTCACCAGTCGGCGCAAGTGAGGTCCTGAAGTGTAGCTGTCCAAGTTAGTTACTAAAGCGGGTGTCCAAACAAAGTTTACAATAAAATCATAAGTACTATACCGAGCGTACCGCAGTGATGCGCAGTCCCATCTTGTCCGAAAAAAAGGCCATAAGTTAAAAATATATTTTTTTTAGTTCCACCTTTAAAGCACTGAGTTACGGATCTATAAAAATTGACATGTATCTTTTATTTGCTGTAATTAGAATAATGTCTAAAATTGAATATTTCGTAACACCTCAGATAGGTAAACTAAAGCAATAAACTTGTGCAGCCTACCCACATACATTAAAAAATGAGATTTCGGAGACCTCAGGTTTCATTAGCGCATCTAGTGGCAAATTCACATACAATACTTACACTACTACTGCCACTTACACTTGAAGTGAAGAAGTTATTGGACTTACTGTAATCGCAGCGTTCAGACTCTCAGACGAGTTGCCGTTAGTGTAGAAACAAACTGTTAAAACTTCGAAGGTATTTCAGGATGGGAATGACCTTCAGCAATGTAGAAAACGGCGAAGTAGAAGAAGATTTTCTTTATTTTTCATACAACTACCAGATAGATACAGCTTCAGTACTTCTTTGATTTTTATTAGGAAACTTACGTGAAGAATGATCAGAGAATAACTCGCGAAAAACGACTTGCTTCTAATTAGAAACGAAATTTATTAGCTACGTCTTTGTTCCAATTTCATGATGTTCGTTATACTCGACTTATTTAAAATACTAGCTGTGCCCGCGACTTCGTCCACGTGAGAAAAAGTATGATTGTTCAGTATCTACTCGGACGAAGTCGTGGGCGCAGCTGGTATAAAAGTAGCCTAAGTAAGGAGAACCTTATTACATCACTACTGGTGGTAGAGCTCCAGTGACGGAGCTCGCGGGCGTAGGCACCACCGCATTACCTAATATACTTGCCGCTAAATGGTAATGTTCAACACTATCGTGTTCCGGTCAGGTGGTAATGTACGGCCCTGTAATTTCCGGCACAGAGGCATAAGACCTTAGGCCTCAGGAGTGGTAACGCATCTGCATTTTGACCTTGGTCTTTGTGTGGGTGTCTATAGGCTGCAGTCATCACTTAACATCAATGTGAACTGCATGCTTGTTTACCACTTCCATTACATAAAAAAAAAAAAAAAAAAAAAAAAAAAAATCAGCTACTTACCCGTGGAAGTCCCGTCAAAGTCGGATACACTCCAATTCTACTTATTTGTATGTAGGTATGTATGTATGTATGGATGTATGTAGATAAAAGTAGCCTAAGTTACTCCTTATTACATCAGCTACCTACCCGTGGAAGTCCCGTCAAAGTCGGATACACTCCAATTCTACTTATCTGTATGTAGGTATGTATGTATGGATGTATGGAGATAAAAGTTGCCTAAGTTACTCCTTATAACATCAGCTACCTACCCGTGGAAGTCCGGTCAAAGTCGGATACACTCCAATTCTACTTATTTGTATGTAGGTATGTATGTATGTATGGATGTATGTAGATAAAAGTAGCCTAAGTTACTCCTTATTACATCAGCTACCTACCCGTGGAAGTCCCGTCAAAGTCGGATACACTCCAATTCTACTTATCTGTATGTAGGTATGTATGTATGGATGTATGGAGATAAAAGTTGCCTAAGTTACTCCTTATAACATCAGCTACCTACCCGTGGAAGTCCGGTCAAAGTCGGATACACTCCAATTCTACTTATTTGTATGTAGGTATGTATGTATGTACGGATGTATGTAGATAAAAGTAGCCTAAGTTACTCCTTATTACATCAGCTACCTACCCGTGGAAGTCCCGTCAAAGTCGGATACACTCCAATTCTACTTATCTGTATGTAGGTATGTATGTATGGATATATGGAGATAAAAGTAGCCTAAGTTACTCCTTATTATATACGCTATCTGCCAGTGAAAGTCCCGTCAAAATCGGTCCAGCCGTTCCCGAGAGTAGCGGGAACAAACAGACAGACAGACAGACTAAAAAATTTTCTAATCACATATTTGGGTTCAGTATCGATCTAGTAACATCCCCTGGTATTTATTTTTTCTTTATTTTTTATGTACAGAATTTGAACTTCTACAGTTTTATTATAAGTATAGATTACTTAATTAATGAAATTATCTTCTATGGAAATTCAATATTAACGAGTAATTGGGTTTCAAATATACCAATTATTTTTGGCACGATTGTAGCCTATATATCAAATTTAACGCTAATTATATAGAGCCACAGGAATATGGGACTATTTTGTAATGTTGAACACAATATTTTATAAAAAATACGATACATTCTATTAATTTGGTTCATTGTTATGTACTCGTTTAAAAATATGTCTACATTAAAAAATATAAAATACTTCAAAATCACACGCTTTTTAAGTCAAGTAAAAAATACAAGAAGCTATGAAATTATACATCTAAAGGTATGTTATTCATAATGGGAGTGCTAAACAAAAGCTGCAATACTTGGCTTTAATTTATTTCCAATAAAGATTGTTCAACGGCGCCGTTGCTTACGGCTTCGGTATTTTCTTGATCGTTTTTACGGAACTTTCATAAAGACTGATCAGTCGGACGTCGCGAAAAACGGCTTTTCTCTAATTGGAAATTGAGTTTATTAGCTACGTTCTATCCGCTCCAATTTCATGATATCAGTTATATGTTACATAGAACAAGAACAGTAAAAGGCTTATTACAAATTAAATTAATGAAATTTGCGCTACGGAAATCCAATTTTCAAAAATACTTCATTTCTGTCAAATCAATTTAAAAAGGGAACCGGCTGTTTGTTCCCGTTGTCTTCTCTATAATAAGCTGTGTTGTGTCGTCGATGTCTATAATATATATTAACCTCATTCCTATCTTCATGATTCAATTTCAAGTCACACAATCGTCCATCATAGATATATTAGCAAATTATTACTTTGTGAAATTAGTGCATATTCATATTTCAGTAGCTTAACATTTGCCAAGAGAAATATAATATGTAAGTGTAAGTGTGAAATAAACGGTCCTTGAAAACCGCCTATGTTCGTCGCAAAGCCGCATCGGGTGAAATATCGTGATAATACTGTAAAGTCACGTAAATACGAAATACACAAACGAAGAGCCATAAGAAACGTCGTTGCGAGTACCCAACTTCCGAGTACTGTTAACTACGTACAAAGAATGGTAGGGATAATAATAGTTTGGCCTATGTTGTGGGTCACAAGTTCACAGCTCGGGGCTGGCGGTCAACCATCGAGTGTTTGTGCGTGTTCAACATAATTTCATTAGTGTTCGGGGTAATAGTGTTGCGTAAATGGTAACAATTTAGAGAAATAACCAGAGGTTTGCCTTTATTTTTAACACGTATCGCAACCACATGAAATTGAAATCGTGTTGTTAACTAGTCACAAAATTTATCGGACGATCGAAAATAACAATTAACACCGCTACTAAATTACTACTTATGCGTCTAACTATTTATGATTGAAACCCACTGAATTGATGAATTAGGTTCAAGGACGGTCTAATAAAAGTGTTATTGATTTCGTGTACAAATACAACTTCTTTGACGGTAATAATAAAGTAATGGCTCATAAGTCGCATTAATTCTGTTTTTGTAGCTTCACTTAAACAACTTTTAGAGTTACAAAATCTGGCCTTTATAAATAAACAAAGAAACGCTGCGTCAGTGTGGTCAATCGTATTCTGGCTGTAAAGATCAATGAACGTATCGTGTGATGTATTACATCGACACCAAGAACGCCAAATAAGCGAAATACACTATTGTAGCTCTATAAACACTACGCACGAATATGTGGGCAAATAAATAATAACAAAGTTTATCTCTCTTTGCCAGCTTAGCCATACAAATAAAAACCGGGCTACTTTACGACAAAGTATACCGTTTAACATGTGCACAATATATCATCACCCAATGACATTAAGGACCCTTGGAAACAACTCGTGTACGCGAACGAATCTGACAGCATTTCTAAGCTATAATGGAATAGACAAGCAAAATTAATCACGTGTGTACAATTTCCACCTAATTCAATTTGAGTGACGAGTCAATTTTACGGATGGCTGAGAAATTTCTGCATTCGGATAGAATTTATTTTCTGACGTATTTTTGATAGTCAGTGTTACTATCTAGTAGAGGTTTCTGATCACGAACGACGTAATCCTGCGTTTGATTCAAAGTGAATGGAGGCTCTTGTGCTCGACTGAATGCATCCGGACCCTTCGAGATCGTGACGGTCGTCTTCGTCTTTACTACCTGGACACTTCTATACATGTTTCATGGGCGAGACGTACGAAATATTTAGACCCGTCTTAAAAAAGCAAAAATGGTCGGGTAATAAATATAAGTCTTGTGTACTTCAGTTCGAATGTAGTTAGCTAGAATTACAGGTATATTTTGAACAAGTTATATGTACCTTTTTTAGGAACGGTCACCAAAGCTTATAAAAATACCTATATTATACTTACGGACCCATTTTGCGTGTTTTTATAGAATTTTCAAGTTGTGTACAGACACCATTATATTATTTTATACCTACTATATAAGTATAATATAAAACGATATGAAAAAGAAAACTGCCCTAATAGTCTAGTGCTAGTGGTCGCTCAGTCAGTAGTTCGTCGCGTGCGCAAATCTGCTGCATGTATGTATACACGGTACATATGCCAAAACAACATTTTTTTAAATTTTTGTCTGTCTGTCTGTTTGGCGGGGCTAATCCTGAGAACCGCTGGACTGATTTTGACGGGACTTTCACTGGCAGATAGCTGATGTAATAAGGAGTAACTAAGGCTACTTTAATACTAGCTTCGCCCACGACTTCATCCGGGGAGATACTGAACAATCATAAATTCTCACGCGGGCTAAGTCGCGGGCACAGCTAGTTTGTAATAAAATCCTCTGTTTGCTGGCGATATAAATGGAGAAGTACCGTGTTGAAGTTGAATGTGCTCCAACACTCGCTATATTTGATTTATACACTGCTAGGTTCTGCCCGCAGCTTTGTTCGAGTGTACTCTTTTTTGGGATAAAAAGATCCTTCGTGCGAATATTATCCACCTATCATCATGCCGTATCTCTGGTGTGGTAAGGATGGGAATTCCTACTAATATTTTAAACGTGAAAGTAACTGTTTGTTCTCTGCAAAGCTTTCATGATCTAATCGCTTCACAGACTGTGATGAATTTTGTAACAGCAAATTTTTGTGGCAAAGCCAAAGAGAGAGTGGGTGAAATTGCGGATTGAGCTGGTATTTTATAATGGAAAAGAACAATCTGACAATAATTATAAAGCAAAAATCAAATTCGTGACTGTTGGATCATAAGCTCATTCGCTCTACCTGCTGAGCTACTGAATCCCACCCGACAGTCAATTTTTTCCGTAACATTTTTATTGCATAGGGTGGCGGTAAAATACAATAAAATAAAACAATTCTGGTTATAAATTGGTTAAATAACTGGGTTTACTATTTAGATTAAATGTCAAATGTACTTAATTAATATTTCCTGACATCACAATACGTTTGTGTAAAAGCTCCACACGAAAATATTTCCATAATTTAGGTCTCAGCTGGGATGCGAAGAAGTTAGACCTTTAAGTAAGTCTTAAGTAAGCTTCAATATAGGGAGGAAGACACGCGTAGACTATAAATACTGCTCCGCTTTACCAAAACATTTTGTCTCAGTGTCGGTCGTCTCAAGGGGACTGATAACGATATATCCCTTGATGAACTCCAGCTACTACGATTTTCTTCTGCAATGTAAGTACTATTCATAAACATAAATTATGCTAATTTAAGCCTGCCTTAAAGGTTAGTAGGGCAATCGTTTTATATAGATAATTAGCAGTATATCCATATAAGTAAATAATAATAACGTAACATAAGTCAATTTATACTAATTTATGGATAAAAAACCTTAGCTTATATGTTGTTATGGAGACTGTCAGTAATAGTTAGTTAGTAGTAGTAGAAGTGGTCTGCTAACCTAAGCCTAACTGCTTCATTTTTGAAAACCGTACATTAAATAAATACTACTATGAGGTTTTTTTTCAACTTTACTAGAGTTGGTTTACAACTAAAGATGAAATGTATTTTATTCAACGACATATCTAGTAGCTGCTGAAGCCATGTTATTTATTTGAGCTTTGTTGTATTACGTTTTGCGATGACGGTCTTATCTAGAACGCACTTGGGAGACCTTTCTTTTGCTTCATTACATGACATCCTTGTAAATAACACTGTAGCTAAATATAAAAGCACAATATATGAAAATAGAGTTCAGTATTCAGTACTTAATAAATTGTTTATTTATGTATTTAGGCATACATTGTATACGGTGGACTTAATGCCAATAGGCATCAATCATCAATTATTACCATATTAGCAAATAGCATAGCAATTAACATGCTAATATTCAAGAATTCACATGCTTATTAAATTAACGAGAAATAGCATGAATTGCCATCGCTAGTAGATACATTTAAGTACCTACTTACTGTTAATTGGGAATGACATCAGTGAATACCCAAATACAAAGATTATAAATAAATGCATACATAATCTATAGGCTAAATTACTTAAATATATAACTAAATTATAAAAATTTCTCTAATATCAAGGAACAAACGGATATCTACCATGAGTTTCTATTTGTTATTGAAAATGGTTTTTATCTCAGACAGTAGCCGGAATAACATAATATCTTCCTCTTATGTCAACAAAGTGGGTCTCGGGATCGTAGCATATAGTTAGGTACGTAGAGTCCGAAGAAAAATTAAATGAAAGAAATTGAAAGGTGAGTCACGCACTGTGTTTGAAGGAGGTGCAAATGGAATGGTGCCATGTTGACGTCGATCGTCGACCACTTTCGCTCCAACACGCGTGATATTTGGTTATTACACTTTTCTGTCCATGGCATTATTCGCATGGACTTTGTTGATTGAAATATTACATTATATACAGGATGGACAAGAAAATACGATGTTCATTTAAACTGGGAATAGCCTATAGCATTCCAAGAGTGTATGTAAAAATAAAGTTTAATACAATGTTTTAGTTTAGGCCCAAAACAATGCTGTTTATTGTATCTTATACACCACCCTTCATATCAGACTTAATATCACTGTATTATTAACAGATATATAAAGAAACTGATCAATCAAGTCCTTTGAATTTCACAAATTAATAAACACAATCACAATTTTACAGGACATTAGCCTTTGTTATGCCGTTGTTTATGGAGTCAGCAGGAGTATAGAGCTAGTTTTGTTCTTGACCACAAATTGTTTTTTTACTTTGATATAAAAAATATGTAATGTTGCGGAATTGGAGGCAAGAAAATTCGAGGTTTTTTGGTGTAACGTATGTTCCGTTTATTGATTCGATTGCGATTACAAAATTACAAGACAATAGTAAAGATGGCGCGAGTGCCCCGTCGTCCTGGCCGCGTTGGCCAATCACAATCATGCGCATGACGTAGGCGTCCCCATTGGTCCGATTCCAAACGAAGCCGTGTGATTAGCTATATGCACGCGCATGCACAAGGCGCGCACTTTCAAATGCTCCAACATGCTCCCGGCCTTGGAAGCAACAGCATCCAACAGTTGCCTGGACTCGCGACTCCCGGCTCCCGGCAGCTTCTATTTATTTCTCGTCATTCGTCGTTGGTCCAAGCGGACAAATCTTTGAAAATGCCCGTGGTACAATACCATCAGCTTTGCGAATATCGGCAACACGTGATATGCCGTCTCTTCCTGGATAGGTCTTGACGATTCGGCCTAAACTCCATCTCAATGGCGGCTGGTTGTCATCCTTTATCAAGACCAACGTATTTTCTTTTAGATCATCATTATGTTGATACCATTTGGTTCTAGTCTGCATCTCCGACACATATTCTTTCGACCAGCGATTCCAGAAATGCTGTCGTAATTGCTCCACCCTTTGGTATCTGGTGAGCCGAGTTGCTGGAACGTCTTGCAGGTCAGCGGGCACAGGAGCAGTCAGCGGGCGGCCAACCAGAAAATGAGCGGGTGTGAGAGGAAGGTAGTCATGGGGATTTGTAGACATGGGACTTAAAGGTCGTGAGTTGAGGACGGCTTCAACGAGTAAGTACCGTACTAAACTCTTCGAATGTCATGTGTGCATTGCCTACTATCCGCTTAAGGTGGTATTTGCAGCTCTTAACACCTGCCTCCCATAGGCCCCCAAAATGGCTAGCATAAGATGGTATCATTTTAAAAGTTATAGTTTGCGATAATGCGTATTCCTTAATGTCATCAGCACAACATTTTAAAAACTGTGTGAATTCATTTTTAACACCTACGAAGTTACGTCCGTTATCGGAGTAAATCTCGATAGGCTTTCCTCGACGTGAAATAAATCGTTTAAGAGCTAGTAAGTAAGCATCGGATGTAAGGTCGGTGACAAGTTCGAGGTGTACAGCGCGCGAAACAAAACACACGAATAAACAAATATACGCTTTCTGCAATCTCGCTCCCCTGCCTTTACGGTTCAAAATAAACATTGGACCTGCGTAGTCCACGCCGCATCGCAAAAATGGAAAACCTGGAAGTAATCGTTCCTTAGGTAGGTTTCCCATGATAGGAGTGACAGGTGCCGCGCGAAAACGAGAACATTTCACGCAATTATAAAATACCTTTCTTGCAAGGTCACGACCACCCATAGGCCACCATGACTCCCTTATTGTGTATAAAAGGAGCTGTGGTGCACCATGTAACATCCGTTCGTGTTCGTAGCGAAATAATAATATCGTAAAATGATGCTTAGAATTAATTAAAATTGGATGACGTTTATCGTAAGAAAATTCTACCGAATTGTGGATGCGTCCTCCGACGCGTATTAAATTATTATTATCATAAAATAAATTTAATTTTAATAATTGCGAATTTAATTTGATATTTTTTTTTTGTAAATGATTCGTATATATCAGCAAATGATTCCCGTTGACTTAATCTAGCTAATGTTAATTCTGCATTAATAAGTTCATCAACTGTCAATAGACCAGTGCGCTTGTGTGTGTGTTGCGCGTATTATAAATAAAACGACATACATAAGCCGCAGCTCGTTTCATTCTATTGTATTGAGAAAATCTTGCAAATGGAAATAAATTATTATCACATGCCTGATTAAGAACGTGACATGAAACACTTGATTTAATTTCAGGCAATTCGACATTTGTATTGTTTTGTAAATAAATGTAAATAAATGTTTAGTAAATTTGTGATGCGCTTGATAAGATAATCCGTTTCGTTATAATATTGTTGCAATCATGCTTAACTTGAGAATAAAACACTAATTCGTCCTCTTTATTATTCCATCCGATACCTAAAGTTTTATTGTGAACGTCGTCGCCGAGCGCTAGCCGCATCGACGCACTGATAACATTGTAGTCATCGTTAGGGTTCGCGCCGACAAAGTTAAAATAAAAAACCCATTAGCGTAAAATGAAACATGCCGATTTTAACACTTTATTTGTACCATAGCAAATTTTATTTAATTCTGAAATGCTATTCGCGCTAAATAGAACTGGTTTGTAACTTTCTTTCCAACGCAAAAAATCGACGCTCAGCTTGCGTACCAGTTTCATCTAAAACAGTTGGTTATTGTTTGAACGGGAATCGAACACTGAACCGTCCGTCAGCGTCCCGCTTGGTCGTTTGAACAAAGTGTTCCTCGCACGCACGCTCCTCGTCATTGCCTACTTTAAGCGAAACAGGAAGCAACTCCTCGATTTCCCAAAACCTTCTAACTAAATTATCTAGTGAGGACGTATCGTTATTATTAAATTGTAAAAAATTACAGCTTATTGATTTATTACGTTTATATGTATGATTGTGAACGGCACCCGATACTATCCAACCAAGATGCGTATTTTGGATGTAAGGCCCGTTCTTCATTCGAATTTTACCTTCGCTAATTAGCTCCCAAAACAAATCCGCGCCTATCAACATGTCAATCGCTTGACTGTCATAAAACATCGGGTCTGCGAGAATAATGTTGTCTGGTAAGTTAAAGTCGTTTATGTTTATCGAACTTGTAGGTAAGTTAGCCGTTATATGTGGCAGAACTAAACATCGAATGCGTGTGGTGTAATTACTTATGCGTGATTTTAAATTGATATCACAGGATTGCGTACACTGTGTGATATAATTTCCTACACCATGAATTTGATGAGTGGACTGTATAATTTGCGAATTTAATTTGTCACAAAGAGATTGCGTGATAAACGTACGTTCACTGCCGCTGTCGAGTACTGCGCGCGTTTGTAGGTATTCTCCCGACCGGCTACGTACTTCCACGATAGCCGTTGACAGTAAAACAGCTGATCTCGCTTGATCTACTTTGCTACTATTGTTTGCGTGATTTAATTGCGTTTGAAACGAAAAAATATGACTTTGCGCGTCATGTGAAGTAGAAGCTTGCGTATCGTTTACAATTTGACCACAGGTTGTTAGCGTAACTGCAGACGAATTGTTATGATTATCACAAATTAGCGTATTATGCTTCTGCTCACATTTCCTACACGGTCCAAATACACAAGTATCAACGGAGTGCCCGAGCCGCATACAATTTATACATAAGTTTTTATCTTTTATAAACTTAAGCCTGTCATGTACACTAAGGTCAAGAAATTTTTGACACGAATATAAGGGATGCAATGTGTTACACATTAAACATGCCTTCCAAGTGTGAGTGTTTTTACTAACGGAATTTTTAGTAAATTTATTTGTTGTTACATTACACTGAACCTTTGATGAAGAAACATGGCTGTTAGAATGTTTTTTCATCTCATATGCGTTAAATGTACTAGGTTTAGAATGTGACACTATCAATGTTTCTAAAATATCAGCCCTATTTTTTAAGAACTGCAATAAATCGTCTAATTTGACTGAGTTATGCTTGTTATGAACCACACTGCATTTATATTGTTCCCACTCGCGTTCAGATATTGGATCTAACTTTGTAATAATTATATAAATAACAATGGTATCCCAGTGATCAGTGGGTTCACCAAGCAGCTTCAAAGCCCTTAAATTTTTTAAAATAGTGTCAATCAGTTTGCGTAATTGAGATGGCGATTCTTTGTGTAACGGCTGAATTGAAAATATGGATTTTATATGATTATGCACTAATAACTTCGTATTATCAAAACGATTCATTAATAATTCCCATGCCACGTCATAGTTATCGGCAGAAAATTCTAAAGAATCTATAACGGACTTCGCGTTACCCTTTAACGATGATTTTAAATAATGAAATTTTTGGATTTGCGGAATCGTATTACAGTTATGCACTAAAGATACAAAGGTATCGCGAAACTCTAACCAATGTTCATATGAACCGTCGAAACAAGGGATAGATATGGTAGGTAATTTAACTGCGTTATTATTACTTGCTGACACCTCAGACCTTTCATCACATATAGTAAGACACTCAGCTAGTGCTAAAATAACATAATATTCACGTTCAAATACTTCTCGCGATTCTAGCTGTTCTTCCATGTCCGATTCGTGACTTAAATCCTCAATTTGTGTTTGAACATGGTTGAAATCACCCATAAGATTTTGTGATCCTACAACACGTAATTTAAGCTCAGCTCGCTGATGAGCATTCAATTTTAACCCCTCAAATGAACTCACATATTTTTTAAAATTAGTTAATCGACACTTTAAAGATGCGCGTTTTTTCTTTAAATCTTTCATCGTTAATTCTGATTTATATTCCGATGTAGCCATTGTGTATGGGCAAAAGAAAAGCGGTATTTACTCACGATTACACCTGATGTGGCGAGCTGATGTGGCGATTTGACGCGTAGGTACTTTTTCACTAAAATAACGGTCGAGTAGGCAATGCACTGGAAATCCGAAAAAAGCACAGTATTACACAAGTGAAGTGGAAAGGGGTGAAGGATTCCGATTAGCACACCTTACCAAAAGCACTGTGATCCGCAAGTCCCGCCACGTACGTATCTCCTCGAAGTTCTCCTCGGCTTAATTTGCGTTTATAAGCGTTTATAATCGTCGTCTGATCCAAAGTTTGTGCGTTTATTTGTCCGGCGAAGAAGAACCACATGTAATGTTGCGGAATTGGAGGCAAGAAAATTCGAGGTTTTTTGGTGTAACGTATGTTCCGTTTATTGATTCGATTGCGATTACAAAATTACAAGACAATAGTAAAGATGGCGCGAGTGCCCCGTCGTCCTGGCCGCGTTGGCCAATCACAATCATGCGCATGACGTAGGCGTCCCCATTGGTCCGATTCCAAACGAAGCCGTGTGATTAGCTATATGCACGCGCATGCACAAGGCGCGCACTTTCAAATGCTCCAACAAAATATGAATGAGACATTCATAACTCAGTCACGATAGGCTAAGCTATGATATGTATTGTCTGATTATCTATACTTATGATAAATCTGTAAAAGTGTACATTCTGTACATTAAAAATATTGAAAAAATAAATACCAGGGGATGTTATTAGATCGATACCGAACACAAATATGTGATTTAAAATTTTTTTGTCTGTCTGTCTGTCTGTCTGTTTGTTCAAGCATCACATAAAAACTATAGGTCCGATTACAATGAAACTTGGTATGATTATACTTTAACCTTTGGCGCAAAACACTGGGTACTTTTTATCCCGGAAATATGACTGTTTGTCTGTGTGTTTGTGCACGCTTATATCAGCAACGGCTTATTCGATTTGCGGTTGACTGGACTTTCACTGGCAGATAGCTGATGTGATAAGAAGTAACTTAAGCTACGTTTATCTCCATACAATCATACATAACTACATACAAATACAAATACATAGAATTTGAGTGTCTCCGATTTTGACGGGACTTTAACTGGCAGATAGCTGATGTAATAAGGAGTAACTTACGCTACTTTTATACTAGCTGCGCCCACGACTTCGTCCGGGTTCGTTCGACTGAACAATCATATTTTTTCTCACGTAGACGAAGTCGCGGGCACAGCTAGTATTCAAATATGTTTTAAAAATATTTCGATGGTTTGATGACATGCTCTCATTATGATCATTATTTTTATTTAATGTTATCAATTAAAAAAATATATCAGTTTAACCATGTTTCTCAGGCGTACGTACGAATTACGAAAATGTTTGACCAGTAATTTTCACGTCATAACTATTTCCGTGGACACACAGAGAAAAATTTAGAAAATGTCTAGTTTTACATTTTTGCATACGAACCAACTTTTAATGTAGTTAGCGTAGACATTTTGTTTGTATTTTTAAAGTAAACGAACAACAAATGCTGCAAGGCTTAGTTTTACGCGGAATAAATTTAAGTGGTGAAGTGAACATAGTTAAATTGCAAACTAACCGTTAAAATCATATTACACATCATATATTCCACATATTCACTATGAAAAATAATAATTTTGTTGATTTACTACTAGTAGAACTGTTGTTAGACAAATAAGTGAATGTAAAATATTGTCTAATAAAGTGTAACAGTGGTCTAAATAAAATATTTATAAAGGGAATAAAGAAAATATAATATTTACAAAGACGACAAAAATTAATGTTCAAGAATAGTTTTTAAAAAGATAAAACTATTTTTACGGATTTATACCTATATTTAATTTTTATTACAAATTTTATATTATTTTTTTTTAAATTAACCCGACGATTCGGTACCTTGCCGTAATAGTTTCAATGAGTGTAGCTCGCGAGACTTAAACCTATCTATAATTAATATAGGTACGTTATGTTACGTGACAGTGAAGTTGATTTTAGAAAAAAAGGGCGTAATTTATTTTATTCCATGACATATCTAGTATTGGTTGTAGCAATATTGTTTATTTTTCAGCTTTGTTGAGTTGTTTTGCAACGAACTTGGAGACTTTTCTTTAGCTTCATTACATAAGATCTTTAAATAATAACGCTGTAGCCAAATATAGAATCTCAGTATATTAAGATAAAGTTCAGTACAAGAAAGTATTTCTTTTTTCCCAAGAACGAATTAGTTTTACTTCGGATATTTACTATGGAGTTTAACCCAATAAATGTTATGAGATAAAAATATTTCTATACCGAAAACTGAATAACACGACTGGCGTTCATGTGAGTGAAGTTTATTTATCGTTTTTTCTTTTTTAGAAGTGATGGTATTGATATCAGGTCTGTTCCACGATACGCATAGCATTGCACCTATTCTATTGTATGGTATTAAATTACCAAAGGCAATATGAACTGCGATAAATATCACCTAGTAAGGACGAGAATGAACAATAGCTTGACAATATTCGAAATAAATAAACAAAAGTAAAATCGTATGGAATAACAGACGACGTTTGTGCAGTTATGGAATTCTGATGATCAATCTCTATTCAGGGCAGGTGAGGGCAACATTTCGCAAGTAGTGCGCAAGAATAACTCCAATACCGCTTATAACTGAGATAACAGTCGTCACGTGCAACCTTTGGACGTTTCGGGTGACAAATTTACATTCGAGTCGCGAACCCGCGAACCGTGTAGTTGAGCCGGGGTTAGGGTTTTCAGAATCAAAAATATAAAACTTGGGAACGCGCTGTAACCAACCTGATTTTTATCAAAAAAATGACCTAATGTTTCTCAATAGCCGAAGACACATATGTCTTGGGTAGGATAATAAAATGTTAAAACATCCTTATAAATATTTCCACTACAAGACGTTAAACAAACGACAAACCACGTAAATGTTTCGCCGGACATGACCATTAAAATCCAACCACGTCTTAGCCAAAGCCGATCGGCAGGCAGCCCTAGCACAGGCCGGGAACACGGGGCGCAGGTGCTGAGGCTACCCACCCCGGACAAACATGAAATATGGAACATTCTCGACACGAGAACACGACGTGCATGATATATGACAACACTAACATGCTTTAAAACAACCGCCATATAAAACGGTCCGTGGTCCTTTTCTTTGATCATTCGATAACATTTGTTTTCAACGTTTATATACTCGTATCAATCTTGTTTTACAATTCAAGCGACATTATTATTTCAATGAGTTGCTTAAAACCGCTCTTAGCAGTCTCAATTTAATAAAGGTCCGAAATGAGGACGTTGTTTATTTAAGGACTTTGATTGGTTCTCATTTCCATAGGGGTGGGATAGTTATTATGTAAACTATGGTGAGAATGCTTTTCTCATTAGATACATTATTTCATGTTTTGATATTGCCTATGATCATTTACTTCATTTTATCTCTAATAGGTTGCATATTTATAAGTAGGTATTTTACTGGTGGTAGAGCTCCGGTGACGAAGCTCGCAGGCGTAGGCACCACCGCATTACCTAATATACTTGCCGCTAAATGGTAGTGTTCAGCACTATCGTGTTCCGGTCAGGTGGTAATGTACGGCCCTGTAATTTCCGGCACAGAGGTATAACACCTTAGGCCTCAGGAGTGGTAACGCATCTGCATTTCGACCTTGGGTCTTTTTGTGGGTGTCTATAGGCTGCAGTCATCACGTAACATCAATGTGAACTGCATGCTTGTTTGCCATTTCCATAACATAAAAAATATATATATTGAATTTCAACACAGCGATGTCACAGTTTTACAATGGATTGTCATACTCTAACTTGTACATAATGTAGGTACTTTACAGTAAAGTATTTTGAGAACAATGACCTTTTTAGCGATATGCATAAAATAATGTTTATAAAAAAGTATTTCTTTATGTATGTATACTCGTGCTGTGTATTATACGCACGGAGTTGCTTTTACCATACCTCTGTTTGGAATACTACCATTTGGCGGCAGATGAAATAGATAATGCAGGCGGTGGCGCCTATGACCTCCAGTTCCATGGAAACCGTGGAACTCTACCACTTTCTACCAAAATTATAATAAAAAAGTCACCTATATTTTAGCTGACGTTATTAAAAGTCTTCTTAATAAGTCCCATGTCAACTACGATCTTTACTTTGTGTATATTTTTCGTACTAGGCTCATATTTCATGTAGGCGTTAAAATTGCTTGTCAAGGGTTAGGTATAATGAATAACCGCATGGATTGACAGAGTAATCATCAGGGGTAACATTTACAACACATCTCAACTTTGGTGTTTAACTTTTGCAAACCTTTTTCTTTCTTTACCCTCCCAATTCACACAAGCCAATGTTTTTCAACTTGCGACCCTTTGATACGTTATGTTTTCACATGTTTTTATAGCTAATATATAAGGAATTATAGAACTTGTTAAGGTTAAATTTATACTCAGGTATTTTTTTACCAAATCACGTATCTTGCATTGCATTCAAATTGGAGAAGTTGTATTTTCGAAATCAAGTTTCAAAAACCTATGATATCCTTTTTTTTATTTGTTGATTACTTCGTGATATATTTGTCAGGGAATTGGCCGTTTGACATTATTTCAATAATAAGTAGAGCCGCACGTACCAACATGCGTACGGATTTATCCAACAGTGGACGCTTTTCGGCTAAAATTATGATGATGAACAGGAATTCATATAGTTATAGTAAGGAAACTTTTGATTTATCTAAAATCAAAAGTTTCCTTACGAAACGTCGAGTGTCGAGGTAAATACTTCGATTAAAATAGTACGCGATTAAGTCCCGTTTACAATATAAAAATATCTAAAATCAATCTAATATAGCATTTATTACCACCCCAAAAGTTACGTCACGGAACTTTTCGTTTATAACACTCTTTTCTACTGGTGGTAGAGCTCCAGTGATGGAGCTCGCGGGTATAGGCACCGCCGCATTACCTAATATACCTACTTGCCGCTAAATGGTAGTATTAAGGACTATCGTGTTCCGGACAGGTTTGTAATGTATGGCCCTGTAATTTCCGGCACAGAGGCATAACACCTCAGGTCTCAGGAGTAGTAACGCATCTGCATTTTGACCTTGGTTTTTGTGTAGGTGTATATAGGCGGCAGTCATCACTTAACATCAATGTGAATTGCATGATTGTTTGCCACTTCTATTAAAAAAAAATCCTAACTCAATCAAATAGAGCTTTTATTGGCACCACATAAGGTGTCACACACGGCTACATGGACACTTTATCACTGAATTCACTGAGCCATCGCGAGGCATAAACATTATGTATCACTGAAAATTTCTTACCAACTACAAAAATGTAGCTTTTCTCTGAAATTAGTAGGTATGTACTACTTGATGAGGGTCCACTACTGAACCGTAAATCAACCAATATTTATTCAAAGATTGAAGCGAATAAATCTGTTGTAAGCACAATATAACATTTTTGTTGTCCCACGGGAGCAATTCAGTTTGGGATGAAATGAAAATACAGTGTGCGAATGGTCGCTTAGTTCATGCAGAATGTTATTAAACTAGCGCAACCATTTTCTCTTTCATTACATTTTAGAGATGAATAGACATTAATAGAAATAAACTTCTTTATTGCATTTCTGTAAGGAAACTGTTATACGCTCAAAATCAAATACATCAATGTAGCAGCAGTACTATCTTTCTCAATAAAATATGATTCTTTTTTAATTCTTACTTTTGCGCATTAGCACAGATTGAGTGACAAGTGGACAAACAGACATTTATTGCTGTTATTGCATTTATTGCTGCTGAGATTTCCAGTGTAGGAGGGCGTATGCACCACGGCATTACCTGATATATCTGCCGCCAAATGGTAGTGTTCAGCACTACTGTGTGCCGGTTGTGGCCCCGTAATAAATATTGCAAAGACATAACAAGTCAGGTCTCAGGTGTGGCAACGCATTTGCATATTGACCTCTGGCAGAAAATATGTTAATACTACGTATAGAATGGACACTTCGACGTCCCGCCCGATTTGCCCGCATCACTCAACCCCTTCCCCTCTTATGGGCGACGGTTGGTATTTTGTACGTGCTACGCACACAGGTGCGCGTGAAAATACACGTCACTGATTGTTGTCTGTGCAATAGAAACCAAATTATGCGTTTGAATGGAATTTTGGCGGAGTGTCCGCGGTGTGCCTCTGGCCTGTGTGGGTGTCTATAGCACTCTTTTCTACTGGTGGTTGAGCTCCAGTGATGGAGCTCGCGGGTATAGGCACCGCCGCATTACCTAATATACCTACTTGCCGCTAAATGGTAGTATTTAGGACTATCGTGTTCCGGACAGGTTTGTAATGTATGGCCCTGTAATTTCCGGCACAGAGGCATAACACCTCAGGTCTCAGGAGTAGTAACGCATCTGCATTTTGACCTTGGTTTTTGTGTGGGTGTATATAGGCGGCAGTCATCACTTAACATCAACGTAAACTGCATGCCTGTTTGCCACCCCCATTATATAAAAATAAATGTATATGGCTCGCTAATTTGTCAGCGGATGCAATAACATACCTTTCTGCTGATGTGTCTTTCAATTAATGATTTCAATGTCGTAAATACCTGCAGTTAAATCAGTTCCAAAGAACTACGGTACGTATTTTTTAACAATAATGAATAAGTTATTATAAAAAGATACCCAATCTTATGCTTCAGATAAATATTTTGTGAACGTAAACAAAAGTTCGACATCGAACTTTGTTATCTTACCTGGAAGGAAATGTTCGGTTTCAGGGACGTAGGATTGCAATCTGGGTCCCGTTGTCAAGAATACTGTGTTTTGTACTACTGCCTGTCTTAAGCCGTTTATATATACAGATATGGTTCAATATTGAAAAGCGATACTTGCATATTGTACCCGTTCATTTCCACAGAATGTCCTTTAAAATAAATACGTACTGGCGGATGAAGCTAATCATAAAAAGTAACCAGTAAAACTTTTCAGTATCAAAGAAGCAGAAAGAGAAAATATTACTAACTTACTAGCAACAAAATTAAAAAATATGGGGGGATCTCCATACTTGAAACTGAAACTAAAAGACTTTCTTCAAACCTATATGTATGTACGTACGTGTATGAGTTGTATATCTATAGATATATTGATGAAAGTCAGTATCAAAGATCTATCTATAGACTATCTATAGACCCTACTTCAAGTACATATGTAGTCCTAATAGTTTCGGAGTAAAGTGACTGTGATATTCGGACGGACGGATATCGTGCGTGGCCCGACATACACTTGGCTGGTTTTTTATCTTACTTTGTATGAGAGTTACTCTTCTTTCCAATTACTTATTGGAAGAGATAAGTTTGTTGTTTTGTAAGCTTGTATAGATATTTCCTAATAAAAAATGGTTAATACAAGGATCAAAATATAAAAACACAAAAATTAACTATTTTTAGCTTTGCATACATTGGAAAATGGAAATAAATAACTTTCGTTTCGCTTGTTATTTGCATAACATGTTAGTTGCAAAAAAATTAACGACTTTCCAATAGCTGAATGATTCCACACAGAATTGAAATTTGTTATAAATTTCAATTCTGTGATAAGCGAGATATTTTTGTAGATTTTCTATGAATATGGGAATTGCTAATGAGAATTTTGTAGACAGATAGTGTTGGAAGTGATTTGCCCAACACGAAATACTACAGAATCACATCTAAATAAATATAAATATAAGTGTAGATGCGTAATTACTTCTGAATCTTCACATTATTGATCTTAAGGTTCGTTAAGACGGGGATTTACTTAATATTTCAGTTTTCCGTCTTGTTTCTTGGCCGCTGGTGGCTGGGAGGGGCCAGTGGTACATATCTGGGACCCGCCTTAAAGATTATTTACATTCATTCGTATGAAAAACTTTTATTTAAAAAAAAAAAAACATTTCATGCAATTTCTGGCGCGAGTATTATATATTTTTTTGTAAATATGTATTTTTGTTCACGAATAAAAGTTCTTTATAATTATAAGTACAATAACCCTTGAGTGTGTACTTCCGTCTGAAAACACATTATGTGGTATGAAATATAGGTTATATAATTGATGCTAGTTGTTAATAAATCAACTATAAGGGCGATAAAATAATAATACTAACTTAGTTACACGCAAAACTTGTGTACAATAAAACGACCACAAAAAGATTACTGTAATAATATATTTTGTATTTACAAAGAAGTTTTACAATATAGCGAGTAATAGCACGAGCAGTGGTATAAGTGTGGGCTCCCGGGTTCCGCAGCTGCGTTTAAGTGCTTCCAATTCACTGACGTCTGGCGTTTCCTCGAAGTCCCCAACCTCGTTGTACTGCATCTCATCGTACTTGCCCGAGAGTGCTGCAACAGTACACTCGGTGAGTACATGCGAGTGGATTGACACACGGATCGGATTTACACCCTTGCACGTCTCTGTATTAAGAATTGACGCTGATAATATCAATCCAATTTTTCAAAGTGTGTATCCAATATTTTTGATAAGTGCTTAAGTATCTAATGAAGTCCTTGGAATACAACTACGTTTAAGGATTTATATACACAAGCTAATTAAAAAAATAGCTCGCGGAAATATTAAAACATACTATCATTAACTATTGAATATTGCTAATAAGTCAACATCAATTCTTGAGTTGCGTGATATACAGTTTTTTCGTCAAAATAGCCAGGAAAAAATGCGTTACCACTCCTGAGGCTTAAGGTTATTATGCCTCTGTGCCGGAAATTACAGGACCGTACATTACCATCTGACCGGAACACGATAGTGCTGGTGCTGAACACTATCATTTAGCGGCAAGTATATTAGGTAATGCGGTGGTGCCTACGCCCGCGAGTTCCAACACTAGAGCTCTACCACCAGTAAAAATTAAGGTAAATTATACCTACATACTTATATACATGAAAACTCCCATGATTTGCCAGTTTTGGTTTGTCCAATTGTGTGGCGAGCCCATTCACATTTTCGAGCACTACAATCAAATTATTGCACTTAATTTACGTTAACACCTATTGAAAATTATTTGAGGTTGTACCTCCAATATTTAATTTTGGCTCATATACTTATATTTGGCTAGCAAGAAAATACATTATATGGAAATACATTGTGTATCTATACTATTCTCCTGTAGAATAGTATAGTATGTGTAGAATTTCTACACATTATAATATATGCTCAATTAGCAACATTTTGAGTCTATATTGAAAGTGGAAATATCGGACCAAACGATAAATAATCACGTTTATTGCCGACTCCGGTTTCAATAATATTCAGTCAAAACAGAAATAATGCTCTCATAGAAACTAATCCTGAATCTCACTTGCCAATCGAATACAAACAAAAATATGGGTAAAATTGCGGGTAGAGGCGAAATTTGACGTGTATATTTCCAAGATTATAGGAGCATTCGTGGCATTCGCCGCCAGGTTCGATAGCATCGTATTACACGGTTTATCCATTAACTCGCCTTTGATTTCTAATAGCAGCGTGCATTAACGGGGTAAGAAATACCTACGCCTGGCTCTATCTTTCAGGAAGACTAATGTCTTTCAGCTTTATGACTTAATGTATACGTGCTTTGATGTGACAGGTAAAACCCCACGTTTTACCGGTCACAGTTCACGGTGAAATATTGAGACTTTATAACGATGACAAAACCGTATAGGAAATGTTTCGTTCTAGGCATTCATGGCATTGTACAGAATGCCATAAAAAAGCCGATGGCGTTCGTAATAAAGATGTAAGAATAAGGCTTTATGTGAATGATAGTATTGGTGTAAAAATGAAAAAAGGCATGCTCCGATGGTTCGGGCATATAGAAAGAATGTCAAATGAGCGAATGACTAAACAGATAATGCGTCAGTTTAATTCTGATAGAATATTCTTTGCGAAAAAATATGTTTAAAATGGCAGTTGACATTTGTGACCGTTTTGTTTTGTAATTTTATAGCATCAAAATAGAAAACGAGAAAAAATTCATTAAAATTAATAGTATACTGTGTAGGATAATTTTAACTATTGTTATACAGAGAAGGCCCAAGCTCCATTTCTCAAAAATCTCCTTTCTGTGATATTTTGCAACATTTTAACTTCAGCATTTTGCAAATTTGTCTATACCGAAATTGTTATGACAACTAATACACTTACAATCAACAACGTACAAATGCAATGATTTTGATGGAAGTGAAATTAAAAAAAAAACTTACAGTATAGTTTTATAGTCCCATCTGTATCCCCTAAAGAGTTTTTTGATATGCAACTGTACGTTCCAAAAGTGCTCCTTCCAACTTTTTTTATTTTTAACCTCATGTCTACTTCGTAGCCTCTTTCTGCAGAACTGATCTCAAACCTTTTGTCAGCTGTGAAAAAAAAAAATTATACAGAAAAATAAATAATGGAAATAAAAATTGGAAAATGATTGACCAATATTTAAGGCACGAATACGCAAAAAAATATCTACATCTTTTAATGTACTCTGTTGTTAACAATTTTCTAATTTATAAATTGATAATCTATAAACGCATTGTACCTGCCGATTAATAATATTTTTTATATTAGATAATGTGCATTAAAACTTTACAAATACAAATCTCTTCATAACGTTCTGAAATTTATATTATTATATAGACTTATAATGATATAAAAGCTTTTACATAATTATGAAATTAAAGACAACTGTGTCAATGAATACTGCCATCGTATGTTCAGTTTTCACTGTGGTTACACATAATTTCATGATGAACATACATTAATTATCGGGTCTCATTTTATAATTAAGTACCGAAAAATATTAAAATATTTAATATTTGTTGTACAAGTGGGACGTAACTTTGATTTGTCAAACGAATGGGGGGAGACTAAAACCCTATTCCGACACAACGATCGAAAGTAAGTTACTGACTTTAGTTGTTAAGCTAGAGTGAACATGTTTTGTTAAACATAAAAATGATTACAAAAGGCATCGCTAGCCGACGATCTAGAGATGGGGAAAGTTGGCTCAAGGTGAGGTTAGTCAGTATTTGAATGATACATAAGTCAAATTTGCAATTATTTTGTCTATGGGGAGGTGAGAGGGCGGTGGGTGGAGGCAGCTACTCTTCCAAGCCACCTTCTAGCGATGCCCATGGTTACTACAATTAAGCTTTAATAGAAACGGATGACTTAGGTACAGTATTTCCCTAAAGCCATTCACCCATCAGAATGCAAACCTTGTAGTACTTGAGTACTCTAAACACAATGTTATACTTACTTTGTGATATTATTTGGTCATTTATAGTCCAATAATTAATAGATCTTGGGAATGCTTCTGAATGACAGTCGAGATGCACCGTATCTCCTTCTTTTGCTCCCACTAATTGATTTTGTATCGTCATTATTGGCGGGACTGAAAATAATACTAAGTTTACTAATATATTCAATTTCCACGTCAGTTTCTGTTTAATTCATTATCACAGGTATTAAGGCAACATTGTGAAAGGTATCGACACCCTCTTAAGTTAAATTGCTGTGTAATTATACAAAATGTTCTATTTCAAGTATTTGGGAGAGCTATAATTATACAGTATACAGCGTAACTGTTATCCTTGGTTCTCACGGAAGCTTAAACAAAGTTGCGTAAGGTCTCTTGGCTGATTGTAAGGTAAAGAGTTTACCTCTCAAAAATCCAGAGTAATTGTAAGTGAAACAAGATTTAATATGTAGTATCTCATAACATACATCTCATTATACGAATGTTAAGATTGTTTCTTTTGATGATACAGAATACGATGCTAGTATTTTCAGGAAATTTATTTTTAATCTTGTGTCTAATTTTTTGCGAATTGCCGGATGAAGTTGGAAATAAAAACGAATAAAACGTTGTGACTTTCGATAAGACATCTTTTATTGACAAAGTTTCCAAAAAAAAACCAAACTATTGAACTATAAAAATTCGAATAAACCATGATCGAAGAGAGTCAATTTAACGGAAATGAGTAATCATCTAGGTATATAATAAATAAATAAAAAAATACGCTTACACTCACAGCTCCACATTAGGTTTTATATAAATCTGTGTCGTGGATGCCGTTGTACACATACAACACGTACACAAACCTAGATCCGAAACAAATATCTGTAGGCCATACAAATATTTGTCCCGGTGCGGGGATCGAACCCGTGACCCTTCGAATCAAACGGTGGTTTCACACCGCTGGACTAACCGGGTCGTCAAAATTATGATATAAAAATAATATAAAAAACATAATGACAATAAAGAAAAACATGTAAGTTTGGTTCTAAATGAATATTTGATGCAATTTATCAAATTTAAAATGGTTATATCCGTAGTAAAGCAGACTCAGAGGATGAAATAGATTTTTAATGCAATAGGATTAAAGATAAACTCACAGTGCACGACCAGCATGACTCGTTTGCTCACGGAGGGAGGTACTCCGTTGCTAGCGATGCACAGGTAGGCACCCATGTGTAGACGTGACACTTTTACGAGGGGCAGCACTGCTCCACTTACTGAATTATCTATAAAAAGAAATTGGTGGTTATTTGTACAGTTGGTTGAAAACATTTTAGTTTAATTTGCTTGAACCGCAAGGCTCCAAGCAATTCGAGCACATTTATCTTCTAGGTAGTTTGAAGATCAGTTATTAACATATTATTATTATATCAAAAAGGTACTGAAGAGCATTTTCATGGATCATGCCAAAAAAGGGTAGTTTTTTACCAAAATTATATTTAAGTACAGAATTTTTTGTCATATTCTTTACAGACGTAGAAAAAAAAATTGGTCTCATCAATGAGTAATTAATTTCGCTTTATCAGTTCGCAATCGAGAAAGATACGTAAATTAATGACCCAAACTTTGGGGTGCGATGAAAGAGACGTTTGATGATAAAATATAGAAGAAACATACGTTACTTAGTTAAGTAATTTAAAATTGTTAATTAAAAACGTTAACATGGTATACCTATTTTTTATTAAATCTTTAAATTTCCATTTTCATAACAGAGAAATACTCGACATCCCTATTTTATACGAACTATTTCTTGAAGTATGGTAAAAGTCACGCTCAAATGTGTGTGTTATCAAAAAAGATACGACTGCGGTTTCTCAAATAGCGTACACAACCGTTACCCGAAACAAAACATCTAAAATATTTTTTGTATCATAACAAAACATTTATTTCAGATGTGTAAAAGTAAAATTATTCAATACGTACATTTTATGATATCAGTATTTTTCTAAGCCTTTGAGAATTTTTCTTAGAAATATCATGCCATGGAACTATTGATATATACGTAAACAACAGTTACGACGGTTATAATTTAAAAAAATAAATTATAATTTAACTTCGTTTAACCTATTCATCAATAACTGATATGGCTGGCAATTACGGAAAAATAACGGATTTATGTTAACTGTGTAGAAAATTGGGCCATTCAACTAACAGAAGTAGGATAATTATTTACAATATGAACACATTCCTATAAGTATAAGACGATACTAGTTAATTTTTAATCGAAACTAACTGTCCGAAAACATAGAAAGAAGTATTCTTAAAGGTACATAGTAGAAAGTAGATAGTTTAAATTCATATTTAAGCAAAGCATACCTACACCCGTGATGTACCAGTTCTTTAATTTGAGTCCAGTTACGTATTGAATATTACTTGACATTCATGAGACATGCTTATATTAGAATCCGTCTAATATAAAAAACGTAAAAAAAACAATATTACCGTCACGGGTATCAAACTTGGGCACTTAAATTGAAAAAGAGTATATTTTAGATAGCCTATAGGTACTTACATAATACAGTCAGACGCAAATAACAGTTTTGTAATAGCAATCAAATAGATTAAACTCGGAATAAATTAGACCTGACGTTATCTTTGCGAAAGATCTGCCTTAGTGGATGCGAATAACCTAATTAGGCACGAAATGTTTTAGGTATGAAAGTATTATTTCTTCCTTGAAACTACTGGGAACTCGTTGTAACGTGTCTAACCGTCGTAAAAGTGGAACACAGTATAAAATCACTTACTCTATCTTTATTAATGTAATATTACTAAAATAGTATGATGTAGAGTCAGGTTGCGCGTTTTTAGGTTAAAATTATGTAGGTATATTACGTATACTTGACGTTAATGTGTATTTTGATAAAATCTGTTGATAATTATTACAATAGGATTAAAAGTACATATTTTTTAATATCATGTTCCCGTAGGTTTTTAGACATTATTAAAGTTTAAACTTCATATTTAAATATTCAGCCGAAAACTTTGATTAAATAGGTACATGTTGAACTTAATTATTATTTTGTAATTTCCAGTATGTTATTGGCACAATAATATTATTATACTGTTTAAAAAGGGTTATTAAATATAAAAGCATATCATCATCCCGGCCTATTTATATACGAATGAAATTTTGTGAATACTTGTTCGAAAGATTATTTCGACAAGATACTACTTCTACAGTATTTAGTTCGACAAGTTTAGTTTAATTACAATTGCATCCTCCCACCATCCTCCGGAGACTGACTTTGAGCGCACACAGATTTGGGTGAGCCAAAAGCTTAGATTACATTAGCGTTGGGTTAAATATAATTATGATTTTCTTATAAATAAACTATAAAATGAAAGTCGTTCTGTATCCGAAAACTGATTTGACAATAAATTAAATAGATGTTTAATAAATAGGCAGTACATTATTTGTATGTGTTTATCAGTCTTAGTTTTGTTTAATTCACAATAAAAAATAGTGTAATTTGAAAGAAAATGTATAGTATATATTTAAAATTTATTTTTTGATTTCCTTCCGAAAAATTTGTAATCTATTGAAATAAGGATGATTTGTAGTAACTTTCACTGATTGCTCTCTAGTATTGTCAAAGTGTCTCAGCAATGTTCTAATAAGCTATCAAACAGCCTTATTAAATGAGTTTTCCATTTCAATCTAAGAGGATCGGATTAAGAATTCATTGAATTACTTGTTTCGTGTATTGTTGGTTTTCATTTGGTTTTAAATTATCACAATGAAGAATCAATTATTCATCAAATTTAGTAGTTATTCTTTTTTATTTGTATACCTAACCTGATGATGAAATATATGTACCTTCTGTACTAGTTCACGCAGTGGAAGTTTTTAAGCCATTGCATAGCTTCTATCGAGGGCCTTGAGCGCGGGGACCGAATCCAGAAATTCCGTAACGAAAAAACCTCACGCTCCCCACTCCGATGGGCACGGAGGTGTGGCTTGAAGGCCGTGCATTGTCTAACGTCGTTTCTTTTCGGCAGTCTTCGACACGGTGTTTGTGTGCGTGCAACTAGACGTATTGTACGACTACGAAGCTCGCACGAATCGAGACGAGCTGCTCCGAAATCGGACGAATACATGAGCAGCTGTTTATATGTATTGTAAAATAATAAAAATATGTCAAACAATATTAACTTTTTTAATTTAATAAAAGAAAAAAAAATGTTTTCTTATCGGTCACCACGCTCAAAAAGTGTAACTTGAATTAATATCAAAGAAAAAAAAAATACTGCATAAATAAAATAAATAAATAATTATAATTGCATAAGTTGATACAAAATGCTATGCAATAGCTTTACCGCGGCAGTCCCCGAGTGCCACACGTCGATTTTATTTTAAAACTGTCTATTTGACCATCAGACTTTCGTAATTCTGATGGTCAAACTTAGGTACATAGGTACTTTTCGCCTATGATATTCCCACGAATATTTAGTATAATTTACTAAGTTCAGTAACGTGTAATCGTGTTATTTGTTTTTAGCCGAACAATATCAATAATATAAATTAGAAGCAATTTTGACACCGTGTGATAGGTACCAAGTCAACAACGAGATAAAACAATTGAAATGTCAACGCATCAGCATCTTGACCTTCGGGTTTGTGTACATCTCTAAAGGCTGTTGTATTCACTTGCCATCATCAAAACATTAAAAATACCTACAAAAATGATCCAAATCAATAATTATATAAAACAAGTCGTCAGCGAAATATCGGGTTTTGACGGTCGGTCATTTTGAATTCAGAACAATCATTAGGAACCCGTATTTATCAAGTCCTTAAAAATATAAACAGAATGAGCAACTTACTATGTGTATCACTGAAATTTGTAGTAGGCAGTAAATCTCCCGCCTCTTTCCTCCACACCACCGTGGGCGTAGGAACCCCGTGAGCAGCACACCGTAGCGTCACGTTGGCTCCCTCCCGCGCCACCTGGTCGCTACTGGTCGGATAGTCCAGAATGTCAGGCGGCACTGCACGTTTATATATGAACAATAAGCTGGACGGTTATACAAAATCACATACCTACATCTAAATAAGAAGACTATTCATATTATTTCTATGTACATAACTAATTAGCTACAATTATTGATTACTTCTGCTCAATACGATGCAGATATTTTATCTATTATTAACTATAATGAAAAAACATTTTAGTTATTATAAGAGAGATATATGTAGACAAGGCTCATAAATGGGGTAAGGCAGCACAACACGTCATTGGATTTTTACAAAGGCTGATTGGTCTGTGGATTTTTATTATTTACTGAATTTTTTTAGAAACAGATGTAACATTTTTTTTCTATTTTGTAAAAAGCACGGTTGCCTAGATTACATTACTACACTTTGTGGTATAACTGCGGTAATTCGAGATATTATGTGTACAGAAAATAATATTCTATGGTCGCAAATAGAAAAATCATATAAGAAATCCATTTTCAGTGAAAATTTAATTCACAGTCGGCCGCTACGCATCCAACTTATTTATTCATGTGGTAACGTTCTTAGCTTGTCGGTTTCCGTTATCTAAGCCAACTAATCTTCAGAAACATGGGAACGCTCGAGCAAAATAGCCACAAAATGTTTTCACTGAAAAGAGCCTCAATGATCTCAGTGATGGTATCTAAAGTAAATGTTACCCCTAGTTTGCACTAAAAACATTAAACATGATGATGTTTCGCAACTCGTCGCATAAAGTATGTATTGCAATGAATGTCTTATTGGTGCTAGCGTTCGCACTGCTGTCAAACCTATCATTTTAACATGTTTTTATGTGAATGTTTCAACAATGCAAACTCACGGTTACACTACTTATTCTGGTGTTTGCACCGTACGAGTAGGGAAGTAGAGAGACATAGTAATTAACGCTACGACATTGCAACGTAGTTACACATCACACTTTAATTGCAATGACGTTAACATCCAGTAGATAGTTTCTTTATGTGACAAAGGTGGCAAACAAGCATGCAGTTCACATGGATATTAGGTGACTACAGCCTAAATACACAACCTCTATAAAAAAACCAAGAAGAGACAAAAAGGAAGACGAAACAAAGAGGTCAAAGGTAGATGCGTTGCCATCCCTTAGATCTACGACTACTTATCCATACTTAATATTATATCACAATAATTCTGTCTGCGTATCTGTTACGTTTTTGCGATTAGATAAACCCTTCTAACTATCATCATGCTAAAGAAGTACCCACTCATTGTACAGTAATTATGCCAAAAATGTTAATATTTCAAGGATTGAGGAATATATAACATTATGAAAACATTCATTTGATTATAACAGAGATGGATTTGTGTGATGATTTACATCTTTATGTTCTTCTTTTCTTTACGATATAGCAATTTCGATTCCAGAATCTGTTGGAGATATTACCTCATAACTTTGCAAAAAAAAAATGTTTAAATTTACCTACAGTTGAAATGTTGTCTTAACACTACTAATAAATTTATTTTAAAGAAAATTGGAAAGATAATTTAGACTTCAGGCGAGACTTGAACTCGCGGCCACTGGGAATCTAGTCCAGCCGCTCTTCCAACTGAGCTACCGAAGTCCTCCCCGATTTGTCAAATCATTCCTTCACATTTATTGCATTGCCTTATGGTGCTAGCAGCGCCATCTATTGCCAAACTATGCTAGTTAGGCAACCGATATAATAGACTTTTCAGTTTATTGAATATCGTAAAGAAGTCGCTTTTACCCTTAATAATTGTTTTTTATTATATCGAATTAACACATGCTTGTGAAATATATTGATTTAAAAAAAAAAAGAACTCTGCTGCCACCATAAGGCAATGCATTTTTCTTTAAAAATAAATGTATTTCACAAGCATATGTTGATGCGAAATAATATAAAACAATTATTAAGGGTAAAAGCGACTTCTTTACGATATTCAATAAACTACAAAGTCTATTATATCGGTTGCCTAACTAGCATAGTATGGCAATAGATGCCGCTGCTGCCACCATAACGCGATGCAATAAATGTGAAGGAAAGATTTGACAAATCGGGCAGGACTTCGGTAGCTCAGTTGGAAGAGCGGCTGGACTAGATTCCCAGTGGCCGCGAGTTCGAGTCTCGCCTGAAGTCAAATTTCTCTTTTCATTTTTCTTTAAAATAAATATATTTCACAAGCATGTGTTAATGCGAAATAATATAAAACAACTACTAATAAATATTATTAATTCATAGTTTTAGCAAAAATAAATACACAAAATTGATTAAAATTGATAGATGAATAAGTACCTTCTGTTTAGAATCATTTTATAACTGCTATTGTACGAGTATATAGAACGGGTCCAGACTCCATACAATTTTGAAACATCTCCTACATCTCAAAGCTGGGATGAAAAACATAGGTATTTAGAATCTTAAAAAGGACATAACTAATAACTATTTGATACATGAAACACATACGTTTTCATCGATTAATGGAGTTGTTTCTCTCGAAATAATAAAATGAAGACGAAATATCCATTTATTTACATGTCATCAATCAGAATCGCCTGATGCATCACTGGATTGAATTGATTAGATCGTTAACAAGTACTTATGCTGTGCTCGGTAATTGCTCTCTATTCTATTCAAACTATAGAAAGCAGCAATTTAACATAAATCAGAATACCATTAAGATTTAAAAAAAATCTTCATTAGAACAAACAAGAGGTAAAATTAAGTAGTCAAGTTATATAAAAAGCTAACGAATCAGTAGGTAGTAATAATTACGTTTATAAATAACATTTAAAAAACTATGTAGTTTTAATATTAATAAGCATTTCAATCCAGTATGCTTCATTGAATTATTTATGAATCCAATAATTAATTTAGTTTATGTACCAGGTCAATAAGCTTTTACTTACTGCCTTGTTAAATACAGATTTTCCACGATTTAGTTTGTGTTTTATCTTCGTTGGCTCAATTATCAATACTAAACTCTTGATTATTTTTAGGGTTGCTTACGTCAAAATAAAAAAAACCGTACCCTTATGAGATCACTCATGGGTTTTCTGTCTGTCCGAGAGTTTTCAACATAGATTATACGAATATGTCTCGATAAGCTTGCCTGTTCATGATAACCTGGCAATTATGTACAAGTAAGTAAATATACGTAACTATACCGAACTAATAATCAACAAAAATTGATATCATAAGAAAGTGGTTTCAATTACAAAATCAAACGTAGGTATAGATTTGCCTGCAAAAAAAAATCATGGAACATTATTGCCAGGCTAACTACCTCGGTAGCCTAGTGGTAGCAGGCCACTACTACTACACTGAGGTCCTGGGCACGATTCCCGGGTAGGGGATTATCGGAGATAATGGTGTGAAGTCTTTATCTCTGGTTCTATTGGTTTTTTTTGTTAAATTACCCAGTACGAGATATGCTATGCACCTGAGTGGAAAGTACAAGAAAAAAAAACAAAATACAGTTTAATCAATCCGTACCTAATAAATGTAAGCCCGTTTTAAATCAATGCCCGTAAAAAATCTTGAATAATTTAATAAAAATATTTACAATATAGGAGGAATAAAATTATTTTTATAATATAGGATGAAGGATTGGATCCGATCACGGAAAGTATTATGATGTGCAATACAACTATAACTGAATAAAAGTCGGATGACAATTTCTATGACAACTCAGCAAGTAACAGATTTACTGAAATCCGTTTCCATTTTGGTGATAAAGAAATATTACGAGTATTACAGAAATATTGCTTCTATGTGGGTTTCCTACACTTTAATATACTTTCGAGTAATTTCTATAAGAAACTACAAACTTAGAATACTTTGAAGATCCACACATCTGTATTTAGTTGTGTCTAATTTGGTGTGGGTAGTAATTTGCCAAGGAGTGCTTGAATAAGTTAATGTAAATATGTCTCTAATTGGACATATTATGTGACATACTGTCTAGGGTAGTGAAATATTGCGTAACTACCTCAGGCAAGACAGTGTGTCCTACACTGTCACAATGTGTATTGTATTAAATTACAGCAGCTTTTCTAGTTGCTAGGTAACAAAATAATGTTGTGGTTCTATTCCACTGTTTTGTTTTAACAAGACAATACTTAAATAATTTTATCTGTGGTATAGATAGTTTGTATAAGCGAATATATTCGCAACCCAGGATTTTGTTCGCGGATTAAAAATAAGTTTTAATGGTGAAAAAATTGTCGTTTTGAAATAGTGAATATAATATAAGTATGTGACAGTATGTGACAGTCTGTCTACTGTGATTTAAGTTTGAGCTTATCCAATGTTAAAAGTTCAAGGTACCATGTTTAATTTGACAGATGAAGAGGTTCAAATAGATTATATAGGTCGTTATTATAATATTTATTTATTTATTTATTAATACTTTTATGCACATAATATATTAGGTTGGGGAAAAAGTTTCTTCGCATTTTTTAAAGATAATTCAAAACATTTTTTAATATAGTTTATTTAAATTTAACTTAAGTATGTATGTACCATTTTGTTAGATAACCTTTTGCCATTTTGGGAGGTAGGGATATGATCCCATTGCTATAAAATTTTTGGGACTTCTCATCAAAATACCGCGACAAGTGGATTTGGCAGTCCTCTCGTGATGTTAACCTAACATTGCATAAAGAATTCTGAAGAGACCGAAACAGGTGGAAATCTGAAGGTGCAAGGTCAGGACTATACGGCGGATGCATTAACACCTTCCAGCCAAACTCTCTTCATTTTTGCTGAGTGGCTATAGATGTGTGAGGTCTAGCGTTATCATGATGAAACACCACACCCCTTCTGTTGATCAATTCCGGCCGCTTTCTCTCAACTTCTTGCTTTAATCTCATCAGTTGTTCGCAGTAGAGTTCAGAATCGATAGTCCTGCCTGGTGGTAATAGCTCATAATAAATAATGCCCTTCCAACCCCACCACACACACAACATCACCTTATTGCGAGTTAACCCGGGTTTCGCCACAGTCTGTGAAGCCTGACCGGCCTTTGACCACGACCTTTTTCGCACGTTCTTGTCGTACGTGATCCACTTTTCATCACCAGTTATCAGCTTCTTCAAAAATGATTCGGTTTCATTACGTCGTAATAAAGAATCACAAATGAGTACACGGTTCATTAGGTTTCTTTCAGTGAGCTCGTGAGGTACCCAAATATCGAGCTTTTTTTTTGTACCCAGCTTTTTTCAAATGAGCCAACACTGTTTTGTGATCAATTCTCAGTTCTTCAGCTACGTCGTAACTACTGATATGTCGATCTTGCTCCACTTTTTCAAAAATGGCATCCATTTTATCCGTAATAGGGCGACCAGAGCAAGGTGCATCTTTGACATCAATATTTCCGGATTGAAAACGCTTAAACCAAATTTGTGCTACTCTCACAGACACTGCACTAGGTCCATAAACATTGCAAATTTTTTTCGCTGAAAAATGCAACGCAATTGCATTTTTACCTTTTTTTAAGTAAAATTTTAAAATGTATCGAATTTCTTCATTAGATTCACTCATCTTGACAGTACGAAAAACAAATGAAAATCACACATTTGCCTAATTTGAATTTGGAATTATGTTCTTTAAAATTGTAACTTTCAATGATACCAAAACCAGCCAGATACAAATTGTAGTATTTGTCAAAGAGATTTTATTACAAGTTCATACATACTATAATGCGAAAAGACTCTTTCCCCAACCTATTATAATACATATGGCAGACTTAACGCCACTAGGCGTTTTCTACCAGTCAACCATCGTTCGATTCTCAGCAAGAAAAGTGCTTCCAGACCGTGAAGGTATTGCCAACAGTGAAAGTGATAGTATAGTACCAGACCCCCTGGTTTTCTAGTTAGCCAGTAAAATAGTGCATAGATAGAATAAGTTAACATAGATAAATTGATGCAGAAAATTTTCTTGTGTTTTCATTTCGGTGCAAACCGAATTGTCCCCCACAAGTGTTTGGTAATAGTGTAAAGAACGTAACTTCACGCCTGTTATCCCCGAAGGGGTAGGCAGAGGTAAATGCATGCATTGAAGCATACATGCAAACACCCACGATTTGGCACGATTACGTTTTGGCCCATGTAACAGGTGGCGAGCCTGTTGACATTTCCGGGCACATTACCAAACTTTGAGGTACTGGGAAATTTCCAGAAAATGGAAAAATCCCAACAGAACCAGAGACAAAGGCTTTTTCACCATTATCTATGATAACCCCCTACCCGGGAATCGAACCCAGGACCTCAGCGTAGTAGTAGTGGCCTGCTACCACTAGGCTACCGAGGCAGTTACTGTAAAGAGATTACTTAAACTGAGGTGGATCTTAATAAAAATTTAAACACTTGAATAAGCAACTAAGAAAAAAATACGCTTAAATAAATTTGTTGGTACTCAGTACACGTCAAGTGATAGAATACTAAAATTAATCTTCATGTTCATTAGCTTAGACTAAGCTAAAAAATTGACGTCAAATGAATTTGTTGCGTAAGTAAATTTCGTCGTCTTTATTCGACACTAATCTCCACTTGTTATGTTTGGTATGAATGATAAACACATTATATGAATGTGAATTGAATCAAAAAATTTTAACGCAAAATAAGTAAGATAACAATTTAATTAAAAAAAAAAACCGAACAAGTGCGAGTTCGACTCGCGTGGTGAGGGTTCCGTAATTTAAATAAATATTTTCGAAAATATTACAGATTTAAAATGCAGGGACATAGCGGTTACGGTGGTACCGGCAGGGGGGGTTATATTATTAAGAATTTTAGATTTAATTTGAATACTCAAACTTCTTATAGGTTTTCCAGTAATATAGGCAAAGAACTATTTTCCACATTTTTTTCAAAATTTTAAGTTCAGTAGTTTCGGAGATAGGGGGGAGGGAATGGTCAATTTTCGTCGTTTTTCTTAAATAACTTCAAATTTGTTTCTGCAAAAAATATAAAAAAATATATCTGAGATGCTGACAACAACCTCTTTCATTTGATATGTCACACGACACAGTTTACGAATACATTTTTTTTAATTTTCTGATTTACCCCCCGAAAGTGGCCCCCTTGTTTAAAATGTAATGTTAGTATTTCTTCTAACAAAAATAAAACATACCTTAATCTTTAGTCTTATAATGTTAAATTCAACAGACGTTCTCTCAATTTCCTAACGTGTAAGGTGGAAATTGGAATATGTCGGTCGCTGTATGATGTGAGAAAGTGAACGGAACTTGCATTCTTGTGGTACAAAGAATGTAGTCGTTGATGCGGAAACAGGGAACTGGCGACAAATCAAAATCACATTTCACAATTTTTATCGTCTCGCATTGCGTTGCAGGACGCACGCAATGCGAGACGATAAAAATTGCGAAATGTGTTTGTGGATTCCCGAAATGTGCGTTTGTAGCGAGAATGAATATTATAGAATGATAGAATATGATTGAAAATTATAAACATAATTCGTAAAATATAACGTTAAAGTATGGTCTATTGTAACCGTAATGTTTTGTATACCTTAACACTACACACTACGCATTTCATGCGTAATTATAAAAATGTCGTCTAAAAGAAAAAAAAAATGAGTGATTTAACAACCGCTTAAAACAATTTACGATAAATAACTCGTTCAATTCTTTTTTTCAAGTCTAACAAGTAGTTCCCGAATCATCTCTCTTTTCTTTTATATATAGAAAGCAATGTCACTATCGTAATAGTCGCTAATAGCTATTTATGATTATACTTATCAGATTATAGCTATTTCTCTTATAGGCGGTACGAAAGAACAATATAAATCAAAGATATTAACGCTTGCGATTGAGTTGCTGGCCATTATAAAGCAAGAAGACTATTTTATTATGTACACGAATATCACTACATACATTCTTTAGACTGTGTTTATACTTATCATTAGATACGTGTTCTGGTTAGACTGTAATAAAATATGCTCCTGTTCCGGAAATGACGGTGCGGTACCGTCATTTCAGTCCGAACAGGAGCATATCAGTTTAGGCCTCAGGAGTGGTAACGCATGTACATTGAAACGTACTATTAATATGGATTTTTACGTGCTACAGTAATCAATTACCACTTTTTCCATTGCCACTTTCATTTAATAATAAAAGTAAAAATATTTCTTGATATGGTATGTTACAGCATAGCATAATACTGGGTCACTTAATGTTCAATTCAACAGACGATCTCACAATTTCCCGTGTGTGAGGTGGAAATTGGAATATCCCGCCGCTATATGTGAGGAAGTGATCGAAACTTGCATTCTCTTGGTACAAAGAATAAAGTCATTGAGATGGAAACGGAACTGGAGATAAATCAATTTTGCTGTGCATTTTGCAACGTAACAATAAATTTATTGGTTACCGATGTGTTTCGTGAATGAAAATGAAATTAAAACGAAGTAAAAACATAGTTATTTGTACGTATCTCGTCTGTAACGTTGCTGTATCTATCCGAAGGTATAGGCTAAATAGATAGTTGTAATATAGAATTAATTATACGTATACCGACGACGTAATCACCGAAGCTTATTCAATCCAAAGCAACTGCTTTGGATGGATGATTGGGAGCTTTATGTATAAAAATTGATATAGCCAAGCTCAACTTTAAACAGAAGTCCTATCATTTAAAATTTTATTAAATAAACAAACGTAACGTAAAAAAACGTAACTTCACGTCTGTAATCCCCAAGGGGGTAGGCAGAGGTAAATGCATGCATTCAAGCATACATGCAAACACCCACGATTCGCCGGTTACATTTTGGGCCATGTAACAGGTGGCGAGCCTGTTGACATCTCCGGGCATATTACCAAACTTCGAGGTACTGAGAAATTTCCAGAAAATGGAAAATTTCCAATAAAACCAGAGATGAAGGACTTTTCACCATTATCTCTGATAACCCCCGACCTGGGAATCAAACCCAGGACCTCAGCGTAGTAGAAGTGGCCTGCTACCACTAGGCTACCGAGGCAGTTAATAGATAAAAGAATTTCATTTATTTCTAGACCTGAGGGTCAAACTCTGAAGGGAACTTTTATGACAGGAGCCTTTAATCTACAATCTATAATTAATATGTTCTTAGTGTTTTCGCTAGCTAAACTTATTGAAATAAAACTTTTAATGGATTTATCTCGGGTCATAGAGGAAATTCTATGTCTCGGGTATAACAAACTAAATAATTTTTACTGATTAACTACTACTCATTAAATAATTTATACCATAAAACTATTTTGCATTAATCTTGATCGCTACACAATGCGGTGTGGGCGTTTACGTTATTGATGGAAGAAGTTGCATATAATTTTCAAACTGCTGTCAGACAATCTCAATCTGCCCAGGACCATGGAAGATGAAAAAATACCGAAACGTCGGATTGAGAGTTTACTTGATAAATGGATGACATGATGATGGACATCGGAGTTTGCGATACAAGGTTATTGAACATGACCTTGGTCTTATCCATGTTCATTTTAAGGCCCACTCTTATGGACACTCGATTGAGGTCTTCGAGCACTGTGCTGATCGGTCTTCCAGCGACTCTGCTATGACTATAATATCGTCGGCCAACCGAAGGTGAGTGATGTATTCGCTGTTGACATTGATGCCTAGTACTTTCCATTCCAGGAGCTTGAAGGCGTCTTCCATTACATTGGTGAAGAGCAGAGGTGAAATGGCATCTCCCTGTCTTACTCCTCTCTGCAAAGGAATCGCTTTCGTGCATTGGTCCTGTACTCGGACTGGCATGGTGGCACCTCAACACTTCGATATACCGATAGTCAATGTGGTAACGCTGTAAAGACTGCAGATGATATTGTTTTGGAACTGCCAAAATTTTGTTCCATTTGTGTACATGACGGTGTTTATGAAGAAACGAGACAAAGCATTAGCGATACAATCTAATGGTGAGATTCACAGACCGCACTACGACTATACTTTGAGCAAAGTATGCTTAGAACTGTCAGAAATGTATGGGTTTTGACAGTTCAAAGCGTACTTTGCTCGAGATTAAAGTCGTAGTGCAGTCTGTGAATCTCGCCCTAAAGGTGCAATTCCGCGGGTCGCGATCGATCGCGGCCGCGCGCGACTATAGATGCAGTATGAAAATGTATGGAACCGCTTCCGTGGTTTGCGACAGACGCGCGCGGCCAACGCTGTCGCGAGCCGCGCGCGGTGATGACGTCAGAAACGTCATGGATTTCATGGTGTAAACATAACGAACTTCTATGTTGAAACCATTTTATCACTGGTTAGTTACACAGCACATGCAATATGTTTGACATTTTGACAGACAACACCGACTAATTACGAAATTTTCAAGACATAGGTTAAGATCCCACTGCAGAATCATTTTTTTCACCCAGATATGCTGCAAACCTAATTTTTACGCAACTTTATAATCTAAAGAATATATATCTACTAGGTTGCCTATCAAAATTTGGTCGCAAGTCAAAAATGTACTACATTTTTGACTTTTTTAATTAAATTATTTTATCTTTAACAGCCAGCAACGCTCATTTGCTGCCGATTTAATTTGGCGAACGAAAATACGTAGTGCGCTACGGCGGACGTGATTTTTCAGTCTTTATACATATATTGCCGTGAAGTGGACAACATTTTATTGAAAAACAAAAAAAAATATTTCCCAAAAAAATATAAAAAAATACTTGCGGCCATTTTTTTATAGGCGACCTAGTGGATATATATTCTCTAGATTATAAATATGCGTAAAACTAGGTTTGCAGCATATCTTGATGAACGAAATGATTCTGCAGTGGGATCCTAACCTAACACGGCCACGCGCGGCCGATGACGTCTCGGTCGCGCGCGTCTGACGCGAACCTCGGAAGCGGTTCCATACATTTTCATACTGCATCTATAGACCGCGCGCGGCCGATGACGTCAACGGCCGCGCGCGGTCGCGATCGATCGCGACCCGCGGAATTGCACCTTAAGAGTTCACAATAAAAATTCACGTTATGCCCGCAAATATTTAGTGCCAAATTTCTCGAACGTTTCTCTGTTTATTATATTAGAAAACCGATCAAGTGCGTATCGGGCCAGGCGCAGGACATGGAGAAACTATAAAGGTTCCTTGTTTACTACGGAATCCTAAAAATCGGGTTCCGGTTATCGCTTATTTATTGTTATTTTAATTGTTTCAGTGATTTTCAAAGTAAAATACAGTGTTTTGTGCATAAATATGATGATAAATAATGTAAATGTGTGTTTTTAGAACAATAAAGCTATTATACTAGTGCAATGCGTGAATTTCAGTGATATTGTGTGAGTGATTTTCACGTTGGATTGGTGAGCTTTTTCTTCTCATATTTTCTCATATTTCATCGTATTTGATTAAAAAATAATATAAATCGGCTTCTGTAAACATAAATAACATTAATTATAAACACGTATAAGAAATCATCATAAATATGTAATTCGATCTCAAATATGTAAGTCGATATTTTTTTTACTCGCGTTAGTCTAACGTCATTTTGGATATTAAAAATTGCAAAATTTTTATTTATATTCGAAATTATTCTGTTAGATAATTACTTGAATGTAATATATAGGCTATATTTGAAGTTTTGTTGAAGTCGTTTTATTCAATTTATGCCACAATAGTAGCTAATATCGAAAATAAAAATCTTATACAAGTATCGCATTTTTCAAACATTTTTTTCGTGATTATATTTCTTATTGGCAATTTGAGATTCTTATATATATAAAGACAATTTATTCTGCAAGTAATTGTCGTTGAAATCATCACGATAGGCGGTCTAGACATTTTTTATGCGCATTTTTAAAAATCAGTTCCGACCTGATGTCCGGAAATCCGGAAGATCTGGAAGCCCGGAAGTCACTTTTAAGATAAAGCTATGTGCCTTGAAGGGTTAATCATCATTGTATCAATAAAGTAAATGCGTTGGAGACCTCTCACACTGATTGTTTTTTCACTGGCGTTACAAGTGCACACTCGCGATATCGAATCGCAATCGCGGCGATAACGTGTGTTCAACCTCGATGGGCTTCCGAAAAGAAAAGAATCAAACACCAATTCGCTGATCCAGGGATCGAACTACTGTAGTAAGTGTGACCCTTCTTCAAGCGGGCATCCTGTTTCTGCCGGTCACGTGTAAATTAAATAAGCCCTACCACAAATTATATCGTTTCAATCAAGTCGTGCTAAAACTATACCATAATTAGGATTATATCATAGACATTATGTATGTGAACATGAGAAGTTACGTATCCAGATTACATTGTTGATTTTGTGTTTTTAGGTTTTTGTGATGAAACGTTGTATTTTCTAGGTATTTCCATGAATTATAATAAGTAAGTAAGTAAGTAACTCTTTATTGTACACCAAATAAACATAAATAACAGAAACAACTGACACATAAGGACACAGTACAATTGGGCGGTCTTATTGCTTAAAGCAATTTCTTCCAGACAACCTAGCCTTTTAAGAGATAGTCGAAGAAAAAAATAATAATAATAACGATTAGGTAACCTAAATAAGGTTACCTAATCGTTATTATTTTGTTTTATCACCGCGGCATGTTGATAGTGGCGCTGCGATATCGCAACATTATGTTCATTAGGTTCATTTGATGACTTCAATAAATAATATACGCTGCTAAACGGGATCCTGCATGAAACTGAAAGTAGCTATGTGAAAGCGCAGTAACATCTTCTCCGTTCAGGCAGAAAGAAAAAATCTTCATTACTTTATCATAACCAGCAAATAGAATTTACGCTTCACTATAATTCCGCGGTTTTGCACCTTTAAGGAAAAAAATACCTTCCTACTTTAGCTCAAAAATTAAAGCCTATTAATATACACAAGTCCAAACCAAGTTGATGTATGGACACGGACAGAGCTTTACACCGTCCATCAATACCTCTCTACACTAATCTTTATTTCACGTCGCTAGCACACCCTTTCCGAAACTTTGAAATAAAAGTGGTAAGGTTTCAGAAGAGAAATAAGGGTCGGTGTTTTTAAACATAGAAAAGTGATTTCCCTGTAGGTATCGATGAAATATTGCGATCGCCTCTGTTAAGGATTTGATAAATTAGGAATGTTTTTATATACGCCAATAAAACACCTATAAACATGTGCACAAAACAGGCTGGGCAAGCAATATGACATTAATTTTAAGTGAAAATACTATTTTCTAATTTTGACTGCAATAAATAAATTTAGTATCTAATTTGTAGTTTTCACACAAAACAATTATGTTCATTATAATAACTTATACAATAATTACTCTATTTCAGTTTTTTTTTGGGACCCAGTTTTATGAATACTTTCTACTTAAAACAATAAACATAAAGGGAAGTACATTGAGGACTTATTCGATCACTTAATTTAATAATAAACTAGAGTAGGTATTAATATACGTACGGGTATGCTTAATAATATAATATAAGGCAAGGGTACGTTAGGCTATTTGGACACGCAAATCTAAGTTAAGTAGAGTAATATAATAAAGGTTTACTTTGACTGAAACGAATGAAAGTATAATACGGAAAACGTGCGATGTATAATGTCAATGTTTAGGTACGTTAACTTGCTATATTGGTTAGTGAACATCGCGATATATTTAGATCAAATCACATATTTGTCGTGTGATGAGATGAATCAGGCAATCACTGGCAACTGAGAGTTTATATTAAGGAAATCAACCTCTATTAATGAAACAGTTATCAATTACGTAAGTACATGTTTTAGATAATTCGCGAAAAGTTATTCAATTTCTGTTCTTTATTTTAAAAATAAATCTACAGTGAAGTTGTAATGTTCAGCACTATCGTGTTCCGCTTAGATGATGGATGAGCGGAGTGTTCCCTGGCTGTACAATCTATATATGTGGGACTTTACCTAATAAGGAGGTATCACAAAGTTAAATATGACCACATAGGCCGCAGGAGTGACATTGCATCTGATTTCGACTTTAGATATTTATTTATTAAGACTTATATTTTGCTTTCCGACTTTAGATATATAGACTGCTTTACCTATTATATTTACTATTCATGTGAACTGCATGCTTGTTTGCTGCCAAAATTTAAAAGTTAATAACCGAAAATACGCACCCACAACATCCAAATAAGCCGTTTGACTTTTCATCGGATCGGTGTTCAGCTGGCACATGTACCAGCCGCGGTCCGATTGCCTGACGTCGTGGATGTGGAGGAACCACACTCGCCTGTCGCTGTGGTTCACGGCGATGCGATGATTCTTGGTGATCACGTGCGTTGCAATCGTCAGGATCGTCTGCGTGTCCACGCGTAGCCACGCCACCTTTATGTTCACACATTAACCTCGATTACAGACAACACTGATCCTCACGCAAGTGTCTTTTGATGCTTTGTTTGTACTTATTTAGTTTTTTGCTCTGTACATAGTATTGCGACAATTTGGGTCACATTTGGACTTCACTTACAATGATATACACGAATAGATTATTTGCGTTTTACATTGTAGTAGGTACTTCCTACAAATTGTGAGAAAGAAAACTTTAACACGAAAAATTTTAAGAAGAGTAATCATTTGGATTGCAAATCGGTGGGGAGAACAATTAAAGGGAAAAAACCTTAAGGTGAACCAATGTGAACCACTTGTTAAACAGAGGGTAGGTAGTCTATCTAAATTATAGCACAAATATATTACTTAATTAAATACAAAAGTAAGTCCAAAATAAAGCATTAACTTACCCTATAAGAGCCGAGATCATTGACGACACAAGTAAAAACTGCTTCTCTTCCCAAAGATACAGTCAAGTTGTTGAGGCTGTCTTCAAATCGTGGGACTTCTGTAACAATATTTTAGTGTAAACGATGTATGTACTTATTTCACAGTTAAAATAATTCGTAAGTCGGACTTGGTGGTTTGGTCTAATATCACCATCATTCTAATTCTATGTTCAATTCCTGAGTTAGAAAGAAAGTGATATTTCGTTTTTAGGATTCTGTATTGCAAGAGGAAAAAAGATTTCCCTGCTAAGATCAGTGTTGCGTCTGTTTGTCTATCTAAAATTCAAAAATGTAAACAATACCTCACATTACCTATTATATTGAATTTGATTGCATCCATATGTCTAATTATATCAAATCAAATGGAATTGGATCTAATTATTTCTATTATATAACGTACGACGTTTAAGGTCATTTTAGGTTATTAAGCTTTATAGTTTCTGAAACTTTTAATGAGATACTGCGTGCTGTAAATTCTCTACCATTATCATTATATGAAAGCTTAAATAAAATTATTATCATTAGGTAGGAACTTATTTTATTCCAACGATTAAAATAATCGTTATTAACATAACTTAACATAACTTGTTTAACTAAAGTACCGATAGTAAATTTTGATACACGTATTTGCTACATTCATAAAGGGGATTTCAAAAACTGATACAATACGAGTTAATTACAACATTAAATCGTTTTGCCTAAATGCTACTAATTAAATTGTAGACTTTGCAATTACAAAATACCAACGTATGGCTAATTGCGCGATATTTCAGTTTGGTTACGGGCTGCATTTTGTATTTGGGCCACTATCGTTTTGGGACCGGGTGATTCCAATTAATTTTTTGTGAATTTTATTACACTTACTTACATTTAATTTAAACAATCTACTAAATTTATTACGTGCCATACTATAAAATAGGATGGGAGGAGATTTGCAACTTGCTCATTGGACAGGATCGGTCTGTACCACAAGAAAACGAATAATTTAGATTTCTGTGGTTCTGTGGTTACGGTTATGCCCAAGAACGAATTTAGTATCGGTTCTTGAGTCAGTCAGTTAATTGAAATCATTTTAAAAGTAGGTAAAATGAATTCAAATCTCAAATGATTATGCTTACATCGAAGTGAATGCAAACAAAACTTACACCGTTCATTATTTATATTCAGGTAATGCCTTGTCAATCACAAGCATTCCCGCTGCGCGCGTCCCACGCTGCCCTTATTATGCAATAATAATTCTCTTATTCAAATTCAGATATAATATTTACTTTTATATCAGAGAATATTGCTTGGTGGCCATTTACATGGGTGCTATTTTGGAGTCGCATTATAAGGCTAGTCTCCACACTCAGTCAAACTCTGTGGTCTTCATTCGTCGCAAGTTTTTTTTATTTAAAGTAGTAGTTTGAATAAATCGAATGTTTCAAATAAATATAACTACGTTAAGAAAAACCGACTTCAAAACTGAAAAGTAAAACATAATAAAGATTTAATTGTAATTATTTAAATACGCTTACACTCACAGCCCCACAGTAGGTATAAACCTGTGTCGTGGGTGCCGTTGTACACATACAACACATACACAAACACCCAGACCCGAAACAAATATCTGTAGGCCATACAAATATTTGTTCCGGTGCGGGGATCGAACCCGCGACCCTTCGAATTAAACGGTGGTTTCGCACCGCTCGACTAACCGGGTCGTCAAAAAATTAAAATAATTAAAAATTATATACCTACTGCCTATTATTTATATATGCTATTTACTAATAGGTTTGAAGTCGGTGCCAAGCCTTAAACAAATAATTATATTTTAATCACTTAAATATGAATACGAGCAAATTAATACACTGAACAAAACGTAACCGGCGAATCGTGAGTACGTAGTATTATTACATATTCTCTATGGTGGTGTAGTGTTTGCATGTATGCTTGATTTCATGCATTTATCTCTGCCTACCCCTTCGGGGATTACAGGCGTGAAGTTTGGCACCGACTTCAAACCTATTAGTAAATTGCACATATAAATAATAGGTAGTATATAATTACAATTAAATCATTATTTTTTACTTTTCAGTTTTGAAGTCGGTTTTTCTTAACGTAGTTATATTTATTTATTTTAAAGAAAAATGGAAAGAAAAATTTGACTTTAGGCGAGACTCGAACTCGCGGCCACTGGGAATCTAGTCCAGCCGCTCTTCCAACTGAGCTACCGAAGTCCTGCCTGATTTGTCAAATCTTTCCTTCACATTTATTGCATTGCCTTATGGTGGCAGCAGCGCCATCTATTGCCATACTATGCTAGTTAGGCAACCGATATAATAGACTTTGTAGTTATATTTATTTAATACTTTTTAGTTTATTGCTGCATTATCAATTAGATTAATGTTCACATCTGTTAAATTTGTAAAATCAGAATCTTTTAGCTTCGTGACAATTAGATACCTAATTTAAATTGTTTAGGTGTGTCGATACAAAATTATTACACGACTATATTGACTATATTGATTACGAAATCAATGAAAACATTTTATCCACGAAGGAGTAAATATGCTGTGTTGTGTCGTCGATGAGTAAATGTCACATTGTCACTTGTTGTCATCTTGTTGTCATGCGCATTATTAGGACTATCTAGGACGTCAGTGGATTCAACGCACTGTATGACAACTCGCCGTCTATCCTTATTCCTTTAGTCAGAGGTGAAAGTAAGTAAAAAAATGCTCATAATTTATAAACTAATGGGCCTATCTGAATCAAATTTTTATGGGACCTATTTAACTATTCCGCATCAAACAAAAGAAGAATTACGTAAATCGGTCCAGCAATATCGGCAAAATTCGCGTACATACATAAAAAAAACCGGACGAATTGAGAACTTTCTCGTTTTTTGAACTCGGTTAATAAGTTTCAAATAAAAATGTCCAGCTTTGGAAAGCAAAACAATAGTTTGTATTATGGACATGGAAAGGGTTGAAAAATAATCTATATTTGCATCGTTATCATTTACTAAACTTGGGCATTTGGAAAACGCGACCTATAAACAATAATACTATTGTACCTAATTGTATAAATTCTTTAACGGTTGTAAGAAATAATACCTTAAGTAGGCTATTTATAAATACCTATTAAGGTACTAAGTATAATTATTTTGTTAGTAGCAATAATAAGAAGGAGCGAGGTATATACCTAACGACCATACATCCCGTTTTGAACGGGTCAGTCCCGTTTTCATGCTGTCCGTCCCGGTGTCCCAGGTAAACTTTTAGAGAGGGAAAATGTCCTGTTATCGGTAATCTCAGCAAAAATGTATAGGAAACTAGCGTACCCGACTGAAGTTGTCCTGTAAATACCTATGCGAAATTTAAATGTTTTTTAAATAATTTATTCTTAACAATCTCAAAACCAATCGATAGCGATACCTAATATACTCAAAACGATACCTAAAGGGTGTTATAGCTAGATGTTCGTTAGAAAGCCTCTTCCCCGCTGGATCCTTGAAGGTTAATTTTGAGAATGTCCCGTTTTGAGTGTCGATAAAAATGGTCACGTTATATGTACCTTAAAACTACATATTATTATATAGATTTAAGTGTACGCGAGGTGTTTTCGTTCAATTCTTATACATGGATTTGTGGTCATATACCCACAATATAAAAACGCAATAAGATGTCACATAATTACTGCACCAATAATTTATTTTATCATTCATAGCGTTTATATCATGGCAGTACCTACGTGTTCGAATTAATTCATATGTTTTAATTAAATTCCTTATTACTTTACCGGGTTGGAAAATCAGGCAGCCATGGTTTTCATACACGGTGAATTACTCAGTGCGCAATTACAAACTTCACTTTTAATATTTGTAATGAATGATGTATTAAAATTATGAAATTGCTAATTAAAAGCAGGATTTCAATTAACAAAAGCTCACAAAATAAAAGTAAACATTGGCTAACAAATGGGTCCTACTCGGCCTCTGTAATTTTGGGAGGGATATAACAGCGCACACCAGCCGTTAACTGCTTGCTTTCTAATTTAAGTTGAAGGAATGTTTTTATGTAATTTATATTTCCGAATCAATTTTGTGTGCGTTCCGAAACCGTCGAGGAAAAGTTAACATTATACGAACAAAATTAATAATCTTCTTTTGTAAAGACATATTTATACAGAACAAAATTATAGAAAATATTTTCAAACAAAGCAGTTGCATGAGAAAGACCTTACGAAACTAAAATCGTTTAAGCAGAAAGAGTTCTCAGTCCCAATAAGGCTACTGCTGTATCCATTTCACAATTTCATTTTTTATACACTTTGTTTATTCTCAATGGACCAACGCCTGCCTGCCCCGGCACCGATACGTGCCGTGAATACGAGTCTGTGCAGAGTTCGCCTAAAATAAAAGTCGCTTTGGCAAAGTTTTCCTTATGTTGCAGCGTTAAGTGGCGGAACACTTGTCCAGTTAAGAGGGCGAAGAAGTGAAAGTACGAACTTTTGGTTCCTAAACAAAATGATGTTCCGTGAAAAACAAAACAATTACGACGACAAACTTTTCTCATCCCCGAATATTAACGGCTTTTGAAGGTAATTAATTGGCGATTGAGGTTACACTGAAATTAAAAAGTAAATCAGAGGAATATTTTAGACACCGATCAAGTTCAATTAAGTTCAACATAACAAAGTGACAATCCTGTACAATATAGCTCGCGGCTATGCGCGGAACACAATAGGAAACTTATCGGCAAGTTTCATCTTGTTATCTACATGTACTGAGCAGTCGTATATTTGTATATAATATAAATGTTATCGTTGGCGGCGTAGTGTTCTCGCACGTACATTCCTAAGCATTTATTGTGCCTAGAGCAAATTTGCTTGCGGGTCGCAATATCCAAGCGAACGGGCCCTGGGGAGCGATCTTGTTTTATTTGCTCACCAGCGTCGATAATGAACGTTTTTTTCCCTGTATCTATTCTGAGAAGTCAATACACTAAAGGTGTAATAAAGGCTAACGTTTCAGTAGCCCCGTCGCTTATGCCTCCACTTGGCACTCAAATTTTACTGCTCGTAATATTATTCAATGGTGCATATGTAGTCTTTTAATAGGCAATCGAAAAAATCTTCTCGTATACCGTATCAAAGTTGAAAATCGCTTGGGAGCATCGTAAATAAAAACACAGATTAGACAAAATAAACAATAGATATGGGTATTGATTGTCAATAAAATGTTTGGGAAACTTTTATGACCGCAAATTTTGTGCGCTTACGGAATAAAGAATCGAATAGATTAAACGCGAAAAGGCCAATAAAATTAAAAGATAATTCATAATTTTCAGCACTTGAATTTATTTCGTCGACTTCGGCCGAAATTCAAATGCTGTAAAAATCCGCTTAATGCCTGAGCCGATGATTTAGAACACAACACACAAGTATAACGGGGGCTACAAAATACGATCTTTATCTTTTTATGGGTTCAAGGAGTGGGGCGAACCTCTTGGGAGAATTTATGTCAGAATATTACTTTTCTTAGAGTCTCTAAAAGAAACTTTTAACTGCTTTACGCCAGTACTTATATACAGAATGGTTAAAACATTATCCTGCTATTATAGCTGTATCAATAATATTTAATTATTATTGATATTGCCGGGGAGCTATTATAAATATTCAGATCGTTTTATTATGGTCGTATAAAAACATTTTAGCGTGGTAAAATTCAACAAGTATATATTGATAAGAGCATTAAATGTAGAGAGAATAATTTATATAATAGCATTGTATCTAAATTGTGATATAAATAATCTGAATGATCAACGTTGCCAGGTCGCGAGTAGGTAATAGCGTAATACTCGTAGTTATCGAATAGTTGTTATTGAAAGGAAAAATACTTTTTTATGTACTCGTAATAAAGGTGGCAAACGTGCATGCTGTTCACATTCATGTTAAGTGATGACTGTAGCCTAACCTACACAAAGACCAGAGGTCAAAATGCAGATGCGTTGCCACCCCTAAGACTTTAGTTGTTTTGTCTCTGATAGTTATTGCGGGGCCATACATTACCATCTTACTGGAACACGATAGTGCCGAACACTACCATTTGGCGGCTTCGAGCTGGTATTTGGTCGACCCGTCTATAAGGTACAACAATACACACGATTTATAACATTAGTAGGATATGAATGCGTTTCGCCATGTGAATTTTTTATTATGGGTTGTTTATTGGATCTATAAACTATGTTCGCGTACTACGTAGCAAACGAATATACCTAGGTTATTAAATTAAATTAAAAGGAATTTGGTCCATATCAACATCCACGAAAAGAAAAACTGTTGACGCTAAAATTTTATATCTCTTTGTGCTCAAGGAGAGAAAGTTTTATATAGTACAATGCACATGATATCCATAATATTTGAAGTAATCTAATCGATGAAGTTAATGTTTTTTTCACAATGATATTTTTCTTGGAACGTATAGGATGTAGGCATAGAGCCGGCACCGACCGACCGGAGGGGAGTAGCTATAGCGTTTATTACCGATGCAAAACAGTCTGACATTTTTTGCGGGAGGAAATTCGCATGACACTCACACACGCAACAAAAATCGTCGATTACTACGAAATTCACACCTCGACCTTAACAAAACACTTGTGCTTGTACTTTGACAGAGGGAAAAGCCTGCATATGGCTAGTCCCCTCCGGTCCGCCGCGGCCGGTGGCCCGTGTTTGGGTAGTATAGGTATTATTATCAGCAACAGAATTTTCCCCAGTAATTGTTGTAAAAGTGAGACATAGTTAAGCTGGTTACCATACAAACAGATCCACAGACCGCCCATCTCGGTGATCTGTGAACAGAACCCAATAGGGTTAAATTGGTGTTTGACTTTTTTACGTGACAGTAAAATACACTATCGAACTCGTATTTAGTCATCAGTAGTAAAATATAGTGAGTATTGCTTTTATACAATGTAAAAAATCCTTCTATTCATGTTTACGTGTCATTGAGTTGTTTACTTGTAATATACGATTAAAATTTAATTTCGAATGCCCCCTGTTAGCGGTTCTGTACAATCAATGCCGCATGGCCATGTTGTCATGATAAAGCTGTCAATCCATTCGTTCATTTGTCTCAGGCAGCATTTGTTTTCATTGAGCAGCGTGTGACTGGACAATTATTATTGGACATGTACACGTGGCATTCTAAATCCAAGTTGATAATAAATCTATGATCCAAACTGTTTTTAACCGAGTTCATAAAACGAGAAGGTTCTCAATTCGGCCGGAATACATTTTTTTTATTATAACGTACGGTTGTGTAAAAATAAGACTTCAATCGCTAGGTTAGATCATAAAAAACAATTACGAAGAGGTACCGAACAATTTTAACAGATAAAAAATCAGAAATTCAGATGAAAAATTTTCATAAAGTTGTTTAAATTCAAATATGAATCATTGGTCTTGGATACAAAACACTTATATTTAATTGTTTATTCCCAAGAACTATCTTTTACTAGATTGCATTTCCGTGGCAGTCTATTATTTGATTAACATGCAATTAACTGTAAAGCTTTGGCGAATGGTTGCATCTTTTGCCTGTTATAACTCGATTTTAGTATGCGGAGTTATTTAAATGTTTTTTTTTATGTATGTACGCGAATTTCGCCGTGATTTCTCTACCGATTTACGTAATTCTACGTAAATCGGTAGAGAACGTACGTCTTTTATTTTGTTTGATGCGGAATAGTTTCGAATTGGTCCCATAAAAGTTTGATTCAGATAGGCTGATGGGCCTATCTGATTTTATTTTATGAGCATTTTTTACTTACTTTCACCTCAGACTAATTACGATATAACGTATACAAATAATGATTTTGCGAGTTACGAATAGTATACTATGACGAAATAAAACTATTTGAACAGTTTGCCATCATATTTTGTCTTTGTATGGAACAATTTTTGAAAACTGACTCTTTGGTTTTCATTACCGGTAACGAGACCAAGAACATCAATTATTTAAAAATACAGCTTATCTTAGTAAAAAAGCTGCAGTGATGAAGTTTAATGTTGTTCTATCTACTGCTGAAGAGTTTGGTGATGCAGTACTATTTTCTTAGGTTTTCGCGAACTACACAAATTGAATGAAAACAATTTATTAAGCTATTGCATAGCTTCTATCGCGGGCCTTGAGCGCGGGGACCGAATTCAGAAATTCCGTAACGCAAAAAACCGGACGCTCCGGATTACAAATTTTAAACTCATTTAAAGAAAGTCATGTATAATTTCGTCGTCCGACCTCGTGGGTAGCGTGGCCGAGCGGTCTAGGCGCTGGTTTAAGGCCAGTCTCTTCGGAGGCGTGGGTTCGAATCCCACCGCTGCCAAGATTGTTTTTGTTCATTTTTTTATTGTTTGTTTTTCCATTCAATGTTTAAAAAGTGGTAAATATTAATAGAAAATTATTGTTTCATTTTTCTGTTTTTTTTATCTTTTATTTGCATTTTATTTTGTTTTGCATTATTTTAGATAATTATGTAAATGCAATAGCTTTACCGCGGCAGTCCCCGAGTGCCACACGTCTTTTATAGTTATATTTAAAGTATAATTGAAGAGATTAATTCGTAAAAATAGTATGTGGTTCTGCCGTGATAGTAGATGCTGTCTCAATGATGCGCCAAAATCGAGATTGGGGAATAAAATTGAAGTTATAGAATACCTTGAAGTATTAGAAGCGCACATGGCCCCGCGGCTCTATTACTTCAAGGTATCTCTAAGGGGAGAGACTCGTGCCCAGCAGTGGGACGTTTCACGGGTTGCCATTATTATTATAATAGAATACCTATATCTGCTGTATTGTTCACTCCCAAATATGGTTAGCTACATATTTGTTAGTTACATTATATTACATAGGTGAAGTAAAGCTTACAATATAAATATCTATACATATAATAAAACAGTAAAAGCCGCGTGTCTGTGCATTGCACGAAAAACTAATTGGGGGCGATGTTAAAATAGTATTAGAACACTTTTCAATTATTTTTAATTTTATTGTCTGTCTGTTTGTCTGTTTGTCCCTTTGTCCAGGCTAATCTCCGAAGATACTAGACGGATTCGAATGAAACTGAATTTTGTGGTGTATAGATAGTAAGCCTGGCCAACATTAAGGCTACTTTTTATTTAAAAATATAATAATATACATAGTCCATTCAAAAAGTATTGAGAATTTTCGTAAGCTTTGTAAATTTGATATTCCAGTTTTTGTGGTATCATGTCGGTACTTTTGTGTAAAAAATAAAGGAGCAACTATACTAATGATCTGATAACAAAATCTGACAACATAATTTCTTATTTGGAATGCATAAAGGATTGGAAAATGCGTTGGAAAAAGTGTTTAAAATCAGGATATTAAGAAGGGGACAAAATAAATTTTCATGAATTGATAAATATTTTATGAAAAGAAACAAAATTAAGAAATCCTTAAAAACCTTGTTCAATATAAACACCTACCTTTTATTTAGTGACAGGAAAAAAAGATATCTTCAATATATTAAATATTGTTAAGTCATCATAACATGAACTTTTATATTCTTGTGAGCACAAAATTAAAATTCACTGAAATTATATTGTGAAAGCATCTCAAGTTTATAGTCATTCCAAAGCTTAATAGTGTAACTTAAGCACTAATTACCCAATGGACTACGGATACGATCTATATGGATCGTTACGTACATGCTGGTTGGGTGTAAAAGGCAGGGGGAATGAACATTAAAACTCTGAAGTACCTTCTAACCATTTTAGTTCCACAACGAGGGACACTATTACGAAGTATATATGTATGTATAATGCACGTGAATATGATGACTATGTGACATAATTATTCTGTATGAAAGTGGAAAAAAGAAAATTGTGGTTAGCTTAGCTAAGCCGGCGTTATTACTATTATTATTCGTGGAATAATAATAACAACCGCAAATATTTGCACAGACACAACCAAGTAGCCAGAATTATCCATCACCACCTTGCCTTGAAGTACAATCTTTTGGCCATGGAAGTGCCGTACCATAGGTATGCGCCCGACCCAGTTCTGGAAAAGGATCATGTCACAATATACTGGGACCGATCTATCATCATTAACAGAACTATTGTTGCCAATAATCCTGATATAGTGGTAATAGATCGCAGCTCCGCACAATGATTATCGATATCACCGTCCCTCATGATGAGAAACTCATGCAGGCCGAAAAAGACAAGGAGATTAAGTATCTTCGACTTTTCTCACGAGATTGTCGCCATGTGGGTTGTGGACGACTTCGTTGTGCCGATAGTCGTAACGGTGAACGGACTAATAGCGAAGAGCCTCGAGCAACAGCTCATGAGGCTCTCACTCGGAAGTGTAGGTTTGATTTAGAAAGCGATACTCTTCAGCACGGCGCGCTTTTCCCTGTGTCCCTAACCACTGACCTAACGCTTGGACCCTGTTTCCGCTGCCGGTGAACTATTATTTTTATATAGTGCATATACCTACATGAAGTTTTTTATATCTATATGTAAAAAAATATTAAATAAGTCCATAAAATAAATGGAAAAATAATAATACTTTATTACCTAACGAGAAAGATACATACATACCCAAAGTAAGATTTAACTTGTGTTATGGTTACCAGGGCTCTGAAACCTAACTTAATACAATATTCTACGGTTCTACTTCTATTTTTTTCTATTGTAATTACAAGTATCTAAAATGTATTTGAAATAGTCTACTTGGCACTTACTAACTATTATTTCATGCCTTTATTTAAAAGAACACTGTTACTTTACTCATAACTTTTCTACCTACTTCATAATTTTGATAGTGTAGTATCGTAGTTAGTCATTATGGAAGGTACTATTTCCTCTATCCAAATTATGATGAAATGACCATGGCAACTGAAAACTTATTTGCTACTTCAAAAGTATATTTTAATTTGGTTACGATAATAAGACTAGCGGCCCGCCCCGGCTTCGCCCGCGCTGCTCTGCTCCTATTAGTCATAGCGTAATGTAAGCTATCCTATCTCTCAAGTTGGATTGAACTGCACATGGTGTGCGAATTTTATTATAATCGGTTAAGTGGTTTAGGAGTCCATTGAGGACAAACATTGTGACACGAGATTTATATATATTAAGATATCATATTATTAAAAGTGAAGATGGCTTGAATTTTGTCTACAAACTTCCTTGCCGCGTCGATTAAGTAGAGAAGACGCTCAACTTTGCTGACAGACTTGCCTCGATTTGCAGTCGAAAAAGTTATAAATATTATGCAGATTCCTTTGCATATTGCGTTTTGTGCTATAGTTATTATAAGTGTGTAAGTACCTTATCTTAGAGTCACGGTTTTGCAAAGAGACAATAAAGTAAAATAGATCAAAGCCAATCAAACTCGGGGAACAAAAGAAATCGAGGTAGTGGTTGTACTGAACACAGTACCTAACTCAATTAATCTGCTTCTTAATTTGCATATAATTGCAGTTCCATTAACTCTATCCAAATTATGAAGTGATCATGGACACGGCGAGCTTATTTGCTACTTTAACAAAATTTAACGTCAGAAAGTTTATTTCAATTTGGGTATGATAATAGGATACCATATTAAGAGTGAAGATGACTTGAATTTTGTCTACAAACTCCCTCGCTGCCGCGTCGGTTCAAAGATGACGTTCAAAGTTCTTTACTATCTAACTGTCAGACTTGCGTCGGTTAGTAGTCGAAAACGTTTTATGCAGATTCCTTTGTATACCAATATTTATTTATTTATTTATGCTTTAATGCACCTGGTACATCCAAAACGGACGAATTGATTCATAAAGTGATTAAACCCAGTTTACATGATTTTGTTAAACCTCAGTGGTCAAGTGTTATTATTGAGTGCTACATCGCATGATAAATAAACTACAATAAAATAATTTATTGTTCTTTATCTCAGAGTTATATTTTGCAAAGACAGAATACATTTAATGTAATCAATGCTTAGGTATATATAAATGTTTTATAAAAATACACAAATTATTCCATAAAAATTATGAGTAAGTCGGTATTAAGGAATTAAGGCAACAACGCTAAGTAGAGACATAACGAATGACATATAGGTACAGTAATTAACACGCATTCGAATTAACTATTAATTACCTGGTGCCTTTAGAGTTGAAGTACTATTAACTCTACCCAAATTATGAAGTAACCATGCATATCGAGTTTTTTTGTTACTTCAATAAAATTAAACGTCTAAAGCTGTATTTTAATTTGATTATGATAATTTGATCATAATATTAAGAGTGAAGATGGCTTGAATTTAGTCTACAAACTCTCTCGCCGTTGCGTCGGTTCAAATAAGACGTTCAAAGTACTTTGCTATCTAACTGTCAGACTCGCCTCGGTTAGTAGTCGAAAACATTTTATGCAGATTCCTTTGCATACAAATAGCCAAGACGGACGAATTTATTCATAAAGTGATTAAACTCATTATACAATATTTAGTTATACCTGTGAAACTGATCAGGTTAGTTATACTAATTTTAAGCATCGCGTGATCAATAAACTAGTATAATGCTGCAGTTAATATAATTGTGTATCTTATCTTACAATTATGTAATACAAAGACAGAATCAATTTTGATCAATGCCTATTGAAGTCGGGGAAAAAAGAAATCGGAACAGTGGTTGTACTGAACATTTTTACTTAATGTACCTGCTTCCTATTTTGGATAGAGTTATAGTACCTGTTATTCTATCCAAATCATGAAATAATAATGGAAATAGAGTTAATTTTACTGGTGGTAGAGCTCCAGTGACGGAGCTCGCGGGTGTAGGCACCACCGCATTACCTAATATACTTGCCGCTAAATGGTAGTGTTCAGCACTGTCGTGTTCCGGTCAGGTGGTAATGTACGGCTCTGTAATTTCCGGCACAGAGGCATAACACCTATTGCCTCAGGAGTGCCAGCGCATCTGCATTATGACCTCTGGTCACTATGTAAGTGTCTATAGGCTGCAGTCATCACTAAACATCAATGTGAACTGCACGCTTGTTTGCAACTATTATTAAAAAAATAAAAAAAAAATACTTCAAAATAATATTTAATGCCAGAAAGTATTTTTCAATTTGGGTATGATAATAGGATATCATTATATTAAGAGTGATGATGGTTACATTTTTTCTACAAAACCCTTTGGGAACGTGTCAGTTCAAAGAAGACGCTCAAATTATTTTACTATCTAACTGTCAGACTTGCCTCGGTTAGTAGTCGAAAACGTTTTATGCAGATTCCTTTGCATACAAATAGCCAAGACGGACGAATTTATTCATAAAGTGATTAAACTCAGTATACACGATTTTGTTACACCTCTGTGACTCTGATTATTGCAAATTAATTCTAAGCAGCGCGTGCTCAATAAACTTGTATTATGATGCTGTTAATATTGGATTCCTTATCTCAGGATTATGTTTTATGAAGACGGAATAATTTATATTTTAAGTAATATAGACAGATATGTCAGCGTATTCCAAAGTGTTATTCGCTATTTGAAATATTCGAATAAATGTTATAACTATGAAGATTCATCATAGACCGTGATTTATAGACTATGATGGAATGACCAGTAGGTACAAATGTTTCTCTATTAAAAAAGGTTTTGAAATATTTTTGGACTAAAAATATTTGAAATAAGTATATTATATCGCATGTTATTATTTTTATTGTTATTCGTAGTGGTTATACAAAGCCAATTTTAAAATATTTTCCCGAGATATTAACGCTCCTAGGAGCTTAATTAGATGTTATATAATTATGAATAATTTGAATAAATAACACAATGTCTGTCTACCCCTCAGAGAAGTTCAAATGTAAAGCTTTATTTATGTTTTTAAGTTAACTATTAAAATAAGGTCTAACATAAAACGTACCTAATGAATATGCAGTGAGTGAGAAGTGAAACTTACCATCTATTAAATCTGCCTAGATCTACATAATTGATAATATGAATGTATGTTTTATGCTGTAGAAATACGAAGAGGGTTTTTCTTTCTATAACATATTAAGCAGTCAAATGTAACATGTTGATCTGGCTCGACTAGCAGTTTTATGTTTACACTATGCAATTTGCATATTCTTGTACAAAATGCACGCAAGCTGCCCACGTTGTAAAAATAAAATTTTTATGAAACATCATCTTATTTACTTAATGTACTTCACCTTATGAAGAATAGAATAGTTTTGCATGCATCTACGCTCTCATATATGTCAATATGTTGTTATTTTTAAGCTATTGCATAGCTTCTATCGAGGGCCTTGAGCGCGGGGACCGAATCCAGATATTCCGTAACGAAAAAACCTCACGCTCCCCACTCCGACGGGAACGGAGGTGTGGCTTGAAGGCCGTGCATTGTCTAACGTCGTTTCTTTTCGGCAGTCTTCGACACGGTGTTTGTGTGCGTGCAACTAGACGTATTGTACGACTCTACGAAGCTCGCACGAATCGAGACGAGCTGCTCCGAAATCGGACGAATACATAAGCAGCTGTTTATATGTATTGTAAAATAATAAAAATATTTCAAAAAATATTAACTTTTTTATTTTATAAAAGAAAAAAAAATGTTTACTTATCGGTCACCACGCTCAAAAAGTGTAACTTGAATTAATTTCAAGGAAAAAAAGAAATACTGCATGAATAAAATAAATAAATAATTATAATTGCATAAGTTGATACAAAACGCTATGCAATAGCTTTACTGCGGCAGTCCCCGAGTGCCACACGTCGATTTTTCATTTAAATAATAACTGCTATACACGAATTTGTCCCTCGCCCCGGCTCATCACGGCTGCAATGAATGTAACATAGCCTATGTCACTCAGTGAAGATGTAGCTTTCTAATGGCGAAAGAAATTTTTGAAATCGGTCCACTAGTTTTTATGTTCGTTACAAATCTACATACAAAAACACAAATGTTTCCTCCTGTAATATTTTTATAGATAACTGGGTATCTACTACAGATGACAGTATTAGCACAGTCTAAAAACATATCAAGTGGTATTAGGCAATAAAGCTTACTCCCTCATTTCTCTACAATAACTAAACAAAAAAGTTATAACTTTTTTATTTTACTAATATGAGCACAAGAGTGCGCAGACGTTATGTGAATATTTAATCGGGAGTAACGATATGCCTTTACGGATCGAATTTCCTATCAAAAATATGTACGTATGTAACTCCATGTTGAAATGCACTTCTCTTCCTACCCCGTAAGGTACTAAAGTCTCATATCTGCAATGGGTGTTTGTTAACTTAACTACTGTTTTTATTGTTCCATGTGTTTTTTTCAGGCAGACCTGGATGGATGCTGCATGGTATACGCAGTTTTGATTATTATCGTATTATAACAGAGGATTTATTATTTAAGAGTGGACATTAAAGTACATATCACACACACACACACACACACATCTTGTTAAACTTGAGGTTATCAGTAAGTTTAATATCTAATGTTCTGGTTAGTACTTCTTTTGCTTTTTTCTATTGTTATATATCTTAGCAGATAAATAGTTTATTTACATCTGAAGCCTACTACTATTCTTAACTTAAATTATATAATGTAACGGGAAGAGCAGAGCCACCCACCACAAGCTATTATTCATGCTTACTGGGTTGGTTCTGGTCCCTGTATTAGTCATGCTGTATACATGTTAAAGAAATAAACTATTTTTTTTTATGTTGTCTACATTCATTTCACTCATTTTACTACATTGTATAGAAAAACCGGTCAAGTGCGTGTCGGCCACGCGCAGTATAGGGTTCCGTGGTTACAGAGTGAGTGATGTAATAAAAAAAAATATTGAGGCCAAAACTTGAAGGGCGATCTTAAGTGTGATAGTTTTCCTTTTAATTTCGTTATATGTAGCTTCGATTACCGTAACGTTTGAATTTCTAACAACAACCGTTTAGTGGGTAGGATGAGGGGGACACTTGACTCTAACGAACATTTTTACTTTAAAGCTTAATATAATAAGTCACGAACAGTTAACTAAATCGAAAAAAGATGTTCGGACATCCATAATATCATTTTGAAAGTCCTTATCCAACGATACCCCACACTACGTGGTAATCAAAAATAATAAAAAAATACGCGCGTTACAAGTACGAGGTTACCCTAAACATTTTGTTTCATTTTTTTATACTACTACCACTTTGTCGGCGTGATTAAGGCGTATACTTGTGCCAAATTTCAGGTATCTTGTATTTACCAATAGTTTTTGCGCTAAGCCGCGGATGGACAGACAGACAGACAGACGGATATGACGAAACTATAAGGGTTCCTTGTTTACTACGGAACCCTAAAAAGTACCCAGATTTAAGTTATAAGCAGTGATCAATATGCATCTCTGCTTATAACTTAAACTATACTCACATTATACAGTAAATAAGGTTGGGGAAAAAGTTTCTTCGCATTTTTTAAGATAATTAAAAACATTTTTTAATATAGTTTATTTAAATTTAACTAAAGTATGTATGTACCATTTTGTTCGATAACTTTTTGCCATCTAGTAGGTAGGGACATGATCCCATTGCTATAAAAATTTTGGGACTTCTCATCAATATACCGCGACAAGTGGATTTGGCAGTCCTCTCGTGATGTTAACCTAACATTGCATAAAGAATTCTGAAGAGACCGAAACAGGTGGAAATCTGAAGGTGCAAGGTCAGGACTATACGGCGGATGCATGAACACCTCCCAGCCAAACTCTCTTAATTTTTGCTGAGTGGCTATAGATGTGTGAGGTCTAGCGTTATCATGATGAAACACCACACCCCTTCTGTTGATCAATTCCGGCCGCTTTCTCTCAACTTCTTTCTTTAATCTCATCAGTTGTTCGCAGTAGAGTTCAGAATCGATAGTCCTGCCTGGTGGTAATAGCTCATAATGAATAATGCCCTTCCAATCCCACCACACACACAACATCACCTTATTGCGAGTTAAGCCGGGTTTCGCCACAGTCTGTGAAGCCTGACCGGCCTTTGACCACGACCTTTTTCGCACGTTCTTGTCGTACGTGATCCACTGTTCATCACCAGTTATCAGCTTCTTCAAAAATGATTCGGTTTCATTACGTCGTAATAAAGATCACAATCACAAATGAGTACACGGTTCATTAGGTTTCTTTCAGTGAGCTCGTGAGGTACCCAAATATCGAGCTTTTTTTTGTACCCAGCTTTTTTCAAATGCGCCAAAACTGTTTTGTGGTCAATTCTCAGTTCTTCAGCTACGTCGTAACTACTGATATGTCGATCTTGCTCCACTTTTCAAAAATGGCCAGAGCAAGGTGCATCTTTGACATCAAAATTTCCGGATTGAAAACGCTTAAACCAAATTTGTGCTACTCACACAGACACTGCACTAGGTCCATAAACATCGCAATTTTTTTCGCGGCTTGCGTTGCATTTTTACCTTTTTTGTAGTAAAATTTTAAAATGTATCGAATTTCTTCATTAGATTCACTCATCTTGACAGTACGAAAAACAAATGAAAATCACACATTTGCCTAATTTGAATTTGGAATTATGTTCTTTAAAATTTTAACTTTCAATGAGACCAAACCCAGCCAGATACAGATACAGATACAAATACAGCCAAAGAGATTTTATTACAAGTTCATACATACTATAAGACTTTTTCCCCAACCTATAATGCAATTTTTTTTATTTATTTTCGCATATACTGCGCTGTATTCGAAAAGAAAATCTAAATTGCATATACGAAATTGTATTTGAATATGAAATATCGCTATTTGAACATCAATAACGAATATGACGAAGATATTGGGAAGCACCTAAGACAGAGCTCTGAGTCATTCTATGGGTACAACTATCTGGGATACTAAGTTTTCTCATCATATATTAGCGTAGTAAGTTTGTGTGGATTCATTGAATGCATATTTATGTGCTAAACTTACATGCTTCGTCGGTGTTTTGTGTTAATATGTATGTTACTAACACAACACCGACAAAAATTACAGTTCAATGTCGCGGTGATAACAGAAATATCAAAACAACTTTATGAGTATTTTAATTAACCAAATCTCAATTTATGCTTACACTTTCAAAATGAACACGCAATCAATTTATTTATTCCGTGACTTTGTGGTAAATTATGTCGACTGGCAATATTTCCTTTTTACAACGAGGCGGCTACAAGACAACGCTTTCAAGCAATGACTTGTGTTGGGGCTGATATAAATATTTGCGTATCGCATCGCTGCCGCCCGCCGCCCGCCCCATTCCTAGCTCCTTCAAACGCGGCTCGACACGCGACCTATGGGCTCATTGTAAGAAGTTTATTCCACTTTAAATACCCGCGTATAAGCGATCGAAGTATCTTCTGCAAATTAAGGACTAGCGATGCCCCAAATACGATCTAAACTTGGAACAAAGCTCGTGTAGCCATTAGGTAGAACAATTTAACTCTTCCTTAACCTAAATTGAATTAAGTTTGGAGATATTAACATAGCTCGTGAACTCATAAATGATAATTGTTTTGACTATTTCAGCATTATAACTATAATGGAAATGCAATCAATCTAAAACAAAATGTAATCAGAAAAGCGATGCATGCATGTAAATAAAATGTTTTCGTAAATACTTGTAAATAGTTGCTTACTTAATAGATAAGTGGTACAATAATATGCACATGGTACGGTATGTAAGTTATTAAAGTATCTGGCATAATGGTATGTAATTATTGATATCGTTTATTCATATTATTATAAGGGTAACTAACTTTGCTTACATAATGCCTAATTATTAACTTGGAACCGAGCTTTTCTTGGACCTGGAACCTAAATAAATCGATTTCTTGACCCGAAAAACCCCTAATCTGTAAGTTTCAAGAAAATCGTTGGAGCCGTTTCCGAGATCATACATATATAATAGGTTGGGGAAAAAGTCTTTTCGCATTATAGTATGTATGAACTTGTAATAAAATCTCTTTGGCTGTAGTATTTGTATCTGGCTGGTTTTGGTATCATTGAAAGTTACAATTTTAAAGAACATAATTCCAAATTCAAATTAGGCAAATGTGTGATTTTCATATGTTTTTCGTACTGTCAAGATGAGTGAATCTAATGAAGAAATTCGATACATTTTAAAATTTCACTACAAAAAAGGTAAAAATGCAAAGCAAGCCGCGAAAAAAATTTGCGATGTTTATGGACCTAGTGCAGTGTCTATGAGAGTAGCACAAATTTGGTTTAAGCGTTTTCAATCCGGAAATATTAATGTCAAAGATGCAGCTCGCTCTGGTCGCCCTATTACGGATAAAATGGATGCCATTTTTGAAAAAGTGGAGCAAGATCGACATATCAGTAGTTACGACGCAGATGAAGAACTGAGAATTGATCACAAAACAGTTTTGGCGCATTTGAAAAAAGCTGGGTACAAAAAAAAGCTCGATATTTGGGTACCTCACGAGCTCACTGAAAGAAACCTAATGAACCGTGTACTCATTTGTGTTTCTTTATTACGACGTAATGAAACCGAATAATTTTTGAAGAAGCTGATAACTGGGGATGAAAAGTGGATCACGTACGACAAGTACGTGCGAAAAAGGTCGTGGTCAAAGGCCGGTCAGGCTTCACAGACTGTGACGAAACCCGGGTTAACTCGCAATAAGGTGATGTTGTGTGTGTGGTGGGATTGGAAGGGCATTATTCATTATGAGCTATTACCATCAGGCAGGACTATCAATTCTGAACTCTACTGCGAACAACTGATGAGATTATAGCAAGAAGTTGAGAGAAAGCGGCCGGAATTGATCAACAGAAGGGGTGTGGTGTTTCGTCATGATAACGCTAGACCTCACACATCTATAGCCACTTAGCAAAAATTAAGAGAGTTTGGCTGGGAGGTGTTAATGCATCCGCCGTATAGTCCTGACCTTGCACCTTCAGACTTCCACCTGTTTCGATCTCTTCAGAATTATTTATGCAATGTTAGGTTAACATCACGAGAGGACTGCCAAATCCACTTGTCGCGGTATTTTGATGAGAAGTCCCAAAATGTTTATAGCAATGGATCATGTCCCTACCTACAAGATGGCAAAAGGTTATCGAACAAAATGGTACATACATACTTTAGTTAAATTTAAATAAACTATATTAAAAAAGTTTTGAATTATCTTCAAAAATGCGAAGAAACTTTTTCCCCAACCTAATACAAGAATTGCTCGTTTAAAGGTATTAGATGTGTTGCGTTATAAATTCATAGGATCACTCGGTTATCCATCTTGTTTGTCTGTCAAGACCACCTTGAGGACACGTAATCAATAGTGAAATTGGTAAAATAAAAAACTTCTTGTACAATCTATACTAATATTATAAAGCTGAAGAGTTTATTTGTTTGCTTGAACCCGCTAATATCAGGAACTACGGGTCCGATTTGAAAAATTCAAAAAATTGTTAGATAGCCCATTTATCAAGGAAGGCTAAACCAGGAAGGCTATAACATCACGCTAAGATGAATACGAGAGGGTAGGTAACATAGCAACCGCGCGAAGCCGGGGCGGGCCGCTAGTAAATACTCGTATATATAGGTTCAATACAGTATCTTGTATAATGATAACGTGGATATTTTTCTATTTTTATGACAACAAAAACTTATGAGTACTTCCCGTTGACTTGGCAAGAGTCATGAAATTTGGCAATAAACAATCGTATACTTTAAATAGACGAAATCGCAAGTTTGTCGTAACATCCTAAAAATAACTCATTTGCAGTTGGTAAAGTAGCTGACGATGTATGAAGACAGACAACATTTCTTCAAACAACGAGGATTAGTTTGCTCATTTTAATCTTTTTGTTAGAACAATGATAAATACTTTTGTTTTGTATGGAGGAACTCACGGTGCGTGAGTTAGACGGAGGTCTGCACTTGGCCCTTTTTTTTATCATTACTTAGGGCATACTGGAAGTTTCTTTATTCTTGTAAATACGACTACAACGACTTATGAAAAGTTTATTATTTTTCAAAGTATTTATCCTCCTAATCGCTGAGCCATTGTACAAAATATTTGGACTAGTATTCCTTACGGACTTCTATGATCTCCCCAACGGGTTTTCATGGCGGGGTGGCTTAGTATCCGGCGAACACCTCATACCAGAGAAGCGGAAAGGAATCCAGCAAGGGAGCGGCGTTTGGTTTGGGTCTGCGCCATTCGCTGCTATGGTAAAGAGGAGGAAAGAGGTGTAGGGGTCGGTACGTCATCGGCCCTGTACCCTGTCACCAGCCCCCTAACTGTGGTCAACCAAACGACTGAAAATGTTGGGCAGACGAAGGTGTACGGAATATCATTGGCCTTGCACCTTTATCTTCATTTGCCTAACGGTGGCCTCATCGTTTTTTCATAGGGGTAGGCCGTTGGGGGTGGTTAAGTGTCCTCTGATGCTCTCGCTCCCTTGCATCTACCCGGGCATCTTGAAACGTCTGGGGAATATTGTGGGTGGTCAGAGCAGGGACCTACGAGCGTCGAACTAGGGGAGGGCTAGGAAGCAAGAAGCCGCCGGCTGGATCGCGGATCGGCGGGAGATTTCGTTCCCGTAACCCCATCTATTCCCCTCGAGACCTCTTGTGTGGCTTCAATAGTGTCATTATAACACGCTTGACTACTACTTGATACTTCTTATTCGTCGTCGGCAAATCTTCAAAAGAAGATATATATATTTCTTTCGGGTTTAAAGCAGTGGTTAATCATCTGTTGCGATAATATAGACAGCCAATGACTGTCCTCCATCAATTTTATTTATCATTGTACGGGACCACTGGGCACGCAGTCGTTTCAAGTTCTCCGTTAAGTCATTTGTTGAGTACAGAGCTTTCAAACCTACAGATGCTCATGCAAAATATTTTGGTCTTAGCTCATTCCAATGTCTAACAATGTGAGAATTTGCTGACATATAATCTTGGAGTTTGACATCTTATTGTCGTACGCTTTTTTTTTTTTTTTTTTTTTTTTTATGTAATAAAAGTGGCAAACAAGCATGCAGTTCACATTGATGTTAAGTGATGACTGCAGCCTATAGACACCCACACAATGACCAGAGGTCAAAATGCAGATGCACTGCCACTCCTGAGGCATTAGGTGATATGCCTCTGTGCCTGAAATTACAGGGCCGTACATTACCACCTGACCGGAACACGATAGTGCTGAACACTATCATTTAGCGGCAAGTATATTTGGTAATGCGGTGGTGCCTACGCCCGCGAGCTTCGTCACTGGAGTTCTACCACCAGTAAAAAACGCTATTGGTATAAGATTCTATAACCGTCGTTGCCAGCTAACCTTCATGTACCTACCTCATGGCGGAGATGATCATTTCCACGTCCAAATACTCCAAATCACGAATACAAAGAGTAACGGTAAGGTGCTTTGTCACCAAATACCAATTGAAGTCTCTGGCAACTCTCTTATGTCAATAAGTCACAGCTAAAGTTACCAGTAGACACAGTTATTAATAGTATTCCATAAATTACTTGTAAAAAGCGAGGGTCAGGAAAAAAGTGCACTGGTCAAACTTATTCGCGAAATTGTAACTTTTAGAGATAAGAAGCGAAGGCTATTTTAAAATATCGCGTAAGTACCTAACAAATTGTGAACGATCGGCGTGATTCGACAACTTTTCATCCAAGTTGGTTGTAAGTTTTGGGAAGTTTCCAGCCGTGTTTCCAAACCTTATCGTCCGTAGAAGTAACAAGCCGAGATAAATGAAGTTTGGTTGTTCTTAATTTAATGGCTGGTCGGAAGTTTCTTGGACGTGATCGGAGGTTTCTTCCGACTTGTTATTGGCCAATTATTATCATCCGGTAATCATTTATGTATTGTTCATTTATTTCGTAAAGTATATTTTTCGTATAGTTCATCTTTATATGTTCTAAGAAACGTTTTTTTGGGTTATGTACGAGTATGTTATTTACGTATTTGATTCCTGTTAATATAAATTATTGAAATTTCATAAATAACCATAACTAAGCCTCTATTTTGACTAATTAAATAAACGTTATAAATAGTTAAAAAAAAAACGTATCTTCACTCCTGTAATCCCCGAAGGGGTAGGCAGAGGCAAATGCATGCATTCAAGCATACATGCAAATATCTACGATTCTCCGGTTATGTTTTTGGCCCACGTAGCAGGTGGCGAGCCTATTGACATCTCTGGGCACTTTAACAGACTCTGAGGTACTGGGAAACTTCCAGAAAATGGAAAAATCCCAATTAAACCAGAGATAAAGGATTTAACACTCTTATCTCTAATAGACCCGACCGACCTGGGAATCGAACCCAGGACCACAGCGTCGTAGTAGTGGCCTGATACCATTAGGCTGCTGATGCAGTTTTAATAGTTAATTTTATAAATAGTTAATTCATCCAAAAATTAATACATTCACACTCACAGCCGCCCTACACCTGGTATAGCAGATGTATTGTATTGAGTCATCATCATCCCTCCAGCCGAAATATGTCTATTGTTTTGTTAGGCAAGACTTTTCCCAAAGACAGTGTTGCGCGTCATTAGGGTAAAATATGCCATAATCGCCACGCTTGGCAGGCGGATTGGCGATCGCAGTGGTGGTAGTTTTATCGCATCGACGCTGTTGCCTATAAATAATATAAATATGAGTATGAGTTGAACTTTAGCACACCAATTCATTAAGTCCTTATTGTATTGTGATTCTGCCGTTAGTCATTCAGTAGGTAAAACGTAGCAATGCCATTTCTTTGTATACAATTTTCCTTTGATTTCAAAAAGTATTATTAATTTTTGACGCATGCGGCACATTTATGATTACGATCTCTATAAATAACCTCACGGTCTTACTGTACTTAATTATGCGTCAGATGATGCAACTAACGAACGCTAATTAGTCGCGTCGAGGTTCTTTCCGACTTGTTTTATGTACGAGCAAAACTGACGCTCCCTGCGGCACTTCCTTTGGTTATTCTTTTAATGCCTCTCATGGGAACGCGAGTGCGAGTAGAAAATTGTGTAAGTGCGACTCATACGACGTTTGCTGCTATATTTCGAAGTAAGAATACAGGGAAATTAATTGATTTTCGATTAGTTCTATTTATTTTTTAAATCTAATTTATAAAATTCTCGTGTCATCGTGTTTGTAACAATACTCCTCCAAAACGGCTTGACCTTTCGTTTCGACAACTTCATTATCATTATATTTTGTGTATATATTTGTTAGTTTATTTTACAACCAATTCTCATACGAATTGGTTGTAAAATATTTCTTTTACCCCAAAATTGTAAGCGTAGGAAACGCCAAATTTTTATTTTCTTATTTTTGGACAGATTTTCTTATTTTTTACATAAAAAAATACATATAACCCTTATATTCACATTTCCACCAACGCTTATTTTTTATTAGCGGTATTAGTATCTCCAATTTAAATAATTTAACACAAGTTTATACCTACTGTGGGGCTGTGAGTGTAAGCATATTTTTATTTAAATCTATTAGGCGATACGTAGTTCATCGGGACGGCAAGTATTTATAATACTATATTTTATACCTAATTGAGAATGTTATTTGAACTCTATCAAATGTGATATAAAGGAAAAACAGTATCAAAATAATATAGTTTATTATAAAACTGTTTGTATTATCTGCGTCATTAAGTAATTCAACGGCACATTTCAATCTAACTACACATTTATGTTACCTTATGAAATGTAAGAGAATAATTCCTAAGTCCCTGTTTAGCATATTTATAGTGTGCCTGATAGATGTGCTCAAAGTATCTCATTTAAAATATGTAAATTTCAAACTTAAGCGTAACTATGTGTGTTCATATCTGGCACGCCGCATTGGGCTAATGGTGGGTGAGAAAAAAAAAACTTAACTAAACCTAAACTTTTCCTACGCGACAAAATCAGTACAGAGGCTCGAAGAACGTCTGAAACTGAAATAATAATAAAATGAAATTAAGTTTTAGTTTTTCTACGTTGCAGTATCAAACATATTGAAAATGTGAAGAAAATCAGTGGTAAAGTACAAATCTACCTCAGAAAAATGTTCAAGATTGTAAGTACAATAGAATCTTTTTTGTGGATGTGAATACATACTTATTGTTATTAACATTTGGGCATCCATATATTATATGAAGACTTCAATGCAGGTGGCATTAGCCACGACTTCGCGGATTTACGTTTTATCCCATTGCTTTGGTTGCGATTCTATTGACGGATACCTCACTAGATTGCTGTAATTGAGGATCTACTGAAAAATGCGAAAATCAAATTTACCCATTTACCCTCCCATTCGGAAGCCGAACCTCGGACCTTCGGCCCTCAGCACAACAATAGTGACGGTTACCACTAAACTATTGTGGCAGTCGTAAATATATTTCTGATTATGTCTAATATATAAAAGACTATGAAAAATTTAACATTGTATGTTTAACAGGATCTTGGGCCGTAACTTATTAATATTTTTATGTCAAAAAACATATAAAAAGAACTAGTTTACGAGGTTTACAGATTATAGTCTGTACTTTCATGCTTTACTCTTTGAATAAATTGAAGATTTTGCAAGTAAATACGTTATGAAAGTGGAGTTACATATCAAAGTTTGTTATTATATGCATAGATTAGAAACCTCACACAAAAACATAGTTATTCCACAGTCTAAAGAAAACGAACGTGTTAATTACCTACAGTCATCCAACGAACGTGTAATGTCAGAGCAATCGTGCGGGGCGTGCGACGCGAGGGACGGAGGGGGCGGTACCAAGCAGCCCATACAAAAACTGTCATCTACTTGGGACTTAGCGATAAGGGGTGCGAGATTTAAAATTTCTTTTACTTAGTTTTTGGAAAGATGATATTGAAAAATTTGATGTCAACTTTACTGTTAATATTGTATTCTTATTTTCATTTAATAATAATGTCTGTTATATTTTACACTTTATGTACATACTTACGTGAAGTAAGTATGTACATAAAACGAAAAAATCTTCAAAGAAAACTCTAAATATTTTTTTGTTTGTATCTATTTGCTAATCGGATTATATTGGACGGAGTTAAAAAGGTATGGATGAATAGTAGGATCGGTACATTATAATTTATAATTGTTAGAATTCTGGCGTACTGATAGACCGCCCAACTGGAATACTGATAGATTGATGATAGACTGGTAAATTGTTGATAGGTTGAGATATTTATAGTATGATAAATTTTCCTATTTTCTGGAGGCTTCCCATGGGCCAAAACGTGACCGGCGAATCGAGGATGTATGCATGAATCCGACTTACCTCTCCCTACCCCTTAGGAAATTACAGGCGTCATGTTTTTAGGATTTGTATAAATGTTCAACGTATACTGACGCGTTACAAGCAACGTAAATAAAAACAAAAAACGTGTCAACCTTAATGAATTTGCGTTTTTATAGGTGAAGGCGGCATATTGCAAAACTTCAAAGGCGATAAACTACTGTATGTACTTATACTGTGGTTATTCTATAACACAAAATTGCATGTATGAAGAGAATGATGAAGGTAGATGAGGCACGGGAGGTGTGTCAGGATCGGAATATCTGGCGCTCCTCACTCTCGCCGTTAGGAACATGCCGTAAAGATATACACATACATAAGATATACATATACAAAATTACTATCGGAAATTTCGTGAACATTCTAAATAAAGTTTTGTAATTGTGAATAAAAATAGAGCAATTGATGCAAAAATATGAGTTTGAGCGCGATTATTGAAGTGAAACGTCTTCGGTCACGTAAGGTAGGGCGACACGACGACCTCTGCACGTGAGCCAAGTTCATATTTAACCGTTATTTTAACGCTAGCCAGTTGGTGCACGTTAGATATCATTTACATAAACCGGGTTGAGCGACAAAGATTAAAGTATCCATGTTAAACCAACGGAGTATAACTTGAAAGAAATAGAGACTTTCATACTAGATTTTTTAAACTTTTATTAAAACTTTTTGAATTTACTCGTAAAAGAGAAAAAGTAAAATGATATTACATTGTTTCTGGTTTGTATGCCTTATATGTAATTTCGAATACGCGCAGCCAGATAGATAATAAATGTCTATGTATGGATCTAAAATAAATGAAATAATAATATTCATGTATCATAAACATAAATGGTAATTATAGTCGACTACCGAGATAATATAATAATATGTAGGTATAGGAGTACTTTTTTATAGCAACTTTACTTTAACTTTATCTGAAAGAAACTAAAGCAATAACAGATACTTTCTTCAAACTTTGTTAATATAGTTAAATAGTCCACTAGGTTGCCTATAAAAAAATGGCCGAAATATTATTTTATATTTTTTTAATTTTAAGAAATAATTTATTTTATACTCGTTTTTTCAATAAAATATCGTCTACTTCACGGCAATATGTATAAAGACTGAAAAATCACGGCTGCCGTTACGCACTTGGCCGCTGCTACATATTTTCGTTCCGCCCCGATAACTTTTTACGGCCATAACGTACATGTATTATTTTTATATAAAATTAAAGCAATTTTTTTTTCTTTATTATGATATACGGGAGCCAAATAAAAACGGCCGCAATAAGAGTTGATGGCTGTTAAAAATATGCGACCAAATGTTGTAGGCAATCTACTGGATATATATTCTCTAGATTATGAATATGCGTAAAAATTAGGTTTGCAGCATATCTGGATGAACGAAATGATTCTACAGTGGGATCCTAACCTATAAGATCTTATCTGATCTAAGCAAAGCAATGATAACAAAGTACTTTTAAATACAAAAGGGAAATATCCTCATTCACGCTACAACCATTACGAGTATAAAAAATGCTATGAATATTTATTTAGGTATATACCTATATGTATTGTATCTTTGTACCCATTATTTGTATACAGTTCAGATAGGGGTTAGTTTTTTCCCGGGTGTTAGCAAATGTTGCACAGTTAACTTTATCGTTCGTTTGGAACTAAAAAATCCTCTTTTATGCGATCGTAGTTTAAAAATATTTTGCTGCGAATATTTTCTATGTATATTGTGTTATTTTCATCAACGAATTCTCGGATATATGTAAGGACGTGAGTAATTATAAATTTCAACACTAAAACTACAACAGTAACCCCCAAAGTTTTTTTTTGATACCTATTTATTTAAAATAAATAGTTTTTTTATGTCAATTATAATTGGTTTAGGGATCACGATTACATTTTATCAAATAATATTGATTGAAGGACCGCATGGTCTTGCGTTGTGTGTTCATATTAAATTATACGATAACTGTATAAATCAAATCAAAACTTTCTTATATATTCTACAAGTTTAACAGCCAAAATAAGTTGCCAAAGAAGATATGAATAGAAAATCTATTATTTTTTTATGGTGAGTTGAATAAATTAAGTGTACAAATATATTTATATAATAACACAATGATGTATTTTGTAGATATAGATAAATAAGAGAATATAATAAGATAATGATTGGTAACAAAAGATTATTTATTAAATTTGATTTGCCTGAAATTACATATAATATATACATACACAATATATACATAACTATTTAAAAAGTGAAAAATTATCAGAATTTTGTAATTTTTATACTAGAAATATATAATTTAGAGACTTGAAGCCGTTGTCCAACAAGGACGTGTTTTGGCTGAAAATATGAATTTTTAATCGTTTCGTTCGAATTTTCGTTTAATAAGATGTAAATGTACTACATATTATTTATACACTATAAAAAAGAAAGTAAGTGAAATTTTGCAATGCTTTTACTTTTATTCGCCACCCAACAACGTTTTAACGGTGCTATCACTTCTTTAAACTTACTATTTTAAACTTCATGAATACTTAACAAAGCGAGTTGATCAGAACCGGCGTCCATCGGTATTTATTTAAACAATCTGTTCGTTTAACATTTTTAGTAGGTTACGTTTGTTTTGGTGGTAATTTTAATTACGTAGGTACTACATACACGTGGCGTTAGGTAATATTATAATAACGATATTTATTCAGTCATATGAATATTATAATATAAATCGGCTGAGTGAATATCAGTGTATTAAATTTTTTCCATACAAATAATTCGTACCTATTAAATCTTTGACATATTATTATTTTTTAATTCTGAGGTGGTAGAAAGTCGTACAAAGTTCGCCACGTTACCTAGTTTCTTAAAAAAAAAAAAATCTAAAATTGGACTTACGACGACAACTTGACGACTATATCGTTATCAAATATCCTAAAATTACTTCAATGTTTCATTTCGGTCATGTATGTGTATTATCGGCTCTAGTTGATTAATTGGGACCGTGTTTTCAGTTACCGGCTTTTCTAAATTGGCAGAGTAAGTGAGACAGGCATCGAGCGCTTGACGCCGCTAAGCCGGCTTAGATCCGAGGGCTTTCGTGTAACAACAACAATCCGTTGGGACTCGCTACTAGCTTACAATTCTACATATGTTTAGTGAACTGATTTTAGTAATTTGCTACATGTATTAATATATACGTTTAGATATTCCGTGTCAGAATAAATAAAATGTTTTCTCGTTTAATTTGCATGTTAAAGGATGGGACAGTGATCACTTTGATCTCAGTCGTGATTTTGCAATATCGTTGAGTTTCAATGAATGAAGCCTTAGCTTAAGAAGAATTAATTTTCACTTCGATGATAATCAGTAGAACCTTATCATTTATTTAAGATAAGCTTTAAATTAACGATCTCCGCAAAAGGAATATTCATCTCTGATTTATTAAAATGTTGCATAATTATTTTGATAGTTATTCATTCGGTGTACATAATATTTATTTATATTGTGCATCAAGCACATTGCACATATGGTAGGCCTTAAGTAGTGTAAATTGCCTAAATTCGTACATGATTTAAGTCAAATTCTAGAAAAAACTCTTAGTTGAATCCGCAAAATAGAAATACAGGACGACAGACAAGGATTCAATGAATACTTTTAATTAAACAGAATGTTAAATTTGCTAACCCCCTTTTAGAAAAAAACATTTCAAAATGCCCCCTTTTTTATCATAAAATGCAAATGTTCTCCAAAACGGCACACTCTTTTTGCTTCGTTTTTATTGCAAAAGAAAAGGCTTTAAATTACTCACAGTTTTAACTAAAAGTTTTAGTTATTTTGGTGTTATTTATTAATGAAAATTTATAAAATGTCGAAATTTCCGTGCATGAGCGCGAGCCTCTTCGTCACGCCATACTGTAATCTCAATCATCGTCAGTTGGCTAGTCGGCTGCGGCCCTTTGTGAGGGGAGGACGTAAAGCGCGCTGCCGAAATATAAACTTACATATTTTGGGATGTTACTGCAAAGTTATGAGTAAAACCTGTAAAAACATATGTATTACTATACAACACGAGTGTTTACGGACTTAAGATTTTACTAAATAGTGGCTATCGCCGATGTTTTTGTGCGAATTGATGACTTGTTGTTGTCAAAGAATATAAATACATTGACAATATTAACATTGCAACACGGATAATTGACGTAGAAAAAGGAACACAAATGAACTGAAGGAGTATTTATTTAGTTGATTACTCTTTATATAGATATAGATAGCTCTTTATATAGCTCTTTATATAGATAGCTGATGTGATAAGGAGTAACTTACGCTACTCTTATACTAGCTGCACTCACGACTTCGTCCGGATAGATACTGAACAATCATATTTTTTCTCACGTAGACGAAGTCGCGGGCACAGCTAGTAAATAAATATATAATAGGTTGGGGAAAAAGTCTTTTCGCATTATAGTATGTATGAATTTGTAATAAAATCTCTTTGGCTGTAGTATTTGTATCTGGCTGGTTTTGGTATCATTGAAAGTTAAAATTTTAAAGAACGTAATTCCAAATTCAAATTAGTCAAATGTGTGATTTTCATTTGTTTTTCGTACTGTCAAGATGAGGGAATCTAATGAAGAATTTCGATACATTTTAAAATTTTACTACAAAAAAGGTAAAAATGCAACGCAAGCCGCGAAAAAAATTTGCGATGTTTATGGACCTAGTGCAATGTCTGTGAGAGTAGCACAAATTTGGTTTAAGCGTTTTCAATCCGGAAATTTTGATGTCAATGATGCACCTCGCTCTGGTCGCCCTATTACGGAAAAAAGGATGCCATTTTTTAAAAAGTGGAGCAAGATCGACATATCAGTAGTTACGACGCAGATGAAGAACTGAGAATTGACCTCAAAACAGTTTTGGCGCATTTGAAAAAAGCTGGGTACAAAAAAAAGCTCGATATTTGGGTACCTCACGAGCTCACTGAAAGAAACCTAATGAACCGTGTACTCATTTGTGATTCTTTATAACGACGTAATGAAACCGAATCATTTTTGAAGAAGCTGATAAATGGTGATGAAAAGTGGATCACGTACGACAAGAACGTGCGAAAAAGGTCGTGGTCAAAGGCCGGTCAGGCTTCACAGACTGTGGCGAAACCCGGGTTAACTTGCAATAAGGTGATGTTGTGTGTGTGGTGGGATTGGAAGGGCATTATTTATTATGAGCTATTACCACCAGGCAGGACTATCGATTCTGAACTCTACTGTGAACAACTGATGAGATTAAAGCAAGAAGTTGAGAGAAAGCGGCCGGAATTGATCAACAGAAGGGGTGTGGTGTTTCATCATGATAACGCTAGACCTCACACATCTATAGCCACTCAGAAAAAATTAAGAGAGTTTGGCTGGGAGGTGTTAATGCATCCGCCGTATAGTCCTGACCTTGCACCTTCAGATTTCCACCTGTTTCGGTCTCTTCAGAATTCTTTATGCAATGTTAGGTTAACATCACGAGAGGACTGCCAAATCCACTTGTCGCGGTATTTTGATGAGAAGTCCCAAAATTTTTATAGCAATGGGATCATGTCCCTACCTACAAGATGGCAAAAGGTTATCGAACAAAAGGGTACATACATACTTTAGTTAAATTTAAATAAACTATATTAAAAAATGTTTTGAATTATCTTAAAAAATGCGAAGGAACTTTTTCCCCAACCTTATATTATGAATGATTAAAATATTTCCAACCTCTTTGTTTATAACGCGTGTGTCAGGTAGTTCTCTTGTATTAATTTACTACGGAAAGGTACTTTCTGGCATTCATTCTGTTAATTACATTCAATGACACATCTAACTTTATTATTAGATATTATTACCTTTGGACCAAGGATGGCCTGCAAATTATTAGGATACGAAGTATTATAATTTTGGTAGACCGAGATCAAAATAATATTCTGCGAGCTAGACTATGTTTTTCGCGTTTATATTATTTATGTAGAGAAAATATTAAGCGAATATAAGAACATCTTGGCTTGAAAGTAAGATGTGAGCTATAATCAATATATCACATCTTTTAGTACCTTTTCTATCATTTACCATGCCATAATTCCGCTGATGTGTTATCAGAAACGTATATTTCACTATATCAATTAGTTACATATATTGTGGATGAATAACCAATGTATTAAAAGTTACCTGACCCAAATAAGTTGCATTACTATCTACGTCGCTATTCAATTTCAATTGTGGAATATTTGATTATTTTTTTTATGCATAACATAAATTTAATTCAAATTTTAATTACCGCACGTTTTAATAACTTTAGTAATAAGTTAGTAATATAGTACAGTAATAAGGTTCGTAAATATTAGAGTTTTATGTTCATACTACAACACATGTGGACTAATAGCAAATATCCGTCATGTTTATAATACCACTAGCTAGGATGGAAGTTTCTTCATAACAATAGAAGAAGTACTTACTTCTTCTTATATCTTAGAACATACTTCTTCGCGACGATCCGATTTGACCGACGACGTATGATTTGAAGGGTCGCGGATTCGATCCTCACACCGGAACAATTATTACTTCTTCTGTAAGGTTATTAAAACATGCGGTAAATAAAATTTAAAAAGCAGAGTAAAATGTCTTTATTACGTGACTTAAAAATCAGATAAAGTCTTGACATAAATGATCAAAATATTTTTAAAGATTAAAAATATTTATACTTCGGTATTAGTAGGTATTTGATATTGAAATCGACATTTTAATTTTTAGTGATTTTTGAGTATTCAAAGACGGTTTGAAACGAATAAATAAATAGTTACTTTGAATTAACAAAGTTTTTTATGGTTATATTTTAAATTTTGTATATTATTAGTTTCAGTTTATTGATGACAAGCATGATTTAATTATTTTCAAAGCTACGCAGTTTATTTTTGATAAATATTTTTCTATTTTAAAGAAAAATGGAAAGAAAAATTTGACTTCAGGCGAGACTCGAACTCGCGGCCTACTGGGAATCTAGTCCAGCCGCTCTTCCAATTGAGCTACTGAAGTCTTGTCCGATTTGTCAAATCTTTCCTTCACATTTATTGCATTGCTTTATGGTAGCAGCAGCGCCATCTATTACCAACTATGCTAGTTAGGCAACCGATATAATAGACTTTTCAGTTTATTGAATATCGTAAAGAAGTCGCTTTTACCCTTAATAATTGTTTTATATTATTTCGCATTAACACATGCTTGTGAAATATATTTTATTTTAAAGAAAAATGGAAAGAAAAATTTGATTTCAGGCGAGACTCGAACTTGCGGCCTACTGGGAATCTAGTCCAACACCAATAAAATATTTTTCTATAAAATACTATAAATAATAACTTGTATTAAATATAACCAATTTGAACCATCATTTTAATTCTATGTCAATTGAATTTCAATTGACTTAGAACCAGTTATAATTAACGCCAAAGTGATAAAATCTATTACGTGATAACCACGGGTAATGCAGAACTAATTTACAAGAGGTGTAACAGATTTTGACGTGGTTGCTTATTATGTTAAATCCCAGACGGATTATCCGGATTGTAGTAGAGCCGCACGGAAGCGGGTGTGTAAAGTTCAAAGCTGTTTAACTAAGGTTACAACAGAGAAAGAGTTTGTCATGGTATTTATTTACGACATATAAATAACAATGGATTTACATTTTACACAGATGAACACTTTTCTTATATTTAATACTGACATGGAATGTGTGACATGTGTGTGTAACGTAACTAGTGGTAGAGTACTGGAACCTACGCCGTCTAGCTCCTACACTGGTGTAGGAACTAGAAGGTGGATGGTAATGTATGGCCCTGTAATCTCCGTCACAGAGGCATAATAACTTAGGCCTCAGGCGTTGCAAAGCATCTACATTGAAATTTCTTGTTTCAAGTGGATGTTTATAGGCTACAGTATTACTCATTATGAATGTAAACTGTATGCATGTTTGCCAGTTCATGACAAAAAAATACATTATTTTATGAAAATATATTACAACTAGATTATTATTAATCGCCTAATATAAACTAAGCTTCTAAGGCAGTAACATAATTATACATGAAATTTGGGCACTTTTTGAGGTGTGCACCGACTTCCGCCGGGTGCTCTGCGTCCAAGTATGAAAGGAAACAGTTCGAACAAATACCATTGAATGATGTTCAGACTCAAACTAAGGCTGCCTTAAATTAGACTACAGCTCTTCATTAATTGATAAATTTGTGAGCGCCAACTCGTGTCGTTGCTCTCAGAGGTCCGTAATCGAATAAGGTCATTTATCACAAACCGCTGATTGGCCCGGTGGCTATTTCACCTTCCACCCCATCTTATTTTGTGGTCAATTTGTCATACATATTCAATATAGGACGTTGAGTCTGCGCACTAATACTACAACGATGTATCATATCAAAAGACTGCTTTGAGAGTTAATATTATTCTATTTTCTTTTTCCTTATTTAAGGCAAATATCCATGATTTGATTAATGCTATAAATACGAAACAAGTAGCATTTATATTAATGACGATCGAACATCTGGTGTTCTGAACGAGGTCCCAACATTAAGCTTAAGTAAACAGGATAGTTTCGCGTTTAAACGTTTCAGAAAGTGGGATGACAGAGTTCTATTATTTTGTGATTACCTCTTTCGTCAAAATTGACGAAAACGTGGTTAATTCATTACAGTTGTATCATAAGAACAACCATAATAAATATTCTGTAAATTTAGCAGTGAAATACGTCAGAAGCTTTGATATTGTTACATAACATGCGTTTTTTTGTAGACATTCCATTGTAATGTAAACGCGATATTTCAATTTTCGTCGTAGCAGTTATAATACTTTGGGTCACGGATGTGCATTTTTGTTTCATTTGTGTCTTTAATATCTTATTCTTATTTCGAAAAAATACTCTGTAATTACAATTTTAAATTTTCAGGGGAATTTGCCTGCATGGGACATTCGTTTAACTCAATCCTATTTATTCAGTTCCAGTCATATACGATGAGAGGATGACTCAAAATATTTTAAAGATAAAATTGAATAAAATAAATTCTTATACTAAATTATTATTATTCAAAAGGTGGGCTGTAAATTGCAACTTTAATAGGTTACATTCAAATTAAAAACTGAAAATATTTTTGTAGGTGAATTTAATTTCTAATACACAAGGTTTGATTTGATTACAAGTGAACGTTGTTTAATTGACAAAAATGTGTACCACATGAATAGTATAATTGTATACAGCATTAATAAATGTATGTTTTATGCAGTAACATACATGACATAAAACTGAGAAACGTTAATACGGTCTACTCTGACGTATATTTAAGCAATTCTCGTATAAGACCAAATTATCTAGCTATCTATGTTGAAGTCTAGCAAAATTCTACTGCAAATGCTATCAAATTTCAGATTATGAGAACTCCATTGTTATGTAGCGTTCATACAGAGCAAAGGCATAGAATAAGGTTTGCTAAATTTTGATACTCATCTTTGATGTAGTAATAATTTTGAATGTACATTAATTACGGCTGGTATCATTAATTCCAAGTTATTCAAAATGTGCCATAATATTACTTTCATTTCGGAAGAAACTTCTTATATACTGGTGGTAGAGCTCTAGTGACGGAGCTCGCGGGCGTAGCCATCACCGCATTACCTCTATCTGCCGCCAAATGGTGGTGTTCAGCACTGTCGTGTTCCGGTTAGATGGTAATGTATTGCCCCTTAATAAGTATCACAGAGACATAACCACTTAGGTCTCGGAGATAGCAATACATCTGCATTTTAACCTCTGAATTTTGTTTAGATGTCTATAGGCTGCAGTCATCGCTTATCATTAATGTGAGCTGCGCTGCATGCTTTTTTGCCACCTGGCTTACATATAAAAAAATCTTACTTAGAGGATACTTATTCATTCATATTGTTTGTTTTAGATGAAACGTCTAAAACGTAACTTCACGCCTGTAATCCCCGAAGGGGAAGGCAGAGGTAAATGCATGCATTCAAGGATACATGCAAACACTCACGATTCGCCGGTTACGTTTTGGCCCATGTAACAGGTGGCGAGCCTGTTGACATCGCCGGGAACATTACCAAACTTCAAGGTACTGAGAAATTTCCAGAAAATGGAAAAAATCCCAATAGAACTAGAGATAAAGGACTTTACACCATAATCTCTGATAATGGTGTATATAATCCCCGACCTGGGAATCGAACCCAGGACCTCAGCGTAGTAGTAGTGGCCTGCTACCACTTGGCTACCGAGGCAGTTAATGATGATTCTGATTCTGATTCTATTTCTCAAGAAATCTGGAACAGCAGTTCAATGTACATATCATTACTTCAGCCAAAAGACGTTCACTGATGGACAAAAATCTCACAAATTTGTGCCCGCAATAGTGGTGTGCATCATAACCGGAGAGTATGCCATAATCTCCACTGTTGGCATGTGGATTGGCGATCGCAGAAGCAGTAGTTTTATACCGGGACACTGCTGGCTTGCCGCGTTATTGTACTTAGTACCAACCTCTTCCCATGCTTGAAACGCCATCGTTCGGTTGATTGACGGCATTAGCGGAAAAATTATCTTCCTCTAGTTGGCGGTCGGGTGTCAGTGCCCGACGCCAAAAAATAACTGATATATTGTTTTTTTTTTATATAATGGAAGTGGCAAGCAAGCTTACAGTTCACATTGATGTTAAGTGATGTCTGCAGCCTATAGACCCACATAAAGACCAAGGTCAGATTGCAGATGCGTCGCCACTCTTGAGGCCTAAGGTGTTATGCCTCTGTGCCGGAAATTATAGGGCCGTACATTACCACCTGACCTTGACATGATAGTGCTGAACACTACCACTTAGCGGTAAGTATAATGCGGTTTTGCCTTCGCTTACAAGCTCCATCATTGGAGCTCTACCATCAGTAAAAAATATGTATTTATAAGTTATGTACATTTACATTTGTTTCTCAGAATGTTTCGTTTTTTTTTTTAATACAGAAATCGGATCCAACACTTAATTACCAATGAAACTGCGAATACTAAATCAAATTTCTGTGGGTAAATAAAATTAGTGTCAATATACATCAGTTGCCGAAAATATATCAAATTATTCTTGATTTTTTGTGTAATAGAATTACACGGGTGACGGAAGTCAGCAAACAATTAATTATCGGCGCTTCGAGGTATTCCAATCATTTGAAGTTTACACCGAAACATACCTTTGATTTGTATTTTGATGCCGTACTATACAAATGTGGCCTTTTCCTTAATGAAACTCAAGTTTTGTAACGTTCAGGGGCTTAATGAGATATTTTTTTTATATGTAATCTGCTTTATTTACATTTTATATATCGGATAAATAAATAAATATACTCCACTCCAAGGTAAAAGTACAATTATTTTAATGGTAATGAAATGTTTTAAAGATATGATATCTAATGTTCATGATACCAATTAATTCTTGATTTTGAAACTGAGTGTAGAAACGTGTGATGTTGGGCTAATTTCTGCATTAGAAATACACAAAATAGCACTTTGTTTCATTGAATTCGCAAAACATGCTTTTTCTAATATTTTGTCTTTATATTGTTCTTTTTTATCTGTCTTAGAATTATTTGTTGGGAAGGAAATACTATAGCTGTATAATTGTGACTGTCGACATGAAGGCTAACTATTCATATTTGCACAGAAACTTTTGAATTTAGACACAATAATATAAATTGTTAAATATGTATCAAAGCGAAAAATTATGAGTGATTTTTTATTGTAGAAAAATAAAAGTATAGGGGAAAATTTATAATAGGAGATATCGTTAGGGGCAATTGTGACTATATAGTCATTATCATCATATCCTACTAATATTATAAATGCTTAAAAAGTAACTCCGTCTGTCTGTCTGTCTGTTACCAATTCACGTCCAAACGACTGAACCGATTTTAATGTAATTTGGTAGAGATGGAGCTGACTTTGAGAAAGAACATGGGCCGCTTAGTCACTTATAAAACGACATCCACACGGGCGAAGCCGCGGGCAACAGCTAGTAATTGATATTACTATGAACCCATTCGAGAAAAAAAAGGAAATTAAGTAATTCAAAATATTTTGGTAATTTAATTTGAAAAGGTTAATTTTTATAGAGTATAATAATATATTGATTGTTAATATTTCAAGAGAACCCGTAATATGTCATTATATAAAACAAAACAAAATAATTCAATTACTATAGAAGTTGTAAATATTATGATATTCTTACCAACGGTATCCTTAAAACAAATCACAACGTGGAAGACAAGTCCAAAGTGTATATAGAACAAAAGTTTTCCCAACAACATCATTCAATTCACATTGCACATCGGCGGTAAAAAGTTCACAGTTTATGTTGCATTATGTAGATGACTGCAACTCGTAGCAGTGTAGAAGTTCGTAGTGCGTAGCGCGTAGCAGAGCTACGTTCGCGCGCCTACGGGTGTGTAGCGCGACTGGTGAACGGACCCGACGTAGGACGGACCTATGGTTGAAAAATTCGACACGGTGCACATGCGCTTGGGTGCTACCGTCTGCAGATCTAAATTATCTTGATGCTTTACGTTTGTGGACGTAGAAAGTTGATCGGAAATAGAATACATTAACCTACATATACTTAGGGAAATAATTAAAGAAGACAATGCAGTTGGAAAGAATATGTAGCGAGTTTAAAGTGAGTGTTTTTATGAAATTGCAGGTGGAGGAGTAGATAATTTTGATCTATGTCGTATTATTTATAATAAAATAATATTTGTCGTAAATAATAAACGTGAATTTCAATGATCAATCCTGTATTATGTTCATAGTCTAAAATTTGCAATTAATTGCCTATGATATAAACTTTTTGCTGTGAAAAGTGAATGCTGCAATATTAACGTTGGAATGAAAGTCTTTTTGAATCCTACCACTCTCTGTGAAAGGGCCACTATCAGTCAAATTATTTCTGGCGGACATCAGATGGTCTGTAATAAATCATTAAACTTATGGCGTATATTCACAATTATTAAGATTGCGTATTTCTACGAACGAAAGAAAATATAAGTATATATTAATTCATACGAGTATCAAAAAAATTTATCCTTAGCGCGATATTTGCTAATGATGGCAAAAATAAACGTAATAGACAATTTGTGATATTTTACCGGATCAAAGCTATGTTACAGGTCCTCGCGTTTTACATAACATTTGAGTAACTCGCGAATCAGAACAGTTTTTATATGTTTGTTAATTACTTACTCAAAATATTTCAAATTGATGTTTTTTATCATGATGAAAAGATTGCCACCTTTTAAGTTTGTTGATGTCCTCGGAGATATCAATACGCTCGCCACCTGTTACATAGTACAAAACGTTGCTTCAACAAGGGAAAGAAAATAAGACCACCATGCTCCAATTTTTTATCAGAATTGCCTTGGCCTAAAAGGTCTTTTACAATTGCTAGATACTTAAACCATACCAAGAATCTTGAATGTTACGTTTCTGCTAAGGCACATTACCTTATTAATTTGCTGTACTTGACTCAATCTAGATAAACGCTTTTAGTCAGTCAACAATTTTGTTTACGACGTTCGTGCTAATTCGGACATGAACTCCCGTTTGAGGCATATCCTCAGCGTCAAATTGAACGTTTGCGTTGGTGATTTTTCTGGTATACAAATTTTAGTAATCCATGAAAGGAATGGTCATTATTTTTTGCCATATATTATCTGTTTATGAGTCAAAACTTTTGGACATATAAAAAAGATCATAGCCAAAGAACGTAAAGGAAACAAAAAAAATAAAAATATATCGTGTACGATCTCTCTGATGTACTTAATAGTAAGGGTTTGGGTATAATATTACGTTTACTTGCAGTCATGAATTTTGCATAATTGGTAACCAACGATGTTGAAACATTACAAACCAGTGGCCCGACCCTGTTTATTTTCGTATATAAGACAGTTGGCAGTAAGTTTGGCAAAGCTGGTTGTGATTGTTTGAGAAGAGTGGCGCAGGCAGCTGGCGTTTGGGAGTTACGAGGATGTGGCGGTTCACTGCGTTTGCCGCATTCCGACACATTTGCCTTTATTTGTTAATGGTTTGATTTGATTTTTAAACAAGCTGGTGTTCATGACTTTGTTCGCATGGGCTATTCGATAGTGTATAATCCAATTAATTATCAGTTTTGCATCTCTAACACAATATAGTTTTGAAGTAAATTGGTTGTGACAAGAATAGACAAAAGAACGGGTGATCCTGTAGGTTCGGTTTTTTACCCTTTTGAGATATGGAACCTTAAAATATTTTGAGTGGCTGAAAGTATGTTCTTTCAAGCGTTGGCTTTTGTATGTTTAGCTGAGGTCTAAGCTTTTATGTCTTTGTGTCGAAAATTACATTATCACCTGATCGGGAGTAATCGGGACACGATACTGCTGAATACTACAATTAAGCTTCAAGTAGATTAGATAATGCGGTGGTGCCTACGAGTGAGCTCCCATTAGATTTCTACTACTAGTAGAATCGTTTTCAAATAAAATAAGCATCAAAACTACCAAGAATATTCTTGAATTCTATGATGTCAAAAACCACAATGAACGATATTGTAAAATAAACGCAAAAAATGTAATTTTTACTACAAGAGCTTCGTTTGTTTTAATTGCTACAAGAACAATTTTCCTTTGTACTCAAAACATATTATTGGTAAAAAACCTGATATTGTTAAGCAAATATTATTTGATCTTTTAACATTGATGATATAAACATGTAGAAAGTTTTGCTTACACATTAGTTATGAATAGAGAAAGTTTTTTATAATGCTCACAAAGAGATCCAAACTAAAACAACAATTAAGTTTTTTTTGCTGTAATAACATGATGATATTCTCTATTTCCACTACATGAACATACTCATAAAAATGATTACAAGCTTACCGTCATAGTTCGATGTTAAGAGAATCTGTGAGAAAACTGGGGCTCCATTTTAATTTGTAAAGTAACATGTTTGTTTGTGTTTACTTAGGGTTGTCTTTTGTGTTTCACCGAAAACAAACTAAGCCCTTTGTCGGTCGCGGTCCGATGGGCCTACGGCGGTTTTCTTATCAGTGCCTCGTCCCTTTCAGTGATACATCTAGTCACATATTACCCTAATGCTGCATGCAGACATAGCCGAGGTAAATATAATTTCATCCCTTATTTCGAAAACAAAGCTAAAGAGCTTTTTGAAGTTCAATGTTAAAATTGTAATGGTTGTTTTTAACCTCCCTCCCTGTTGTAATTTGCCTTCAGTAGTGTCAATTTTTGTCAACACACAGATAACAATGATTGTTGTTGAGGTTTCTGTCGTAGACAGTTCCCTCGGTTGTAGGTTAAAGTTGTTAGGAGTTCATACCAAGTAAACCAACGTTAAAAAGTTATAGTGGAATATTTATTGAGTCGCACTTTTATGTTGAAATACAATGACTCGCGTACGTTATGTTATGTTATTAACATTAATATGCTGCATGAGTAATATTGGCTCGAAATATTGTTTTGTTTTTAAGTTGATAAAAACATTTATGAGCTCAAAAACGTGAAGAATAATGGTAATTATTTTATTAATTCTACTACGGGAAAAAAAAAATCATAGATTCACCGTATATAATTTAATCCCTTACCAAGAAATCAAAGTTAAAAAGCTTGTTTGAAGTTATATATAGATATTGAATATTGAAATATATTCAATATTCAGTGCGGCATCATTTCAAAAGAACTTTTTTTAAATATCACTCGCGAAAACAGCGCAGCATTTACACAACGCTCGCCTTTCTGCTCATATCCAATGTAGTTTTTAGTTTAAAATTCATACCGTAGCTTTTAAACTTGGTTAGATTCTGAATATAGGAGAGGTCGCTTTCTAAATAAGCGTTTAGCTATTTTACTATCATAGTTCAGCAAACGAGTACGGACAGTTTTGAGTTTTGCTTTGGAGATTTGAATATTAGATACCTAGTTTTGGCTATTATGATAATAAGGATACAAGTCTGTAGGAAAACAGAATCGTTAAAATTATGTATTTACTATATCATTAAACTGTAATTTTACAGTGATTAATGCAACTAAGATAAAATTTCAGAAATTGTAAAATCATTATTTATTTTATACTAGCTGCTGCCCGCAACGTCGTCTGCGTGAAGGCAGTACAGCACCAAACATACCTAAGACGCCAATGTCGCTTTAGCATTATAAGCAAACAACTTTTAAAATAGCATTAATTAAATTAAAACTATAAGTTTTTTTACAAGCGAAGCAAGTGAATGGAGTCAATGCCACAACCCGTAAGAATTTCCGCCTCAATGGTGTGTCTGTGGAGCGAGATGGCTTTAAGTCCCGTTATACAACTTCGGAGGAGATAAGTCCCGAAGAAACATAATCGGGACACCTACCTTCAGCTTGATGGTATGCGATGGAAGTCCGCTTGCTGACAGGAAGTTCAGAAATGCCATGGGATAATGTGTGGCGTCATCTTGCTCGACGACAGTATTTATGGAGGTGTAGACCACTTCATTGCCTATTGATTGCTGCAGCCTGATCATTTTTGGGCGTCAAAATGGGCCATTTTCATGGCTCACACACCCAAAACGTTTTATTCCGCTGGTGCGGTATACGACTGATGTCCCTGTAGACACCAAAAATGAGTTCTTCTAGGCTGGATACTTCTCTGCCGGAAGACTCTGGAAGCACCATCTGTCCACCTCTCTCTTCTGGTAGAGTGCTTTCGCGAAGACTTAGAAGGACATCGGAAAATTCTTGAGCACGTGCATTGTCGCTGAGCCGAGCTCTCATATTAATGGTCAAGGGCAGCGTAAGAACTCGTTAAGATCGTGACAACAAAGCATTCACCTCGTCAGCCTTCGATCTTCACGTCACCACGGGAAGCGTTTGCCGGAAATCGCCAGTGAACAGTAATGTGACACCACCCACTCAAATGTTCGTTTCTGCGGATGTCCTGCTGGGTTCTGTCCACGGCCTCAACTGCCTTTCTATTGGCCTTCGTACACTCATCCCATACAATCAGGAAGCAATCTTTGAGCTCGTGTCCTTTATCGCTGTTACATGACACAACAAAAACAGTCGTTTCGGCGCTATCTAAATGTAAGGGAATTTTAAACATGGTATGTGCTGTCTTGCTTTCCGGAAGCAGTGTGGCAGCAATTCCCGACGCTACAGCAATAGCAATTTTGCCTTGCCTCCTGACCTCTGCAAGTATGTCAGTGGTAACAAATGTTTTTCCTGTTCCACCAGGAGCACCCAAGAAAGACATTTAACCTTAGTTTTACCCAACGCTTTCAAGGACGGTATCATAAATTTGTTTTTGCTCAGAAGAGAACAAAGTGACATGGTCATTTCGCCCGGATCGTAATTTATCTCAGCGTTATACTCCCAATTTCTACTGTCTTGATGGAGTGATGATTGGGGAGCTGGTAACCCACATTTGATAGTTCAATCGGCGCTGGAAATGACCACATCTTGAAATGAACTAAGACAGGTGTTAAGCATGCGTTAATTAGTTACTTCGACTTCGTCTGCAGTAGCACGTGTCTCAAAGCTCATATAAAATCTTCAGACAGATGATGGTGATACTTCTCCGTCAATGACGCTTGCCTCCGCGAGGGTGTCATTCTAGTTTTGGTCACCGTCAAGAAGGTGACGTGCTACGCAGGCTGCGCGGTAAGTGGGATACTCCACGCCATCAAATGTCCTCAGAAAAGCGAAATACGTTGGGCCTCGGACCGTGTGAAGTAACAACCGCAGGCAATAGCTTTCGTTGAATGCGCGATACCTATTAACCTTACCCAATGCGGTGTCTTTGAAAATTCTCGGATATTCATGCTAAATTTGAAGTAAATCCATTTAGCAATTTTGAGTTAAGCCCGGACATACATACATACAGACAAACAACAACAGTCAAAACAAACACTATATTTGACTTCGATATCGATAGTAGATCACGCCCCAAATATTCCTTATAACAAAATATTCTATATACAGTTTTGACTTTTCTACGATTTTAAAGATTCACAACTCTTCCCCCGTAGAAGATATCATGATAATATGTAGCTTATATGTTGACCGGACCGGTTAGTAATATTCATGCAAAATTTGAAGTAAATCCATTAAGTACTTTTTTAGTTTAGCCCGGACATACATACAGACAAACAGGCAAAAAATCTGAAAACTATATTTTTGGCTTCGATTCCTGTTGCAGATCACGTCCCAAGTATTCTTTTAAAAAATATTCAATCTACAGTCTTTATTTTCTTACGAATTTATTGAATGTAGAGATTCCCGTGGGAATGAGTGATTTTCCCGCAGTAAAAAGTAGCCTAAATGTTGGCCAGGCTTAGTATCTATACACCCCAAAAAGTTTCATTCGAATCCGTCCAGTATCTTCGGAGATTAGCCTGGACAAAGGGACAAACAGACAAACAGACTAACCGACAAACAGACAGACCAAAAAAATTAAAATGATTGAAAAGTGTTCTAATACTATTTTAACGTCGCCCCCTATTAGTTTTTCGTAAATATATACAATGTAAAGACACGCGGATTTTAATGTTTTATTATAAGTATAGACTAGCTGCTCGGCAAACTTTGTATTGCCTCAGAATTAAATAATGTGTCAAAGGTTTGATAGATACGGACTATTTGTATGGGCAAATAAAATTGTGGTTTTTACTGTTTCCCTTCCATTTCTTCATATTTTCTTACCATTTAAACCTTCCCTGGACTTCCAAAAATAATTCAAAACCAAAATTTGCCAAATCGGTCCAGCCGTTCTCGAGTTTTAGCGAGACTAACGAATAGCAATTTATTTTTATATATATAGATAGATTTTGAGTATTAGGCTTCATTTGTGTCACGCATGATGACAAAACTAGAGACATGAATTTATGTGACCTGTTTTTACTTTTAGTGTATGTAATAGTTACTCATTTGATGTTTTAAAAGGACATAAAAAAAATTTTTTTTTTCATTTTTCTGATCAATTTTTCTCTACTTTGTTAAATATTCACTTTCATTATATTTATTTCCATGATGTATTTATTATGTACGATAAGAATCTGTTATGTTTACAAACACTAAAAGAACTAGATACACGATTGCGAACTCTGCAGCACGCAGCAGTGCTGCAGTAGCACCATATTTCTCTATATTCTGTTGCATTGCTGCCGCGACAGTGTCGCGTAGCTCGGAATGTAATCTCATATAAACTCATAGGTAATATATGGAGATCGGCAGCACTGCTGCATGCTCATGAGTTCGGAATCGTACCTTTATATCTACGATCAATACTCAGTCGCACTAAACTGAAAATGCCACACAGGAAGCGTTTATAATATCTTACGTTTATTTGCAAGTGTAAGTAATATCTGTACATGCGTATATGTAGCAATCAAATGTTATTAGATTATTCAGATAAAAGGAATTTCCCGAGTTCTGAGTGTTGTGGCTGTAATGATGCAGTAAAATCTAATAAGACGAGCGGTAGACGCTTGGCAACAATGATACGCCTACAGCCCATTGCCAGCACACACGTTTATTTAATTAACTACTACTGATATAGCTAAGATCAGTGCGCTGCAATATATGTTTAGATTAGAAAACTAGATTTCCTCATTCAATTTAATCAATATACATAATAAGACCGTAAAAGTCGAGTGTATGTACATTAAATATTTATTATTTACGATTACGGCGATTAAAGAAACGTAACAGAAACCAAAAATATATTTTTGGAATCTTTGTCTGTCTGTCTATTACGTTAGGTATAACTTGGAATCTACTCAACGGATTTGGACGCGGTTTTCATAGGTAGATTACATATTATTGAGAGGTTAAAACTTTGTTTCGTCAAAATCGGTTTAGGGAATATTTATGTTCAATTGAAAATTTACTTCAAGCACTGCCTCAAAACTATTAAACAGAGTTGAATGCGGTTTAGATAGGCGTTAGTGTTGCTGGTGGTGGTGTTGGCGTTGATGGCCTTTGTGGCGTTGGTGGTGGCAACGTTGGTGTCATTTGTGGCATTGATGGCGTTTGTGGCGTTGGTGGCATTGGTGTCATTAGTGGCGTTGGTGGAGTTGGTGGTGGTGGTGGTGTTGATGGCGTTGATGGAGTTGGTAGCGGTAGTGGCGTTGGTGGCATTGGTGGCTTTGGTGGCGTTAGTCTCATATCGTGTACAAGTATGCATGTAAACCAGGTTTTTTTAACCGAGTTCAATAAACGAGAAGGTTCTCAATTCGGCCGGTATATTTTTTTTTTTATCTATCCAAAATTGTTTTCGTATGAACCAAAATTAACCAAAAGTAATATGTAAAAAATGCTGCCCAAAGTCACTTCCATGCGAACGAAGTTGCTGCTTCAAGCTAGAGTACAATAAACAAATATTTCAGACTAGCTGTGCCCGCGACTTCGTCTACGTGAGAAAAAGTATGATTGTTCAATATCTACCCGGACGAAGTCGTGGGCGCAGCTAGTATAAAAGTAGCGTAAGTTACTCCTTATTACATCAGCTATCTGCCCGTGAAAGTCCCGTCAAAATCGGAGACACTCAAATTCTGTTTATTTGTATGTAGGTATGTATGTATGTATGTATGGATGTATGGAGATAAAAGTAGCCTTAGTTACTCCTTGTTATATCAGCTATCTACCCATGGAAGTCCCGTCAAAGTCGGATACACTTCAATTCTACTTATTTGTATGTAGGTATGTATGTATGTATGGATGTATGGAGATAAAAGTAGCCCAAGTTACTCCTTGTTACATCAGCTACCTACCCGTGGAAGTCCCATCAAAGTCGGATACACTCCAATTCTACTTATTTGTACGTAGGTATGTATGTATGGATGTATGGAGATAAATGCCGTTCCCAAGATTAGCCCGGCCAAACAAACAGACAGACTAAAATTGTAAAAAATATTGTTTTGGTATATGTACCGTGTATACATGCATATGCGTTTAGTAAAAAGCGGTTATTTTAATTTAACAAAAAGACACTCCAATTTTATTTATTTGTATGTAAATAAATTTATTATGGAAGCTACAATACAACATAAGACCTAAAAATTCTGTGAAAATTTTAAGCGTCTACATTAAAGCGGTAACAGAAATACATAATTTGTTAAAATGTTAGCTTTCTAGCTATCACTATTTATGAGATACAGCCTGGTGGTACAGACAGACGGACGTACGGACAGTCAGACAGACAGCGGAGGATTAGCTAACCGTAGGGTCCGTTTTTACCTATTAGGTACGAACTCTCGAAAAGATAGAACTAAGATACAGAATAGCTTAAAAATATTCGATACGATTCTTTAAATTAACATAACTTTTTTATTTCTGAACTGATTCATATAAAACAAACACTAAATGTTAAGTGAAACTTACCACAATATATTAGTGAAAACCGCAAATCAAATTAGCGTGCACAAACACACAGACAAACAGACATTTTTCCGGGATAAAACGTACCCAGTGTTGTGCGCCAAAGGTTAAAGTATAATCACACCAAGTTTCATTGTAATCGGACCGGTAGTTTTTATGTGATGCTTGAACAAACAGACAGACAGACAGATAGACAAAAAAAATTCTAATCACATATTTGTGTTCGGTATCGATCTAATAACATCCCCTGGTATTTATTTTTACAATATTTTAATGTACTTAATTTACACTTCTACAGATTTATTATAAGTATAGATTAAAACATCATGACTAGACTTATGCAAAATTTGCGAAGAAAACACATTGGACCTCCTTCAACAAAGCATCGGATCGTTTTCCTGTAACTGAGAACAAAATTTGGCGAACAGAAAGAAGTAGACGAGAGTTCGGATTTGAGCGAATTGCCAACTAACTGAAACAAAATTTGAATGTAAGCCAGTCATCGTAATACCGATATTCAGGAACTCAGTGTAATGTTATAAATGTTGTGATTTTATTACAAATGCGCAGAATCAATGGTTGAAAATCAATAAAATTTTAAAATGGGTTTGTAGAATGGACAATATGGACATATAAAAAAAATATTTTGATTTTTATTTCCCGCGGTATACGCTTACGGTACGCTTTATTACTATTCATTTTTATAACATTTTTTTAATGCTTGACCACTGAATCGTAATACTTACAATAATATTCTGTACAAGAATCTTTGGTGTCGATCGTGCATGTATGAAGAGATTGAGGAATGAAGAGAGAAGGGAGATCTGTTGATTACTGAGTTTGAAGAAGCGAAATAATTGGTCTTCTACGCACTTTGCCTTCCCCGTAACAGAACTGACATGAAGAGAGATATAAGCTTAAGTTATAAAATTAAACGTTTCTTGGTTTATAACTATGGACAGATCAAGAAAATGATCGTAAGACAGACTACAGGACTATTAATAAGTGAAAATAGTCCTAAAAGGCATATTATCGATATTTTAACCTGAATGTGAAAAAGAGTCTCATTAAAATTTATGAATCTGAGTGCTTACCATCGTTGTCAAAATATAGTAGACGGAGTGGGAATGGAAATATCTGGTACATACCTAACAGCCAATCGATTTTTGGTTAAGAGACGATATCAAAAATAAACAGAACTATCTCAATCGCTCGTGGACACGCCAGTTTGTTTGCGTTTAATTATTCTACGTGATGGAAACCCCGATCTAACTATGTAACTCCGTACCGTTCGATATGTAGCTATGCTATGTCAACCATACATCATTTAATACAAATGTTGTTAGAATTTTAATTTCCGTTTCTTGAGCTTTGAAAAACTTTGAACTATTATTATATTTCTTATGTGAATGAAGCAAATAAACATGCAAGCCACAATAATCGTATGTAAAAGTGTTAGGTTAACCTATATTTACATATTAGTTTCTTAGAAAATATGGAATGTATATTATGGTAGGTAATCGTAAAATGAGATATAGACGTAGCGATACAATTTTGGAGCGATGTGTTTCTTATGTATTTGGTCTACAAACACATAAATTACAATTACATTTCCTTTTTATATCACAAGATATTTATTGTTGAATGTAAGCGCAAATCCTAGAATTGGTATTTGAAAGAGATGAGCAGAGAACATTAAATGTAAAGATGATAAATAATGTAGTAGAGCAATTGCGATACTATGTTTTTAATTCGAACGATAGGAACGCCGTTGACGTAGAGGGAAAGATTATGAATACCAAGCAAAGCGTATATCGAGAACGTTCTAACAGGATAAGCTACACTAGTAGCTGATACTAATCCAACCCTATCTAAGTCAATGAGCACGTGCGTTGTATAGCTCACCAAATGCGCGAGTTAATGCGAATGTAAGAAAAAAACTTTGCAAGAATTACAGAATCGGTCTATAAATATGAAAAAGTATGCTGCTGAGACTAAAGAATTGCTTTGGTGTTGTAGAAAGAATATTGATTGAGTGGATAAAAGAACATCCAAGATCATCATCATCATTTCAGCCGAAAGACTTCCACTGCTGGTCAAAATCTTCATCATAATGAAATATCTAATTTAAAAGATGAATGTATACGATTTTTAGTAGCCATTTTTAACACATATTGTATACGTAAATGTGTATTTAATTTAATGGTAATTAAATACAATTCATTACAAATATTAAAAAAAAACCTTAAATACAATAATATAATAAATAAATAATAAATAAAGCAGTTATGCATCAAAAAAATCCACATCGCGGTCGTACTGCGGCAACGTTCCCAGAAGGCTATACGTAAATTGACTTCGAATAAAAATATGTATATACTATTTATATAATATCACTATAATGACCTAAGACAATATATAATATTGTTATTTTATTCGTGAAATTATATTGTTGAACAAATGGGACATGGTGAGCATAGTAATAAGGAAGCTAACAGGACAAAAAGGTTGCTACTAAAATTCTGTATATTATATCACTTCCTTTTTAGGCCGCTTAATACACTTAAAAGACCCTAAAAGGATCTGAATTGGAAGTAAAATATTGTTTTGTAATGCACACACAAACCAGCAATATTCCAGACACAGTGGAGCCTCTATTAGTTTTAACTTAGTTTAAATCAAGGTTAAGCACCGTTGCTCATTGCGATAACAATAATAATTAATGTTTTACAATGAAAGCAATTAAAAAAATATAGCCGTCTTCAAAAAAAACTCATAATTAATCATGAAACGTGACATTAGTTCTACTTCTAACATATTTGTTTTGTTTGACGCAAAAGGATCTGTGGCTTCCTCGAGCATTTTTGTAAGGAGAAACATCTCTCGAAAAGAATTTCCTTGAAGGTATATTTATCAAGATACCTTTTAACATTTTGCTTTCATTGTCGCTTCAAAAGAAAATGAAGATGTCGTTTATTAACTTTTCAAGCGCGTGTTACTATGTTTTTATGACGGATTCCTTGTCTGTAAATATATCATTCTTTAAATTAAAATATGGCAACAATGGGTTTTTGTAATAATGGATATTTAAATGTATGTAGGTATATCGTAATATATTGCATATTAGCATGTATTATAAACACGCATTGAGTATTAATTTTGTTAAGTAGACAGTGCGATAGCATTTCTAAGCCTGGACCGCGTTGAGATTCTAGTGTGATAGGGCTGCCCCCTTTAGGACCGCTATTCGTTTATCCTTCCCAGTTCAATATCTCGGGTCAACCGGCCTCAGGGGTGCGTGATATCCCGTTTTGTTCATATTCGGTTAAAAACGACTAGCTTTGTGATCCAGTGTACTGATAACGGAATTGCCATTGCCTTATCTCGCGCTGAAAATGAATTTTGCGACGCCAAGTCGCTGAGGCTTGGAATAAACATGAACTTTCATTACGTACTCGTAGGTACTGATAAAGGTTTCCTTGTAGTTCTGTTGTAAAGGAATTGAATGTTCACATGATTTCTCTAAACGTCTCTAAACATTCAGAATTGTTTCTTCGAAAATAGGTGTTTTTCTGTATGGTAAAAATACGTCACAAACCATTCGTCGATAAGGTATATTATATTGTGGTCTGCGTTTATTTACGGAAGCATTTAAACATAATAAAGATAATATATTTATACATCTAATTGAACCTGAAACTTCAGGCAGTACTAACGGCACTCTTGCCAAGTAAATCTTAGTAGCTTACTCGACATTTTCAGAGGCTTTAAACAGCTACCAGATTGATTAGATTATTATAAAAGTATATTATTCTCCTGACTTTAATTTAAGATATGAATATCCCTGAGTAATCAGCAAAGCAATGAAATGGTATTCGATTGACACAGTAGAAAGTTGCTGACATTTCTTAAATAAACAACTTCTAAACTGAGTTCGGGGACGTTTTGGGACAATAGCTATAGTATTCAACATTGATAAGGGTTGAGAATTTAATAATGAACTATTGAGTTAATTTATTGAGTATGTGGTATCTTATTGAGAGTTAGTAAAGTTCTGGAGTTTACTGAGGTTTGTTTGGTTACGTGGGTATTATATGTAATTTACGTTTACTTTCGTGCGAAATTAAACCAATAGAGTAGAGAAGTGTCGCAATCTCGTACGTGCGTGCTTATATTAGATTGGCTTGTGTAAATTTGTTCCACGTCCAAATGAGTTGATCCTACGGGACTCGCGAGCCGACACCGACGTCCTGAACGGGTCGCTTTTGGTTGGCTATTTTATTTAAGGAAAAAGGTTTTTCATAGCTCTCAGTGTTTAGTGCTTATCCCAGATTGTTGCGCTACATGAAACCGAGTTAAGTTAAAATGCGCTTAAAGTTTAACTTAAAATAGTAATTTTCAAAAGACCTATAAAACTTAAATAAAAAAAACATAATACAAATAATAAACACATTTTCATGATAGAGTTCCACAGATAGAGCTTAAGGACTTAGATAGAATCATCTAATGCTCTTTTTGTGTAACCTGACTTGTGTTACACAGGTTTACCACCTACCACACGAGTAAGAGAGTTTCACATAAACTGATTCCCTTAAGAAATAACATAGAGCAACACTGGAGGGGAGTAGCCATATGCAGGCTTTCCCCTCTGTCAAATTACAAGCTCAAATGGGCCTATACCTGTCGCCTAGATGTGTAAATGTGTGCGTGTTTTTTTTTGCTGTATTTTGTTAAAGTTAAGGTGTGAGTTTCGTAGTAATAGACGATTTTTGTAGTGTGCGTGTATGTCGCACGCATTTCCCCCCGCAAAAAATTACAGGCTGTTTTGCATCGGTAATCAACGCTATGGCTACTCCCCTCCAGTCTGCCGCGGCCGGTGGCCCGTGTTGCTCTATGCGAAATAATGATTATTATTTTTTTTTTTTTTTATTCATCTATGTCAGGGAACTAGCCGATATGAGCAACTTGAGTGGTGGTAATAAGAGCTGTTTGATTGATTTTTAATAAGCAGTGAGTTCCCTGAGTATACGGTATCGTTACTTCCGACAGAAGAAGAATTCTTCCACTAGTGCAGTCAGTTCACCGAAATGTTCCAGTGAAACTATACTAATATGGCGGTAGTAAATACAATAACGCAGGATGGGCAGCAGTGTCTTGCGGTAAAAACTACCGTCACTGTGATCGCCAATCCCCATGCCAAGCGTAGCGTTTAAGGCATATTCTCCCTGACTCCCATTACTGTTGTAGGCATCTCTGAGGAAGGCTTTGGTCCAAGTTTGGCAGTGGACGTTTTTCCGCTGAAATTATGATGACTTATTAGTACGAGCGAATGTACAACTAATTAGGGAAGCACGCAAAAGCAACTTATCGTAGATTTTTAGGTAGGTAGCTATTTATAAGCAGCCGTATTCCCTTATGATCAATGAAGACTGATAGTCCATTTAATACATTAACTCATATTACGTATAGTATATAATTATATTGTAGACTCTAGTTCCACGTACCTACACACAGCTATGTCACGAACAATATTTTTCAGCTATATTCCGGACAGGCGTTAATTGCTATATTTAAATCATGTTCTATTCAAAATCGCCGGCCGATAGTGGTAACATATGACGTGCAACTAAGTGGCGGCCATAAATCGAGCTCGTGACGTGCGCTGTCGGGTTGAATGTCGCGTGTCTATTGTGTGTCTACCTACCAATAATGCAACTGTATCGTTTTACGCACCATCGGATACCGATTCAATTCTGTATGAATATGTTTACACTGATACCTAAGGTAACGTATACACTTTTAACGCAAGTTGCGGTTGAAGTGAAAAGTGAAATGAAAAATAAGAGTAATGAAAAAACTTTTTTCCGCCTGCGTAGTTTAAGTAGAATACAGAGATGTTTTTGTTTTTTTTCTGGTGAACGAGTATGGGTGGATGAGTAGTTAGCTGGATGGACACATGGGTAGGGGTTGGTTGAACGGGTACATGTGCTTGTCCGCCAATGGGTCTCCCGACAGGACGGATAAACGGATGCATAATATTTTATTGATGTGAAACAACTATTGGCTCAGGTATAAACTGGATCGTTGGCGTGGCGACGCTTGCCGTGGCGACAGGTCGCCACGCTATACTAAGGTATTTAATGATATATAGTCTATGTGTGAGTGTACGGTGTGTTTTCTTTTCAGATGCATTGTACGACCATGATGTTTCACATCTGCCAGGCGTCCCGTGACGGCTCATTTTTGTTTATTATTTCCTATTTTGTGGTAACTTTACAGTGACGGTTAATGAGATTTTCACTACAGGTTACCGTTATTACAAGTACACAGCGTCCTGGATGAATTCAATGAGCCCCGAGCTTATTTTACCTGCTTCTTAATTATTCTGTGTGACCAGTGTTGATTGATATAATTTTGATCTTCCCACCTTTTCAGAAATTTATTTAAAGTTTTGTAATAATTCGCTATGAAAATTATTATACAAAAGCCTAAAGAACGTAATAACCAAACATGTTAGTCAAAAATGTTTGTCTCCTTTTTAGCAATAATTTTAGACGACAAGAAACCAGTGTACCTTTTTATACATACTTGTGTGGTCACACTTTCACGGTAATAACACTATACGTATTAACACAAACTTTGAACAATATACACGGAGTACGTTATTCAACAACCATCCCACATTTCTAGCAAATCCATCGCTCATTGTTAGCCATGTTAACTATTATATAGTATGTATATCGAATATCTGCGATGTACGCTTCACGCATACAAAATCACGTTTAAATCGCATGATAATAGGTTTCAACTACAGTGAAGCGGCGGAGTGTAAATTATTGATTTACTGTCCATGGCGCCCAACTTACAATTTAGTCATACACTTTTTTGTTACAGAACAAAACTATAAACAAGTTTTCTTTGTGGCATCTAAGCATGTGTTATTGATTTGAGAAGACAAATGGACAAGAGTTTCTAAAAGAACAATTTACACAGACAACGATTTATTTTAATGAGGTCGTTTGAACAGTATACCGTTTATAATCATTATTATTTGTCATTTTTATTCTACATAAAAATTACGTCTACAGCAACAGCGTTTAACTGCTCAATTTCGTTGGACATTAATTTGTTTGTTCAACCTACTGTTACTGAAAATACACAAGATTACGTTTGTAGCTATAGAAAATTAAGTAATTTAACGCAGGGAAATTGAGGAAAGCTTTTACAATTTACTGTTATATAAAAAATAACAACATTTTGATTAGGCGGTGGTAGAGCTCCAGTGACTGAGTTCGAGAGTACCATGTCATTTTTCTATCTTTTGCAATTTTTTTTTGTATTCTACGTCACTGTATTTCAATTATATGGTAATGTACGTTTAATATGTATTGTTTACTACAAAGTCTTCTACTTGTTAAGAACAAGACTTTGTATTTTATAAAAATTTCTTCACGAGTTTTAACGAATGTAATTAATTTCATAGTTTTAATTTTCGGTAGGAGCTAGGAAATATAATACTGTAGCAACAGCGAAACCCATCAATAAGTCTGAGTAGTTACATTACGTAATCCGTTTAAGATGATTTTAAAGTGTATCTAAGTACCTCCCGAGATTAAAATCACGTAAGTTCAAAAATGTAACTGTTTGAGGAAAACAAGCGTGAAGCCTGTCTAAGATATGAAGTAAGGGGGATAAATGGAATGTAAATTATATTAAGAACCTCTCTTCCCAAAAAAAAAACATGTTATGTATTTGCCAATTTTTTTACGCAAAAAATATTAAACGTATTTGGATGAAACTTTCTAATTACTTAGTTCAAACACCAGAATAACCAATGTTCGTCATGAAATCGCAACTAAGGTTGGTTTCCCAGGTGACGAAAATTAAACTCGATAGTTGGTATGAACTTAAGTATGCTTTTTATTCCAGTAAATTAATTCCATACGGACAGTCGCAGGTATAAGCTAGTGAATGTATAAATAGCCAACTGAGCTATGTAAGTTACGTTTATGCCATTACGATTATTAACGATGCCGGTGTATTGGCATGCCGCCATGACATCTATTGTGAAGTAAATTAGTCAGATAGCTACGTGCCAAATTTCTTGGATTTGTATCGAAATTATCAAAGGTAGTTAACGTCTTTTAAACGTATGCAATAAGTTGTTAAATAAAACAAATTGATTCTCTTCTGTTTGTAAAGGGGTGAATGAATAATTAATATATATTTATGTTCTTATTAATACGCTTTTATAAGCTTGGGTTGTATCTATGTATGTATGTGTCTAACGGAATTTTTGAGCTTAATTTTCACCGTCATCTAGAAGTCTGATTAATTTGAAACTTTGCATACGTACAAGGACCGATGACAATCAAATAATAATTATTCGAAAAAATATAATATAAGAATCCATAACTAAAAAGTAAAATAAAATAATAGTTAAAAAAAAAATACGCTTTTAAATCATATTGTTAGTTAGTTCAATAAGTTTTAAAAGCGTGTTTTTTAGTCTTTTTCAACGAAAGTGGCAAACAGGCATAACTGCATGCCTGTTTGCCACTTTTGTTACATAAAAATTGCATTTCGTTACATTAAAACGCATGGATATTTAGTGATGACTACAGCCCATAGATATCTACACAAAAACCAGAGGTCACCCCTGATACCTTAGTCCTTATGTCTCTGTGATAGTTATAACGGGGCCATACATTACCCATCTAACCGGAACACGATTGTGCTGAACCCTACGATTTAGCAGCAGATAGGTTAAGTAATTCGATGGTGTCTAAGCCCAACACGGGTACTCTACCACTAGTAAAAAATACTTCACAACAGTAAAAATATATCACGTGTTTTAATTTCGGTGTTTATTCTTGCAGTGTTGGTCCTGAATCAACGTCACAATGATATACAGCAACAACACAACAATTTCAAGATGTTGCCAATTTATCCTTAACATAAAAAATGTTCTAAACGTGTGTGGCATTCTCAATTATTCTGTTTGGATTAGCAAAAGGTTGGCACAGTTCGGAGGTACACACGTGTATATCGGTATAACGTTTGTAGACAGCAATACTGTGTTATGTAAAGCAGAGCCGTAATAAATGTGGCAGGGGTGCAGTGAGACCTAAACACCATAAATACAAAGGTTAATGACCAGCAGTAAAACGTCTGGTTACTGCGCAGTAAGCTATTACTAAGATTGGCGTACAGTATAATCTGCCAACGTAAAAACTGAAGTGATTAATAAAGTTTTTAAATGCAAAAACTTGCATCATTTACACCTCAGCAGGAAATTATTCAAATATATTCATGAGCAACGGGAGTAGGTAATCGTCTCTAGAAACTGCATGAATAAACAGGAAACCGTGTACAAATCACTGGGACCGGCAAGTCGCGATATACTCCAGTGGTGGGACTGTTTCATAGGTTAGGGATTATATTGCATGTTGGCCTTATACCGCTTTAAATGAATAAAAAATAAATGAATGCAAAATATTCGAGGTATTGAATTATTTTGACATATAAAAGCACACTCATCTGGCGTATTTTAAAGATCATATACGTTGTAATACGGGCCCTTTTTTACTGATCTTGTGTTTAACGTAAAGGGGCAGAAAATAGTAACTATTTTATGAACTTTGTATGTGAAATATTATGGCAAATTTGCATTGTTAAAATTTAAAGAGCAAAATTAAAGCAGCACTCAAATAATTAAAATTAAGTCAATAGCAAATTTGTAAATATACGTAATCGAATTAAATATATTATTGAACATATGCCGAATGTCGATTGCAATATGTTATTATGTATTCAAATATTAATGTTGTGTTATGTTTTGTATATTTTATGCCTTTGCTATTTTTCAAATATATTCAAATAGTAGCGAAAGTATATCTACTAGTAAAGTACAAGTTTATATTCATATAATATATCTTGATAAAAACGAATTGTGTCTCAAGGCTGAATTTAAAGATGATAGTATTACTACAGTCTAAAGAACATTTACTTATTACCAAGATTTTCAGTAAAAAATGGTGTAAAACAAGAATTCCCCGACGCGTATTTCAGATATCTTTCCTTGTAAAGCAGTTTTAAGTTTAGCCGAAGCTACTGCTAATAGGTGAAAATGTTCTAGATTTAAAGTTTAAATTGTTGTTTTTAATCTTGGGGTCTAAGTTTTTATTTCTCTTAAATACGAGTAAGTTTTTTTAATTTAAATTCTATATCTTTCTGTTTACATTATGAGCGTGCTAGATATTATTTGAGTACGTATAAAGAAAACCGACAGAAACTATTCACAGAATAGTAATTAACGATCCATTAGTGATAGACATCTAAATAACTGTTCCTGATACTTATAAATACATTTTCGGCTTTTTTCTTAATAACAGCCACCAAGATATTTTCTTAATGGAAATGTGCAGTAGATGATATCGAATAAAGTATAATTATACTGTAGGTATGTATTTCACACATAGCTATTTTAACTGAGAACGGGAATAATAGATACCTTTCAGTCTATACCTATTAGGTTTTTAAAACACCTGATTGTCCTTACGTTCTCTTGTATTGATTGAATTCTTTATCATAATCCCTATCATAGTCTCTCCATGATTCATAGTTTTTCGTATTAATAATTACTGCAGGGTGAAATTTTCGTAATTGTTTGTCCGCGGCAGAACGATTTGCTTTCAGTAGTATTATTGAAATAAATTTGAATTTAAAATAATCATACACATTCACTAAACGTATACTACTAAGTATGTGAACCACTGCACGCACACGGCTGTGCGCTGCCGACAAAGTGAAAAACAGAGTGATAAATAAATGTTCAGAGCAAAATAAGCTCATCTACCTTGGCTTGTGATGTAGCATAAATAAAATAAAAAACATATAGATCGATTAAATTGCCAAGGCAAAATTATTGTTATTGCCAATCAACTTGAATTTATATGTTTTGTAGATACATACTATATTTGTTTTTCGCAATAACATATGCGAGTGAACTTTAGAAATCAAAGAAAAAACGGAAAGCAAAATCTCAGGATAACCAGTCTAGCCGCTTGACCACTAACCTGTTTTGTTCAACTACTTGTACTGCAAAAGTCTCTTCTTACGATTTCTATTTTTTTCCATACTTGGCTCCTTACCTTGGCTCCTTACCCTTCATTCACCACAGCAAGGTCTGAACATCATCTCATTTGGAATGACGTTACACATAAATATTTTATTGACATACCAGCTTCTGCCCGCAACTTCGTAATCGTATAATTCCCGTTCCCATAGAAACTAATTCAAATCTTAACGCTCCCCAAGGAACTTAATAAACATTTTTTAAGCTTATTACGTCCAGTTTGGGCAATCAATTGTCTATCAGTTAATGAGCAAATCAATCACTCGGTCAGCAACGGAGTTTTACATACTTGTCTACTGGAAACATACTCTTAAACTCCACCTAGTTATCAAAGTCCGTATCGCAATAATACGACAGTATCAAAGAAAACTTCCAGCCGCACGATAACACTAAAGCTTGCAAAGAAAAAACAATCTGCCATATAAAACGATGATAACAATATGACAACTCGCCGTCAGCAAAAATGTTTTGATAACCTTTTTACTATGCTTCTGTCTCAGCCTTGGGCGGAATGGCGGTCATATGGGTTGGGTTAACAACGTCTGTCCAGTGTAACGCATTAACCCTTTCCCAGCCCCGCGAGGATACGTGAGAAGTACCGGGAACTACTCACCATAATCTTAAACACGTATTTATATTATTAAGGAAGTGTACTACACAAACGTACTGGATTATATTTTTTTTATAAATTTCAAATCCAGTTTTCAGTGAACTTAATGTGTCTTAAATATATTTATTAAAAAAATAACTACAAGCAAGAAAAACACCTCGCTACGTTGAAATTTTATTCAAATCAAAAGATTTTTTTTTTTATGTAGTTTTTTTTTGTTTTACAACCAACTATAAAATGAGAAGAACGAACACGCCTAACTTATGACTGAGTGGTTCGTTTCCATGATTATTTTTTATGGTTAGTGTATGATACTTCGAAGTAAGTTACATGGAACAGTAACTTACTTCGAATACACAAAAATAATAGTTAAATTATACCTACCTACTCTTCCAAAATCAGTATCGAAACGGTAAAACAACAATATCAAAGAAAACTTCCAGCTACACAATAACACTAAAGCTTGCATAAAATTAACGGAAATAATACTGTTGCTCTAACCGGAGTCTTGAACGTGTGACCCTACTACTTATAGGTTTTAATATTTTTTCTGAATGAAGCGAGTTTTTGGTCTGGGTCTCCCCCTAGACTAAGGATAGTTTACATAATACAGAATACAGAAATATAGAAACAATTATCAAAATAAAAACGTACCTCACTTTAATGAAGCAGGATTTTATACACAGGTATAATATCCCTATTAATTCATGTCGATTAATTCAACAAAGCTTCCATGCAACTCGAATAACAAATCAAAAAAATATTCAGCGAACTCGTTACAATTCTTCCATATTTATTTAACACTGCACGGATTTCAATAGCTCTTTCTCCGGATATTTTATTTCAATACGTTTTACAGCTTGACGTCATTGATCCAACTTTTCCAATATTCAAATGTATCGTAATCAATCATATGCAGGTTGAGTACCTACTGAAAGTTAGTTGTGTTCTTAATTTCTATGTTTACAAAAATAAGAACGCTCGTAATTTAAGTCTGGGTAAATCTGACTGGTCTTTTTTCAACGCTGTATAGCTTCCGACACACAGCTTTTGACTATTGTGTTTACGTTAGTAAAATCAATATTTGACAAGCGGACAATTAATTGTTTCATTTGGTATTTAGTGTCCATATTTTAAGAGGATGAACTTCTCGTATTTCAATAAAAGGTTATCACTAAAAACCGGTTTTCAGTTAGATGCATTGGTGGCTCAGACATTTTTTATCGTAGGTGTGTCGTTAAGACTTAAATATGTACTTCAATTGATTTGCATAACTTCGATCATGACATGTGTGAAAATATCCCCCCGCGCGCAATCCTTGGATGTAATTAAATTAATTTCGAAATATAAAAATCCTATAGTAAAAACTTCTGCGCTTGTATAAACGCGTTAAGTTTTACTTAGTCATTATCGCATAACCCTATCAGAAGTTAAGAAAGTCATGAACGCTAATTACAGAACAGCATTCTGTTATTATATTTTCATTTAGTTGAAACCTTAAAAGAGTGCTCAGGAATTCAATGGTGCGAAATAGCGGCGGTTACTGCAGTAAACGTTATTAAAATTTGCTTGCGGTCGCACAACGACTGCCAACGGATAGCAAAGAAAGCGAAATTAGCTGATTCTGTAAGATTGCTGCGGCACGATCTCACTGTACAATGTCCCGTAACTATGAAAAGTGAACATAGTTCTGTGTGTAAAAAGTAAATAGCCAGACTTTGAAATAATCTCTGCGAATTCACAAAGTTAAAGATTTTATCAAGTAATTTCTTTTATTATAATGTTCTTCTGCTTCAGCTTTTCAGTTATAAATAGGAGAGTATGAAATATTACCAAGAAACATCAGTGCTGGTCGAAGCGTGCGAATACACATTTTCACGTTTCAGATTTTTGTAGAGATCTATTAATTTATTATTATCAATGTGGATTGTATATACATTTACCATATAATTATTTATAACTAGCTGTGCCCGGGACTTCGTCCACGTGAGAAAAAATATGATTGTTCAGTATCTACCCGGACGAAGTCGTGGGCGCAGCTAGTATAAAAGTAGCCTAAGTTACTCCTTATTACATCAGCTATCTGCCAGTGAAAGTCCCGTCAAAATCGGAGACACTCAAATTCTATTTATTTGAATGTAGGTATGTATGTATGGTTGTATGGAGATAAAAGTAGCCTAAGTTACTCCTTATTACATCAGCTACCTACCCGTGGAAGTCCCGTCAAAGTCTGATACACTCCAATTGTACTTATTTGTATGTAGGTATGTAAGGAAATAAAAGTAGCCTAAGTTACTCCTTATTACATCAGCTACCTACCCGTGGAAGTCCCGTCAAAGTCGGATACACTCCAATTCTACTTATTTGTATGTAGGTATGTATGTATGTATGGAGATAAAAGTCCCGTCAAAATCGGTCCAGCCGTCTCCAAGATTAGCTCCGCCAAACAGACAGACAGACAGACAAAAATTGTAAAAAGTGTTGTTTTAGTATATGTACTACCTATACACATGCATTTAGTAAAAAGCGGTTATTTTAATATTATAAACAGACACTCCAATTTTATTTATTTGTATAGATTTATTATGGAAGAATTTAATATATAACAAAAGATCTAAAAATTCTGTGAAAATTTTAAGCGTCTACTTGCTGCCGTTATTTTCGAGCAAAAAATATACGAAAAATAAAAACACGTTTATTGTATGCCCCCTTAGACCCCTTAACATTTTAATTTTCTTATTTTTAGTAATGTTTTTATAGCGGTAACAGAAATACATAATTTATGAAAATGTTAGCTTTCTAGCTATCGCTATTTATGAGATACAGCCTGGTGACAGACAGACGGACGGACGGACAGACAGAGAGACAGACAGCGGAGGATTAGTAATCCGTAGGGTCCGTTTTTACCTTTTAGGTACGAAACCCCCTAAAAGATAGAACCAAGATACAGAATAGCTTATAAATATTCGATATAACGTAACTTCACGCCCGTAATCCCCGAAGGGGTAGGCAGAGGTAAATGCATGCATTCAATCATACATGCAAACACTTACGACTCGCCGGTTACGTTTTGGCCCATGTAACAGGTGGCGAACCTGTTGCCATCTCCGGGCACATTACCAAACTCCAGGGTACTGGGAAACTTCCAGAAAATGGAAAAATCCCAATAGAAGCAGAGATAAAGGATTTTAAACCGTTATCTCTGAAAGTCCCCGACCCGGGAATCGAACCCAGGACCTCCAGCGTAATAGTAGTGGCCTGCTACCACTACGCTACTGAGGCAGTTAATATTCGATATGATTCTCTAAATTGACATAACTTTTTTATATCTGAACCGATTCACATGAAACAAACACTAAATGTTAAGTGAAACTTACCACAATATATTAGTGAAACCGCAAATCCAATAAGCCGTTTCTGAAATTAGGGTGCACAAACACACAGACAAACAACCATTTTTCGAGATAAAATGTGTTGTGCGCCAAATCTTTAGATCAACATACAAAAATTTGATATTATTTATAAATTGAGATATCAGGTGACAATCGTTTAGATTCATTAAACTAATAAAAGCAATGATATATTAATTATAACAAAATTGAATACGAGTACGAAAATTCCAATGAATAACTAAACGGAAACTGAAGAATCGAGTCCGTAAACAATGTACCCACTAATAAGTTTAGGTACATTTATCGATCTTATTTTCAATCTCAAGATTCAGAATAAACAGTAGTTCCATTAAGAAAAAAAGTATTGTTTACTCTCCAACCCGAGATACCATTTTTTCCACTAACCCATTGAAGATCCTCAGATTTGAATTTCAATATTATTTTGAGTAAATAGTGGGTTTCAATAATAATCATCATCGCATCACCTTCCACATAAATATAATACAGATAATAACAGAAATAAGAAATAAACATACTCTTTCATTTTAAGTTAATTCCATTGCTTGAAACTCCAGGAGATATTTTTATGTAAATGAAGTAAGGTATCGCGTGACAATCAGCCCTTATTTTAAGAATAATATTCTAGAATTCAACTCAATTAAGATAAAAAATGTGTAGGCATTTTACTGTCTAATATTATTATGTTCTTATGTATTTTCCTTAAAATGAAAATAAAAAAAAAAACGTTTAGTGGATACTTATAATAACAATGACTTTAGCTTATAATGACTGAAACTTATTTTTGCTTTTCATTTCCGACAACCGATTTCTGTATTATATGAAAGGTATAAATTTTGTGGTTACTATCAGCTTCATTGGAAAATATAGAAATATTTTGGGATTCAATTAGATATCAAGTAACTATTGGTTTAGCGGAGTTGTTGCTGCCTATTTCTTTCATTCCACCGCAAATTCCAATAACAGTACCACTCGTACTTTCAAATATCGCGTTGGCTGCAAATATTGTTTCTTCTACACTCTGCACCCTCAGCATAAATTCTTTTTGACTAAATTGATTTTGTGGAGCACTATAAACGGCACTGTGACCTTATTAAAGAATATATTGTACAAGTAGTTGTAGGTACGTGAATTCAAAACGAAATTAATTTTTAAATTATATTGTTAGTGTTACAAATATTAAATTACAATGTATATCCCGTACCTATGTACCTATTTTATGGAGCTTATTCCAGTGACATAATAAAGGTGAGTCCCACTGGTCTTTAAACACCTTCAGGAGGGTGTTGGCACGCGGAGACAAGAGAGCATGAAGGCGCATCGTTTTCTCATAATGGCATAGACTCTTTTATAGTTGGTTACTAACATTATAATTGGTTATCGATTCTAATCTTATTAGATTTATGTGTCTAATCTACCAATCAGGCCCCACACTGAAGCGATACATGGATTCTTGAATCGAGGCTGAGTTTTTATGTTATTCACATTGATGGTACCTAAATACTGAGTAAAAACGTATGTTAACCGTATCCTATAAATCTTAATATATATAAATCTCGTGTCACAATGTTTGTCCTCAATGGACTCCTAAACCACTTAACCGATTATAATAAAATTCGCACACCATGTGCAGTTCGATCCAACTTGAGAGATAGGATAGCTTACATTACGCTATGACTAATAGGAGCAGAGCAGCGCGGGTGAAGCCGGGGCGGGCCGCTAGTATCCTATAAAACCAAGGTTCAACAGAAATTCGTTGCGACTTCTGAGGTCTAAGCTGTTGTGATGATAACTGAGGCCGGTGCGGTAGGTATATCACTCTGATCGGAATATGATAGCGCTGAACACCACCATTTAGCGGTCAGTAAATAAGGTAATATACTTTAACGCCCTCAAGGAAGTTCTTTCCTGTCTTTACTTAAGATCTATCACCATTAAAAGCCACCTTTTTTGATTTGGAGATTCATAGTCGCCCCATAATTTGGATATGTGACCGGTGAATGTCAAAGACTAAAACGTAATTAGCGTATCGTGTATATATGCACGAACGGAATATGTAGGAATAAACTAGGAGGAAATACAGGCGTGAAGTCTCCGTGAAGTTATGTACTTGAATAAACTGTCGTTTAGAATTAGACGATGCTATTAAAAGGTTGTTCATCAATGTTATAGGTGCTAAATTTCAGTGGACAGGAAACTGCTCTAGGTCATGCAACTATAAAGTTTCGCTGTGACACTGCGACAAAAAAGATCTTTGGAAGTAATCATGTCAACAAAACTATAGCCGACTGCCTCGTTTTAAACAATTCGTTAGTATTACTAATCTGCTAGCCATATTTCAGAATGTCACGTGTGAAATAATGACTTCGGTGACAATTCATCCGCAACCTTATCCGTGGATTTGTGATTTAATATAATAATCGTGTTAGTATTGTAACGTGTAGTACGGCTCTGTAATTTCCGGCACAGAGGCATAACACCTTAGGTCTCAGGAGTGGTAACGCATCTGCATTTTGACCTTGGTCTTTGTGTGGATGTCTATAGGCTGCATCATCACTTAACATCAATGTGAACTGCATGCTTCTTAGCCACTTCCATTACATTAAAAATATATGAATATATAGCTCAAATAGGAACGTAATTTCCGATAAGCGATAATTAGTTTTCGATTTGAATACTTTACACCTTTTAAACTACATAATTAGTACATTATTTAATGGAGATTGTTTTTTACTTAATAGGATTAATCTAAAAATAATCTTACTAAAGACTGTTCATAATAAATGTTTTAGACAATGTCCAATAAAAGAAAGGATAACACACTTTTTTTCGTACCTATATCGGGCAAATCATATTATTATTTTGTAAAACAATTTTATGATTATTTTTGTTTTAAAAAGTCTGTTACTAAACACTGTTTCGTCCGTGCAATTTTCTTAAAAAGGGAACCAAGTAGTTTCTTAACAGAATAATGAAGTTTTTGATTTTTGGTTATTATAAGTCAAAGACATTCAGTGGAGGTGATATTAACCGATCGATATTGCAAAACGTAACCGGCGAATCGTGGGTGTTAGAATGTATGATTGAATGCATGCATTTACCTCTGCCTACGCCTTCGGGGATTACAGGCGTTTTCTTCTTAACTTTATTTGATAGTGTTATTATGATTTTGTTTTATTACATATGTTACCGTAAAGCTAATTATGTACAAGCGTTGTTCGCAGTGAGAGAGCGCCTGACTCGTTAATGACTCGCTAATTTTTACGGGAACAATGGGACATTGGTTGGAATCTTAACAAAACGTTCACCTTGTTGATCCATTCTTATGTTAATTCGACCCTACTGTCACGCGACCTTCTGTCCACACCCCGATAATATGCAAATCGGAGCCGTCTATAAAGTGACCTGAAAAGACTTCCTCATTAATTCTACTCTGTCTTAGATAATAGGCGAGTCGTAAGAAAAGATTTCTTAAAATAGTTTTATGTGGTAAAGCAATATTATTACTAAAATTCTGTTCAGACACGAATTTCTATAAGGTGATGATATATTCCAGATATGAATCAAAATTATAAAATTATTTATGTAGGTACTATTTTGTAATAATCTGTGTTCTCCAGTTCAAATGCGTGTTGACATACACGATGATATTAACAACAACAACAACTATATTCTTTATTGTACACCAATCAGGAATAGGTTAGATACAATGGCAGGAGGACAAGCACAAATGGCGGCCTTATCGCTACACAGCGACTTCTACCAGGCAACCAGATAACAAGGAGAATCCAACATAGATAATAAGAGGGGCGTACATATTACAAGGAAATTACTTTAAAAAATAATATATAATTATAACACTAAGTATATAGGAACAAAAATAACTACTTTGAAGTTACAGAAAACAATAGATAGAAGAATTTAGAAGAAAAGGTAAATCTATTTAGACTGACAGGTAATGATTTAGAACTTGTGTTCTAAATGTGTTAACAGTTTGTGTTAACGAAGCGCACATGGCCCAGCGGCTGGTGTAGATCGTAAGCGATCTGCTCGGTTAAGCACTACGGGCGCGGTCGGGTAGTGTGATGGGTGACCGCTAGTGGCAAATTAAATGCGCGTTTCCGTGCTTCGGAGGGCACGTTAAGCCGTCGGTCCCGGTTGCTATCGATGGATAGCAGTCGTTAAACCTTGTCGGAGGCCTTATGGGCGGTTCGAAAACATCCGACAGTGGGTTGGCCACTAACCCACCCACCTCCACCAATCCGCATTGGAGCAGCGTGGTGGAGTAAGCTCCAGGCCTCCCCCCAAAAAAGGGGAGAGACTCGTGCCCAGCAGTGGGACGTATAATGGGTTGCCATTATTATTATTATTATTATATAATTACTCCCAGGTTCCTTACAGTATCACTAAAATATATAATGTGACCATCAAATACTATATTAGGTAAAATATTCCAATCGATTTTATGAATTCGTTTAGAGCTGCCAAATAATATTAATTGTGTTTTTGAAGGATTAATTTTTAAACCAAAAGAAATGCTCCACTTCAAAATATTTGCGAGATCATCATTTAATGTAGCCATAGCTTTAGGTAGTTCATCGAGCGAACTTTGTAAATAAATTTGAACATCGTCTGCATACAAGTGATAGAGAGAAGATATGTGTTGAATAATGTTAATGAAAATAGCAAAGAGCAATGGGGACAACACGCCACCTTGTGGGACACCAGCGTAGGTGGTACACCAAGAAGAAAAACGGTCTCCAACCTGCAAACGTTGCCGGCGTCCACACAAGTAACTACGAAACCAGTCAATTGTATTCGGAGATATGTTAAGAGAACGGAGGATAGCCAACAGTATATCGAAATCTACACTATTAAAAGCGTTGCTAAAGTTCAAAAACGATAACACAGTAAACCGTTGTTTATCCATGCCGCACCGAATATCATCGGCGATTTTTATGAGGGCAGTAGTCGTACTATGACCAGAACGGAAACCAGATTGGAAGGGATTAAGGATAGCATGCTTGGTTAGGAAATAATTAACTTGGCAGTGAATGAGGCGCTCCAGGACCTTGGATAATAGAGGAAGGATAGAGATGGGTCGATAGTCGCAATATTAGATGGGATTCGTTTTTTTGGGTAAAAGAATAATGTACGCATCTTTCCAAGCATTAGGAAAAGAGCAAGAATTTATGGAATGGTTTAGAATTGAAGTAATTACGGGAGTGAGGAGTTCAAGAAGAGGAAGGATCATATTACGACTAATGCAATCACTTCCAACAGCATTGGAATCAATATCGAGAATGTTATTCCAAACATCACGATCACACACTTGACTAAATGAAAAAGTGGGAAAGTCGGGAGTGGGAAGACGAGAAACCTCATTTAAAGTACAGATTTTTATCAAATCAACACAAGGAGACGCAGAAGAAAAATACTGTATCAACAGATCAAGATCTAAATCGCAAGGAAGGGAATTATCTGTGCTCTTCCCAACTCCCAGGGTTTTAAGAAATCTCCATGCTTTAGCAGGGTCTGCATTACGGAGAGAGGAATGAATATGGCGTCGTTGTGCATCTCTACACAACTTGTTGCAGCGATTACGTAGATGTTTAAATTTATCATGGTTCACTTCTGTCTTTCTCTTTTAACGGTAATAACGGTTGTCTAATGACAAAGAGTAAGTAAGATAAATATACGAGACTATATTATTATTCGTCCTGGATTCATAATTAGCTTACGCCTTTATTTCACTAGACGTTAAAACGAAATAATTCCATAAAGCACCTATCCCTACTATATTAATATTATAAATGCGAAAGTAACGCTGTCTGTCTGTTACCTTTTCATGTCTAAACGACTGAACCGATTTTAATGAAATTTGGTACAAAGATAAAGCTGACTTTGAGAAAGAACATAGGCTACTTTTTGACATCGACGCGGGGAACAGCTAGTATATTAATAGTAATAAATATTTATCACGTATTGACACGCCTTACAACGTGAATATATAATAACACCATCCACTGTTAAATATTTAGCATAGAATTTCAGAAATACAAAACCAAAGCAACAAACCATAATAAAACACTACTGCACTACAAACAAACGAATAACAAATAATGTAATTTATAAAAGAGTGAGTTTTAATAGGGTAAACTTTAAAGGCCATTATTATAAGCCTCCCGTCATTCTCTGAGCACAACTCGAGCTTTTTACTGCAATAAACTTTCTGACAAGCCATTTGTGGTCGGAAATGTTCTCTCAAATTAATCACAAGACCCACTATAGTTGTTATTTGCTATCCCTACGACTCTTGATAACTTCTTTTCTTTATTACTCATTTGATGTTTACTACAGCTGGACATTATCTCCCAAAAAAGTATAATTCCGTCTTAATGTAGTCGTGACCTACAATCCGTTTAGATCTCTGTATTTAATTCGAAGGAATATTTAACAGAGAGGATGAAATTCATACTTAAACGCTTAGAGAAATATGCTTAAACGAAAATATGTAAAGTTATAAGTTATAAAGCATTCATTGTTTAATTTAAGTTTTTCTTTTCCATGACAATTAAATGCAAATTATTGTTAGAAATGCCACATACCATACATTTTTATTAATCACTACAAGATTTATGGTAGTTGCGTCACCAAATAACTAACGTTTTAATAATAGAGCTAACTTTTATGACATTTATAATATTGTCCACTTTAGTTTATACCTAATTGAAGTTTTGTTTTGAACGGGTTGTTGTGGGATGCACAGGGTTGGTTTCAGAACTGGAAGAGGATGTATGGATCAAGTTTTCTCCCTCCGCAATATCGTAGAGAAGCACCTGGCTGTGAGCCAGAAGGTTTTCTGCGGTTTTGTGGATTTGGAGAAAGCGTTTGATAGGGTATTACGAAAGGAGCTGTGGGACATTTTGCCAGAGTATGGTATTGATGGCCGTCTGCTCCGTGCAATACAGTCCACGTATGTGGGCTGTCAAGCATGTAGGCGGGTAGATGGTAACATGTCACCCTGGTTTGATGTTAACATCGGTGTCAGACAGGGTTGCGTGCTTTCGTCTCGGCTGTTTATCATATATCTGGACAAATGCCTCCAGAGGGGAAGTTGATGGATGTGGGAGTGCGTATGGGTGACTTAGTGGTGAACTGTCTGCTTTACGCAGATGATGCGGTAATTGTTAGCTCTACACCATCTGGGCTACAAGCACTAGTCACAGTCATGAAAGAGGATTGTATGGAGAAAGGCTTACAATTGAATGTGGATAAAACTAAAGTATTAATATTTGAAAGAGATGAACAGAGAACAAATGCAAGGGTAGTAGTAGATGATGCAGTGTTAGAACAGGTGGATGAAATTGTATATCTTGGATGTGCTTTTAGCAAGGATGGTAGGTACACCACTGACATAGAAAGAAGAGTGCTTGCTGGGAATTGCGTGAATGGAGCGTTGGGTAAGCTGCTAGAATCTAAACATCTCAGCCAGCGGGCGCGACTAGCCGTACATAATGCTGTACTTACTCCAACGCTTTTATATAGAAGCGAGAGCTGTGTATGCAGGAAAGAGCATGGAAGTAAGTTGAACGCGGTCGAGATGCGATCATTGCGCAAGATCTGCGGTGTATCACTCACCGATCGCATTCGTAATGAAGATGTAAGAAAGAGGCTTTGTGTGAATGATAGTATCGGTGTAAAAATGAAAAAAGGCATGGTCCGATGGTTCGGGCATATAGAAAGAATGTCGAATGAGCAAATGACTCAACAGATATACAATGCGAATGTGGATGGTTGCAAAGGCCCAGGAAGACCAAGACTGACCTACCATGACCAAATAGGTCGAGTTCTGTCTGATGGTGGGATCAAAAGTCATAGGCGCCGGCGTGCTTGTATGAAGAGAATGATGAAGGTAGACGAGGCACGAGAGGTTTGTCAGAACCGGGATATCTGGCGCTCTACACTCTCTGCCTACCCCGTTAGGGACCTGGCGTGAAGATACATACTAATTGAAGTGATACTTATATATTCTTTTGGCGCGATTGGAAAAAATATGAGAGTGATTTTTTACAAAGCGCGCGCACACTGACAGATAAAAGCAACAGTCTGAAGTAAGATGCAAAGCTTTTTATTAATTCAACCATATATACGACGATGATAGATATTTATTGATAATTGTCAGTAAACTAAACGTCTTATGTTACCTAAAAAATATCAAGTAGGTAAATGAAATCTAAGCTGCTCAAACCTCAAAAATTCATTATGCTTACCTTTTCATTACTAGTGACGAAATAAAGCCTTTAAGTCAATTATTTATCGCTTAGATAATTAATATGTACAAGAATTATAAGACATGTGAATGGTACTTTTTTACAAAATTAGCTAAATGCAATATCTAGTGACACTCTGTACCTAAATATATATGTTTTGAAGATTTCTCATTATTGTTATTAAAAAAATACTGGTTCACTAAACTAAGTAACCTTTATCGGCCTTTTATTATTTTTTGTGTTAGTATTACTTATTGGGTAAATCAAGGTAATAAATAAAAAAGGTTTAAAAGTAAAAAATAAAGCGAGGCTCGGAAGCGCAAGACGGAAAAGGTACAGTGGCATAATTAAGGTTTCATATTTTTATGTCAAGCAAACAGTTCTCATTGATGGTAAGAAATAATATAAGCTATAATAATAACAAATAATCTTGAAGCTACGGAACTAAATTTACCAAATAAATTAAAAAAAAATGTAAGCGTTAATTTCACCCCTCCACCAAAGGCGGCTTCAGCAAATTATCGAATTAACTTCACACAAAATTATTTCGAGACATATCATAATAAAGAGTTATTATTATTTAACTTTGAACAATTTAGAGACACTAATTAAGTTTCAGAAACAGAAGTTTTCTTTGTTCTATATCGTAGCATTTCATAGTTAATCCAGCCGGACGTAAAATTAGGCGAATCAAAGCAACTCGTGTCAGGCACACTGCGTTTCAAAAGCAACTTGGACTTTTAACGAGAACAGACCGGAAGCATACTATGATCTCCATACATTTATTTGATGTTAGAGCGTTTTGAGCAATCCATTAGGTAGTAAGGAGTTTTTTTATGTGATAAAAGTGGCAAACAAGCATGCAGTTCACATTGATGTTAAGTGATGACTGCAGCCTATAGACACTTACACAATGACCAGAGGTCAAAATGCATATGCGTTGCCACTCCTGAGGCCTAAGGTATTATGCCTCTGTGCTGGAAATTACAGGGCCGTACGTTACCACCTGACCAGAACATGATAGTGCTGAACACAACTATTTAGCGGCAAGTGCATTAGGTAATGCGGTGGTGTCTACGCCCGCGAACTCCGTCACTGGAGCTCTACCACCAGTACAAAGACAGTAGTTGTTAAATTAATATTATTTTATGTGTCATGAAGTGCCAAACAAACATACAGTGACCATTGATGGTCAGTGAATACAAAAGCCTATAAACATTTACATAAATTTCAGATTTGTGATGTGCCCGGAGATGTCAACAGGCTCGCCACCTGTCTCGTGGGCCAAAACGTAACCGGCGAATCGTAAGTGTTTGCATGTATGCTTGAATACATGCAATTGCCTCTGCCTACCCCTTCGGGGATTACAGGCGTGAAGTTACGTTAAGAATCAGATTTCAATGTAGCTTGGTTGCCACTCCTGAGGTCTAAGTTGATATCCCTGTGTGCTGTAAATTACAGTACCGTACATTACCATCTGATCGGAACATGGCAGCGCTGAACACAACTATACAGTGGCAAACATATTAGGTAATACGGTTATGACTCCGCGCACGAGCTCTACCAGCAGTAGATCAATGTTTATGTAATTTTTGTAGCAGGCTGTAGTCTCTTAGTAAAATAGGTCATCAAAGTGTAAAATAATTTGCATTAGCAGGCCAGAGTTCTTGTAAAAGTATTATAAATAGAGAGTTTCATGACAATGTGACAAATATTGGAAGGATCACATTATTCTTACAATTGTCAAAGCAGGCCGAAGTGTGGAACCCAAATCAAATAAACGGGATTAGGTCATCGCTTTACGGCGCGAGTGGAAGTGGCGGGTCATCTCGGAAGAAGCAATTCTCGTGGTCGTAGATTGAATGCAAAATTGGATGAGATCCCACTGTTTTTACTGTATGGATCTCGGGAATTGTTACAGCAACTTACCCGATTTTATTTTGTCGGGAGCACACTTGTCGGAACGGATTGATTGAATGTGACAAAAGTAATTGCAACTTATACTTCGACTAACTTTTTGTTCATGGACGCTAGGAAAATAAGGACGCTAGGTTAATAAAGTTCAAACTTTATTAACCTAGCGTTAATTACTCAAAATCAATTAATTACTTAAGTAATTAGTGAGTGTAAAGTGTGTGTTTGTGTGTGTAAGAATGCTGATGCAGGAGTGTGTGTGTATGTATCAAATTAACAAATTTTAAGTGGAACTGTAATAAATAATCTATTTAAGTTTTTATTGAGAAAAATGTTAATGAATAATAACAGTTTTTTCTTTAATCTAAAAACAACAAAGAAATAGTAGATAAGCATACTTTTCGTAAGTATTTTTTTATATATTCAACACATACATACTATTTTATTTAAAAAGAAAGCGTTAGAAGGACTTGCTGTTTTCTTGAAAATTGAAACTCAATGTAACAATTTTTTTTGTACATATATATTTCATCTCATTCAATTCGCGTTCGTGTTAGTAACCCGCAGTAGCAATAATGCAGCACTTTGCTATTTGCCACTTGGACCGAACGCTATATCGTTCACAGTTATTGATGCTCTGTTCGCGTTCTTCAATTTTTTCACTTTATCTATTTTTGGAAGCTTTATATTTATAGGGTACAATGATACATGTTTATTTTGTTAATTAGTCACGACGCCTTTCGTCACGTCGCGTGTCATCACGACGATCGCGATGTATCGCATCGCAACACGTCACGTCACGCAGCCTTGCGTAAAAAACACTGAAAATCACGACGCCATGCATCACGACTCACGACGCCTTGCGTCACGATTCCTTTCGTAACGACACGTCACATTGACGCATCACATCGCACTCGTCACGACACGTCACAATGACGCATCACATCGCACTCTTCACGTCGCGACTCAACACATCATATTATTATTTTCGTACATACTTTCGGCGTAATATTATTCTTCGCTCCTAAAATACAAAAAATAGGTATACCAAATTTGGAGTCAGTGAATGACATCCGTTGATAGTTACATGTTTTTCATTCTGTACAAAAATGGATTTTTTATTAGTACTCTACTCCGCATAGTTAATTTAATTTAATGTAACGAAGGTGGTAAGCTTGCAGCTCACATGGATGTTTAGTGATGACTGCAGCCTATCTGCAGACGTCTACACATAAACCAGAGGTCAAAATGCAGATGCGTTGCCACCCCTGAGACCGAGAGAAGTTATTGTATCTCTGTGATAGTTATTACGTGCCATACATTAACATTTAACCGGCAGATGACAGTGCTATTTTTTTATGTAATGGAAGTGGTAAACAAGCATGCAGTTCACATTGATGTTCAGTGATGACTGCAGCCTATAGACACCCACACAAAGACCAAGGTCAAAATGCAGATGCGTTACCACTACTGAGACTTAAGGTGTTATTGCCTCTGTGCCGGAAATTACAGGGCCGTACATTACCACCCGACCGGAACACGAAAGTGCCGAACACTACCTCCTACCCACTAGCTCCTTCGTTGGAGCTCTGCCACCAGTAAGAAAAAACTACAATTTGACGACAGATAGATTATTATTGGTTATACGGTGGTGCCTACGTCCTCGAGTTCCTACATTGGAGCTCTACCACCACTAAATTGATTTCCCTTTGAGATTGAGTTTTACTTTAACTTAATCATGATTAAACCTGTCTGGCTAATGATTGTCAAATAAAAGAAGAATAAATCGTCAAGATAATGAAAATTTGTTTGATAGACTTAAAGTAAAATATAACATACCTATACGTAATAATTATTTTAAAATATATTTATTTTTGTTCTTATCGACAATTGAGTCAATCTCTACTGTAGTTTTACCACGGGGAATACGATATTCCCCGTGGTACCACCAGTGTAACCAACGGTGTAACCACGGGGAACGCACCTAAAATTGAAAATTGGATCATTCCATTGGTGGTCGTCGAGGAATAAAACGCTGCCGAAATACTATCCAGTGTTTTCTGTAAAGACAGAAGTGTTCTAACAATTATAGAAAAACCGGTCAAGTGCGTGTCAAGCCACGCGCAGTAACACCGTCGTTATTTATTAGGTTTTACATCAGCCAAGTGTGAATCGATTATTGAATTCGCTGACGGAAGTGTCCGGTTAGTCCGCTTCTAATACTTCAGTTGGACACCTCCACCTCAACTAAGCGACAAAAATTGACAGAATTTACAGAATTTACGCAATTTACTTGAATTAACTATAAATATATTAGTAAAATTTCGTAGACGAAGTGAGCTTCTACCTACAGGGCCTTAATTAATGCCTATGAACCAAATATGTATAATTTCGAAACATAAACAATAGAGCGCGATGTAAATAACGCCAGTAGAGTTCCAGTGCAGGGACTTGAGGCGTAGGCACCACCGCATTACCTAAAACATCTTCCGTCAAATGTTAGTGCAACACTCTCGTGTTCCGGTTAGATGGTAATATATGGCCCCGCAATAACTATCACAAAGACAACTAAGGTCTCAGGTCTCGGTGGCAACGCATCTGCATTTTGACCTCTAGGTTTTGTGTTGATGTCGATAGACTGCAGCCATCACTAACTTAACATCTTGTGAACTGCATGATTTTTTGCCACCTTCATCACATAAAAAAAGCTAACCTGAATCTTCACATCAATTTTATCTTATTAATGTTTAGTTGCAAATGATTGACGAAAGAAAAAAAAAAGCTGTAGCAAACATTGAATGTAATAAACAAATGTATGTAACTGTACTTAAATATGATAAAGGGAGTATTTAAATATAATTCCGAAAAACATGAATACATAAACTAAAAATCTAAACACTCAATGTGATACATGGACCATTCGAACAAACGACGAAATTCCGTAGCTATAAAGCTTACAAAAGAGCGACTGTTTCGTCAAAGGCGTACGCCGCACGTCGTTTCGCAGGCTCGTAGCTCGCCCTTCGCCTGCCACCCGCCTAACCCCACTCCGTCAATTGGCTGGTTCAATATAACTGACCCTTATTCTGTCACCCTATTCAAAACTACTCGCTTCGAATATTCAGTGTAATCACATCCTTTCCTGTTCGCACTGACTATCCTTTTGAGGATACTGGTAAAACGATACTCGCTGAATGGAGTTTTTTCCGCAACAGTTATGATTTCGCCGACAATTTGATTTCGCAAAGTTAGACGTGGATTTTGGCATTATAATAATGTGTCAGAATAAAGAAGCAGATTCGATGTGATGGGCTGTCATCGTAAGGGATTGCTCACAATTTTACATAAGTGATATAGGTTGTTCAATAATTGAAAATATATCTCCTCGTGTTACAATAAAGTTATCGTTTTACATTTGTATTAAACAAAGAATACCGTTCTCGTAATCCAAGGAAATACAAATAAGGGTTTAATAACCCGACGAAATGAAACCAGCGAAGTTCTGTTTTTGCATCATATTATTTAATAGGACATTATTTTATTCCGGCATTTTTTCAGTACCTTTTATAATTGATGACCCAAATTTTCCCCCGGAGATGGCGGTAAATTTGTGTGTTCTTTTGTAATACCTTTACAATTCAGATTTTTGTTCATAATGTACATGAGTACGTTATGAAATATAAACATGAATTAATTTTTGAGCAAGAGGTACTTAATGTTTTAAAAATGTTATTATTACAGTTTAATCTGTTTTAAACAAGTTTTCGACGGTGTTAACATTTAAACAAAGTTTTGAAGAGTGTTTCATCAATTTAACTCGCAATTAATAAAATTACAAATACTCGTAGACTGAATCAAACCCAGATATTATCATGGACTTGCTAACTTCTTGTATATAGACGATGTATTTCTTGTGTAATACTTTGCACTTCGCCTATGATAAAGGTTTTCTACTCGTCTTTTCATAATTTCTCTATTCAAAATATTTTTTTATTCTAGATTCTAGACATTCCTTACCACGCAAATTTTTGTAGCTGTAGTTTTGTTCAAAAATCTTAAAAACAGCAAAAATATGTTAGGCGAATTTCATTGTAGTTTCGTTCAGTACACGATTCAAACTCACCATTTCCGAGGATAGTCACAATGATAATTTTACCAACAATGTTCCATGTTCATAAATATTCGTTTCCTTCTTGTTATTAAGTTTGCCGTACTGCTCTTCTATGAATCTGACCATTTATTTTATTTCATAAATGTTTAATCCGGTTTGATTGCTTTATTCATTCTCCCGAGTAACCCACATTAAGTCACTTCATCTCGAAATGATCCCGTTCCGGTGAACGGGTAACAATTTTTATGACTATCAAAAATGAAAACGACGGATAAAATTCGGTGAATGTTTTTGTGTAGTCAGCCTGGTCGTATTTAACAACGTATTGTTTTCCCGTTTTTCACTGTGTGTTTGATGTTAGGTCTATTGTAATTTGTATTCTGTGAAGTTATGTTTGAAACTGCGATCGTAATATTTTTTCCTCTGTAGCTCACGGCTAGTATTTGCTCAGTTTATTTTTCTCTGAGTATGAGAGCCCTCGAGTTGAACACACAGTCTGTGTTCAAGTGAGCCGCTTCGCTGCGCAGCCTCCGCACGCCAAAGCTAATATAAAATTGTATGTGACGTTTCGTATTTCCTTACTTTTTCAACTGTGAAATTTCACATTTAAAAATATTCCTTAAAGTCCGATTATATTGAATAAAAATCTACCTGCATGCTCTGTTTATTCTTTTACGCTCCATTCGGGTACACACGCGAGTAATTTCTTTTAGACGTTTATGGAGCGTTTCTCTCTTGTAATTTTTTAAATATTTGACAAGATGACTTTAGAATTCCGTAAGCGGGATAGGCAACGTTATTCATAAAAACGGAATGACACATGGCCGCTATAAGTTTTCCCAGAAGAGCCCGGAGAGAGCTGGATCCATGTAATTAGATGGCATGGAGATTTATGTTACGACATATTCCGAATTCTACTTTTTTGGCGGCTAACACGTGCCTATTATGTAAATAGGTGAAAATACCGGATGGGGTGAAAAATGGCGACAGTATAACTTTCTTTATTATCTTCACCATATTAAATACAGTACGTAATAGAACCTTGGACATAATAAAGAAAATTCGCAGGAAATACTTGGAAGGATGAAGGGGAAAACAGAGAGCAAAACTGAATCGAGTTTTGATTGGTTAGAAATACACACAACAAAAATATATCTCACGTGTTTATTTGGAGGCGAGTATTGCCAACCGGGGGCTGGTTCATGTAACACTGCAGACATCATCCTGGAGTTAATTGTCTACGTGCGTTTTCTACGGAATTCGTCACGTGCAAACGTTATTCCCCATCGTATTTTATACTAATAAATGTGGCCCTTGGAATCCAGTGTTACACGTTATCTGTTAGGTCTTAATAGAATTTGTTTTATGGTCTTGTTTTTGCAGTTACGTAAATTATTTTTTTTTGACCAAGCTTATTTTGAAGATCTAATTTGTTGTGCTGAAAATTTTGACCTAATGCGCAGTTTTGCACATCGTTGGCACAACGTTAGGAAGTTATTGAATTGAGCTGCTGAGTAAAATGAGGAGTATGTTAAGTTCTTTATCAATCCTATCGCGAGCGTACCACACTGAAGTCCTCTGTTTGTTTTTTGTTGGGACACACCCCATTAGGGGAGGAGCGGTAACATAATAAGGACAAATTAAAGACAATAACTTGTAGGGAGATCCAGAAATGGAAGCAGACGTTTTTATTGATACTTGATTGTTAACAATTCCATGTTTAGCCCCGTATATCGAAAGGTAGGAAGGGGAATGGATGGTGGTGAGATAATATTTTTTAGTCTAAACCGAATTATATGTTCAATTATCTTTTAATTTAAATTTACGTCAAACAAGTTCTTATTAGATGTTTATAGGAAAAACCGCAGTGATCAAACAGTCGTGTTTATTTTATGATGATGCCAATATTGCCCGACTGGGGTTTGGACCGGCTCATGTGTTTGGAGGGGGTTAATTTGTCTACAAAGGTTTTAAGGTAAATGAATTCAGTAACGTCCAGAGTCTCAAGAGTAAACGTTATTCGCTGTAGTACTTTCTACTAATAAATGTTGTATCTATAGGTAGTCGGGTGTAACATGTTTTCTGCTTCACATTATATTCATTTATCGTTTAATTTTTATTTCAGTATCGAAATGAACACAAACTGATTATAGTGTTATCTCAACTGTGCATTCAAACGATTCAAATGTGATGTGCATTTAAATTTATATAAACTAACTTATTGGTTATTGTTTACATGGAATAACTGATTATAAGGATATCAATATGACGATTTGTATTGCATTTTCGTACATTTTATGATAAATTTAAAGCGACTAAAATTTGATGTATAACTTAGGTAAAAAAGCTCTTACAAATTGTCATAGAAAAAAAATAAACACGTTTGAGTTTTTGAAAAATGTTTAACAAAAATACACGGGTTTGGTTTGGTTCATGTATCACTGCAGACGTCAGCCGGAGGTTAATTGTCTACGTGCGTTTTCAGTTGAATTCGTCACGTGCTTACGTTATTTGCCGTCGTACTTTATAGTAATAAATGTGGTCCTGGGAATCGATAGTTCCACGTTATCTGATACAAATTTCAGTTATTTATGGTTTTGTTTTTGCGTTCATGACCTAAAATAATTATTATGTTACCTTAAGTACCTAGATCTGAATGTGATGTACGTAATATATTTATAAAACTATTTTGATGCCTCTTCTTATTATAAAACGGATAGCAGAACTGCAGCGGACTTTGTTTGAAATGCGTTGGAAAATAATTATATAAAGCACATGTTTACTGGTTGAAAGCGAGTATTGCCCGACTGGGGTTCGCATCGGTTCATCTATCACTACAGTCGTCAGCCGAGGGTTAATTGTCTATGTATATTTTCTACTAAATTCGTCACGTGCAAACGTTATATGCGAAGGTACTGTGTACACTAATAAATATAGTCCCGATTATCGAGAGTTTCACGTTATCTACTACAAATACATTTGTGATTTTGTTTTTACGTTGATGATCTAAAATAATATCATGTCGTTTTAAGTGTTCAATTGTCTTTGAAATATAAATGTCACTTCGCTAAACAAACTTTAATTGTGACTTAGAACAATGTATAGCAAAACTGCAACGAATTTTGATCGTTTGAAATACTTTCTACAGTAATAATATTGAGCGCATGCTTATTTGATGTAGGCGAGTATTGCCCGACTGGGGTTCAATCCGGTTTATGTATCACTGCAGACGTCTGCCGGGGGTTAATTGTCTATGGTCGTTTTTCCATCGTGCTTTATAACACAGACCAGCGATCAAAAAGTTATGCATGGTCATGGTCAATACGCTCATAAACAAAATAAATAATACACATAGAATTGATGACCTCTACATGTTTATTTAGAGGCGAGTATTGTCAAACTGGTGGTTGGTCCGGTTCATGTAACCCTGCAGACATCAGCCGGAGTTAATTGTCTACGTGCGTTTTCTGCTGTATTCGTCACGTGCAAACGTTATTCCCCGTTGTATGTTATACTGATAAATGTGACCTTTGGCATAGAGTATACCACGTATTTTACTTACTAGGTTTTGTCCGAGGTTTCGCTAGCGTGGTTGTCGTTTTTACATGAAAAATATATAATGCCTAATGAATTCTTTTATATGAGAAGGTTAAATAACTAGAGACAAATTTAAACCCAAACAGTAACACATGTTACACTTTTGGAATGTTTAGAAGTCTGACTAAAAATAACTGGCGGCGTTTATTTTTTTATTTTTAATTTTCGGCTTTTTTATTCAGCAACCTTGACTTTAGAAATCCTTACTATGTTTCATTTTGACAATTATAATAATCCTTATGACGGTCAGTTGTTAATTTGCAACCTCAAGTAGTCTATTGACCAAATATTTTTTAGTCGGAAATCGTCTTTTTTTCTTTTTTTATGTTATGAAATTGGCAAACAAGCATGCAGTTCACATTAATGTTAAGTGAGTGCAGCCTATAGACACCCACACAAAGACCAGGATCCAAATGCAGATGCGTTACCACTTTTGAGGCCTAAGGTGATTAGCCTCTGTGCCGGTAATTACAGGGCCATACATTACCACCTGACCGGAACACGATAGTGCTGAACACTACCATTTAGCGGCAAGTATATTAATTAGGTAATGCGGTGGTGCCTACGCCCGCGAGCTCCGTCACTGAAGCTCTACCACCAGCTTTATTGAGAAGGTTTACACCTTCCATCTAAACTTCGCTCGTATTTGTGAAACACATAAATAGGCTATTCCGAAGAGTTTCAAAAATACCTACTACTTCCAGAGATGATAAAAAATATCTATCCAACAAGAGACTACGTAAAAGTTATCTACCTAGAGCTCTAGAGAGTACTCTTTTCTTTTTCATACAGCAAAATTCTCAAAGGCAGGCAGTTACACCACCGTTGATGATATTTTTGATCTACAGGTGTTATAATTACTGCACTCTAGCTTTCAAATGACAAACGGGTGGAATACGACGTCTACAAATTAAGTTTAAAATACTAACACGTCAGTGCATTAAATTAAATCTTTTCTTAATGTTCCTAGTCGAAAGCATACATACATCAATTAAATTTCCTCAATGTGTTTATGGTTTCGATCTGCGTCAAATAAAGTAGAGATACCTAAGGCATATAAATTAAAACTTTGGAGTAGGAGTAATTAGTAATGCAATAGAGTTTAAAAAAAAGACTTTATGAAACGCTATTGCATTACTAATTAAATTGATATAAAAGTGTAATCGTGGCACGGCGACATTATTAAACTCCAAAAGATGGCATTAGGAACCTTCCAGAAAATGGAAAAATCTAAATAGCACTTGCCTCCCCGACCCGGGGTTCGAAACCAGCGCCCCAGCATAGCAGTAGTAGCGTGATACCGTTAGAATTCTAAGACAGCATTACACAAGCATTACCAGGAACTTTAAAAAAAGATTTGGGCGAATTGAGAACGTCCTCCTTTCTTCGAAGTCGGTTAAAAATTAGCTAGAGCTCCAGAGACGGAGCTCGAGGGCGTAGGCGCAATCTTATTACCACTAAATTTTAGTGTTCAGCACTATCGTTTATAATTTATTCTGGTCAAGAGTTACTATATAAAAATAGTGTTTACTTATTATAATTGTGTGCGATTGGCACTCTCTTGACTTTAAAATCTGCAAAAAATATAAAGTTTCATGTGCCAATAGATCGGGTCCAGTGGTCTACAATGGCTAAAATGTTGAAATATTCAGTAAAATTTGATTATTACACTCAACTGGTATGATAATTATGTTTCTAAAATACCTATTAATATTAAAATATTAGTTATTCTGATCACGTTCATTGTTGCACAGTGCCGGCATGCATCATGAGGAGGGAATTATGCAAAAGCTCTTGATTAATGTTAGATCCACATTAGTTACCGTGTAGGAAATAATATGTAATTAGATGCACCTAATTATAAATGTATGTGGCGCATAATATATTCTACGATAAATGGATATAGTGACATCGTTATTGTAATACAGTGATGAAGACCCACCAAGAAGTAAAACCAATAAAAATAAAAAAACCGGACAAGTGCGAGTTCGACTCGCGTGGTGAGGGTTCCGTAATTGAAAAAAATATTTTCGAAAATATTACAGATTTAAAATGCAGGGACATAGCGGTTACGGTGGTACCGGCAGGGGGGGTTATATTATTAAGAATTTTCGATTTTTCGGCAAAGAACTATTTTCCACATTTTTTTCAAAATTTTAAGTTCAGAGATAAATGGGGGGGGGATGGTCAATTTTCGTCGATTTTCTTAAATAACTTCAAATTTGTTTATGCAAAAATATATATCTAAGATGCTGACAACAACTTCTTTCATTTGATATGTCGCACGACACAGTTTACGATTTTTTTTTAATTTTCTGATTTACCCCCCGAAAAGGGGCCCCCTGTTTAAAATTTTTTATTTTACTTGACGTGTTCATCTTTGGGTCACCAATTTACATATATTCATCAAATTTCAACTCAATCGGTCGAGTAGTTTCGGAGCAAATTGGCTGTGACAGACGGACAGACAGACAGACAGACAGACGCACGAGTGATCCTATAAGGGTTCCTTTTTTCCTTTTAAGGTACGGAACCCTAAAAGTGTCCCCAAAATGACAAAACCAGAAATTAGATAGAACTTTGACCAATCTGCAAACAATTGTTTGCTAGCATGGCGAGTACCGTTGGGGTTTTATCACTGATTATATTCACACACATTTAATCATTTTTGAACTTGTAGGGTCTGTCTAAACTCAAGACAATAATCACGTTAACGCTAGCATGTTTTCAAATGATACCAGGGATACAAATATTTACAGTAAGGCTAAGGACATTCTCCGATTTCCTATACCTAACTGTGGAAAGATTTCACCAAATTGGGATCAAATGATGACCACCTAAGGAAATTAAGGGAAACCCCATAAATATTGGAATATTTAACATACGCACATGTGTGTGTTGAGTTTTATTATTTAGGATATATATATTTGCATCTGAAAAAAATATCACTTGACGCTACTGAACTTGCGTCGGATGCCCCATCATTCCTTAGGAGTTTGGAGTTAATTATTGCAATATGACGTGGACATGTAAAGTGATTTATTAATATTTACACAAAACATTAAAAACAAAAAAAAAACGAATTTCATTAGTTTTTAATGAATATACCTACTACATTTTATTCCTTAGAACAAATATACTCGTACATATTTCTCAGTGAAAAGACGTGGTCAAGGTACCTACTCATATATGCAAAACGTACAACAGGATAACCAATTTTGTCGAACGCGTTAAATACCTATAGCTACATTTCACCTAGGTACTTAACATTCAAGAATATGAAATAAGGTTCCATTCCAATGTATGTTGGCTGAAACAACACGTTGAATATTGCGGGTACGTGAGAACAGGTAACTATGGCATATTCTGTCTGCACCTGTTATTTATGTCCACTTTGTAGTAAACAGCTTCACCGAAAGGTATAAAATGCACTCTTTTATTTTCATTTTATCTAAATTTAGAACTACGGCTTGCCGGTTATTCTTTCTTTTTAATTGAAATCAATTTGAAATGTGGCCCCAACGATATATTTGCAACGTTTCACGAAAAGTAGAGGTGAATTAGAATTGAAATATAATTGTATACGAGCTCTAGTTGAGTCGGCGGTTAGTAACGTGTTATTATGAAAATAGTTTTCAAACTCGAATCGCAGGTCAGCGTTCTTTGTTTCGTTGCAGGTGCTGTTTCAATTGACGCATAAAAATAAGTAGGTGCCACAATTTGAATTGCAGTCCACATTTTCCATTTCAAGCTCTCAATTGTGGTATTTTCCTTTTAGTGTCCCACATTCCTCGGCTGGAACCTTTTAATGAGGTATCGAGCTACTTGAGCTGAGGCGACACGAGCTACATTTACATACTGTCATAAAATATATTTTAACGTGGACATTTTTATGTCAAGCATGTCCAATATCGTTTCGGATAAGCATCGTAAACAATATCCCTATTGTGGAGCCGTTATTCCGTTTCTGTTCTGGAAACAAAGGAGGCCAATAAAATTCTCTTCGGCACAACAGATATCGTTCAGTGAAGCGGCTATCTGCATTTTATACTTTCGACGCCATCAACGCCCCTGCACTTTATTTCTTTACTTTGTACCTGATATACCTATCAGTCGTGCTTTCACATTGTTTATTTTACAGATTCGGTATGCAACGGAGGTGTTAAATATTTAATAACTCATGTGCAGCCAACGTCGTTGCTATTGATTATTTCATCTAAAAAAGAGATAAGATATAACACACTTATCGTTATCTTTTATGCATAAATTTATAACACAATAATTTTAGAAAATCCAATATCATCTAATATATTTATATAAAGTTCTCGTGCCGCAAAGTTTGCATCCAAACTCCTTCGAAACGGCTTGATCGATTTTTATGTTTTTTTTCTGTAGATTCCTACACATTTTTTTTTATTCTACACAACATGTATAATTTTGATAAAATCAAATTTTAAAACACCAATCTTATTCACAAAATATTTCATAACTCATGTGCTTTATAGCACTTTTCACATTTCTTGCAGCTTAAAGTTATGAATGGATGTATCAGTGTTCAATTTCAAACGAATCTATATGGTATATAGTATGCAGCACGCAATATTGGAGTCTAAACACGATTGAAACTTGTACGAGAAGCAATCTAATGGGAACAACGGTCTACCAAGCGCTGAGCCCTACGTAATTTAAAGAACAAACACACCTCGAACTGAGGTTTACGTGTAAATTGTAACAAACTTGGTTTCTGTCGCTTTAACTTATCCATTTGTACTTTAATACTAAACTTCTAGCCATGTTAATGTAAAGCACTCTCCAAGACTATTTTTGTTTCGGTCCCAATGGATTTTAACGTAGAGATATCATACAAATTATAATGTATTAAGGAGAATATGGAAAGAAAAATTGACATCAAGCGGCACCTAAATAAGTGATTACTGATCACTATCCTAGTCGCTCTACCTACTGAGCTACCGAAGACCCACGATCCGTTTTTGATTTTATTTTTTAATGGAAGTGGCAAACAAGCATGCTCTTCACATTGATGTTAAGTGATGACTGCAGCCTGTAGACACCCACACAAAGACCAGAGGTCAATATGCAGATGTGTTACCACTCCTGAGGCCTAAGGTGTTATGTCTCTGTGCCTCTGGAAATTACAGGGCCGTACATTACCACCTGACCGGAACACGATAGTGCTGAACACTACCATTTAGCGGCAAGTATATTAGGTAATGCGGTGGTGCATACGCCCGCGAGCTCCATCGTTGGAGCTCTACCACCAGTAAACTTCTTTCACATTTTATTGCATCGCTTTGGGGTAGTTTGGCAGTAATGGTAACTTTGGTAGCTCAGTAGGTAGAGCGACTGAGCTTGTGGTCCAGCTATCGCGGCTTTCAAGTACCGCCCGAATTCAAATTATGATTATCATATTATATATATATATATATCTTAATATATATAAATCTCGTGTCACAACGTTTGTCCTCAATGGACTCCTAAACCACTTAACCGATTATAATAAAATTCGCACACCATGTGCAGTTCGATCCAACTTGAGAGATAGGATAGCATTCATCTCAATTCATAGTCGTAATATTATGTAAGTACCTAAATTGCAACCGTGCGAAGCCGGTACGGGCCGCTAGTACATATATATATATATAAATATTTCACTAGCACTTGTTATGTATATTGTATTATTTTAAAAAATTGTGTACATATTTAATTTTGTTGTAAAAATTTTACTGAATTGCGACACGATAGTTAATTTTTTTTATGATATTATTATTCTAGAAACATTTTGAAAATTTTGATTTTAGGTAAAAGAAAACTTTCAACCATAATGAAATTATTTTAATTATATTTTTTCCCTCATTCTTTAATTATTATGTTATAATTTTTTTTATATTCTCTCTGTATTAATGTTAATGTATTTTCATGTGTGGGTGTAATTTACCCGAAAAAAAAATCAATAATTGCAAAAATTTCAACAAAGTTTGGCAATTTTATACAGTGTCCATCGAATAATAGAAATTAAAAGTTATATAAGATATTCCGAAGCCAATCGAGGAGGCAAGTCTGTTGGTATATGAAATTCGGGGGCTCAAAAAAGCAATAGCTCCGCAGATGAGTTCGGCTCAAGTGAAGCGTTATCAAGCCCAGTTAATCCTGTCTTCTATATTATTGAATAAATTTTCACCCTGACGTACTTTTGCCATTTTATACAGATTCAATGTATTGGAAAAATTCAAACCATCGTGATGTTTCCCAAATGTATTTGTTCTTCTCATTTCATATTCAATAGCGTACTAGAAAGACGTTCGGATAATCGTCGATAAAGATTAAGAGATGGGTGTGTATTCGTTTATAATATATCAAAGGTACGGTGTCGAAGCCTATAAAACTATTATGCTGTATCATTGAGAGCAGTGTGAGGACGGTAAAGCGGGACAATGTTATTGTTATGATGGCATAAAGCGACCCATGTATCTAGTACAACGCAGGTGGCGGTAACTACCGGCTGTGTACTGGAAACTGCTGACACTAGGTGCGACAATTCTAGACACGTACCCTGTACTAAGCATTCTATGTAGCGCACCACAATACCGGTGACTTGACGTTTAAATTTCAAGAGATTGAATAGATTGTTTGGATAATGTCGAACGGCCGCTGAAACAATGAAGTGACGCGTGTAGAGGTGATTGGTGGTTCATTGTATCGTTATGATTTATGACTACTGATATTTCGACAAAAAATGCAAAATCTCAATGGATTTTTTTGTGTTGTAGAGTATCTACTGAAATATGATATGAGAAATCAATGTAAATGAAGGATTCAGAAGTTTCGTAACTTATTTTGAAAAATCATCAATGATAAAAACTAAATACAAAACGTACCAAGTAGAATATTTTAAATACTTAATTTGAATCCAATTAAAAATTCTAAAAGTACTGTGATAGAAGCACATACCAAACTTCTGTCTATCCGTGTGTATTATCAGTAACAATTCAAGTGAAATTTTTAACCGAGTTCAAAAAACAAGAAGGTTCTCAATTCGGCCGGTATATATATATTTTTTATGTATGTACGTGAATTTCGCCGAGATTTCTGGACCGATTTACGTAATACTTCTTTGTTTGATGCGGAATAGTTTCGAATTGGTCCCATAAAAATTTGATTCAGATAGGCCCATTAGTTTTTATTTTATGAGTATTTTTTTACTTACTTTCACCTCAGACTAAAGGGATAAGAATAGACGGCGAGTTGTCATACAGTGCGTTGAATTCACTGACGTCCTAGATAGTCCTAATGCGCATGACAACAAGTGACAGTGACACACTTACTCATCGACGACACAACACAGCATATTAACTCCTTCGTGGATAATTTTTTTTCATTGATTTCGTATAGTCGTGTAATAATTTTGTATCGACACACCTAAACAATTTAAATTAGGTATCTAATTGTCACGAAGCTAAAAGATTCTGATTTAACAAATTTAACAGATGTGAACATTTATCTAATTGACAATGCAGCAATAAACTAAAAAGTATTAAATAAATGTAACTACGTTAAGAAAAACCGACTTCAAAACTGAAAAGTAAAAAATAGTAAATATTTAATTGTAATTAAATACTACCTATTATTTATATGTGCTATTTACTAATAGGTTTAAAGTCGGTGCCAAACTTCACGCCTGTAATCCCCGAAGGGGTAGGCAGAGGTAAATGCATGAATTCAAGCATACATGCAAACACCCACGATTCGCCGGTTACGTTTTGTTCAGTGTATTAATTTGCTCGTATTCATATTTAAGTGATTAAAATATAATTATTTGTTTAAGGCTTGGCACCGACTTCAAACCTATTAGTAAATAGCACATATAAATAATAGGTAGTATATAATTACAATTAAATCTTTATTATTTTTTACTTTTCTGTTTTGAAGTCGGTTTTTCTTAACGTAGTTATATTTATTATATGTCAAGTTTTGAAGAATATGTAAGGAGAAATCAATGTCTGTTTTCCAATGAAAATGTTTACAAAGGGAGTGAACAAAAGGCATGTGAGAATTCATGCGATGTCGCACCATTTGATTAAACACGTTTGATTTTTTCGTGCTACGCTGACCCACTACGTATTAGAAGTATAAACATTATATGACTTTCCTCAAGAATATTTTATATAATAATGAAACTCGTATTGTACGAGTCAAATTGATTTTAATCTATTATCTATTACTTATAATAAAACTGTAGAAGTGTAAATTCTGTACATTAAAAATATTGAAAAAATAAATACCAGGGGTTGTTACTAGATCGATACCGAACACAAATATCTGATTAGAAAAATGTTTGTATGTCTGTCTGTTTGTTCAAGCATCACAGAAAAACTACCTTTCCGATTACAATGAAACTTGGTATGATTATACTTTAACCTTTGGCGCACAACACTGGGTACTTTTTCTCCCGGAAAAGTGTCAAGTGTTTGTCTGTGTGTTTGTGCACGCTAATTTCAGAAACGGCTTATTCGATTTGAAATTGTCACTAATATATTGTGGTTAGTTACACTTAACAATGAAACTTTGTTTAATGTGAATCGGTTCAGAAATAAAAAAGTTGTGTCAATTTAAAAAATAATTTCGAATATTTTTAAGCTATTCTGTATCTTAGTTCTATCTTTTAAGGGGTTTCGTACCTAAAACGTAAAAACGGACCCTACGGATTACCAATCCTCCGCTGTCTGTCTGTCTGTCCGTCCGTCCGTCCGTATGTCTGTCACCAGCCTGTATCTCATAAATAATAGTAGCTAGAAAGCTAACATTTTCACAAATTACATATTTCTGATACTGCTATAAAGACAAAATTAATTACTAAAAATAAGAACATGAAAATGTTAAGGGGTCCAAGGGGATGAAAATGTTAAGGGATCCAAGGGGACATACAATAAACGTGTTTTTTTTTCGTATAGTTTTTGCTCGATAATAATAACGGTAGCAAGTAGACGAATTTTTAGGTCTTATGTTATTACCTTCCATAATAAATAATTAAATAAAAGTGAAGTTAATATTAAACCCATACAACATACGTAATTCTTATTAATAAATTTTTTCTTAGTGCACAAGCAATTTTTAGCAATCCTAGCAGTCTGTGTGCTTTTATGACCCGATGGCCATACGTGTAATATCGTAATATTTTGTTTAAGTAGATTTTTTTTGCTACCCAAAATTTATATCCAAAAGCTCTGCCCAAAGTCCCAATTCACGATTCCACGCGAACAAAGTCGCAGGCACAGCTAGTAATGAATAAAACACAAAATTGATTGTTTATTATTATTGTGTACTAGCTATTACTCGCGGGGCCGCCCGCGTGTAAGTCGACGCTTTTGGCGTAACCTGTGGCAACTAAAATTATCTAAACCTTTAACAGACTTTATATTTACTTCTATAGTATCATATTCCTGTGCCATAAGTAAATTTTCAATTTCAACCATAACTTCTTTTTCCCATAACCGATTTTGGTTTATTATCATTCATAAAATAATATAACACACCTTTCGGTTCGCCTGGCAGGCACTTGTGCTCATCGAAATCACCTCTCATTTTTTTTTAATCAAAATGCAAACTTTCTGTCATTTCCGGGCATGTATCTCCGTATTGCTACTGGTTGTACTCGTAAAATCTGTAGATGGACTGGATGGTATTGGGACAATTCCGAAAAGCAGAAAATCCTAATTAACTTTCCTCACCAACCAGACATCGAACTGAAAACCCCATCGTAGTAATAGTTCACTATGACATTATTTAGTAGGTATAATGAAGTGAGCTCTTATACTGTATGAACGAAGAAAAATGATAAATACGTCTCACAAATTGAAGTGTTAAAATATTCGTCCTGCCCAAACAAGATCCCATGCTCAGCATAATGGCTCCCCACTATAAGGGTGTGTAAGGGTATAATAGTAACACACGCCGCACATCATACTCGTGTTGTTGATTTTGTAAGTAAAACATATTGAAACCGTTTATATAAGTTATATAGTACCTATAAACGTACCTATTAGATATAAAACACTCCCTTAGAGATTTTCATGTTTACAAATATCCAGGAAAACCTTACAGATATCACAAGGAAAGCCGTGAACAGGATAAAAAATAAGCACAATATAGAGTTCTATTTCATTACGTAAGTTACTCCATTATCACAAATTTTTTTATAACATAGCATTGTGTTTGTAAATTATTTATTTATGTATGTCATAAACATAGCAGACAGCGAATATTGTAGTGCTAATTGAATACTTCAACTTACCAGTATCTAAACAAAACGTAACTTTAGGCTTGTATTACTTAATTATATTAAAGTGGTAAGCAGACATATGTGCATGCATTCAAATATATATACAAACATCCAAATTTGGTTTTTTTTTTTTTTATGTAATAAAAGTGGCAAACAAGCATGCAGTTCACATTCATGTTAAGTGAAGACTGCAGCCTATAGACACCCACACAATGACCAGAGGTCAAAATGCAGATGAGCTGCCACTCCTGAGGCATTAGGTGTTATGCCTCTGTGCCGGAAATTACAGGGCCGTACATTACCACCTGACCGGAACACGATAGTGCTGAACACTACCATTTAGCGGCAAGTATATTAGGTTATGCGGTGGTGCCTACGCCCGCGAGCTCCGTCACTGGAGCTCTACCACCAGTAAAATTAGCCAGTTACGTTACCGATTGTTATAGTAAAAGTACTTACAATACGGAGCGTATTGTAAGTGATTGCAAACCCAATAGGGAAATTTCTGAAAATGTAAAAATCCCAATAGCATTGCCTCAGCGAGCATCGAACCGAGGACCCCAACGTAGGTGTAGTGGCTTTTGTGGCTACCAATTACACCATTGAGACAGTAGATAAAGTGTTTAATTACATATTCCTCGGAACGCCACTACAAGGATGTGTAAGGTTATGGATTTACACGCCGCACATCATACTTGAAGGTAGACGAGGCACGAGAGGTTTGTCAGAACCGGGATATCTGGCGCTCTACACTCTCTGTCTTCCCCGTTAGGGACCTGGCGTGAAGATACATACATATATCATACTTTTATTGTTGAGAATTTAACAAATGTCTGAAGTCTAACAAAAAGTCTGTCTGTCTGTTTGTTCCGGCTGATCTCGGGAACGGGTGCCAGGTGGACCGATTTTGACTTTGACGATTGGACTTTCACTGGCAGATAGCCCGTGTAATGAGGAGTAACTTACTTTTATTAATTTATGAATTATATTAAACTAGCTGTGCCTTCTTCGTCCTCGTATATACTGAACAATATTTTTGTTAAATTCTCAACAATAAAAGTATGATGTATGTATATATCTACACGCCAGGTCCCTAACGGGGTAGACAGAGAGTGTAGAGCGCCAGATATCCCGGTTCTGACAAACCTCTCGTGCCTCGTCTACCTTCAAGTATGATGTGCGGCGTATAAAACCATAATCTTACACATCCTTGTAGTGGCGTTCCGAGGAATAATTAAACACTTTATCTACTGTCTCAATGGTGTAATTGGTAGCCACAAAAGCCACTACACCTACGTTGGGGTCCTCGGTTCGATGCTCGCTGAGGCAATGCTATTGGGATTTTTCCATTTTCAGAAATTTCTGTATTGGGTTTGCAATCACTTACAATACGCTCCGTATTGTAAGTACTTTTACTATAACAATTGGTAACGTAACTGGATAATTTTGGATGTTTGTATATATATTTGAATGCATGCACATATGTCTGCTTACCACTTTAATATAATTAAGTAATACAAGCCTAAAGTTACGTTTTGTTTAGATACTGGTAAGTTGAAGTATTCAATTAGCACTACAATATTCGCTGTCTGCTATGTTTATGACATACATAAATAAATAATTTACAAACACAATGCTATGTTATAAAAAAATTTGTGATAATGGAGTAACTTACGTAATGAAATAGAACTCTATATTGTGCTTATTTTTTATCCTGTTCACGGCTTTCCTTGTGATATCTGTAAGGTTTTCCTGGATATTTGTAAACATGAAAATCTCTAAGGGAGTGTTTTATATCTAATAGGTACGTTTATAGGTACTATATAACTTATATAAACGGTTTCAATATGTTTTACTTACAAAATCAACAACACGAGTATGATGTGCGGCGTGTGTTACTATTATACCCTTACACACCCTTATAGTGGGGATCCATTATGCTGAGCATGGGATCTTGTTTGGGCAGGACGAATATTTTAACACTTCAATTTGTGAGCCATATTTATCATTTTTCTTCGTTCATAAAGTATGAGAGCTCACTTCATTATACCTACTAAATGATGTCATAGTGAAGTGGTAGCAGACAACTATTACTACGATGGAGTTTGCAGTTCGATGTCTGGTTGGTGAGGAAAGTTTATTAGGATTTTCTGCTTTTCGAAATTTTCCCAATACCATCCAGTCCATCTACAGAATTTACGAGTACAACCAGTAGCAATACGGAGATACATGCCCGGAAATGACAGTAAGTTTGCATTTTATTTGGCTTTATTACAGAGAACAAAACGTAAAAATCGTGCGTGTTCGCGTGTATGCTTGAATACGTCCCTACTTTTGTGGTCCAAGAGATACTGAACCCTCCGAGTAACGTTGGGCCTGTAAGGCTAGAAATTTTTGTAGGGATGAATCATAACATGCTAAGTACAAAAACCTGGTAAGGATCAACCAATTTTCAGAATTTTAAGAACAATCGAATTTAATTTTTTTTTTAATAAAAAAAATATTAAAAAACTTGTCGCGGTAAGCTTGAATAACTTTCTTATGACATTGTTTATACATATATATTGAAGTCAGAAAATCAGAGGTAATTTCGATGAGCACAAGTGCCTGCCAGGCGAACCGAAAGGTGTGTTATATTATTTTATGAATGAAAATAAACCAAAATCGGTTATGGGAAAAAGAAGTTATGGTTGAAATTGAAAATTTACTTATGGCACAGGAATATGATACTATAGAAGTAAATATAAGGTCTGTTATAAGTTTGGATAATTGTAGTTGCCAGGTATGGATAATTGTAGTAAGCACGGATAGTCCGGTATTGGTCAAACCTTGATCAAAATAATCGGGACGCTCGACGTCGGGATGCTGGGCATCTGGACGCTCGGCGTCGGGACGCTCGGCGTCGGGGTACGCTTGGCGTCGGGGTACGCTCGGCGTCGGGACGCTTGGCGTCGGGTTGCTCGGCGTCGGGACGCTCGGCGTCGGGACGCTCGGCGTCGGGACGCTCGGCGTCGGGACGCTCGGCGTCGGGACGGTCGACGTCGGGACGCTCGACGTCGGGACGCTGGGCGTCGGGTTGCTCGGCGTCGGGACGCTCGGCGTCGGGACGCTGGGCGTCGAGACGCTCGACGTCGGGACGCTCGACGTCGGGACGCTGGGCGTTGGGTTGCTCGGCGTCGGGACGCTCGGCGTCGGGACGCCCGGCGTCGGGTCGCTCGGCGTCGGGACGCTCGACGTCGGGACGCTGGGTGTCGGGACGCTGGGCGTCGGGACGCTCGGCCTCGGGACGCTCGGCGTCGAGACGCTCGGCGTCGAGACGCTCGGCGTCGGGACGCTCGACGTCGGGACGCTGGGCGTTGGGTTGCTCGGCGTCGGGACGCTCGACGTCGGGACGCTGGGCGTGGGGTTGCTCGGCGTCGGGACGCTCGGCGTCGGGACGCTCGGCGTCGGGACGCTCGGCGTCGGGACGCTCGGCGTCGGGACGCTCGGCGTCGGGACGCTTGGCGTCGAGACGCTCGGCGTCGGAACGCTCGGCGTCGGGACGCTCGGCGTCGGCACGCTCGGCGTCGGGACGCTCGGCGTCGAGACGCTCAAAATTAACACAAAAGACTAAGTGACCCGATCAATGGATCGATATTCTTAAACATCGATATTTTGTGACAGCCGCCTATGTTGACACATCCTTTTTTGACGCTCTGATATATCACCTCATGCTGCCACGTCATTGATGATTGACGTCACGTCATTCAATTGGCGTTGTGTGACTTCTCTGTGTTTTGACTACTGGCTTGTTTATGTGCTTGTTGAAACGAATTTCGAGTGCTTTTGCGATTTGGAATACGTAGGTAGTGCTAGAGGTTTCTGCTCAAGTCAGTTGATCGTGTTCGTTAGTTTTTCTGTAAACAATTTATTATAATCTACAAAAGCAGACTGGAGTTTCCCAAAAAAAAATTGCTCGGTGTTCAGTGAAAAGCATTTATAGGTAGGTATTTGTGGATACAAGCGTGATTTTTTAGTGTACTTATCACTTTCTTAGCGATAATAACAATCTACAAACCGTCAATTTTAAATTAGCGCCTATTAGTACGAAAATAAAAAAAAATATGGCGGAAAAACGACTTCTTTCTTACAATTTTTAAATTGGTATATATCATGAACCCCACGCGTCAACCAAGTGAAATATGTTTTAAATAGTAGTATATGTACTAATGTCTTAGGACGAAAAGTTTTATTGATGTGCAATTATGTACCAATGCCCCATATAAAGTGGCGGATCTCCTTTAGACATGGGAGTTTGCTAAAATAGAATTTTCCAGGAAAATCCAAATTAATTATTCTTTTTAGGGTTCCGTACCTTAAAAGGAAAAAAAGGAACCCTTATAGGATCACTCGTGCGTCTGTCTGTCTGTCCGTCTGTCACAGCCAATTTGCTCCGAAACTACTCGACCGATTGAGTTGAAATTTGATGAATATATGTAAATTGGTGACCCAAAGACGAACACGCCAATTTCGGGGGGTAAAACTATAAAAGTAAGAGTTTTTTTAAACTGTGTCGTGTGACATATCAAATGAAAGAAGTTGTTGTCAGCATCTCAGATACGTTTTTTTTTTTTTTTTGGATAAACAAATTTGAAGTTATTAAAGAAGAACGACGAAAATTGACCATTCCCCCCCTATCTCCGAAACAACTGAACTTAAAAATTTTGAAAAAAAATTTGGAAAATAGTTCTTTGCCTATAGATTACTGGAAAATCTATAAGAAGTTTGAGTATTCAAATTAAATCGAAAATTCTTAATTATATAACCCCCTCTGCCGGTACCACCGTAACCGCTATGTCCCTGCATTTTAAATCTGTAATATTTTCGAAAATATTTATTTAAATTACGGAACCCTCACCACGCGAGTCGAACTCGCACTTGTCCGGTTTTTTTTTGAAGATAGGTTCAGCCTAATGACGCAGTAAATATAATATTTCATAATCTATATCTATACTTATAATAAAACTGTGTGTGTAGAAGTGTAAATTCTGTACATTAAAAATATTGAAAAAATAAATACCAGGGGATGTTACTAGATCGATACCGAACACAAATATGTGATAAGAAAATTTTTTGTCTGTCTGTCTATCTGTCTGTCTGTTTGTTCAAGCATCACAGAAAAATTACTGGTCCGATGACGATGAAACTTGGTATAATTATATTTTTACCTTTGGCGCATAACACTGAGTACTTTTTATCCCGGAAAAATGTCTGTTTGTCTGTGTGTTTGTGCACGCTAATATCAGAAAAGGCTTATTCGATTTGCAGTTTTCACTAGTATATTGTGGTAAGTTTCTTTCAATATTTAGTGTTTGTTTCATGTGAATCGGTTTAGAAATCAAAAAGTTATGTCAATTTAAAGAATCATATCGAATATTTTTCAGCTATTATTTTGTATCTCAGTTCTATCTTTTAGGGGGTTTCGTACCTAAAAGGTAAAAACGGACTCTACGGATTACTAATCCTTCGATGTCTGTCTGTCTGTCTGTCCGTCCGTCCGTATGTCTGTCACCAGCCTGTATCTCATAAATAGTGATAGCTAGAAAGCTATCATGGAAGCGAGAGCTGGGTAAGAAAGAGCATGAAAGTAAGTTAAACGCGGTCGAGATGAGTTCTTTGCGTAAGATCTGCGGTGTATCACTCACCGATCGCGTTCGTAACGAAGATGTAAGAAAGAGGCTTTGTGTGAATGATAGTATCGGTGTAAAAATGAAAAAAGGCATGCTCCGATGGTTCGGGCATATAATAGGTTGGGGAAAAAGTCTTTTCGCATTATAGTATGTATGAACTTGTAATCAAATCTCTTTGACTGTAGTATTTGTATCTGGCTGGTTTTGGTATCATTGAAAGTTAAAATTTTAAAGAACGTAATTCCAAATTCAAATAAGGCAAATGTGTGATTTTCATTTGTTTTTCGTACTGTCAAGATGAGTGAATCTAATGAAGAAATTCGATACATTTTAAAATTTTACTACAAAAAAGGTAAAAATGCAACGCAAGCAGCGAAAAAAATTTGCGATGTTTATGGACCTAGTGCAGTGTCTGTGAGAGTAGCACAAATTTGGTTTAAGCGTTTTCAATCCGGAAATTTTGATGTCAAAGATGCACCTCGCTCTGGTCGCCCTATTACGGATAAAATGGATGCCATTTTTGAAAAAGTTGAGCAAAATCGACATTTCAGTAGTTACGACGTAGCTGAAGAACTGAGAATTGATCACAAAACAGTTTTGGCGCATTTGAAAAAAGTTGGGTACAAAAAAAAGCTCACTGAAAGAAACCTAATGAACCGTGTACTCATTTGTGATTCTTTATTACGACGTAATGAAACCGAATCATTTTTGAAGAAGCTGATAACTGGTGATGAAAAGTGTATCACGTACGACAAGAACGTGCGAAAAAGGTCGTGGTCAAAGGCCGGTCAGGCTTCACAGACTGTGGCGAAACCCGGGTTAACTCGCAATAAGGTGTTGTGTGTGTGGTGGGATTGGAAGGGCATTATTCATTATGAGCTATTACCACCAGGCAGGACTATCGATTCTGAACTCTGCTGCGAACAACTGATGAGATTAAAGCAAGAAGTTGAGAGAATGCGGCCGAAATTGATCAACAGAAGGGGTGTGGTGTTTCATCATGATTACGCTAGACCTCACACAACTATAGCCACTCAGCAAAAATTAAGAGAGTTTGGCTGGGAGGTGTTAATGCATCCGCCGTATAGTCCTGACCTTGCACCTTCAGATTTCCACCTGTTTCGGTCTCTTCAGAATTCTTTATGCAACGTTAGGTTAACATCACGAGAGGACTGCCAAATTCACTTGTCGCGGTATTTTGATGAGAAGTCCCAAAATTTTTATAGCAATGGGATCATGTCCCTACCTACAAGATGGCAAAAGGTTATCGAACAAAATGGTACATACATACTTTAGTTAAATTTAAATAAACTATATTAAAAAATGTTTTGAATTATCTTAAAAAATGCGAAGAAACTTTTTCCCCAACCTAATAGAAAGAATGTTGAATGAGCGAATGACCAAACAGATATACAATGCGAATGTGGATGGTTGCAGAGGCGCAGCAAGACCAAGACTGACCTACCATGACCAAATAGGTCGAGTTCTGTCTGATGGTGGGGTCAAAAGTCTTAGGAATCGGCGTGCATGTATGAAGAGAACGATGAAGGTTGACGAGGCACGAGAGGTATGTCAGGACTGGGATATCTGGCGCTCTACACTCTCTGCCTACCCCGTTAGGGACCTGGCGAGAAGATACATACATAGAAGGATAACATTTTCAAAAATTATGTATTTCTGATACCGCTATAAAGACAAATTTAATTACTAAAAATAAGAAAATGAAAATGTTAAGGGGTTTTAGGGAGCATACAGTAAACGTGTTTTTTTTCATATAATAATAATGGTAGCAAATAGGCACTTAAAATTTTCACAGAATTTTTAGGTCTGATGTTGTAATAATACCTTCCTGTTCTTGACATTGGTGTCGTTGGTGGCGTAGGTGTTGTTGGTGACTCTGGTAGTGGTGTTGGTGGCGTAGGTGTTGTTGGTGACTCTGGTAGTGGTGTTGGTGGCGTTGGTGGTGCTGGTGACGTTAGGGATGTTGTTGGTAGTTTTGGATGCGTTGGTGGCATTGGTGGCGTAGATGTTTGGTGATGTTGGTATTGGTGGTGACGTTGATGGCGTTGGTGGCGTTTGAGGTGGTGGCGGTGGTGGAGGTGGTAGTGGTGACAGTGGCGGTGGTGATGGTGGAGTTGGTGACGATGGTGGTGGTGTTGGTGGCATTAGTGGTTATAAATGCACAACGTTAGTATTCAATTTTTCACTTCTGCCGGCTCTTACGGAGTGCATATTTATTATGTATAAATCTATCTTTCATCTTTCTTTCTCTGTCAGTAGCACTAATTGACTGAAATTTTATAATAAGTGTCTCTAAAGAAATATTATGCACTGAAGTTAAAAATGGCCTTTTCGAAAATACGGTTCAGCGTAGGATGGACATTTGTAGGTAGGTACTTACAACACGACTGAGCGTTATACACATAATTAGGAATTTTTCGCAATTCTAGCAGGCTGTGTGCTTTTATCCCCGTCTAACGTCTAATATCGTGTACAGAGAAGCATTACTGTAAGGTAGATTTTTCAGCTACTTAAAAATTTATATCCAAAAGCGTTGCCCAAAGTCCCAAAGTCACTATTCCACACGAACAAAGTCGCAGGCACAGCTAGTATAAAATATTTTGTGAAATACCATTCAGAAAACATTTACCAATAAAATTGTATTACCTACCCTGAGTGAATATAAGCAAATCCAAACTAGTGAAGAGATGTAATAAATTCCATTCATAGCCATTCGTGCCAGATGCAAGATGCAGTCCCAGTCACACCTGCCGGTGTAACTAGGACACCTCTTAAACTGGCGTATTTACAAAATAATTTTTTATATAAAAATTGGATTTTCATGCAAGTTTGTTCGTTATTTTAAGTGAACACAGGTGGCGCTAACAGGCATCGTTGCAACGGAAATTGCCGTCGGGCAACTTGGCGCTCGCACCGCACTGCGCCCGCCTGCCCGCCCACACTTGAACCGGGTCTCGTTAATTGTTGGCCGACACAGAAAACAATTAACAACACCCGTGTGCAGGTACATAACTACACCGATCATCGGCACGACCGACTACAATTGTGTCAGCGGCACTCTCTGTTACATTTATTTATGTGCATATTGGTTCTGATACTTTAATGCATCTGAATATTCTGAATTTATTTGTTTTGGTAAACATTATTATTTTCATGGTAAGTAGCTTGAAATAAGAGGATTTATTATGATGTTTTCCTATTATGATACTCTCACTATTATGGTACTTCATTGAAATACATTATGTTGTTCATGTATGCCTGTCAATCAATATATTTATTATTATAATACTGGAAAGAGCATGAAAGTAAGTTGAACGCGGTCGAGATGAGATCTTTGCGCAAGATCTGCGGTGTATCACTCACCGATCGCGTTCGTAATGAAGATGTAAGAAAGAGACTTTGTGTGAATGATAGTATCGGTGTAAAGATGAAAAAAGGCATGCTCCGATGGTTCGGGCATATAGAAAGAATGTCGAATGAGCGAATGACTAAACAGATATACAATGCGAATGTGGATGGTTGCAGAGGCCCAGGAAGACCAAGGCTGACCTACCATGACCAAATAGGTCGAGTTCTGTCTGATGGTGGGGTCAAAAGTCTTAGGAATCGGCGTACATGTATGAAGAGAATGATGAAGGTAGACGAGGCACGAGAGGTTTGTCAGAACCGGGATGTCTGGCGCTCTACACTCTCTGCCTACCCCGTTAGGGACCTGGCGTGAAGATACATACATACATACATAATACTGTTTTAGATATATTATGTGTAATTATGATGGAAAGGCAAACACGTTAATATGATCACACGTTTTAACAATATCAGCATAAGGGCTTGCTGGGTGTTATTAGCGATCACGAAAACGACTACTTACGGATTACTTAGGTAGTCTGAATCCATTGAAACGGAAACGAATGTTCATACACAAACGCTTTATGTTAAAAGACTTTTAATAGTCGCATTCACTTATCAAAAAAGCTTTAAGTCAGAAAATGAAAGAGTTTCACTTATGTAAGGTATGTCAATCCATTAGAACAACAGAGCGCTTAGACAAATTGATAGTAACACAAATGGAAAGGGCGCCGCCCGACGCCCTAGTCTCAGAGTGTTTAATGACCTTAAGTCAAGAAAGCGGTAGGTTTGACGTTGCATTAGAGAACAATGGACCTTGAAACTATGCGCACCTATATTCCTTTATCTTCAGCGATTGTTATAAAACAAAGCGCTAACTAGCTAAAAGCTTTCACATGGTTTACATTGCGGTGGTTTGTGGTTCTACACAACTACCGGTGCCGTTTTGTGAATTATTACACTGTTAATTGTTGTATCGGTTTTCCGCGGTTTATATTGTAGGTATAAATAGTATTATTATGGTTTAACTAAGTATACGTTAGGTAATAAATATACGTTAGTGGGTATTGGTATGGTATGTGCGCTACAGGAACTGGTAAGAATATGGAGTTACAAATAATTGCTAAGTAGAGAAAGACAATAAATAATCTTAAATCATGTTGGGCCCTTTAGAAGCAACGTATTGGTCATGCTATACATCAAAAAACCGAATAGGCGAAAGCGGATACCCTTTTGAGACGATATTATAAGAAACAATTTGAAAATCAAATGAAACAACAGGTACATTCGATACAATAGGTTTAGTTTATCAGTTTTTTGTCATCTCTGCATTTAATTTTGAATCTTTATCTATTTAAATATATAAATCAATTACTGTTCGTTAGTCTCGCTAAAACTCGAGAACGGCTGGACCGATTTGGCTAATTGGTTTTGAATGATTTGATGTTTGGAAGTCCAGGGAAGGTCTAAAAGGTAAGAAAATATGAAGAAATTGAAGGGAAATAGTAAAAACCACAATTTCATTTTCCCTTAAAAATAGTTCGTATCTATAAAACCTTTGACACATTATTGTATTCTGAGGCAATACGAAGTTTGCCGGTTCAGCTAGTACTTTATATATAACAATTGAATAGTAAATTGATAGAGTATTTCTTTGTTTTTATGTCAAAACAAAATAATACAAAATAGCCACCATTTTCAGGTAGCGACTTTAACAAACATGTATTTGGCTCTTATCCGAAATAATGCTACGGGTTACACGTTCACGCTAGGCTAATGCGGCGTAAACAATTTAAAAACCAAGAGAGAATGCTTGTGCTAACAATGATTCAATGTATATTTCTGATTCAGTTCCTCAATGGAAAAAAACAGCTAAATGCGAGTCACACTTTTTTATGTAATTAAAGTGGCAAACAAGCATGCAGTTTACATTGATTTTAAGTGACGACTGCAGCCTATAGACACCCCACACAATGACCAGAGGTCAAAATAAAGATGCGTTGCCACTCCTGATGCCTAAGGTGATATGCCTCTCTGCCGGAAATTATATTAGCACTTGACCGGAACACGATGGTTCCGTACAATTAAGAATTTGCTGTCATTTTCAATACCTACTATAGTTGAAAGAGTTTTACTAAAAACGGGAGGCGTCGAGTTGGATCACAATCAAGATGTAGTGGTCGTAGTGACCACTGATTGATATATAAACTTTTGTATCACCATCTATTTCAACATGTTCTTAAGTCTTTTGTTCTATTAAATTTAAAATTTTCTGTATTGTAATATCAAAGATTACGTGAGTTTACAATAAATACAATACAAAATTGGCTGAGAAAAATAATTCGAAATGAACATGCCGCAAGTAAAACAATTCTTAAGATTTAAATTGCTTTTGAGCATGGATTCTGCAACCTGGTAAAGTAAAAATAATTTTCAATTGACAATTGGTTTTAAGGGTCATTTACAACGTGTAACAGGAATAATACACACTTTCAAACATCCCGATTAGTCAATCGAAATATAATCTTAATACATGAACTTAAATTACATGTTTACGTATTTAGGCCGGTCCACACAAAGCGAGCTGCTTCGCACGGCAATGGCTGCCGCTCTATGTGGACCCTGCCTTTTAATGTTTTAAAAAAAAATAAGTTGACTTCAATTTGTACGAAGAGTATGCACACCCGGGGGTGCGTTTATACACGTTGTATACCTACTGTGTACATATACAAAGGTTGCATTGTTACAATAAAAGGTAATCTAAAAAGTGAATGACAATAATATGAGTATTCTGAAACTGGAAGTAATTTTCAATTAAAAATTGATTCAAAGAGATTATTCTATTATGCCAGTTCGTATGAGTTGTCCGACTGGCTTCGGAGTTTAGAAATTCGGAAGACGGTTTATAATCTCGTTAAACTTGGTTAGGAATTAACTGAATAACTGTCGCTGCAAGCTCACAATCAAAATCGTAGTCAGTGAGCTGATATGAATCTGCGTAGACTTAATAATATTTTAAATCACTGAAGTTGATACATTATTACAAGGATTTTAATATATACTAGCTGTGCCCGCGACTTCGTCTACGTGAGAAAAAGTATGATTCTTCAGTATCTATCCGGACGAAGTCGTGGGCGCAGCTAGTATAAAAGTAGCGTAAGTTACTCCTTATTACATCAGCTACCTACCCATAGAAGTGCCGTCAAAGTCGGATACACTCCGATTCTACTTATTTGTATGTAGATATGTATGTATGGATGGATGTATGGAGACAAAAGTAGCCTTAGTTACTCCTTATCACATCAGCTATCTGCCAGTGAAAGTCCCGTCAAAATCGGTCAAGCCGTTCCCAAGATTAGCCCCGCCAAACAGACAGACAGTCAGACAGACAAAAATTGTAAAAAATGTTGTTTTGGTATATGTACCGTGTATTCATACATATGCGTTTAGTAAAAAGCGGTTATTTTAATATTACAAACACACTCCAATTTTATTTATTTGTATGTATGTATGTATATAGATTTATTATGGAAGCTACAATACAACATAAGACCTTAAAAATTCTATGAACATTTTACATTAAAGCGGTAATAGAAATACATAATTTGTGAAAATGTTAGCTTTTCAGCTATCACTATTTACGAGATACAGCCTGGTGACAGACAGACGGACGGACGGACAGACAGACAGACAGCGGAGGATTAGTTATCCGTAGGGTCCGTTTTTACCTATTAGGTACTAAACTCCCCAAAAGATAGAACTAAGATACAGAATAGCTTAAAAATATTCGATACGATTCTTTAAATTGACATAACTTTTTTATTTCTTAACCGATTTACATGAAACAAACATTAAATGTTAAGTAAAACTTACCACAATATATTTGTGAAAACCGCAAATCGAATAAGCCGTTTCTGATATTAGCGTGCACAAACACACAGACAAACAGACATTTTTGCGGGATAAAAAGTACCCAGTGTTGTGCGCCAAAGGTTAAAGTATAATCATACAAAGTTTAATTATAATCGGACCAGTAGTTTTGTGTGTGTGTTATGCTTGAACAAACAGACAGACAGACAGACAGACAGATAGACAGACAGACAGACAGACAAACAAAATCTAATCATATATTTGTGTTCGGTATCGATCTAGTAACATCCCCTGGTATTTATTTTTTCAATATTTTTAATGTACAGAATTTACACTTCTACAGATTTATTATAAGTGTAGATTGCTGTTTTAACGCGCTAGCCGTTTTCATTAAAATAAAGGCTGCATGTCCTGATTCTGAGTAAAAATCATTTCACACGATAAATATAACATACAATTTACTGGTATTAAAGCTTGAGTAGCGTATTTCAATTCCCTTTATTACTTGGGACTGAAAAAATACATCTGGTAAATTATGGATGCAGGTTTGAATGTTCCTATTTATTATTATGGAGTAAGCCTACGTTTGAGCGTCGAATTTTACTTGCCCTTTTTTATTTAACCGATTCGGGATCGGTGAACGGCTGAACTGGTTATCCTGAGGTTGCAGAATCGATTCCTGCCCGAATTATTTTTTTCTATAATTTCTAAATTCACTGACAGGTGTCACATATTGCAAAAAAAAAAATGCTTTTGAATATTGTAATATTTATGACAAACAAATTTAGTAGGTTCATATTGTATTTAGGGAACTCTATTTCTTATTATATTTTTGATATTAAGTGACATTTAATTCGGGTAAGTTATTATTCGGACAAACGTTGATTGGGACCAAAAACATTAAGTAAGTCAGTTTTATGGCCAAAAAAGTTAGACAAAAAAATAAATAGAGAACCGACTAAGAAACATTAGGACATAGCCATTGAAGAAGATTCCGAAAGGAAACCTCAGGTCCGAGACCTGAAATTCTAAATCTCATTAGGCTCGTGATCTATTTCATGGATTGAGTAGAACTCAAATTAACAACATAACTTAGTAAATCTTGTGGATGGTGAATGTTTGAAATTCTGTACTGTTCATAGACGTAAGGAGTACGTTAAGTTGGGAGCCAGAAAATACTGGCGTAAAGTAATGTTTCATTATATCTTTGGAAGAGCTCCTGCGATCTAACTACCACGAGTTCCCACCGCATTATCTAACCTACTCGCCACGAAATGGTAGTGTTCATAGCTGTCGTGTTCTGGTCAAGTGATAATCTGCAGTTCTGTAATTCTCGTACAGAGTTATAACAACTTAGACCTCAGGAGTTGCAAAGCATTTATATTGAGATCTCTGCTTTTTCTGTAGATTTTATAGGATACACCATTCACTTACAATCAATATGAACTGTATGCTGGTTTGCCACACCACGACCTAAAAAAACAGTTTGTCGAAAACTGACAGAAAGGTATTCGAGTGCATACCTACATCCACGACATTTAGGTTCTAATCCAATGAAATAGAAGGTGAGCTTGTTGACATTTATAGAGCGGATTCCCAAACTTCGGTCTGCTGCAATAAAAAATCTATTCGAAAACTCCAATAACACTTTTATTCTTTCGTCGCTCACAAATAATCTGTGGTTCCGCAGTTCAATGTATTGCTGAACTATGAAGGCAGTGAATAATATATGTAAGTACCGGCTAGATAATAATAAATTGGTGAATTGTGAACTGTGAGTCAATTTTTATCGTTAGCACGGAGCATTTAAAGTACTTAAAGTCCAGACCTTTTATAGCCTTGCGCAGGGACGTGGATCAAATATCACATCAATATGGATAAAGATCACGGCCGGCTCTACACGTTGGCCCGATCGTTGTTGCCAACGCTCCACGTCCAACGTGTAGATCTAGAAAATAGAATTGGCCCCAACTTAAGGGCGAGCGCTACGCGTTGGTGAATGGCCGGCGCGTGTCAGCAGCCAACGTTGGGTGGCCCCGGAGAACGACGTGTGGATCCGGAGAAATTTCGCAAAAACAAAATATAGTTATCACCTAATGTTTTCATCTGAAAAAATGTTTATTACTCTCAAATTCCGTTTAAGAAGTTTTAACTTTAATAATGATCATAAATTACATCACTTATGATATTCTTTTAATAGCTTTAAAAATTAATCAACAAAATATTGTGTTAATCAAACAGTTAACTGAAATAAACATAATAACATTAAGTGGGTCAGGGTACGTTTATGATATCATATTAATTCATGTGGCAAGTGCACTAACTATTAACAGAAAATGGAAGCTAGCAGCATGTCAGTCAGGTAATTTGGTGACGGCTCGTGATCCATGGTACACATAAGATGCGACCGCGATTTTCTTTTGTTTTTATGGTAGCAAACAAACATTGACAGTACAGTACCGAACAATAAATATTGCACATCGAGCCTAAGGAAGAGACAATCAACTAGTTTCGATGCGTTATCACTGCTGCACGCTGCCTACGTCAGCACTGATACACCGACACGTAACTATAGAATATTGTATTATGTAAGGTTTGACAGCCATGATACCCTTTTTTTTCTATAGCTTTAATTGTCGCACTGCTGGGAAAAAGCCTCCCCTATTTTCTTACACCTATCGCGGTCTTTTGCAACTTCGAGCCAATTGGGTTCAAAGTAATCGATATCGTCTCGCTAGCGTTTTCGAGGTCTACCTCGGTAGCGCCAAGTATCTGGGGTCCAAAATGTTGCTATTTTTCGCACGACATTCTGCAAACATGACCCGCCCACTCCCACTTCAACTTCACTGCTTTAAGGCCTACATCCACGATACCCGTTTTTTCGCAAATGATAGTGTTACGTATTTTCTCCACTCGCTTCACACCCAGGATGCTGAGTTCCATCGCTCGTTGGCAAACTTTGAGCTTGGTTTTCTGAGCATCAGTTAAAGACCAGGTTTGAGCACCGTAGGTCAGGACTGGCAAAATGCACATGTCGACGAGTTTCCGCTTTAGGGATAGCGGCAAGTCTCCCTTCATAAGATTCTTCATGGACCAGAAGCTCTTCCAGGCGTTGTTCTCTAGTCTCTCCGGTCTCTCCGGTCAACTTCTTTATCTTTCCTGTTTTCGAAGGAAACCAACTGACCCAGATACACATACTCATCGACATAGTGTATTTCCTGTCCGTCTACCTCGACCTTACGTTTTATGCTGTTGGTCATCAATTTGGTTTTGGACTGGTTCATTTCAGCCCGACCTCGGAGCTTACTGTGCACTATTACTATTACTACTGATAGTCCGGTATTGGTCAAAACTCGATCAAAATGGTTGACAAGTGTCACGTTGTTAAGATGTAAAAGAGATAACGCTCTACAGACTCGAAATAAGCCGAAGTCTCCTACCTAAGGTCGATGTGCAATATTTATTGTTGGTACAACAAAAACACCGGGGGGCAAAATACACCATTGAGGACTCATTCTTCGACTCTTTGAAAGCTATTTTACTGGTGGTAGAGTTCTAGTGTAGGGTCTCGAGGGCGTAGGTACCACCGCATTACCCAATCTGTCTGCCGCCAAATGGTCTTACGGTTAGATAGGGTAATGTATGGCCTTGTAATAACTATCACAGAGACATAACATCTAAGGCCTGAGGCCTTAGATGTTATGTCTCTGTGATATGTGAGATTATGGGTGGCAATACAATTTTGACCTCTGGTTGTTGTGTAAAATTTTATAGGCTGCTGTCATCACTTAACATCCATGTGAATTGCATGCTTGTTTGGTACCTTCGGTACATAAAAAAAGTTATTACATACATTACCCACTAAATGGGACATGATAGTGCTGAAAACAAGCATTTATGCCTTCGAGCTACGGCACTAGAACTCTACCACCAGTTAAATTGTCTCAGTAAGATTTTACGTGTAATAAAGGTACGTGAAGGTATTTCATACAGTCTGTCTAAATATCAAATCCTTTTAAACAAAAAATAAACAGAATACTTAAATCCTTTTATATTTCTTTTGCAAATGTATCTATCTAGTGGTATCGCTGCGTCGACGTTTTCTGAGAAACGTGACTAAATTGTGAAAAATTTGTCTTAATACAAAGTAGAAGCGCAACTTTGTAAAGTAATCTTACTTTGTTACAAGTACTTTTGTTATTGTATTAAAATACTAGCGGCCCGCCCCGGCTTCGCCCGCGCTGCTCTGCTCCTATTAGTCATAGCGTAATGTAAGCTATCCTATCTCTCAAGTTGGATCGAACTGCACATGGTGTGCGAATTTTATTATAATCGGTTAAGTGGTTTAGGAGTCCATTGAGGACAAACATTGTGACACAAGATTTATATATATTAAGATATATCTCGCTTTTATCGAAGACAAATATCATTCAAAAATATAAACATAAATATGTTAAGTACCTACAATGTAGCCTAGCCTACCTACAACACATAATTGCAGATAAATACTGTGATTAACTCCTACTAACTTACTACTGTAAGGGGGTGTAAGGGGTCTCAACCAACACCATCGAGACTCAAGCCAACCTCACCTGCACGTGGTGCACCCTGCTATACAACAAACGAGGCTCTGGCGACCTGCCAACACGCACTGGACCAGCGTGGCGGGTTATGGTCTAAACCCCCCCAAGATGGAAATACAGACGAGGAAAAGGCCCCAAGTGCCCGGCGGCTCCAGGAGCAAAACCGGCGTAGACGGGCGCTGGTCGAGCTCTGGAGCCAGGGGTGCTAAGAATCTCCGAGTGAGTCGCTTCCGTCAAACGACTTCGGCATGCACAACGGAAAACCGACGTAGGTTATCACTGGTAACATACAATACACGCACGTTAAGGAGAGACGAGAAAATTGCTGAGCTGGAAGAAGAATTGAACAAGTTGCACTGGGACATCTTAGGTCTATCTGAAGTCCGTAGAGAGGGAGAGGACACAATAACCCTGAAGTCTGGCAACTTGTTCTACTACCGGGAGGGCGACCAGAAGTCCCAAGGTGGTGTCGGGTTTATCGTCCACAAGTCTCTCGTTAACAACATTGAATGCATCACGAGTGTGTCGAGTAGGGTCGCGTACCTGATACTCAGAATATCCAAGAGATATTCCTTGAAGGTCATCCAGGTCTACGCACCGACCTCGGCACACCCGGACGACGAGGTGGAAGCTATGTATGAGGACATAAGTAGGGCCATACATACTTCCAAAACGTATTTCACTGTTGTAATGGGAGACTTCAACGCAAAGCTGGGCAAGGGATGCGATAATGAGCTGAGAGTGGGGCAATTTGGATGTGGGAATCGGAACCCTAGGGGCCAGAGGCTGGCCAATTTTCTGGAGAAGGAGGAACTTTTTATGATTAACTCCTTTTTCAAGAAGCCGCCTCATAGGACATGGACCTGGATGAGCCCCGACGGTTCCACAAAAAATGAGATAGACTTCATTATGACCACCAAGAAACACATATTCAATGATGTCTCCGTGATTCACAGGGTGAAAACCGGAAGTGATCACCAAATGGTTAGGGGCACATTGAATAAAACATCAAGATCGAAAGATCTCGTCTAATGAAGTCTACGCTCCGACCTACTGTTTCTCACATACAAAACCCCGAGAGCCTTCAGCTCGAATTGCAAAATCGCTTTGCTTGCCTGGAGGATTGCATCTCAGTGGACGATATGAATGACAGGTTGGTAGAAACTGTCCAGTCGGTGGGGTATAAATACTTTAAAACTCTCCGACGAAATAGACCTCAAAAACTTACCGATCAAACCCTCAACCTTATGGCAGAACGACGCTCAATGATACTGCAGAGCTCTGATGAAGCTGAAAAATACCGGCAACTTAATAGACAGATCCAACAGTCCTTGCGGCACGATATCAGATCCTTCAACACAAAATGTGTTGAGGAAACGATAGAGCGAAACAAGGGCTCCAAAGTGTTTGCAAAGGATCTGTCTATTGGACAGAGCCGGATGATGCAGCTGAAGACAGAGGACGGCGGTTTAGCGTCGACTAAACCTGAGGTATTGCGGGAGATTGAGAGGTTCTATGGGCAGTTATATACCTCGGTCGCACAACCTGTCTCTTTAATTCCGTCCTATTCGAAGGTACTACGCCAGAAGCATGGAACAGAGGCGTGGTGGTGCTTTTCTTCAAAAAAGGTGATAAAGCCCTATTGAAGAACTATAGACCCATCTCGCTTCTGAGCCATGTCTACAAGCTGTTTTCGAGGGTGATCACGAACCGTCTCGCTCGCAGGTTTGATGACTTCCAGCCTCCCGAACAAGCCGGTTTCCGAAAAGGCTATAGTACCATAGACCACATACACACGCTGCGGCAGGTTATACAGAAGTCCGAGAAGTATAACCGGCCATTATGCTTAGCGTTCGTGGACTATGAGAAAGCCTTAGATTCGGTTGAAACATGGGCTATGCTGCAGTCTTTACAGCGTTGCCACATTGACTATCGGTATATCGAAGTGTTGAAGTGTTTGTATAAAAACGCCACCATGTCAGTCCGAGTACAAGACCAATGTACGAGGGCGATTCCTTTACAGAGGGGAGTAAGACAGGGAGATGTCATTTCACCCCTGCTCTTCACCAATGCAATGGAAGACGCCTTCAAGCTCCTGGAATGGCAAGGACTAGGCATCAATGTCAACGGCGAATACATCACTCACCTTCGGTTTGCCGACGATATTATAGTCATGGCAGAGTCGCTGGAAGATCTCAGCACAATGCTCGAAGACCTCAATCGAGTGTCTCAAAGAGTGGGCCTTAAAATGAGCATGGATAAGACCAAGGTCATGTTCAATAACCTTGTATCGCCCATTCCAGTGTCCGTTGGGAACTCGATCCTCGAAGTTGTCGACGAATATGTCTATTTAGGACAAACTATACAACTAGGCAGGTCGAACTTGGAGAAAGAGGTCATTCGCCGAATCCAACTCGGCTGGGCAGCGTTCGGGAAGTTAAGGAGCGTTTTCTCGTCAAACATCCCCCAGTCCTTGAAGACGAAAGTCTTTAATCAGTGCGTTTTGCCGGTGATGACCTACGGTGCCGAGACGTGGTCTCTCACTATGGGTCTCGTACGAAAGCTCCAAGTCACTCAGCGGTCAATGGAAAGGGCTATGCTCGGCGTTTCCCTACTGGATCGAATCAGAAATGAGGAGATCCGTAGGCGAATGAAAGTCGCTGACATAGCCAAGCAGATTTCCAAGCTGAAGTGGCAATGGGCAGGGCACATAGCTCGGAGAACCGATAGCCGCTGGGGCAGAAAGGTTCTCGAGTGGAGACCACGTATCGGCAAACGCAGCGTAATTAATACAAAATATTATACAGAAATACATAGTTGGCTGTAGCTGATCGCTAGACCTGTACAATCGCCGCAGATTACAGCTTGTTTCTTTTAGCGGCTTTCCAAGCCCTTAGTGGTGCGGGTGCTGGACACCACGCGTCGTGCCACGCTACGTGCATGGCACATCTCCGCGTTAATTGAATCCGTGTCGGCTACAATGTTTATTGAGCGTGTGAACCCCTTGGCATTTTTTCTTTTTTAGGGTTAGGGTTGCGTAGCAAACAAGGAACCCTTATAGTTTCGCCATGTCCGTCTGTCTGTCTGTCCGTCCGTCCTCGGTTGAGCGCAAATATTTATTTTATTTTGCTTTTTCATTACATCAAAAAACTACACTGAGTGCTTTTTAATACGTAGGTATCAAAATGAAATATTTGGATCCCTTCAAATTGGACCGTAGCGGTCGAAGGTGCAGACAGCGGAGCATGCTCTCAGCGTTAGCAATGAAAAAAAATTCCACAGTAGCACATTGTGTTGAATATGTTTGACGCGATTAAATGAATACAAGAAAGGTGCGATTTTCGAGATATTGATTGTAACTGATCGTTCGACCTGCAGTAACCGCCGCAGCTTATAGCTTGTATCTTTCAGCGGCGTTCCAAGCCCTAAGTGGTGTGGGTGCAGGAAGCCGCAGGCGCTCTGGCACGACACCATGCGCCGTGCCACGTTACATGCCTCGCACACCTCCACGCTAATTGAATCCGTGTCGGCATCAATGTCTGTTTGGTGTGTGAACTCCTTTGCTTCCGACGCATTCTTCATCATTGATACGATAACAGTTGATACAATGTGAATAAAATAATGTGAAAACAAACTTAGATGCCATTATATTCGAATGTTTTCTTTTCAAATTCAATTGAAAGACTTCAATCGATTGGCATGATCGAGAACAGTTACAATGGTTTATTGTAATCAGGCCCGAGAGGCAAACGCTTTCCTTCTTAAATGCTTTCTTTGCATTACGAGTGAATTTGTAGCCTATTGCCAGGACACAAGTATATAAGCGTGTAGTACAAGTACAAAGTAAGTAAGTTAAGTGGTAAGTTTACCACATTTTCATAATAACTATTTTATGCCGATTTCGCCTTCCTTCTATTACATTTATAGATAACTTTGTAATCAAGTTTACAAATTCGAGTGGTGTTTGTGCAGAGTACGCGTCCATCGGACGTCCATGCTTGAACTTTTGGACTCGCTAAAGGCAACTAAAAGGATTCGCCTGCTTCCTCCAACAAAGAGCGTTTGCTTTTTTAAAATCAGTAGCAGCGGTCAACGCAGTGCAATATTACGAAAAGAATGGGTGACATGGTATGTCGTCCAATGTCCATCTCCACGTTCAACGTACAGATGTTCAACGTGTATACACGTCACGTTATTTTAGTTTCTGTCAAAAAGTTGCAAGTATAGAGTAATAAAAAGTGAATTCTTTTGACTTTAAATTTACATACTTACTTTAATTTTCTAGCATAAAGGTAATACTTAAACCTCTGGAATGGCAACAAATCTACATTGAAATCACTGGTTTTGTATAGGTGGATATTAATTTTTTACGTATTTACTTTTCGTCAATGTGAACTGTAAGCTTGTTTGCCGTTTCATTATATGAAAAAAAAAAGAAACACGAAAACCGGATGTTTTATTTTCGATTAGGTACAATAATTTCATCGAGGTAGAAATAGTATACGAGACGGCGAATAGTGTGAGACTTCTACTCCCCAAGGAACTCAAGAAACTGCGTGCAGTAGTATCTGTTCAAAAGTGTAGAAAAAACGGTGGGTATGTTACCCTAATGCTTTACGTTTTATCTTTTACTTTACACTGCCATTTTATCACTATCAGAAGTAAAAAAAAAACGGTCAAGTGCATGTCGGGCCACGCGCAGTGTAGAGTTCAGTAGTTTTTAGGTTTGATTAATGTAATGAAAAAAAACTATTTTTTTCTGTGGTATTTTAAAAAAATTCGAGGTTTTAATTTTTTCGACTAGTACTCGCAAACCTGTAAAGTCAACTTAAGTATGATAGTTTTCCTTTTAATTTTACATTATATATAGCTACTGTTGCCGTAACGTTTGAATTTCTAACAATAACCGTTTAGTTGGTAGAGAGGGGGGGGGGGGGACACACTTGACTCTAACGAAAATTGGCACTTCAAAGCGTAATAAGTCACGAACAGTTAACTAAATCGAAAAATGACGCTAGCGCACCCTTAATATTTTTGAAAGACCTATCCAACAAAATACTACAATATAAAGAAAACGAAAAATAAAAAAAATTATCCGCGCGTTACATGTAGGGGAGGTATTCTAAATAAAAATATTTTTCATGTTTTTATTTTACCACTTTGTCGGCGTGATTGAGGTGTATACGTGTGCTAAATTTCAAGTCTCTAGTACCAATAGTTTTTGCGCTAAACCGCGGACGGACAGACAGACAGACATGGCGAAACTATAAGGGTTCCTTGTTTACTACGGAACCCTAAAAACGATACAATTGTAATGATACCAAAATAAGTATCTAGTCATCATGGTCATCAACATAAGAAACAAAAGATGCATTCAATTAAGCGTATACACACAGTCTCAGTCAGATATTTAGTATCTGTGACTGAATCTGAGCAGAAAGTTCAAAATTGCACCTTCTTACCTCTGTATGAACTCTACACGACTGCATTATGGCGTCAAACAGTTGTTGTTGTTAGTTCTCGTTGCTACAGAACCTCTGTTACATAGTAATTATAGCGTTACCTTGTAAATACCAGCAGGGAGCAGCTTATATTAAGTATCTTTGTTTTATGAAGGTAAAACTGCAAAAAACTTCTCCTTGTAAAAACTCATTATCAATCCTTTCATGTTTCATTTGCATTCGTCACTTGCTCGTTGAAGGCTATAAGGCTGTCTTAAGTTTAGCCGTTTAGAGATATCCGATGAAAAAAATACGTATAATTTTCATGATTAAAAAAAGTTTTTTCATGCTTGCACACGGAATTCCATGGTTCGAACTATTTTAGTATTTTAGTATTATGTATATAATAGTATTTTAGTTATGTATGTATATCTAAAACATCGCTCATGCTTGTATTTAAACTGTACATAGTCGCGTTAACCATACCTATTACCTATAAACTGAAAAAACTGTTTTACTGCTGTAGGTAATTATGTAGGTTTATATTTTACTGGTGGTAGAGCTCCAGTGACGGAGCTCGCGGGAGTAGGCATCACTGCGTTACTTAACATACTTGGGGCTAAATGGTAGTGCTAAGCACTATAGTGTTCCGGTCAGGTGGTAATGTACGGCCCTGTAATTTCCGGCACAGAGGCATAACACCTTACGCCTCAGGAGTGGTAACGCATCTGCATTTTGACCTTGGTCTTTGTGTGGGTGTCTTTAGGCTGCAGTCATCACTTAGCAGCAATGTGAACTGCAAGCTTGTTTGCCACTTCCATTGCATTAAAAAAAATGCAGGTACCTACTATTACAAAAAAGTCGTAGAAGAAATCAAATGATGTCTAGTGTTCAGTGCTATCGTGTTCTGGTGGTAATGTAAGGTATTTGTAATTTCTGGTACAGAGACGTAAAAACTTAGGCCCGTATTAATGGACAGATCTCAGTGCTAGAACACGTCAATAAGATCCTGTTTCGTGTGGACTAAGATGTCAATTACTAATATGAATAGGGGCCTTCCACCTAAAGAAGCAGCAAGAAAAAGCAACACACCTACATTGAAGTTTCTGAATGCAGATGTTTATAGGCATAGTATTCAGCTTTCACTGCTAGTGGCAAACAAGCATATAGCTCACACTGATGGTAACAAGACATAAAAAATGCAATGAATAGATAGCTGTACCTGTGTTAATGTTAGGTGTAGTTTATTCGTGTGTCGAAGCAATTACATTTGCAAACCAACGACCAACCAATCAAATAGATTAGTGAACGCCTATCTAACACGTTCGTATAGATGTAATATTCGTGATTAACTGAAACGGCTGTGAAAATATATAACAATGTTTTTAATTAATCTATTGCGAACTTCGATTCGACTAACCTTACCGTAGGGGGAGAAGATTTTGGATAAACTTTTGGACTTGCAATACCGAGCCCATATCTACTTACCAGATTACGACGCTAGATGTCGCAAATTTCATTTCCTCCCCCTACATAAGAGAAGAGAAATAGCTTACCTGAGCCTTCTCTTAAACATTTGTAATGGCGTTCTAGATTGCCCTGAACTTTTGGAAAAAATTGGATTGTGTGCGAGCAAAGTTGCATTAAGGAAACCCAACATTCTTTGTGTTCCTCTAGTTAGGACTAACTATAGGCAGAACTCATTTCTAATAAGAGCGTGTCGCTTATTTAATACCCTAGTTAAGGAAAATTTGGATATAGACTTATTTAATACTCCCGTACGTAGGCTTAAATGCTTACTTAACAATGCTTATTTTAATAATTAAATGGCATTATTAACTCTTGTACGAATCTATATGTGCGTGTATTGTTGTGTTTTTGAAATGAACTTTGTATTTTTTTTTTAATTGTCGTTCGTCTACTGTTAACGTTTCAAATACCTACATCTAATCCTATATGCGGTAACTTATAATTGGCCTTCATTTCTGTAACTCCCGGTTACATGTATCTACATGTCTATTTATTGTTATAACTAGCTGTTAGTTACCCTAATATTGTAAACATAAAATTAAATTAAAAATAAAATAAAGGTAGTGATGGCATGAAGCTTTAATCTCCAGCAAACGTTTGCTAAAGCCTGACCCCCAAGCCAAGTTAGCTAGCTATAATCATCAACGCCATAAAAACCAGTCAAGCGCGAGTCGGACTCGCGCACGGAGTGTTTCGACCCACGTTCCGGAGACCCTCTTAAGTATTTATTAATTATTATTTTTTAAAGTGAATAGATAACCAACTATTCAATGTATATATTAAGCATCTATCTGTAACCATTATTAATATCGGACTTAAAACCACATTTATCTGTTGTTCTATGCCCGCGAACTCTATCACTGGAGCTCTACTACTAGTTGAAATGTAAACAGAATAAAGCAGCTACAGATTTAAACGTACACAAGTATACAAAATTAAGTTATTTAAATTTGTTTTTACATCATACAAATAACAAAATGTTTCAATCCAATTTATTACAAAACCCACATACTCAGAACACAACACGCCAAATTTTTACAAAACATAAACATTGTAAATAAAACATTCAAATTTATCTGTATACTTCTAAATTAGGGCAAACCACACATCGTTTTAAATAACGCATATAACTTTTATCAGTTACACTAAACGGGATATTTTTCCGCAACTGCCACAAAGGTCCCATAACGAAGTGAAATAGCCAAATAAGAAGGTCTTAATGTCGCAGTTAGCTGAGAATTCTCCCTTGTGAATGCAGGATCATTAGCGCTATGTTATTGCGAATTATCCGTAAGACTCGGCGCTGGGACGTTGGCAGTCACGTTTAATCTAAATTTTCCTTACACAGTAGACATTTTCTGCTATATGTATGACGTTTTACGGAATGGGAACGGCTTACACGGGATATAATGTTACCTAATAATAACATGTAAAAGTAACAGCAGTTAAGGGTTAACAATTTGGGATATACGGCTTTGGTTTGTTGTTGTTTACCACCAACGGGCTGTTTTGGTTTGTTAGAGACGGCATGAATCTGATAAAACGTCTATTTTTAAATATTTAAGATAAGACTGGATAGTAAAATATAACTACTTGTTTTATATCATTTCGCATTAACACATGCTTTTTTCTTTAAAATAAAAAATATAACTACGTTAAGAAAAACCGACTTCAAAACTGAAAAGTAAAAAATAATAATGATTTAATTGTAATTATATTCTACCTATTATTTATATGTGCTATTTACTAATAGGTTTGAAGTCGGTGCCAAGCCTGAAACAAATAATTATATTTTAATCACTTAAATATGAATACGAGCAAATTAATACACTGAACAAAACGTAACCGGCGAATCGTGGGTGTTTACATATATGCTTGAATTCATGCCTCCACCTCTGCCTACCCCTTCGGGGATTACAGGCGTGAAGTTACGTTTTAATACAATGAAATGCCTACTTTTGTGATTTTGGCTTGGCACCGACTTCAAACCTATTAGTAAATAGCACATATAAATAATAGGTAGTATATAATTACAATTAAATCTTTATTATTTTTTACTTTTCAGTTTTGATGTCGGTTTTTCTTAACGTAGTTGTATTTATTTAATACTTTTTAGTTTATTGCTGCATTGCCAATTAGATTAATGTTCACATCTGTTAAATTTGTAAAATCTGACTCTTTTAGCTTCGTGAAAATTAGATACCTGATTTAAATTGTTTAGGTGTGTCGGTACAAAAATAATTACACGACTATACGAAATCAATCAAAAAAATTTATCCACTAAAGGAGTAAATAAGCTGTGTTGTGTCGTCGATGAGTAAATGTGTCACTGTCACTTGTTGTCATCTTGTTGTCATGCGCAATAGGACTATCTAGGACGTCAGTGGATTCAACGCACTATATGACAACTCGCCGTCTATTCTTATTCCTTTAGTCTGAGGTGAAAGTAAGTAAAACAATGCTCATAAAATAAAAACTAATGGGCCTACCTGAATCAAATTTTTATGGAACCAATTCGAAACTATTCCGCATCAAACAAAAGCAAAATTACGTAAATCGGTTCAGAAATTCGCGTACATACATAAAACAAAATATACCGGCCTAATTGAGAACCTTCTCGTTTTTTGAACTCGGTTAAAAGCTACTAAGTGCGAGGCGACTTCGCGTTTACACGATTCCGCACAATTAATGAATTTCCCATTTTATCAGTAATACCATAGACTTCTAATATGTTTTCCTGTAATATGTAGATAAAGAACAAATTTTTGGATTTAAAAAAAAAAATAGTTCTCGTTGAAAGTTGAAGTTGCAAGTTTAGGTAGATAAATGATGCACTTATTTGTGGAAAATTAAGAAAAAAATAAAAATTATAAAAAACTTGTGTACATAAAATATTTGCACATTTTCAATAACAACCTGCAATGCGACGGTCCACTGCTACTTGATCCCACTTGACTTGACAACCTGTTATTGTCTACAATGGTCTGAAATAGGGATGTTGCCGATGATCAATTGGGCTCTGGGTATGGATACGGATATAGGAATAATATCATATCGGTTCCGGTTACGGATATAAAATTCAAAAGATGCAGATGCGAATTATCTATTAATAATATTGTTAATATTGGCTTCAAATGCGCAGACAATCGTAATAATGAAACGTTTTACTGACTTAACCTTCCAGCCTAAATTCATTACACGCACGCTAGTTTTTTTAATTTCTAGTAGAGGTACCTTCCCCCTCGCTAGAATATCTCGGAAGGGCAACCGTCTTTTGTTTATAGTTTGGTACACTGACTAAAATAAGTTCTCTGCGGACTCATAAGCGGCGCGTGACGGCTGGAAGGTTAAATAGTAAACTTAACCGTAATATGTATCACAAATTGAAGATAAAAAAATATGTATTGGGAAACAATACTTGTATGTGTTTTACCGTTGAATGAATTAAATTTAGCTGGTCCGACAAGGGTCTTAAAATCCATCACGCACGTCACCGATCTTATTTAGATAAGTAGCAAAGCCACCGGAAGGCCACCCTGCTTAGTTCGCTTGACGGATTGCTGCTAATGAATGTCTCGTTTTAATCTTTCCGTAAAATTACGAATATTTTTATACAGTGCCTAATTCATATTCCGTTGGTCCTACTAACGTAATAACTTCCGTAAATAAAGAATACCTACGTCATCTACGTGAACGCATCAATATTTCATATTTACCTTACACTTTTATAAAGTAAAAAAAAGATATAAAGATCCAGAAAGTTGTCTCACTGGTGGTAGAGCTTCAGTGACGGAGCTCGCGGGCGTAGGCACCACCGCATTACCTAATATACTTGCCGCTAAATGGTAGGGTTCAGCACTATTGTGTTCCGGTCAGGTGGTAATGTACGGCCCTGTAATTTCCGGCACAGAGGCATAACACCTAATGCCTCAAGAGTGGCAGCGCATCTGCATTTTGACCTTGGGTGTTAGACACCCACACAATGAGGTTGCACTCATCACTTAACATCAATGTGTACTGCATGCTTGTTTGCCTTTTCCATTACATGAAAAAAAGTTATAAAAAAAGTAAATAAAATATATTTCTTTGAAAATAGACTGGAATGAGATTTGTTGAGACAAGTTGATATCATTTTATTAATACGGGCAACAGAGTCAGAGTTTATCCTTGGGCGACAAATAACCATGGATAGATTAAAATTTAAGTTTATTTAGGTGATGGTTACGCCCAATAAACATATATTTTATCTCGTAGTTTTGCAGATTTACTAGTTAGGGATTTCAATTTGGATATAATGGGATCCCATTTCGTCGACAAACGCCAACCATCCTCTCTATTGAAATTTGGATGCTTTTTAATCTCAATAGCCTCTCTGACCATCCGTGGAATAGGACGAGAAAATCCGCACGTTTAATTTCTACAATGTATGAAGCCCGCGAAAACCTACGAAAACGTTATTCTTTACGATATATACTGCAAAGTCTATTGTATCGGTTGCCTTATTAGCATAGTTGGCAAGAGATGGCGCTGCTGCTACCATAAAGAAATGCAATAAATGTGAAGGAAAGATTTGACAAATCGGGCAGGACTTCAGTAGCTCAATTGGAAGAGCGGCTGGACTAGATTCCCAGTAGGCCGCGAGTTCGAGTCTCGCCTGAAGTCAAATTTTTCTTTCCATTTTTCTTTAAATAAAATATATTTCACAAGCATGTGTTAATGCGAAATAATATAAAACAAATATATTTAATTCGTTTGTCCGAGACTATGGAACCTATAGAGCGACCGAAAGGTCGGATGAATTAAAACAACATCTTTGCTTAATATAGGTATTTGCTTACGCTAGATAAATCTGTGAAATAGTTTTGTTTCAATATATATAATGTTATTTTTAAATAACATATAGAGACGTTTTAGACTCATGTTTTTATATAGATTTTTTTCATATTGTAGAATTTTGTAAACACCATTTAGACTTAATTTATCACGAGAGAAATGTTTTTAATTATCCCAATTCACAGCAAAACAATTCACGCCCCAGACTTGTGTGTTAACAGGCATTATATCAACATAAAGAGCTCTTCATAATCCGGATTGAGTGTATCCTGACGTTGTCACAACAAACTACGATTAATAATATTTACCGCATTGTTAATTATATTTCCCTGATTAGGTATATAGGGCGCTTTATACATTTATCATTTCATGTATCGAATAATATTAATAGGTAGAGCTAAATGTCGGTTGGCTCGGTCGGGTCCCCTTCTTTTATACGGGCATTTGACATTGTACTATCAGTACAAAACCATAACCTACCATCAGAAATCGCACCATTTTAGTTACTAACTAAAAACACATACGCTACTAACGACCCCGTTGGAACCGAAACAGTAAAGGTAGTAGGCTACTATTTTTATACCTGAAGTCTCGGGTTAGGGACAGATTTTGGCAATGAGACACTTTTCCTCTTAAGAAGCTGAAAAGTGACTGAAATGTAACGAAACGAAACGTAACGAATAATAAACTAAAATGATTTTGAAAATCAACCCAGTTTTTCAAAATCATTTTTGTTTATTATACGATATTTCAATTTGATACTCAATGTGTATTACATGGATATAAACTTAAATGGAGAGTCCAATATACAGTTAGTTCCTGTATTCTTTTTCACATTTGTCTGAATATAACACTTAAATAATTAATGAAATATGAAAAGAAAAACTAAATTGTTTTAATTTTTTTTTATTGGTGAAACAGCATAATCAATTCGAAGTTCTCATAACGATTTTGCAACGTAATAATGAATCAATAATCCGATGTAATAATTATAAATGTGGAAGTTAAGCAATAGATCTGCATACCTGTCCAGCATTCATTTTTCCAATTAATATAAATACCTTAAGTCCACTCCATCAATTGAAGGGCATTTTATGAAGCTTAAGTTTTTTGCCTCTCTAAATAAGGGAGTCCGAAGACTAATAAACAAGTAAGTAAAACCTTTTTCTTGCATTATTTATCGAAGTGATTTAGAAACTGCAGCAAAACCGCATATTTCAATTTCAGTCAATTCCAAATGGCTATTACCTACATAACACAAATATGATATGCAACGTGAGTAATCGGTCCGACGTAGCAAGCATTTTCGTACTATTATGGCATACCTATTATATTATCTAAACTTGTTAAACGAACATAGTGCTTTTAACGAAATTGAAAATGTGATAGACGTTACTCGCTACCCTGGTTCAAATTTTTAAAAGTGATGAAAGGCTTTATTATGCATCCCGTTTGGACTTAAACTATATCCTTGTGGAACTTTACTGATGAGTGTAGTAATTTCATCAATATTGGTATCGTGTTCAATCTAAAATAGATGACTTCGCCATAACTTACAAAGTTGTTTTCTTTCAGATTTAGTAAAACTAAAATGGATTACTTTGTCGTGACTTACAAAAGGCTTTTCTATTCGATAAACAAATCTGAAAGAAAATATTTGATACGGGTAAAAAATTACGGGGATTGGTGTGTGCCCACAGATATTTTTGACCAGAGCTGATAACGTAGATCGACTGCAGAATGGCAAACAACATCATTCCTGAATAAAATCACATTTAAAAATAGCTGTTGTCATGTATTAAATATGATTAAGAGCACTAAACTATTTCACCGATAGTGTGCTGACCACGGCTAAAACTGTTTTCATATTTATTTTGGAGGGCAACCTCTCCTATGTTACAAGCTTCCAAAAGGTAAGTACATGAATCTGAGGATTATCTACTTATCTTTCTTATTTCTAAAATACAAATACAACAACATTTTTATCTCGACAAATGAAATGAAATCTTGTTATAAAGACTTCATCATAATTTTTTCTTTGATGTACCTAAAGCTTTTTGAGAATACAATTCCCTTTGTAATAATTACATTAAAAATAATTGTCGGCTTACCAAGATATTCAGTAGTAACTGTTTTTATACGTTGAACGTGAACATTAAATTTGTAAATGGCACAGGTCACAATAGTGATTTCAACCGGTGTTAATTTGAGGGAGCCAAATGAAAGGCACCGTTGGCTCGGGTTTTAGGTACATCCGAACTGAACGGGACATTGGAGTGCTGTTGTTAATTATTGTTACCAACGTACAGACAATCCGAGATGCAGAGCTCTGAAACCAAAACGTCAACCAACTTTGCCAATTAAGTATCACATTACTAATACAATAACATGCTCAGAGTGTTATAATCTAACCAACAAACCTTGTTAACGGGTACAAAGTGAAAATGAGGAGATAAAAAGCTTGTTTCGTTATAAATATTTAATCAGGATACCACAATTCTCTTGTAGAATTCATTTTAAAACAACCAACAAATTCGTCGAAAATACAAAACAAAAGGAATAAACGCCTCGTAGCTCTTACGAATAATAAATTCCGTGTGTGTAATTAGCACATACGTACGTTCACAATAATAAGCTTCAGGGGATATTAGCGTGTAGGTAACCTAAAATAAATTATTCAGCTTGAACCCTTTTATTAAAGCTTGAAAACGGCGAATACCAGCGTCGTCGTTCCACTTAAAATGTTCTCGAAAGAATTATGAAGAAAGCGGTGTCATCTCAAAAGCCGGATTCGTCGTTGGAATCTCTGGCTGGCTGGTTTAATTAGCCGGTTTAATGAACGTCGAGGCACGTACGCTGTAAATGCGGCCCATTACCTGCGTAATTCACGCAACGATAACAATGACGCCGGTGGCGGGGACACAACGCCTACGCAGCTACAGAGCGGCTCATGATACTTTTGCATTGGGTCCGATCCGATTTTGAAAAACTCGCTCAATTCTATTAATTAATATACTTACAATAAAATAATATTAATGTTGTTGGTCGAAGGAACGCTATCGCCAACTCAAGACCTAGGTAGGTACTAACCTACGCCTCTTCACAGAAGTTTCTATTTTATTTGGCAAGTGAATATAATGGTACCACAGGCGCAAATAATTTAGGTCTCAGGATTAACAAAGCATCTGCATACTGACCTCCAGATTTTGTGTAGTTAATAACTGCATGTTTGCTTACCATTGTTATAAGGTACATAAAAAAAACTATTAAATCAGTTTAGTTTATGTCTCAGAAAAAGTGAACCAAATATGTTATTAAAAACATATAATATGATAGTGATACATATACCTAAGTATATAAAATACAGTGAGTCGGCAACAAGCGAGACGGTTTTCATTTTTTTGCTTACTTCTTTTTGCATATTTTTATTGTTCTTGCTATACACCATAGGACAACTCTAATACACAAACTGGAAGGCAGATAATCAAGAAAATGGTAATATTAAAACGGGGGCCAGATATATCATATTTATTTTTGTCAGCTTATACGTAAATAGGTAAACGGTAAGGTAAGGTACAATATCCCTTAAGATATATTGTACACTGAGCTTACTAAAGTTACTAAGAAACGAGGTCGTAGAGCGTTATCTCTGCTGTACACTGTCAACGTAAGCACTGATATCTGATATTCGTCAAAACTTCATCAAAATAGTCGACAAACGTCACATATGCTGTGTGCAAAAAAGATAATGGCTTTACAAAGCCGAAACTATATGAAGTCTCTCTCCTAGGGTCGATGCGCGTACTGTATGTATATTGGTACTTAAAGTCAGTGGGGAGGCAAAATACCATTTCTAAAACATGAATTGGTAAGGTTCGTTAAAACTTGTATTATTTGGACATCATAATAAATCTTCTATTAATGCTATTTTAATCTAGTAAGAATAAATGGAGTACCTATATATTTATATTCCTCACAGTTGTGGCAACTCCCTAACACTGTGTTGTGAACATAATTGTACAGGTATAACTGTAGTATTCTGTTAAAAAAAAAGCATAGCAACCTATATCACCAAAATACCTACTTTACTCGTCACGTTTATAAAGAAATTGGAATTTATTAATTGTAATATTATTCTAAGAAAATGTACCTCATTGAAACATTGGCACTTGCCGGATTTGAATCAGATACAGTGCACAAGCGTAAAGACATCCAGGCGATTTTATCGTAAGTTGTACTTTGCACCTGCAGGTCTGAGACATGTTTCTGTAAAATAATATGAAGAACTGAACTGTGGTTTGTTTTTAAATAGTTCTCATTCGTCTAGTTTTTTAAATCATTTAAATATTCTATCTGGCAGCTAATGGTTAGTGTTCAGCACTATCATGTTTCAGCTAGAATTCTTAACCGGTGGTGCGCGGACCACCAGTGGTCCCTGGAAGTATCTCAAGTGGTCCGCTAGCCATGCCAATAAATAAGTGACAGGAGTCGACGCAACATTAACTGAGCGCGTAACACTAAGTTTTAAGCAGCATACGACCAAGGATCCCGAAAACTAGTTAAAAAAAAATAAACTGCTTTAAGTAATTTGATACGTTTTGTAACTGTTGAAATCTAAAAAAAACCCTGTACATTTATTTACTGTATATCACATCCAAATCAATAATTAAAACTAACTGGGTGGTCCATGGCATAACTGAAATTTTGTCAAATATGTCCCCCAGGACTAAAATGTTAAGAACCGCTGAGCTAGATGGTAATATATGGCCCCGTAACTTCTACCACAGAGGCAAAACCACTAACGCCTTAGGGGTGGCAACGCTTTTGCATTTAAATCTATAGTTATTTTGTTGTATAAATATCTTGGCAGCATTAGTCACTTATCATTTTATTATGTGAACTGTATGCTTGTTTGTCATAACTTATCTATCCACGAATAAGCCGTTTTTTATTTCGATTAAATTTCGTAATGCGTATAATATTCTGATGAAAGTTACATTTTGTCCCAAAATATAATATATGGAATCCGCATTTGCACTGTCCAATATCATGCCTACCTCTCTTCTCACTCCCACCGAACTGCACAGAAGTGAGCTGAATGTAAATACGGTATTAATATTTGAACAGATATTTTTTTCTGAATCATACATATACGATTTCCCATTCCAATATAGAGCAGAGACATTTTGAGGACGAGGTTTCTTAAATCGTTTAGAATTAATAAATATTTTAGTTTCTAATATCGTTATTAACCATTCACAATAATTGGTATCACTATATGAATGTACACAAAACATCTGATTTAGGTAAGTAAATGTGTTCAATACAATTTATTACGGATAGCCAGTAGGACAGAGCAGATAGAGTACTAAAAGTGGTGGTAGAGATCCAGTGTCGGAGTTTGAGCGAAGGCGTAGTATCGTTGTCACCACCGCATTACCTAATCTATCCGCAGTAAATTACAGTTTTCAGTACTTTCGTGTTTCAGTTAGATGGTAAAGTCGTAACTATTAAGCGTAACACACACTGAGCCCACCGGGCCGCCGATCTATGTCGGCAACTTTTTGTCGACGGGTAAGTTGGCGACTTTACTCATTGTAAGTCGGAAAAGTTTGTTGGCGGCATGTCGGCGGCTTGAAATGAGGAACTTACTATCACTACCGCTGAAGTGTCGCCGGGTAACTGAGCGTATGTCCGCAAGCCGCCAACATGTCGACTGGAAACACGCGCAGGCGCAATTTGCCAACATGATTCTTTTCATATAGGTCGCCGGGTTGAGTCGGCAGGCCAAATCAGCGGCCCGGCGGGCTCAGTGTGTATTGCTCTTCACACAGGCAAACCCACTTAGGAGGGATGGCAATGACTGTATTTTGACCTTTTATTTTTAAAATGACATGTTATGTTATGAAGAAAAGTGCGCACAATCACGTACAACATGGTAGTAAAGTGCAATATGCAATGTTTTTAGATGATCGGATACTTCTTTGATTACATTATTAAAGTTCTGTGACATTTTTTTTAATCCTAAAATTTAGGGACTTTTGCTAAACCATGTCATGTCACCATCATACCCTAATATATTTTATTATACTACAAAACTATTTTACAGGTCTTTACTTTAGGCTATGACTAACAAACTTAATAAAACATCTAGCGCTATCACTACAGGGACCACTTATTATACTATGAACTAAACCTACATTTAAACGATTTACATTTAAAGTATGAAATAAATTACATCTATCAGATTCGTATCGAACACATTCCATGATCAAGTGTTGGACATCTTCAGTTAGGTACTCCACAGATCGTAGGTACAGTTTAGTGAACTTACTTTTTCATGAGGAAGCCAAACTCATTCAGTGGAATGTGTCCGGTCCAAATTCTAAACATTAACAAAAAATCCAGTCTCACAAATATTTTTGTTTGTTTTAAATAACTATATATTTAAAATACGAAACTCTGTAAAACAGTAGGTATAACACAAGCCGTTTCTTATCTATTTCAAACTTTTTATCCTCAAGTAGCTTTCTTCTATGAATGGATATTGACAGTTCATGATATATACAGAAAGGCATCACGTGCAAGGCGAAGTCAAAGCTTTTCGTTTCTATCTCGCCTTACTATAATCGGACTTAATGGATATACCCGATTCTTTTTATGGCGTCGATTTTCTCTTCATTTCAATGGAAAAGCAGTTTTAATTTCAGAATGCGAAGAAAAGAGAATATCGATTTCATAAACGAATGTTTTTCAGTCAAGCGTCGATAAGTAATTTAATTGAGGTATGTTCATTCTGCTAGCTTCGAGACGTGATGACCCACTAGCACAGTCAGACAACTGAACAATAGACGTCGAACCATTCTAATTCGGTGGTTGGAAGTGCAATAACGCAAGATGGGCAGCAGCATCCTACAATAAAACTACCGCCACTGCGATTGCCAATCCGCCTGTGATGCGTGGCGATTATGGAATATCTATCCCCCTTAGGAGAGAATGGTGGCATCTAAACAGAATCAATACAGAGTAAGGCAAGATAAATTCTCCACAGCATAAATGACGTTGGAGACCAAGACCGCAGTCGTACGATATAATGGGGAGTCATTATGCCACTGCGGTCTTGAAGACCAAATGGTGCAGCACATTAAAATTTCAATCAGTATAAAAAAAAATTAACCGGGAGGATGTATATAGGTTGTCGGTTTCGTGGAATCCCGTTACCGGGAAATGTAGACGTCGGGATGTATCTTCGGATAAATCGTCGGATGTTGTGAGCGTTGTGTGTCGGGACCTTAATGTATTGAATCGAAATAATGACGATCAACCGCGGGTAGTTCGAAGAACTGGCGCGGCTACGAGACGTTGACACCATGTAGCAGCAGTGTACTCGTGACCACGGCCGTCGCATTACGGCCGAAACGTCGAGTGTCGAGGTAAATACTTCGATTAAAATAGTACGCGATTAAGTCCCGTTAACAATATAAAAATATTAATACCTAGTTACTTCTTACTTCATACAAGCAAGATTGTTATAAAATATACCTACTTAATAATAACATACCTGTAAAAAAGGCAGTGCAGATTGAGGCGAGCTGTTGGTGAATAGCGACACACTCCACCAGTAGGTACATCGAGTTCCTCCGAGCGAATTATGCTCCGCCTCGTACGGCTCTCATCTCTGGCCTGTACATACGAGACATTAAAGAAACACAAAAAAAACTAACGAGTTAAATAAGAAGCGGTTTTCATAGTTGTATTGTTTAAGGTGTAACTCAGCGTTTCGTATTTGCCGGGTCGCGGCCCGATACCGAGCCAGCAGAATAAAATATCAGGTAGCAACATTCGCGGCTTGTTTTAAAAATTATACCTACTATCGATCGACGCATCATAAATATTTTTTTTAAATGTTTTATTTAATCTTATAGAAACAGCTTGAGTTTTTAAAAATATAAAATGGGTCACGAAGTGGCAGTGTGAAAGTTAACGGACCATGGCAGAACAATGTTTGAGAAACTGATCTAATTGAAAAACTGGTGCATGTTTCATCTTAGTTCGCATAGAACCTTAGAAATCCCTACTTCCCTACTAATATTATAAATGCGAAAGTAACTGTCTGTCTGTCTGTCTGTTACCTTTTCACGTTCAAACAACTGAACCGAATTAAATGAAATTTGGTACAGAGATAGAGCTGACTTTGAGAAAGAAGGCATAAGCTACTTAGTTATTTATAAAACGACATCCAGCCGCGGGCAACAGCTAGTAAACAATATAATATTGTAGGTACGTGTGCGAAGCCAGGTGGGTTTCTAGTTAATTATAAGCTAGCTTATAACTTAGCTTATACTAATTAGGCCTAAAAACCTTTAAAAATATATCTTGAACATGTTCATCTTACATAACTATGAGCAGACGAATGAGAATAAGCGATGCCCTGGTGAAAACGCCTTACAGCTCCGCCACTGATGCTCTACCGCCAGTAAAAGTAAGTATAATAGGAGTCAAGATTTGCTGATCATGTTCTTATTTTTCCTTAAAAGCTTCACATTTATGTTAATTTAAAAGTCGGCAGCAATAACGTTGGAAAAATATTACTAGCAAAGAGGACACGGACTCCATTAAATGGTTTAAGGGAGGCGAACTCCAACATAATTTGGTCGTTTGTTACTCTACGTTCACTTCGCTGAGATTTGTCTTACGCAAATTTTTCCTAATAGTCTTAATATGAAATGCCTCCGTGCCATTGACATGATAGCGAAAACCAATAATGTCCACTTTATAAAGTTAAGTAGGTAATTCATTTATATAGAATTAAATTCAATTTTATTTCACCTCCATTATCCAACATACTCGTGTTACGCAAGTTATTAAGAGAACGATATAAAAGTAAGTTGATTACAATTACAATTTTCATTACAATTATTGCCCATATTAACCACTTTCCATTAGGTGACTACTCATAATATTATTTTTCTCTTGTACTGCGTTTGTTTTTACAATAGAGACAGTCCGGTTATAGAATTCTTTACCAATAAGTATTTCTTAGTCTGGAATTGTCGAATATTTCGAAGTTCCAGTGTAACCTTTTTTTAGTCTATATTTTTTGGGACTTTACAAACATTACAGACCGACAAAAATTTCAATGTATTTTCTTGGCTTCTGCTAGTTTTGTTTAATCGCCTCCTATCCGAGTTTTGTAAAAATATTGAATGTACAGACACTCGATTTGTACTATTTTATTTATTATATGTGTTGATTTGTAAAATGTATAATTAATAGTATTGTTTTGTTGTCCAGTGTATATTATCAAAGTCTAACTTTGATAATATACACTGGATTCACGACTGAATTATCGTAGATCATATTCCACCACGCTAAAACAATACAGATTGTTGAAAGCAAATTTCACAGTAGATGACTGTAAGCCACCCAAAGGCATTCAACCTGGTTTAACGATTACTGCTTCTCAAAACCCCAAGCAAGACTAGTATAATTAAATTAGAAACTCCAGACGAGAAAAGCCGAGGGCAATGTTGGTGTAAACTAAAATGTACGTTAATTTATGTTTCGCATAGACAGGCACATTTATGTTTTAAAATATTTACCTACATGAAACCTTGGAAACCCAGTTAATTTAAGGTTTACGTATTGCATTAGTTGCTCTATCATTCAATTAATAACATAATTGCCGAGCTGTATTGTTGGATATGACAACATAATAAAACATTACGGATGGACTTTTCTTTTCAAAATTCTATAAAGTAATAGAAGTAGTTTTATAGTTTATTTCTTACAAACATTTTATAGAGAGTCGTTGTAACGGTGGGTTGTTGAGTAAATCAACCAAATTAAATTTCTTTCGCAGTTGGTGAAGGCTATTCAGGTTTTCTTAAAAAAGAAATAAAAGAATTCTTACATCAAACCCCAGCCCCAATATGGATAAAAATTTGTCGTATTGTTGCATATCACCTCACTTATTCAGATTAAGATTATTCGGATATTATCAGATTCATCCAGTACATAAACGGCACAAAATGCATAAAATGTACATGCATTTTACTCTTTTCATTATGATCTTCTATACTGTACAGCAGGCGATAAAACTTTACGAGGTAAGACATTCTATTTATTCACTTTAGTCTGCTTTAACTGCAAAGTTAAAAAGTTATCACGAGCCCTCAATGAGTTGAATTTGTATGAGTTTTGGTAAATAAGAAGGTAGTGAAAATAAATTAAAACGGTAAATCGTTCTCTAGGCCTATTGGGATTTCCCATTTTCTGGAAATTTCTCAGTAGGCATCTCGGAGTTTGGTAATGTGCCCGGAGATGTCAACAGGCTCGCTGCCTGTTACGTGGGCCAAAACGTAACCGGCGAATTGAGGGTGTTTGCATGTATGCTTGCATTTACTTCTGTCCACCGCTTCGGAGATTTTTTTTATTTACCACGTTGTGTCGTCGCCAACCATAATCATCGTGGCGACAATAATTACCTGCGACAATATGAAGAACGAAGACTGCAAAAAGTCAATCATAAGTTGTCGTTTAAAAAAGGTCAAAAAAAGCTTATTTTAGCAAAGTACAGGAGAAAAGGTAAGTAATGAAATATTAATAAATAATAACACATATAGCTATGAGGTAAACGATAGCAAAATCAAAACAATTACTTAGCCAATTGTATAGAACCATGAATTAATCACAGTCATCATGACAACAACACTAGAATAATTTGGATTCAGTTTATTAGATAGAGTTTGAATCAATTATTAATTCGATACGATGATCGACACTTTGACGATTTATGGTGTCTGTTGTATCATCATCCAGCATACATATATAATCTGATATCTGGATATCTGACGCTCTACACTCTCTGCCTGCCCCGTTAGGGACCTGGCGTGAAGATACATACATACATATTCAGAAAATAAATGTGTGGAACAGCTACAGGCATCAATTATATTACAGATATTGATAATTGTTAGGAATTTGATACATAGCAAAGCAACATTTACACAGTTATGCGTGTTAGGGCTCCCACACATAACTGCGAATTCGCATCGCATCGCAAATATCTGCGAGCTCGCACGAATACATGAGTACACAGAACTTGAAGAAGTAACAATATTTTTTCCTTGTTAAAAGTTTCTTCTGGCCTTATGAGCAATTTTCATATTTTAGGTACGTGAAGATATGGATAAAGTAATGGCTACTATGTTCTTATTTTTGACACATACTGATGCTATTTATAAACAATGTGTCATGTGGCTGAATTCTGACCAATTGGAAGAATTATTTGATATAATGCTAGGTAAGTATAAGGGAATGTTTCCCCACTAATTATACTTAAGGATCAAAGTAACCGCCTTGGTTACTTAATGATAGCAGGTCTACTACTCCTTCTCTAATGGCATAATAATAATAATCCCCCTGCCCGAGGGCCGATAATGTTGAATTTTTACTATTAAACCAGACCGACTGCTTCAATAGTCTAGTGGTAGTAATGGTTTAGGTCAGTGTTTCCCGAACATTTAGACCGAGATAATATTTTCAAACGCAGGTAGGTTCTATTCTGTCAAATTACAACTATTTACTAAAAATACTTACGATGCATCGAATGATAGAAGATAATATTTTTAAAAACAGGCTCCCGTCGCAACATTCCCATGTTGCGACCCGGTATTTTTATTCTGATGGCCCAGTACCGGGTCGCGACCCGGCAAATGGGAAACGCTGGTCTAGGTAACAAAATTACGATGAAACACATTTAATAAAAAAAAGTTAGGTGCGCTTCTGTTGGCTCGTCTATATTTTAGAATACTGTGAAAAATATATTTTATAGAATTACTGTGAAAAAATAAAAACAAAAGTTATATAGAAGTAAGACATCAGTAAAAACGTCTAGATAATCTTACCGTTGTCTACCGGTGGCCTCATTAGATGTAAACATTATTATAGCTAAGAAGGCAGCTAAACGTTAGATATTTCTAAAGTTTAACGTTTAAGCTTATCTCGGGAATTTGCGATTTAGAAACCAACCTCACAGTAACAGTCTAGTGAACGTTTATTCACAAAGACCATTAACGAATTGGCATTTTAAAAGTAGATTAATACAGACTTCCCATTTTCCCACTATATTTTTGTGGCATGATATGTAGATACCTTTGTTGCTTGTATTTTTCAAACTCTATTTTTCTTTGTTATAATGAATCAATAAATTGAATCAAACATTTTTATGTTAAGCTGGTGGTGAAGGTCATTGGGCTCCTTAATATGAAAACCATACCCATGGCGGACACAAACGAAATATAGCAGAGTGTATTGATATATGGCTATGATTTACAATTTTATTAGTCATATTAATGTGAGCTACGGGATTCTCGAAAAATTCAAGGAAAATTAAAATGCAAATTCTTTAAAATATTTTTTATTCAATTTGATCCAAATCAACTTTAACATCATTTAAAAACCTGCTTATGTTCAACCTGTCTAATGGGCGAAAGAGACATCGTATATACCTCGGAACATTGAGTTATCCGTAGGTAATAGGTATACCAACCAGGCTGTGTGGTAACGTAAATTCTTTTTATGATATGTATAAGATAGAATAAAATCCTCTGGAACTGTATGATTATTTATTTTTTTAAACGATTCTGTACATTTCCTCCATCGATTTTTAATTAAATAATTATATGCAATCAAAGGTCATATTATTCCCCATAGTTTAAAAGTGTTTTGGTTAATGTCCGCCACTCTTCGCAAAGCGGGTCAGATATGCCCGATGACCTTTAAAGACATTTACACAAAAACCATAGGTATAAATTCAGATTGCGTTGCCTTAGTGATAGTTCTTGGGGGGCCAATTAATATCTTTAATTATACATATAATAATTACGTCGGGCAGGAATCGAACCTGCGACCTCAGGATAACCAATACAGTCGCTTTACTACTAAGCTACAGAAGCCCTATATATATATGTCGCCATTTTTTCTTTAATCTTCTTCTTCTCTAATTTTTGTTTCAGGTCCATTATTCAACCAAAAAGAGGATGAACATTGCAAAATTCTATTGAACAATATAAAGAATTCTAAATATTTACTTATCACTTATAATAGCGCTGCTATACTTACATGTTTTCTTTGGATCCTTGCTCCACTACTGATTCACTTACAAGGAAAAACCGTAGAGAGTTCAATATGGTTGCCATTTGACGCTAACTTAAATCCACAGTAAGATAATGATAAATGAAAGACATCAATTAATGCTTGTTGTGTTGATTTCTTTTTAAACTTTAGCATTTTTTTAAAGATTGAAAAAGCACACAGTCAATAAAACCAAAGCGAAATGTTTATGGAAAAAATTTAAATCGAGCAGATCTTAAAAATGACCACTGGATCACTAGCCCAGTCAATTCAATTCAATTCGATTCAAAATTCATTTAATCACTTGTAAATAATTAAATTTTCTTGTGATAGGTCAAATTCCAATGTAAAATTAAAGTGAATAACAACTGATACGTTGATTAATAGCTAGATCAAAGTACTTAAACCTTAAAAAGATAAATATAACTACGTTAAGAAAAACCGACTTCAAAACTGAAAAGTAAAAAATAATAATGATTTAATTGTAATTATATAAGTACTACCTATTTATTTATATGTGCTATTTACTAATAGGTTTGAAGTCGGTGCCAAGCCTGAAACAAATAATTATATTAAAATCACTACTAAATATGAATACGAGCAAATTAATACACTGAACAAAACGTAACCGGCGAATCGTGGGTGTTTACATATATTAGGTTGGGGAACCTTCTCGTTTTTTGAACTCGGTTAAAAATCAATACTAGTCCAAAAATACTTAATAATTAAAATAGGTATAATCAGAATGTACCATTCTCTCTTTTACAAACCGCAAGATTAAAGAACATGAGACTTTGTCATTCACTGGCAGAGTTCCAAAGCCCACGTTACTGAGAAAAAATCTGCCAAAACAATACTCAGTAGGGTCTACCTACTTAGCTACTGAAGTCTGCCCAATTGTCAAACTTTTCTTTCACCTTTTTTGGCATTGTTTTGGGGTAGCGACATCTATTGCTAAAAATCCTAGTTATACAACTGATTTATTACAATTTTCAGTTTACTGAGTCAGGTACTAGCTGTTGGCCGCCTCTCCACCCGTGTATAGGACGCTTTTCGCGTAACCTGTGGAAACTCATCAAATCATCCCATGGCATCCCACAGAAACATTTTTTCGAACTCTATGTATGTGCCAAATTTTATGATGATCGGTTCAGCAGTTTTTGCGTGAAGGAGTAACAAACATACAAACTTTCGCATTTATAATATTTATACGATTGTAGTAATTTACAATTACAGCTTTCAGCGCTAATCTACCGGAATATGAGTGGTATTTCCGACTAACACTTTCAGCATATATTAAGTATAGGTACTACTGTAGTAGCCATTAATATCCATACTTAGGTACTTTAATTTTCCGGTGAGTTAAATATAAATGAATACTATAATAATAATAATGGGACATGGGAGGTCCAACACGTAGAGGCCCTTTCGAGAATTTTGATCTACTTTGTAATGGGTTATATTCGGCGGGACCTCTCTCTGGCTGCATCAATGGTTAATAATATAATGGGACTCTTGTAATGATAAGTGATTCGCCAAACTTTGGGCTATGTGGGTGAACTGGGGGGACTAGCTGGCTGGGCCTATGGAGTGAGATCCGACACTTGCCTATATTCAACATCTCACATTATCGAATCCTACTTTAGGCAGGTGGTAACTCGCCTCTCCTTGGTGGGCCCCCCAAACAGCCAACCCGATGGTCGACGGGGGGCAACACTGTGGCCCCGGTTTCACCATCATGAGCGAGTAATCTCGAGCTCGGAGCGGGCTTCCCCGCTATTATGCCTTTAGACACTTCCACCCCCGAGTGTATGGCTCTTCCAGAAATTTAGACAACAGCCTATTATCTAAATTTCTGCAAATGCCATACCTCTAGCGCCCCACTCTGACCGGCCAATGAAGGCAAGCCAGAGGTGAGAGACCTGATGCTCTGTCCGGCCGTACCTCTGTGGCGGACGAGGCGGAGCCCAGTTCTCTCGGAGGAACTCGAGATGATGATAGGGGGTGGTGTCGCTACTCACCAACAGCTCGCCACAAGCTGCTCTGCCCTCTATTATATCATCCATCCTACTGATATAGGTACTTACCTACATAATATACGAGTACCTACATATATAAATATTTAGTTATATCTTACTGATATTCTCAATTATAATTTTTCTAATTTGTAATTTGACATGTAAGTAAGTATATTAAGTATTATTGTTCGCTTTAATTTTGTCACCCTAAATAAATAAATTTTCTGATTCTATTCATACCAACTCGCCCCTCCCCTCCGTAGAATTATCTTCCTCCTGATAGACAAAAACTTCCCCCTACACCTATATCGCTTCGCTGGTGACGCCTTTGTCTACCCTAACTTATTTCTTATTATTTTAGTTTTTATATTGTATCAATGTATTCATGGATTATGACTTCATGGTTAGCCGCTGGTAATACAACTATGGACTGTTTCATGGCATTTCTATTACTGCACACTAAGATACAGCTCTCCATTGTCTGGTATTTGATATGTTTAAATTACTTACTATAATTTTATTATGAGTTATTTTTTTATAATTATGAGTAAACTACCTGATACTAAAATATGAACGCATTTATTCTAAAAATATGTTATTTAGGTGATAATATTAATTTACAGCGATAATTTAGAAAATTTAGTAGAGAGGAGCAGAACAGAAGCCACGACTTCGATGAAATCATTCCCAGAAATATTCCACGATCGCTTGAGAGTTATTTTTCAACATTATCACTTAATAATGAGGTACGTTGGATTAGGATCGTATTTGGAGAGGAAGGCATCTTCTGCTGGAGGCCTCCGTAAAAGAGGACTCCTCGACAATGGAAACTTAGGAAAAAAATTCTTTCGGATTTCGATTAGTAAACATTAATAAACAACTTAAACAGTAGGTACAAAGTACAAATATGATCGTACGTAATATGATTGTATTGCTCATTAATCAGTAAATTTTACTAATCGCAAAAAAGAACACCTGTTCGTTTAGTTTGGATTCCAGGAGACCCAGAAGTTAACGAATTTTATGGTTACGGGCATCGTTCATTGATTTTTTTTTTAAATGTTTAGTAGGTAGCTTGTGCCGTTATAAAGTTGTGAACCACAGTTATCGTACAATCAGCAATTCATCTGCCAGTAACATTGTACAGAAAAACTGTTCAGACCATGTATACCTTGATGGGTTGTGATCACAGATCACTATACTAGTCTAGATGTGATATTGTTTCTTTCCTTTTCCGTGTTAACTAGGGATGTGACTTGGCTGGTTAAAATCGATTTTTATATTAATCGAATATTTTTAAACCCGGTAAAAGAAATTTTCAAATAATCGGTTATTCCTTTTTATAATAAGCGTTTTTTTTAATCAATTTTTGTAGGTTTTATTAAAAAACTTTAAATTTGAAGCTATTACAATTATCTTTATTATTGTTCATCGAAACAACTTACTTAATAAACCTAAACAATTTATTTCGGTCCTGAAATTAAAAAAAAAAATTAAATCATCTCTAAAAAAATATTTAGCAAGTAATTTTAGTTGAAATCATCACAATAGGTGTTTTTGTGTGCATTTTTAAGAAATTAGTTTTGATCGGATGTCCAGAACTGCGAATTAAGTTATTGGGCATGCAAAATCTGACAGATTCAGATCGTGTTTCCTGAGAGTTTACATTTTTTGTATTGCTGCACGTTTTAATATAACTTTTAAAACACTCGCGATCAGTGAAATGCACGTTTTAAGTTCTTTGAGGCAATATTTACATTTCACAGTTGTACCATGTTTTTTTTGTTATACAGCCTCCTTTTGGTCTTTTATTTGACATTTTATATCAACCGTAAACTCAGTTGCACACGTAATCAACGGGTTAGATTGTAAAGGAGAATGATACTGATCCATACATTTCTGGGCCCAGTGTGTACAAATTATGTCAGTACGGCATTTTTTGAATTGCCAGTGTATTTGAAATATATATAAGTAAATATAAGTATAATTTACCTTTAAGCACAGAATTAAGTAGATAAACGATGATCACAGAACTGTTCAGACTTTTACTATCATGAGTTGGTAAATCATAGGATTTACTGTAATTTGGACGTTTAATATACAAATGTTTCTGGTTTACAGTTTTGAAAAAAAAATCGAAGGTATGTTTAGTAATGTAATTGCTTACCAATTTCTCGTCAGCGGTTGGATATTGAGTACGTCTGTTTACCAAGTTGCTGAAGTAAGTATGTGAAGTAGGATATTATTATGTAATGACATATGGACCAGAAGTTAACAGTAAATTTAAAAAAAACAAATACGTTTATTTTTAGGTTGAATTAAGCCAAGTGCAAATCTTCTCCATGTTCATGTATCTGGCCTGCGTACTTTTACAGTTATCTGTATTTTGCTTCTGTGGAAATGAAAGTACTAACCAAGTAAGTACTATACATTATTTGTATAATAATATATATTATGAACATATTTTTAAAAATATAGTCCGTCGGTTAAAATAGTATGTCTAGTTGTCGTGCAATGCAAAGACAACTAGACATACTGTGCCCATCAAGAAATAGTGCACATCAAGCAACGGAAAGAGACAATCGGCTAGTTTCGACTTCGTAGAGCGTTATCTTTGCATAAAAATAGTCGACCGACGTCAAGGGGGAGGACGAATTTCTGGATTCGGTCCCCGCGTTCAAGGCCCTCGATAGAAGCTATGCAATAGCTTAATATGAAACACGTTCTTTGTTGTAACACATCAAAAATCCTGAAACACTTGCTTTATTTGCATCATAATAAGGATAAAATTTAAGTTCAAAAGTAGGTGGTAGGCTAAGTACACCCTAAAGGAAAAACAATTTTCAAATCGATTTTTGCTTCAATTTTGTCAACAATTAAAAACCATGAATAAAATCAAACTGTTTTTTATTTAAACGACATTAGTTTCTGAATTTTTCCTCATCACTTATGAAATGGTTTTTAATCAGAGTATGTAACATCCTTCCTGTGATCTGCTTTTATTTAACGAATCGATAGCTTTTTTTTTAATACTGCCATAAAACAACAACACAGCATCGTCATCATCTTCTTCTATCAATACAAATAAAAATTCTTCATCAATCGACATCTTGTCAACTCAAAGCAAATTTGCAACACTACTGCCTTGCGGCGCGGCGGCAGCAAAGTTGCGCAGCAATGTTGCCGCGGGCTGCCGACTTTGGAATCGTACCTTAACTATTAGCAATGTTTTTAGTGAGATCGTTGAGTGATATTTAATAGATGTCCTCTTTTACCTTCAGGTCATTCAATAACGTATCTACCTATATTATGACTTTTTATACGGATTTTTAAGTTTGAGCTGTTTTTTTTCACAGAGTGAATTACTCACCGATTCTACATATCTCATGAACTGGTTAGATGTACCACTAACATATCGTCGTCACTTGATTATATTTATGGAAAGAATCAAGCGCCCCATTCAACCGTTGGCGGGCAAAATTATCCCTCTTTCAAATTATACTTTTGTTTCGGTACGTATTGTAATTAAAATATCAATTTCTGCCTGTATCACAAAACGACCTACCTATTTAAGTTTATTTGCGATTACGCTGTATGTCTTTGCCATAAAACAGCAAAAAAAATGTCTGTACTGTCTCAGATTTAGTGTAGTTACTTATTTTGTTTTTTGTACTTCTGGCATGATGCTGACAAATACTTATGCATGCAATCGACACGGATGGTAAGTGAATACTGCAGCCTATAGACATCTACATAAAAACCAAAGGTTAAAATTTCGATGTCTGATCAGTGTGGCGTCAGTTGTTTTATCTGTGTGATACTGATTAGGGGGTCCATAAATTACGTGAGATGTTTAAGGGGGGGAGGGGATCGCGTGAAATCTCATCCATTCTTACGTTGGAGAGAGGGGGGTCTCGGCAAATATCACTCAATGTTTTTTCTGATTGTCTGTGTGAGGCATTGAGCTGATAATCCAAGGTCAGTGGTATGAGGGATTAATCTACACTACAATTACACCTATAGCAATAGCTCTGAGCAATATTAATTAGGTACTAGTCTTAACTAGTCGTAAATAAAAGCAGGAAACAAACATTTTTTTTTCTTTTTACAATAAAAATCTTACGCGTTTATCTATAAAACCCGCATTTTGTAAAATCTCACGTGAGATTGTGGGACGGGGGAGGGGGTTGAATAAAATCTCACGACATCTCATCAGGGGGGAGGTAGGCACAGAAATTTTTAAAAAAATACCTCACGTAATTTATGGACACCCCCTTACCTACAGGAACATAAAAATATATGCTGCCGTCTGACAGGAATATAATACCTACATGTACCTACTCGTAGGTATATCAAGAAAATAAATAGATACATTGTTTTTATATTATTTCGCATTAACACCTGCTTATGAAATATATTTTATTTAAAGAAAAATGGAAAGAAAAATTTGACTTCAGGCGAGACTCGAACTCGCGGCCTACTGGGAATCTAGTCCAGCCACTCTTCCAATTGAGCTACTGAAGTCCTGCCCGATTTGTCAAATCTTTCCTTCACATTTATTGCCTTGCCTTATGGTAGCAGTAGCGCCATCTATTGCCAACTATGGACTAGATTCCCAGTAGGCCGCGAGTTCGAGTCTCGCCTGAAGTCAATTTTTTCTTTCCATTTTTCTTTAAATAAAATAAATAGATACATTGATCAAAAATTTTATTTTCAGATCGTGAAAAGTTCCTTCTCGTTATATGCCCTTTTGACGAATACAAAGTAAAAGTCAAGGCATAGTCCCTACCTAATAGGTACTTGCCTATATTTCAACACGCACGTCACGCACCATATTTATACTTATCTACTCTATTACTTACCTATTTGATTGCTATAGCTGGAAATGCAATGAACACTGCGATTCACGTTAATTCGAATGTACGCTTGTATGACATTCAAATCATCATAATTTTTGTTTTAAAATTTTGTTAATTATGATTCTTGTAACTGCTACTATTTTATTAAATAAGTAATAATTATTTTCCTTTTTTTAATGCAATGGAAGTGGCAAACTAGCATGCAGTTCACATTGAGTTAGTGATGACTGCAGCTAGACACCCACACAAAAACCAAGGTCAAAATGCAGATGCGTTACCACTCCAGAGGCCTAAGGTGTTATGCCTCTGTGCTGGAAATTACAGCGCCGTACATTACCACCTGACTGGAACACGATAGTGCTGAACACTACCATTTAGCGGCAAGTAGGTTTATTAGAAAATGCGGTGGAGACTACGCCCGCGAGCTCCGTCACTGGAGCTCTACCACCAGTAATTAAGCTCATGATACCAATTTATCAATTTGATTCATACGTAACTTCACGCCTGTAATCCCCGAAGGGGTAGGCAGAGGTAAATGCATGCATTCAAGCATACATGCAAACACCCACGATTCGCCGGTTACGTTTTGGCCCATGTAACAGGTGGCGAGCCTGTTGACATCTCCGGGCACATTACCAAACTTTGAGGTACTGGGAAATTTCCAGAAAATGGAAAAATCCCAATAGAACCAGAGACAAAGGCTTTTTCACCATTATCTCTGATAACCCCCTACCCGGGAATCGAACCCAGGACCTCAGCGTAGTAGTAGTGGCCTGCTACCACTAGGCTACCGAGGCAGTTAATTTGATTCATAAGTACTGTATTTAATTACCTTACATCACTAAAAGTAGGTAAGTACCTAAATAATAAGTAAGTAGTATACCTTAGTTACTGGGTGACTGGTGAATCTTGGGACATATAATTTACTAGCGGCCCGGCCCGGCTTCGCCCGCTCTGCTCCGTTCCTATTAGGTAGTCATAGCGTGATGATATATATTCTCTTCCTATAGCCTTCCTCGATAAATGGACTATCTAACTCTGAAAAAACTTTTCAAATCGGACCAGTAGTTCCTGAGATTAGCGCGTTCAAACAAACAAACAAACAAACTCTTCAGCTTTATAATATTAAGTATAACCTATAGGTCCTAATAAATAATTATTCAGGACATGTAAAAAAATACAGAAAAGTTATCATCCAAATACCTATTTATTATCCAATACCTATTTATAAATAGAAATCCTATAAATCTCGTTAAAACACGTGACTTTTCAAGTCATATTGTTTAGCCATTCGACCTTAAATATTAATTTAATAAATAGTAATAGGTATATTTTTATTTTAAAGAAAAATGGAAAGAATTTTTTTTAATTCAGGCGAGACTCGAACCCGCGGCCTACTGGGAATCTAGTCCAGGCCCCAGGCGCTCTTCCAATTGAGCTACTGAAGTCTGCCTGATATGTCAAATCTTTCCTTCACATTTATTGCATTGCTTTTATGGTAGCAGCAGCGCCATCTATTATCAACTATGCTAGTTAGGCAACCGATTTAGTAGACTTTGCAGTATTTATGGAATATCGTAAAGAATTCGCTTTTACCCCATAATAATTGTTTTATATTACTTTTATTATTACCAAAATTTATTATTATATTACCAAAACTTTTTAAAAACTCCTAGCTTTCTATGATTTTACTTTACTGGACCCATCTTTTTACATTCTGTGGACACTCAGAAATAAGAAATTGGTAGGTAATAAAAAAATATTAAGATTGGCTGCAAAAGACTTGAATCAATGTTTTTTTTTTTTTTTGTTATTTATGGCATCGCTATTACGCATATTGCCAGTGTCAAGTAAAACGATATTTCATATTTATTTAAGCAGCGTAAAAGTTAGTATACTATAGTCATCAAGTATAATATGTAAGTATCAAGTATATAAGTTATCATGTATAATATGTCAGTCAAGTGAGTTACAGTCAAGTTATTCGAGTAAAGCGATGGCTACTTTACCAGAACATTTACAATGAAGTTTTGGAGGCAATCTGAAAGGTCATGTTTTCGCACTGTTATTCTATTACACTATACACGGGAACTGTAATAAACCTATATGAAACAAAATGCCACTGACTTTATTCAATATAATTTAAAAATACACCAAGGAAATGAAATAAAATAAGAGCACCATACGCCTCTTTCAAGGTTCCCGCCAAAAAACCAGAATCAATGTTCGTAAACAATTTTAAAAAATCATGGTTGCCAATTGGTTAAGAATTCCCTAAATTGCGAGGAATTTTGAGCTGAATGGGTAATTATTGGTGATTGGCATTAAGTGGAGATAATGCGAGGATTTTGATAACTCAGCCTTAAGTTGTATTTTAGTTTAGTTCTGAAGTAATATTTATTTTGAGACGATATTTGTAGAAGCTCGCGCGTTAGTTTTAAGTTGTATTTCAACAAAATTAATTTAGTAATCTAGAAATACGAAGTAATAGCAGTGGCAACCCTGGAAATGACAATTGTGATCTGTGGACAAACCTGACAAACGTCAATAACGTCATTCCAAAGAGTACATTTACGTCATTCCATGTAAAACATTGTAAAATTTGTATTTTTCGTGAAACGGGAAATGAACTTGGATATTGGATAAGGTGTAAATGTGATGTGGTTGCAATTTTAGTACATCGGTTATTGTTTCTAATTACAGCACTCTAATTTTCTTGAAATAAATAAATTATCGCCATGATTCGGTACGTGATAGCCTTACTGCTAATAAATAACCATTATCGTAGTTTAGGTCATCCAGTGCAGCAGAACGCGAGTGTTCCTATAGCTGATGCATTAAGGCTTCTAGCAGATAACTGTCCTAATCCATTTCTATCAAGTATAATAAAGCATAGTATTGAACATTGCAACGTGTCGGTGCCACCATATAATGAAAACCAAATAGATTGTTTGTTGTACTACGATATCAACATTCAATTGTGCAATATCCACAACAGCTTAAAATTTGACTTGAAGGAGAATTTCACTTTGCAAATCAATCAATCTCAAGAAGTCAACTCGCTTTGTACTGCTGCTAAGTCATGGCCGTTTTTGCAATTGACCAAGTTTCCTTTATATAAAGCTCTTGTCGAAAAGCTGTTCAACAATCCGACAACATGTTTAAAAGTTTGTGGAGTGGATGATCTTATGAGTCAAGATTCAAATTATTATTGTAAATATTACAAGTGGGGTGCTGAATTGATACAAGCTGCTACTGTAGTCCAAACTGTTCATCAGGATGTTGTTGTTGGACCTGTATCGCAGAACTTGCCCATCAAGTTAGATAATAAACCGTCAATTCCAACTACAGCATCAGATGTAGTTTTAACTGAGAGCGGCCCTAGTGCAATTATTAAAGAATCAACAGACACAACTCAAACAAAACTTGATGAAACAGCACAGAGTAAAGATGTAAAACCTGTGAAAGACGAGAAACAGGTTGTACAAATAACACCTGCAAACAGTCTAAGTTCAACATTAGAAAATGAGGGGAAGCATCCAAAAGTGGATGTTGTTCCTAAAGAAATCAATCAAGTAGTACTGGGTATTACTCCATCAATTAGGAGCGAGATCGAAAAGCCTCCAGTTGAGGAAGAGCCGCCTAAAAAAGATGATGTGGAAAATAAAGATCAACTGATTCTCAATCCAAGCAGCGATCAAAAGGATACTGTTGTTGATAATCCCAAAGTCAAGTCACCAGTTGTTGATATTGATGAAGACCAGGAAAATGATTTTGGCAATGATTTAGGTAAGACTGCCATTTTTCTATACACTAACAGGATGATTTCTTATAGTAGGGGAGCCCAAGAAAGGATCAGACTCCAGCGTGTCAGATTATGATATAGGAGATACCTTGCACCAATTCAGTATCTCCAAATCCAAATCTAAGATTTCCATAAAGGGCCGAATCTTTAGGCCTTCCACCACAAGCTTGCTTTTCATCAAAATCGTCAGAATTTTGGATGGGTGCGCTAATTGGGCATTCTTGAGTAATTATTCACCTTCGTTTTTGAAAGAATCAAATGTTGTTGAATAGGTGGGGCCAAAGGGTGGGGGAATCAATGTCATGATTCTGTGAGTGCCCAAACAATGCTCCTATCCAAAATTCTGACGATTAATTTAAGTTTACTCGAGTAAGACCGTAGTGACCTTTTGAATGTCTTTAAGAGCTACACTCCGGGCATGGCGCTATAAAAACCATAGATTTAGTGGAGGCAACCAACAGGGTGCAAGGTATCTCCCATATCTTAATCTGATACGCTCGAGTAAATACAAAAATATCATCCTGGGCTCCCCTACTATTAGGATTAGGAATGTCTAAATTCATTAGTTATTTATGTAACAAGGGTGGTAAAGAAGCATGCAGCTTTCTTTTCTTGACCTTTGATTTTTTGCTGCAGCGAGTTCTCTATTGATATACGAGCTTTTTTTTTTATGTCTGAAGATTGACAGACAAGCAAACGGGCCACCTGATGGAAAGTGGTCACCGTCGTCTATGAACATTTGCAACACCAGGGGAGTTGCCAACGCGCTGCCAGCCCTGAAGGACTCTTTTGACGCCATTTTTGAAGAACCCCATATTTTAGCACCTAGGGAACACCTCAGAGGGAAGTTCGTTCCACAATTTACACGTTCTGGGCAGGAACGAACGTGAAAACCGCACCGTTGAGCACTGCCAAGTGTCCAGTCGGTGTGGGTGGAACTTCTCTCTTCGGCGGGTAGTACGGTGTAGGAAAAGAGACGGTGGCACCATGTCAAACAGTTCAGCAGAGCACTCACCATTGTAGAGACGGTACAACACGCACAGACTCCCAATGTCTCTGCGCACGCTCAGATGTTCGAGCCTGTCGGTAAGTCCTGGATCGTTAACAATACGAATGGCGCGTTTTTGTAGGGAGTCAAGTGGACCAAGCTGGTATTTGGGGGCTCCCGCCCACAAATGAGAGCAGTATTCCAGATGGGGCCGCACTTGGGCCTTAGCCCAAGTCCGGCCCCATCTGGATCAATAATAATCATCTGGGCAGCTACTACAGCTTTATAAGTAAAGCTGTAGTAGCTGCCCCGATGTGAAATACTGCCTCGCTTTGTTAAGCACCCCCAACTTTTAGGATGCCAACTTGGTCTTACACTCAATGTGACTCCCGAATTGCACTTCGTTCGATATGTCAACGCCCAGGATACCGATACTCTTATCAACGGCGAGCGGAATGCCCTGGAACTGTGGTGCTACAATGAATGGGGTTTTTTTTGCGGTGAACGCGCAGACTTGTGTCTTCGAGGGGTTAAACTGTACTAAATTAAGTCGACCCCAATCCGAGACCCGCTCCAGAGAGTGCTCGATTTCAGACACAAGTCTAGTCCTGCTTTCCTCGATAAGTGTCCGAGAAGCATTTGCACGGCTAGTGTAGTATGCATCTCCCATACTATCATCGGCATAGCAATGAAAATTGGAGTTTTGCTCCAATATTTCATTGATATGCAGAAGAAAAAGCGTGGGAGATAACACAGAGCCTTGCGGCACACCAGCGTTGATAGGTAGTCTGTCTGAGCGCTGACCGTCAACTAAGACTTGTATAACGCTCAGACAGAAAGCTGGCTGTCCAGTTGCATAGCCTCTCGGGAAGACCGTAGGATGGAAGTTTCGCGAGGAGTGCCCTGTGCCAGACCCGGTCAAAGGCCTTAGCAATGTCCAGGCTTACAGCCAATGCTTCCCCACTCTTGTCCAGGGCGTGGGACCAATGGTGCGTGAGATATACTAGAAGATCACCAGCAGATCTGCCATGACGAAATCCATATTGGCGGTCACTGATCAGCTGATGATCCTCTAGATACAGCAGCAGTTGAGTATTGATCACACGCTCCATGACTTTACAGAGTAGGGAGGTTATTGCTATGGGCCTATAATTGGCCGGGTCACTGCGATCCCCTTTTTTGGATATCGGGTGCACGAGGGCGGTCTTCCACGCAGACGGTACGGTTCTTTGATCGTAGGAAAGCGAGAACAGGCGCGTCAGAACGGGGGTCAGCTCGGGAGCGCACATCTTCAACACCATCGCAGGGACGGAGTCCGGCCCACTCGACTTCTTGACGTCAAGGGATAAAAGAGCTCGCCTGACGTTCTTCTGAGTGAATTTGACGTCAGGCATAGAGCTTGCACAGCGCGGGATGGTAGGCGTTGTGATACCCATGTCGTCAAGAGTCGAGTTTGAGGCAAAGAGGCTGCCCAGAAGGTCAGCTTTCTCTTTTGCCGTGTGGGCATGCGCCGCTTAGTGGACCTGGATGCAGCGTTGAGTGCTCTCTTAAGGCCGGAGGCATTAGGATCCTTACAAGCGTGAGCCGCAGTCCAGGTTCTGCAAGCCTCCTGCTTGTGACTAGAAGCCACAGTACAGGACTTATCGAACCAGGGCTGGTACTGTCCGCCAATGGATACCACAGAGTACGGAATGTAACATTCCATTCCCTGGTGTATCACATCGGTTACAGCATCGGCACACGTGCTCGGATCTTCCGACGAGAAACAAAGCTGCCTCCATGGGTAGGACGTCAGGAACTCCCTCAGTCCATCCCAGTCTGCCGACCTTTAATGCCACACTTGTCGAGTTGCCGAGGGCCGCAGCGGCGTTCGAACCGACAATGAGGTTTTTGTGCGTACCAGACAGTGGTTCGAGGATCCTAAGGGTCAGCAGAAGATCCAGCAAAGAGGCAGTGTGTCCCTCGACATCTGGTATCCGGGTAAACCCGGTTACAACTTGTGAGAGTCCATTAGCCAACGCGAAATCGTGTGCAGATCTTCCAGCGAAGTCCGTGATCCGGGAACTCAACCACTCCGTATGGTGTGCGTTAAAGTCACCAAGAATCACCAACTCCGCAGAAGGATACTGCACAAGCACTGTGTCGACCACCTGTTGGATGTGCTCGAATAAGCGAGCTGTCTCCCCGTCTTCGCTATAGGACCTGTACACGCACGCGTATATTCGGGTAGATCCACCGTAATCCACGCGTGCCCACAATAGCGACAGGTCCTTGTCTTCAAAATGGTCAAGACGGCGACAACAGACATCCTCTCGGACATACAGACATACCCCGGCGCGGCGAACGAAAGTGTTCTCCAGAGTATACCGGCTATACTCTGGAGAAGTAAGGTACGCTGTGTCAAGTGGAGAGGATATTTGTGTCTCCGTCAGAAAGAGTAGGGCCGGCTTAGCCGTTTCAAGGTGGTGGTGAACGGCGTTAAGGTTGGTATGTAAACCCCTGATGTTGCACATGTCCACGGTAAATGTGGGAGGGGCGTCCGCTGCGTTACTACTCTTTTTTTTCTTTTTGACCATTTTTTTTTTAAACTTCCTGTCAGCGTCGGATAAGGGAAATAATGATGTGCACCGTATCGACCGCCCGAGGGGCAAAGTTGCAGGTGCATCAGACCATCTGCACACAGCGGTGGTGCAATTTGCTGGTCCGGGGGACGGAAGGACTCCCGATCCCCCCGTGCACAGGCGCCGAGCCCACTCCGGTCTCTTACTCCGGCACGACGACTGCACACGGGACTTAACACCGGTTGGCGGGACAGCCTCCCAGGCCAGAGTTTAATAGAGAGGCCTGGGTTCGGGTCCCCTACTGACCGGCGGGCGGCAGCGGACCGTTACCGTTTCATCGGCTCTCCCTGACCCCCGGGCCAACATGTTGCGCCCCTGAGCGCAAGATGTCCTTACACATACCGGCCCCGGGGGCGGACAATACGGTGGACATCAAGGATAGGAACGAGGAAGAGGATAGGGGGTGGGGACTGGCTCTCAGGCTCGGAAGCCGGAACACGCCCGAAGACGTTTGGCGGCAGATTACGACCTGAGGGTGGTAGCTAGCCAGGCAGGACCCAAGGGACCTTACCACCAAGCAGGACACTAGGAGGGATTACGCTGGTAGTGCCGACCTAGCAACCATGTGGAACCAGTCGCCAGAGCCTTGTTTGCTGGTCGGCAGGGTGCACCACGTGCAGGTAAGGTTGGCTGCGGCACCAGGATGGTAAGGCGCCACTTACACCCCAAAATTGATTGTCACTTTAATTACTTAAAAGATGTTGATGCAGTGATGAGTTCATGCCTTATAGTGTTTCACTAACATAAGAGACCATACAGGAGATAGAGACATAACAGGAGAGTGCTCAAAATCAGGATAAAGAAATTGTGCTTTTTGTAAGTTGAGATAAACGCACACATAAGAATAATATAGCAAAATGTAAACACTAGTCTATGTCAGTATGCATTCACACTAAATATATAAGCCCACAAGTAAGCATTTCTGATCATTTGACTAGAATTCTTTAAGAATTGAAAAGGTGTAGTTATCAAAAATATTCAAAAGTGCTTACACACCAATGCAACTTAACAGTCTTTTAGACATAGGAATGTAGAATTACATGACAGTAAATTGTAATTGCAAAGGGTGTGAGCTGCACTCTAGTCCTTTCAACAGTTCTATTAGTGAAATACTCATGAATCATATCAATCTAAAAATCTACTGGATAGGTACATCACAAAACATAACAAAGTACTTATAGTAGTGCTTATCTTCAGAGGATATTAATGTAACTTCCATGTTTTTTTACTATCTGTAAGGGTATTGTACTTAGTTAGTTTTTTATTTACAACCAGGTACATGTTATATTAATTAAGTAGGTAGATTATTCTAATGTAAACTGGTTAATGCTACTTTTATCTTAAATGGTAGGTACTTTCCGTTCCAAATTTCTTTACTCATGACTTATGTAATTGTGACGATGATGATCTAAGGCGCTACAGTCCAGGGTGGGCCTTGGCCTGGTTAAGAATTTTCTTCCAGTCTGGTCTGTTTTTGGCTCTTTCTCTCCAATTCCTTACGCCCAACGTTCTCAGGTTCTGCTCTACTCCGTCTAGCATATGTATTTTGCCTTAAACCCATATGGATATGTATTAAGTGTTATTTTTATAATATCATTATCCTATATTACCATTACAGCAATAAAAAATTTTGTAATTATTTAAGAATTCTAGGTAGAATATCAGGGTCACTACCCATGCTGCTTGAGCTCCTTATGCAATGGTATTAAAAGCTATATTTGATTGATTTTGGTGGAGTAAAAAAGGCTACATTTTAATCATTTTGAATAATGGAAGAATTCCCTGACTGTATAACACATTATTTGTCTTGAATTAAGTGTAGGTAGGTATTTATTATAAGTAATTTATTTTAATTGTGATAAAACCTGTATAGTGTAGTTAATTAATATGTAAATAATTTAGATAATTCCAGTTTCAAACCAACTTCTTATGTAACATGGAAACAAAGAAATATGACATGTATTACAATTTACTTTCTCTGTTTAAATTACAGATCCAGAAGACGAAACTCTGGCTGAAAATCAAGAAAGCATTGATGGCAATGATCCTGACTTAGAATCTGATGGTAAATTAAACCATGAGAAAAATTCTGCAAATGTGAGAGTCATGAATTCACCTATAACATCATTTAACGGTGATCCATCTCAAAGAGGTGAGTTTTTTTTATTTGGAGTATCCCATAAATATAAAAAAAATAAAAGAATATCCTACAAGCATGACATAATATGGATAATCCTAAAGATATCCTCTCCTAAAGAGTACCTATGTGGTATTCATATTTTTCCAATGAAGAATGAAAATTCTCAGTGGCACCTCCTTGTTTGGTAGGTACTGTGACTTGACTGGCTTGTCATAAATAATATGGGAATAACCAATACAACGTAGATATTAAAATGTGATAAAAATGTTGAATAAAATGTTTCAAATAGGTGGTTTCATTATAAATGTATGTTCATGAGTTTTGTTAGTTCAGTTGCATGTGAAGGTCAAGCCTATACTAAACAAATCTATAAATACCTGAAGCAGTGTTAAACAAAGTTACATTGGTGTTCTAGGTTAAAACTTTTTACACAATTTTTTAAAAGGACAGACTATTTATTACCCTCTTTTTGAAAGATATCTATAGATCTACCATACTATCTATAGATATTGTTCAAATACTCAATCTGAAGAGATTGTTGTGCAGATTGATTATTCTTTTAATTTCATAAAGTAGCAAACAGATATACAGTTCACATTGATGGTAAGTGAAAGTGGTAGCCTTATCTTAGACAACCCGGTTAGTCCAGCGGTTTGAGACAACCGTTTGATTCGAAGGGTCGTAGGTTTGATCCCCACACCGGAACAAATATCTGTATGGCCTAAAGATATTTGTTTCAGGTCTGGATGTTTGTGTATGTGTTGTATGTGTACAATGGCATCCACCACACAGTTTACGGTTACACGTGTACAGTTATACCTAGTGTGGTGTTATGAGTGTAAGCCTATTCTATTTATTTATAAACAACTGCTTAAAAACCCAAATATTTTTGTATAGATGTGTTGCCACTCCCCAGGCCTAAGTTGTTATGCGTCTGTGCTGGAAATTACGGGGCCATACATTACCACCTGACCAGAACACGAGTGTGGGCACCACTGTATTACCTAAACTGCTTGCCGCTAAATTTTAGTGTTCAGCGCTGTTGTGTTTTAGTCAGTTGGTATTGAACAGCCCTTAAATTTCTGACACTGAGGTATAACAACATGATCTCAGAAGTGGCAACTAAATTACATTGAAATCTCATTTTTTTTGTAGATGTTCATAGACTACAGTATTCACTTACCATCAATGTTAACTGTAATGCTTATTTGGCACTTCATGACATAATAAAAAGAAATATCTGTTAATGTTGTTTTATTTGTTCTTTTTTCAGATTTTTATTCTAACAATATTCAGGATGGTTTTTCAGCTGATGACGACCATTTCTTCCCATTTTTCCTCACGGCAATAATTCTGGTGGTACTTTTATACGTTTTGTACCACAACAAAGGAAAATTCAGCAAAGTGGTGAGACAATAACATTAATTTAAATTTTATTTGAAGTCAAAATAAATTGTGTGTTTAGTTTGTGTAAAAAAATATTAGTTTAATATATTGTCTTTTCGGAATTCCACTATAATAAGAGTATCAACATACATCTAGCACTTTGATGATAAGTAGCTACTATTGAAGCTGAATTGGACCACATCGGGAATGAAAGATGGCGTAAGTGACAGTTCACATGGATGTTAAGTGACAACTGCAGCCTATGCAGATGCGTTGCCATCCCTGAGACCTTAGTTGTTGACTCTGTGATAGTTTTAACATGGCCATACATTACCATCTAACAGGAACACGATAGTTCTGAACACTACCATTTGGCGGCAGATAGATTAGGTGATGCGGTGGTGCGTACGCCCTCGAGCCCCTACATTGGGACTCTACCATCAGTAATAAATTGTCGACAGTCGACATTTTAGATTTTTGCAGTTTGTAGAACAAAGTAGCCTTGGTAGTATTGTACTTATGTAATGTTTTCTCTTTCAATGAAAAATTGCTTTGAGTTTTTTTACAAGGATATACTTTTTTTGTACACATCTTGCTATCATTGTATTCGCTATGTTTCATAGTTTATTAACATTTAGTTTATTTCATTAAAATTACAGTTACTTGGCCTGATAGTGGAAGGCAGGCAGTCAAATCGCCGGCGCAATAGTCGAGGACACGCGTACCGCCGCCTCGACACCTTAGAACAAGCCATGAGCTCCAACACATCTGCACCACCTAGTAAAATAATCTACTGAGTACAATTTATTTGTGTATATATACAATAATATAAATTTAGCGGACTAACAGTATGTGCAGCATACCAAATCTCGACAAACACGACTTTACAAGAAATTCGACCACAAACTAATGAGGTGGAACGACCCTAAATGGTCCGGACGATGAGAACACGTTGGCCATCGCCGCGATGAATGAATTTTTATAACAACACAAATAACAGATTACGTTCCACGTTCCCTCCCCTGTACTGAACCTAACACGAATTGTTATTCTGGTTGTCATCAATCGACGCATTGAGCAAAAGTTGCTCGGAACCAAAGGGGTCTTGCTTAGATAGCTGCTTGCTCGAAATTGACTACGACCATCTCGATATAAGCCAATTTCATTCGTCCAGTAAAAAAAGTCTATGCTGTCATTTGTGTTAGGTTGAATTTAATACGACTATTTTAAGCAAAGCTAATGACTTATTGTCTAATTTTTTACTATACGTAGGTCTATCGAAGCAGTTTTTGTCGAGGTTTAGTCTAGCAATCTGCAGTATAAGAATGAACAATATTAAGGTGATGTTGGAACATTCTTTATTTTGAATGACTTCGTCTATGAAGTGGATACCTGAGATAGAGATGTATGTCCTTCGTGTATGAGTCTTTAGTCTGTGTTTTCTTTGATGTTGTTTACTTGAATAAATAGCAATCACAAAGAAAATGTGCCGATATTATTATGTATGATTTAATAATTAATTATAATATATTTAATGACAGTAATAATTTCCTTTTTATAAAACAATAGTATGTAAAGAGGACTCGTGTACACAAGCCTAGTTGGCTACAAGTACAATAATAGTTTTAAATGTATAAGATTATGAATTATATTATAATAATAATATTTTGCCGTGATGGGAGCATGTTTTAAATTGTAAGTTTTTCTATGATTTATACTTGTTTTTTTTCCGTACTGAGTAAAATATATATTTAAAATACATCTTAGATCTCATATTTCATGATAATATTTTGAATAAATAATTTTAATTCACATGCAGATGTATATTTAGTATACAATACATTCATCTTCCTTCATTCAAGTAGTACCCTGTTTGTTGTAATAAGAAAATGCATACATTACATAAATAGTTTATAGTAATAGTTGTACACAATGTCGTTGTTATTCAGTCATTACTATTTTGTTAATTCAGCAGTTATCAATAAAATTAATATTTGTTTACTATTGTTACATTTTATAATTTATTATTAATATAGGTACCAGTGTAAATATTGAAAGCACTTGTCTAAATTTTGAATTGGGATTTATTTTTGTATCATACACAGTATTTTTTTTGACATTACATTTATCTTGCCGTGCACATTTTTTGTTTCTTATTTTTATGTATTATTATTTTCGGTTTGCCGGTTGTGAATCTGTGAATTACCAATATACCACGAATGATTACTATCTTTTTAATATTTCACAGTAATTAAATGACTGAATATTAAGTGGTCAGTTTCAATTTCCTTCAAACATTAAATTTTGAAATATTTTAGCACATACTTTGTATATACTAAGAAAATGAGACAAATAAAATAATAATAGATGACGTCCGGATATAAATTATAACAGTCGGCGGTCGGAGTTTTGGAAGCTTTTTACTGGTGGTAGAGCTCCAGTGACGGAGCTCGCGGGCGTAGGCACCACCGCATTACCTAAGATTCTTGCCGATATATGGTAGTGTTGAGCACTATCGTTTTCCGGTCCGGTGGTAATGTACGGCCCTGTTATTTCCGGCACAGAGGCATAACACCTTCAACCTCAGAAGTGGTAACGCATCTGCATTTTGACTTTTGGTCTTTGTGTAAGTGTCTTTAGACTGCAGTCATCACTTAACATCAATGTGAACTGCATGCTTGCTTGCCATTTCATTACATAAAAAAAGCAAAATTTTTATGTAATTGTAAACATATACAGGTTAACATTGGTAAGACCCAATATTTTTAATATTTTTTAACTACCTAGAAAGACTCGGAGCGGCCTAATGACTATAATGACCTGTGTAGTGGGTGCCGTTGTATACTCACAACACATTCAGAAACACCGAGACCAGAAACAAATATCTGTAGGCCAAACAAATATTTGCCATACCCTTCGAATCAAATGGTCGTCTCACACCGCTGGACTAACCGAGTCGTCAAATAAATATTTAAGAAACAATAAATCGCTAAATGGTGCTAAGCGTACAACTCGAGAACGGCCTGACCGGTTTCGCTAATGAGAGTTGCGCGAAAAAATCGAAATCTTAACAAAACTGAACGACCATGTTAACTTTTTAATGTAAATCTTGAAGTGCTTGACAACGGTCAGTGGTCAATTATCATTTTAAAAAACCGATCTGACTGATCGGTAGGAATGCCAAGCCTTAAAACAAATAACTATATTTTAATTACTTAAATATGAATACGAGCAAATTAATACACTGATCAAAACGTAACCGGCGAATCGTGGGTGTTTGCATGTATGCTTGAATTCATGCATTTACCTCTGCCTACCCCTTCGGGGATTACAGGCGTGAAGTTACGTTTAAATACAATGAAATGCCTACATTAGTGATTTTGGCTTGGCACCGACTTCAAACCTATTAGTAAATAGCACATATAAATAATAGGTAGTATATAATTACAATTAAATCCTTATTATTTTTTACATTTCAGTTTTGATGTAGGTTTTTCATAACGTAGTTATATTTATTCTTAATCATATTATTATTTTTCCTTAATTAAATTAAAACATGGAAAAAGAAAGCAGACGGTTTTTTAATAGTATTTTTAAAAGCCTGTTATTTTTATCTTATCCTTGTTAACCGCTTTATACCTATTAACGAAGTTTGGATATATATCACAAAATCATTAAAAAAAGTTTATTTATCTAGGTCAGCTATACTCTAAGTGTGTTCCGCGGAACCCTAGGGTTCCGTGATACCTCTGTCGAGGTTCCGCAAGAATTTAGAAAAAAAAAATCAAAACACCTCTCTCTGGTCGCTCCGCGGCCGCACAAAACGCTATGAACGTTATTTATTTATTTATTTGTATTTGTAGAAACATGTGTTACAATAGCTGGTACAATATCTGATAAGTTTGGTATCAACAATTTTATACTTGTACAACCCGTTCGCTCTAAGTTTGCCGGTCTGTGGAATGCGCGTACCCTCCCCCACGTGACAACAAAACTTACAATGTGTCATTGTTTTACCCAAATATGTACGTACACAATTTTTATTGTTACAATTAAATAAAAAATATTGTTATATTATGTATTGCTGGCGCTACTTTTCGAACGTCATACCTATCGCCAGCGGCAAACTTAAAACGAGCGGGTAGTATACTTGTGAGCGCGCAGTCTCTTTGATAAAAGCCGCCTCTGAATTAGACGCTATAGTTGTCAACAAGCGACTTTCGACTCTAACTTCAAAGGATAAAGTCGATATTGTTTACAACGCAATTTTTAAATTTCTGTTTCATTTTTGCTTTTTGTTTATCAAAGGTGCCAACTCGAGTATTTTCGAGAATATTTGAGATCGAGTCTAGGTATAAAAGTGGCGATCGCGCGTCGCGCGTCGTCAGTTGACGATTAGCGTTCGGAGCGATAAGTTACTACCTACTTACAAGCTCGCTAGCGAGAAACTAGTGTTCATTGTTTTACTGCCTGCTGTATTCTGTCGTCTCAGTCTCAGTTTTATACATTTCTTCACTGTAGGTACTAAATTTAGTCTCTTATACGCAGTAACGATTGTGCATTATTTAAACCCCACTATCCTGACGTGTAACATTATAAATAAAAAAAAATGGAACGTTGGCTTAAAGGTGTTGCAACAACCGCTTCTAATGACGCTGAATGTTCAAAAGCGGTGCGCGCGGAGAATATAGCAATCACCGATCCAGAAGATGATGCCACGACGTCAAGCTCGACGGTTTCAAAGACGAAAAGAAGGTAGTATGATGAATCTTATATCAGTTTCGGATTTGTTGATTCCAACGGCTCACCTCTCCGCATGCTCTGTAGTAAACTGCTTCCTAATAGTTCCATGGCACCTGCCAAATTGCGCCGACATTTAGAAACTGTACACCCCGAGTCTAAAGACAAGAATAAAGAATTTTTTGTTCGCAAAAAAGATCAGTTATTACAAAGTCAAAAAAATATGATGCATGTAACACAAACTATCAACGAAAAGGCCACGGAGGCATCATATTTAGTTAGCTATCGCATTGCACAAGCAGGCGAAGCGCATACTATCGCTGAGAAATTAATAAAACCATGTGTATTAGACATAACAAAATGTATGCTCGATGAAAAATCTGCAAAGCATCTTTCTACTGTTCCGCTATCAAACGATACTGTTTCACGACAAATCCATAATCTGGCAAGCTTCGTCAAACAAGAACTAGTTACACGTCTACAAAATACACGATTCGCCTTGGAAATGGACGAGTCGACTGATGTCGCTGGTTTGGCTATCCTGCTGGTTATTGTGAGATATGCATATAAAAGTTCTTTTGAAGAAGACATGCTTATGTGTTCATCGCTGCTTACAAACACTACCGGGGAAGAAATTTTTAATAAAATAAATATATTTTTTGATGAAAATAATCTCAGTTGGAACAATTGCATTGACATTTGTACAGATGGGGCCAAGGCGATGACAGGTAAAACAGCAGGAGCAGTGTCACGAATGAAAAATAAAGCGCCTAATTGTAGTTCCAGTCATTGTATTCTGCATAGACAAGCACTTGCGATGAAGCAAATGCCGTCAAATCTAAAATTAGTTATGGATGAAGCAAGAAGAAAATAATTAATTTTATCAAATCACGACCACTACAATCCCGATTGTTCTCATTATTGTGTGAGGATTATGGCAGCAAACATAAAACACTGCTGCTCCATACAGAAGTGCGATGGCTGTCTCGGGGTAAAATTTTAACAAGGCTATTTGAACTTAGAGCCGAGTTACAAATGTTTCTTTCAGCAGATACTTCTTTTAATTTGAAGGACCGTTTGTATGATAAAAATTGGTTGTTCCGATTGTCTTTTATGGCGGATATCTTTAAAAAACTTAACGTATTGAATTTATCGTTGCAAGGTAAACAGACAACAGTGTTTCAGGCCTATAATAAAATAACTGCTTTTAAAAGAAAATTAGATTTTTGGATCATTTGCATTGGTAAGAAAGAAATAGAAAGCTTTACGTTACTCAGTGAGTTTGTTAGCGAAAACGACTCAGAAATGTTTGAAGATGATGTATTTGAAGAATTGGTCCAATATCCCAGTTCGATGCGCGCATCTTTTGAAAAGTATTTTCCCGAAGAACACAATACAAAAATTAAAGTGAATTCATGGATTCATAATCCTTTTTTACCCAACTTGGAAAAGCCTGAAAACATGTCAAACGAGATATATGAATCTCTTTTAGAAATGCCATCAGACACAAATATGGAGTCACTGTTCAAAACGACGCCTCTCAATGATTTTTGGTGGAGAATCCAAGATGAATATGCAATGCTTCGCCAAATGGCTCTGATTATTCTTCTCCCGTTCCCAACTAGATATTTGTGCGAAACAGGATTCTCTGCCTACGCAGCCACGAAAACAAAATATCGCAATACCAGCTTCGGCGTCCCGACTGGACGCCGAAGCTGATATGAGACTCCAACTTTCTTCCATCAAACCTGATATCAACCAATTGATGAAACATAAAAAACAGTTTCATACCTCCCACTAGTTAGATATTTTCTTTTTAAATGTTTTCTATTATTGTCCTTGCCAAGTGGTGAAGTAAATAATAATTAGTAACTGTTACATTGTACTTTTATTATGCTGATTAATAAAAAATACACATATAAAAACAATTGTTTTATTGTAGGGTTCCATCAAGTATTTTGATTCCCAAAAGGGTTCCATCATTTAAAAAGTTTGAGAACTCCTGATCTAGGTATACCAATCTTTGAGTCAAATATATTACACAATAAAAATAACTACGATAAGAAAAACCGACTTCAAATGTAAAAAGTAAAAAATAATACAGATTTAATATTAATTATATACTACCTATTATTTATATGTGTTATTTACTAATAGGATTGAAGTCGCTGCCAAGCCTTGAACAAATAATTATATTTTAATCACTTAAATATGAATACGAGCAAATTAATACAATGAACAAAACGTAACCGGCGAATCCTTGGTGTTTGCATGTATGCTTGAATGCATGCATTTACCTCTGCCTACCCCTTCGGGGATTACAGGCATGAAGTTACGTTTTAATGCAATGAAATGCCTACTTTAATGATTTTGGCTTGGCACCGACTTCAATCCTATTAGTAAATAACACATATAAATAATAGGTAGTATATAATTAATATTAAACCTGTATTATTTACTTTGAAGAGGACCATAATTTCTCGAAGCGTCGATGGGATACTTAAATAGCGCCATCTATTAGCTTTTGGTCGAACTGTTATGAAAATAGGGTATGAGAAGACGAGATGCTGAATTTCATAGGTGGAGTAAAAATGTGTACTTTCCTAACAGATGGTGTAGCAATGTTTTGCCAATCGAGTACTCTCGAGCGTCGTTATAAAGTTGCTTTATTTTTGTTTCTATGATCGCTCGGTAGTTAAAGTACCTACTTTAACCATAATATCAAAAACCTCCAACTGTTGAATGCCCACGTTGTCGATATATTAAATACCTAGCCTAAAACAAACACTAATCCCGATGAGATATACCTATATTACATACTCATATTCGGCAAATCTGATTGTACTATGTACTAAGGTACTTACCTCATTCGAAGAGGTAGATACCTAAGTATAATACCTATCATATTAGAAACATCTAACTCTAGAAACATTCGTAAACGACGTTGTAGGTTGAATTCGCTTGAACTACTTATCTACTTACAAGTAGATACCTATACATATTTAGAGTGGTTAACCTCAGCAAGTAGTATAGAATTTATTCTCGAAGCATAGATTTAATAAATTAATGTCTTCCAAATGCTATGTATTGTGTTAGCAGAGGTTAGCAGTGTCAAAGACAGATTCTACTATAGATAGGTATATACCTATGTACATAAACAGTTTTCAATATTTTTTTTCTCACGACAACGGAAAACGTTGGTAATAAGCTCAATGTATCTACCTACTACATTAAAGTAAATTACAAGAACAGAAGGAGCACAAAGCAGACATAATAGGTCTCACAGAAACCCACTTAAGAGGATCTGGATTTTATACAACCTCATACGGTCATACCCTCTATTTCTCTGGTCCAGAAGGGGAAAGTAGGAACGGAGTTGCCTTGTCTGTATCACCAGTAATCAATAAGTCTGTTATGGGATATGACCCGGTGAATGACCGTATCATGACAATAAGAATAAACTCTAAGCCGTGTCGCATGAATTTAGTGGTAGTCTTTGCACTAACAACGATGTCATCGGAAACTGAGATCGAAGCGTTCTATCAAAAACTCGAAGATACGTTGAAGAGCCTTTCCAAGAGAGATATCACTGTGCTCATGGGTGACCTAAATGCCAAAGTTGGATCGACAGTTCTCGATGATCACCTAAGGGATGTAGTCGGACGATATGGTTTAGGAGACAGGAATGACAGAGGTGAGATGTGGCTACAATTTTGCACTGAAAACTCCCTCACAATCATGAACACTTGTTTTAAAAACCACCCAAGAAGACTATATACTTGGGTAATGCCTGGAGATCGATGTAGAAACCAAATCGATTATATAGCAATCGCTAAACGATGGAGGTCCTGTATTAGTAACACCAAGGCGTACCCGGGCGCTGTTTGATATTGACTCAAGTCGCCCGTAAACCAAAACGAGGTAAACCAAAATCCATACATTTTTGCAACATCTCCTTTAAGAAAATTGTAAAATCTATGTCTTACCAAGAATACCTCTTCGTAGTAGTGTTCAAAGAATCCACCCCTGTAACTGAATTACTATAGCTAAAGTTGTTAAGACAAAGCGACTTTAGCTCAGTAGTAGATATAGTTAGTAGAACGAGTTCTTCGTATCAATCGTTTTAGGGTTCCGTATACAAGGAACCCTTTTAGTTTCGCCATGTCCGTCTATCTGTCTATCCGTCCGCGGCTTAGCGCAAAAACTATTGGTACTAGAGACTTGAAATTTGGCACAAGTATACACCTTAATCAAGCCGACAAAGTGGTAGAATAAAAACATTAAAAAAATATATTTGGGGTAGGCCCTACATGTAACGCGCAAATATTTTTTTATTTTTCGTTTTCTATATGTATAGTGTAAGATGTCGTTGGATAGGTCTTTCAAAAATGTTAGGGGTGTGCAAATAGTTTGAACAACTCCATAGAAAATATATATTTAATTTTTAATTAATAACTAAAAACTACAAAACCCTACACTGCGCGTGGCCCGACACGCACTTGACTGGTTTATTATACTTATGTTGAGACGGTTTTCACGGTGAATACAGCTCATTGGCGTCAATTTTACTTTTTAATGTTAGACATTTAAACAAAAATAGGTAGGTAGGTACCAAAATGCTTGGTTGGTGGCAAAATATTGTAGGTACCTACTTACCTATTTCATTTTCGTTTTCCTGTAAGTGATATCTACCATTATTAACGCTACCGAAACACAAACATGAAAGTCTTTAAGATGTTGTGTTGTCACTCAGGCGAAGTTTCATCACGCCGTCACGCTTTGGATGCAAATTAGAACATGTACCTACCTACTTAGTTGGCAAAGTTTATACAGACCAAGTCCTGTTACTTCGGAAAATTACCCAAATATTTGAGGTTAACCAGGTAAACAGAGTCAACATGCTTGATACGAATCTGTTAATAGGTATCTGGGGTGGTGAGCGCGTAATGAATAACGCTAATTAGTAACAATTCGCGCAATCCCCAATTTCTGCGGACGTAGGTACAAACTATGAATACAAATTACGTTCCTTCCTAGCTCTTGTAATATTAACAAAGATTCGCAATAAGAACGCTTGTTTTCAAACTTGTTTAATTAGGTACATTGAAACTAAAGTTTTATAAGATACCTACCCTATTTGTAGCTAAAAAACATAAAAATTGGATTAGGTAAATATAGTTGTAAGTCAGTCGGGATAGTGTGGTAGTATTTTGACACCTACTGAACAGTGACAACATGAACACGTCATGCATAGAAATAATCGGAAAAGGGAGTGACTGATCAATCAACGCGCAACTCAAATCAAAGGACGGAGCGAACTTATTCTACACGAATATTTGGTGGAAAAATGTATATTTAATATGTCTGCAAGGTAACTCGCGTACGTTACCTACCTGTTTGACTAAACGTTAATGTTCCGAAGCTTTTAAGAAAAGTTTACTTTCTAGGATCCTAAAAGTTTGGCACATTTAGGCTCGTAGATTCACAAAACTAACTTAAGTACTTATCTGCTAATTAGTTGCAAGGCGGTAACTTTATACTTATAGGTAGGTATTTGTATTTTTTATTGTAATGAAGATGGAAAACAAGCATGCAGCTCACAGTGATGACTGCAGCCTATAGACAGTTACACAAAGACCAGAGGTCAAAATGCAGATGCATTACTACTCCTGAGGTCTAAAGAGTAATGCCTGTGTGCCGAAAATTACAGGGCCGTACATTACCATATAACCGGAACACAATTGTGCTAAATACTACCATGTAGCGGCAAGTAAGTATATTAGGTAATGCGGTGGTGCCTACGCGCGGTCACTGGCTCACTGCCCCTCCGTCACTGGAACTCTACCATCAAATATATAGTTAATATTTCACTTTATAATATGCAGATTCGAAGTCGAGTTTCTAGTTTTATTTTAACTGTTCTGTATATACTTACGTAAGTATGTGGTTATGTCGCGCATCTTTGGGGTTATTCGTCATCTGGCCCGACAAATGCTCGCCCGATCAGGCGAGTTGGCACCTTTCGAATTTACGTAATATTTCTGTCGTCAACTCGCACGCTCATACAAAGTACAGTCAGGTAAATAAATTTAAAATAAAATTTTAGAAACGACTTCGAACAAAACTATATTATATTTATCTGAAATAGATTTATACATAAAACTATTTAAAAAATCGACCGTACACTATCAAAGAGGATTCCGACGCGAAAAGAATAGCGCTCTTCCACACCACACCACCGAGCTAAACAGATTTGTGCTCACAAAAGTTTTTTATTATCTAACCCTTTATCCCGATCGTGGCAAAAATCGTATTCTGTGATAATTATGCCTATTGACAATTATTGTATGTTATAAGAAGTAGTTATAATAAAGCCAAATGCTTTTGTGATATTGTTAATTTTATTTATATTTTGATTACAGCTATCTTACAATGAAAAAATTAATATTATCAAACTTTATATTAAAAAGGATCAAAAAAAATACTATAAAACAGAAAGAAACATGTGCTATTGATAAATATTACTACCATAGTTATCGAACTCACACTTGGAAACATAAGTATTGAATTATGTATCGAAAGTCTTGTATTACAATTTTTTGAATATTTTGATTTGAAAACCAATACCTAAGAACAAAAATCGTAATGTGTGTTATTTGTATTGACAATTATTGTAATGTAATACAATACCTACCTACGAATGATATGAACTACCTACAGTTATAATAACTACCTACAGTTATAATAAGCCAAATGCATTTGTGATATTGTTGATTGTATTTTGTACTTTTGTTTACATTTTTATACTTAGATAATGACAAGGCACATTCTTTTCTGATATTGTTGATTCTATTTTATATTATTTATTAAATCTTTTGAAAGAAATATGTATTTAAAATTATGATATAATAAGATTTTGTTTTATTTTAAAGTCCAACAACTACAAAAAATCTTTTTTAAAAACGTTTAACATAAAATGTTAAGCGTTTTTAAAAAAGATTTTTGTAGTTGACTGTACACAATCCCCTCACAATTTGATGGTCGGGCGAGTTGACGACAAAAATATTATTAAAATTTTAAAGGTGCCAAGTCGCCCAATCAAGCCAGTTTTTGTCGGGCGAGATGACGAATAACCCCATCTTTGTCCTTTTTAATTGCGCTACATAATGCATGATTGGGTTATGGGACCTTAACAAATTTCAGATCTCTAATCAAGGCCGAAGGATCAACCCCTATTACCGAGTTACCCTTTTCCAGCTATCCTCAAACTAAGCAAAAGCATTTCTCAAACCATAATTAAAATTAACCGTTTTTGATAATTGCTTTGAAAATAATACATAATTTATGTTACAATCAAGTATCTAGTTTCATTTTCAAGACAAAATTTTGCACATTTTCGAAAGCGAATGGCCAAACTTACGTTTACTTACTGCAACATATAAATATCACCCCTTTAAGGGATAATTTATTATAACAGACTTTCGGCAAATACAGCTGCGAAGTGTTTTTACTTCCGTATAAAGTGGTGTATAGAAAAGAGGATGGAAGTAATTTAAACGCAGTCAAGACGATATCTTAGCGCAATACCTATATACGATTTAGCACTTAATGACCGCATTAAAATATGGAGGAAAGGTGCAGCTTTGTGTGAATGATTGTTCGGATATAAGAATGAGAAAGGCCTTGCTCTAGTTGAAACCAATGTATTAAGATTTTCAATAATATAAATACGCTTATTCTTTTTTTTTTTACATAATTGTTATATGTTCCAGCAAGCTGTGTTGTGTGGTCGATGCGTTCCAGTCTTTTTATTGACGGCGAACATTTTAACGTGTATGAGGAGGTAATATGCAAAATTCTAAAACTGAGGTTTTAAAGAAATAAAAGGCCACTGCTGATCGTCACTGCATAGATCAGTTTTAATTGATAATTTAAGCTGAAATTAACGAACAGGGCGTGGCAAGCCGAAATTGATGATGGCACCAACCTACATAGGCAGATATTATAAAAGTAACTTAAATAATATTGAATGAACCAAGAAAACAGTCGTTATTAGGTACAGTAAGAAAAAATTTAGTTAACAAGAATTATTTATTCAAAGTAGCTAATGATTTAACTATTACATTTAAAAAAATATAAACACCGTGAAATTTTAGTTTTTCCCGCGACGAAATGATTTGACTTCAATAGAATTTTATAGTTAAGTAAGTATGTACGAGTACAAATATATTTATCGTCGACGCCTTTTTAAATACAGTAATGACAAAGCTCTTAAAGATCTTAAACCTTAAGCATTATATATTTATAACCAATTCCTAGGTACTGTAATATATTATAGGTACAAGTGCACACCAATGTTCCATATTATATTTTCATCAAGTTTGAGATTCCATTGTCAGTCACTGTATATGTATATAACTGATTGATTGCTAATTATAAAATCTATATGTAACAGACGCGCTCATCAGAGACACATTTTTATGTAGGTCAACTATCATAAAGATGCTTCAAATGAACATGAAATCCTCGGTCACGGCATCACGTCTCATGAACCCAGTTTGTTATCAAAGCCAAACACTTATTGTGTTTTCAATCAGCGCGTTTGTTTGACTAGAATTTCCCAGCGTAATGTTATATAAACTAGATGTATCCTACAGTACGCGAATAACTTTGCATACGGGAAATATTTCTAGGTCATAATTATTTATCACTAGTTACGACTTCATTCACAAGGTAGTCAAATTTATTGTACAATAGCTTTTGTCCCCGATTTCTTTCTTAGTGCTCCCCTATACAGCTCTCCAAGGAACTAACATATTGCTTTCAGCTTTCTATGACTGATATCTGTCTGTCACTCAGTAACTCAGACACTCAATCTCTCTCAAGCTTTAAATACTGCTAGTTCTACAGCTCTGTATGTATAAAGTCGAGTAGCTGAGAAGCTGATATTCGGTGTTCGCACAGACCAATCAGCCGTTGTTCGGTATTCGGTCAAATCACAATTCGTTTCATCTCTACAACACGCGTGAAAGTTTAGCTAACGTTAATTAGGGTGTTACAGAATGAATGTTGGGCTCCGACTACAAAGCGCATCCACTTCAGTCTACCCTGTGTCGTCTTCTGACTACTTTTGACGTAGCATTGGTTTGTTACCTAAACTCTCCGCTCGAGCGGCACTTGGGACGGCTGACCGGTTAGCAATCACTCGATCACACCCACGTAGGTACGCTCGCTTCACGCGGTGTATTGACTACGCTGCGCAGCTTTATCCAAACACTGCCTAAGGGATTGTCCATAAAATACGTCACGCTAAAATAAAAAAAATAAGCCTATTCTGGCTTCCTTCCCCCTGTTGTCACGCTGTATCACACTATCGTATACTATCTGTGATCCCCCAAAAATATTACGTCATAAAAAGTAAGACCCAGCCCTGGGGTGCGACCGCCTATCGACATTGCTATTTACTGTCGTTGTCATTGCTGTCAAATTTTGATGTCGATTTTTGCTTTAACTAAATAGCAATAATCGAAATAATCTACCATTATCGCTTGTTTCTCACGCCCCAAACACGGAAAGTCCCGAAGGTCTGGGTCGACAGAGATAGGACTCTAAAAGGCTGCCTATACGGTCTAAATTACAACAACCGTCATACGTCTCTGCCGACCCATCTTTGCCTTGCAACAATTCATACACAATATTTCTTTATTTAATAAAATTTCTTATAAAACACTTATACAAACTTAAAATAACTATTAAACTACCGGGTTTAGCCTTATTTCTAAATTTTTAGGATTTCTTATAAAACCTGTAGCTGTTTTTTGCGTTATAGACAAAGAGTATGGTGCTGGATAAAGTGTAGCTAATCTCAAAAAAGATTTTCAAATTCGGGCTTTTGTCCATAGATTCTTTTTGGGATTGCATTTTATCCCGCGTCACAACCTGTAGCACAAACACGTCATAATGCTTAATTACGTGTTGAATAAATGACTCGCTGTAAGTAGTTACGGGCAGCTGAGGTCAGTGATAAGAACCTTTATATTTTTACTAGCGGCCCGCCCCGGCTTCGCGCGGTGCAATGTTGCCTACCCTCTCCTATTCGTCTTAGCGTGATGATTATACATAGATATAGCCTAAAGTCTTCCTCGATATCTTTTATAGTTTAGGCAGCGTACGCAAAATAAGTAACTTTTCTGGTTGATTTTTTACACCTTGTGTCTGAAAAACCCAAATATCTTACGGAACCCTATTTTTTCCAAAATAAAATATAACCTATGTTACCCGTGGATAATGTAGCTTTCGAATAGTGAAAGAATTTTTAAAATCGGTCCAGAAGTTATTGAGCCTATTCATTACAAACAAACAAACAAAAAATATTACCTCTATAATATTAAGTTTAGATTTAATAGTTTGAGTCCAATTTTCGATCATATTCTATCTAGTTTGATATCCGTCTTAGTTTTTTATTATAATGGAGAATCTTCAAAATTTGGAAATGCATATAACTTTAATATCCAATATCCCGGGGTATCAGAGACATCAGGTTTAGTATTAGTGACCTGTCACCAAAGTGGGACCGTGTTTCTTTCTAGCTGTATTTGGTAATGTTTATGTATTACGTAATACTAGTCTGTTGTTTTTTCTTGATTATAATCCTGAATGGAATTTAGGAATATTTGAAACAATCTGGAGGTGAATTGAACCTAAAGTTTGCGTAGTCTGCGCTGGTACAGATTTCTAAATGAGAACATTTTCATCAATCGATTAAAAAATTCTGACTGCAAAAATAATAATACGATGAAAGATGCCTACTACTAAAATGTTTTGAACCTATCACACTGGTTAAATTCGACTGCCCTCACATTATCCAATTACTGTCGTGTTATATTGTATTCATGACATCCGCTCCTTACACACTTGTTTTGAGATAAACTTCACCTTCACAAATCTCTAACTCCGTTTCTATAGGTATTATTCAAACTTATCAAGTCCCAGCTAAAAGGGTACATTATTGGCATTTACTTAACGGTTACAGTGCTAAATCAAAGGATTCAGAAGATACCACTGAGGATCTCCCCAATGGAAATAATGTAATATATATATTGCTCGATGCGGGGAAAAGGAAATGGTGGCTTCAATCTTGGATTATAAGCAGTAATGGCCAGCATCGGTAGTCTACAATTAAAGATTAGGAAATCAAAGCTATTTGTGGTAATCGTAATGAAATAAAGATTTTTCTTGTTATCTTGGAGGCTCCAGATTATATTTATTTTGTACATTTTTTTATGTAATGGCAAACAAGCATGCAGTACACATTGATGTTAAGTGATGACTGCAGCTATAGACACCCACACAAAGACCAAGGTCAAAATGAAGATGCGTTACCACTCCTGAGGCCTAAGGTGTTAGGCCTCTGTGCCGGAAATTACAGGGTCGTACATTACCACCTGACCGGAACACGATAGTGCTGAACACTACCATTTAGCGGCAAGTATATTAGGTAATGCGGTGGTGCCTACGCCCACAAGCTCCGTCACTGGAGCTCTACCATCAGTTACATGGCGTATTCGTAGGTTTTTGCGTGCACTCATAGAAATAAAATTATTTTTACGGATTTATCTCGCGTGTAAATGATGCTAAAATGATTTTAAAAAATTCAACTCGACGTTTTGGTCTCTTTTAACTTTCCGTGGTCCTGGGCAGACTATGATGACTTTGTCTGACAGCAATCTTTGTCTGAAATCTCCTGTTTCAATATAATGTTTAGCCCCTTTTTGGGATTGCGTAGTAAACAAGGAACCCTTGAAGTTTCGCCATGTTCGTCTGTCTGCCCGTCCGCGGTTTAGCGCAAAAAGTATTGGTACTAGAGACTTGAAATTTGGCACAAGTATACACCTTAATCACGCCGACGAAGTAGTAGAATAAAAACATAAAAAAATAAATTATTTAGGGTACCTCCCCTACATGTACCGCGTGGATATTTTTTTTTATTTTTCGTTCTGTATATAGTGTGGGATATCGTTGGATAGATCTTTCAAAAATGTTAGGGGTTTGCTAAAATATATTTTTTAATTTTATTAACTGTTCGTGACTTATTAAGCTTTAAAGTGCCAAATTTCGTTAGAGTCAAGTGTCTTACTCACTTATGTTGGCTTTACAAGTTCGCGAGTAATAGTCGACCAAATGTATTTTACTCTAAAATTTCGAACATCTCCATAGAAAATATTTATTTATTATTTCATGACATTATTCAAACCTAAAAAAAACGGAACCCTACACTGCGCGTGGCATGACATGCACTTGACTGGTTTTTAATTTGATTTGGACGCAAATCTGAAAAAAACAGTAATGATTTATATTTTATAATTTATGTGTGAACGATGCAGGAAAACATCAGAATTTCATAATACCTACTCATATAAAAATATAAAGTACAAAGGCAGGTAAAAAACTGTATTAAAAAAAAAACGATATATGTAATAGGTGCAACATTACCGTAATTCTTATATTTCATAGTAAAATATCATATTCCACATGTTAGGTGGTTAGAAATGCATTTAAAACAGATATTATTATTTACTTACGAGTACAACGTTTAGGTTTTCTATTTATTACATAGATAATAACATCGTATATTTTATTTATTATAGCTATTGCCCGCGGCTTTGCCCGAGTGGATGTCGAAAAGTAGCCTATGTTCTTTCTCAAAGTCAGCTCTATCTCTGTACCAAATTTCATTATAAAAATCGGTTCAGTCGTTTGGACGTGAAAAGGTAACAGACAGACAGACAGACAGAACCTTCTTTCGTATTTATAACATTAGTAGGGATATCTTGAATCTGTCTCAAGTATCATCGATTTTTAAGTATCGGATTTCATTTCCTTGTTATTTATGCTTCGTCAAGTCGACGTCGTTTTAATCACTTTCTATTTTCGCCTCATCTTTACTTCATGAGATCATTTTAATAATAATGTAAGCTGTACATTATGAATTTACATATTTTCTTTGTAAAAGATTTGAGTACGTTTTGAACCGAAATTTGAGCGATTATGAAACTCTGGTATTTATTAGAGTCCGTAGTTCAGTAGAGTTCGGTTCGCGACCCTGTTAGGACGCGCAATACCCGCAAACATACGTCCTACTGTGTCTATATTACGAGGAAATTAATAAATACGAAAGTAAATACTTAAAACCAGTTAAATAAATTATCTACAATAGCACATACATTGAGAAAAAAAATCGTGTAATACATATAATAAGTTATGTGCTACGAAAACAAAGTTTTGTGAAACTTTTAACGCTCCTTCGGTTCTGTGAAATGTTTGGTGGCTCTAAATTTAGATATTTCATTGTATACAATAACATACTACATAAAATGGATATTTTTAAAGTGAAATTTGAATGGTATATTCTAATAAAACCTTAAATTTTAGTTCCTGTAATGAAGTAGGTACTTATTAAATATATCTCATTTAATTACATACTTAAATAAACTTAAGTTACGTAAAAACATAAATAAATCTCATTATGAAAGTCACCAGAGAGTAATATTGAAAAAAACCGGTCAAGTGCGTGTCGGGTCACGCGCAGTAGGGTGCCGTAGTTTTTAGGTTTTAATAATGTAATGATAAAAAAATTCTATGGAGTTGTTCAAAATTTTCGAGTAAGTAACATTTGGTCGACTATTACTCGCAAACTCGTAAAGCCAACTTAAGTGTGATAGTTTTCCTTTGAATTTCTTTATATGTAGCTACTATTGCCGTAACGTTTGAATATTTTACAACAACCGTTTAGCTGGTAGAGGGGAGGGGACACATGACTCTAACGAAAATTGGCACTTTAAAGCTTAATAAGTCACGAACCGTTAACTGTATCGAAAAATGATATTGATATTGAAAGACCTGTCCAACGATATCCCACACTATATAGAAAACGAAAAATAAAATTCCGCGCGTTAGATGTAGAGTTTTTTTTAATTTAAGGTACTTTACCTTAAATTAAAAAATATATATATTTTACCACTTTGTCGGCGTAATTAAGGTGTATAATTATACCAAATTTCAAGTCTCTAGAACCAAAAGTTTTTGCGCTAAACCACAGACGGACAGATAGACAGACAGACAGACGGACTGGCGAAACTATAAGGGTTCTTTGTTTACTACGGAACCCTAAAAATGTACCTATAAAGCAAATTGTCCTCAGCCGAAAACCATCACAATTTATTTTCCAGCCCGACCCACTGTTTTAGATTCATAACAATCAGCATAAGAAAATGGACGATTGTCGAAGTTTAACGTAAACATAAATTTTATCGTATCACTTAAAAAGTGAACGTGGGAGCTTCATGACGTAAAGTAAGGTAAGATCAGTGCGGAACCCGAAATCGGGTTAACTATTAATGAAGTGGTTTAGACTTTTTTTAGGGTTCCAGTAGTAGGTCCAGTTACGATTTTTAACTTTTGTGAAACGTGCAGACCGTAAGTCGATTGATTTTAAAATTCATAATTATAATGGGTGTCTAAAATAAGGTAGGAAAAATATTTTGTATTTCAATTAGTAAGTTTAGACCAAATTGCTGAGTAACACGACGATGTTACTAAGCGAGGATACTCTAAGATTCTCTCTTATTTAAAGTAAATGTAGCTGAAGTTTACCGCAAAATACCTATCCTAATTATTAAAAAGAAAAACAAAGTAATTATTTTGAGTGGGACTATTTGCGAGTACTTTTTATTTGCGATTTTCAACGCCGCTAGTTAATTACTAACAGGTAAAAAATTTGAATACTGTGTAACCATTTTGTTCCCTAGAAAGATATTCAGAGAAATGTTGTCGGATTAATAACGTATTCGGACTGGGATTGCGGTACCTTGGCAGTTGAAGCACGTTGAAACCTACTTTTAATGTAGGTAATAATTTCACGTTCGACTTCACCAGTCTTATCACATAATACTCATAAAAATATCTTTATACGATGGTGGGCCGGTATAGGAATACAAATAGTCACTAGATTCTATTTGACGATTTTAGTTACTACTTAGGTACTTCAAGGATGGTTTAAGAGTTGAACATAACGAGTGAGATTGACTTGTGATGTAATAATATACTCTCCATAGTGTGAAGAAACCAAAATATTACAAACCTACGTTCTATATTAATGCTACGGACTTTTTGTTTTTGAACAAATCATGCCTATTAACGAGCTCTCGAAATTTGACACATTTTATCTTTTTATCATAATCACGGCGGGTTTTTCATTGACCGAAACGATATTATATTCCCAACCATATTTTTGTCCCTTTGCCCTCTTTAGTTTGTTATTTCCCAACGAGGCGAATCGTACACTTGCATCAAGAGCCCTTCGAAGGCTGTGACAAAGTGGGAAAGTTTATCCATTTGCGGTGTTTCTGAAAATAGTGATAAGGTAAATACTTCGGAAAGGACGATTTAGTTACGATAGTCACAATCGACACAAAACTAATTACTGATAAAAGAGCTTGGTGAAGCTGAGGTATGCTTCTAAATTGCAGGCACAAAATTAGATGCAATACATTGAAGGAGTATGTTTATTCACTCACAGGTTAGATTTATATAAATTACAGGTCAAAACAACACAGTGCAGCTTGCACGCGACTTTCATCACTAAGATAGTGTTTAATATTTAAACAAGCTACTATCTCGTGCCGTACATCTACGTTATGTACTATTTTTATTGCCATTGACATATCATTATTATCGGCTTTTTTAACATAGTGAGACATAAGTGAAAGTGAAAATGTAGAGTTCAAAATGTGTTACGTGGACTAATCAGTGTATCAGCAATGGACGAATTCGATATTCATAACTTTATCAACTGTACCCAGCAGATCTTAGGCAGGGATCAATCCTGGGACAAACTCAATGTCACGCAATTATTGGATCTTTTACCCAATCAGTTATTGGAGGACATAAACCTGAAGTGAGTATTATTTAAGATTAAAATAATGATTGTTGGGTGATGAATGTTAGTGTTATAGGTACATATTTGTTATTTTTTTTTTAATTTATTTTTTTATGTATTTAAAGTGGCAAACAAGCATGCAGTTCACATTCAAGTTAAGTGAAGACTGCAGCCTATAGACACCCACACAATGACCAGAGGTCAAAATGCAGATGCGCTGCCACTCCTGAGGTGTTATGCCTCTGTGCCGGAAATTACAGGGCCGTACATTACCACCTGACCGGAACACGATAGTGCTGAACACTACCATTTAGCGGCAAGTATATTAGGTAATGCGGTGGTGCCTACGCCCGCGAGCTCCGTCACTGAAGCTCTACCACCAGTAAATATTATGATATAGTATAATATAGATAGCCTGCGAGGTTTAGAAACGTCATCAGGAGAGCTATCATCGACACCCAATGTTTGGCTACGTTAAATCGCATGCGCGTTTGACAACTACACTAAACCAATTGTAGGTTTTCTCATTAAGATGAAGAAGTGCATTTGGAACCAAAAACATACCGTCCCTTCTGATTTCATATCGCCCTTGGAAAATATTCCTGCGGGGTGTGAAGCTCAGAAGCTTCAGCGGTCTATTTGGCGTACGTTGAATCAGTTAGTGTAGTGGACTTCGGAGTGGACCGTTGTAGATCCAATATGTTTAGATGGGGCTATTCTTCTAGGCCTGAATGTGACTGCGGTGTTCTTTTTCTAGACATCACGCATTTTCTTTCCTTCTCATTTTGCCCTAACAGCTGCTCAAGAAAAACATTGATGAAGGCGTCTGACTTTGTAAAAGTGGAAATGAGACATTCTACTGATATACTTCATTATCATCATTTCAGACAAAAGACATCCACTGCTGAACAAAGGTCTCCCCCAAAGAATGCCACAACAATCGGTCCTGGGCCGCGCTCATCCAGCGATTGCCCGCGACTTTCACCAGGTTTACAAATATCGTACTACAGTTAGAGAACTTTCACGTAACTATTAGTACTAACATAACTTAGGTTATGCAAAAATATATATACTTGTAAAAAGATTAGCCAGCAACTCTTATTTCCGGCCGATTTAATTTGGCTCCCGTATATGATAATAATGAGAAAAAGTATAGCTTTAATTTGATATTATAAATAATACATATGTATGTTATGGACGTAAAAAGTTATCGGGGCGGAACGAAAATACGTAGGGGCGGCCAAGAGCGCAATGGCAGCCGTGTTTAATTTTTCAGAGACTTTATACATATTGCCATAAAGTGGACGATATTTTATTGAAAAAAAAAACAAATTTCTTTCCTAAAATAAAAAATAAAAAATTGTTGCGGGCATTTTTTGATAGGCAAACTAGTGGATATATATTTGCTAGATTATAAATATGCATAAAAATTAGGTTTGCATCATATCTGGATGACCGAAATGTTTCTGCAGGGTGATCCTAACTACAAAACTATTGAACGATGGTAACTCAAACAATTTGTTTTATGCAATGAAAGTGGCAAACATGCAGTTAACATAGATTAACACTTAATTGATGACTGCACTCACCCACACAAAAATCAGATGCAGCCAAAGCGCAAATGCGTTGCCAGCAGTGAGATTTAAGTTGTCACAATGTTTTTTGTCTGTCTGTCTGTTTGGCGGGGCTAATCTTGGGAACGCCGGGACCGATTTTGACGGGACTTTCACTGGCAGATAGCTGTTGTAATAAGGAGTAACTAAGGATACTTTTATATTAGCTGCGCCCACGACTTTGTCCGGGTAGATACTGAACAATCATAAATTCTCACGCGGACGACGTCGCGGGCACAGCTAGTTCTAAATAATTCTGTAAAGCATTTCCAAAACTTCATCAAAAACAAAATAAATAACTAAAAATAAAACGGAGCATAAACTCTCAAGTGATGTTCATTTTGTTACACCAACGAGCCGAATTTAATACAGATTCGGTAAGATGATAATACAAAACTGGAATATAAATAAATGTAAAGTTAATTAAAGCTTGAGCCTATAGGATCAATCGACAACAAAGCCAGTGTGGGTGGATTGCGGAAAATTGCGCTTCGTAGGGACCCAATTAGTAAACTGTGTCACTATTGCAGATAAACGGCCACATCTTTATGAATCACAAAGTGATTCGTTTATTTTTTTCTCTTGTCACTGTTATAAAGTGAAACCATACAACCATAATGTAATAATAATTTATATTGAAGCGCGCATTGCCCCGTGGTTGGTGTAGATCGTAACCGTGTGTGTGATGGGTGACCGCTAGTGGCAAATTAATATGCGCGTTTCCGTGCTTTGGAGGGCACATTAAGCCGTCGGTTCCGGTTTCTATCGATAGATAGCAGTCGTTTAACCCTATCGGAGGCCTTATGGGCGGTTTGAAAACATCCAACAGTATCTCCACCAATCCACATTGGAGCAACATGGTGGAGTGAGCTCCAGGCCTCCCCCCAAAAAAGGGGAGAGACTCGTGCCCAGCAGTGGGACGTATAATGGGTTCCCATTATAATACAACCATAAACCACCGTTATATCTTTATTTAATTCTGTTTTTATAGCGTTTGTTGTTATAGTGACAAAAATTTATCATGTGCTACAATTTCAACTCTCTGGCTATCACGGTTTATGAGATACAGCTTGGTGACAGATGGACAGACGGACGGACTGCGGAGTCTTAGTAATAGGAGCCCGTTTTTTACCCTTTGGGTACGGCACCCTAAAAAAGTATATGAAATAGATTTCTAAGTACAGAAATTTACACTTTAAAGGATTTCTTCCAGATCATATCCCTATCAGCATTATTCCACAGAGCCTTAAGTGGCTTATTATTAGAAGCTCGGGGCACTTAGACTAGCTAATAAACATTTTATTAATATTGAACCGTTACAGCTCAATACGTGTTATAATATACAGTCGTAAAACTAGCCCACCTGTATAATAAAACAATGTAGGTATTCTAGAATTTTCTTTTAATGTATTGATTGTTATTGTTTGCCACTAAACAAGCATATAGTTCACATTGATGGTAAGTGAATACTGTAGGCTTTAAACATCTAGACAGAACACAGAGATTTCAATGTAGATGTGTTGCTACTAATGAGGTCTAAGAAATTACAGGGTCATACATAACTACCTGACGGAAACACGCTACGATAGCGCTAAACAGTACCATTCCGCAGCAAGCAGATTAGGTAAGGTTCCACGCCTATATCCGCGAGCTACGTCACTCTACCATCAGTAAAAGTTATTTATTTCAAAACAATAAAATGTCATTGATTTGAATAAAACAGCGTACAGGCACACCGCGGACACTCAGCCAAAATTCCATACAAACGCTTAATTTGGTTTCTATTACACATACATCAATCAGTGACGTGTACTTATATGCGCACCTGTGTGCGTAGCACGTACAAAATACCAACCGTCGCCCATAAGAGGGGAAGAGGTTGAGTGATGCGAGCAAATCGGGCGGGACGTCGAAGTGTTCATTCTATACATAGTATTTTTACATATTTTCTGGTACAGGTACAACGAGCGGTGACGGCAAGTTATTGATTAAAATTGTCACAAAAATAAAAATAATTTAAATCTTTCTTAACGTCGATTTTAATTTTATTCTTAACATATGCCTATATTTTCTAACTTATCAATAAAAAATCCTGTTTAAAGTCAATAAGATTACTTATTCATCACATTGTAAAGACCACTACGTATCTAATGTAACATGGAATTATTCAGCATGATCCTACGTGAAATCATGAAGCCCTTTGTTATAAATTACTAAGGGTTTACCCAAAAACAGGAGCTTCCCTTGTAAAGTTAGGGCTAGTCGGTAATTAGTTAACGACTACCGAGATGCTTGAAAGGCGACACCTATTTCGTCCCAAGTGGTCAATAAGTATGGGTTTATTGGAATTTATTTGCTCGGGCAGCTAGTTTGAGAGTGTGATGTGACCCACGCAGAGCGACATAAATAAGATAAGGCTAACACCTATATTTAAAATTGATAAATCCGTGACTAGCTTGTTAGAATGTCTGGGATTTATATACGTTGCTTTAAATATTTAAAATAATAATTAACTTGCGATAAAGAGTGCGATTAATAGATATCGTCAAATTAAAAAAAATACAGCCAAGTGCGTTTCAGGTCACGCATAATGTAGAGTTCCGTTTCTCCAAGTACATTTTTGCAGTCAATCGAGTATTATTCGTAGTTTTGTGAAGCCAATTTAGCTGTGACTGTTTTCCTTTTAATTTCCTTAAAATACATACTATATACCACTACGTAGAATTTTTTCAACACACATTTGGCTCACTTTAAAGGATAATATTTCACAAATGGATGCCATTATCGAAAAGTACTCTGTTCTGTACTCACAATATCTTTAAAGACCTATTTCAACCGTACCTCATACGGATTGGATTCGTGGCATAAAAATAACATACCCAAATATACATTTTCATTTATTTGCTAGATTTTTTAAATAAAATAACGAATATGGCAAACAAGCGTGCAGTTCATATGGATGTTAACTAATCACTGCACCATATAAATAGCTACACAAAAACCAGAGGTCAATATGAAGATGCGTTGTCACCCCTGAGACCTAAGTTGTTATTTCTCTGTGATCTTTATTACAGGGCCATACCATAAATGAAACACGAGAGTGCTGAAGATTATTATTTGACGGCAGATAGGTTAGGTAACTGTCCTGCATATACGTAATTACGTGGTTATGTCGCACATCCTTAACCTTCGTTAATATGGTACATAATGCATGATTGGGTTATAGAACCCTAACAAATTTCAAATCTGTATTCAAAGCCGAAGAAGATCAACCCCTATTACCGAGTGACCCTTTTCCAGTTATCCATGAAGTTAGCAAAAGCACTTATCAAACCACAATTAAATCTAAGTGTTTTTGATAATTGCTTTACAAGTAGAATTGTATATTTTAATACAGGGTATTGTCAATTACATTATGTTGTCATCATAGTTTTTAACTGTTCAATAATTATTATGGTATACACTGCATTGAGTTTTTTTATTGTGAACTAGCTGACCCGGCAAACTTCGTATTGTCTCAGAATAAAATAATGTGTCAAAGGTGGTAGATACGGACCATTTGTATGGGAAAATAAAATTGTGGTTTTTACTATTTCAATTCAATTTTTTCATATTTTCTTATCTTTTAAACCTTCCCTGGACTTCCAAAAATCATTCAAAACTAAAATTAGTTAATTCGGTCCAGCTGTTCTCGAGTTTTAGCGAGACTAACGAACAGCAATTGATTTTTATATATATAGAAGATTTTTATGCTGGCACTTTGGCAGCTAAAGTACCTTATTACGTACCTGCAGTATATTTTATGAAAAAAATTCTACCGCTCATTAGACGCGTAGCATATCAGCTACGTAGCGTAGTCAATTATTGACTATGTTCGAAGCGTGGCGCTACGAAACTTTGTGTACGAGTAGATTACCAGCGTATTATTCTGTTACTTAGTCCATTAAACCCCAAATAGTCAATAAACGTAAAATTAACCAAGGTGCAGTATAATAAGTGAGTAGAGTCTTTACCTATATGCGGCGTAGAACAAAATTTGTTTACTCATTTTTTTACTTTGATGTGTTCCAAGGTTTTCGCGAGGTACACATATTAACGGATTTATCTCAGGCTTCGCGTATATGTAATATAATATAACTTAAATGGTTTTTTACTTTGTACTTGTCATTTCAATTAAAACCCGGGGTGTTGTTACTCATCCGCCGATATCGTAACCCCCGCCACTGATGGCGATCAGTGGCGGGGGTTACTGGATTGCTTACGCAAACATCCGCGACCCATCGACGGCCGCTCGTTTCCAAGCCCTCTTTAGTTTCAGCCCATTGGCCCATTGGATTTGATATGTATTTATTTGTTTATCACTATTGATAATCTTCGAAATTTGGAACAACTTAATATCACTTTACCTTAATCGTGGAGTAGAACCAGCCTAGTATTAGTGCTCTGTCTATCACAATAAAGCCGACGAGGTGGATCGGATGATCTGTTGCCAAGTCTCACACTTGGTAACAGTTTCGACTTCGTAGGGCGTTATCTCTGTTGCACACTAACTACGTAAGCACTGATAGTCCCGTATTGGTCTAAAACTTGATCAAAATGGTGGACATATAGGTAGGGTGCGAAATAGATAACGCTCTTCAGACCCGAAATAAGCCGAAATCTTGAGGTCGATGTGCTATATTTCTTGTTGGATACTGTATATGACATGTGGTGTGTATGCCTGTGATAAAACGGTTTCAACATACATGTTCGTTACAGAATTCAAACTTAGATATATATTTTACTGGTAGTAGAGCTCCAGTGACGGAACTCGCGGGCGTAGGCACCACCGCATTACCTAAGATACTTGCCGCTAAATGGTAGCGTTCAGCACTATCGTGTTCCGGTCAGGTGGTAATACGGCCCTGTAATTTCCGGCACAGAGGCATAACACCTTCGGCCTCAGGAGTGGTAACGCATCTGTATTTTGACCTTGATCTTTGCGTGGGTCTATAGGCTGCAGTCATCACTTAACATCAATGTGAACTGTATGCTTTTTTGCCACTTCCAATACATAATATATGTATATATATATATATATATATATATATATATGTATATATATATATATATATATATATATATATATATATATATGTAAAGAAATACTATTTCTTTCTTCGCACTCTGTGTGTTTACTTACCATGAAGTTTATATTTTCTAAGTATGTTACACAATATTCCACTATATCCTGATCTTTTGATTCTGTTTTTTTCCTCTGCGTCTCCTTGTGATGATTTGATAAAAATCAATACCTTAAATGAGCTTTCACGTCTTCCCACTCCTGACTTTCCTGCCTTTTCATTATGTCAAGTGTGTGATCGTGATGTTGTGAGGATCATTCAGGATATAGATTCTAATGCGGTCGGTAGTGATGGAATTAGTCGTAATATGATCCTTCCTCTTCTTGAATTCCTCGCTCCTGTTATCACTTCAATCATGAACTTCTCTATCACTTCCTGCTCGTTTCCAAATATTTGGAAAGATGCCAACATTATTCCTCTACCTAAAAAAACCAATCCTGTCTTTTGTTCCGATTATCGCCCTATTTCAATCCTTCCTCTATTATCCAAGCTTTTGGAACGCCTTATCCACACCCAACTAAATTCCTTTCTTGCCAAGCATGCAATCCTAAATCCCCTCCAATCCGGTTTCCGCACTGGTCATAGTACGACTACTGCCTTAATTAAAATCACTGATGACATTCGGTGTGGTATGGATAAACAACTGTTTACTGTGTTGACATTGCTGGACTTCAGCAATGCCTTTAACACCGTAGACTTTGACATTTTGTTGGCTATCCTACGTTCTCATAACATATCTCCGAATACAATTGACTGGTTTCGTAGTTACTTGTGTGGACGCCGGCAACGTTTGCAGACAGGAGAACGTTTCTCTTCTTGGTGCACAACCTACGCTGGTGTCCCGCAAGGTGGCGTGTTGTCCCCTCTGCTTTTCGCTATTTTTATAAACTCCCTTATTCAATATATCTCTTCTCTCTACCACTTATATGCAGACGATGTTCAAATATATGTACAGACTTCTCTAGATGATCTGCCTAGAGCTATTGCCGCATTAAATGAAGATCTATCAAATATTCTGAAGTGGAGCATTTCGTTTGGCTTGAAATTGAATCCATCTAAAACGCAGTTGATACTATTTGGTAGCTCTAGGATAATTCATAGGATTGATTGGAAAACATTGCCTAATGTTGTATTTGATGGCCATATCATTCCATTTAGTGACACTGTTAAGAATTTGGGGATCACTATGGATCGGTGTTTGTCATGGACTCCACAGATTAGTCAGGTGAGCAGAAAGATGTTTGCTACGGTTAGTTCTTTGAGAAGATTGCAATATTTCTTGCCTATCTCCACGAAAATTGAATTAGTAAATTCATTGCTTTTTCCTATTTTTGATTATGCCGACGTCTGCTATTTGAATCTAACACAGGATCAACTTAACAAATTAGAGCGACTTCAAAATTTGTGTATTAGGTTCATATTTGGATTACGCAAATATGACCATATTTCCAACTTCCGTAAACAGCTCAAATGGCTCCCGATCCATCTTCGCCGGAATACTCATGTTTTATCTCTTCTCTTTGGCATTTTGTTCAACCCACAAACTCCCACCTATTTAAAGGAACGATTTGACTACCTTTATCTTTCTAAAACTAATTACCTTCGTTCTACACATAACTTAAAGCTAAAAATTCCCTCCCATTCAACCGATTTTTTGGCGAAATCCTTCACCGTGTCAGCTGTTCGTCTGTGGAATGCTCTCCCCTTGTCTGTGCGTCAAGCTCAGACAGTTCAAACTTTTAAAATTCGTGTGAAAGAGTATTATATGAATCTTTAATCGTTCCATTTTTCTCTCTTTCTTATTTTTTGTATCTATCTATCCTGTTATCCTTATTTTCATTTTATTGTATCTTACTATATTATGTAAGTATCTCTATCTTCTTTCTTCCTTCTGTGTTTATTGTTTTTTTCATGTCTTGTTGTTGTGTTTTTGTGTTTTGATTATTCTTTTTTTTTTGCGTTTAGTACACCCCTGTTGTTTTGTTTTTTTTTTGTTTAATCCTACAATGTTGGTTGCTTGGAAGAAATCGCTGTGCAGCGATAAGGCCGCCATTTGTGCCATTTCCTTGTTTTTTTTTTTTATTCTTTAATATGTTTTATTTGTGTGTACAATAAAGAGTATTGTATTGTATTGTATTGTATTCTTTGAAATATTGCTGGAGAAAACAGAGCGTGGACTACACATGAATGTGTAGAAAAATACAATCAGACTAACCACTCAGTAACTGGCTATGCACCATGTTATTTGCTATACGGAACAGATGTTAAGGTTTTACCAAAAGAACTACAACAAGGAGGTATAAATAGTGACTGGATCGGAGATAAGAAAACAGCGCTTAATAATACCTTGAAATCACATTAATATAACAAAATGAGGTATGATAGGAATAGAAAACAAAGAGAATTCAGTGTGGGAGATCTAGTATATATAGAAAATGGGAATAAACTAAATAGGAAAAAGCTAGATGAATTGAGAATTGGACCATATAAAATAATTAAAAAGAAATCTAATACAATTTACGAGATAGATACAGGACATAGAAAAACAGAGTCAAATCTTTTTCATATCACAAAACTAATTCCAGTACAGATAACAGAGGATGAGAATGTGCAAGTATCAAATGGAGAACTGGAGTGAAAATTCACGGGTGAATTTTCTTCCCCATGGGGGGAGATGTAAGGAAATACTATTTCTTTCTTCGCACTCTGTGTGTTTACTTACCATGAAGTTTGGTTATAGTTTTTAACTTTTTAATTGTCTGATTTTAAAGAAGAAACGAATTCAGAATGTCAGATGACAGATTTAAATACGAGTTGATTGACAATTGGATAATCAATGAAAATTTTAATATTATATTATTTTATGTTTTAAAAGTGAAAAAATAAACTTTCATTGTCGTTTCTTCTTTTCAGGTTTGAGTTCATATTGTTTTATATTACCTAAATAAAATAGTCTCTGTATAAAAAAAAAACTAACAATAAATCTTCTTTTCAGCAACACAAGGTTTATTTCTTTCATGTAGTAAAACAGACTTATATATATATATATATATATATATATATGCATATGTAATGCGGTTGAATTTTGACCATTTGGCGATGACTAGTTGTAAATAACATCCCAACATCTGCTCCTTTTCACCCTTACAATTTTGTAACTCCATTTCAATATTATTTGAAGTTTTCAAGTCCCAGCTAAAAGGGTACCTACATTATTGGCATTCATCGGTTACAATTGTCAATGGTATCTTCTGAATCGTTTGATTTATCAAAGGATTCAGAAGATACCACTGACAATCTCCCCAATGGAAATAACCCAATTTAACATATTGCTCAATGCGGGGAATGGGAAATGTTGGCTTCAATATCGATCTATACGCAGTAATGGCACTCCATCTACTGTGGTAATGGCCAGCATCAGTAGTCTACAAGAAATGAGGCAATCAAAGCATGTTATGGTACTCAATGGCAATAAAATAAAAAAAAACAGCGCATTTTAATTATAGACTCAAAATAGAGATATTTTTTGGATTAGTTACTATATTATAATAATAATTATAAACAATTTATTTAAAAAAATATATTATATTATCATATGTAAAAATATGATAACGTAATATGTACAACGTGACTTTCATTGCTGGTAGAGCTCCATTGATGGAGTTCGCGGGTGTAGGCACTACCTAATCTCTTTGCCGCTAAATGGTGGTGCTCGGCACTATCGTTTTCCAGTCAGATGTAAATTCACGGCCCTGTAATTACCAGCACAGAAGCACACCTTACGTCTTAGGAATGGCAACACATCTACGTTGAAATTTCTGGTTTCATGTAGATTTTGATAGGCTACAGTATTACATCTATCATTATTATAGCTATCTACCATCGATGTAAGCTGTGCGCCTGTTTCCCACTTCATGTCATAAAAAAAGATACCGCCACTCCTTTCTTCTACTTCGTAGTGAAACTTAGAACTGCAATTAAAGCAGACATGTATGATGTTTTTGCTTCCGTTTATTACAACTTCTAGAGAAACATTAAAAATATAATTATGGACACAACAATTAGGCAGTATAGTAGGCATTGTATTGAAAAATGTTCTGACAAAATATAATAACATCGTTTATTTTGTTTAATAAATCTTGAGTCTCAAGTAAGTCTTGTCTCAAGAATCATCATTACATTTTTAAATATCGGCTTTCATTTCCTTATTATTCACGCTCCGTCAAGTCGACCACGTTTAAATCACTGCTCTCTATTTTCGCCTCATTCGTGAGGTCATTTAATATAAGTTTTACATTATGAATTTATTTATTTACTCCGCAAAAGATTTGAGAATGTTTTGAACAGAAATTTCGGCGATCATGAGGCTCTGGTATTTATTAGAGTTCGGAGTTCAGTAGAGTTCGGTTCGCGGCCCTGTTAGGACGCGCAATACCCGTAAAATTTATCCTACTACGTCTATATTGCGAGGAAATTAATAAGTACGAAAGTGAATTATTAAAAAATAATTACATAAATAAAAACATATCTACAATAGCATGTCAATTGAAAAAAAAAAGTGTGATGAAAAAGAAAACAAATTATGTGCTACGAAAACAAAGTTTTGTGAAACTTTTATGCCTCCTTCGGTTCAGTGAAGTATTTTTTGACTATAAGTTAGTTAAGATATTTTATATAGGTACTATAACATAGGTACTACATTAAATAGATAAGTGATATTATTAAAGTGAAATTTTAATGGTATATTATAATCACACCTTAAATTTTGATGCCTATAATATGCACTACATCATAATATTAAATATATCCAATTTAATTAATTAAAGTTGTGTTACGTTAACATAAATAATGTCACTACAAAGGTCACCACAGAGTAATACTGAAAAAACGCACAAAGCAATTTGTCCTCAACTGAAAACCATCACAGGTTCACGGCAATTTTCCTGCTCGACGCACTGTTTTAGATTTATAACAGTCGGAAAATGGATGATTACCTAAGTTAATCGTAAACATCAATTTTATTGTTTCACATAAACTGAACGTGGGTGCTTTATGAATCAGTGTCGTAAGGTAGTAGTAAACAGCTCATATCAGTGCGTCACCCGTAATCAACATCGTAAAATATAATACACACTTCTATAACGCAGTAAAGTTCTAAATTAAGTTAATTTTAGCTTTGGGTTGTTTCATAAGCCCATGCAAAACTTGAGGACTTGATGGATTACGATTTAAGAATAACAATTATCTCGAGTACGACTTGCAGCTTTTTTGATCCCGAACAGAGAGTCAGCAGATTCTAAAATGGCTTTAATTATTTTATAGTTATTTAAAACTAGCTGTTGCCCGCGGCTTCGCCCGATTGGATATCGTTTTATAAATAACTAAGTAGACTCTGTTCTTTCTCAAAGTCAGCACTATCTCTGTACCAAATTTTATTAAAATCGTTTGGACGTGAAAAGGCAACAGACAAACAGACAGACAGAGTTACTTTCGCATTTATATTATTAAGCTGTGCCCGCGACTTCGTCTACGTGAGAAAAAGCTACCTACCCATGAAAGTCCCATCAAAGTCGGATACACTTCAATTCTACTTATTTTTATGTAGGTATGTATGGATGTATGGAGATAAAAGTAGCCTATGTTGCTCCTTGTTACATCAGCTACCTACCCGTGGAAGTGCCGTCAAAGTCGGATACACTCCAATTCTACTTAATTGTATGTAGATATGTATGTATGAATGGATGTATGGAGATAAAAGTAGCCTAAGTAACTCCTTTCACATCAGCTATCTACCAGTGAAAGTCCCGTCAAAATCGGTCAAGCCGTTCCCAAGATAAGTCCCGCCAAACAGACAGACAGACAGACAAAAATTGTAAAAAATGTTGTTTTGGTATATGTACCGTGTATACATACATATGCGTTTAGTAAAAAGCGGTTATTTTATATTACAAACAGACACTCCAATTTTATTTATTTGTACGTATATAGATTTATTATGGAAGCTACAATACAACATAAGACCTAAAATTCTGTGAAAATTTTAAGCGTCTACATTATAGCGGTAACAGAAATACATAATTTGTGAAAATGTTAGCTTTCTAATATATAAATAGCTATCACATTATATTTTTTTTTTTTTAAGAAAGCCTATCAATTATTATAATTTTGTGAGATACAGCCTGGTGAGGACGGACGGACAGACAGACAGACAGATTAGTTATCCGTAGGGTCCGTTTTTACCTATTAGGTACGAAACTCCCTAAAAGATAGAACTAAGATACAGAATAGGTTAAAAATATTCGATACGATTTTTTAAATTGACATAACTTTTTTATTTCTGTGCCGATTCACATGAAACAAACACTAAATGTTAAGTGTAACTTACCACAACATATTAGTGAAAAATGCAAATCGAATAAGCCGTTTCTGATATTAAAGTGCACAAACACACAGACAAACTGGTGGTAGAGCTCCAGTGACGGAGCTCGCGGGCGTAGGCACCACCGCATTACCTAATATACTTGCCGCTAAATGGTAGTCCTATCGTGTTCCGGTCAGGTGGTAATGTACGGCCCTGTAATTTCCGGCACAGAGGCATAACACCTTAGGCCTCAGGAGTGGCAACGCATCTGCATTTTGATCGTGGTCTTTGTGTGGGTGTCTATAGGCTGCAGTCATCACTTAACATCAATGTGAACTGCATGCTTGTTTGCCACTTCGAAAACATAAAAAAAAAAAAAAAAAAACATACATTTTTCCGGGATAAAAAGTACCCAGTGTTGTGCGCCAAGGTTAAAGTATAATCATACCAAGTTTCATTATAATCGGACCGGTAGTTTTTATGTGATGCTTGAACAAACAGACAGACAGACAGGCAGACAGAGAGACAGACAGACAAAAATTTACTAACCACATATTTGTGTTCGGTATCGATCTAATAACATCCCCTGGTATTTATTTTTTAATTATTTTTAATGTACAGGATTTACACTTCTACAGATTTATTATAAGTAAAGATAAATAGTAGGAATAAGGGCGCAAAATTATTTTTATTGTATTATGGAGTAGTAGATCACAAATATCTAAGAACACATGAATGATTTTCAAATTGCTGAGTTGATCATCAATAAGAATGTAAAGAAAATGTTGCTAATGTTAAATCAATCCCAGTCCGCATATATAATAAAAGCTGTTGCTCGCGGCTTCGCCCGCGTGGATGTCGAAAAGTAGCCTATGTTCTTTCTCAGTCAGCTCTATCTCTGTACCAAATTTCATTAAAATCGGTTCAGTCGTTTGGACGTGAAAAGGTAACAGACAAACACACATACAGACAGAGTTACTTTCGCGTTTATAATATATATGTAAATATACATATATATATATATATATATATATAATACGGAAGTATGGATTTATAAGATATTATTATGCAGTACCTTCGCAGTTGAAGCACGTAGAAACTAATTCTTAATTAACGTAAAAAATTATGTTTCACTTCGCTAGTCTTATCACATAGTACGCATAACAAGAATTATGTACTGTGGTAGATAGGTATAAGAATACAAATAGTTACTAGACTATTTTTACGACTTTAGTGGGTATTTAGGTATTGCAAGGGTGGTTTAAGAGTTCAACATGACGAGTGAGATTGACTTTAATAATATACCTACTCTCTATAACTCTATAGTGTGAAGTATAATATACATAGTATAGAATATTACAAAACTACTTTACCAGGCTACGGAAACATTTTGTTTTTGAATAAATGCCTATTAACGAGCTCTCGAGCGAAATTGGACACATTTTATCTCTTCATCATAATTATGTTGGGTTTCTCATTGACCGAAACGTATTTTATTCACAAGTTTATTTCTATCCCTTTGCCACTCTTCAGTTTATTATTTCCTGGTAAGACGAATCGCACGCTTGAATCAAGAACCCTTCGAAGGTTGTGACAAAGAGGCAAAGTTAACCTGTTTACGGTGTTTCCGAAAATAGTGGTAAGGTAAATAATTGAGAAGGGACGATTTGGTGACGGTAATAACAATCAATATAAGACTTACTGACACTAGAGCTTAGTAGAGATAAAGAATATGCTTCAAAATGTTATAGGCACAAATAGATATACCTAATGCATTTTAGCAGTAACAATACTCTCTGCGATTCTAACTCTTACCTATGTATACAGGTTACTCCATTTAGTTATCGACGTGGATACAGTGCAGCTTGTATACGACTTTCATCACTTATCCTTAAATAGTGTTTAATGTTAAATGAATTAAGAATCAACTTTTACCATTGACATATTGTTATTTCGGATAATATTTGTGTAATACAGTGAGACAGAAGTGAAAGTGAAAATGTAAAGTTCAAAATGTGTTACGTGGATTAATCAGTGTATCAGCAATGGACGAATTCGACATTCAGAACTTTATCAATTGTACCCAGCAGATCTTAGGCAGGGATCAATCCTGGGAGAAACTCAATGTCACTCAGCTATTAGACCTTTTACCCAATCAGTTATTGGAGGATATAAATCTAAAGTGAGTATTATTTAAGATGAATAAAATGTTTCTTGGATGCTGATCGTTTATATATCCATATTATGTGTACAGCCTATATTATCTCCGGAAGGCAGATATAATGAAATGTATATGCTAGGGATCATAATTCAACAGTGATGTTTTGTTGAATTATGATCCCTTGCATATACATTTCATTCTGTTTTTTCATTTTCATTGATGTGAGTCCGATGTAAATTGCCTCATCATAATGACTTTAATTTCCAAACATTGTGTGACGGGTTGCTCACTTCCCAAAATGGTCGAGGAGAGTAATGGCTGACACACACGTCATACTCGTGAATGGGTGCTGATGGGAAATTGGTCTCTTGTGGTTTGCGTCCGATAATTTTTATCAGTTTGAAGTTTTTGTTGTTTTATATGCATGTGTTATGCCATGGACGTTCACGTTATCTGTATTCTACTTTAATTTAAATTTGTATTGGATCTAAGGATTTTTGACAAAAAGAGAAACACACTGAGCTTGTGTAGTAGTGTCTGCACTTGGAACTCTGCTAAGTGAATGATTATATTTACGTAGAACAGATTATTCTTTTTCTTCTATGGCGGAATTGAAAGATTTGATGATTTGTCGCTTAAATTTTATTTATGAACTAGCGGCCCGCCCCGGCTTTGCACGGGTAGCATTTATTATAATGTGGGGACGCGCCCGACTTGTTTGAAAAAACTGTAATATCTCGGTAAATATAAGTAACTACGATATTGATAAATTATAGATATAAACCTTCCTCAGAGAACCCTCTTTCTAACAGTTCAAACAAGCACAAAATCCGTTCACAACTTTCCAAGATTAGCGCATACATAGTTACACACAGTCAGAGAAAATAAGGGCACTTTATAATTGTAGTGAATTGGTTTTTATTAATACCTATTGAATTATTATTATTATAAGTTATTATCTACTACTGTCTAGCCCCGGCTTAAGATAGGTCGCTAGCAGCGGATTACGTCATTATAATCTACCTAGTAATATGTGAAATTTTCCTTTTTTTTATATAGCGAAAATATTTCATATACCTATATTCGTTTTGACAATGAATAAAACTGGAATATGAATAAATGTAAAGTTAATTAAAGCTTGAGCCTACAGGATGAATTGACTAAAGCCAGTGCGAGTAGATTGCGGAAAATTGCGCCACATACGAATCCAATTAGTCAACTGTGTTAGGTACTATCGCAGATTAGTCACGTCTATATAGTTGACCGGAGCTACGATCCAGGCCTATCATTTTGGACGTTCAAAACTGTGGTCTTACAGTGATACTCGTACGTAGCCGACCTTTATCTATATATATATAAAAATCAATTGCTGTTTGTTAGTCTCGCTAAGACTCGAGAACGGCTCTACCGATTTGGTAAATTTTAGTTTTGAATTATTTTTGGAAGCAAAGGGAAGGTTTAAAAGGTAGAAAATATGAAGAAATTGAAGGGAAATAGTAAAAACCACAATTTTATTTTTCCATACAAATAGTCCGTATCTATCAAACCTTTGAATCATTATTTCATTCAGTGGCAATACGAAGTTTGCGGGGTCAGCTTGTAGATTATGAAAAGGGGAAATCCATGTGTCACCGAATGGCTTCCAGTTGAAAATTAGTGTCAGACTCGGGACTGATAAATGCTGAACTGGAAGCCATTTGGTGTAGCCGTGAGACATTTCTTAGGTTAGTGTAAGTAGGTTGGTGCTGGGTAGGTAGGTATCTCAAGAATTAAATTTAGGAATTAAGTTTTTCAGGTACCTACCTACTTAAGCAGTTCTATGTTGTTTTTTTTTTTTGGAATTTGTTTTTTTCCATATTTAATAACTAAATTAATTTTGTTTATGTTTGTTCATTTTTATTGTTTATATATATTTTTCTTAGTTTTTTTTGTGTAGTTCACTTAATATATAAAGGTATTACTACTTTTGGCATGTCTTAGGGTTACGGCAAATAAATAAGTTTTCATTCATTTATTCAACAAACGTCCCTATCGTAATGTCCTTGTCAGCAGGCAGATCTCCTGTTAACAAAGTGTACAGTATTGGACCCAATACTGAGCCCTGCGGTACGCCAGCAAGTAGGTATACCATAAAATCTTGATGTCTGTCCACGTTACTTTCACACTACGCAAAGGCAACTGCCCACAAGTAACGCTGGCAAATTATGCTTTACCAGAACAAGACAGCGTCAGATATCTAGGATTACATCTAGACCGTCGCCTTACATGGAAGGTACACATTAAAAAGAAGAGAGAAGAATTAAATATCAGGTACACTTTGGTTGCTGGGAAGAAACAGCAAATTGTCAATAAACAATAAACTCTTAATTTACAAGGCAATCCTAAAGCCAACCTGGACATATGGCCTCCAATCATGGGGTAGTGCTTCAGATTATAATATATCATGCTTGCAAAGAATGCAAAATATGATCCTTCGAAAAATCAGCAATGTGCTTCGGTATGTTACAAATGCAGAAATCCACAAATATATGGAAATGGCTACTATAAATATACTGGACTGAGATACCGGGAGAGGCTGGACAAGCACCCCAATACGCTTGCAAAACAACCAATTGACAATGCGAAAAGACTAAAGAGGAAAGATATAATATGATCTTATGAAAATGGGTAGATGCCTTCACTAGAGGGCACACTCGAATGTTCTAATGCCTTAAACTCATTTGGTAAAAGTGGCCGCACTGATTGCAAATAACAATGGGATAAAAAAGTCATTCATTCATTGTTTACCGCAAACCGTAAAATCACAGTCTCCCGTCAATCAAACCCTTTAATGTGGTAGCACGCACACCATCGACCACACAACGCAGCTTCTGACGCACACCTTCGCTGCAAAACCACAGCTGTGAAACTGCAGTAGTTTCGCTATGACTTGTCTGTTGTACGACAAGCAGCGCTGAAGCGAAACTCTGTACCGACAAGATTCCAACCCATAGGAATAGTGACTACGACCCTATCTTTTATATTTATTTGCACAAATAAGCTCCATCACCGCTATTTTGTTACAATGGCGGAATAACCACGGATATGTAATTGAATACCTGTACCTTGAATGTAAAATAAATTATTAAGATAATTAAGATAATAAATTATTATTCCGTAGATCAACGAAATAAATACACAATAAAAATAAAATAAATAACATTCAATAATATGATTACATATTTTTTTAAAGCAGTAGGAACACCAAATTTAATTAAAAATCGATTATTAATATTCAAAATTTTTGAGACATCATTCAGCATTACGAGTATCACTAAACAATGTTCAAAATCAAACGCGATCTAAAGTACGATGACGTTTTGTAGGTATATACTCGTATAAGTATCTTAAATTAGGTTCGGGGTGCGGCCTCAAGTTGTGGTTCTGTTTATCATTACGGACCTAAACGATGTCTCCCATCAGAGTTCAGACCGAGTACCTAAGAGTTGGTCATTAAGGTTAAGCACCAATTAAATACAGCTTATTTTTTTTTGGCCATGCCGTAATACCTAATGATATTGCGTGTTCCAATTTTTTATGAAAATTGCCATAAGTCATTGGTACTCCTAGTTCTATAGACTTTTGCAGGAGGTACCTATAATACTATAGCTGAAACAAATAAATATCCTGTTAAATGAATAAAAGTTTGTCGTAAAGAGACAAGAATGCCCGCTTATCGTCCACCTCAGTGCATGTTCGGGTACACAAAAGAATAAATCTACCAGATACGAGCTTTCGAGCCGCAAACGAGTTTGTTGTAGAAAAATGAAAATGATTTTTGGCTACCCACGTGACATTCCATTAGGTACAATATATACTGTGGCCGATCTCTTTGTTTGCGTCTTCAATTTTGGGGTAAAAGATAATCCGTATCCTTTCTTATGAAGGGTGCAATTTCCTTGCCAAATTTAGACAACGGTTTCATTTTTGCTGTAAGTATAAATTAATGTAAAAATGTAACAAACTGATCAATTTCTATAATTTTGAATATCTACCTGGTTTCATATTTAGTACAGAAGTAGGTATATTGGCTCAATATGTTGTATTTCTATATTTAATAATACGTCCCTAAATATGAACTGATACTTCGTTCTTATATTGTGCTCATTTTCCATGTCAAATTTACCAATACCGTTTTGACTATGTTATCTGTCAACTATAGGGGATTTTTGTATTCACAAATTAACTTATTTATTTGGCTACTTTTTTACGCAACGCTAATGGGATATTATGTTACAAACACGCCGCCAGAGGCGTAACCGTAACTAACGGTAAAATATTGTTAGTATATACCTTGAGCTTTTTAGGGTACCGTTGCCTATAATGGATTATAGTTTCGCCGTATCCGTCCGTGTTTCCGTGTCCGTCCATCCCTCTATCAGCAGCTTAGCTCGGAGACTCTTATAGTACCTACTAGAACGCTGTAATTTGACTTGAGTATAATTTTATTTTAACGAAGGTGGTAAACAAGCACGCTTTTTACATAGATGTTAAGTGATGACTGCACCTTACTTTGCATTTACACAAAAACCAAACGTCAAATACAGATGCGTTGCCACCTCTTAGTTGTTATGTCTCTGTGACAGTTATTATGGGACCATGCCGACAAGAGGTTACCTCAAATCTTGAAAAAAAATTTGAAAAATCACGCGTGCCTCTATATATTGTAAATCGTTGACGAGGTCTTTTTTTCAGTTTCAAAAGTATATAGGAAGCTGCTAGGGAGCAGCTAAGCCGTTGTTTTGGGTGGTGTCATAAAATAAACGGTAGTAGTATATAGATACCCATATCGAAGTTAAAGGAAAACTATCACAGCTAGCTTTAACAGTTTATGATGATTACTCGAACAACTGAAAAATGTACCTGAAGGAACGGAACCGTACATTGAGCGTGGCGTACCCTTCGTTGCGTCTTTTTATGTACCGAACTGTGCTATGCCTGATTACTTTATTTACCAAGCATATGTAACACAGTTCGGTATCTTTTATTATAATATTGTATTAGGTATATAATATTATGTACATGTCGTTATAATCTCTTTCTTTGTGTGAAAATATTGTGATTTTCTTTATGCGCCTAATTAATCTTTTATGCTACGGGCAATTTGATTATGTAGTTTACTTTTAAATAATTTCGTGACATCAACTTTAGATAGCAATTTTTTTATGGTTAATGTCATTGAGCTAAGTAGTAAATTTACGTATAAAGTAAACTACAGCTACACTCCATTATTAACCTTACCTTTATTTGGAATTAGTTTCTAGGACTCAGGGGGCGTGGAGGCATCAATGGTTAATACAACTGACTTCGTGTCCTTAAGTCAATTCCATATATGTAAAATAGGTTAAAGTTAATGTTTAATTGAGAAATAATAATGTATTCAATATGGAAAAAGCCTAGCTTAATTAATTTTTCGCGATCTTAAGTTGCTGTATTGCAAACATCGAAATCGTTGGAGCCGTTTTCTACAAAATCGGTACAAATGCCTATATAGTTAAACCTACACACATACAACGCTCGTTTAATAATTTATGATTTATCGTGTCAGTCAGATTTCACGTAAGATTTTGTAACTGACATTAAAAGTTTCTAAGATAATAACTTAATACCTATCTAGTTTAGTGTTTGCGAAGCAATAACACGTACGCGCATTCGAAAGTTGTATAGCTTAACACGTAATTCAGCTAACATTATTATGATTATTTTTTTAATGTAATGGAAGTGGCAAACTTAAGTGGATGTTAAGTGATGACTGTAGCCTATAGACACCCACATAAAAACCGAGGTCAAAATGCAGATGCGTTACCACTCCTGAGGCCTAAGGTGTTATGCCTCTGTGCCGGAAATTACAGGGCCGTACATTACCACCTGTCCGGAACACGATGCGGTGGTGCCTATGCCCGCGAGCTCCGTCACAGGAGCTCTACCATCAGTAGACAATGATACTAAGTGTGGCGCTTTCTTATGTACTCCCATAAATCTTTCGGAAGATTTTCGCTTCGTAAAACCTTGACGCCTTTCAATGGTCAGTGACGGAAAAAATCCTTATTATAATTATTTAGCTACGGGAAATATAACCTCTTTCTGTAAGCAAGTACTTTTGCGTTCTCGTTAGACGACAAGGTCCCGCAATTACTGACACAAAAGACTGCACAGTTGATGCTCCGGCATTTTCAGACAGCTGTATTTTTAATAAATATATCTTAAGTTCCTGTATTTGAATGTAAAAATAAACAGGTCATACATTTCTAAGCACTCTTATTACTGAAACATTTGTTTGAAAAACTATAAATAAAAACTCGTAGACGTGAAGTAGACTTTTGAAATTAAATATAGTTCATGATCACATCCAGAGGTTGCAAGTTTTTCTTCGATTAAATTAAAATAGTAGTCTAATAATAGTCTTGAGTTTTTAAAGAAACAAGTAGATTAAACATTCAACAATCTTACTGGTGACAGAGCTCCAGTAACGGCTCGCGGGCGTAGGCACCCGCACAGAGGCATTACACCTTAGGCCTCAGGAGTGGTAACGCATCTGCATTTTGACCTTGGTCTTTTTGTGGGTGTCTATAGGCTGCAGTCATCACTTAACATCAATGTGAACTGCATGCTTGCTTGCCACTTCCATAACATAAAAAAAAACATTATTATGCAAGCGTGATAACTTAAGATAGAAGTATTTATTTAGTATGTATATGCAGTCAAGAACATGAAAATTCAATCTAGGATTCAAGCAAAGTTTTACCAGAAAGCACCACTAACCTGAAATACTAGGTACCTACATTAACAATGACCTACATTTACATGTATGTATAATGGGGAAAGTTTAAAAAGAAGTAATTTACTGAAAATTAAGTCTGGACTTACGCTTTACTTTCCTCATCTGTTTGGACGTATTTCACACTTAATAACATATCTAATTCCGATTGTCGGAGCTTCTAACCTAATCAAACAGGTGAGCCTTGGAGATTATCCCTTTTAATATACAATATATTTGTGCTACTTCTGTCGCACTGTGCAAGGAGGAAATTCGTCGTTCGGAGTGTTAACGTCTCACAAAGGATTCTTTAAGGTTGTTTGAAGGGCAAAATGCCACTCCTTAATGTATGGGAAACGAACTTGCTTGAATATACCTCTTCGATCTATTAGAAACTGATGTGTGATGAAGAATATTAGTATTTTATAACGTGTTGATATTGTCGTAGGCAATTCTAGCGTAACGTTTCTTTAACACGCATGTAGCGCATTAGGACGATTAACGTTGTCAAATAATGGTAATAAAAAACATAATAACTGGATTCATAATAAACAAAAATAAAAAAGGCTTATTATTATTGTTATCCTAAACAACCAATTCTTTCCAATTGAAACTTTCATAAATTCCTATTAAATTGGATTGGAAGCGGCTCATATGGAATCATAACATCATTAGAAGTTAACAACTGGGTGTTCCTGTTATTTAAATTTGAACTTTATTTATATCAGAATCCGAAATTAATTTAACAAGCACCTGCTACGTTTATGAGTATCTACATCACAAAAAACAATATGTAAGCATAATGTGACTAATGTCAATGTTCCCACGTGGACCTCAATTTTAAAATTACATTGTAAAGTTTATCATTCCATTCACTAATCATTTTCCTTCAAATAACATTCTTTGAATGTCTTTGATTTTGTACTCCCTCGTTGCTGTCTTTGTTTTTTTACCCGACTGACAAGTGATCTGTAAAATCTGGAAATGTGTGAGTGTTGCTGTTGCAGTTAATAAATCGCTTGATTTTCTATCTACTTCAAAACAAATTCTCTTCATAAAGAATTCTATATCGTTTTCTCAAATCGTACATATGGTATCGGCTCGGTATAAATATTAACTAGAAAACTATCGCGAACAAAAAATACCTAATAAGAGAAACATTTTACAATAGGGTCAATTACGACAATCTTTATGAGTATTTTATTCAGTTATCTGCCTATAAATTCAAAATTGTGAATCGGTCTTATTTTAATCAGTATTTAATGCTGTGTTGACGATCAATTTTGCTATCAACATCTGGTGTAATGTTGCATAACAAGTCATGAAACTCATTAAGAGAACGTTATAAAAATAAATGATAACATTACGTAGCCTAATGTAATAACATCGTTATGGAAAACGAGAAAAGAATAATTAATCTTAAAGCAAAATTCGAAAGATTTGTTCATTCCAAATTTTTAAATTATACAAACCTTACACTTAATGGAGGTACCCAACAAGGTATCTCCCATATCTTAATCTAGTAAATCCAAAAATAGCATCATGGGCGCCCTTACTATAAAGTGTTGAATTAAATCACCTGTTCGGGGACTAATAGGGGTTTTTTCCAATTACGAATATTCTCGGTAATACCGGAGTAAGTTGATTAAATAGCCGAATGTAAATAGACTCTATGCGTCGCATTATTATGGTTCTTCAATATACATAATAGGTTGGGGAAAAAGTCTTTTTGCATTATAGTATGTATGAACTTGTAATAAAATCTCTTTGGCTGTAGTATTTGTATCTGACTGGTATCATTGAAAGTTAAAATTTTAAAGAACATAATTCCAAATTCAAATTAGGCAAATGTGTAATTTTCATTTGTTTTTCGTACTGTCAAGATGAGTGAATCTAATGAAGAAATTCGATACATTTTAAAATTTAACTACAAAAATGGTAAAAATGCAATTGCGTTGCATTTTTCAGCGAAAAAAATTTGCGATGCTTATGGACCTAGTGCAGTGTCTGTGAGAGTAGCACAATTTTGGTTTAAGCGTTTTCCGGAAATATTGATGTCAAAGATGCACCTCGCTCTGGTCGCCCTATTACGGATAAAATAGATGCCATTTTTGAAAAAGTGGAGCAAGATCGACATATCAGTAGTAACGACGTAGCTGAAGAACTAAGAATTGATCACAAAACAGTTTTGCCTCATTTGAAAAAAGCTGGGTACAAAATAAAGCTCGATATTTGGGTACCTCACGAGGTCACTGAAAGAAACCTTATGAACCGTGTACTCATTTGTGATTCTTTATTACGACGTAATGAAACCGAATTATTTCTGCAACTGCCTCGGTAGCCTAGTGGTAGCAGGCCACTACTACTACGCTGAGGTCCTGGGTTCGATTCCCGGGTAGGGGGTTATCAGAGATAATGGTGAAAAAGCCTTTATCTCTGGTTCTATTGGGATTTTTCCATTTTCTGGAAATTTCCCAGTACCTCAAAGTTTGGTAATGTGCCCGGAGATGTCAACAGGCTCGCCACCTATTACATGGGCCAAAACGTAACCGGCGAATCGTGGGTGTTTGCATGTATGCTTGAATGCATGCATTTACCTCTGCCTACCCCTTCGGGGATTACAGGCGTGAAGTTACGTTTATTATTCATTATGAGCTATTACCACCAGGCAGGACTATCGATTCTGAACTCTACTGCGAACAACTGATGAGATTAAAGCAAGAAGTTGAGAGAAAGCGGCCGGAATTGATCAACAGAAGGGGTGTTGTGTTTCATCATGATAACGCTAGACTTCACACATCTATAGCCACTCAGCAAAAATTAAGAGAGTTTGGCTGGGAGGTGTTAATGCATCCGCCGTATAGTCCTGGCCTTGCTTCAGATTTCCACCTGTTTCGGTCTTTTCAAAATTCTTTATGCAATGTTAGGTTAACATCACGAGAGGACTGCCAAATCCACTTGTCGCGGTATTTTGATGAGAAGTCCCAAAATTTTTATAGCAATGGGATTATGTCCCTACCTACAAGATGACAAAAAGCTATCGAACAAAATGGTATATATATAAATTTAAATAAACTATATTAAAAATGTTTTGAATTATCTTAAAAAATGCGATGAAACTTTTTCCCCAACCTTATATATCCGGTTAACAGTAGATTTATGGGAGATGCAGTTTGACAAAGTATTAATGGTGTTGGAGCGACTATTATTATATTTGTTGGAGGGTTATTTGGCTGCGGCCTTGAAGACCAAACGGTGCACTGCTTGCGCACTGCTCAACGATGTGCTATCGTTGAGCAGTGCCCAAGGCGACGTAATCAGAGTGACACAACGGACTTCTTTAATCTAACTCCCAAATTTATATCGGCTGGTTGCGTGTGTAACCTGAATGTCAATTTACACATTATAAAGATTTAATTAATATTAATATAATACAATTATGCCTTTCTTCTGTAATATGCCATACAATTAAAAAAGTAGATTTATAACTTCTATTAAATTAATGTTTTGCAGTTAGAACTCCGAAACGGTCAGTAGATCTTCTAACTGTAAATCGTTGGTTTTAAGGAAACTTAACTAACAAAAATAAATACCTAACTTCAACCAAACCATTACCGGGTGCTTCAAGTTCAGGTCTTGTGTGAGACAGAATAATAATTAGACTTTCAATAGTTATTTTTCGAAAGCTGCAAAGCATGTATAATTTCACGGAATATTTTTAAGGCCATATGGCCATCGAACCAGAACACGCTTGTTCCCAGGGTTGAGACCTTGAATACCCAAAACTGAAGCTTGAAAATAGCGCTGAACACTACCATTTGGCGAAAGATATATTAAGTGGAAACCAAAACTGTTTACAACCAGTAAAATTTTGAAAAATGTTGTCATAAGTACAGATGCCTATACCTACTAAATATGGATATTATCGATGTATAATCCACACAAAGGTGTAAAAATTTGTCAATCGCCACATTTCAGTACGATTGATGTAATAAAATTCTCGGTCTATGTTCAGATCTCGGTATTTCGCGGACGGATTTAGAGCAGATGTATCTCTTTTTGATCAGGTTGCATTAACCAAGACATGTATGAGAACAACCAATTGCCATTATAATACAAAAATATGTCAAAATGTGATTTATTGGTCTTTGTTCTGACGCTCCTCAACAGTAAACCAATACCATGTTATTTTTTTAGGCGTTTATTTATCTGAATGTTTATTGCCTGATTCCTGAGATCCAGAGTGTTTTTACATATTCTAAATTTACGATTGGTGTGCTAAAAGACTAGAAATGGAGATTTTTTCCTTGTCATCGATCATTCGAATTTGATTCAATGCGCAATCAATCACCATTAAAAAAATGTAGAATATAAAATCTCTACATCTAGAATATTATGAAATACCGTGAAATATTTTTCACTCATAATGTACCTAAAGGCTGTCAAAGAAATACCTAGAGTCTAGGTACAAACATGGTATTGGTGCGATTTTTTTACAGTCTAGGACCTAGACTGTAAAAAAATCGCACCAATACCATGATTTAAAATGATATCAAGACGAGATACGAGATCATATATAAAATCGCACTGTCCAAAAGTTATCATATCTCATGTAGAGTCAAGTTTGAACTCTACACGCCTTAACTCCGCAACTCTCCAAATACTTTTTTTAGATCCAGAAATCAAACAATGGGTAGTTAGTGACCAATCTACAAACGAACAGAATAAATGAGGATCTAACACTAAAACCAACAACATAACTTCGGACGGACGGAGCTCGCGGGCGTAGGCACCACCGCATTACCTAATATACTTGCCGCTAAGTGTTCAGCACTATCGTGTTTCGGTCAGGTGGTAATGTACGGCTCTGTAATTTCCGGCACAGAGTCATAACACCTTAGGCCTCAGGAGTGGTAACGCATCTACATTTTGACCTTGGTCTTTATGTGGGTGACTATAGGCTGCAGTCATCACTTAATGTCAATGTGAACTGCATGCTTGTTTGCCACTTCCATCACATAAAAAAAAACTCTTTATTGTATTCCAAATTAAATACAAAAAATACAGTGCAAATGGCGGTTTGCATAAATATTAAATTCATTTGTTTGTTTCCTTTACTTAATGTACGGGTACGTAGGTACCACCACACGTTAGTGTTTCCGCTATTTACTTTTCTCATGGTGTTGTTTTCTTTATGTAGGTCTACAAAAAGAAAACAACACCATGAGAAAAATAGTAAAAATATATAGACGTATTCTATGAAAGTCGTAACCCATACAATGGAAAATAAAAGTCAGAAAAATACTGCCGGCTATCAGTCTATTGTTTGATAACCACAAAAAATATTGCCTACCTTCATTTGATCGAGATTGGTATGGGAAAAGCTTGTGACCCGTTAGGCGATAATACAATAAATAAATACTTCATATTTCAGTACACCGTTATCAGCATTTATTTGAATTCTTTCACTGGTGGTAGAGTTCCAGTGAGGGAGCTCGAGAGCGTAGGCACCACCGCATTACCTAATCTGAAAAATGGTAATGTTCAGCAGTATCGTGTTCCGGTTAGATGGTATTGAATGGCCCGTAATAGCTACGGCAGAGGCAAAAGATCTTAGTCCTTAGGGGTGGCAATGCATCTGCACTTTGACCTCTGGTTATTGTGTAGATGTCTATAGGCTGCAGCCGTTACTAAACATCCATGTAAAATGCATATTTGTTTGCCACCACCATCACATAAAAAATATATTTGAATTATTAATAATAATTTTATTTTATTACTGCCCTTATAATTAATCGTATGACATGTGTTGTTGTTATTTACAACCACAAACTTTTTCTATCGACAGGGTGTCACTCGGAAACTGCATGGGGCTGGGCAAACGGCCGTACAGTCCACCGTGGTGGGTACAGCTCGCTTGGTTCGTGGTGTTCGCTATCATGCTGCTACTTGCGATCCTGGGAAATACCCTGGTCATATGGATTGTCATTGGTAAGTAACCAGCTACCGAAGAGAACTGTATAATTTTGTTATTGTTCGATAAGTAATGAGATCAAACTTGCGACCTCAGGATTGCGACCTCCAGCCGGTACATATAATATACTTAATAATAGTAATGGCAACCCTTGAGACGTCCCACTGCTGGGCACGAGTCTCTTCCCTTCTTGGGAGAAGGCCTGGAGCTTACTCCACCACGCTCCTCCAATGCGGGTTGGTGGATTATTTGTGTGGATTAATTTTCAAAGGTCATTTTATTTCATCATATTATTATGGTAATGGAAAAATGTTAAATAATTTAAATATAAAAAGCGGACCCCAAACTCGGCCTGCAGGACGTAGCAAAGTTTAAAGTTAATGTAGTCTAACCTCGAGAATTAGTTTTCGTTTTGGCTATGTTTGGTTATAATACCGGTTTACACAAACTTTGTACGCGAGAGCATTTTTGTGACTAGTTACTTGAAGTCGAACAGCAGTCTGTTTATAATATTATTTAGGCATTTAAACGAATATCTTAAAACTCTCCATATCATGATATATATATACAGTTACGTTATAACCAATGATGTTATATATAACAATAAAACTTTTATTGTGTCTCATATACTATCCGGGAAAGGGTTACGCTACAATAACGGAGGTATAGCTACATAAATTGTTCTATCTTTAGTTACTACACGATATACCCAACTGCATGTTAAGCTAGTAGTAGGAGAGATATTGAACGCTCCGAGTAACGTTGGCCCTGTAAGGCTAGATTTTTTTTTGAATGGATGAACCATAACATGATGAGTACAAAAACCCATCGCCTGGCATGGAACAACCCACCACGTCATCTGGATTTCTGATGAGAAAAGTCCTTCCATATTATAGATCTGGCTCGATTGCGACCATTTATGTTGCGTCTTAAAGTTTGATTTTTATGTGTTCGGATATTTAAAGAAAATCATAATTTGTTTACTGCAAATGAGCGACTCAATCGTATATCAATAGCAGGCCAATTGATGTACAATTTACATTAACGTAAACTCTGAGTACTCTCGATACATAATTTATTGAATTCGTCCTAACAATTTCATAGCCATGGAAACACTTCCGTTGTCATGGAAACACCACTACAAATATAAATAAGACGCAACAATTATCGTCGCAAAACTATCTAAAATATGCAAGTAACTTTTTTCATCTGAAATCCAGATGATGTGACGGGCTGATCCTTGCCAGGCGATGGTTATCGTACTAAGCACATTATGACTCATCTCTACAAAAAAACTAGGTTTACAGGCGTTTCGATACTCGAAGGGTTCACTAGCAAAAGGTAAAACAACACAATTCATAATCTTTAAACACAATGACGACATAATTATTTCCGGGCGATATTTTTTCAAAATTATTTTTAGGGCGCTGATTAGGCCCTTAATTAAGCACCACAACAAAATATGAGTTGTTACGAGTTTTTTAGATTTCGGACGCACTAGTTAGTACTTCTTTGAAAGTGACGACACAGGCAATAACGTTAACACATGTCTACTTTTTAATAACTAAGCAAAATCAACATTCAAAGCAATCCTCATGAGAGCTTTGCAATAAATTTTTATTGACTTGGGATAGAAACCTTACGCCACGCGAAATTTCATAAAGTTATATTTAGATCTAAGTATTACCAGGAATAGAATTACAGGATAAAAGGGAAAAACCCAGAAAAACCATGTTCTTTCTTTATATTCTTACGCAGCAAATGCCTCTTGCTTGCCTGCTTATATCGCCGAGGTTCTTGCTCTGTCATACAGCTAATAAAATCTTTTGAACGCTCGTGTGTAAATTGTCTGTGGTATTAAATTGCATGTTAAGTCTCTGGTCCGTCTTTTTTAAATTAAAATTCTATTAAGTATACATATAAGTTATCACCAGTAAAGCTATGTTGGTTTAAAAGACCTGACGTTGGTACTTAAAGGTTATATTAATTATATTATTTTGTTAACAGCGCACCGTCGGATGCGAACGGTGACTAACTACTTCTTAGTCAACTTGGCTGTGGCAGATCTTCTGATGGCTACGTTGAATGGCATCCCTAACTTCGTGTTCCTGGTTACCGCACATTGGCCTTTCGGCTCAATGACCTGCACGGCCAGCAACTTCACTGCCAATCTCACAGTGTCTGCTGGTGTGTTTACACTGGTTGCAATCACTGTCGACAGGTACTCACTTATATGTTTGACTATTCTAACTTTAACCCTCTTATTCATAAACGTACATTAGATACGTTTTAGCTATAGAATGCTTTGTCTTCATCAGTTGAATTGTCAAATATGCAGGATAGAAAAAGACAAAGGAGGGATAAGCAAATTTAGTAAGTAGTAAGGCAGACTTTGGAGTGCTAGATAGATCTTTGACCTGTGTGGCTAGTAGTGTTATTCATAATACCACGATAGGTATGTACCGTGGTTCATAACTAGCAGTAGTAGGTCGGAAGTTTTTATTTGGGTAAAATTTCCAAATTGGTAGTTCACTGATCATGAAAAAAAAGACGATTTCAAATGGTTTGAGAGGACAAAGCTTAATTTTTCTTAGGGCTTTAAAATTATAATGAATATTTAACATCAACAGTATATTAACAATTACAGTTACATTAACATAAATATTAGGTACTTATTAGTTAGTATTCATTTTACATCAACAATACACAAACTTCAATCAAAAGCTCTCTTACAATGTTCAATCTACATATTATAATACATATTATACATTTCCTTATAATTGCTAAATTTAGACTAAACATAAATTGTGGGAGTAAAGATAGCATTGTCGGGGCCTTTAGCTTTCAGAATTACACATTTACTTCAGCGCCAGCTGTTGTGAACAGAACATCTGGGACTAATCTACAAAATTTTAAATTAAAACAAGCCGTTCTTTTTGTAACTTGACGTAGTACTACAGTTTTGGGCAAAGATGAATGCTTTTATTTCAAACTAGCTGTGCCCGCGACTTCGTCCACGTGAGAAAAAATATGATTGTTCAGTATCTACCCGGACGAAGTTGTGGGCGCAGCTAGTATAAAAGTAGCCTAAGTTACTCCTTATTACATCAGCTAACTGCCGGTGAAAGTCTCGTCAAAATGGGTAAAGCCGTTCCCAAGATTAGCCCCGCCAAACAGACAAACAGACAGACAGACAGACAAAAATTGTAAAAAATGTTGTTTTGGTATATGTACCGTGTTTACATATGCATTTAGTAACAAGCGGTTATTTTAATATTACAAACAGACACTCCAATTTTATTTATTTGTATTGTATGTATGTATGTATGTATAGATTTATTATGCAAAGGTAATATATAACACTAGCGGCCCGCCCCGGCTTCGCCCGCGCTGCTCTGCTCCTATTAGTCATAGCGTAATGTAAGCTATCCTATCTCTCAAGTTGGATCGAACTGCACATGGTGTGCGAATTTTATTATAATCGGTTAAGTGGTTTCGGAGTCCATTGAGGACAAACATTGTGACACGAGATTTATATATATTAAGATATGACCTAAAAATTCTGTCAAAATTTTAAGCGTCTACTTGCTACCGTTATTATTATCGAGCAAAAAATATACGAAAAAAGAAACACGTTTATTGTATGCCCCCTTGGACCCCTTAACATTTTCATTTTCTTATTTTTTGTAATAAATTTTATCTTAATAGCGGTATCAGAAATACATAATTTGTGAAAATGATAGCTTTCTAGCTATGACAATTTAGGAGATACAGGCTGGTGACAGACGGACGGACAAACAGACAGACAGACAGCGGAGGATTAGTAATCCGTGGGGTCCGTTTTTACCTTTTAGGTACGAAACCCCCTTAAAGATAAAACTAATATTCAGAATAGCTTAAAAATATTCGATATGATTCTTTAAATAGATATAACTTTTTTATTTCTGAACCGATTTACATGAAACAAATACTAAATGTTAAGTGAAACTTTCCACAATATATTAGTGAAAACCGCAAATCGAATAAGCCGTTTCTGATATTAGCGTGCACAAACACACAGACAAACAGACATTTTTCCGGGATAAAAAGTACCCAGTGTTGTGCGCCAAAGGTTAAAATATAATCATACCAAGTTTCATTGTAATCGGACCCGTAGTTTTTCTGTGATGCTTGAACAAACAGACAGACAGACAGACAGACAGACAGACAGACAGACAGACAGACAGACAGACAGACAGACAAAAAATGTTCTAATCACATATTTGGGTTCGGTATCGATCTAGTAACATCCCCTGGTATTTATTTTTTCAATATTTTTAATGTACAGAATTTACACTTCTACAGTTTTATTATAAGTATAGACTAGGTGGTGCCCGCGACTTTGTTGGCGCAGAATTAGTATTCCACGTAGGTATGTGTTATTCTGATGTATAAGCGGTGTTATTTCTACCCTAATGACGCACAACACTGTTGTTGGCGTCTTATGGGAATGTTTTGTCCAGCAGTGGATGTCTTTCGCCTGGTATGATGATATAAGTTCCAATTTTTTTTTTTAAATTCTTCATAACGTAAAAAAGATTACTTGAAAATAATTATTTCCTTATATGGTGCACAAATTTTGATGTTTTTAATTACAACGATATTTTAAAAGGATAAGTTTGACTATTTTAGTATAAACTTTAACTATTAGCTATTTTTGTAATTGAATGGCTCTGCTGTCAGTGCATAGGCTTCAACAAAATCCCAACGATTCCGTTGCGATTCAGCATATTATGTAGTGTAACGTGATCTAATGATTTGGGTCTGTTGTTAGCAAAAATACTATTCCACAAAATTGTCTAAGCTGTGCAAGAGATATCAGATATGGCTGTTTGACTGGAAAACCCGCTAGTAAAGAGTTCACGTCGATTGAGATTAACGGTGCTTTTAAGATAACTTTAAAGATCATATAAAAATGATTTTATTTTTCTTTTATCAGTAACGTGCAATTACACGGCAGATACGCTGGATTGAAATTTGACCAATAAGAAAAATGATGAAATCATATATATTTTGTCTATATAGACTAGAGTCTTTTTATTCTTTATATGTGACGATTCACTAATAATTCACCTCTTTGTGTAAAGCTTCTGATACCTCATTTTGTTTTAGGTAATTTTGCGCACATCACACGATTATAATTATCTACTCATCGCGATCGAATACCCGTCAATTACCTACCTACATTATACACACATATCATATGAGATATGTTTAACATACCTTGAAGATTAATTGGAACGTTAAAATAGCTATGCATATTAATCTATGCCGAATTTCGGCTGCTCTTGCTCTATTAACACCTTGAAGCTATCCAGTTACTTTTAGACAATTGCCCAAAACTATTTGTTGTTTTTAAAAAGGTTAGCCGTATTTAACTTACGATTAAACAAACTTAATGAACAATATCTGTAACAGTACTTTTTAGTACTTTTTACTGGTGGTAGAGCTCCAGTGACGGAGCTCGCGGGCGTAGGCACCACCGGATTACCTAATATCCTTGCCGCTAAATGGTAGTGTTCAGCACTATCGTGTTCCGGTCAGGTGGTAATGTACGGCCCTGTAATTTCCGGCACAGGGGCGTAACACCTTAGGCCTCAGGAGTGGTAACGCATCTGCACTTTGACCTTGGTCTTTGTATGGGTCTTTCTATAGGCAGAGAATATGTAATAATACTACGTATAGAATGGACACTTCGACGTCCTGCGCGATTTCCCCGCATCACCCAACCTCCTCCTCTCTTATGGGCGACGGTTGGTATTTTCTACGTAGGTACTACGCACACAGGTGCACGTGTAAATACACGTCACTGATTGATGTCTGTGTAACAGAGACCAGATTAAGCGTTTGCTGCAGTCATCACTTAACATCAATGTGAACTGCATGCTCGTTTGCCACTTTCATTACATAAAAAAAACAAAAACACAATTCGATGTTAAGTGATGACTGCAGCCTATAGACACCCACACTCCCGCCCGCGAACTCCGTCACTGGAACTCTACCACCAGTAAAAAATCTAAATTGAAATATTTAAAAAGTAAAAAAATAATAAGTTAAATGATTTTTGTAGAACCAATTTTCTAGCGGTGCTGGTCGGTTGCCGGGTTGCTCTAGTGAGCTATGGCCCTTACTTTGCACGACCTAATGGTACAAACTCTGCACTAGTCAATATGCGTGGCTTGTTCGTTCCTTCACCACCAAAACTATTGTAAAGCAAAAAAGTGACGAAGGGTGGACGAATTTTCCATCTTATGCATATGTGCGATAGCAAAACGGCCAAGCGACGTATTTTGATTAAGGTGTAGAGTTTGTAAAAGATCACCTGTGGTCATGTGGAACCCGTAATATACGACACAAAAGCATAACACGCGCACACGAAGTGGCAATGCATCTTTTTTCACGTTTAAATATTTTTATATCTTCGCACATTTCCTATTCATTAAGATGCCTATCAAAACGTGATCATTAATTTTATTTATAGCTCTGCCACGTGATTTTGGATGAAAGGAAAACGTTAATATTCTACGCGCCGCCGATAATGCTGTTATATAAACATAAGATCTTATGGGAATAATCAGATTCATGACAACATTGAAATAAAATGATTATATTGAAATTGATGTGATAATTTGTGCATCATCATGTTTGTGCATCATCAACGCACTCACTCTATCTAGTATTATTATTTTTACTGTATGCATGTTAATTTGAGGACCCGGTTAGTTCAGCGGTATGTGACAACAGCTGGATTGGATGGTCGATGGTTCGATCCACGCACCGAGACCAATTTTTGTATGGCCCACAAATATTTGTTTCGGATCTAGATGTTTCTGTACAATAGTGTGAATGAAAGAAAATTTAATAACGTATTTAAAAATATACCTAACTCAGTTCCTTTGAACGATTTAAATGTAAGGTAGGGCGAGTGTAAAATGAGGCATATTTTATAACAGAGACAGACACATTCCTTTGATATGAGTTTGAAGGAAATTCCTGTTTACCTTGGTTTTATTGAATTGCTTTCTTGCCAGAATAAGGTGTCAGCAAATTTGTTTTCGAAATTGGGTTTATTATGTTAAGATACTGAGATTACGGAGGTTTGTGTGGCGCTCTAATTTTTAAAACAGGAAAGTGATAAAGATGTTTTATAACTTTATATCACTTTTTCTTTTAACATTACAGAAATATGTAATATTTTTTTTCTGATTATATAACGTATGTGTTGTTTACGCAATAATCATAGATTTATTATCTACTTCGTTATATAAATCTATGGTGACAATATAGAAAGAGTGCGGTGTTGATACACCAAGTAAAGCTTATGTTCCTATTTCACAAGCATCATCATATTATTATCATCTGAAAGACATGTATTGCTGGACAAGTCTCTCCCAAAGATCTCAAAGTCTTCATCATGCCATTACTTGCGACCTTCAGCAGGTCGTCGGTCCATTTCGCGGAAGGCCTGCCTAAGTGCCTACGCTTCTTATTACGGTGCGCGGTCGCTACTCAACAATTTTACCCCAGCGGCCATCGGCGTCGGTTCTTCTATCTGTGTTTATTGTTCACTGCCACTTGAGTTTTACAATTTAGTGGACTATGTCAGATGTTTCGGTTCATATGCGAATCTCCCCATTTCTGAATCGATCTCATAGGGAAATATCGCCGCCAAGCATAGCTCTGACTGAGAATGTAACTCTATTTGTCAGTGTTTTGCACGATCATACGGCTGAGACGAAAAAATTGGAGGCAGTTTGAACTCTAATAAAATATATTGGTTAGGTACTTTTTGTGGCAATCCTACAAAGACAACACTCACCGAAAACAGCTTGTTATGAATATAGTCAATTATTGAATACACTTTTTGTGTTACAATAAAATTAGACAATCTACTTGGACGATCTTCTTTTTTTCTAGAACTAGCCCCCACGAGATGGACCGACGACCTGGTGAAGGTTCCGGGCTATCGCTGGATGAGGGTGGCCCAGGACCGTTCGTTGTTACAAACTTTGGGAGAGGCCTTTGTCCAGCAGTGGATGTCTTTTGGCTGAAATGATGCTGAGATTAATTTCATTTGGTACAGGTACGTGGCGATAGTGAAACCTCTGCAGCACCGGTTGAGCCGCCGCGTGGCCCGCGCTGCATTATTTACGGTGTGGTGCAGCAGCGCGCTACTTGCATTGCCGAGCTTACTTTATTCGGACACTTATAAAAAAAAGTGAGTATTTATCTGTGCTTATATTATATGGCTGAAAAGTTTTATAATTGTTTTCGCTGTATGAATGTATGTGGGTACGTCTATCTTCTCGCTATCACGTAAATATCTCGATAGGCACTCTCTGACGACCCACCGCCAACAAGTAGAGGCGAATCCTTATGCTAGTGTAGTTAGTCAACCGAACAATGGCGGTGGAAGCATTCCAATACGCAGTAGTAAATACAATTACGTGGGATGGGCAGCAGTGTCCCACGATAAAACTGCCACCACCGCGATTGCTAATCGTCATGTCAAGCGTGATTATGCTACTATTGCCACTAGATCAAAATTACCACCAACTACATACGAAAGACGTTCACAGCTGGACAAAAGCCTTACATAGATGCCCACAATAGTGTTGTTCCTAATTAGGGGACGATATGCTACGGTGGACGTCTTTCGTATGATGTTGGTGGTAATTTTGATCTAGTGGCAATAGTAGAAATAAATGCATATTAATAGCAGTTATAGCCTATCACAATCTACCATATTTCTATCGTAGTTTTGAAAAGATATTCTACGTCATTGTGGTCTTTTAACGTAACTTCACGATTACAAGTGCTATTAGCACCTTATCACAATAAAAGAATAGGATATCCTTCGTATTTTATTCCATAATTAAACGAAATTTTCGCACGGACACGTCAATATTTCATTTCAGTATTATAAGATACGATAAATCGTACCACGTTTTCAGATTTGCGAAAATCTTCACCATGAAAAGAGAGTAAAAAGTTTATGTTGATAATTTACTATCCGGGAATCTCATACAATATTTTTGTATTTTTCAATGCGGCGTGTCCACAAGGATATTCGTGTAAAGAAGCAACAATTAATGGGCACCTTGAGAAATTTCCGATGGAATATAATTATATTCAAGAGAAACGAAGCGTTATCTAGAAAACCTTTATGTACATTTTTTGCCTGGGTTGCACCAAGACATTTGTTAAAGTTAAAGTTATTGTTACATTTCACATCCTTCTCTAACTTAAACAGATTTCTTTATGTAAGAGAAGGATGTGATATGTAACATTAAATTTAACAAATTTCGAGGTGCAACCCAGGCTTAATATAAAATGTTTTTCTTTCATTAATTTAAATGTTTTTAAATATTACTAATGAACGCCTAATAGTCAAAATTCGACCCCAATATACCTTTATGCAAAAAATATAACAAAGTTTCAATTCTCTAGCGAACCTCTGTGGTGAAATCGTTTTACCTCAGGTACTCAGCACATGTAATTATGTTTTTGTCATTTTGACGTTTACAGTATGGTTTCTTTTTTTTTTGTTAAACGTAATTTATTGTCTCGTCTTATGCACGGTAGTGTATGTAACGTTTAGTAAATGCGTGGTATTGTGTGTAATGTTTTATAGGATGAGTTAATTTAAGTATGTTTATGAGAATTATTACTAGCTGTGACCGCGACTTCGCCCGCGTGATAATTTATGATTTTTCAGTATCTACCCGGACGAAGTCGTAGACGCAGCTAGTATAAAAGTAGCCTAAGTTAGTCCTTATTACATCAGCTATCTGCCAGTGCAAGTCCCGTCAAAGTCGGTCCAGCCGTTCCCAAGATTACCCCGCCAAACAGACAGACAGACAGACAGACAAAATTTTTAATAAATGTGGTACATATGCATACATATGCATTTAACATAAAATATAGTTGAATATAGTGTAGGTAAATTATTCAGATAAGTTCGTATTTTTTTCGGTTCAAAAGTACAGCGTTTGGCTCAGTGTATGAGGAATACCTAACCCAATTTCCTACACTCTGAACATAAATTGGTGTCTTATTATTCTTTTCCGGTATCATAAAAAATGTTTTCATTCATTTACTTGTAGGTATAACAATTTTCTATAAAAAACGTGGAAAATTATAACTTGCTTAAAAAGAAATCAACAATTTAAAAAAATCTTTAACTCCTTTTGCTCCATTAAAAAAATACGGCAACCTTGTTAAAACTTTTTCATTATTATTTACCGTGTTTATTGTTTTAAATTGTGTCACAGGGTTAATAAATACGTTTTCCTTGAATATTTTTATTTCTGTTGAATGATTTAAACAATCTAGTGATAATATACTACATTAAATTTATCAAATAAATACAATCAATTATTTACCACTATCTATACCTAATTTTCATACTTACCTATATCTACATATTTTACTACCGATACAAATATTTGCTGGTACAAAATTACTTTCCGTTCGTCACACCTTCGTGCTAATGAAAAGAAGACGTATCATCACATTAGAAGAAAGACTTCCACTGCTGGACAAGTCGTCCCCAAAGAGGCTCGCAAAGTGTTGCGCGAAATAAGGGGAGAATGCGCCATAATACATAAATTATCACACTGCCTCAGTAGTGTAGTGGTAGCAGGCCACTACTACTAAGCGGGAGGTCCTGGGTTCGAATCCCGGGGGCTATCAGAGATGACGGTTTAAAATCCTTTATCTTTGGTACTATTGGGATTTTTCCTTTTTCTGGAAATTCCCCAGTACCTCGGAGTTTGGTAATGTACCCGGAGATGGCAACAGGTCCGCCACCTGTTACATGGGCCAAAACGTAACCGGCGTGTCGTGGGTGTTTGCATGTATGCTTGAATGCATGCATTTACCTCTGCCTTCCCCTTCAGGGATTACCGGCGTGAAATTACGTATAAATTGTCACGATTCACACTCGGATTTGCGCCCACACGGTAGTTTTATCGTGGAATGCTGTTAAGGAGACATGATACGATTGAATAATTGGGAAGAAGTAAGCAGTCTAAAAATGGTACCACGGATTTGAACTGTAAATTGAGGTTTACAGACAACACATTGAGCAATTACTTCACTTTTTTTTTGTTTTTCTACCTTCTTACAAACCCCAACAAGAAATATTGTATATCGCACTTTGGAAAGCGACTGCAGTGTGCAGATAACGCTCTGCGAAGTCGAAACTAGCCGATTGTCTCTTTCGTAGGCTCGATGTACAATATTTTTTGCTGGGTGCTGTATGTACATAAGGCGGACTACGGTCATTTTTGTAAGATAGACTCTTTAACGTCAGTCAGTATTGTACTTTATGTATCTACTTAAGTGTAATGCTCCGGACTCAATTTGTAAAGAAACTCTGAAACTATTTCGTTTGTACCTACGTAACGTATTTAATATGAATGTTATCTTTTCCCTCAGGTACATAAATGGCGAACGGGAGATATGTTTTATAAAGTGGCCTGATGGCAGCTACCCCACTTCTAAAACAGATTACTGGTAAGTCATTAAAATAAAATTAGTTTTTGGATTTATCTCACATATAAAAAAAAAGATTCTCGGGCAGACTGTCTGCCCCAGACCACGGAAGCTGAAAAGCGACCGAAACGTGGATTCGATTTTAAATAATCATTTTAGTTTAATAGATAAATCCGAAAACTAGTTTTATTTCAATGAGTGTAGCTCTCTAAGAACATACTATGGTAGTAAGTCATTGAATATTAATCGCGGTACTCTCAATTTGCTTGATATATTTTTCCCACGACCAAATTTACAAATTTTATTGACCTTCCTGAATCCAATGCTTTAAATTCTTCCCACCTTTAGCTTATTAAGTCTTAATGATTTAGGTAAATGACTTAAATACATATGTATTTAAGTCATTTAAGTTTTTGTGCAACAAAATAGAGTTCAACACTTTCGTGTATTTAGATTCGTCGATCATTCGATGTTCTGACTCTGTCTTCCTTCAAAATTTCGATTGGAAATTGGTACAAACATGTAAATCAGTTATCGGAATACCTATGAAAATATGTTTTTCAATAAAAATAAATTAGTATATAAATAAATCATTTTTAAAAAGTTAAATGTGTTATGTGATAATAATAATTATATTCATTAGAAGGCCTCATTATGTCAAAGTCTCTATTTCAAAGTCGCCCCGAAGTTAACTTGTATTGTCCACTTTTTCTTTAAAACCTTCATAATTGAAAGTATTTTTTTTAAATATATGAGTAGGTATTTATGGTAAGAAATAGGCAAAAAGTAGTTTTGTCTAACCTTACGTTTAAAAAAAAACAAAATAATTTCTTAGGATCATTATGGGTAACTAGAAAACCGGTAAGAAGTCTAAAGTACTTAAAATAAGATAAATTCTATAAGTTCTCATTTGTACAGAACGCATGCGAGACAAAATTTTGGTTAGGTACAAGAAAACTCCAACGAATAAATCAAGAGTTATATTTTGTCTCTGCAGAAAGATAACGCCACACAGGTGTCGGAATTTATTTTATTACAGCGTATTATATCGAGAGAAGCTCGCAATATGTTACTGGTTATTTTTTATTGCAGTTACAATCTTCTTTTCCTGGCTGTAATGTACATGGAAATGATGTATGTGGTGGTAGAGCTCAAAATTAATGATAAATAAAAGGGTACCTTAAAAAATAATGAGTACTAAAAGATATCTTAAGTCGGCATACCGAAACCTCTTTTTGTAAATGTTGGTTGTCCTTGGAATTTCTGAAATTCTTCTTCGTTTAAGAAATTGTCATCACCATTAATACTGATATATTTTAATGTGATTGTTCACACAAATCCATTAAATATGTTTGCACCCGCAGAAAAGAAGCGCAGATGTCGGAAATAATTTTATTACAGATTATCAGGTTAGGTAAATATATAACGAGTTACTTTTTGTTGCAGTTACAACCTTGTTTTCTTGGCTGTGACGTACGTGGCGCCAATGTCTGTGATGGTGTGGGCGTACGCGCGCATGAGTGCGGCGTTGCGGGCACGTGCCATTGGCGAATGTACGCATCATCAGCTGCAGGTTGTAAGAGCTAAACGGAAGGTAAGTCGTTTTTAGGGTTCCGTACCTTAAAAGGAAAAAAAGGAACTCTTATAGGATCACTCGTGCGTCTGTCTGTCTGTCTGTCCGTCCGTCTGTCTGTCAGAGCCAATTTGCTCCGAAACTACTCGACCGATTGAGTTGAAATTTGACGAATACATGTAAATTGGTGACCCAAAGATGAACACGTCAAGTAAAATAATACATTTTAAACAGGGGGGCCTCTTACGGGTGTAAATCAGAAAATTTAAAAAAAAATCATAAACTGTGTCGTGTGACATATCAAATGAAAGAAGTTGTTGTCAGCGTCTCAGATATATTTTTTATAATTTTTAAGAAAGTGTTTTTTATTTATTGCGTACATACTCCATATAAATCCATTAAACGAAAAACGAAACTTATGAAAATGTTATTTAAATTTAGAACATCAACATCAGGATTTTAAAACCTTACACTATGCACTGAAAAACGACATTAAATATTTTATTTTTAAATATACACAATTTGTAAAAATTCTTACAAAACATAAACAAGCAAGGTGTTTTGATTTTTTTGATGAGAAGTGTATATATATATATATATATATATATATATATGTATATATATATATTCAATTCTTGGTAGAAGAATAAAATGATTTAAATTCACTTATATGGGATCACTAGTGGCCAGCCCCGGCTTTGCGAGTTCAACAGATACTACATTAGTCCCTAAATATTAATATAGTAGGTATGTCTTCGGGACTGTGCCATTGAAAGATAATGTCGCTTATTTTTTTTATTCGAAATTATCTTCTAAATTACAAAAACAAATTAAACACTGTAAAGGATATAGTTTATTTGCTTATAATCTTTTTGAAGAAATTATTTATTTGAAAAAAAAAATGTTTAGATATTTCATGAAAAAAACATCTCAACTTCATATAAAATGTTGACTTGATTTACGTGTATTTTTATTTTTCACTAATTTATTGTTCAATAAGGTAGTTTTACTATCAATGTATCCAAAACACAGTAAGTAGGTATTGTAAACTGTTCTCAAATTATAGTAGTAGAAATAATGTATAATAGAATTTGCACAAAACAGCGATTAATACCACTATTTCTAGAAGAAAACAAAAATTAATAATAACGCTTCCAGCCACCAGGACAAAAACGATTTGTGGAGGAATATTACAGAAGTGCACGGGGTGTTATTGAAATCGTGAAGGTCGCCTTCGGCGTTCACGTTGTTATTTCCAGAATTATTCCAAACAATCGTTTAAGTGATGTTTTATTTTGAAAGCTTTTTTTGTTTTTGGGAAATAGTAAGCCTAGATATCAATGCTTATCGATAGACATCCTCTTCTGTTATGCGCAATTGATGCCAAGAAAAGTACAGATTCATTAAAGATTTAAAAAAATATCGAAATTTTCTGTAACGTTAAATAATTATTATATTAATTAATTAGTTCGTGTGATTTGTAAAGCACAGGACATAAAATTATAAAAAATATATATTTATTAGTCTTATAAATTACGCGCTGATAAAAAAGGTTCTATTAATACAAATATATAATTATTTCTCTTGTACTGCGTGCCATTCCATCTATATATTCCCAACCGACCACGTCCCCCACTCTACGCTCCTTAATACTTCCCGCGTTAATCTGACACTTAATACTCCCATGCATTCCATTTCCTTCTATACTAACTCATTTACCATCGAGGCCGTCCGATTATGGAATTCTTTACCGATATCTATTCATCAGACAGAATTTTCTTATCCCTTCGTGATTTGTTATTTCTCTTGTTTTTTTTTGTTATGACATAGGTACAAATAATTAGTTAATTCATTCATTTTGAGTTAATCGTTATATTGAATACCGTGCTATGTTGTTGTATTTTTATTAGACTTTGTTGAGACCAAGGTTACCTGGAAGAAATATTTTTTCTAATAACTTTGACAATTCGATTCATTATGAGCTCTACTTAATCTTTGAGATCAGATCTTGTAGGACTGTTATTTATTTTTTACTTTTCAGTTTTGAAGTCGGTTTTTCTTAACGTAGTTATATTTATTTAATACTTTTTAGTTTATTGCTGCATTGTTAATTAGATTAATGTTCACATCTGTTAAATTTGTAAAATCTGACTCTTTTAGCTTCGTGACAATTAGATACCTAATTTAAATTGTTTAGGTGTGTCGATACAAAATAATTACACGACTATACGAAATCAATGAAAAATTTTATCCACGAAGGAGTAAAGCTGTGTTGTGTCGTAGATGAGTAAATGTGTCATTGTCACTTGTTGTCATCTTGTTGTCATGCGCATTAGGACTATCTAGGACGTCAGTGGATTCAACGCACTATATGACAACTCGTCGTCTATTCTTATTCGTTTAGTCTGGGGTGAAAGTAATTAAAAAAATGTTCATAATATATAAAAAAAAACTAATTTTATGGGACCATTTCGAAACTATTCCGCATCAAACAAAACAATAATTACGTAAATCGGTCCAGAAATCTCGGCGAAATTCGCGTACATACATAAAAAAAATAAAAAATTATACCGGCCGAATTGAGAAACTTCTCGTTTTTTGAAAAACGTAACTTCACGCCTGTAATCCCCGAAGGGGTAGGCAGAGGTAAATGCATGCATTCAAGCATACATGCAAACACCCACGATTCGCCGGTTACGTTTTGGCCCATGTAACAGGTGGCGAGCCTGTTGACATCTCCGGGCACATTACCAAACTTTGAGGTACTGGGAAATTTCCAGAAAATGGAAAAATCCCAATAGAACCAGAGATAAAGGCTTTTTCACCATTATCTCTGATAACCCCCTACCCGGGAATCGAACCCAGGACCTCAGCGTAGTAGTAGTGGCCTGCTACCACTAGGCTACCGAGGCAGTCGTTTTTTGAACTCGGTTAAAAATAACTGAGCACCAGTTAATGTATTTGAAAAAGCGCCCAACTGAGAGACGGTGTAGCATATGGAGGTACAATTCACTTTGGTGGTAATTTTGTACATGAGCATAACAAAAGCAATTCTTGTAATCCAAAATGGTAAATGTTTTTTTTATTTGATTTTGGCTATTTAGTAATATATCCTAGAAATATCTGCATAAGACCAGAGGTAGCAATTTAGGTAAATACGTTTGTCCGACACTTCTGAGGTCTAAGTTGATATGTCTAATAACTTTGACAATTCGATTCATTATGAGCTCTACTTAGTCTTTGAGATCAGATCTTGTAGGACTGTTATATTTCATTTTATTGTTAGATTATAACTTTATAACTGCCTCAGTAGACTAGTAGTAGCAGCAGGCCAATACGATGGTATCAGGGGACAAGTGCTATTGGCATTCCTCCATTTTGCTGTAAGTTTCCTTGTACTATCTTGAGAGTTTGATAATGCACCAGGAAATGTCAACGTCACGCTATCGATAAGTGTCTGTTTGCATGTTTGCTTTGGAAGCGGGCATTTACAGGTGTGAAATTAGACTTATTGTTATAGGTAGTACGAATGTTCGTGTTGGTGGTGATGGTGTTTGCGCTGTGCTGGTTGCCTTACCATGCGTACTTCGTGCTGGTCTATCATCACCAATCGCTGGCCTCCGCTCCGTTCGCGCAGCATATATACCTCGGCTTCTATTGGCTGGCCATGGCCAACTCCATGTTCAATCCTCTAATATATTATTGGATGAGCAATAAGTAAGTTATTATTTATTATTCAATAATTGAGATTTACCATTTAGCAAGCGACAGGTAGGGATAAGATGTACTAAGATCCGAATCTAGGTCGACCTTCTCTTATCTGTTTACCGAATGAAACATTTATCAAATTTCATACATAAACAAACACGTCTTAAATGTAAGTATTGCCTAAATATGTTCATAGAACAAAAAAAAAACAATTACACGACTATACGAAATCAATGAAAAATTTTATCCATGAAGGAGTAAATAAGCTGTGTTGTGTCGATGAGTAAATGTATCATTGTTACTTGTCGTCATCTTGTTGTCATGCGCATTAGGACTATCTAGGACGTCAGTGGATTCTCAGTGGATTCAAGGCACTGTATGACAACTCGCCGTCTATTCTTATTCCCTTAGTCTGGGGTGAAAGAAATTTAAAAAATGCTCATAATATAAAAACTAATGGGCCTATCTGAATAAAATTTTTATGGCACCAATTCGAAACTATTCCGCATCAAACAAAATCAAATAATTACGTGAAGCGGTCCAGAAATCTCAGCGAAATTCGCGTACATACATAAAAAAAATAAAAATATATACCGGCCGAATTGAGAACCTTCTCGTTTTTTGAACTCGGTCAAAAATAACTGAGCAGTTAATGTATTTGAAAAAGCGCCCAACTGAAAGACGGTGTAGCATATGGAGGTACAATTCACTTTGGTGGTAATTTTGTACATGAGCATAACAAAAGCAATTCTTGTAATCCAAAATGGTAAATGTGTTTTTTTTATTTGACTTTGGCTATTTAGTAGTATATCCTAGAAATATCTGCATTAGACCAGAGGTTGCAATTTAGGTAAATACGTTTGTCCGACACTTCTGAGGTCTAAGTTGATATGTCTTTGCTGGAAATACCTACAGGTTACAGAATCGTACATTACCAACCCCCAATAGGGATGAACATGATATTACGGAACATTATAGCGCTGAACACTACCATTTCGTGGCAATTAGATTAAGTAATGCAGTAGTGCGTACGCCCGCGAGACTAGAACTCTACCACCAGTAAAAACCACACGTATCTATGTATGCTTTAGCTGTAATGTTATACAAAATTCTGATGCAAATTTATTCTTCAAACTAGCTGTGGCCGCGACTCCGTCCGCGTGAGAATTTATGATTGTTCAGTATCTACCCGGACGAAGTCGCGGGCGCAGCTTGTATTTAAAAGTTACCTAAGTTACTCCTTATTACATCAGCTATCTGACAGTGAAAGTCCCGTCACAATCGGTCCAACCGTTCCCAAGATCAGCCGGAACAAACAAAGAGACAGACAGACAGAGAGACAAAAATTGTAAAAAATGTTGTTTTGGTATATGTACCGTGTATAGACACATATGGATTTAGTAAAAAGCGGTTATTTTAATATTACAAACAGACACTCCAATTTTATTTATTTATATAGATGTAGATAGAGGTATAGATAATAGCAATTTCATAGGTCACACTAATAAATATATTTTTACGCAGGTTTAGAATATATTTTCGAGTAGTCCTGTGTTGGTGCGGCTCAGCGAAATCGTCGACGCCAAATGACCTGAAAAAGCAGTTTGAAATGAACAAATCATTTTCGGGTAAGACATTTCTGTCTCAATGATATTTTTATTGATATTATATTTATTTGAAAATCTCTTTAATTAATTGTAATATTCACTTATAATATCAGGTTAATAGAAAATTTCTCATTTCACAGAACATTTACATTTCTATTTAGGTGTCTTGGTTTATTTTTATGTAGCATTATTTTAACATTAGTACTCATAGAAGTAAGAGTTTTTGGATTTTTATCGGTACATATTTATAAGTAATAAAAATATGATATTATGTTATACTTATTCGATGAACGAATAGGAGATAACAATGGGCAAGGTACATACACTTATATATACTTACGAGGTATACCATACGTACGACGTAAATTAAGTCTCAAAAATTATATGTAAGGTAGTATTGATAAACAATATTTCGCAGTAGAAAAGAATATTGATAATGACATTCTTACTTTTAGTTGTATGAAGATTTAATTTATTTATTCTATTTGTCTGTGACTGTAATTAGATGCATTTTCATGCATGTTCGAAATGTTCGTAGCACTAAGAGCACTATAGTCTATTCATCGAGACACATTTGTCACACAATTAGTTAATAGTCTGAATATATAAGATAATAATTGTTTATTATAATATATATACTACATTACATTACATATACATTATTAAATTAATAAACTTATATATATATATATATATATATATATGTAAGTTAATTAATTTAGTTAAATGGATGTGCAAATTATTTTAATATCGCTGTTGGCGTTCCACACTCTTTGCCTACCCCGAAAGGGACTTGGCGTGAAGATACATACATACTTATATGAATTTGTCTTTACTTGCAAATTATGTATTTCAGGACGCATACTAGCTCTCTTATGTTCTGCACTCTAAAACATAAATTTCATAATTTTATTAACCTCTTATTGTACCTTAAAATTATACATTGCACTATCTGATTGTTTTGCGTATACTACAGCGTTAAGCATGATCGAAACTGGTTATCGACATGTATCGTATTCTATGAATATGAAGTACATTGGAAATTAGCTTCTAAGTTCTATCGGTTATAATTGTAATAGGTTGGGGAAAAAGTCTTTTCGCATTATAGTATGTATGAACTTGTAATAAAATCTCTTTGGCTGTAGTATCTGGCTGGTTTTGGTATCTTTGGTATCTTTTAAAATTTTAAAGAACATAATTCCAAATTCAAATTAGGCAAATGTGTGATTTTCATTTGTTTTTCGTACTGTCAAGATGAGTGAATCTAATGAAGAAATTCGATACATTTTAAAATTTTACTACAAAAAAGGTAAAAATGCAACGCAAGCCGCGAAAAAAATTTGCGATGTTTATGGACCTAGTGCAGAGTCTGTGAGAGTAGCACAAATTTGGTTTAAGCGTTTTCAATCCGGAAATTTTGATGTCAAAGATGCACCTCGCTCGGGTCGCCCTATTACGGATAAAATGGATGCCATTTTTGAAAAAGTGGAGCAAGATCGACATATCAGTAGTTACGACGTAGCTGAAGAACTGAGAATTGATCACAAAACAGTTTTGGCGCATTTGAAAAAAGCTGGGTACAAAAAAAGCTCGATATTTGGGTACCTCACGAGCTCACTGAAAGAAACCTAATGAACCGCGGACGTAAGCTAGTTTAACCTAAATGAAGGAAGCATTTTAAACGCAACCTTAAATTTGAAAAAAATGTTACCGCCTATTATCCAATTATTGTCATTTACATTAGTAGTACTGTCCTTATTACTTTCACACAATTGTGCAAGATAAAGGGCGCTCCATTAGACATTTTCGGTGAATAAAGTATTAACATTTTTCGTTTTAGCACTCTTCCAAAGTAATCATTTGAAATCCTGTCTTTGATTCTACTTCTTTTTCAACCAGGTATAGAACAAAAACCTGTGTTTGCGTACCAACGTCGAGCGAATACTAACAAGTAGGTAACAAATGTAAACCCTAAAAGTTTGACGTTTAAAATGGATATTTGTCAAAGTCAGTATGACTTAGCAAAGTGCAGGTTACGTAATGAAGGCGCGGTAGTGCGTACCGCCGCTCACGGCTATTACCCTTAACGATGTACCGGTGGGAATGTTGCCCTCTGCGATATACGACCCCTCGAAATGGGATTTAATGTTCTGCCATACATTACGTCACTTTAATGATGAATATCCAGATACTGACATCATTTTAAACAATGGAACAGCTGACTTTTGTTCAGGATACTAATTTTTACGCCCGTTTTGCTTCCATGATGAACTGGTGTAAGTTGTTGATATTGTTCTAAATTGCCAATGTATTAAGGTTTGAAGGTAACTATTCTGCGATCGCCAACCCACATGTCAGGCGTGGCGATTACCTTTAACGCGCAGTAGGTACTGTTATGAGCATCTTTGGGAAGGCTTTTCTCCAGCTGCTAAATCTACATTATTATGAAAGATGTAAATATTGGCTTTGCTTTAATGATTAGATACTCACATTAACTAAGAACTCGTTTATAGAAATATAATGTATTAGTGAGTCTTTTTAGGTACTATAATCATAATGTATGTCATATCGGGATTCATACTTATACATTTTTTTCATGAAATTACACTTAATGTAAGTATTTTACGCTGAGTAATAAATAATCAGAATCGAGAGAAAACACGTGTAAGACAATATTACGGAAAATAACTTCTCTTTATAATCATATTTTTCATCATAATGTTTTCTTTGTTTTTCGTCTACAACACTTAACAACAGTCTTTTGAATATTTCCACGAATATCTTCACGGATCAGTTGTCCATCTGCTTAAATGAGCCTTCAACACATTATTAAACGATAATTGTGTATACATACATATACATAATAATAATATGTTTGTGATGATGATATGTGAAATCAATTGAATTCTAGTAAAGAGCTATAATATGAATAATATCATGAAGCAAATATTAGCGTTAAATTTACTGGGAATATAAATGTAGACAGATAATTTTACTCAATGTGCACAGAGCATTGTGATGCTTTTTGAAAATCGAACTTACCTAGTTGGCAGAAAATTAAAGCCTGATTAGCTTTGACATTGACTTAGTTAACTAACTGGCTGAGTTTTTGTTCGTTGTTTTTGGCGTATGTTGCTTTGTCAAGCCAAACTCGGCAAATAATATTCAAGGTTACATACTGCAGAAAATCTTATTATTAATAAAAGGACTGCCTGTACTCTTGCTATATCTATTTAATTAATAATGGATGGATAATGTTATATATTAACGCTAGCAATTAATTAGGTACTTACGGGCGCTTTTGTATATTTATCTTTTCAACAAATTATTTGTCTAGAATTAAATATTATATTATTAAATCATCATGACTCACTGATAACCTTTACATAATTGTACGATGGAATACTATCAAAACGTACAAAGTTCTTTCATTCAATAATAAACTTGACAAGGGAAACAGCAGCGGTTATTTTTCGATTTTAATCACTGCATGTGTTGGCATATGAACAAATAATTAAAAAATGTTATTCACAGCACAATTTAAAAGGTATTTAATTTCTTTACCTTTGGCTGATCATGCTAAATAGGTACGTACTAAGAATTAAACGTTTACAAAACAACAAAGGGTTTATGACAAACTTTTCAGTTAAAAAAGCTATATGACGACGTGTTTCATGCGTCTACATCATTCATTTATGTTATTTAATCTCGGCAAACAAGAGAGAACAAAAATGTTGCGGTGAAAGTTCTCGGTGTACCTTTGAAGCTTTTTCTTTTCCCCCGGCATTGTCTAATACCTGTGTTGGTAGCGTCAAGTTTAATTAAAAGATATGCAGAAATAGCTCTATGACGAGTTAAATATTTCTTTGAGAGAAAATATTTGTTCGTAACTCAATTACGGCATAAACAGTCGTAAGATGTGGAGGCGCGTTAACGTGGTATTGTTTAAACATTTGTATGTAAGTACAGAAGTAACCAAAATGAGGTCAGAGTTGTATTTATTATATTATGTAATATATAAAATCTCGTGTCACAGTGTTTGTTATCGACTACCCGTTTTTTCTCGGTTTTGGTTTTGTTTATATTTCGTAGGTCTTAAAATATATTAAGTCGTAAGCTGATTTTTATACCTCTAAAGTAATCAAACATCTACCCAAATCAAATATAGTATTTGTGTAATATTTTGGTCTGCCGGCGCTGCAATATACGAATACTTCGTTAGAATTGCCGTCAATAGTCCTTTAGGGCTAGCACAAACTTTGCAACGCAAATGGTGTTGGGTTCATGGGTAAAAATGCGACTTTCGTCAGATAGACCGACTTTTCCAGATAAGTCTCTAAGGATGATAAGGATCTCTTTCATTTTTTAAAATTGTATTTATCTATGATAAAAAGTTGGACACAAAGTTAGAAAACGGTTACACACACTACTATAAATCCGAGTTCGATGAAAAAGGGAATCGTCGTAAGTTTCGAAATAGTTTCCGATAGCAATATTACCTACTTTGTTACGATCGGTTGACCAATTATACAGCGTACACGTTGAATGTCTGGTGTGTAGCTGGAGTCCGTTGCCGAAAACCAAGAAATTAATTATTTTAAAGAACGGTAAATCCATGAGTCAGTTGACATAAGAATGAAAATAATTTCGACGTTTTACTTAACTGTTTGTTTTTTGTTTTTCATCACAGAGTTACAATGGTCGACGAACCCTTAAACGTAAATTACTTTTTGATTATGTCTTGTATGTTTATCATTATCGCCGCACCGGTAGTAAACGAGCTACACATTTATTTAATTTCAATATGGCGCTCGAATCAATCATTTAGGTTTCGTATTTTGTACGTATTGTAATTTTATTTTATATTCATGTATTTAGCTCTTTTCCGTTCAATATCTTCCAACGTAATTTTCCGTGCATTGTCAGTAAGTACCTGATCTTATTTCGTACGCATGAATATTTATATTTCAAAAACAAATTGTAAGTAATATGAAATATTTATCGGTAAACAATAAATCTCTGTCTACCAGATCCATTATGTCACATCAATATGAATACTTACGATATTTCCGAGTGTTCATGGAATTTGAGACTAATGTTTATCGCATTAAGTTATAGTTAAGGGAAAAAGCATTAATTCTACGATTCTCTTAGCACTTAGATTGATGTTGTTTAAAAAAATGGATTATAATTATTCCGGCCATGCACGAGCATCTTGAAGAAACCAGTATCGACTGCTTCAAACTGTTGCTACATAGTGAACTTGAGACTGAGACTTCTATTTCGGGTGATTGGCACCACGGTAAAATTTCATCGTCCAGCCAAGCAGTCGCCAGGAATACACTGACTGTTCGAGCACAGTTCTTCCGCCCGTGCCATCGTTGTCATCATATGAGCAAAACTAGCAAAGGCTTTTTCTACAAAATCCATGATGCTGTTGATCTGAATAAAAATTGAAATTACTAACTGCTTGAGGAGGCTTCAAGCTATTGACAATGAGTGCAAGAGCAATCTGTGTATGTTGATCACAGGGTAACTGATCGAACAGTCAGTAAGCTTTAGAGTGGAGCTTGTAATGTACCTAATGTGTAACTAAGCAATTTAAAGGAGATATATTTATCTTTACTTAACATTAAGCAAACAGTATGCCACGAAAGTTATAAACAGAAGGATAACGTTGGCATAATAAGCAAACAAATGTTATACCGCTGTAGTAGAGTGAGGACCCTTAACTTCTAACATATCACACGTAAACCCCGTCTTGGAACAAACAAATTATTCGTGAATCGAAATTTGTTACTAGGACAACACCGGTCCTCAATACATTATTATAAGCATTTACCACAACTGACAAAGGAGTGACATATGCACACAATTACACATTCTCACCTTCTCTAACACTCCTTACCCTCGGGTACCCTTGTGTAGGTACATTGTATTCCTGTGATTTAGAAAGTAAAATGATTAGCATTTTTAATAAAGTTATTCTGGATTGCAGGCAGCAGGGAGCAAGACAAGACACCCTTGAGCTTAAATTCGTGTTTATTAAGTCCTTATGAGGTTTTTTCTCCATGTTGGTATAGGCTCATGTAGGCAGCACGTTTTGAGACGGCACTAATCTCCTACACCTTATGTGGTTTACAATGGATCAAACTTCAAGCACCTGACAGCTCACTATATGCGTCATGGATTAACAGCGAATTGTTTTATTCTACATTGTAGAATTTCACTTGCCATAATAATACTCGTAGTAACCGCAACATAGTAGCGCTGGACTTTTATTCTATTTAGCGGTAGGCAGATTAAGTAGGTAGGCCACTGAAATGCACACATCAATCAATATTTCGTCACAGCGCGAAAAAGTAATAGAAATATTTGGATGCATATCAAATTTTGTTACTACCTTCGTTAAATTGTATATTATTTTTTTTTTTATGTAATGACTGTGATGTTACTGTTGTCGTACCTACATAGATTCGCCTAAGCATACCGGACAAGTCTTGGTGACTTTTGGTTTGCTTTGATGTACATATTTTGTAATGTTTTCTTAAATAAATAAAAAAAAAGGAAAAAAAATGTACTCTCATAAAAAAAAAGATATCACCAAGATAAGATGGCTTCATATTCTAAACATGCTATTTCATTCATTTAGTATAATTATGAACATTTTATGAAAAGTTAACAGAAAAATCGATGTCAATCTTGTAACAGCGAAAACCGATGGGAATTAAAGTGTATTTTTGTTTCAGTGAGCCAGAGGCACTTTCGAGATGTGTCATCCTTCAGCCGAGCATGACATTCGCAGAGACGAAGCAATCTCTCGCGCTCTCTGCCCCACAACGGTAGGTGCCACATCAATAGATAAAAGCATTTTGTATTGACATTAACAGATAATCCTGTACAGAAACATTGAAAAATAAACTTTTGTAACATAATGTAAGGTATATTTTAAATACATATAAAGCCAAGTCCTCCCATTAAGTGATTTTAATATTATACTAATTTAAAAATAATTCATTATAAACTTACTGATTTGAATATAATTCATTATAAAAATTACTTTTGCATGTGACTTCATACGCGGCGATTTTACGTTCCGATGTGATTTTTAGGAAATTTCCTTTTAGTGCTCTAAACTCTCCAAGGAATATACAAACACCAAACAAGTTTCTAAGACCCGTAGTTTCGACTTATCTATCATTGATTAAATAAAACACAAACATGCTATTTCTAAATACATGCAGTCTGCACATATACGTATTATTTTGTAGCATGGGACCAAACAAAATATGCAAAAATATATTACTAGTGCACATATTTAATTTCATGTATATTTTTTTCGGTATACTCGTTTACTACGTAAGTGTATATCATTTCAAACGAATCAAATAGCATTGGGCCTTACAGTTACATTGTTGATATTGATTTTATGTCTCCACACTAATGATCAGGAGGTGATATGAAAGCTTCTATAAAGATAATATCTTTTTCAATGTTACTATTTTGAATTGTGTAAAAAAAAACAACGGTTTGCACTCCGGGAGTACCGACAGTGGTGAAAACTTGAACATTAACGTTGTGCATTTTTGATATTTTGGAATCGTTAGGGAATAATTTTTGCACGAATTTTTATATTCTATATATTGTTGTAGTAGATAACTCAATTATGTCTGAGGACTTAACTTCAAAACAGGAATGTTGTGGATACATGGAGTTCTTTTGTTTATAGCTTTTACATTACGAATGTTATAGTACAGTACACACTTGTAACGTAAACGGCAATAAATAACTTTGTGAACCCTACAAATGTCTACTTGGAACTGGAGATATAACTGTAAATGCGTTGGTTGCGTTGACACTCCAGAGGTTAAAGCTATAATGCCTCTATGTTGTAAATTACGGGGCCGGACATAACTATAACAGAATGCTGAACACTAACATCTAGCGACAGGTTGATAAGGTAATGTTTTGGTCTCTACACCTTGGAGCTCCGTCCATTTAGTCCTACTACCAGTAAAACTTTATTGAAATGGATAAGTAGTCTTAGTGAAATTCTGTTATTTGAACGTAAATGACTAGTGTCCGCTTTATATAAACAATCAAAGGATCGTTCGCATACTCAAAAATATGTAAAAATCAATTGGTGTTCGTTAGTCTCGCTAAAACTCGAGAACGGCTCGACCGATTTGGCTAATTTTGGTTTTGAATGATTATTGGAAGTGCAGGGAAAGTTAAGATATTATAAAGAAAAATATATATATATATAGACCCCATACGTATGGAGCCTATTGACATCACGGGGCACGTTACCAAACTTCGAGGGAAAAAAGGAAACGTCCAGAAAAAAGAAAAAACTTAATAGCACTAGAGATAAGGTATAATACGGGTCAACAAGGATCATAGACCCTGGGGATCAAAACCAGGACCTTAAGTGTAGCAAAAATAAATCTAACGTTTACTGACATTTAAACTAAACTATTTCATTGAACTATACAAGCTTTGATAGCGCGCGAACATCAAAACGAGAACCGGCTTTGACGCGTTAAATATAAGGATTTGTTTGTTGTGGTGAAAACTTCTGATCAAAGCTGATATGCGATTGCAATCACACTTCGAAATTATAAACTGTGTATGGTATGAAAGTTGAACTAGATTTGTACGTGTTTCACCTGGGAACCAAAACGGTTTCAAATAGTTTTGATTATTCAAGTATATTTACCAGTTATATTCAAGTATATTAATAGTTTTTTATATCTATGTTTCCCTATACAACATTTATTTTTTAAATGCTTCCAAACTGCTGCAACAACTTGTTGTTATGGCTGCGATAATGCATTTGTGTATGCATTATCGCAGCCATAACAACAAGTTGTTGCAGCAAATTTGGAAGCAGTAATGAATAATGCTACAGCTTTTATCCTGTGATTAAATACTTTTAGTAGACGGGTAATTTTGGGCCTTATGTTAACCCATTACAGAGTACATTTTGTAACATAGTTAACAATTAGCAATTTAACCCAACTTTTACTTGATCATATATATACTTCAATTACTGGTAATTTAAGTATTGAAAAAAAATCCTGTCAAATTATTTATTTTATAGTCATTTGAATATGACATAATTTGCAGTGTCAACGTCTGGACCCAGAAATGTATGGAACAGTATCATTTTCTTTTGATTTCATTACCATATATACAAGTAACAATAAATACCCACGTTCTACTCACTATTTGCTCATACTTTAAGATATTATCGAGCGTAAGTCGGTATTACGAAGAGTAATTAGTGAACACGGTAACGATTTTAAAAGTCGAAGTTAAGGAGGTAACATATTGCATTTATAGCTTTACACTTCGTGATGACAAATTTGAGAAGTTACTGTTTATTTCATTAAGAGCAACAGAGAATATGTAGCGGAATATCCCTAATAAAAGCGAGTTCCCAAACTTGGGTAAATAAAACTTGCAGATTTGACTTGGAAAATTCTTGTCGACTTATTTAACCAATCGTCCGTTATGTTAAAAATATTTTGTTTTTCTGGCTTACTTTTTTATTGAAAGACGTGTTTGTGACCGAAGAACGCCCACGTTGAAATATGATATCACGCCTGTACTTTCTCGACGGGACAGGCAGTTGTATGAATAATGTTATGCTTCGATATAACTATGCTCTATATGATAATTCACACTGTTTCTTTTTAGTAACTTGTTAAATAGTTTGGTACTGTTCTGTACTGTCTGATTCGAATAAATAATGCTTTCATTTGCTAAATCATAATCAGGAGTTATTTATCTTACAATATAAATTAATTAGTACATTAGATTATTTAAATAAGTATAGCGACACTATAGTTTTGTGGGTTCGCGTTCGATCCTCGCACCGGGACAAACATTAAATTTGTATGGCCTACAGATATTGTGTTCTGTGTGTACAACGGCATCAACGACACCGGTTTAAAAAATAAAATATGCTTACACTCACAGCCCCACAGTAGGTATAAGCCTGTGTCGTGGGTACCGTTGTACACATACAACACATACACAAACACCCAGACCCGAAACAAATATCTGTAGGCCATACAAATATTTGTCCCGTTGCAGGGATCGAACCAGCGACCCTTCGAATCAGAAGGTCATCTCACACCGCTGGACTAACCGCAAGCTTAATACTTCAAGTTTATACCTAGTGTGGGGCTGTGAGTGTATTCGTATATATTTATTATGTATTTATAATACTTTATCAATTTCCGACTATTGATCCAAATTAATTAAATTAAAAGTTCTTTCGTTGATGTTTTTCTTGAATCCAAAACTTTCTGTAGTGAAATGCGGCATTTGGATAATATTTCATACAACACCCACTCACCCGACCTCATTGTGAACCCCATCTACCATTTCGCCCAAAAAGGAATCGATGCGCAAATGAGGTAACTGTCAATACTTATTGACGTAACCCTATAGGGAATGAGAGTACTTTGTGAAAGTGCATGTGTACGAACTACAAACTGAAATTATACACGAAGTTTAGAACTGGGTAGTGGGTAGGTATGGAGATCCAAAACATTAATCTAATGACGTTCTTGATTTACGTGAACTTAATATTGAAAATTTACTATTTCGGTAATTTTAACTAGTGATAGAGCTTTAGTGACGGTGCTCAGCCAGATAGTGATGTACGGTCCAGTAATTTCCGGAACCGAGGCATAATACCTTAGGCTTCAGGAGCGGGAACACATCTACATTGAAATCAATGCAATTGAAATTTATAACTTTTAAACAAACGCATTCAAAGCGGTTCATTTATTCAGGAACTACGGTGGATAGGTCAAACTAACAACTGTGATTTTAAAAGATGTTGTTAGTTTGATCTATCCACCGTAGCTCCTGAATGAAGGAACCGATTTGAATGCGATTTTTTATTCGACAGCCTTGTTCATCGCTGTAGTTATATTTGCTAATCTTGGGAGGTATTCGTGCTATTCCTATCCACCAAACAAAGCGAGGAAAGTGAGTGCTACCTTGAGCACTCATTTTCCTAAATATTCAGTTCCAGTTTAGGTTTTTTGATCGCATTATAGCTAAGTATAGTTGTCTAAAGACGTGATATCATCACACGAACGAAGTCACCAAATAGTTTTAAAATACATTTTAAAAACATTGTAATGCAAAAGTCCCCCATATTTTGTGTCATGCCGAAATAAAAGAGAAAATTGCCCTTGTAATATTGCTGCTAAAGGACCAAGAACCGAGGGGAACATAAAGCACGTGATGCATACTTTACAAAGTCTACAAGTGGCTTAGAATTTTGTGGAACTGTATAAATAGCGCGGCAAGACGGGCAAGACTTATACGGCGAAATGACAAATAGTGACATTATTGCAGCCATTTAAGGCAGAGAAATGTAAATTTATTTCCTAAAATAATTCGCTTTTAAAGATGTTTACAACAGTGGTCGTCGAGATTTTAATTCGGGTGCATTATGGGAGAATTTATAAGATTAGAAGTTATTGATTCAACAGGAACTAAGTTAGATCAAATCAAAATTTTTGTCATTACTACATAATTACTAGCCATTCAAAGAGAAAATAAATATTGGCGCTTATTTCTAATTGGATTTTTCCAAAATGTTGTTTTTTTCATAACTTCGAAACACAAAAATAAATTCTAAGAAACGGAAATACCGATAGATTGAAATACGCCAATAACACAAACGTTATTCTGAGAAAATTTTACGATTTAATTTTTTCACATAATTATACCATTATGCCAGATCTCACGTTTTTTTTTTTTTTTTTTTTTTTTTTTTTTTTTTTTTTTTTTTATTTAATGGAAGTGGTAAACAAGCATGCAGTTCACATTGATGTTAAGTGATGACTGCAGCCTATAGACACCCACACAAAGACCAAGATCAAAATACTCTCTACCACCAGTAATCACGTTCTTCATAATCTTTTACGATTATCAAAATCTACATTTAATACAACGTTTCTTGCCGTATTGTGGACTATCATTAAACACAAAAAACGTTCAATGTGTTATGTGAAAGAAATACATTTTCAATACAATATCAATCGCGTTTTACTTTTCTCTTGATCTCTTGATTCGTTTTACTTTTGCGTGTTTGTTATTTTCCGAATATTTAGAATTCATGTGTATATTTGATTTTTTTTTGCTTGTTGGCAGACCATTCGAATACTACGGCGGAGCTGACGAACGGCAACGTCGTCAGAATGAACCCTCGTGGGGAGCAAGAAGATAACAGACAATTTTGTGTGTGTGATGATAGATTATAAACGCTATTGGTATAAGTACATATTTCATAAGTGTAAAAGTGGTGGATAATGTTAAAAGCTCATAAGTTTATAGAAGTTTTATCGTTAGTAAAAATATCGTTCCGCCATTACGTGTGGATTATAAAAGTTTATATAATATTTTATTATTATCGATAATAACATTTTCATGTTACATTAAAATAACATTGTAATATAACTTTAATTCAATTATGAGTGGTAATATTTTGATAGTGTAATATTAATGTTCGTCTATTGCATACTTCTATCACTGGATTCTTTAAATAGGTAGGATATAACTAAATTTTTGGAAGTAATGTACCAGGACATTTAGCAAACACAGTGCAATTAAGCCTTACGACATTTTACATTTACTTTCTTCAATATGTATATTATTATTTTTTAAACAGGGATAATTTTTAACCCTCTTTTTTCGTAAACGTATTTTAGCTAAACTTCTGCGAATCTCTCCTTTATCTTTTTCTGGTCTGAGTAATTGTCAATGCGACGGACAAAGACAAAGTATGTTATTAATTAAAAGTATCTAATATACATTTATGATTAAAACTTGACCAAATCAGTCAGTGCTGGTAGCTAACACGCTCCGTATTTTTGAGGGACACTCTGCATCATAATGCCGTGTTGGGCAAAAGTAGGTATGTTACTTTGTTAGATAAAAAATCACAACTCAAGTCTAAAGCAAAGAGCTATATATTTTCATATAAAAGTTGAAAATAACCTTTATTAATGTAATATTTGTAAAAAAAACCTAAAAATATGGTAAGGAATATGAAATTTCAAACATATTATTTCAGCAATAGTAGGTACAAACATCTTTTATATTGCTTATTATGCACTCGCTAAATCGATGGAATGTACTGCATGTAATGTGTCCTAGAAGAGGGATAGTCAACAGTGTAGCCACTTCAACTACTGTTTATCTATGGAGCTAGTCCTAGTGTGCAAACGAATAATATCAGATATTTTTAAACGCATAATGTTCACTTCATTAACTCAAATGCGTTATGTATGCTTTTGCAAATGAAATATGGTCATTAACATAATAGAACGCCTACCAAATTTTAAATCAACAAGAATTCTTTTTTTAGCCGAAAAACGTTTAGTGCTGCATAAAAGCCTTCCATTAGGCAGGATGATATAATTAACGCAATTGGCATGCGATTGTTGTGGCGATAGTTTAATCGCTGCTATCCTCCCCGAGTTATTGTATTTACTACCGCTGTATTTGAAGGTTATGACCGCCTTTGTTCGATTGACTGACTGATGCACTAGTGGCCGGTGACATCATCACGTTCATACGTCTAAAATGGACTTCACCAAAAGCCACATCATTTTTTTATTTGTCATCCGTACCTAATTAACTAAATTCGTAACTGATCCTCATTTCAAGATTAAAGACAATATAATACCTCATGTACATAGCAAAGACACTTTTAAAACAACATCGATAGTTTAAGATGTAAAGTAAAATTTTCTATAAGAATACAGTTTTATTGTTGACGTTTTCTAACAGTGTTTCATTTCATAACCCATCAAGTTTCTTTAAAAAGCTGGTAATTTGACGCGTGAGTTTTCTATCGAAGCTTTTTCGATATGTCAAATAATAGTTTTTTCAATTTCAAAACATCCGGTGTGTTTTGGTACATAAATAGGTAAGTTTTCACCAAATATTGTAAAAAACAAAACAAAATTTTCATATAAATTGTGAGGTTTTGTAAAAAAAAGTGTAGGTAAATATAAAAGTTGTCTTTTTAATACCTACATATTTGCCCTTCAATTTTTTAAGGGTATTTTTACCCTTTAAAAATTGAAAATTAAAAAATAAACTTCACCCTCTCCCACTTCCCGACCCCGAGTCCAGCGCTATTTATTTTTCTTTGCATTTTATAATATTCTCTTCGTTTTCCAATAGATTTCAATTAACTATATTTGTTCACTTTTAAAACGTTACATTCGCCTGTAATCAATCCCCAAAGGGGTAAAGGTAAATGCATGCATTCAATCATACATGCAACACCTAAGATTCGCCGGTTACGTTTTAGCCCATGTTACAAGTGGCGAGCCTATTGCCATCTCCGGGCACATTACCAAATTTCGAGGTACTGAGAAACTTCTAGAAAATGAAAAAATCCCAATAGAACCAGAGATAAAGGATTATAAGATCCCGACCCGGGAATCGAACCCGGGATCCCAGCGTAGTAGTAGTGGCCTGCTACCACAAGGCTACTGAGGCAGTTATATTATAAACAGTTCATTTTTTACTTTAATTTTTTTATGTTTCAAAGGTGGCAAACAAGCATGCAGTTCACATTGATGTTAAGTGATGACTGCAGCCTATAGACATTGACACAAAAACCAGGGGTCAAAATGCAGATGCGTTGCCACCCTTGAGACCTAAGGTGTTCTGTTTCAGTGATAGTTATTATGGGGCCATACATTACCATATAACCGGAATACGATAGTGCTGCCACGACGGGGCAAGTAAATTAGGTAATGCATGCCAACGCCCTCGAGTTCCGGTACTGAAACCATCATAAATAATTATAATAGCAACCCACTATACGTCCCATTGCTGGGCACGAACCTCTCCCCCTTTTGAGGGAAGGCCTAGAGCTTACTCCACCACGCTGCTTCAATGCGGATTGGTGGAGATACGGGTTAGTGGCCAATCCGCTGTCGGATGTTTTCAAACCACCCATAAGGCCTCCGACAATGTTTAACGACTGCTATCTAACAACCGGAACCGACGGCTTCCGTCATCCGTCATTGCGGAAAGGTAGGTGGCAGTTCATACATTTCGATAGCTTATCAAACCTCTGGTGATACATAATAAGCTAACAAAGTTCATCATCTGAAATTGACTTAATGATAAGATCATGTTACTGTGTAAATTAATCTGTTCACACCAACGAGAACAACTAAACATAAACGAACAGGAAAAAAGCGTGTTGTCAAGAGTCCAAGGCTGAAAGGAAATTTTCCTTGTAACCCAAATAATTACTAGGGATAGTCAGACATCCGTAAACTAAATTAAACCTCAATCGATCCCTAAGTAATGTCATTAATTCATTCTTACACTGATTAAAAGTAAAAGGTCCTTAAAGGCGGTGTTTTCTTTTTTTGTTGCTTAAACAGCTGAATATAGGCCGGTTAATAAAGATCGGAAACTTATTTTGGAGTTTAAGTAATGGAGAGTTTGTTTAGGGTACGCTCCATTTTTTAAACTTTTTAGTACGGCATTATCATCTCATTAGTAACGCACCTGAAATTTAAATGTTTTTTTTTTAAAGTGGAGTCTTCTTAGTTAGGTATTATTTTTACGTGTGCGAATTGCTCAGTGCGTACTTATATCGAGTAATCATACAAGGTATATTTTATGCATTGCAAATATTTTTAAAGTAAGTAACTCTACATTATGTAAACTAAATTAATCTTTTCACATAAAAAATAAGTAATAAATTATGTACAAAATATTTATGTTCATTAAAAAAACACGTTGTGTTCTCCCATCCGTTCCTGCATTGTCACTGCCTTTAGTGGAATTAAAGTTAAATTTTAAATATTGTTTTTTTGATTTGAAATAATTAAAGAAATATTCGTCAACTCGAAAACATTATTTTTCACAATCATGTTCACAACTATCGTAACACTCGGTTCTATTTTATAGAATAGGTACGTAATATTGCCGAATAAAAGGTAGTTATTACATGCTCAAAGAGCCTACAACCTACAAACCTAATCTTTTACATAACGAATATGATATTCGCGAGAAAGGATCAAAGTGTGAACATGTTATAACACCAGACGTTAATCATTCAACCACAAAATTAAATACAATCCCATGAGCATCCACATCCCGAAGAGGTTACATAGTAAACGTGCAAATTAACACCAACTTAAATATTTTCCTCGTCAAGAGGATCATCCCCAGCGATTGAGTTATTATGGGACAATAATTATACTTTATACGTTTTATATGGAAATTACATAGGATATGGGCAGCTAAGGTGCTTTATTTTTTATTTAATGAAGGTGGCCAACAAGCATGCAGCTAACATTGATGTTAAGTGATGACTGCAGCCTATAGATACTCTCACAAAGACCAGAGGTCAAAATGCAGATGCGTTACCACCCCTGGGACTTTAGTTGTTATGTATCTGTGATAGTTATTACGGGGCCATGCATATAAACCAAACGGCTGAATGTAATTTTCTTGCTTTTAAGATGTAGGTACAGTGTGGTTATCCCTACTTAATATTATAAATGTGAAAGTAACTCTATCTGTCTGTCTGTCTGTTACCTTTTCACGTCCAAACGACTGAACCGATTTTAATGAAATTTGGTACAGAGATAGAGCTTACTTTGAGAAAGAATATAGGCTACTTTTCGACATCCACGCGGGCGAAGCGGGCAACAGCTAGTACTTTATATATCTGACGGAAAATGAACAGGAGGGGTTTTTTTTTTTATCATAATAATAATTAAAGGACTTTTGTCTGTCTGCTCGGGTTTCTATTGCAGCTGAGGTAAGGGAGAGAGTGGTGGAGAATCGCGCTGGTGGCGTGTGCGGGGTTTGATAGTATTTTTGTTGAAAACATTCCACTCGGCCACATAAGTCTTAAGATTCATTATGTAATGACACAAAAAATAGTCTAACAAATTGATAACTTACTTCCTTCTTTTGAAAGTCGTTTAATAAGGCAAACCAAAGTTAGCGAAGTAAGTCTTGCGTAAAATTTAAGCACAGTTCATTAACATGGACCGAACCCTTCAAACGTTAATAGTCCCAGTGTACAAACAGTACTTGCTCACTATTTGCCATCCCCAAGATGTGTTTCGGTTTAAGAATTAAATCAGAAAGTTTTCATGAAATGTGTTACAAAAGCAAACAGGAGAATGCATGGTATGTATGAACGCAAATGGCATGGTGCCAACTTTTAGTATGGTATACGTATTATTATTGTACCTTGAGGACTGACTTAGATGAAGAAGCATAAAAATTTGGCTATTTAGCTTTAAACAAATTTCAGGTACACACTATTGTAGAAAAATCTAAAGTTGGCCTCTACAAACGGTGGTAGTCATTCACCTATGAGCTTGAACTTCTAAACTTGAACAGTTTACACAAAATATATCTACTTATTAGGTACCTAATATAGTTGAAAAATGAACTCGGAACGTCGAAATCGGCCCAGCCGTTCCCGAGATAAGCGGGAACAAACAGACAGACAGACAGACAGATAAAATTTGTAAAAATGTTGTTTTGATATATGTACCGTGTATACACACATATGCATTTACTAAAAAGCGGTTATTTTTATATTACAAACAGACATTCCAATTTTATTTATTTGTATAAATGTATAGATGTTGTTGAAGTTATACTTCTTTTAGCGCGATTGGAAAAATTATGACAGATAAAAGTGACAGTCTAAACTTAGTTGCTCTAAGCGACAGTCTGAAGTTAGTTGCTAAACTTTTTATCAATTCAATCGTTTATACGACGGTGATAGATATTTATTGATAATTTATCAGTAAAACTATTTATATTGAATAAAACTGGTAAAAGTGGTGTTACTTCACCTATTGTTTAAAGTGCATATAAAGATTTGAGGTTAATTGTCGGTACGTATAATTTATTTTCGTTGTAAATTATTAACTAATAAATTTTAATATATTTTTGTCGTTTTGTTTTGCTTCTGGTATAAGAAGTTAAATAATCTTTAGCGTAACGTTGGATTGGATTGTGAGTAGGTAGCTACATAAGTACACACAATGTAAGTATATATTTTTGTACCGATACACGTATAGTATGGAAAAAAAATAGTACGAGATAACTTTTTTATTTGAACGTTACGAATTTATTTTTATGTAATGGAAGTGGCAAGCAAGTATGCAGTTCACATTGATGTTAAGTGATGACTGCAGCCTATAGACGCTCACACAAAAACCAAGGTCAAAATGCAGATGCGTTACCACTCCTGAGGCCTAAGGTGCTACGCCTCTGTGCCGGAAATTAAAGGGCCGTCCAATACCACCTGACCGGCACACGATAGTTCCGAACACTACCATTTAGCGGCATGTATATTAGGTAACGCGGTGGTGTCTTTGCCCGTGAGCTCCGTCACTGGAGCTCTACCACCAGTAAAAAGTATTCCATCTCTCCTGTTTTTACCCTATGTTATAATCTTGTTCATGTTTTAAAGACATGCATGTTTGGTAGGTATCAAGATCGTCACCTTATGGGTACTATGATCCAATTTTACATAACATTATCTTTTAGTTTGAAAAGCCATCTTCACTACCTATAACTATATACCACATTCTAGAGCCTTATTATGTTTACATCAAGCATTCAAGTAATTAAAACTTGAAGCCCGCTTTTAATTTCTCGCTTTCACTGCAGTGTCACAAAGGAGGCTTAGGTACTTTAATTATATTTGCCAACAATAAATTGTGTCGGACAGTGACTGACTTATCACAAGTCAAAAATGTAAAGCAATTAAGGTTTTCATTCAATTATCCTTTTCGATTACACAACAATTTTACTTACAAATCAGATCAGATAAATCTGTCAACTTCTTGTGAAGTAAAGTTATGCCTGTATTGATTTGTATTTCTCTTCAAAATTTGCATAGTGTTTGGATCTTTTAGTCTGCTTCCTTACGGGGTGGGCACAGAGCGCGGCACAATTTTTTACTAGTGGTAGAGTTCCAGTGAAGGGATTCGAGGTAATTATGTCCCTTAATAACTATCACAGATACATAACAACTTTAGTCTCAGGGGTGGTAACGCATCTGCATTTTGACCTCTGGTTTTCCACCTTAGTTACATAATTTAAAAAACATATCTTTCTGAGGACAAATCAATTACCACTATCTTAAATTTTATTACAAGCAGATCGTATCGACGGACTCAAAAATGTTATTTCATTGTTTATCTACTTATCACTTTATCACCACATTGTTCAGCCGGAATGATAAAATCGCAAAACGCTTGCACTATACAGATTTTCCGTTTATGAATTCATTTACCCGGTTCAAGAACTCCCGGATTCAGGGTTCATGAACCTTGAAGAACATTGACCTCACATAAAAAAAATATTTTGTAAAAGACAACGTCGCGTTGTGCCCCAAAACCAATAAACATTATAATGAATAGCATAAATTCCGTCATACGATATATCGATATTAGCCTATTAAATGTCAGATATAAGCGGACACTGTGGAGTCAAAAAGATTAATGGAAATATTAGATTTGATAGAGGTTCTGAATAGGGTGCAATGTATCTCCTATATCTTAATCTGTCGCGCTGGAGTAAATTCAAAAATCCGCTCTTGGGCTCCCCTACTATGTAAAACGCTATTTTTGAAGACAAATAATGGGTATCGTAAGAAAAAATTACGTAATGTCATAATATAGTTTTATTAACCGACTTCGAAAAAAGGAGGAAGTTCTCAATTCGTCCGGATCTTTTTTGTTTTTTTTTATGTATGTTCACCGATAATTCGATAACGCCTGTACCGATTTGGATAATTTTGGTTTTGTTTGAAAGGGTGTGCCTCACAGTTGGTCCCATTGTAACCATGTCAATATGTGATGATGGGATCCTGGAGAAATCGAGGGAACTGCTCAAATTTCATAGCATACTTGAAAGGATTTAGATATTTTTTATAATAATGTTCCGTGCCATGTGTCCGTATACATCACAGGTGGTCCCATTGTCACCATGTCAAGATGTGATGATTGGATCCTGGAGAAATCGAGGGATCTACTCAAATTTCATAGTCCGTGTTTATTCCCATAAAATAAAATTATCTAAATAAGTTTATTTTTCGCTTTTTAGTGTTTTTTGTCTATTCAGTTTTTAGTTTATTTGAAGGCGGTTTTATTTTTATTTTCTTTATGCGTACGTACCATTTGATACAATGCATTGTGCCTAATGAAACTCTTGCATTGTATCATTGTATCGAATGGAAGTCATAGTGTAATGCGATTTTGATCAATGGTACTAATTATACTAAGCATATGTAGTGTTTGATTATGATCTCAAAATTAGATTTGTTTTTCGTTATTAATATGTTTGTCAACGGACTGTATGCTACAGTTATATATTATTAGGGAATCTACGAGTGCGGAGTGACAGCAAATACGAGAAGTATTTTTTCTGTTACAGTTTCTCAGGCGAACAATGTAAGGAAGGATGCAGAAGCATGCCCTTAGAACTTTTTTTCTGGAATACTTATATACAGATAAGAGGAATATACAGATACCTACTAAACTTGTAGGTACCCTCTTTAATAATGTATATTTCTTTAATAAAGGAACTACAACCAAGAAAGCCGAAATCGTTTTGATATTTGCCATTAAAAGGATTTTAATATTTAATTAAGTTATTCGTCATTAGCTGCTAAAGATAAAGCGATTATGAAATATTCATGTAACGAATTAATGAATATGTTTGATCTGCTAAAATAATTTACAGTGTAAAAAAAAAATGTTGACCCTACTTCAGACATAATCTAATAAAAATTCGGTTGACTAGGCACAGGGTAATGGATAATACCTTCCCACGTTTCTATCATTATTCATAACTAATTTGAACTTTAGAGGTTTATGTTGTTGCTTACATTTCCCACCACCAATATTCTAAGTCATAGCTTGTGCTTGTATTTTTAACATGTTGGTAAGTTGTGTAAGAAATCATTAACAATAAATTTAAATTGCCTTGGTAGCCTAGTGGTAGCAGGCCACTACTACTACGCTGATTCCCGCATAGGGGGTTATCAGAGATAATGGTGTAAAGTCCTTTAACTGGGCCAAAACGTAACCGGCGAATCGTGGGTGTTTGCATGTTTGCTTGAATGCATGCATTTACCTCTGCCTACCCTCGGGGATTACAGGAGTGAAGATACGTTTTTACATGCATGGCCTACTACAGTAGACCATGATAACTTTTTTGATGTATCTTTTTAGGTAACACGTCAAGCAACATCTTACGATATTTTAATTATTTTTAATTATAAAATAAGTCAAGTTGATATTTCGCACTGCTTATAGAAACCGCCACGTTGGAGCTGAAAGATTTGATAATATAATGTTATACTCAGTTTGTTAAATTGTTAATGCTTTAACTCTACAGTGATGAAATCGGTGTTCATATCATAATTTCATTTCGTGAGAAAATATGTAAATCAATAATATTCAAATGAAGTAAGTACGAGTAGGTACCTAATTGTTGACAGTAGTTGCGAAGTTTCATCTTAGAATTATTTTGATATTGTTGCGTTACAACAATTACACCCTTTCGGGTTCCCTTTCATTATGGGAGTAATGGCAAAACTTTTCCTTTTCGCTTACCTGATTCTGGAGCAATAACATTTTACATAGCTTGCAAAATGGAATATATATAAGGTTGGGGATAAAGTTTCTTCGCATTTTTTAAGATAATTAAAAACATTTTTTAATACAGTTTATTTAAATTTAACTAAAGTATGTATGTACCATTTTGTTCGATAACCTTTTGCCATCTTGTAGGTAGGGACATGATCCCATTGCTATAAAAATTTTGGGACTTATCATCAAAATACCGCGACAAGTGGATTTTTTTTTTTTTTTTATGTTTTGGATGTGGCAAACAAGCATGCAGTTCACATTGATGTTAAGTGATGACTGCAGCCTATAGACACCCACACAATGACCAGAGGTCAAAATGCAGATGCGCTGGCACTCCTGAGGCATTAGGTGTTATGCCTCTGTGCCGGAAATTACAGAGAGGATTTGGCAGTCCTCTCGTGATGTTAACCTAACATTGCATAAAGAGTTCTGAAGAGACCGAAACAGGTGGAAATCTAAAGGTGCAAGGTCAGGACTATACGGCGGATGCATTAACACCTCCCAGCCAAACTCTCTTAATTTTTGCTGAGTGGCTATAGATGTGTGAGGTCTATCGTTATCATAATGAAACACCACACCCCTTCTGTTGATCAATTCCGGCCGCTTCCTCTCAACTTCTTGCTTTAATCTCATCAGTTGTTCGCAGTAGAGTTCAGAATCGATAGTCCTGCTAGGTGGTAATAGCTCATAATGAATAATGAATCACAATCCAATCCCACCACACACACAACATCACCTTATTGCGAGTTAACCCGGGTTTCGCCACAGTCTGTGAAGCCTGACCGGCCTTTGACCACGACCTTTTTCGCACGTTCTTGTCGTACGTGATGCACTTTTCATCACCAGTTATCAGCTTCTTCAAAAATGATTCGGTTTCATTACGTCGTAATAAAGAATCACAAATGAGTACACGGTTCATTAGGTTTCTTTCAGTGAGCTCGTGAGGTACCCAAATATCGAGCTTTTTTTTGTACCCAGCTTTTTTCAAATGCGCCAAAACTGTTTTGTGATCAATTCTCAGTTTTTCAGCTACGTCGTAACTACTCATACGTCGATCTTGCTCCACTTTTTCAAAAATGGCATCCATTTTATCCGTAATAGGGCAACCAGAGCGAGGTGCATCTTTGACATCAAAATTTCCGGATTGAAAGTGCTTAAACCAAATTTGTGCTACTCTCACAGACACTGCACTAGGTCCATATACATCGCAAACTTTTTTCGCGGCTTGCGTTGCATTTTTACCTTTTTTGTAGGAAAATTTTAAAATGTATCGAATTTCTTCATTAGATTCACTCATCTTGACAGTACGAAAAACAAATGAAAATCACACATTTGCCTAATTTGAATTTGGAATTATGTTCTTTAAAATTTTAACTTTCAATGATACCAAAACCAGCCAGATACAAATACTACAGCCAAAGAGATTTTATTACAAGTTCATACATACTATAATGCGAAAAGACTTTTTCCCCAACCTATTATATGATTTGAAGTACATATTACCTATTTTTTATGTATTAAATTACATAATAACTCAATATCTGAATGCCGGATAGACCCCTCATTTGTTTTATTGAATGAACATCCCATAAAATGTTACTTATGTCAAATAACTATAAATCGTTTCATTTTCATAGCATTTTAACTACATTTATTGAAAAAAAATCCTGAAATAGGTCCTGGTACTTGTTTTAAAAATGTGTGTGACACACATTTCATATCTACCTTTAGAGTAGAATAATTGCTTATTATGCTTCGCACGACCCACACTGTGGCCCCACTAATTAGCAATTGGTAGCAACCGCCTGAGAACAAACGATAAAAAATATTTTTTTTTAAATAAGCACTTATTTTATGTTTTTTTTTTTGTTGAGAAGTTTTTCACAGTTTCAGTTTACATTGTTTGATCTCTGTCGATAGAAGAGTGCAATAATTATAAAACTGAACCGAGATTTCATCAGCATCGCGGGAAAAAATATAAAACAAACCCTTGCACTGTCTGACCACAAAGCTAACGTACCAAAGAAACTGTGGGTGAAATGTGTATATATTTTATAAACACGTGTTTTGTAACTTGGAGCTTGTTACTGAAACCGCAGCAAAGGTTTTAGATTGCCAGAGCTTTAATTGTTTATGAGCGCATTATAGAAGATTAAAGTAACTTATCTGAGAGAAATATTATAATTACCTACTCACATCTGTTTAAAAAATGCATTTGAATGAAACTTTAATAGTGGTAACTGAACGCAAATTTTGCATATTGTTTAAAGTCAGTACAACGCAAAAGTAGAATTCGTAATTATATAAGTAATTAAGGAACTTTATAGGTATCTAACTTAATTAACTATGGACCACAGAAGCTATTCGTCTCGCAGAGTTTGACTTTGATATAAGAACAAAAGATTGTATTGTGTTGACATCTTATCGGAGCTGATACTAAATCATTTCATTCTCAAAATGAATTGAAAAAATTGTGATTGCAAAACAATAGAGTGGATTTTGAGCTATCAACTTTATGCCTCTGTGCCGGAAATTACAGGGTCGCACATTACCACCTGACCGGAACACGATAGTGCTGAACCCTACCATTTAGCGGCAGGTATATTAGTTAATGCGGTGGTGCCTACGCCCGCGAGCTCCGTCACTGGAGCTCTACCACCAGTAAGAAGAGGTAGTTTGTATTTGGTAAGCAAAATAAAAATAAATACAGGTATACGCATATCCATGTCACCTACTTGGTTAAGTTTATTTGTGCCCGCGAATCACAACGTAGTGAGATTAATTGAAATTCGCGGAATATGATCCTCACAATTTAAACATATATTATGCTACCGCTATTAAAACTTGAAAAGTGATCAACGTTAATAATGTACCTCCTGAATAATAAAATACACCTGGCGTTACTGACGAATTAATTTTCAATACTGGAATGAATTAATTCCAAAGGTACTTGTTTAAATGTTATCCATTTTAAACCCAATCAAAAGAAGTGTTGTTAATTATTGGAACCCACGTTTTACTAAATATACTAGTTTCAATTTGTGTTTATGTGTAGATACAGAAGGCATATTTTGTTTTGAAAAAATATAATTTACATACCTAATAATTTCAACTCGAGCTACAAAATCGTTTTGAATACCTGAGTGAATGCGTAGACGTGGACAATTACAATAACAGGTTCATTTAAACTGTCCGCACGGCAGGGTCTACGTTTTTTAGGACCTGCCATACGAATAAGCCCAACAAGTTCTTCAGCCCAAGTCGCAAGCTCATAAAGGAGACGCAAGGTGGTTCTGAAGTCCTCTGAAGATGCTTTAGTGAACAGGCGGCTCAACAGCTAGATCTCCAAGTCACTGACTTCCGCAGTTTAATACTGACAGTATTATGCAGCTATAGAGTGGAACAAATCTTTGGCGAACAAGTGTTCGCCAAAGATTTGTCTAAGTATAGGACAGAGCCGACTAGCCGAGCTGAAGACAAAGGACGACAGAATCGTATCGTCGAACTTCGAGCTTGCAGAAGAGATCGAGTGGTTTTACGGACAGTTTTATGTGACAGCACGACCACCTGTTTACGACGACGAGATAAAGGAGAAGTTCCACGTTGGGCCCGCACCTTGTAATAAAAGATAGAGAATAATACGTAGAATCATGGAAAAATACTCAAAACATAATTTGAATCGTCCATACAATTTGGAACGTCTCCTTTAAATATCGCTCGTTTTAAACTTATATATTTAGGTGGAACACATAATTTTGTGTAGCGTACGCGTACGTAATGAAAATGAAAAACTGAAAAGGATGTTTTTCTATACGCTACTATCTATTTACGCTCTACTGTATATGAATGTTCAGAATAAAGCTGAAAAAAATAACACTTCAAATAATAGGTATTCAAACCACACTGGTTTCGCGTGCCTGCAGTAGGTACATTCGTCAATCCAATAACAGTCTCGAGAGGATTTAGCGCTGTATTTTTTTTTTAAAGTTACAATACAATACAATAGTTAACAGTTTTAGAATGTATACGTATCTTCACGCCAAGTTCCTCCCTCATTGTGTAATGTAATAGTTCTTGTATATAATGGTATTTACTAGGTAATAGGTGTATAACTCCATTATTGCAGCTCAGATACGAAGGCAACATGAAATGGAATCTACCTGCTAGTTAAAGTTTTTAACGGCTACCTTTTTTTTTTTGGAATTGACTTATGTAGGCGGCACGTCTCTAGGCGGCACTAGGCTACTTCACCGCGCAATCGGCGAGCGTAGAAGGCGCTCCAGCCTAACTTTTATCGCTACCGCGTTCCTTATACATTCTGCCATCTTCAGACAAATACACCGTGCCTGGTTTTCATGAGTTTTTTGTGCCAGCCTCACGAACAATGGCTCAAATTTGGATGTAGAAGAACATCGAACCACCCGCTAATTGCTATCTTGCTAATGCAGTAGTCTACCCACGACCATGGCTCGTGCATCCCTACTTATTGATACAAGCCTCCTCATAACACCAAGATTATTGTTATGACTTATACCTAACACAAAAAATAGCAAATGAATATTTTCCTTAAATATCTTAATAGGCAACACCAGAGTCTCTTCCATCCCTCATAAATTGTATGAAGACACATTTACAAAAAACTCAGATAATTATGTCATCTTCGAAATGAAGACCATGAATAGAAATTCTTATTTATGGGCAAAGGATTTATTTTCACTTATTTATAGGTTTTTCATGAAGTTTCAATTTCTAAGAAGTCGCAGTTATTATTAGGTAACAATTTCTTTACCTTCAATTATTCGAGTAAATTTTTGATGCTTAATCTATTCGATGGAAAGTTGAATTTTTGGTACAAGGCCTTAGTTTTATGGTTGACTAGCTGTGCCCGCGACTTCGTCCACGTGAGAAAAAATATGATTGTTCAGTATCTACCCGGACGAAGTCGTGGGCGCAGCTAGTATAAAGTAGCTTAAGTTACTCCTTATTACATCAGCTATCTGCCAGTGAAAGACCCGTCAAAATCGGAGACACTCAAATTCTATTTATTTGTATGTAAGTTTGTATGTATGTATGGATGTATGGAAATAAAAGTAGCCTTAGTTCAAAATTAGTCCAGCCGTTCCCAAGATTAGCCCCGCCAAACAGATAGACAGACAAACAGACAGACAGACAGACAAAAATTGTAAAAAATGTTGTTTCGGTATATGTACCGTGTATACATACATATGCATTTAGTAAAAAGCGGTTACTTTAATATTACAAACAGACACTCCAATTTTATTTATTTGTATTGTATGTATAGATTAATTGAATGTAAATATGATAATATAGATTCTAGCAAATTGATTTCGGAATTACTACTGAGTAACTTGCCATGAAATAGAAAATGAAAATTTTAAAAAATCCGTTGTCAAGCTAAACCGGGGACAACTTTAATCATTTACCTAAAAATACTTACTTAAGTATCCTTCTGGCGTCACGAAGTTGGGTCGAATTACTTTCTACAAAAAAAGCTTTCTTTAGGTAATCTGCAAAGTTTTCTTCGAAGCGACGATCGTTCTGCTTTATCGGAAATGTCTGTCTTTTTGACGAATAGACTTGTAGGTATATCTATACTTATGTGACAATGTCTTCAATACATAAAGTTAAGGCAATTTGATCAGTCTATAATCATGTTACTCCGAGTGTAAGTCTAATTTCGTATTTGATCATGAGAAAGATACCTATGTCTTTAAAATACCTTTAGATAACTTAACCTCTTTTGCTCTATAAGCTAGAAGTATGACCCGGCGTGGACTAGGTTATTGTGATTGTGTTCTACTATAAATTAATCATGAATTCATCGGTTTTGTCTCGATGATAAGTGCACTAATAAAATTATCAAAATCAAAAACGTAACGCGTGAACAGACACGTAAATTTTCTAGTAATTTGTTACCAGACAATATCACCTCCATTATTAAATACCTTTATTATAAAAAATTTAACGTTACACTATTGCGATAATATCGCCAAAGGTGTTCAGAAATATCGCGTTCCGGTTAAATGGTAATTTAAGGGCACAGAGGCATAGCAACTTAGGCCTCATGTATTACGCATCAGCATTTTGACCTCTGGTTTTTGTATAGGTATATGTCTATTAGCTGCAGTTGTCTTGAACTATCCGTATGAAATTCGTACCTTGTTGCCATCCTCCTTATGAAAAAAGGTTTCTTCAAACATTGTGAACAAAGAACCTGCGAAGACTGGTAGCCGAAGTCAATAACCGAAATAAGTAGGTCGATTCATTGGCATTCGTAGTGAATCTGAGCCTATTTTGTTTCTGTCACTTCTTCAAGGTATATTTTATTAACACAATTGTTTCGTATTTGTCGCACCCTATTCGTTATTCACGTGGGATTCGAAGATTAAAATTGTCGAGCTAAATGTTTGTAACGAAAGATAATAAGAAGAAAACCGGCCTAGGTAATGTATATTTATTCAATTGGTCGATTACTGCTCCTTAACTTGTAAAGCCAACTAAGTTTTGATAGTTTTCTTTGAAAAATGATTGTTTTCAGACGTCCAAATACCATTGTTTCGCCCGCAGAGTGTGGGACTTGACTGTGAAAAACAATTATAAATAAATAAATAAAATACCCTTACACCACAGTATAGTTGTATCTATTCTGTGCTTACACTCACAGCCCCCCATTAGGTATAAACCTGTGTCGTGGGTGCCGTTGTACACATACAACACAAACACAAACACCCAGACCCGAAAAAAATATCTGTAGGCCATACAACATTTGTCTCGGTGCGGGGATCGAACCCGTGACTCTTCGAATCAAACGGTTATCTCACACCGCTGGACTAACCGGGTCGTCAAAAATTACACTTTAAAGCTTAATATTTCACAACCAGTTGCCATAATCGAGAAACGGTTTGTGTTTTTAAGACTGCAAGGAATTTTAATGTCCGGCATTCCGACGTTTTACGGTCCGGTGTGGCACGCCATTATCTTAATACTAGCTTGTGCACTATACGTAATTTTACTGTCCGAAACTTCAGAATCAGAATGCGGGACAGTAAAATTCATTCATGAAAATGCTTTCATGAATGAACCTATTAATTTCATCTCCTACTTCAGTGCCATATTATTTTAAGTCAAAGTTATATATCATACAAGGGAACTTGAGTTAATAAGGCGAGATATTTCAATGACTAGTGTTTACTTTGAGCTTCCGCTTGTAATTAGCTGTAGATTTGATGCAGCAATTGTCATGTAGCAATTTTCACTGAACAAATATTTTGGTGGATATATACCTACGCGTGATATTCAAAATCACTGTGTACATCTCTTGTATTTAAATTCATACATTCACCCATAATAAAACAGTGATCCGGATTTGAACTTAGCGTCAAGTATCAAATAGTACGCAGCAAGATATAGGTACCTTTTTTTTATGTCTGAAGGTTGACAGATAAGCAAACAGGCCAGGATGGAAAGTGGTCACCGTCGCCTATGAACGTTTGCAACACCAGGGGAGTTGCCAACGCGCTGCCAGCCCTGAAGGACTCTTTTGACGCCATTTTTTAAGAACCCCATATTGTAGCACCTAGGGAGCACCTCAGAGGGAAGTTCGTTCCACAATTTACACGTCCTGGTCAGGAACGAACGTGAAAACCGCACCGTTGAGCACTGCCAGGTGTCCAGTCGGTGAGGGTGGAACTTCTCTCTTTGGCGGGTAGTACGGTATAGGAAAACAGACGGTGGCACCATGTCGAACAGTTCAGCAGAGCACTCACCATTGTAGAGACGGTACAACACGCACAGACTCCCAATGTCTCCGCGCAGGCTCAGATGTTCGAACCTGTCAGTAAGTCCTGGATCGTTAATAATACGAACGGCGCGTTTTTGTAGGGAGTCAAGTGGACCAAGCTGGTATTTGGGGGCGTCGACCACAAAAGAGAGCAGTACTCCAGATACCTATTGCACAACCACCTTAGGAGAGAGACTTCGGATAATTTCGGTTCTGTAACGCGTTATCTCTTTCGCACACAATCTATCTGACGTTTCTCGGTCATTTTGATCAAGTTTTGACCAATACTGCACTATTAGTACTTACGTAGGGCAGTGTGTATCAGAGATAACGCTCTACGAACTCGAAACTAGCCGATTGTCTCCTTCCTAAGCTCGATCTGCAATATTTCTTGACTACTACGGAGCAGTTAGCGGCCAACTACCATCTATCCCCTAGCTTTAAAAAATGTCATTATTTACACTATCTTTATTGAATTCTGTAATTTCCTTCTTCCGTATTTATTGAATTCTGTAACTTCCCTACGTAGTACACAACAAAATATGAATGCTTAATAATAGATAATGTGTGATGTTTATTTATCCCAAGTTAATCCTTTATGTATAGGTACTATTTGTAAAATAGTGTAAACGGTAGTGAGACTATTTTAAAACGGTTCAAATGAGACTATTTTTAGCAGAATAAATAGATTGACGGATCATTGGGGACAACTAAGACGAGGAAATATTATGCGGTGCGGAGGGCTTAGCCGACGTCGCTGTGTTTACTGGAAATTTCTTATCGCATAGTTTGGTTATCTTTTACTTTAATTTTATCACAAAATATTATCTATTCAATGTCAGAACCGAGATATCTATCTGGCGCTCCACACTATCCCGTAAGGGACTTGGCGTGATACAAGATCCCATGATGTTATGTGTTGATGTTAACTGCCTCAGTAGCGTAGTGGTAGCAGGCCACTACTATTACGCTGGAGGTCCTGGGTTCGATTCCCGGGTCGGGGACTATCAGAGATAACGGTTTAAAATCCTTTATTTCTGCTTCTATTGGGATTTTACCATTTTCTGGAAGTTTCCCAGTACCCCGGAGTTTGGTAATGTGTCCGGAGATGGCAACTGTTACATTGGGCCAAAACGTAACCGGCGAGTCGTGGGTGTTTGCATGTATGATTGAATGTATGCATTTACCTCTGCCTACACCCCTTCGGGGATTACAGGTGTGTAGTTACGTTATGATGTTAATAATTTGAAAGGATTAAGGTTCAGGCTCTTGTTTATTGCTGCAAAATAAAAAAAAAACAAAATATTATTATATGTAAATAAAAGCCTATTTTTTAATCATCTTTGCGTCTATCGATAGACTTTCGCACGCGTTAAAAGATAGCTGCTTATATTTAATGAAACAAGTTAATGTATTTTGCGAAGACTACTCCACTCTATGTAAGTACATGGTTTGTAATTAAGGCCCCTTGCTCAGCTGGTTGTAGAAAAGAATATACGTTACCTAATAGCATCCCCTGATCAAGGTCGGACTGGAATTTTCTCTCTGTCATTACTGATAAAATCAGCCTTTGTTTAGCGTTCATGCGCACTTTTATATGAACCTATGCCGATAACATTTTTTTGGCTTTCATCGAATCTGCCGAGAGACTCAAATCAAATATCCTTTCAAAATGTTCTGCTTGATTTTAATCAAATATATTGCATTTTAGAGAAGCATCATAGTGAACTGCGTTTCATAATAATTACGAACTTAAGATAATTTGTTACGGAAATCTGCAGTCATAGCAATGCTATTTTAAAATATATTATGTGTGGAAATCCTTGAAGGCTGCAGGTGTACCTACTCGTTCAATATCGATGGGTCCACTTTGGGATTGTAGTCGTCCAATTCAATGACGACAAGCTGTGGAGTAAGAATAATATTGCTTCTCATCTTTGAATTGATCGTCATTCTATGAAAAAATGTAATGACGGCTAAAAGAACGAACGAAGTGCTATTCGGGAGTCACATTGAGTGTAAGACCAAGTTGGCATCCAAAAAGCTAGGGGTGCTTAACAAAGCGAGGCAGTATTTCATATCGGGGCAGCTATTACAGCTTTATAAGGCCCAAGTGCGCGGGGTTGTGGGCGGGTGCCCCCAAATGCCAACTTAGTCCACATGACTCCCTACAAAGACGCGCCATTCGTATTGTTAACGACCCAGGACTTACTGACAGGCTCGAACATCTGAGACTGCGCCAAGACATTGGAAGTCTTTGCGTCTTATACCGTTTCTACAATGGCGAGTGCTCTGTTGAACTGTTCGACATAGTGCCACCGTCTCTTTACCTACACCGTACTACCCGCCGAAGAGAGAAGTTCCACCCTCACCGACTGGACACCTGACAATGTTCAACGGTGCGGTTCTCACGTTCGTTTTTGCCCAGAACGTGTATATTGTGGAATGGGCTTCCCTCGGAGGTGTTCCCTCGGTGCTACAATATGGGGTTCTTCAAAAATGGCGTCAAAAGAGTCCTTCAGGGCTCTTCGGCGGGTAGTACGGTGTAGGTAAAGAGACGGTGGCACTATGTCGAACAGTTCAACAGAGCACTCGCCATTGTAGAAACGGTATAAGACGCAAAGACTTCCAATGTCTTGGCGCAGTCTCAGATGTTCGAGCCTGTCAGTAAGTCCTGGGTCGTTAACAATACGAATGGCGCGTCTTTGTAGGGAGTCATGTGGACTAAGTTGGCATTTGGGGGCACCCGCCCACAACCCCGCGCACTTGGGCCTTATAAAGCTGTAATAGCTGCCCCGATATGAAATACTGCCTCGCTTTGTTAAGCACCCCTAGCTTTTTGGATGCCAACTTGGTCTTACACTCAATGTGACTCCCGAATAGCACTTCGTTCGTTCTTTTAGCCGTCATTACATTTTTTCATAGAATGACGATCAATTCAAAGATGAGAAGCAATATTATTCTTACTCCACAGCTTGTCGTTATTGAATTGGACGACTACAATCCCAAAGTGGACCCATCGATATTGAACGAGTAGGTACACCTGCAGCCTTCAAGGATTTCCACACATAATATATTTTAAAATAGCATTGCTATGACTGCAGATTTCCGTAACAAATTATCTTAAGTTCGTAATTAATTATATTTTCCACGTTTTAGTAATTCTTAGTTGAAAGTCCTTCAGTTTCTCAAATCAAAAACGTCAAAAAGAATCACTAATACGCAAAAACACGCTGAAAACATAATATTTAATTATTACGTTTAAAAAATGAAATAATGACGTAGGTGCTGAAACTTCTTTCATCTGTTCAGATGAAAGAGAAAGTTTATTAAGGCATATAATATAAAAGTCTTCATTTTCCTGTACAATATAAAAACATTTCGAAGAATTATGATTATCTGTTTATTATAAAAATATTGGGTATCTTACCTGGTATTAGGTTTTTTTTTAATTTATTTTTTATATACGCTTACACTCACAGTTTTACATTAGGTATTTTAAAAACCTATGTCGTAGATGCCGTTGCACACATGCAACACAAACACAAATACCCAGACCCGAAACAAATACCTGTAGGCCAGCCATACATATATTTGTTCCGGTGCGGGGATCGAACTCGCGACCCTTCGAATCAAACGGTGGTTTCGCACCGCTGGACTAACCGGGTCGTGAAAATGGGTATACCTTCATTGAACGATAAATTATTACTTCTCTTCAAACTACCTACACATTGGGAACATTTTTCAGAGCGTACGTTAATCTATACTTATAATACATCTGTAGAAGTGTAAATTCTGTACATTAAAAATATTGAAAAAATAAATATCAGGGGATGTTATTAGATCGATACCGAACACAAATATGTGATTAGAAATTTTCACTGTCTGTCTGTCTGTCTGTCTGTCTGTTTGTTCAAGCATCACATAAAAACTACTGCTCCGATTACAATGAAACTTGGTATGATTATACTTTAACCTTTGGCGCACAACACTGGGTACTTTTTATCCCGGAAAAATGTCTTTTTGTCTGTTTGTTTGTGCACGCTAATATCAGAAACGGCTTATTCGATTTGCGGTTTTCACTCAAATATTGTGGTAAGTTTCACTTAACATTTAGTGTTTGTTTCATGTGAATCGGTTCAGAAATAAAAAGTTATGTCAATTTAAAGAATCGTATCGAATATTTTAAAGCTATTCTGTATCTTAGTTCTATCTTTTAGGGAGTTTCGTACCTAATAGGTAAAAACGGACCCTACGGTTAGCTAATCCTCCGCTGTCTGTCTGACTGTCCATACGTCCGTCTGTCTGTACCACCAGGCTGTATCTCATAAATAGTGATAGCTAGAAAGCTAACATTTTAACAAATTATGTATTTCTGTTACCGCTATAATGTAGACGCTTAAAATTTTCACAGAATTTTTAAGTCTTATGTTGTATTGTAGCTTCCATAATAAATCTACATACATACAAATAAATAAAATTGGAGTGTCTGTTTGTTAAATTAAAATAACCGCTTTTTACTAAACGCATATGTATGTATACACGGTACATATACCAAAACAACATTTTTTACAATTTTTGTCTGTCTATCTGTCTGTTTGGCGGGGTAATCTTGGGAACGGCTGGACCGATTTCGACGGGACTTTCACTGGCAGATAGCTGATGTGATAAGGAGTAACTAAGGCTACTTTTATCTCCATACTTCCATACATACATACATAACTACATACAAATACATAGAATTGGAGTGTATCCGACTTTGACGGGACTTCCATGGGTAGGTAGCTGATGTAATAAGGAGTAACTAGCTACTTTTATACTAGCTGCGCCCACGACTTCGTCCGGGTAAGATACTGAACAATCATACTTTTTCTCACGTAGACGAAGTCTCGGGCACAGCTAGTTTTATAAATAAGTTAAAAGTAAGTAATACAAAGAAGGAATATAAAGATGGGATCTTTAAGAAAGTGACTTAAACTTTTTTTCAATAATGCACCGATTTAAATAATTTTTATGTTTATACTTTTCATTTCAATGTAACTTCCGGATTACGTAATTTAAAAGAAAATACTCATTGTCAAATATTCTATCGATTTCACTTAGATCTGGGCTGGCGGGGATATAGAATTTCCATCTCTGTATGCCATTGAAAACTAGTTGAGTTTTCTCCAAACTGTGTATCTGTACTGTCTTTTGTCATCTGTGAAAATATGAATAAATATCGGCGTCTCAATATGAATACTACGCTAATGCTACACCCAACGGGCATCATGTCGACTACAATCTACTATTATAAGAACGTCTTACCAATTGTATACATGAAAGCAATAAAATACTTTGAACTTTGAATAAATATTGGCTATGTTTAAGAGACTATCATGATAAAAGCAGCCATGTCTGAGTGGGACTCGTCTATGAAGGGTTACGTTGCTACTACGTGGGTTTAAGGGTTGCTACTACGAGCAAGTACCTTATATTTAGCGAGAGTTTTATTCGTTTATATTTACAGTTTTTGAACATATATCATATCTCAAAAACTGTTAAACATGTCTCGTTCAAATTTAACTTCGTTGAAAGTTAGCATGCATTTATTTTAAGATTTTAACTTTCTTATTTGAAAAGTTAGATGGGAGGTGGGCCCTTATTCTACGACGTTGGTAGTATCCATCTTTCAGACGAATGACATTCAGAAAAAATAGTTTTAAAAAACTAAAGAACTAACTAACTAACCAACGTAATTTAAAAATATAGTGTAAGACTAGTGCAGTCAAAATAATGTGATAATAGCACAGTCTAAAGAACGTAATACAGTGGTAGAAAGGAAAAACTATCTCAGCTAGGTAGGCTTTACAACTTCAGGAAAAAACGATTATCTTTTTCAAATACATGTACATAAATAATGAACTCTACAAGCACTTGGCCGGTTCCTTAGTAAAATGAAGGTTAATCAATGAACAATTATGACAACGATGATTATACGATTCACAAGGACGGCTGTTATCTCCGACCTTCTATATTTCCTTCCTCTACCAACCTTTTGACAAGAACTCTGACAGTAGGACTGAAAAACTTCTCGAAAATGGAAAACACCTAATAGCAAAGGTAACTAACAATTGCCATAAACATCTAAACAAAAATCAAACCTCTAAATGTAGATGCTTTACCACCCCTTTGTTATGGCCTATAACAACAACGACAACAATACTCTTTATTGTACACCAAACAGTAGTAAATAAAGTGCAATGTTTAGAGAAAAGCGCAAATGGCGACCTTATCGCTTTAAAGCGATTTATTCTATTATCTGCACTTATTCAGAGTTATAAAACGAGAGAAAAGCGTGCAAAATATCGGAAACGTTTAAATAGCTTCTAAAAGTAAATCGAGCGAAAAAGAAATGTGCCATTTCCAATCTTCCACACTTTGAAGTGATGAAAACACTGAACCTTTCGATAACTAGGTATAATGTCCGTTAAATAGACGAATTTTTACCTAAATATTTTACCTAATAATATACAAGTCACTAATAATTGTCATTTTAAAATACCGAATTACGTTAAGCATAAACGGCAAGTAAGATAATTTTCACAACAGAGAAAATAAATCCTTCGACGATGGAACCCATCATCTTTATGATGTACTAGCTGTGCCCGCGACTTCGTCCACGTGAGAAAAAATATGATTTTTCAGTATCTACCCGGACGAAGTCGTGTAGCCTAAGTTACTTCTTATTACATCAGCTACCTACCCGTGGTTGTCCCGTCAAAGTCGGATACACTCCAATTCTACTTATTTGTATGTAGGTATGTATGTATGTATGGAGTTGAAAAGTAGCCTAAATTACTCCTTATTACATCAGCTACCTACCCGTGGAAGTCCCGTCAAAGTCGGCTACACTCCAATTCAACTTATTTGTATGTAGGTATGGATGTATGTATGGATGTATGGAGTTAAAAGTAGCCTAAACTACTCCTTATTATATCAGCTACCTACCCGTGGAAGTCCCGTCAAAGTCGGCTACACTCCCATTCTACTTATTTGTATGTAGGTATGGATGTATGTATGGATGTATGGAGTTAAAAGTAGCCTAAACTACTCCTTATTATATCAGCTACCTACCCGTGGAAGTCCCGTCAAAGTCGGATACACTCCAATTCTACTTTTTCGTATGTAGGTATGTATGTATGTATGGAGATAAAAGTAGCCTAAGTTACTCCTTGTCACATCAACTATCTGCCAGTGAAATACACGTCAAAATCGGTCCAGCCGTTCCCAAGATTAGCTCCGCCAAACAGACAGACAGACAGACAAAAATTGCATATACTGTTGTTTTGATATATGTACCGTGTATAAACCAAGATATATACATTTAGTAAAAAGTGGTTATTTTAATATTACAAACAGACACTCCAATTTTATTTATTTGTGTAGATTTATTATATATTTATTTATTTATTTATGGAAGGTAATATACAACATAAAACCTAAAAATTCTGTGAAAATTTTAAGCGTCTACTTGTTACTGTTATTATTATCGAGCAAAAAATATACGAAAAAAAGACAGGTTTATTGTATGCCCCCTTGGACCCCATAACATTTTTATTTTCTTATTTTTAGTAATTAATTTTGTCTTTAAAGCGGTATCAGAAATACAGAATTTGTGAAAATGTCAGCTTTCTAGCTATCACTATTTATGAGATACAGGCTGGTGACAGACAGACGGACGGACGGACAGACAGACAGACAGCGGAGGATTAGTAATCCGTAGGGTCCGTTTTTACCTTTTAGGTACAAAACCCCGTAAAAGATAGAACTAAGATACAGAATAGCTTAAAAATATTCGGTATGATTCTTTGAATTGACATAACTTTTTTATTTCTGAACCGATTCACATGAAACAAACACTAAAAGTTGAGTAAAACAGACAGACAGACAGACAAAAAATTTTCTTATCACATATTTGTGTTCAGTATCGATCTAGTAACATCCTCTGGTATTTATTTTTTCAATATTTTTAATTTACAGAATTTACACTTCTACAGTTTTATTATAAGTATAGATTAGTTCAAAGACAGACGATTTCCCTCGAAGCTATTTATTTTCAAGACTTATTTTTATGTTGTCTAATATCTCAGTTCCTTTCAGACATATGCTTTTATATTATCCGTTCGAGTACCTAACAGTTTTTTTAATAACTTGCACCACAGTCTACAGAAAACGAACGTGATAATTCTTGCACTACCATTCATGTACTATTTAATGGAGGTAGAAACCAATGACATTTTTTATCATAAAGAAAAACAAAAGCATATCGCTTGTAAATAGGTAAATATTTTGACAAAAATGACATCATTTCAAGTTTAATTTTAGTGATACCAATACCATTACAAGGGAAGCGCGCATGGCTCCACCGCTGGTGTAGATCGGAAGTGATCTACTCGGTTATGCGATACGATTGGGTATTTTTAAGTAATTGAAACGATCAGCTTTTTCTACGTCCATTTTGATGATAACATGTTGAAATGATTAATATCTCACAGTTCTTATCACTTTGAGAAGAACCGACATCAAATAATTTTAATTTTATAAAGCAATTTGTTGATTATATTTTGCGGATAATTAATCCGCAAAATTGAATAAAAGGCAAAAACAACAACAAATCAGCCAAACTCCAGATTCTGTTAATGTCAAGCTTTGATCAAACATAAATATCGTTTTATTTAACTTTTCAAGTAAGATTTTATTATATTTCCGACTGTTTATTTCGCTTTCACATGCTGATTTAATTTAATATCATTTTATCATCATACATTCCAAACTGCCTCGGTAGCCTATTGCTAGCAGGCTACTACTACTACTGATGTCCTGGGTTCGATTCCCGAGTAGGGGGTTATCAGAAATAATGGTGTAAAGTCCTTTATCTCTGGTTCTATTGGGATTTTTGCATTGTCTGGAAATTGCCCAGTACCTCGAAGTTTTGTAATGTGTCCAGAGATGTCAACAGTCAACAATCCCTTCGGGAATTACAGGCGTGAAGTTACGTTTTTTTATCATTTCCAAATATCGGTGCTGTTGGCCCTGCAAAATACTGTATTTGCAGGTAATTCCTCATTCCTATTATACGCACGAAAAACGACTTCCACAAACGATAATAATATTTGCTTGTTCGCTCCGATAAAAATGCGTACCTAAATTATGTGCAAATCACACCGGATTTGTAAAACGTGCGTAACTCCAAATACTCAATGCGGCCCCCACAATTGTGATGTGTAGAACTGAAAGAAAAATGACACACCGCTTAATTTTACACGCGTGTAGGTGAGTTGTGACCACTAAATGCCACTGGCCTCTATAGTACAAGTACGCTGGACAGGCTTTTGAGAATTGATTAAGGCTTTAAGTAGGGTGAATTGCCTAAATTCGTACATGGTTTAAGTCAAATTCTAGAAAAAACGGTTAATTGAATCCGCAATATAGAAATACACAACGACAGACAAGGATTCAATGAATACTTTTAATTGAACAGAATGTTAAATTTGCTAACCCCCTTTTATAAAACACCATTTCAAAATGCCCCCTTTTTTGTCTTAAAATGCAAATGTTCTCCAAAACGGCAGTCTTTTTTCTTCGTTTTTATTGCAAAAGAAAAACTTTAAATTACTCACAGTTTTAATTAAGAGTTTTATTTATTTTGGTGTTATTTATTAATGAAAATTAATAAAATGTCGAAATTTCCGTGCATGAGCGCGAGCCTCTTCGTCACGCCATACTGTAATCTCAATCATCGTCAGTTGGCTAGTCGGCTGCGGCCCTTTGTGAGGGGAGGACGTACAGCGCGCTGCCGAAATATAAAATTACATATTTTGGGATGTTACTGCGAAGTTATAGAGTAAAACCTGTAAAAAAATACAACACGAGTGTTTACGGACGGTTTAGTGGCTGTCGCCTATGTTTTTGAATGAATTGATGTCTTGTTGTTGTCAAAGAATATAAATACATTGACAATATTGACATTGCAGCACGGATAGTTGACGTAGAAAAAGAAACACAAATGAACTGAAGGAGTATTTAGTTGATTACTCTTTAAACTTGTTATACCTACGTGTAATTTACCTGCATTGTTACTTACCAAAATTATATTAGTAAGTAAGTAGGTATATAAAGTGGTTTTATTTTGTGTAAGATATAATAAAATTAATTTAGGTATCTACAGATTTTTTTCAATCTTATTATTATAAATGTGAAAGTATGGATGTTGGTCAAATCATGCAAAAGCGGCTGAACGGATTTCGATGAAATTTTCTTCACAGGTAGAGTATAAACATAGTTAAATACAAGTGTGTTCACAGGTAGGGGATGATTATTTTGGCGGTAGAACGAGTGAGAAAAAAAATATTTTCACCAGTTTGACGGTCGAACAGATTCTGATGAGAAAAGAAAATTCTCAATTCGATGATCAAACTAATGAATCGAACTAATGGGAATAAAGTTGTTTCAAGAGTACCTACGGGTATTTAGACCTGAAGTCCACGCGGACGAACTTGCGAGTAAAAGCTAGGATAAAAGCCTTGAAAATATTCGCTACCGACGTGGGGAGCGGTATTCGCTCCAGTATTTTGTATGAAGTTCCGCGACTAGAGCGGAACATAGTTGGTACAGCGGTATTGTATTGGTAAGCGGTATTGTTTCGCTTGTTCGGCGAAATAAGTACCGCCTGTCCGGCGAAACAAGTTCCGCCAGACCATAGTAAAATAAGATTTACTTGAAATAAAACTAGTAAAATAGTGAAATAAAAATAGTAGTTGAAATAAAATAAGAACAGTAAGTGGTCGAAATAAATCCAAAATAACGAACACATTTTTTTTTCGAAAATGTGATATGGGTGTCAATTTCATTATTTTTTGGGATGCTGATTTCGAAAATGGCATCCATTTGCAGATACAAGACGGCAGACAGATTTTTATTCATAATATGGTACGGGTATCAATTTCTAAGTGTCTTGGGGTGCTGATTACGAAAAAGGCATCATTTTTCAGATCCAAGATGGCGGACATAATAATTTTTCCAAATTGTGAAATGGGTGTCAATTTCGAGGTTTCTTGGGGTGCTGATTACGAAAATGGCATCCATTTGCAGATCCAAGATAGCTGACAGATTTTTATTCATAATATGGTATGGGTATCAATTTCTAGGTTTCTTGGGGTGCTGATTACGAAAATGGCATCATGCTTCAGATCCAAGATGGCGGACGTAATAACTTTTCCAAATTGTGATATGGGTGTTAATTTCGAGGTTTCTTGGGGTGCTGATTACTAAAATGATCTGGATCCAGATTGGATTGAACAATATTTACATTATTTCACCTCAGGCTTTTATTTGAGCTTTGTCTAACATACGATTCCATATTTATTTTTATTTTGGTAAGGGTAGATTATAGAGGTCTATAATGTCTTTATGATTATGAGAAATTTAACTATTTTGGACCTCTTTGGGAAAGACTTTTATACAGCATTCTTATGTACACCATTCTTATGTACACCAAATATTAAGTTTTTAAATTATCTAATTAAACCGTTCGCAACGCAGAAATAACTAACCGTTCTAGTAGTATAATCACTGTGATGCAATATTAATAAGCACAGCAATGCTTGTCTCCTCTACAATTATTTAATCTTTGATCTTGTCGACCAAGTACAGCGAGTATCCGCTAGATTGCTTCTATTTTGACAAATATTTGATGAGCTCCGTTTTGCCAAGGTCATTCAGGCTACTTAACCCCTTAATGACGCCATTTGATTTCAGCCATTTTGGCGCTGATAGCAGTATTAGAGCAGTAGCGAGCGTTCACGAACCTAACTTTTTTCTTAGTTTTAGTTCTACGGACGCTCGTAAAATGGCGTCTCAAATCGTCACATATTATTTTTGACACTTAGTAGGTATGGTACAGCAATTCCAGCGTACAAACTTGTAAAATAGAGTTCAGTGGTAGTGACGCATTGAGCCCACATAGCGAGATATAAAAATGTATTTACATCAAGATTCTCTATCTGGACCCTTTTCATGACCACTTATTTCCTATTCAATCGCGAACCTGTACTGAATCGCAAATGAGTAGGTACTTAGTTTCGTTCCCTTTTATGCGTATATAAATTCATGAAACATTTGAAAACGATTGTGTTATGTTTGGTACTACAAAATATTGTGATTGACACACCGTGCCACTGCATTTTTCCATTCCACACCGTTGAAACAAAAAACCAAATGGGATCTATCTGTTTTTAATTTTAGTGGGTAAACATTTCATATCGATTGGTGATCTACCTACATAATTATCCATTCAAGATGAAATGGATGCCGATCTTCACATAATGCTTCAAAAACATTTTTTTGTTTTCACTTCAGATAATACAAAAGCGGCATTGTTTTGTGATACATTTTTATGTATGTATTTACAAACTATACTGGCTTTAGAACTAATCCGTATTTATCGTTGGTCCCACACACCACAAACTGCTATTTTGATTAGTCTTTATTCAATGCTCGCCGGTTCAATAAGTGGGAGAGCAGAAAAATATATTCTTCTACTTGTTCCGTAGTCCTAATTATTAATCTGTATGATAGCTATTCATATTATGTGCAAGTACGTAACATAGCTTAAATTTGATACGTCCACTGCTGTATAAAAGTCTTTACCAAAGAGGTTTAAAATAGTTAAATTTCTCATAATCATATAGACATTATAGACCTTAATAATCTACCCATACCAAAATACAAATAAATATGGAATCGTATGTTAGATAAAGCTCAAATAAAAGCCTGAGGTGAAATAATGTAAATATTGTTCAATCCAATCTGGGGGTATCTGAACGTAGATACTGAAAAAATAAACAGTTACGAATTTACATTGTTGTTGTTAATGATTCACATTCTTATCACAACATACGTGATTTAAATGTATTATTTATTTTCTATTCTGTGGTTAACAACGTGTAAACATGCCTACTTATTTAGGTTTACAGTGTTAAATAACATTGATGGTAAGTGAATACTATAGCCTATAAACATTAAAAAAACCAAAGATTTCAATGTAGATGGGTTGGCACTCCTGAAATTCAATTTGTTAGGCACCTGTGCCAAAAAATACAGAGTCGTACATTACCACCGGCCGAAACACGATAGAGCTGAACACTATCATTTAGCGGCAAGTAAATTAGGTAATGCGGTGATGCCTCTGTAAGCTCTGTCACTGGATTTCTACCACCAGTACTGTAACATGGGATCATATTAGGAAGTAGGTACTATATATTAACCAAATAAAATAATTATCGTACGCTGCGTCTTCAAATATTTGAATATAGTTCAAAGACTTGTGTTCAAGTGTCCAGAAATGTTATTTTACGACTGCTAGAAATGGTTTGGTGACCGGAAAGCTGGTTTAAACAAAGTTTTCGTAATACAATCTGAACTGACATTCATTTCGAGATTCGAACTTAGATTATACAATTTTATAGCCTTCTACAAAATCACTAAATGTATAAGCCAATCTACTGAAGACTGGAACAAACACAGAGAGCGGTGTTAATGCATAAGAGAATGATTTTCATCTTGGAATGAAGTTGTATTTTAGTATTTTGCTCGCATTGAAATCTATTTTTAAATTGAATAATCAATTTTAAATTAAGTTTATGACCATGTTATTGCCTAAATATTGTTCATATTTGAGATAAGATTAAATTTTAAACTATACATTAGCATGAGATGTACGAGTAAACTATGTATTAGTTTCAACAGCACTGTAGGTTACATATTAATATGTTTAAAATCGAAAACTGCTGTGACTACTTTCTGCAGCTCTTGTATTGTTATAAAACTCCTTTGGAAAGATTTGTCAATTTTAAAAGATTTTTTTTGGACTCCAGCAGGTCTAAGAATAAATAGGTGGTAAACATTTTATATTGTTTTTATATTATTTCGCATTAACACATGCTTGTGAAATATATTTTTTATATTGCTTAGTCGATACCGATACAAAGTTTCCCGGGACAGTTAGTTATGATCAAGGATGTAAATCAGATTGTAGGATATTTATTATTTAAATCTTGCATCTGAAGAAACTGGAGAACAAAGAAATAATATTTCAGGATTATGAGCATTTTGATTTTTAATGAGCATTAGCTTTTTAATAGGTATCCTAGTAATTGATTGTATAAACAAAACGTATAATTTAAAGTGCACGTTCTAAATCCTACCGTTCGCTATTCAATATTTTTATGCAATACACTATAACGTGTATAATTATACACGTGAATAATATTTGAATTAACCTACTGAATTTGTATAATTGTCAACAAAGAAAGACGTTATTTAATGCTCTTTCTTTTCCATGCAATAACATTCATAATTCTTCTTTCTCTTTATATGTCAAGACAAAAGGTTATTTTATAAGTTTTCCATCACTGCTTGTTTGAGACTCCTTTTAATATGTTCAATATTGATTCCTTGTCCATTCTTGTCTCTGAATACATCCATCTTGTGATAGTGTTTAGAGTATGGAATAAGATCCTTATTCTATATCTTATACCTATTATATACGATTTTTAACCTTTTTGAGTTTTGAAAGTTATAAACATACCTCATAAAGTCTTAGTTCACCGATCAGGGGATTGAAATCTAGACATCATATCGACTTCCTCATTGGGCAGTTCATTCATTTCCATCAAAAAAAGCTTACGTCTAGTGATTATGCTTGAGTCTAAAGTAAGTAGATGCGAAGCATGTTACGAAAATAAGCAAGCTTGTGCTTATATTCAAATTTATTCGATTTCCATTTACAGCTACAGAAGGAACGCACCCCTGATAGACATTCAAACGATATCTGTAATTGCATCCTCGTAAAATGGCGGGAGACAGTAATTGACACAGTTAAATGAATTTGCACGGTCCGAGTATTTATTATGGCTTTAGAGCATAACCAGAGCATAACGAACTTTGTTAAAGCGTCATTAAGAATTTAGCTGTAACCTAAAATTATGTACTTGTCTAAAGTGAACTTGCCTTCATGGCCAAAATTAAATTATCTATATACATAAAAATCAATTTCTGTTCGTTAGTCTCGCTAAATCTCGAGAAGGGATAATCTGGACCAATTTGGCTAATTTTGGTTTTGAATGATTTTTGGAAGTCCAGGGAAGGTTTAAAAGGTAAAATATATTCCATACAAATAGTCCGTATCTATCAAACCTTTGACACATCTATACTTAATATTATAAAGTTGAAGAGTTTGTTTGTTTGTTAGTTTGCTTGAACACGCTAATCTCAGGAACTACGAGCCCGATTAGAAAAAATATTTCTTTGTTAGATAACCCATTTGTCGTGTATAACATCACGCTAAGATGAATAGGAGAATTGCAACCGCGCGAAGCCGGGGCGGGCCGCTAGTATTTTATAAAATGTTATAAGTATAATATGATTTTGTCACTTATTGAATAACATTTCATTCACGGTCTCTAGCGTACAATTCGATAAACATGTTACTTGGCTATTCTCTACATAAGGATTGATTTTTATTAAAGCCTTAAATTAAAATGTTGTTGGTCATTAAGTACTGTAATAAAATTGAACCTACTAAAATGTATTTACAAGATCACTCGGAGTCTATACGTCCCTTGAAAATGAAGACCAAAATATCCCACAGGACGGAGATTTCTCGTTCTAAAATTTCAATTTGCTACGCCTTATCAACATTTATTTGGATATTTTGCGCGAAAAGAATAAATAATCACTTTTTGCCAAGTTTCTCATTATTACTTTATAAATAGGGAAGAGGCAATTTCCTTCGTATTTGCTTCATCTTATTGTTAAATCTGAACAACCAATTAAGCAAATCTACAGCTATCTATATCTATCACAAGACCATAAGAGAGTACATAAAACTGTTATTTATTAATTTGGTTTGTAGTCCCTTATCCTTTAGATATTTTATGCGACACGGAATGAAAAAGTGGACAATGTACAGTGGTTATTGGAATCACCACATAGAAACCTTTGATTATATACACGTCTAGATGAAGCATCTAAATTCATAAGCGTCCAAAAAAATATCAGTTAACTGTTGGCTGATAGCTTCGTTGCGCTCGCTCAGTAGCGATACTGTCATTGTAACGTAAACGCGTCCACGTCTATGCTTTCATTATGACGATTTGCGCTATTAAAGTGTGCCGAAATTAGAAAAGAAGAATGAAAACATCTAAAAACATTTCTTGTCATCGGTAACAACACTTTCCATAGTCCTAAATTTATCCCAGAATTAAATCAACAATATTTAATTTTACGTCGCATTTGTACGATTCATTGAGCGCCATGTTTACTGTGTTGTCAGTTTTGATTTAAAATCTTCCCAGAGAAATATGAAGTTACAAAATAAAATCTATATAAAATATATGTTAAATATACCTATATATTGTAATAACATTATTTTAATAACCCCCGAAGGAAAAAGAGGGGTGTTCTTAGTTTGACGCGTGTATCTGTTTGTGGGTTTGTAAATGCCCAACTAGTGGATCAATTCCAGATTTTGACTTTTTCTTAAAAATGTATTTATTTTTCTCCACGATAAAAGTAATTTACACTAAGAACAAATAACTAACAACGAATAACTTAAGCTAATACACGTACCAATACAAACAAAAAATTAAAAATAACTAAAAACGAATAACTAAAGCTACTGTGAGACGACCCAACGAATATCGTAATATTATTATGTCACACATTATGAAAAAATTGAACTCGAGTTAAGCTAATTTTCCCTATTTTTAGGGGAACATGTCATAAGCAAGTAACATTTTCACCAGTTGAGTAGTGTGTATAAAGCGAATAAAATATACATACTAGTGTGTGATACACGCACACAAGGATCTTTGAATTGGGACATTGTTTTTGCAGCGTTTGTAAGGCGACGCTCCATCTAAACGTGTATATAATCAACGATAGAAACCGACATTTGTTAGATTATATTAGATTTTTATGTGCCATGTACCTACGTAATAATGTAAATAACAATTGATAAACATGTCAATTTACAAAATAATAAAAAAACAATCAAGAATATCTACTTGTCTGTTTGTCTTTTTGTCTGTCTGTCTGTCTGTCTGTTTGTTGGGGCTAATCCCGGGAACGGCTGTACCGATTTACACGGGACTTTCACTGGTAGATAGCTTATGTATTAAGGAGTAACTTAGGCTACTTTTATACTCGCTGCGCCCACGACACGCCCGGGTAAATACTGAACAATCATAAAACCTCACGCGGACAAAGTCGCGGGCCTAGCTAGTATATTATAATAATGTAGGTCAATAGAATGTCTCATTTCCTCTTTTATTTTACTTCTTATGTAATCATAGGTACCTTTTATCTCATACTTTTTACTGGTAGAGTTCCAGTGCAGGAGCTCGAGAGCGTAGGCGCTAAATGGTAGAGTTCAGCACTATCGTGTTCCGGTTAGATGGTATTGCATGGCCCCGTAATAACTATCATAGATACATAACATCTAAGGTCTTCGGGGTGGCAACGCATATATTTGACCTCTGGTCTTTCTGTAAGTGTCTATAGGCTGAAGTTATCACTCCACATCAATGTGAACTGCATGCTTGTGTGTCACCTTTGTAACATAAAACAAAACGTGACTTATAATGCCATCCTTGTCAATAAACATCCATTATGATTAGTACTTAAAATAACTATAGGTAATATTTTTATGTATTGATGGTGGCAGGGCGTTATGACCCCCAAGTGGAGGAGAATTACTAATGAATCACTCTATCTATTGGTAAAAACCGCATGAAAATCCTTGAAGTGTAGTTTTTGAGTTTAGCAAGAACACACACAGACAGACCCGGCGGTAGACATTGTTTTGTAATATGTATAGATTATATGGCAAGATTGCATACAAAAAGCTGACTCGAAACTTTCAATATCTAAATGTATTTTTAACGTGGAATTCTAGTCGTTCTTGATCCAAGAATCAATATTGATTAAAATAAGTAAGTGAAATGAGATTAATTCTCCACAACGTTAATTTCCTCAATCAAACATCATTTCCCATTCTGTTATCGAATATCAATAGAAAAGGGCGTGTAAATTGTCGAGTTCGTGACAACCGCCAGAGGTTGACCCCGCTCACTGATCCCACGTACGATGTGGACCTTTGTAGCTATAATCTACTTACGAACTCCTCACAACTGCCGTATCATTAATGGCTTTGATTTACACGAAGCTTACTACGAAATTTTGACTTTGTATTTAATTATATTTCTATGGATTTTCATATCTATAGGTATTTTACGTATTTTAGTTGTAATTTACTCATAAGTCTAATTGCATAATGCTAAGTAAATTAACCGTCATTACTACCAAACTACTTTTATCACGTTGATATAACTCTACACTAGACACGTTGAACTTTCTTTAGTTTTAAATTAAAACACAATAAACGAATTTGTTTTCCATTAAATTGCTTTTATTTCAAGATCAACTTTAGTCAAATTCAATTCTGATTCTGTACTAACCTGATTTCCATATTTTGATTAGATTACCTTCGTGCATTGAGACACTGAAAAAGGGACCGTAGTGAATTACTGGCAGCTTGCCAGGCAGCGATATGCTGAACCATACATTTAATCATTTAATCGAACAAAGCAATAGAATAGTTCCAAATACAACTTTAGCCTATACGCAATCAACATTAAAACAGACTTAGCAGAGTTGAACTTCAAGGATAACAGTTTAGAATGTCCATTTCTGACTGTTTTACTTATCAGTCAACATTGTATTGTTCAACATACCCATGAGGAAGCTTTATGCTTGAATAATAGTTGATTAACCATATTTTGTTAATAATAAAAAATAATAACATAAAATACGCTTACACTCACAGCTACACTAGGTATATATATTATATAAACCTGTGTCGTGCCATTGTACACACACACAACACATACACAAACAGCTTCGGTTAAGTCCCTGACCCAAAACAAATATCTGTAAGCCATACCTACAGATATTTGTCCCGGTGCGGGGATTGAACCCGCGACCCTTCGAATCAAACGGTCGTCTCACACCGCTGGACTAACCGGGTCGTTTTAATATAATTGTATTTAACCAATCGCTGCTATTTCACCCCCTATTAATAATCTATATATATAAAAATGCAACCCGTTTTCCTTGGTCACGGCATCACGCGTGAATGGCTGGACCGATTTCACTAATTCTTTTTTTTTGTATTTTTTATTATTAGGAGATATGTTCTTAAGGAAAAAAATATTAAGAAAATTGGTCACGGCATCACGCGTGAATGGCTGGACCGATTACACTTATTCTTTTTTTGTTGTATTTCTTATTATTAGGAAAAGGTTCTTAAGGAAAAAAATATTAAGAAAATCTCTCAGAAATATTGAAAAATATACATTTAATTTTGCATATTTTTAATTACTGACTGTGACTGACTGACGGACTGATAGTTATATATATATATATGTCGGAGTGGAACCTGAATGTGACTGCTGGCGCCATCTGGTTTGTCGGAGACGTAACCTAATTATGACTAGGGTAGATTGTTCAATAGAGAATTCTAGGTGGCGCCACGGTCGGCGTAGGTTCTTGAAATTGTTATCTTAGAGGGGATAGTTACTAGCCGATATCGGGTTTATAAAGGCTAGAAAATAGTTCATGACGGTCAGTCATAGAGTAACAGTCAGTCAGTCACAGTCACACAGTTGAATCAAATTATTATAGCGCAGTTATGCTGCCAGTTAGAACAGTGAACGTCAGTGATATTAAAGTGATATAAAGCGGGTAGTTCTGAACTTGTGATAGTAGTACTCGTAGTATCGTATCCTGATAAATATGGTTGCCCGGTCCGAAGGGTTTCTTGCCCGTTCTTCCCTGCCGGAAGTAATCGAATGGGCGGATCTTTGGCAATATACGACTTTATTCTGCCAACCTGTGCTTTATTTCATCATCCGCTCGAGTACCCACCTACAGATGCCCACAAACACGAGTAACATGTCGGCTTATGGAAAGACACGCCCACAATACTACCCACATGTCCGGACTGGAGGCCCTCCTGCCGATATATATAACTATCAGTCCGTCATATTTATTTATCAATTGTTGTTCGTTAGTCTCGCTAAGACTTCAGAATGGCTGGACCGACTTAGCTAATTTTTGTTCTGAATGTGTTTTGGAAGTCCAGGGAAGGTTTAAAAGGTAAGAAAATATGAAGGAATTGTAGGGAATCAGTAAAAACCACAATTACATTTTTCCATACAAATAGTCTGTATATCTATCAAACCTTTCACACATTATTTCCTTCTGAGGCAATACGAAGTTTACCGGGTCAGCTAGTATAATATAAATTATAGCGATGAGTTCCGAATCGGTTTCTTTAACAATCAGTAGGTCTCGCTTAACTACCGCTAATGGGGATGAGTTTACTTCGATACGAAGATGATGGAGAGTGATGCTCACTTCCCTCTAAAATAGTCGAGGAGGGCAATGGCTATCACATGCGTCATACTCGTGAACGGGTGCTGTTGGTGGAGACTGGTCTGTTCTGGTTTGCAGGAGCTACATCACATTTAGTAGATAGCAGTTTATTTGCATCTATGCTATGGACGTTCACATTATTTGATTTTTCACGATAATCTGTACTAGATTTAAGCTCTAATTTAAAAGAGCTCTTACTGAGTTTGTTGGGTAGCGGAGTTCTTCTCAGTACTGACTGCATTTGGAACTCTGCTAAGTGAATAACTTTGATCTTAACGAATAAGTTTTTCTTTTTCTTCATTTATCATCATTCAAGGAATTCAAAAATTTTGTGATTATTAATTATGTTTTAACCAAGTAGTTTAAATTCTAATTTTTAATTTACTATTAATATATGATTTTGCTTTTACTATGTGTAATGGTTATTCACTCTAGATATTTTATGATTTATTGACGTTTTGAAAGTATCTGTAAAGATCTATTCGAAATAAAAATATTTTCTATTTCTATTTCTATAGTAGGCTGGCTTATTTGCACATTCTCACGTAGCTGAAGCATATGCATGACAATGTAAATTATACCACAGAACATGACTGCTTGATTGACATTGATTACGTAGCCATTAGCTGGTTATAAAATAAGAAATGAGGTCTACGTTAGGTAGGTACTCAGTAGTACTAGCTATGTACCTAATAATACCTTCTTACACCACATATTTATGCAATTTATAGACAATAATTTCATTATTTTATTCAGCAGAAAATGCATTTTATAGCACTTTGGCGTTACGAACTAAATGTAGCATAGGTGGAGATCAATAAACGGATTTATATTCCAAAGAAGGTAAACATCCGCATGAACTGGTCAAACAAATATTATGAAACTTATAACGATGTGAGTATATTTTCAGTACACCTTGTAGGTAAACACGTTTGATATGACACGTGAACTTTGAAACACATTTAGGGTCATAGCTCACTACAGCCACCCGGCACTCGGCCAGCACCGACTCGTTTTACGGCGTCCACTCGTTGTCGACGGGGTGGTCCACGGGTGAACGACGCGATGTTACTTGTGAACCACTTGGGAACAGCGCGTTGGCAATGCAAAATCAACACAAGACAAGCTAGTGGTCACCGAGTGGTACACTCGCCGCCCGCGCGTTGACTGCTTGCGGTCGAGGGGATGCGGTGTCGATGCGGAGAGGAGTTGATGTAATGAGCGCAGACCGTTCGAGGCATGAAGGCGCTAGGCGGGTGCCGGGTGACTCTAGTGAGCTGTGACCCTTATGATGTTGACCGCAAGAGCTATTGTACTCGGTCAGCTCATATGTTAATAATTCATGTAATTGATTACGGGCAGGCGTAAATTGAAGGCTTTCAAAACTGTAACCAAAATAAATATCGGTAACATTTTGTATGGTTATCGGGGCCACTAGTAGCTATCGGCTATTGAAATGTTATGAAAAGATTAATTTTATTTAGATCGGTCTGGTAACCATGACTTTTATGACTTTCATTTTTGATCTTCATAAATCACTTACCTACCTGAGAAAGATTAGGTGCATTCACTAAAATTTGTAGAACGTACAGATTGTTACACTTATTAAACCTTGGAAAACCTTAAAAATTTAAGGTTTTTCTAGGGTTAGTTCAAAACATAGTATCTAAAAATGTAGATAAGAAATTATATTTAACTATTTATTAACATAGATAGTTAGGTACTAAGCAGGTCGGAAGCACCTTTGTATCTCAAGTTCAGCCAGTCACGATTACAATTTGTTGTTTTTTTTATGTAATGGAAGTGGCAAACAAGCATGCAGTTTACATTGATGTTAAGTAATGACTGCAGCCTACAGACACTCACACAAAGACCAAGGTCAAAATGTGCTACCACACCAGAGGCCCGAGGTGTTATGCCTCTGTGCCGGAAATTACAGGGCCGTACATTACCACCTGACTGGAACACGATAGTGCTGAACACTACCATTTAGCGGCAAGTATATTAGGTAATGCGGTGGTACCTACGCCCGGGAGCTCCGTCACTGGAGCTCTACCACCAGTAATGAATCGCTTTCATGGCTTTATTTCCTTTCAAGTCACGGACAATGTTCCTTCACATCCTACTCATAGAACAATTGCTAAGTGATTTGGATAAATTTGTTTTCATGACAAAGACTTCCATATTTTACGTTGTGATTTTTATGTATTTACCTATAAATACTCAAAAACCTCGGCAAATATCTTTATCGGACCTGCCACCTCTTTTCTCAAGTGAGCGAAACACGTGACAAATAAAAATTTCATGAAAAATAAACGGAGATGAAGGAAAGAGTTTCCATTCAAATTTTCGGTATGACAGCGCCAAGCAAAAAAATCTGCATCATAGTCGTGCCCTTCATTTTGTATTCACGTGGTGAATCAATCGTTTGTTTACGTTTCAAGAAATAGAAAAAAGACCAATATTTCCCATCATTTTATTGGATCGTCAATTTTCAAACATTTTGGAAAGTAGGTACAGGTAGACTTAAATGACACACATTTGCCGGTACATTAGGCACACCGGGTGTTATGCCGATAAGCTTATGAAAGCCGGGATGCCAAATCCTTCTTCCACTTTACGAAGCCACCTGAGTGATGGACAATCTGTAAAAAAAATTGAAAAAATAGAAACAGGCTTTAGAAACCAACTTCAGAAACAAACAAAACTGTCATCAGACATCAATGAGATCAATACAAAGAGTCTTCGAAGACACGACGCAGCTTTATAGAGTATACACCAGAAGCAAACAGCCGCCTCCATTTTTGTAATTGATTTGACAGATATTTAGTAAGACATTTTCACGTCAGCTGTCATGTTTCTATGGGAAAGTGTACAATGTCAGACATATAAAAGTCAGATGCTTCAAATTAAAACGTGGTCATATAATAGTTTAAGGTACTACTTACCACCTATCTATAGTAGCAATTACACGGTGTCCACCTGTATTGTGCACCTTACATTTATTTGAAGTTTCTTAGTAAATATTCTATCATAGTAGGGTAAAGAGCATACGGAAGCCCTTTCACTAAAGCTCTATCTTAAGTAGTTTTTATTACGGTAAAGTAATGTATATCGTTTTATTTAATAGCCCCCGACAGCGATTTCCTTCGGATCTTATTAGGACGAGTATTATACGAAGATGAAAATCACTTTATGGAAGGTTTAAAGGTATTTTTTAATGTGCTGTGCCGATTGCACGTGTACAAGTATTTGTAGGAGATTTCAACGAAAGCAGACCTACTGTTTCTAGGGTGCCGTAGTAAACAACGAACCTTTATAGTTTCGTCTGTCTGTCTATCTGTCTGTCTGTCCGTCCTCGGTTTAGCGCAAAAACGATAGGTACTAGAGACTTGAAATTTGGCACAAGGGTGCACCTTAATAACGCTGACAAACTGGTAGAATAAAAACATGAAAAATAAAATTATTTAGGGTACCTTCTTTAGATAGGTATTTCAAAAATATTAGAGGTGTGCTAACATAATTTATGGATTTAGTTAACTGTTAGTGACTTATTAAGCTTTAAAGTCAAGGTCAAGAGTCAAGTGTCCACCAACTCAACGGTTGTTGTTAAAAACGTTACGGCAATAGTAGCTACATATAACGAAATTAAAAGGAAAACTATCACACTTAAGTTGACTTTACAAGTTTGCGAGTAATAGTCAACCAAATTTATTTTACTCGACATATTTTAACAACTCCATAAAATATATATTTTTTTATTACATTATGACACGCACTTGACCAGTTTTTAAATATAAAATAATAAGTATCTAAAGATAAATATGTAATTTTCATACACGGTAAACTATCACAGTGATTAATGTGGTTAGAAATGGAATATTCCTCTTCACATAAAATTTTATGCGTCCTATTTTTCAATAATTTTTTTTATTTCGCTCTACATTATATTAGAAACAGAAGTTCCATTTGGAATATGTCAAAATGTGCCAGTCTTTTTCAATGTTGCTTTTTCGGAGGAGAGGTTAAAATCACAGGATTAGTGGTTTAACTTCTTCAGACGCGGAATAGCCTGCAACACATTTAACGACAGATATGTTGTAGACGACGTATACCATTTGCTTTTCATAAAGCTTTAATTGAATTTACCATTATATTTGTACCTCCTGTTTATTTGACCTACTCTTTTATTGTAAATGGTATCGTAAAACATTTAAAATAAATATTAGTGACTCTGTAATATGGACCACTAATCCATATTTAAAACATACCGGTGGTCGATATTAAATTACACATCCATTTTTAGGTTAATCTAGTGGTTCAGAAAAGTATTAAAACTATTGGATATTGTAATTTAATTTCAGTAAATGTAAAATATCTCATCTTTCTATTGATCTAGAGTAAATTCAAAAAGAGTGATATTTATTTAAATTATTCGCTTAAGAATTACGATGAAAAATTACATCGGGCCATGATAGAAATGAAAAAAGCTTCCCATGAATACTTGGGCAATATTTGCTAGCCTACAAACAACTAGGCGACTATGGGAGGGGAGCTTGATACAAAGGATATTCTTTGAGAAATACTAGTAGGCGATATTGCAGACCTAGTCCATAATTGGCGCACTTACTCTACGATTGGGTATTGACCACAGCCAATACTCAATAACACCTTACCGTTTTCGTAAGTTCCGCAATAATCAATAGACCTTACTGCTATCACACTACCAAAATAAAAAATGTAACAAGACTAGCTTGACTTGTATCGCCTTAGAGATATAAAAATTATCGATACAGCCGTTTTGGAGGAGTATTTTTACAAACACTATGATACGAGAATTTTATATACGAGTATATAGATAATTTTTGATCTCCCTTTTTCATTCCAGCTATAGATCTTTGGATCGTGGCTACAGTACTAAAGCTAGAATCAGGACTAATCTAGGCTGAGCTTTAAATGGAATTTCGAGTATTTCTATCCTCAGAAATAGAAAGCATTCTAAAGCGACACTGTGGTGAACTACGATGATCAGCTTTATTTTGTCTTTGTTGTCGATTTAACATATTTTCATTTCACAACTGTAGATAATATAACATACTTACCTATCAATCTATTCGTAACAATAATCTCGTTTAAACAAACATACTGATACAATATCGCGGTCAGTCTTGTGATATATATCAATCCAAAAACCATGAGGATTTAAAATAATCCGAGTTAGTTCGGAGTACCCGAAGTATAACGAGACCAATTTTATTGTCACTCAAAACGGGACATTCTCAAAATTAACCTTCAAGGAACCATGGTGGAAGAGGCTCACTAACGAACGCCCAGCTATAACGTCCTTCTTTAAGTATTGTTTTAAGTATCTCAGGTATCGCTATCGATGGCTTTTGAGATTATCATAAATTATTTAAATAATATTAAAATTTCGGATTGACGCTTACAGGATAGTTTTCAGGCGGGTACGCTAGTTTTCTACACATTTTTTCTGAGATTACCGATAACGGGATCTATACGCTCCCCAAAAGTTTTCCTGGGCCACCGGGAAGGGCTGCATGAAAACGGGACTATCCTGATCAAAACGGGACGTATGTCACGTTACCAAAGCATAATAAGACTTACTAAACTGGCACTACGACTGACGGCGATACCGTAACAGTATGCTCTTGTAAACGAGATGACTGTTACGATAAGTAAATCTCTGGTAGAGTTCCAAGTGTAGAAGTTCGAGGGCGTAGACACCACTGCATTACCTAACCTATCTGCCGCTAAATAGTAGTTAGTGTTCGGGACTATCGTGTTCCGGTTAGATGGTAATGTATGGCCCGGTAATAACTATCACAAAGACATGACACCTTAGGTCTCAAGGGTGGCAACGCATCTACATTTTGACCTCTGGTTTTTGTGTAGATGTCTATAGGCTGCAGTCATCACTTAACATCAATGTGAGCTGCTAGCTTCTTTGCCATCTTCCTTACATTCAAAAAAACTAGAGTAAAAAAAATAGGGTCAGAGTTTTTACGAATTATTGTTATCAACCCGCCCGAGAAATGGGAAACGCAATGAAGTTACAAGATAGATAATATTTGAAATCGTAATCGAGGTCCCATGACCCATAACTCTCGATGTTTAATTTTCCCATTTTGAATATCCGTAGGAGATTAACTGATTAAAATTCAGTTAGCAAAGGATCATACATTTATGTCGGAATGGAAAACACGTTTAAATTTTATTTAAATTTCTTTGTTGAATTTGATCCATGTTTAATTTAGGGATCTACTGTTTAAAGTACACTGTACTTGTTACACGTGGTTTACTTGAATAGAAAGCTTGTTGATGAGTTCTTGGCTATTGTACTACCTACCGGAGTAGGTAACAAAAGGTTTTTTAAATTGAGTGGAGATATTTGCACCAAATATCTAACACGATAAATTAAATTTTATTTATATTTTACAAAAAGTACCAACCAATAGATATTATTTTGGTACTAAATTAAACTTTGGTACTAATTTAAACATAAAAAATGTGATGTTGATATATGAACATTGTTTTATCAAGTTCTCCTGTATGTGGGTGTATCCAAAATGTTTATAGCGTAGATTGCTAATGTAAAATATGCTACTATATATAAACCTTTTCTTTATTGTTATCAAGTGGCAATCATGCATACAGTTTCAAATCTTAGATTTCAATGTAAATGCGTTAGTTACCACATCTGAGCTCTAAGCGTTTATGCTTCTGTGCCAGTAATTACGGTACCGTGACCTGACTGGAACGCGATAATGCTGAATATTACAACCATTTAGGGGCAAGTAGATTAGGTAATGCAGTGGTGCCTACGTGCTCGAGTTCCACACTGATATACCACAACGAGCGAAAACTGCTTCTCTCACTATAAGGTTATTTAATATTTAATTCTATTTATACTTGAACCTACCTACTTACTTTATGTCTGAATATCCCGAACCATTATCAATGAGGTGTAAGGTTTAGTTTTCAAATAACTGCCACTAGTCTATCTAAGTCATCTTTTCTTGAGAAAACATATAAAATCATGAATCTATACTTATAATAAAACTGTAGAAGTGTGAATTCTGTACATTAAAAATATTAAAAAAATAAATACCAGGGGATGTTACTAGATCGATACCGAACACAAATATGTGTTTAGAAAATTTTTCGTCTGTCTGTCTGTCTGTCTCTTTGTTCAAGCATCACACAAAATTTAATGGTCCGATTACGATGAAACTTGATATAATTATACTTTAACCTTTGGCGCACAACACTGGGTACTTTTTATCCCGGAAAAATGTCTTTTTGTCTGTTTGTTTGTGCACGCTAATATCAGAAACGGCTTATTCGATTTGCGGTTTTCACTCATATATTGTGGTAAGTTTCACTTAACATTTAGTGTTTGTTTCATGTGAATCGGTTCAGAAATAAAAAAGTTATGTCAATTTAAAGAATCGTATCGAATATTTTTAAGCTATTCTGTATCTTAGTTTTATCTTTTAGGGAGTTTCGTACCAAATAGGTAAAAACGGACCCTACGGATAACTTATCCTCCGCTGTCTGTCTGTCTGTCCGTCCTCCCGTCTGTCTGTCACCAGGCTGTATCTCATAAATAGTGATAGCTAGAAAGCTAACATTTTCGCAAAAAATATATATCTGTTACCGCTATAAAGACAAAATTAATTACTAAAAATAAGAAAATGAAAATTTTAAGAGGTCCAAAGGGGCATAGAGTAAACGTGTTTTTTTTTCGTATATTTTTTACTCGAAATTAATAACGGTAGCAAGTAGACGCTTAAAATTTTCACAGAATTTTTAGGTCTTATGGTGTACATAGTTGGGGAAAAAGTTAATTCGCATTTTTTAAGATAATTCAAAACATTTTATAATAAAGTTTATTTAAATTTAAGTAAAGTATGTATGTACCATTTTGTTCGATAACCTTTTGCCATCTTGTAGGTAGGGACATGATCCCATTGCTATAAACATTTTGGGACTTCTCATCAAAATACCGCGACAAGTGGATTTGGCAGTCCTCTCGTGATGTTAACCTAACATTGCATAAAGAATTCTGAAGAGACCGAAACAGGTGGAAATCTGAAGGTGCAAGGTCAGGACTATACGGCGGATGCATTAACACCTCCCAGCCAAACTCTCTTAATTTTTGCTGAGTGGCTATAGATGTGTGAGGTCTAGCGTTATCATGATGAAACACCACACCCCTTCTGTTGATCAATTTTGGCCGCTTTCTCTCAACTTCTTGCTTTAATCTCATCAGTTGTTCGCAGGAGAGTTCAGAATCGATAGTCCTGCCTGGTGGTAATAGCTCATAATGAATAATGCCCTTCCAATCCCACCACACACATAACATCACCTTATTGCGAGTTAACCCGGGTTTCGCCACGGTCTGTGAAGCCTGACCAGCCTTTGACCACGACCTTTTTCGCACGTTCTTGTCGTACGTGATCTACTTTTCATCACCAGTTATCAGCTTCTTCAAAAATGATTCGGTTTCATTACGTCGTAATAAAGAATCACAAATGAGTACACGGTTCATTAGGTTTCTTTCAGAGAGCTCGTAAGGTACCCAAATATCGAGCTTTTTTTTGTACCCAGCTTTTTTCAAATGCGCCAAAACTGTTTTGCGATCAATTCTCAGTTTATCAGCTACGTTGTAACTACTGATATGTCGATTTTGCTTCACTTTTACAAAAATGGCATCCATTTTATCCGTAATAGGGCGACCAGAGCGAAGTGCATCTTTGACATCAAAATTTCGGGATTGAAAACGCTTAATCCAAATTTGTCCATCCATCGTGCACGAGCTCGACTCGCATTTCGTCGGTTTTTTCTCTGTTAGTAACGTTAAGCATACTGCATAGCAGCGTCCCGGCATAAAACAATCGCCGCTATGATCACCATTCAGCATGCCAAACGTGACAATTATGGCATATTCTTTCCCTATGACGCAAAACACTTTTAGGAGCATCTTCGGGAAAGGCTTTGTCCAGCGGAGAGGGATGGACGTCTTTCGGATGTAATTATGATAATGGTGATAGTGGTGGTGGTGTAGGTGGCACTATTGGGTAAAAATCATCGACTACGGAACCAAGGAAGGCTGATTGGTCTGTGCGTACCGACGTCGAGCGTCCCGACACCCAAAGTCCCGACGCCCAGCGTCCCGACGCCCAGTTTCCCGACGCCCAGCGTCCCGACGCCCAGCGTCCCAACGCCCAGCGTCCCGACTTCGAGCGTCCCGACGCCCAGCATCCCGACGTCGAGCGTCCCGACGTCGAGCGTTCCGACGTCAAGCGTTTCGACGCCCAGCGTCCCGACGCCCAGTGTCCCTACGTCGAGCGTCTCGACGTCGAGCGTTTCGACGCCCAGCGTCCCGACGCCCAGCGCCCCGACGTCGAGCGTCCCGAAGTCAAGCGTCCCGGCGCCCAGAGTCCCACCGCCCAGCGCCCCGACGCCCAGCGTCCCGACGTCGAGTGTCTCGACGTGCAGCAATCCATCGTCGAACGTCCCGATGCCCAGCGTCCCGACGTCTAGCGTCCCGACGCTCAGCGTCCCGACGCTCAGCGTCCCGACGCCAGCGTCCTGACGCCCAGCGTCCCGACGCCCAGCGTCCCGACGCCCAGCGTCCCGACGCCCAGCGTCCCGACACCCAGCGTCCCGACGTCCAGCGTCCCGACGCCCAGCGTACTGACGCCCAGCGTCCCAACGCCCAGCGTCCCAACGCCCAGCGTATCGACTTCGAGCGTCCCGACGCCCAGCGTCCCGACGTCGAGCGTCCCGACGCCCAGCGCCCGTCGCCCAGCGTCCCGACGCCAAGCGTGCCGACGCCCAGCGTCCCGACGCCCAGCGTCCCGAAGTCGAGTGCCTCGACGCCCAGCGTCCCGACAGCGGGCGTCCCGACGCCCAGCGTCCCAACATTTCTGACCCCAAAAATGCTGCCTAAAGCCACTATTCCACGCGAACGAAGTTGCGGGCACAGATAGTGTTTAATAAGTGTGAGAAACTGTTCTCACACTTATTGATACATTCCAAACACTGGTTTAAAATGTAAAAATACACAAAGTTGGAGAATCTTGATATTTATTGAGATACACACATTGTTTGTTAGATTATTTATAAGCAACGATTTTTGACAAAAAGTATTTTATAAAATGAATCTTAAAAAAAAACCAAATTAAAAGTAACGTGAAATGATTTTTTAAATTTTAAAATAAACTAGATAGGTTCTAGGCATTTTCTTACCTTTTCTTTCTGTTCTAGTACAGCTGCGGCTATAATTCACCATATGTCTACCTATATGGTGAATTTTATATAAGTAAATAGCTGACTCAGCAAACTTCGTATTGCCTCAGAATGAAAGAATGTGTCAAAGGTTTGATAGATACGGACTATTTGTATGGAAAAATGAAATTGTGGTTTTTCAATATTTTCCTTCAATTTCTTCATATTTTCTTACCTTTTAAACCTTCCCTGGACTTCCGAAAATCATTTAAAACCAAAATTAGCCAAATCGGTCCACCCGTTCTCGAGTCTTAGCGAGACTATCGAACAGCAATTGATTTTTATATGTATACTAGCGGCCCGCCCCGGCTTCGCCCGCGCTGCTCTGCTCCTATTAGTCATAGCGTAATGTAAGCTATCCTATCTCTCAAGTTGGATCGAACTGCACATGGTGTGCGAATTTTATTATAATCGGTTAAGTGGTTTAGGAGTCCATTGAGGACAAACATTGTGACACGAGATTTATATATATTAAGATGTAGACTAGCTGAGCCCGCAAACTTTGTATTGCGTCACAATGAAATAATGTGTCAAAGGTTTGATAGATACGGACTATTTGTATGGAAAAATGAAATTGTGGTTTTTATTTATTTATTTATTTATTTATTTAAACTTTCTTGCACTTACAAGTACATGAGGCGGACTTAATGCTATGAAGCATTCTCGACCAGTCAACCTTGGGGTTGTGTTGAGAAAGAAAAAAATATGTTGGTGCATTGAGAATAAAGTTATAAACTAAAAGATTTACTAACCATAATGACATATTATATGATTTAATAAGCAAATAGTAAAATATCGATAATAAACTTACTTATTAAATACATACATACATATATATATATATATATACTACATATATATAAATGTATACAAACACACATTATATATATATATATATATATAATACATAAATAATAAAAAATATACATACATATAAATAGGAAATGTTACATATTATAATACTTAGACCTTAAAAGAATCGCAATTTGTTATAAGAATAACGAAATCGAAAGTGCAATAAAAGTAGGTAGATATCTACTCAAAACATCCTCAGGTAGTGGTCACGGAGCTTCCTTTTAAAAGTAAATTTACTGGAAGCCATTCTAATGTCCACGGGAAGCGAATTCCAGAGTTTTATTGCCGAAACTGTGAAAGAGTTGGCCATAAATTCAGTACTGTGGGAAGGAACATGAAGAGTAAGAGATTCCGATGAACGGAGGTTTAGACTATGAGAGGCGCCCAAAATTTGAAAATTGTGTTTTAGATATTCAGGAAAAATAGGATCGTTAAGTATAGAATATAACAAGCAGAGTATCCTGACGGAACGCCGCTGACGGATGGGAAGCCATTTGAGCTTAGAACGAAAGGAGGAAATGTGATCATATTTGCGAAGTCCGTAAATAAAGCGGATGCAATTATTAAGAATACGATCCAGTTTATTCAGAAGTGTCTGAGAAAGATCAGGATAACAGACATCTGCATAATCAATAATAGGCAACACAAGCGATTGAATTAATAGTTTTTTCGTACCTGTTGGCAAAAAATTTTTGTATCTATAGAGAGACCGTAGCGAAGTAGTGACATTTTGACTTATGGAAGTAATTTGCTTGTTCCAGCTAAGACTAGAGTCAATGAATAAGCCCCCAAGTTTTTACTATTTTCCTTCAATTTCTACATATTTTCTTACCTTTTAAACCTTCCCTGGACTTCCAAAAATCATTCAAAACCAAAATTAGCCAAATCTTTTCACGAGTTTTAGCGAGACTAACGAACAGCAATTGATTTTTATAAATATAAAGATAGATAATAGATTATGATTCATATTTCGATTACATTATTAAATATGAATTAAAAGTATATCCAACATTTCTCATTCAAGCTTGTTTTCCTCGGCAGAACAATTTACCCATAATAGTATCGAAATATTAGAATTAATAATAAGAACAGAATAATTTTGCTGAGGGAAAACAACCATTTAAACTCCACCGCGTAGGTATATTATGTGCATTTTATTTGCGGCTCAAATAAAGTTCTGTATTTCAGATCAAAATTGCTTTGTAAGAAACTACGTCAAAGGCTTCTCTAAATTCTATTATCCATTCTCGCGATATCTCGAACTTTATGTTTTAAACTTAAACGACAAAGAGTGAAGTCTTACTGCGAAGTATTCGTTATTTTTTAAGTTATACTTACCTACTTCTTTTGGCGCTATTGGAAAAAATGATGACAGTGAATATTTACAATGCGCCCGCACACCAACAGATAAAAGTGAAGTGAAGTTAGATGCTAAACGTATAACAGCATCAAAAAAGTCTGAAGTTGCTAAACCAACCAGATTTTGGTTACTATGGTTACTGTATGTAAAAAATATTTATTTTGAACTAGCTGTCCCGGCAAACTTCGTATTGACTCACAATGAAATAATGTGTCAAAGGTTTGATACATATGGACTATTTGTTTATGAAAATAAAATTGTGGTTTTTACTATTCCCCTTCAATTTCTTCATATTTTTTTACCTTTTAAACTTATTACTTCCCTAGACTTCCAAATATTAAAACCGAGCTACTACATTGGAACTCTACCTTTGTCTGTCTGTCTTGTATGTTATAACTTCGAAACGTCTCAACGGATTTGGTTTGGTGGTTTTCACAGGTGGATTAATTAGGAGCATTGTCAAAACCTTCTTACCCGCAATTTCATTGTACTTACCTCTGTATAATACAATTGAAAACCATTTCAGCCTATGTATTATGACTGACCCTGGCCATTAATCTTCTGTGCTTCGGTGACGATGGCGTACCGGAAAGATTGTGTGATTTATTTAATTTGCGTTCCAATAAAATGGTCATTACTTGTAAAAATGTTTCCATCAAAGGTTTCTTTTTAATTTATCTTGTGTGTGACGGATTGTAGTACTAAATCTAACATCATATTATTATTAAGATAATTTTTATCGAGAAACTTATTACTTTTTTTGCCTGTCTGTTCCATATATATTATACAAATAATTGCACGGATTTCCATGGTTTTTATACGTATACAGAGTGTCCCAGAACTCAACGTCAAGCCGAAACAGGGTGACAGGATTGATTGTAACCATCATGAGAAAAATCAGAAAAAAAATCTATCCCATGTAGTTTGAAAATGATGGGCATTTAAGGAAAACCTAGAAATTAGGGTCAAAATGTAACCATTTTTCGGTTATTGTGGTTAATTTTTATTATTTTTGTTCATTTAAACTTTGGAACCGTAACCTTAAATAACATCTTGAGAATCATAGTCTAAAATAATGACACAATTACCCCAAATTTCCTAGAATTTAGACTATTTGTTAAACTATGAATTTAATATTTTCAAACTTTGTCGACTTTGAAACACCCTCCTTTAAAAAAAAATGAACTAGAGTGCCTTGGCAAGTAAAAGTCGGCGCGTTTAATCAGAATTGTAAAATGGTACAACACTTGTTAGTTTCATACTAAAAAAAAAGAGTAAAAAAATAAAAACCTCAAGTAACCCGATTTTTGCTAACCCATTTTACTCAGTTAAAATGTTTTTTATTCGCACAAGCCCTTGGTAGGTTCTTTATTTTACGGCAAAATGATGAGAGAGATGGATAGTGGACATAGTGGACATGACAAACATGTCCACTATCCATCTCTCTCATCATTTTGCCGTAAAATAAAGAACCTACCAAGGGCAATTTCTAGGTTTTCCTTAAATGCCCATAATTTTCAAACTACATGGGATAGATTTTTTTTCTGATTTTTCTCATGATGGTTATAATCAATCCTGTCACCCCGTTCCGGCTTGACGTTGAGTTCTGGGACACCCTGTATAGAGTGATTCACGAAGGTTTTTTAACCGACTTCAAAAAAAGGAGGAGGTTCTCAATTCGTTCGGATCTTTTTTTTTTTGCTATGTGATTGGAATATATATTATTTTAAGATAACTGTTGGAAGTGTTTAGGGTTCTCTTATAATAATTAATGATATTTTTTCTTATTTTGTTGTTCTTCAAAAAGACATAGGCAACTAACTGGGTCCCAGTGTTCTTCATCCGCTTGGTGTTTGATTTTAGCTTAAAAGTACCCTATGTCCTTTCTCAAAATCCAAACTATCTCTTGGCTGATGTGATCTGACATTGACGATCAGTTCAGTTATCTTGGTGAGAAAACCGTGCATAATAATATTTAAGACGTGCACTTTTTCACATTTATGAGTAGGAACGAAAGGATATAAATAGTTTACAAAAACTTTCGTGCGTTTGTCAGTAGTACGTTGACTGTAGAGAATGTACGTAGGTAACCTAATTAGCCTCACTTTTAATATTAACAGGATTAATGCACAGGCTCACTCATCCCCCTGCGTGCGCAGTGATAGAACAAGAGTTAATTGACATTTTCAGTATGCATTTGGGAACATTTTCTTGAAATATTAAGGCACAATGTTCTGGGTTTACCTAACAAGTTTGTCCTAGACTTACACTAAAAGACATAGTTCTACAAGCGACTATTAACGACACAGCAGTGCATAAACGACCCTTAAAGATCTTTGTAGAGGTCCATATTTCGCTCAAGTTAAACGTCGGTCCTACTTACGAATAAGCCAATAGGTATAGTTTACCAGCTTAAAATGTTCCAAGTTAATTGTTTGACTACTAATCTACCTGGAGTAATCTGGATCAGTGTGGCAGAGGATGACCCTCATATCGTTCGCGTAGAATTAAGTTCAGTTTGCATATTGTAGATCGAATACACAAAATATTTGTTTGTTAAAAAATGTTTGAGTGACTGAAAGACACAGCTGATATTTACTTTATGCAAAAATATGAAGCTTGGCAGGCATGTTCATTGAGAAGTGGCGGGAAACACTTCTTGAGGATTTGCGGAAATATCTTTTTGTGGCAAACAAACGTCAAGGTAGCTCACATTGATATTAAGTGATATCTGCAGCATATAGACATCTACACAAAATCCAGATGGCATAATTCAGATGCATTACCATCCTTGAGACCCAAGTAACAATTTGAGTCTCAAGGTTGGTTATGTATGTCTCTGTGATAGATATTACGGGGCTATATAATCGGAACACGATAGTGATGAACACCACATTTGGCGGCAGATAGATTAGGTAATGCGGTGGTGCCTATGCCCTCGAGCTCCATCACTAGAGCTCTACCACCAGCTAGATTACTAAAAATTTTGTTCAGTTTCAACATTTTATTGTTATTACAAAAAAAAGTGGATAAAGGAAAGGAAAGAAACATTTATTCGATCGCCCTCTATCAAGATTAAATAATGTTGTAAAAGCCCTCAATTACATTCCGAAAGCTTAAAACACCGAAAGATCTCCTCCTACAAAAAGGATGGATGAAATAAAATACACACAGAAATTTACTAATTCCGTTAAGAGATCCAACAAGACAAGTTCAAAGGCTTTCGTTAAATTTGAAAAAAAAGGTAGGTAAAAGCTTATGTGTATATCTAAAAGATTGAGATGTACACATAAGCTTTGAGAATGAAACAATTTAAAAAGAAATAGTAAAATTTTGTAACTAGATAACACACAAATCCTATATTAGGTACACAATTCATGTGAGTAAGGACCAAATTTGAAACATATCGTCAGCTAAGATATATTTGTGATTAAACTGCGACTATCAAAATGACGCTGTAAATGAAAGTGAGAGAAAATATTTCAGTTGAACTGTAAACAAAGTCATGGAATATTCTATTCTATAAACGTTTTTGGACGAAACGTTAACTTACGACTTAGACTTCGGCTTATTTCAGGTCTGTAGAACATTATATCTTTCGCACCTTACCTAATTACCTATGTCACGTTTGTCGACCATTTTGATCAAGTTTCGACCAATACCGGCCTATCAAAATAATTGCATACGTAGGCAGTGTGTAGTAGAGATAACGCTCTACGTAATCAAAACTTTTTTTACTTTTATTATAGTACAAATTAACGAAACTTTCATTATATCACTTAATGATTTGTATGTACGCTAACCTCATTTACGTCGCTAGGCAGGTAAATCCTACAATAACGAAGACTGTAATTAACAATAATTTACAATGGAATACGTGTCATGATTTCCATAGGTTACATAGTTTTATAACATTAATTTTATATTTAACTAGCCGACTGTTTTTTTTTTTATGTAATAAAAGTGGCAAACAAGCATGCAGTTCACATTGATGTTAAGTTATGACTGCAGCCTATAGACACCCACACAATGACCAGAGTTCAAAATGCAGATGCGCTGCCACTCCTGAGGCATTAGGTGATATGCCTCTGTGCCTGAAATTACAGGGCCGTACATTACCACCTGACCGGAACACGATAATGCTGAACACTACCATTTAGCGGCAAGTATATTAGGTAATGCGGTGGTGCCTACGCTCGCGAGCTCCGTCACTGGAACTCTACCACCAGTAGGAATTGTCTCTTTCGTAGGCTCGTTGTGCAATAATATCTTAATAGGTACTGTAATTAAGATATCAGTCATTATATAGATTAGTCACCTTGAAACAACAAAGCAAAGATTTTCTATTTAGACCTATTGGGATACATTATATTACTTCTACATTGAATGAACGCAAAGTCATATTTACTGCTGATTAATACCAACGTGTATCGAAAAGCATATCAAACTTCAATTCGGATTCATTTCTGGCTTTCCCATTACGGTCGCTTCTACGTTGCCATTTTCTCGTTTTCTTTTTCGCGTAGCATTTTCATTTGTACATTTCGTCTTTTCGCCAATCCCTTCGAACACTTTATTGCGAGTTGGGTTAATCGTATGGTTTAAGTCAACATTAGTCATAGAAACGAAAGGTGTTCTTGTATGCTATAGTTAAAGTAGAACTGCTTTGATGACTTAGTGATAGTAACCTATAACTAGTTCTGATTGTTAGTAGATGTTACATTCGATCTTTGGGTCGGAGAGTTAATACTCTCGATATGATATTGTTTTTTTTTTAATTGAGATATTACCTGGGGTTACGAACTGCCCGATATATTTCAATACATTATACCTATGCTATTTGAAACTCGCAAGTGTTATTGCAAAAAATAATAATATTACATTTATCTATATAAAATATTATGTTTTTTCCAGTTGTATGGAACACTAATAAATACTTGGTTAAAAGTGGGTGTTTATACATATACAGGCTGGTATTATGAACATCATATATTTAAGTCAGCTTACCTATTCAGAAAAAATAAGCTACGTTTGATTAAACCATGTTTTCATAAGTTTCTACCTTCGGCCGTTTCTGTGGTATTTAGCTGTATAATATTATTTCCTCAAACAAAACTTGGAAAGATTTTCCGGATGCTTCTTCAATCCAAAACTTGCGTAACGTAGAAGAGTTTTTTATTTTGTTTTTTTGAAGTTCAACAGATGGTTTCCAAGTTGTTATACTTAAATATGTAAATATTATTACCTTAAGGGGTAGATATTCCAAGTACCTACAATAGGTACGTTATTTATTATTAAGGATGTGAGAATGAAGGTCCTACCTAGTAGGATCTATGCTATAAAATAATTTAATAAGAGCACCGACCGACCGCCGCGGCCGGTGGCCCGTGTTGCTCTATGATGTGAAAGTATAGGTACAAAGCTTTCACGTAACATTTTTCTCATGTAGATACAGCACTCTGCCATTGTATGTCATTTAATTTTTAGAAGTTAATTGAAACTCCCTTGGCATCCATATAGTAAAAATAAAACCGTTGGTTTATCGCTTTCAAATAAGGACGTAGTTTATAAATACTTCCATATCTAATTATTTGGGGACAATTTAAATTTTTATTTCACAATGGAAATTAATGGCAGTTTATTGGCGCAGTGACCCAAAATAAGTCTTGGCCTCTGATAGGTACCTACTAGAATCCGCCATTTTGTCGCTTCTGCGCTTTCTCTCGCCAGTCTTGAGTAATTCAAATGAAAATTAATGTTTAACCTTATTTAATTCATGGCAAGTGCTTCATTTTAAAGTTATATAATAGTAGATTTTGTAAGAACTGTTTAAAGGTAAGGTTATGTTACACTAATGAAAAGGTAGTCGTTTAAGTTTTTATTTTAAGTTTCCTGTATAAGTGATGTGAGGCTCTGCCAGACTATCGTGACACTTAAGTAACGTTTGATTGCATAGTTATTTGAATTCAAAAGTTGAAAATACTTCATCATAATAAGATATTATTATCATCTTATACTTACTTAATAATATTATAAAGAGGTAAAGTTTGTAACTTTGTTTGTATGAGCTAATCTTCGAAAATACTGAACCGATCATGAAAAATCTTTCACAATCAGAAAGCTACACTATTCAGGAGTGCTTAAAATAAAATAAAAATAGCCTTTATTCTACCATAATAGTTGTGCTTGTGATTATTGGAAATATATAATATTGACATCTTTGAATTCAGTTAATGATTTTACTAATAAAATAAAAATAAATTCTTAAATGTTGCGTGATATTTAAAATATATATATTTTTAACCGAGTTCAAAATACGAGAAGGTTCTCAATTGTATATATTATATGTATATGTAGCCGGTATATGTATATTTTTTTTATGTATGTACGCGAATTTCGCCGAGATTTCTGGACCGATTTACGTAATTCTTTTTTTGTTTGATGCGGAATAGTTTCGCATTGGTCCCATAAGAATTTGATTCAGATAAGCCCATCAGTTTTTATTTTATGAGCATTTTTTTACTTAATTTCGCCTCAGACTAAAGGAATAAGAATAGACGGCGAGTTGTCATATGGTGCGTTGAATCCACTGACGTCCTAGATAGTCCTAATGCGCATGACAACAAGATGACAACAAGTGGCAATGACACATTTACTCATCGACGACACAACACAGCTTATTTACCCCTTCGTGGATAAAGTTTTTTCATTGATTTCGTATAGTCGTGTAACAATTTTGTATCGACACACCTAAACAATTTCAATTAGGTATCTAATTGTCACGAAGCTAAAAGAGTCAGATTTTACAAATTTAACAGATGTGAACATTCATCTAATGGACAATGCAGCAATAAACTAAAAAGTATGAAATAAATATAACTACTTTAAGAAAAACCGACTTCAAAACTTTTCCAGTTTTCTCCAGTGCTCTCTGTCCTTCGTCAATCTCCACCAATCTGGTCCACATCTTTCTTTAAAAATATCTTCCCATCGTTTTTTGGGACGTCCTATGCTTCTTTGACCCTTTTTTGGTGTCCATTCTGTTATTTTCTTCGTCCATCTATTATTTCCCATTCTACACACATGTCCTGCCCATTTCCATTTAAGGTTCCTTATTCGATCAAGTATATCGCATATTTGGGTATTGCATCTTATGGTTTTGTTTTTTATTTTGTCAGATAATTTGATATTCAACATACTTCTTTCCATTTTCCGTTGGTGGATAGCCAATGTTCTTTCATCTTTCTTGCGAAGGGACCATGTTGTACTGCTGAAAATATTTTGAAAATATTCCGCTCGTGCCCAGCAGTGGGACGTATAATGGGTTGCCATTATTATTATTATATTATTGAACATAATTTGTAGAGGTATGCGCAAAGGTTCTGATAGAGACTTAAGTAATTCGTTTGTAATTTATCTTTTTTTTTGTGTTTTAATGGCATATTCTATTTCTAGGAGTGCTTTAGGCATATTTAATTAGTAGTAGTAATGTAGTTAAAATTACAACCGTGCGAAGCCGGGCCGGCTATTGCATAAACACCGTCTCTTTGATATATCTAATTATATAAGCAAGATTGCAGTATGTCATCTCTAAATTGTATGTCAAATTCAAATTAACGATGTTCTCTTATCATACGTCTTTCTAGCTTTCACAAAGTACTCTCTCTCGGTTCCTGACCTTAATCTTTGTAACTTTAATTAATTTACTGAAATGGACCATTTTCAATGAAGGTCACGGGAACCAATAACGTCTTTACGTTAATGTTTTCGGATCTCCAAAACCTACCCAATTCTAAACTTCGTGTTTAATTTCTCTCTGTAGTTCCTAGATACGTACTTTCCCAAAGTAGTTACATTTCCTAAAGGGGTTATGTAAAGAAGTAAGTTTTAACAGATACCTTATTTGCGAGTCGCTTTTGGACCAAAAGGTGAATGGGACTCGACAATGAGGGCGGGCAAGTCATCATAATACGTGAAGCAAAAAATTTGGATCCGTTTTCACGAACAAGCTTACAAAGGAATATGAAATGTTATCACACTTATGGTTTACCTATACGTAGGAAAAGTGCAGAACTTTTAATCGTTTTCAATATGTAATAATGCTATAAAGAAAATAACAGACACTACCATGCATTTAGATATATAAACAATACACATAGGTACTATCATGCATTGGACATCAAAATAAATTACAAATAAAACACAATGTAGGTACCTGTGCAGCCTAAAGTAAAACGGTTTCACCATAGAGGTTCGTAATACTCGTAGAATTCATGTTTGCATGTTAATATAATGCAGTCTTTTAATTGCAATTTAGCAAATTAATGCCTTTTTTTCCAAATCGATAAACATCACCAAGTTATTGTTTAGTAGTTATAGTTTACAATATCGCTGACGCCAATGTGTCTTTATCGTACGTAATAAAAAATGTCCAACAAGCAATATTACGCAACACTGAAACTACTATATTATGTTATATTTTTATGTATGCGTGCATTAGTTACAAACATATCGTTCAATAAAAAGAAAGCTAGAAAAACAGAATATTTTCAACATAACAGACGATTGGTTAAACAAGTCGACAAGAATTTTCCAAGTCAAATCTACAAGCTTTAATTTTCCGAACTTGGGTAGTTCGGGAACTCGCTTTTAAGAGCGAAAATGCGCGACGTATTCTATGTTGCTCTTAGTAAAATTTAATAAACAGTAACTTCCCGAAATTGTCATCATAGAGGGTGATGCTATAAATGCAACATGCTACTGCCGTGAGTTTATATTTAAAATCGTTTCCTACCGTGTTGACTAATTATTTCATCTTGCGTTGGATATTTACTAAAGATATGAATGAGCAAATGAAGAAACGCGGGGATTTACACATGAATGAATCTATGTGCCGTCAATGTTAGTATAATGGTACCTATTATATGGCAACGTAATTTCTGTTACAGATACAAAACAAAATAAACAATATGGACATTGATTTCCATGTGGAATGGGTTAAAAAATGCGATTATGGGTGTCGACAGGAGAGTCAAAGATGTATTAGAAATTTTAAAAAAATGGAAAAAAAATGACTTCTTGCAGGAATCGAATCTGCGACCTCAGGACAACCAGTCCAGCAGTTTTACCACTAAGCTACCGAAGCCCCACACCGATAGATAGGTACGTTAAATTTTTGCCTTCCGTTTTTGATTTTTAACCGATTAATGGTTGGTGAACGACATCCATTGATAACTAATTAGGTAAAATACGAAAGACTTTGCAGTTTATACAATATTGTTAAGATGTCGCTGTGCCCTGAATACCTAATTGTAATATTTTATTTATAGCAATAAAACATGCGAGTGAGCTTTTAGAAATCAAAGAAATGTATAAACTACAACAAAGTCTGTCATATCGGTTGTACCTGTGCGCCTGGCGGGCCGCGGCGGGCCCAACGAATAGTTTTTTTTTCTTGATCGGGCTTTATTTAGGCGGCCTGTCTCAAGACGGCACTAGTCTACTTCACCGGGAGCGATTGGCGTTGGGAAGTTGTATATATGCCAACTCTTGAGAAATCTTCATATGTGCGATGTAATTCGATTGCACGCCATCTACCCCACTAGACAAGTACTGTGAGGTTTCGTCTGTGTTCCACTAGTTGGCGCCTTAATGTAGTGGACGCTACATACCTACCTATAGCTATTCATTAGTTATCAACTGTGGTTATCAATGGATGTCGTTCATCGACCCTAAATCTCCCTAATATTGTATTCCAAATACACTTACTGGGTTACTGGGGAAAAAACATGACTCCTCGTTCCTCTTATACTCTTTCTCTCTCTCTGGTCGTTTCTTCATGACTGAGGATCGTGATCATCCTGGCATCACTCTCGATCGGACGAAATGTCTCCATCGGCTCCGGTCTGCGGCCATTTGCACCGTGGTGTAAAAAACGATGCTGGGTTGTCCTTGAGCTGGTCTGACCATCTGGTTGGACATCGACCTCTTGCCCTTTTCCCCTCAACTTATTCTCTACTTGTTCAAAAAGTAAATATTTTTTTATATGTAATGAAAGTGGCAAATAAGCATGCAGTTCACATTGATGTTAAGTGATGACTACAGCCTATAGACACCGACACAAAGACCAGAGGTCAAAATGCAGATGCGTTACCACTTCTGAGGCCAAAGGCATTGTGCTTCTGTGCCGGAAATTACAGGGCCGTACATTACCACCTGACCGAAACACGATAGTGCTGAACACTACCATTTAGCGGCAAGTATATTAGGTAATGCGGTGGTACCTACGCCCGCGAGCTCCGTCACTGGAGCTCTACAACCAGTAAAAAAATAATAATATAATAATACCTAAGTTTAGCTTTAATTAATTAGAAATCATTATGTGTCTATTATGTAGCGAAGCAATTATTACGAGATTTATTTACATTTACATTTAACATTGGACAAACAGATCGGCATAATAAACAAACAGCGCCATAGAGTGAGGGCTCTAACTTCTAACATATCACACGTAAAGCCCGTCTTAGAACAAACAATCTACTCAAGAATCAAACTTTGCTGTATTATAACAACACCGGAAGACTATAATACATTATTACAAGCGTTTACCACAACTGAGAAGGGAGTGACATACGCACACAATCACAATACATATTTCTTACCAAGGAATTGTTAGTGTAAAATAATGCCTTATTAAATTTCCGATTCTTGTAATATTTTTTACCAACAACGGGTGCCCTTGTTTTCTTTGTGTATATATTAATACTCGTATCTTTATGTGGCGTGGCGCGCTCTGGCGTGGCGGGATGGAGGACAGGTGCAACGTTCAGCAGTTGTATTGTACTAGTGCAGGATGGGTCGGGTTTCTAGAATCATCAAAAAAATTACTGGTGGTAGAGCTCCAGTAATGGAGCTTGCGGGTGTAAGCACCACCGCATTACCTAATATACCTACTTGCCGCTAAATGATAGTGTTCAGCACTATCGTGTTCTGGTCAGGTGGTAATGTACGGCCCTGTAATTTCCGGCACAGAGGTATATCTCGGGGTACGAGAACGCTTCAAAGGTACACCGAGAACTTTCACCGCAACGTTTTAGTTCAAAGCCTGTATTGTAGCATTATAAAATAAAATCTGAAATAGCTCTGTGTAATTTTATATATATAACTTTGTTTAAATTTCGCTTACTTATACTTATACAGATGCTAATACAATACCACGTAAACGCGCCTCTACACCTAACAACTGTTAAAGCCGTAATTGAGTCACAAACAAATGTTTTCTCACAAAGAAAGGCTTAACTCGTCACGGAGCTATTTCAACATATCTTTTAATTTAACTCAGAGCTACCAACACATTACACAAGTATTAGACAATCTCGGGGTACGAGAACGCTTCAAAGGTACACCGAGAACTTTCACCGCAACGTTTTTGTTCTGTCTTGTTTGATAATTAAAATGAATCGTGTAGACCCCTGAAACACGTCATTATAAAGTTTTTTTTTAACTAAAGAGTGTGTTGCAAGCATCTTGTTTTTGTGTAAATTTAAATTCTTCGTACCTACGTAATATAATAATATATTAAAATCAACATGAGCTATAGTAATTAAACGTGTGTTGTGTTGTAAATATCTAAATGCCTTAACTTTATAAAACACTAGCTTTTGCCCGCGACTTCGTTCGCGTGGACTTCAGGTTCGTCCCGTCTAGTCTAGTAATAAGTAAGAAATACGGTAACTAAGCACTGCAGAGCCCTAATCATAGGCCTATAGGTAGCTACTGCAGTATGCTCCTATAAACTACATTTAACGATCTTTTTCCTTCAGCATAAACATGCAGATTCTTCGCTTTGGAAACACGTGAGCAAGCCACATAGAGCTGACCGTGAGAAAAACATGGCGTGCCCAAATGTAGGCCTGCTACCTTCAAGGTTTGACCCTGCGATTTGTTGATCGTCATTGAAAATGCGACTTTTAATGGGAACTGCAGGCGTTTAAAATTGAATGGCAAGTTGTTGGGTATGATTGGGATGCGCGGTATAAGAACATTGTCTCCCTTGGCTTCTCCAGTTAAAATTGTAGCCTTCACTACATGCCTTCCTAATTCGGTAACTCGCAACCGAGTACCGTTGCATAATCTTGGCGCATCCAGGTTACGCATTAACAAAACGGGTACACCTACCTTTAATTCCAACTTGTGTGATGGCACCCCGGACAACTCTAAAGAGTTTAGGAACTCTACGGGATAACTACCTGGCAATAACTAACCTTAGGCCTATATTACTTAAAGTAGGCGACCATACGTTTTTATCAAATCGCTAGTGCCTTGAAAATTCGCAAAACGGACACAACCGTCAACGACGTCTACCCTCACGCGTCTGCCCGTGTTCGGGTCGCGCACTCAGCGATGAGCCACTTCTTCCCCACCGCACCTACCCCGCTCCCCCCATGCCCCGTTCGCCTGGCGCCGCTGCCGGTATTTATCACCGAAACGGTATTTATCGCCGAAATTGCTATGACTGCATTTTAAATCTGTGATATCTTCGAAAATATTTATTTAATTTACATGCTGTAAAAAGCCATATTGATCTTTATTAAATGCACAATGTATTTAAGATACTTAATTGGATAAGGATTAATACTGTATTGCTTAAAATCGCTTCGTAAATAAGCCATTATTTCTCGTACAAAGTAAAGGATAAAAAATGGTTATTGTGGGTTATTCCTAAGAGATAAACATATACCATCACGGACTTTTTTGTAGACCTTTTTAAGTTGTACAATACTGTAGTAAATTGTTTTGATCTATCTTGTAGGATTCAGTCAGCGTTTGCAATGTAAGCGCAAAAAATGTGTTTTTTCTACGACCTCACATTAAAAACCTCAAAAATTGTAGCCTATGTGTTATTCTGATGTATAAGCTATATTGTGGTAAAGTTTCATTCAAATCCATTCAGTAGTTTTTACGTGAAAGAGTAACAAACATCCATACATCCATACTTACAAACTTTCGCCTTTATAATAGTAGTAGGATTTATTGGTAAGGGCGACGAAGATTTATACCTAATGTCTGTTTATTTTTTCAGATACCGATATACTCGTAAAGTTATTTTCAAGGCATGACCATATTTTAAGGGATTATGTAACTCATCTTTATGAACAATTTTTAGGACCTATGCGGCCGACAGTGAAATAGCAAAAAAAAAAAAACAACGGGTTCAGGTCAGGTCAGGTCACGTGTCCTGAACCCGATTTTTTTTTTACCCATCACAAAAAGTGCACAGCGCCGCTAAAGAAGTTTTTACTTTAAAAATATGTTAATGGTGCTTATTTAGATTTAGAACTTTTATGGAACAGCTAAGTTTTCTTCTTCATTGTTCGCCGTTAAGTTGATTGATGAATGAGTACCTACTTTGTTAGCTTTCATAACACTTAATCTTAATTTCAGATGATAGTTGTCACCTTATCGGTCACGTTATCGGCATGACATGATAATCCTGAACATAGAATTTGAGTGAGTTATAACATATTATACCTCCCCTACAGTACCAAAACATTATTCATGAAAAGTACGTGGACATTATAGAATATCGGGTAAACCCGACCTTGAAGTTTACTTAAATACCGATTTTGGAGTGACAAAGCAAAAAATGTCACAAGCAAAATAGCGTTCGAAAATTATTCGGTTCGTTCGGTTCGTTACTAACATCGACGACCGTGAAGTAGATATATATGGGCGGGGGCTTTTACACACTGGCTGGAATTTTCCGCTAAATGTCTCATAACAAAAACAATATTTCAACTTTCAAAAAGCAATAGAATGAGGTAAAACAGGACTCTCTGACACTGATGACTTGATAATCAACTCATAAATTTGATTTTGTTGGTTACTACAGGCAGAGAATATGTAATAATACTATAATACGTACTACAGGTAAACCTCGCATTAGTTATAAACTAGCAAATAGGTACAACACCACTTTCGCCGTGGTAGAAACAGGGTTGTCGCGCTCCGTCCAAATAACACGTCAAGTATAAAGCACTTATTACACGGCATGGTATTCAGAGTACGATAGCAAGGGTCAGGGCAGTATAATAACATTTAGTGAGTTAGGGCCCTAATTAGGGCGACCGGAGCGGCCCGTGTATTTGTACTGTGATTGAGTTAGGGCGCTGTCGACCGGATAGTGTAATAAGCGGCAACCCGGCGCGAGGCCACGCCCACCCTTTCTGTCGAACCCTGAATACCGTGTCGTGTAATACCCTTTTAAGTGAAATGCGTTCTGACGACTCATGTGTCGAGTAAATTTGCGAGGTGAACTTTATAATCATGTAAGAAAAAACCTTTTCACACTAGCGATTTATGACGCGAGCTCTAACCGGACCTTGATGTCGCCGCAAACATTGAACGAGTTTGCCGCACAACAGTCACACCGCTAATTACACCTGTAGGTACCATGTTATTTACTTGCGTAGGTACGTCACCCACCCTAATAGAATCAAAGACTTGGCAAATACGCTGCGCATTTGCAGCGACCTCAATGCGCACTCAGCTAAGAACTCGCAGAGTGCTCGACTCGCTTTCAACTCGCATGGAAATCGGTGGAGTGATAAGATCCTTATATTATTTAATATTGTGTACTGGTGGTAGAGTTCCAGTGACGGAGCTCGCGGGTGTAGGCGGTGGTGCCTAAACCATTACCTAATTTACTTGCCGCTAAACGGTAGTGTTCAGCACTATCGTGTTCCAGTCAGGTGGCCACTTCCATTACATAAAAAATACCTGTCTTAAGCCTTAAGTTACTTGTATGCAAGTTACAAATACAAAACTAGTAGGTACACTAGCTACAAGTTGTTGCATACCTAGGTATAGATATTTTATTTATTGTACTTACATTTATATTCAAGTTAGATAGTTAATATACAAACTGAACAGTGACATAACTTTGCTCGTGTACAAATAAAACCTGCATGCAATTTGCACACCCCCGAAAACATGTTACCAATGCAAACAGCTTGCATGAAAATGTGACGTCGTGACGTGTGAATTTCAAATATAGGTAGTTATTCGAATGTTTAACAATTTTCGCTGAGATTTTATAATATTCAAGAATATTATATGATCTCAGCGTATCAGAGTATTTTTTTTCTATATAATAAAAGTGGCAAACAAGCATGCAGTTCACATTGATGTTAAGTGATGACTGCAGCCTATAGACACCCACACAATGACCAGAGGTCAAAATGCAGATGCGCTGCCACTCCTGAGGCATTAGGTGTTATGCCTCTGTGGCGGAAATTACAGGGCCGTACATTACCACCTGACCGGAACACGATAGTGCTGAACACTACCATTTAGCGGCAAGTATATTAGGTAATGCCTTCGCCCGCCCCTAGCTCCGTCAGTGGAACTCTACCACCAGTAAGTTAGTATATAGTAAATTCCACCGTCAAATTCACAAAACATAAACCATCAGCCGCTATTCTCGGCAATTCACACTATATATAAGTTTTAATTAGTTTTGAGGTAGGTACCTACTGAAAGGTTGCTGTTTAAATAATTAAGTATACTAAATGCGAAATGATGAGATTTATTTGATACTGCTCGAAATAGATTATGTTATCGTCAAGCCCTTTTTAAATGGGTGATGAAGCCTTACTTTTTGTTGAAAACCATATTTTTTATATCTTCGTCATTTTTGTATTTTATATATTAACTGAACTCTTAACAATTTGTGCTCTTAATTATAATAATAGGTTGGGGAAAAATTCTTTTCGCATTTTATTATGTATGAACTTGTAATACAATCTCTTTGGCTGTAGTATTTGTATCTGGCTGGTTTTGGTATCATTGATAGTTAAAATTTTAAAGAACATAATTCCAAATTCAAATTAGGCAAATGTGTGATTTTCATTTGTTTTTCGTACTATCAAGATGAGCGAATCTAATGAAGAAATTCGATACATTTTAAAATTTTACTACAAAAAAGGTAAAATGCAACGCAAGCCGCGAAAAAAATTTGCGATGCTTAAGGACCTAGTGCAGTGTCTGTGAGAGTAGCACAAATTTGGTTTAAGCGTTTTCAATCCGGAAATTTTGATGTCAAAGATGCACCTTGCTCTGGGATAAAATGGATGCCATTTTTGAAAAAGTGGAGCAAATTCGACATATCAGTAGTTACGACGTAGCTGAAGAACTGAGAATTGATCACAAAACAGTTTTGGCGCATTTGAAAAAAGCTGGGTACAAAAAAAAGCTCGATATTTGGGTACCTCACGAGCTCACTGAAAGAAACCTAATGAACCGTGTACTCATTTGTGATTCTTTATTACGACGTAATGAAACCGAATCATTTTTGAAGAAGCTGATAACTGGTGATGAAAAGTGGATCACGTACGACAAGAACGTGCGAAAAAGGTCGTGGTCAAAGGCCGGTCAGGCTTCACAGACTGTGGCGAAACCCGGGTTAACTCGCAATAAGGTGATGTTGTGGGTGTGGTGGGATTGGAAGGGCATTATTCATTATGAGCTATTACCACCAGGCAGGACTATCGATTCTGAACTCTACTGCAAACAACTGATGAGATTAAAGCCAGAAGTTGAGTGAAAGCGGCCGAAATTGATCAACAGAAGGGGTGTGGTGTTTCATCATGATAATGCTAGACCTCACACATCTATAGCCACTCAGCAAAAATTAAGAGAGTTTGGCTGGGAGGTGTTAATGCATCCGCCGCATAGACCTGACCTTGCACCTTCAGATTTCTACCTGTTTCGGTCTCTTCAGAATTCTTTATTCAATATTAGGTTAACATCACGAGAGGACTGCCAAATCCACTTGTCGCGGTATTTTGATGAGAAGTCCCAAAATTTTTATACCAATGGGATAATGTCCCTACCTACAAGATGGCAAAAGGTTATCGAACAAAATGGTACATACATACTTTAGTTAAATTTAAATAAACTATATTAGAAAAGGTTTTGAATTGTCTTAAAAAATGCGAAGAAACTTTTTCCCCAACCTAATATTTTGTGGGCCTTACAAGTTCAATTTAAAAAAACAATTTAAATTGCCAACGGAGCGGTAGAAGATTATATTTCTAGGCAATCTGTGGAATTTCCACTTATAATTTTTGATTTCTTGATATAAAAATAATTGTGTTGGATCATATAACATTTGTATTCTATCACTTGTTTAAATTGGAAAAAGCAACAAGTCACTATTAATAACTTATTTCCTTCACTACACCCTTTCAACTTATTGTTTAAATTCTTTAGTTATTATTTGTTAACAAGTAACTAAATAATTTAGATTAAACCACAAAAAACTTTCAGTTTTCATTGGTATGCAGTTGAAAACCGTGGAAAATTCTACTCAATTTTGCATTTGAATACTTTATTATTAGGTCCGACAGACGAACATTTTGAATTGAAAGCTACTGCATGGCAGATGCAGATATTCAACAGTGTTTAATTTGTTACCAACTTCATTCGATTGAATTTAAATTTATAATCTAGGTTGAATTGCATTTAAGGAAAAAAATAGTCACGATATAAAAACAAGAAGACTTTTTGGCGGGAACCTTGAAAGAGGCGTGTGGTGCTCTTATTTAATTTCATTTTCGTGGTGAATTTTTGAGTTAGTTTAAATAAAGTTGGTAGCATTTTGTTTGATATAGGCTTATAATAGTGTCCGTGTGTAATGAAATAGAATAACAGTGCGAAAACACGTCCTTTCGGGTTGCCTCCAGAACTTCATCGTAAATGTTCTGGTAAAGTAGCCATCGCTTTACTCGAATTACTGACTGACTGACTGACCGATAATTGACCGACTCACCGACTGACTCTTGACTTTTACGCTGCTTATGACGAATACGACATATCGTTTTATTTGACACTGGCAATATGCGTAACAGCGATGCCATTATATATATATATATAGTTATATATATTTTATAGGTATATATATATAGTATACTGTTAGAAGATGAAGGACCGAAATAGGGCGTGGCTTGGATCACCCTACCCGCGTGACGTCAGTGGAGGGGATTGTTGGTGCTCGGCGCAAGAGCGGAGCGCACGACAGGCACGACTCACTTTGGTCTAGGCAGTCGGGTCAGACGGACGTTCACAGTGCTCACACTACCGTTTTTATTAGGTTTCCATTTAAGTGTCATAGTGTTAATCTAATTTGAAGAGCAATATAATATGATTGGGTGTGTGTCTATTTTTTTTTAATAAGTAAATTTGAGTTAGCTAATATCAGAAGTGGGATACGCATAAGGTTTCTATAGCTTTGTGTGTATTCCTAGCCCACTGTGCAGTTCTGATACTTACTACTGTTGATTAATTTGTTCGTGGTTTGTTCGTTAAATTTTTGTAAAATGTCAACGTCAAATACAGATAGAGGAAAAAATAACACTAGAGCACGTGAACGTTCTCCGGAGTCAGGGCTGCTCCAACAACTTCAGGCGATCGTATTTTGTCTGAATGTGTTGGAAGACAACTCCAGGTTAGGTGTTGCGAGCGCGGCAGTGATGTCGCCTGGGACTATTGTGTCGCGTACGGCATCCACATCGGCTCGAAGTGCAACGCAACCATTGCCTGTGTCCACTATGCAGGTATCGCCCAAGGCAGCGGATCGGATTGTGGGTGGGATAAATGGATTAAATCCGGTGAGATCTACCCACATTCATATAACCAATTTAGATCCTTCTATCAATGTCATTAACGTTTGGTGTGATGAGGTAGATCACGTATGAATTATTAATCGTTGGAATGATATGGGAGTGTTTAGCGCATATTGGTAACTATCACAAAGGTGATGCTCGCGAGTGGATGAAATAATGGGTTACATCCGATCGAAACTGGAGTCATTTTAAATCAAAGGGCTTAGTGAAGAATTAATTTCCGCGTGGCATTGCTGACCCGCAGATTCACGCGGCTACTTACTACGAATGCAAAATTGTTGGTTGAATTCTTTTCTATGAGTAAAACTTTCCGAAGTAAAAGTGAATCATAGTAATCGTGCCATTTTCTATCACCGTAACAATGCACAATTTACGATGCTTAAGAGAGAGCACTGTTCTGATAAAGCCCATTGCTTTTCGTTTGGAACCTTTGGCCATAGGCAACTACAGTGTCCAAAACGTGCTAAGTTACATAATTCGCCTTATAAAAATAATAGACCTTCAACATCGAGAACTAACAATAACTTCAACCAGTCTAAGCCTACCCCTTGCTCGTTTTGTAAAAAGGTAGCTCATAAATTAGAGGACTGCTTTGCCAAGCAACGTGTTGAGATTAAGGGAGATCTAATGTTAATTTATGTTGTAAGATTGTAGACAACTATAGAAAGGACGACATGGCTACGGCGCTCATACAAGGTGTACCAGTCGATATTCTCATAGATAGTGGACCTACAGTCTCGCTTATGTAGTCTTCACTTTTGTAACATTTTCACTATAAGCAGTTACCCTCGTTTTGCTTTTTACGCGGTAATGCGATAGGTGCTGGCAGAGGTTCGGGTCGTGGAGTCCAGGGGACTCGGCAATGCGTATAGGCCATGAATAAAATTCCTCCTCCGTGATTTGGATAAAAGAAAGGGTATACCTACTTGGTGTCTTGTGCGTTTTTAGTTCATAAAATTGTTTATTTACCTTTCGATTTTTGTCGTAGATTCATCTAGTAGTAGATTCACACGTGTATCAAAGGCGAACAATACCGGAAGCCTTTAGCCGGAGTCACGGCTCTCCAGCCGAACAGCAATGGCGTTAGAGGTCCTTACTCAAGGGTTTCTTTAAACTTGGCTGTAACTAATTGTTGTAGTGTATCGGTTGTGATAACAACGATGGTAAATGGTCTGCGGTATCTGCTGTACCTGCGGAATCTGCAGTATTTTTGTGAAGAGATTTGTTGAATTTTAAATTAATGACCCGTAATAGTTGGATCAGGAAGGGCCGAGTGAACTATCATACTCTCAGAGATGTTTCCTTGTTACAGCGTTGTGGTGTGAAGCCTGTTATCCGTTCTGTTGTGCGGAATGTAACTCTTGAAGGAACAAATACAAATCGAGAAGCATTACCTGAGCTGGCCAAACAAAGGTAACCTCAACTGCTGGACGAAAATAGACTATACTCGACTAAATGTTTTCTAGTTCCATTTTAATGGTACAATCGAAATAATTTTCATTGCTTGTTGGTCATCCTGATGACTCTGACAAACGAATATTGTGCTTAAGTTTTCATTGTTATGAGACATACTGCGGTCACTGTCTCGGTCATCCTGAGGGCTCTGACAAACGCATACCTAATGTACTTAAGTATTTATTGTTCTAAGGCATACTGAGGTCACTGTCTCCGTCATCCTGAGGGCTCTGACGTGTTTCATCTTTTGGGACATGCTGCAGCCTCTGTCACGTTTCACACGTGTACGAACGTACTGCCTCAACAGATAAAAAAAAGATATGACAATTTCCCTAGCGTGTGTCTAATATAGCCAATCTGTTCTCAGGTAACGAGGATGTAAGTTGCTTTGATGACAGTATGGTCGCTGTACCGTCGGACAGCTATGACGTCACCACACCTCGCGATGATCCTACGAGAGCGGGCGAGGACGCTCCGCCGTCAGGAGAGGCCGTGTTAGAAGATGAAGGACCGAAATAGGACGTGGCTTGTATCACCCTACCCGCGTGACGTCAGAGGAGGGGTTTGTTGGTGCTCGGCGCAAGAGCGGAGCGCACGACTCACTTTGGTCTAGGCAGTCGGGTCAGACGGACGTTCACAGTGCTCACACTACCGTTTTTATGAGGTTTCCGTTTAAGTGTCATAGTGTTAATCTAATTTGAAGAGAAATATACTATGATTGGTTGTGTGTCTATTTTTTTTTAATAAGTATATTTGAGTTAGCTAATAATACCTATAAAAAAAACGTAAGTACCAAATCATAAATTGAACTTTATTCAAACTTATTATCCCAATAAGTTTGACCCGATCGATAAGTAATTAAAAAAGGATATTATATACCCATTCAAAGAAGGAATTGAACATAGCAATAGGTAACGTATATATATTTCTATGTACCTATTTGGTATAGGTACTATCGACATATAGTAAGATCCTTATTGATAAAGCCTTCTCTACTTCTTTTTAAATAACGACGATGGCAAACCAGCCTGCAGCCAACATGGATGTTAAGCGATGACTGCAGCTTATAGACATACGTACATCTTACACAAAAACCAGAGGTCAATATGTACTACGTTGCCACCCCCGATCCCGATACCTATTATGTCTCTGTGATATTTATTACGGGCCATATAGTTTTTGACTATATGAAGATTTTTTATTATTAAAAAAGTATTTGACCATAATTTGACAATTTAATTAATTATAATAATAATAATAATAATGGCAACCCATTATACGTCCCACTGCTGGGCACGAGTCTCTTCCCTTTTTGGGGGGAGGCCTGGAGCTTACTCCACCACGCTGCTCCAATGCGGATTGGTGGAGGTGGGTGGGTTAGTGGCCAACCCACTGTCGGATGTTTTCAAACCGCCCATTAGGCCTCCGACAAGGTTTAACGACTGCTATCCATCGATAGCAACCGGGACCGACGGCTTAACGTGCCCTCCGAAGCACGGAAACGCGCATTTAATTTGCCACTAGCGGTCACCCATCACACTACCCGACCGCGCCCGTAGTGCTTAACCGAGCAGATCGCTTACGATCTACACCAGCCGCTGGGCCATGCGCGCTTCCTCCTTTAATTAATTAAATTAATTTAATTGCTATTTAAATATTTGTAATTTCCTGTAGAACAAATAATTTTATAAAAACCTAAACTATCTTAAAATTAATTAATAAATAAATAAAGCAGTTATGTACATTCATCAAAAAAATCCATCGATCGCCGTCGTACTGCGGCAAAGTTTCCAGGAGGCTGGCAGCATTGCCACGTTGAATGGCAATCGTTCATTGTTCCCCTTTGAGCATAATTCGATAATTTTAATGTATGATCATCAGGGTCGTAGCACAAAGAGCACCGGATAATTGTAAGTAGCTCTCGTTTTAGCACTCTTCAAAAGTAAAGCCTTTGATCATACATTGCTTGTCTGTCAATCTTCTGACATAAAAAGAAATCATCATTTCCAACCAGGCTTAGAATTGCTTAGAACAATAACTTATGTTCGCGCATTAATATCAAGCGAGTATAAAGTAACAAATGCAAGGCTGAGCGCAGACTTTAGAAACAAAAGTTATACCTAAGACAGGTAATTGCTTTACAAATAATATAAAGAAGCGCAGACATGAAACAAAACGCCTCAAAGACAATTTTTTTTAACACCGACAAGATGAGCGACGTGTCGAAGGTAAATCAGTTTCGTTTAGTTTTAAGACTGACTTGTATACCCAATCCCGAAAATTTGACGTACCGACATTAAAAAGGATATTTGGCAAAGGCAGTATGACCACACCATGGACACTCCCCCAAAATTCCATACAGACGCTTAATTTGGTCTCTATAACACAAACATCAATCAGTGACGTGTATTTGCTCGTGCACCTGTGCGTAGCACGTAGAAAATACCAACCGTCGCCCATAAGAGGGGAGGAGGTTGGTGATGCGGGGAAATCGGGCGGGACATCGAAGTGACCAGAGAATATGTAATAATCTTAATATATATAAATCTCGTGTCACAATGTTTGTCCTCAATGGACTCCTAAACCACTTAACCGATTATAATAAAATTCGCACACCATGTGCAGTTCGATCCAACTTGAGAGATAGGATAGTTTATATCTCAAATTATAGTCGCAATTTTAATTTATTGCTAATTATTTGTCTGTTATTATTTGACAGTCACAATTATCTGTTAACTCCAAATGATTCTAACAGATGTCGATACCTTTCGACTGGGTTGAGTAAGTAATCAATAGATGGCGCTGCTATGGTAAATCTACAAACGTGTCATATAAGCTACATTTTAACAGCATAATTACCACGTGTTGTTGACGCTATAAAATTAATTAAATTTATTTTGTAGTGAAAAGGAGATCGCCAATTTTTTTTACAAATACCATCTGTGTGAAAAAGCATAGTGGACTCCGTGACTGATGTTCTCTTATTGTTCCTCTTAGATTGTTTACTATAATGTAATATAACAAAAACTTTAGCCACAGCAACGCGTGGCCGGGTCACCTAGTAGTACATATAGAATGATTCGTAGTATTATTACATATTCTCTGGTATGACTTAGCAAAAGGCAGGTTACGTAATAAAGGCGCGGTAGTGCGTATGGTAACTCACAGCTTTTACCCTTAACGATGTACCGGTGGGAATGTTGCCCTCTGCTACATACGACACCTCGAAATGGATTTTAATGTTCGGTGATAAATAACGCCAGGTTATTGATTAATATGCAGATACCGACATAATTTTAAACAATGAAACTTTGTAATGGAATTTTGTATGCATGATCGTACTCGTACTAATTTCTACGCCGTTTTGATTCTATAATGAAATGACTCACCCATTCTACAGTCAAATTATTAGATACCTACTAGTAAACTTGTAGTGATACGGGTGCGGTCGAGTGTGTGATGGGTGACCGCTAAGGAGAAAACATCGACGTTCATTATTACGATATTTATATGATTTTTTCATAAAATTACAGAAACTAGGCTTAATTCATGTACTTTTACACTGAATGTTAAACAATCAAAATGTGAGATCAATTAAAAAAAAACACGTCTAAGACGACGTTACGGAAAAAAAATTATCTTTCTTTTCATATGTGTCATATTCTCTTTGTTTTTTGTCTACAACATTGAACATCAGTTTTTTGAATATTTCCAAGAATATCTTCACAGATCAATTGTCCACATTCTTTTATGAGCATTACGGGCCTTCGACATAGATATTAATATCACACGAAATCACAATCTTAATATATATAAATCTCGTGTCACAATGTTTGTCCTCAATGGACTCCTAAACCACTTAACCGATTATAATAAAATTCACACACCATGTGCAGTTCGATCCAACTTGAGAGATAGGATAGCTTACATTACGCTATGACTAATAGGAGCAGAGCAGCGCGGGCGAAGCCGGGGCGGGCCGCTAGTACTATTTATATAAAATAGTAGACACAAATCCTAATATTATATTTATCTAAATGGACTCCTAAACTGCAGAACCGATTTTAATCAAACTTTGGACACCGTGTGCATTTGTTAGATAGGATAGATAAAGTATCTTAAGCTGAGTGAAAGTCAAGCAATATTTCAAGTAACGTCTTAGAATATGGCGGTTAGTACTAGAAAGCTGTAATTCGATCCGTTTGTGAAATATTAAGCTTCAAAACACCCAATTTTATTTTTAATCACAAACAATTTATGGTACAAATAACTTTATATCGTTTAACAATCTATAATAATATTATAAAGCTGAAGAGTTTGTTTGTTTGTTTGCTTGAAAGCGCTAATCTCAGGAACTACTGATCCGATTTGAAAAATTCTTTCAGTGTTAGATAGCCCATTTATTGAGAAAGGGTTTAGGCTATATAACATCATGCTTAGATGAATAGAAGAGGGTAGGTAACATAGCAACCTCTCGAAGCCGGGGTGGGCCGTTAGTGTAGGATATAGCCACAGTTTTAGAACGTATTTCAGACTTGTCTTATACTGTGATATAACAAAGAGTGTAATGTATCACAACATTAGTCGAACACTTCAACGACATTAGTAAAGAGAAAATTGTACCTTAAACTTCGAGTAAAATTATCTACACTAATAGGTTAGGATCCCACTGCAGAATCATTTCGTTCATCCAGATATGCTGCAAACTTAATTTTTATGCATATATATAATCTAGAGAATATATACCCACTAGGTTGCCTATCCAAATGTTACTGCAAGTATTTTTTTTTTTTTTGGGAAATATCTTTTTGGATTTTTGAATAAAATATTGTCTTCTTCACGGTAATATGTATAAAGACTCTGGAAATCACAGCTGCCGTTGCGTTATATGCATGCGAGGATGCATACACACGTCCCCAGTTGTCCAAGTATGTTATACGGGTTTCAAAAATCAGGAAATGCCTGTTATTTATGCATTAACAAGAATTGGTCTGTTCTAAGCTTAAGGGAATATCTCAATTGAATTAATAAAGAAATAGTACCAAAATAATAGCATGTACCATTCTCCGACACGAAGATCAAAAATAACAACTTCTGGCAATTAGCACAATCAGACGCAGCACTAACCTACTCACTATAAACCTTTCGTTACTAAAACTAATTTTAACAAACCCCATTCGATCAACCAGTTGGGTTGATCGAATGGGAAATCGTAATCGTGAGAAAGTATAGTAGGGATTAGCGAAAACACAAAATGTACAAATGAAAATGCTACGCGAAAAAGGAAACGAGAAAATGGCTACGTACAAGCGACTGCAATGAGAAAGCCTTAAAACGAATCCGGTTGTTGTCAGTAGTCTGTTTACCATCAAATATTCTATTCTGAATCTAGCTCGGAAGTCTGGGACTTCATTTTATCTTTGTAATGTATCGTTTTTGTGCTGGATAAAGAATTATTATTACTATTCGACTTATATATCTCATAAACTTATTTAATAACTAGCTGTGCCCACGACTCCGTCGCGTGGGAGTCGAAATACGCACATATTTAACGTTATTGTAACATTTTTCGTTGATACTTTGCTTCTATTAGTGGCTATTAGTCGAAGTGTAATATTATACAGCCTTTCACAATAAATGCACTATACGACACGAAACATTTCTTATATGAACCATTACTTCATACTATTATTACAATTTCAGTTACACTAATTGATGGAACGTGTAAATAGTTTACACCAGGCAGGATCTCAATCCTGAATATAGTACTCGTAAGATGATCACTCTCAAAATTTCGGCACTAGATCACCTATCCCTCTGTACCAAACATCCCAATGACAAAACGTGCAAGCCACTTACCTACCAACTTGGAGACTGTACCGAGGCACTAGGTCTGGTGATGGTTCTTGACGACGCACGTCGCCCGGTTTGGTGTTCTTTTCTTCTCGACGCCGGCGTCTACTTCTATCGTAAATTAATCTTCCACCAGCTAACTTGGGAGTCCGGTAACTCCGGAATTACATTAAAAATAATAAAAAAGAGAGAAAATGAAATACCTACTTTAATAAAACTATTTATTTTTATAATGAAATCAAGCTAAACCACATTAAATAAGCAAAAAGCCTACGTAGGTACTCTAAACAAATATTGAATCTACTAAAATTTCCGAAATACGAATTCTACCTAGCAGGCTTAGAAATAACCTACCTACTAACGGGTACTTAGTCTGAACGGACCAAAAAGAATGGACCGTAGTCCATTCGGCCCTAATCCGTAATAATTTTTTTTAGCCTCTCAAAAGTGTACAAGATTCAAAATTAGGCAAAATTTATATCCAAAAGCGCTTCCAAAAGTCCCAAAGTCACTATTCCACGCGAACAAAGTCGCAGGCACAGCTAGTATCAAAACAAAGCTCATAGGATTACCAAAATAACTCAAAACTGTAGTTAATAAAAAATAAAAGAAACAATAAAGATAGTGCTGAAGAGCATGGTTTCTAGTAGACAGCCACGACAAACTTATTATTTGCGGTTAGTAGAGTAATCGTGTCACGGGATCTGGCTGCAAAATTAAGTTTCTTTTTTAGGGTTTATACTTTTGTGTAGTGCGCAGGATGTGCAAGGCTCCTTCCATAGCCAATCCTGCGGTCCCTACAATTTTGTTGTTGACGTTTTCTTACTGTGTTTATTTCAACACCTTGAATATAAATAAAAAAGTTGTAAAGTGAACAGGTTTAGTAACAACAATTCCAATTCCAAAGTCCATCATCCAATTATAAAAGACCCAACTAGGATCAGAAGGACTTCCATGTTGAGTTTCTTAATTGGATAGACGAGATTTCTCTCGTCAAAGTTTTAAGCTTGCCCTTATTTTCATAAGAGCATTCCGAAAACTTCAGGAGTACAACAATATATTAACAATATTATCTACAAACAATTTTTTTCAGTAATTACATATAATTTTCAATTTTTAATATTATGAATAAACATTGATTCTTTATTTTATAATATTTAATTTTATAATATTCAAATCACCAAAATGTGGTAAATACTTAGTTTAGTTTGGAAAATACTTCATCGTTTACAATTGAGGCTCAAGATAAATCGACCACTACAACGACACATTGAGACAAACCATTTTACCCGCGATTGAACGGAAATTGTTGAAATATGCGTTTATGCTTAGGAGAAATTTGTGTAGTTCCCATTTTTCATGCAATATTTTATTAAACTTCTCATCATCAATACTGCTACCTTAGCCTCGGCAGTTTCCAAACACTAATACACAATAGTAGGGCCAAATTCAGACGATTCGGAGGATGAGTAAAATCGTAGCGAACTTTTGATCAATAATCGATATCGTTACTTAAGTGAACTGCATGTACAGTTCACATAAGTAACGACTGCAGCCTATAATCATCTGTACAAAAACCGGAGCCGATAGGAGTCCACCCCTGTTTACTTCTGAGAGTTTTTACGGTTTTTACATATATTAATTGGAACACGACAGGTAGTGTTAAGGATTATGCGCCCTGTTAGGTTAGGTTAGGTTAGTAAGCGGTGCCTTTGGCCGCAAACGCCAGCCCTGGAACTCTACAAAACACAAATATATCTGTATTACATATTACGTAAAGGTTTGTGACAGTTCATAATATTTGGATACTTACCCCCTTATTCATAAACGTACATTAGATACGTTTTAGCTATAGAATGCTTTGTCTATGTCAGTTGCATTGTCAAATGTGCACGATAGAAAAAGACAAAGCAGATATTAGCAACACTTTAGCTAAAATATGTTTATGAAAAAGAGGGTTAGCCTATAAAATATTTTGATATTGTTATAAACTAACGGGCTCTTAAATCTAACATTAACATGCATGATATGATCATGTTACTAATCTGTTAAATGCAACAATTAGAAAAACTTAAACGTAAACAAACATGATGAAACCCTTTTGTCAAGACTCCAGGCTGAAAAGAAATTTTCCTTGTATCCCAAGTAATTACTAGGGATAGTCAGACATCCGTAAACTACATTAAACTTCATTCGAACCCCAAGTAATGTCATTAATTCATTCTTACACTGATTAAAAGTAAAAGGCCTTTAAAGGCAGTGTTGTAAACACCGCTTCCGTTTTCTTTATGCGGTGATTTTTTTGTGTTGCTTAAATAGGCAAATATAGCTAAGTTAGTAAAAATTTAAAGGCCATTTAGGCGTTTTAATTTTGGAAAGTTTGTTTAGATAGTAATAACCTACCAATGTTTTAGTCTGTGAGTAGCTTTCTTAGCTATTAGGCATAATGTAAAGGTTTTGCAGGTCAAATGTTTTTTGTTATAGTAACTTGGTTGGGATAATTATATAAGTAGGTACCTAAATAGAGTGGTACTATTTTCTTATAAAGTAAAAAATAGACACCGTGGTGTCTCATCCGTTTCTGCACTGCACACTGCGGTTTGAACGGTTTTAAGTGTTTCGCAGCCTACAAGGAACCCTATAGTTTGGACATGTCCGTCTGTCCGTCTGTCCGCAGCTTTGTTTAGAGCTTCTTCGTAGTAGAAAGCTGCAATTTTTCATTAATACACATTTTAGTTACAACGACAAAATGGTGAAAATAATGTTGAAAAAAAAACTATGTTATGGGTATTTTTTAAACAAAAACGTAATATCATCATAATTTTGTAATACTGCTCCCATCTTTGGGCGGGAGGAAGCCCCTGAATACCAGCTTGGTCCCCTTGACTCCATTCAAAAACGTGCCATTTGAATCGTCAGCGACCCAGGAATCACAGATCGACTCGAAGATCTCAGTCTGCGCAGAGACATCGGATGTCTGTGCATTTTCTACCTCATTTACAAAAGTGAGTGTTCTGATGAACTGTTTGGTCTGGTGCCATCGTCTACATTAATACATCGCACCCCCCGCCGAAGAGAGAAGTTCCACCCGCACAGATTGGATACTTGGAAGTGCTCAACAGTCCGATTTAGTTGTTCATTCCTGCCCAGAACGTGCAAATTGTGGAACAAACTTCCCTCCGAGATGTTCTCCTGACGCTACAATATGGGGTTCTTCAAAACTGGGGTCAAAACAGTCCTTCAGGTCTGACAGCGCGTTGGCAACTCCGCTGGTGTTGCAAATGTTCATAGGCAACGGTAACCACTTTCCATCAGGTAGCCCGTCTGCTTGTCTGTCAATCCGTTGACATAAAACATATTATTACGTGAAACAAACACTTTTTCACGAAAATACAGGGCACTGAAGAGTATGAAATTTGGCACACAGTTTAATATGTAGGAGAAGTGTAGGCTAATATTTTTAATTAATAATGCTTATAAAGTATGTACATTAAATCTATACAAATAAATAAAATTGGAGTGTCAGTTTGTAATATTAAAATAACTGCTTTTTACTAAATGCATATTTTATGTATGTATATACACGGTACATAGGTAAACCAAAACAACATACTTTTAAATTTTTGTCTTTCTGTTTGGCGGGGCTAATCTTGGGAACGGTTGAACCGATTTCGACGGGACTTTCACTGGCAGATAGCTGATGTAATAAGGAGTAACTTAGGCTATTTTTATACTAGCTGCGCCCACGAATTCGTCCGGATAGATACTGAACAATCATAATTGCACGGACGAAGTCGCGGGCACAGCTAGTCAATAAATAAAACATTACACTCACTACCATGCATTTGACACATAAGTAAGGTAAGGTCCTAAAATGAAACATAACGTAAGCAAAAATGTCTTTGTGATAAAACTGTGAACTATAAAAATGTCGATAATAAAAATGAAAGTGACGTGAAATGTTTGAGCTGAACTAAAAACAAAGTCATGGAATATTCAATAAACGTTTCGATTCACAATAAACATTTTATACATTTTGGACGTGATGTTAACGTTACATACGTTCACTTTATATCACACTTTTCTATTCGATCACCAAACTAAAATAAGAAGTCGTTAAATATTTATCTAAACCTTGAAAATAATCCGAGAATATATATTGGTTTGGTAAAGCTTTTAGCCATATTAGTATTCAGAAACTTCCGTTCTTATTCAACTATGATTATATCATATACCTACGTTTCATTCACTACTAATCTCCTTATCTGCATTATATTATTTAACGTTTTTTCGACTATATATATTTATGAATCGTAATTTCATGTTTCTTTTTGTAATTGTTATCTTTAGGTTTCAAATTATTCACTGCTAGCTGACCCGCCAAACGTGTCTCAAAGGGTTTAGGCAGCTCATATCTACGTCCTAATATAATAATATGTTAGGACGTAGATATGAGTAAAATAAAAAAGGTGGACGGAAGTACGACAGAAATGAAGGCACTGAAGTGATTAATTGAAATCGATAATGGGCATCTTTTGTTCCCATTCGTCTATTTTGATCAACATTGAATTGGGTACCTACATAGTAAGGAATGAATGACGGTGTGAAAGGAAATTACTAAGAACTGCGCGATTCCCCAAGATCGGCGGTTCTACGTCACGGTGGAGGGCTGCGATTCGGCCCGGCATCCAATCCGTGCCGGAGTCCGTGCAGCTGTCTGTCGCCGTGCTTATATGCGGCGTACACAGACGACGTTCCCACCTTACGCGACCATCTGCATGAAGGGGAGAGGGACGTCATGCTGTCCCTGTTTGCCGACGACAGCGCCTATATAGCGACATCGGCTCGGTTGCATTAATGCAAAAATAACAATCGCAAAAATGCAACACCTGCTGGACCTGCTGCCGGAGTGGCTGGACAAGTGGCGGATGACCGTCAATATTGACAAGACGGCCGCAATCGTCACACGAGTCCGCCGCTGGCCTCAGCCGCTCCGATTGCGAGGCCAGGACATAGCCTGACAGTCTACGGTTAAATACCTGCGGTGTAGCATCAATCGCGCACTCCGCATGGTGCCCACTGTGAACCACGTGGTGCAGCAGGCGGCTGCTGCGCGCTCGATGCTGCGACCGGTGTTACAATCGAGACTCTTAGTAATAGCACATATAAATGATAGGTAGTATACAATTACAATTAAATCTTTATTATTTCTTACTTTTCAGTTTTGTCGGTCGGTTTTTCTTAACGTAGTTACTCGTATATTTATATATCATTTTCTTGGTGCATTTTTGACTTACACTAAATAAAAGTTGATGGCATTTTGTTTGTTATAGGTTTATTACAGTGCCTGTGCATAGTGAAATAGAATAACAGTGCGAAAACACGGCCTTTCAGGTTGCCTCCAAAACTTAATTGTAAATGTTCTGGTAAAGTACCTAGCCATCGCTTTACTCGAATTCTTGACTGTGACTCTGACTGACTGACTGACTCTTAATTTTACGATGTTTAATACGAATACGAAATATCGTTTTACTTGACACTGGCAATATGCGTAACAGCGATGCCATTATATTGAAAAAAAAACAACTACATATTTATCGAGATAACTTTATTATAAAAAACTAGCTGTGCCCGCAACTTTATTTGCGTGGAATAGTGGCTTTGAGACTTTGGCCAGCGCTTTTGGATATACATTTTGGTTAATTTTGGATCATAAACACTTTTGGGTAGCAAAAAAATCTACTTTGCAGTAACGTTTCTCGGTACACGATATTAGATTAGACGTATGGCCATCTGGGATAAAAGCACACAGGCTGCTAGAATTGCGAAAAATAGCTAATTATGTGTTTAAGCGCGCATCCATCCTATGCTGAACCCTATTTTCGAAAAGGCCATTTTAACCTTCTATGCATAATACCTACAATAAATTCTTAAGTAAGTACATGCGTAGTGATTGGAAAACACTATTTGTTTTCACTACAGATATTCGAAAATACCCTTGTTATTGATACATTTTTATGTATGTTTTTTTTTACAAATTGGTCGGTATACCTACCTTCAGGCTATAAAACCATGAGGCGTTCTTATCGTCCGTCCTACACGCCCCAAAACCACGCTACTTTATTAATCTTTCTTCAATCCTCACCGAATCAATAAGTGGCAGAGCAGTAAAACATTTTCTTTTACTTGTTTCTTAGTTACAAATATTTATCTGTACAATACCTATTCATATAGTTATGTACCTGTATGTAGCATTGCTTAAATTTGATACACCAGCACTATACTGTTCCTTGAAAGTTATCATTTCAACCGAAAGACATCCACTGCTGTACTGCCTTCCCCAAAAAATTATGTTTTGGGAATTTTTGGGTAAGGTAGTACAGCATTTTTGTGCGTCAGAAGGACAGAAGGCAGAACATGCCATAATTACCGCGCTTGGCATGCGGATTGGCGATGGCTCAGTAATGATCGTTTTATTGCGGGACGCTGCTGTTCAGCACGTGTTATTGTATTTACCGACCTATTGGAATGGTTTGACCGCCATTGTTCGGTTGACTGACGGCACTGTCGGAAGAATTATCGTCCAGTTGTGGGCGGTGGGGTAATCCCGACGCCTGTATCGACTGTCAAAAATAATTTCTTCTCATCGTATGGACTATCTTTTTATTAATCCCTAAACAAAATATGAATGAATATGGAATCGTTTGTTAGCCACGAAAAGCTTAAATAAAGACGGAGGTAAAACGTAAATAAATATTGTTTGAGGGTATCAACGTAGGTACTTATGCATAAACATACAGTTACTAATTTATATCCTTGTTGACAATAATTCACCTTTTTATCACAACATGTGTACTTTGTATGTATTCTGTAGAAAATTAGGTTGGTATGTTTGCAGATTTATTTGCTAAATATAATGTATTGTACGATCACTCGTTTGAATACCTAAAGCGACAAACAGAATTAATAATCTGGAACTGTACCAACTGGTGGTAGGGTTCCGGTGTAAGAGCTGGATAGCGTAGGGACCACCGCATTGCCTTATCAGAATCAGAATCAGAAACTCATTCATTAATTTAGGGTGACAGGCACCTCTTATGACACGTCAAAACAAACAAAATAAATTAAAGTGAATAACAATTTATATACATGTCAAACAAGATAAAAATATATGTATAGTCAAGAATATCACTAAGATAAAACTAAATATAATAAACTAATGTAAAAAGTATATCAGTAGAATGTCTCATTTCCCCTTTACAAACTATTTTTAATTTATCTATCTGCAGCCGAATGGCAGTGTTCAGCACTATCACAGCACTATCGTGTTCCGGTTTGATTGTAAAGTAATAACGAATACAGAGATAAAACAAGGTCTCAAGAGTGGCAACGCATCTGCATTTTGAGCTCTGGTCGTTGTGTGGGTGTCTATAGGCTGCAGTCATCACTTAGGTAACATGAATGTGAGCTACATGCCTGTTTGCAGCCTTTATTTCTTTACGTTAAAAAAAAACATTGTACAGAAGAACTTGTTTATTAACATCGTGACACAATTTAAAATATAATAAACACGATAACTAATGAATATTTAAAGAACGAAATGAAGAACGATTCCTAGCTGCTTTTAATTTAAAAACTTTTAACAAGGTTGCCAAATTTTTGAAATGGCGCAAAAAAAGTAAATAACTTTTAACTTTATTGGTATCATAAAGTATCTTTTAAAACAACCATATTTTTCCTTGTTTTTGTAGAAAACTGTTATAAAAATGAATTAATAGTTACAATCTTTTTTTATAACGGAAGCAGATGATTACCTAGATGCTAATTAAATTTCAAATTTTATCTTCTTTTGTATAGTTGTTAAAATTGTAATTGGCGATTCAGGTAAATCGAGTTGTAACTATATCAATAGTTTACTGCGACGAACTACACTATAACATTTTTAAGCAGTTTACTAGAGGCGGGTTTCGGTCAGTTTCAGCCTTAGTTTTTGTTTTAAAAACTAAACGAACTTTTCTGCAGTACCGGAACTCTATATAACCTTAATTTTTATACGACGGCTAAATATGAACCAAAACAATGGTGTAGTGGTACCTATACATCCATGACAGCCTGGTACAAATAAGTAGATTGGAGTGTATCCGACTTTCACGGGACTTCCACGGGTAGGTAGCTGATGTAATAAGGAATAACTTAGGCTACTTTTATCTCCATACATCCATCCATACATACATACATACCTACATACAAATAAATAGAATTTGAGTGTCTCCGATTTTGACGGGTCTTTCACTGGCAGATAGCTGATGTAATAAAGAGTAACTAAGGCTTCTTTTATACTAGCTGCGCCCACGACTTCGTCCGGGGAGATACAGAACAATCATATTTTTTCTCACGTGGACGAAGTCGCGGGAACAGCTAGTCTTAATATATACAGGGTTAATTTAAATAAGCGCATAACCTCCTGCAGGCAGCCTCTCTAGAGCAATCCCAACAACATTTGTTCTACGACTTTTTACAAACCGTGATAAATACCAAAAAAAAAAATAAACAAAAAATTATTCCAAAAGTTCAAAAGAGCATAGCCGCCGCTGTGTTACCCCGCAACCCCGCTCCCCGCTGCACGTGGTGATATTTTGCCTAGGCAAAGGTGCGTGGTATACCTACGCCTACGCTAAGAGTAAATGCTAGTTTAGAGGCAAAAAAAAATGTTGAATGGGTAAATTTAAATTTTGATAACTATGAATTTTAAAAAGTCGTAGAGCAAATGTTGTTGAGTTTGATGTAGAGAGGCTGCCTGCAAGAGGTTATGCGTTCATTAAAAATAACCCTCTATAAATAACGCGTTACGGTGTTTGTCCGCAATGGACTCTCAAACTACTTGACTGATTTCAATCGAACTTAACACACCGTGTGCCGTTTGATTCAACTTGATAGATAGGATAGCTTACATATCAATTTATAGTCGCAATATTATTTAAGTAGGTACCTAAATTGCACCTTTGCGAAGATAGTACGGGTCTTTAACATTTTCTTATTCCAAAAGCTCCGCAATCTCCTTAATTTAATATACCTTATAATAATAAACCCAATGTTGAAAACAAATTTGCAGGGACCTTATTCTGGCAAGAAAGCAATTCAATGAAATCAAGGAACTTCCTTCAAACTCAAATCAAAGATGATTGATGATCTATTAAAAATATGCCTCATTACATACTCGCCTCTCAATTAAATGGTATATGTTTCAATACGCCGTCGTATTTGTATTTCATTATTTCCTTAAAGAAATTGATACCTATTGTGTGAAAAATATTTACCAATTTAACATCTACAAGTTAAATTGTTGAATACGCCTACATACCTGGGGGAGAACTTTGTTTTATAATGTATAGATAGAATAATAGACTTTCGTATCGCAGTGCAAATATATTGTTATGTTATTTAACTAAAACAATTGGACACATATTTTTACTTTCTTAGCTTATCCGAATAATTATATTTATTTATTGATTTATTCTTTATTGCCACAATATAAATATCGGAACAAATGGCGGACTTAACGCTAAAAGCATTCTCTACCAGTCAACCATTGGTAGTATAGAATAGAAAATGGTGAGCGGCATTAGTAAAGAAATAAAATAATTAGAAATGCTTATAATGAAACAAAAATGTTAACACTAATAATACTTTCATACACACATAGATATAAGAATATACGTACATACATAAAATAATACATAAACCTACAAAATAATCTACATAATTAAATATATAAAATACAATAAATATATATTTAAATATTGATGATGATTTTACGAAAAATTTACGTTCGAAAATATTCCTTAACCCTTTTTTTGAACGTTATTTTTGAAGTGAGCTTACGTATATCCTCTGGAAGAGCATTCCACAAACGTACTACTTGGACAAGAAACGAACTGGATACAAAGCTGGACCTGTGAAGTGGTATAGAAAGAATATTAGAATTATTAGAGCGCAATTGAAGTGAATGAGAAGACGAAAGATATTGAAATTTGAATTTTAAATAAGAAGGAGATGTAGGATCGGTAAGAATAGAAAAAAGTTGGTTAAGAAGCCGTGCTTGTCTTCGCTGTCGAACAGGAAGTCAATGAAATTTTGTTCGAAACGAAGAAACATGGTCAAACTTGCGAAGACAAAAAATAAAGCGGATTGAGTTATTAATTAATCGATCAAGTTTGTCCAATTAAATCTCATTTAGATTCGAATTACACTCATCAGCATAATCAATGATGGGAAAAATGAGAGCCTGAACAAGACGAATCTTAGTTTCAATTGGCAGGAAATTTCTAAGTCGGTTGCGGGAATGAAGAGCACCATACACAGCTCGGCTCACACATCATCATTCGACTTATTTCGTCACTGCCAACTGCGTTTGATTTGATGGAGTTGATAACTTTTAGCGTTTCCTGTTCATTTATTTCACTGAATGAAAAGCTGTCAGTGGAGGGGTGAGACATGAGTGAAATTTCCGACAACGTGGTTTTTTTTTTACAGTAGAGTTAAGAGGGGAGATATGGGAAAAATAAGTAATAAAGTCATTAGGGCTAAAAAGATTACTATCTGAAGGTTTAGCAGTTTTACCAAAACCAAGAGAATGGAGAAATTTCCAAATGTCAGTCGGTGAAGAATCACAGATTTTATCAAAAAAATAGCGACGTTTGGCTGCCCTTACCATCTGATTACATTGGTTCCGAGCGACCTTATACAGACTCCAGTTCTCGTCACACCTATCACGCTTAAAGATCCGGAAAGCTTTATCACGTCGCGACAACGCCATTCGAACCCCCACTGTTAACCAGGGTGCAGGCGGCCGCTTCAGTTTGACTGCTCTCATCGGTGCATGCGCGTCGTTTAATTTCAGAATTTGTACGTTAAGGTGAGAAAGTTTTTCATCAACCGACGACGCAGCATATACCGATGAGAAATCAAGACCAGCAGCGTCAGATTCTAGAATGTCAAAGTTAATGCTGCTAAAATTCCGTAGCCAGACTATGTTAGGCTTGGGTTTCGGAAGTTTGAGCTTATAGGACAAATATATGAGGTCATGTAAAGAAAAACCAGGGGCTGGTACTTCACCATGCTTAATCATGCGACTTAGTGTAGACATAACTATTAAATCAATCCAAGTCTCAGAGGTGTTGAGATTGTGATGGGTGGGACCTAGAGGTATAATGGAAAGATTGACTGACTTGAATATGTTTTGAAGTTTGGAAGAGAGAGGTGTAACCTTAAGAAGATTTGTGTTGAAATCACCCTTGATGATGTGATGTGTGTAATCGATACAGTGGGCATCCAGTACCAGTTCAAGATCGGAGAAAAAATCTGTTCCAGGAGGACAGCACAACACGCCTAGAAGTAGCTTGACATGATTGACTACTATTTCTAGAAACAGATATTCTGCAGAAGCAGAATAAATAGAAGGTGAAGAAGAGATAACAGTATGTGGAATACTACTTCGAAGATATACGGCTACTCCCCCACCACCCTTCCCAATTCTGTAATTCCTCAGTAAAACATACCCCGGGAGACTGAAAGAAGTGTTTGGCAGAGAAGGCTTGAACCAGCTTTCTGAAATTAAAATAGCGTCTAATTTTGAACATGAAGAAAAGGTTTCAAGTAAATCATTGTAGTGTGAGGGAACGCTTTGTGCATTGAGGTGACATATGTTTAATGAATGTGAAATATTATCCAGTTCATAGTTTAACGAATTACCCAAAGTTAAAAGATATTCAAAGGAATCATCAGTAGATGTGTTAAAGGCGCAAGCAGAATAAAATGAATCATTATCATCATCAGACATAATAAATAAATTATAATGGTATGTATAAATAAATAAGTAATATGTATATAAAATTAATTATAACCTCAATTAAAGAATAGACAGAAGAAGAACAAATTGGCAAAGAAGAAATCATATGCCAGTCCCGCCGGTTGATCACTGAAAACGTAACAATACAACAGTAGGTACATATATAGTAATCTTCGAGTAATATTAATATATTCCACTGGTATACAATGTACTCATAGTGACACTACGCGAGCTTATACACAAAATTAACACAATAAAAAAAATATAAATAAAAAAAAAAAACACTTTTACTTAGAGGTGTCATTTCTGACACTGTCACCTGTCACAATGAATTGCTTTCTATGTTTTGATTTTTTTTTTCAATCTTAAACTTTTTAGGATAACCCACAACAACTCAAATTATGAAGATAAAAAGTACATGTATCATGTACTTTTTATCTTCATATGAACATTCATGTGAACCTGAAATATTACCTACTTGAAGTCAAGTCAATGTGAACACTGAAAACAGCAAAGCAACACATTCCACGACAACCTATTTGTTTTTCAAGCGAGCTGCTCGCTTAATTTTCTGCTGCGCTTCAGTCTTGTTCGCGTCAACGATACCAGAAGAAGCTGAAGCCTGATCATTATCACTAGCCCGCTGGAATCTTCCGGAAAGCTAGAGATGTCATCAGTTGAGAAAATCCTTTGCCTGGATCCGTCTCAAAGTTTAACAAATATATTGCCCTCCAGAGTCCAGCAATTGCGCACACCAAACTTCTTGCGAGCTTGAAGAAAAAGAGCCTGTCTACGGGGTGTGAGAAACTCTAATAAAACAAGTGAAGTGCCCTTGAAACTTGTCTTTTTTCTCCAAACTGCTGACTTGAAGGCTATATCACAAAAGCGCACCAATACCGGTCGACACTTGGCGTCAATAGGCTTCCCCAGACGATGACATACACGGAACCCTGAATTAGATGCATCCTTCACCCCGAGCTTATTTTCAAAAATCTTCATTATAATGTTCCGACAAATCACCCTCACATTTCTCGGGGACTCCATTAACCAGTAGATATTTGCGCCTGTGCCTCATCTCCATGGTATCTAATGCTTTAGAAAATTCAGCTATTTGTTGCCGGAGTAGACAAAAATCCCACAGCATTCATCCTTGAATCTCTGGAACTCCTCTTGCAGATATCGTTGCTCTCTTATATCGTTTACAAATGTGTTGAAACTCATCATCATATAATATTTTGCTATATGAATGAAATGAAAAAAACACTCGAATTACGGAAGGCAAGCAGACAGCGCTGATAAGGTTAAAAAAGCTCGTATCGTTGCTTTAACATTCAACTCCTCATTACAGACCCCAATAAAATTAGTATGGACAAAGGAAAAGGAAACCGCGTTTAAGCCTAAACGCCGGAACGCGTTTTAGTACATTTACTTCAACTTAGGAGACTGACATTTACTAACCCGTCCACACGGTTTGACGTTCTTAAATCCTGTCTGGGGTCATTTTCCCTCTTTTTTTACGGTTCCATATCCCAAAAGGAAAAATGGAATACTCGTGCATGTGTTTATCCGACAGTCCGTCTATCAAACTCGATTTGTTCCGATAAAACTGAGCCGATTGGTTGGTTGGTTATGTAAATAGTGATCCAAACGTGCAAGCTTAACCCAAATAAATTAATATTAAATTATTACATATATTAACACTAGCTGTGCCCGCGACTTTGTTCGCGTGGAATAGTGACTTTGGGCACCATTTTTAACCGAGTTCAAAAAACGAGAAGGTTCTCAATTCGGCCGGTATATATATATATTTTTTATGTATGTACCCGAAATTCGCCGAGATTTCTGGACCAATTTACGTAATTATTGTATTGTTTGATGCGGAATAGTTTCGAATTGGTCCCATAAAAATTTGATTCAGATAGGCCTACCAGTTTTTATTTTATGAGCATTTTTTTACTTACTTTCGCCTCAGACTAAAGGAATAAGAATAGACGGCGAGTTGTCATACAGTGCATTGAATGCACTGACTTGCCACTGATGTCCTAGATAGTCCCGATGCGCATGACTAGAAGATGACAACAAGTGACAATGACACATTTACTCATCGACGACACAACACAGCTTATTTACTCCTTCGTGGATATTTTTTTTTCATTGATTTCGTATAGTCGTGTAATAATTTTGTATCGACACACCTAAACAATTTAAATTAGGTACCTAATTCTCACGAAGCTAAGAGTCAGATTTTACAAATTTAACAGACGTGAACATTAATCTAATTGGCAATACAGCAATAAACTAAAAAAAAAAAAATAAATATAACTACGTTAAGAAAAACCGACTTCAAAACTGAAAAGTAAAAAATAATAAACTAATAGGTAATTTACTAATAGGTTTGAAGTCGGTACCAAGCCAAAATCACTAAAGTAGGCATTTCATCACACCTGTAATCCCCGAAGGGGTAGGCATAGGTAAATGCATGAATTCAAGCATACATGCAAACACCCACGATTCGCCGGTTACGTTTTGTTCAGAGTATTAATTTGCTCGTATTCATATTTAAGTGATTAAAACCTAATTATTTGTTTAAGGTTTGGCACCGACTTCAAACCTATTAGTAAATTATCTATTAGTTTATTATTTTTTATTATTCAGTTTTGAAGTCGGTTTTTCGTAACGTAGTTATATTTATTGGATTTAACTTTTGGTTAATTTTCATACGAAAACACTTACGGATAGATAAAAAACTTCGTTTACATTTAATACGTCTCTGTACACGATATTAGACTAACGCCACCAAAGCCACCAATGCCACCAACGCCATCAACGTCACCAACGCTACCAACGCCACCAATATCGTCAACGCCATTAATGCCAATAAACCCGCCACCACCACCAACGCCAGTAAAGTCTCCATTGCTATTAATGCCACCAACGCCACCAATACCACAAACGCTACCAACGCCACTAACGAAACCAACGGCACCACCATCAACGCCAGCAACGCCACCAATGTCACTATCGCCATCAACGCCACCATTGCCACCAACGCCACAAACGCCACCAACGCCACTAACTCCACCAACGCCACTAACGCCACCAACGCCACCACCACCAGCAAAGAGATGTGATCTTATCCAAAGAATTGTTAGTGAATATTCCGTCAAACAAAAGGGGAAAAATGTCTTTAGACCAAATATTTATGATTAGATTATCTTTCTTATTAAGTACTGATCGTATTTTAAACCAGCGTACCGTGTAATTGCATTCTCGTTCTTTTTTAAGCGTTTGTGGTAAGAGAAAATGTTTTTTTATATGATCTTTAAAGTTTAACATCGTGAGGATCAATTGAGCTAAAAATTTTACAAGCAAATTATCCAGTTTTACAGACACATAGTTTGAAATATCTTTGAGCCATGTCTGATGAATGATATGATTGCATAGTTGAATATATTTTTCTCCTGTCAACAGCCCCAAATGTTTAGTTCTCGCAACACTGCTCAATATGCTCAATTGCCATTGAAGCGATTTGATGTGCTTTAATAGGGTCACGATTTTGTTGAAACAACTGTTTCCATACAATGACGAAAACGGCTAGTTGTAAGTATACGCAATTTCTTTTTATCTCTAAGGAATTATTTAGCAAATAGTGTTATACGTCCTTTTTCAGAATGTGGTTGTTATTGTTAATAACACTCGAAGTTGAGTACTTTATACGGTAATAATAGTTTTCGAATATTAGACAATACGTTTCGTAAGCTGGAATATTCATGTAAAGTAAATCTACATAATGGGTACTCAATAAGTAGATGCACACCGTTAATGTTAAATATTCATTACAAATTTAATTCCCCAAACTAATACCTACTTGTGTAGCGTATTTTGTTTTATTATGCTTATTATGCATTGTACTCAAAGTCAAAGCCTGGGTAATTATAATCTGTAAACTACACACTGAAATTGTACAACATACAAATATACATTTATTTGGATCAAAACTCAAAATATTCAACTGGAAACTGGAACCTTGATCTCTATGGCTTAGATCGCTTATCTATCTATACAAATAAATAAAATTGGAGTGTCTGTTTGTAATATTAAAATAACCGCTTTTTACTAAATGCATATGTATGTATACACGTTACCACGGAAAAGATAAATAAGGATGGAAAGGCCTTCGCTTCAATTTCGTATTAGAACCAGTGTCGCCGCTTTTCTCCCACCATGCAATTTCTTACACAAATGTAACACCATCTTGACAATCACCCACACATTAATCCCCAGTCATCTATTCGTTTGCGTAAGTTTGCATACTTAGATGTAACGCCCGTAGGCAATAAACACTCGCACGCACACAACAATATACTCACCACTAAACTAGTCGAAGTGTAGCGGACGCATTACATGCTGTACATTGCAAGCGGAGACAGTAATAGCGTTAATTGAGCGAGTGCTTAACGAGCAATGTATTCGCTATCAGTAACGTTTAAATATACTTTTTTTTATGTAATGGAAGTGGCAACAAGCATGCAGTTCACATTGATCTTAAGTGATGACTGCAGCCTAAAGACACCCACACAAAGACCAAGGTCAAAATGCAGATGCGCTACCACTTCTGAGGCTGAAGGTGTTATGCCTCTGTGCCGGAAATTACAGGGCCGTACATTACTACCTGACCGGAACACGATAGTGCTGACCACACACTACCATTTAGCGACAAGTATATTAGGTAATGCGGTGGTGCCTACGCCCGCGAGCTCCGTCACTGGAGCTCTACCACCAGTGACCAGCGGACCAGTGAAATAATGCAGTTTAAGTTCGAATGTTCATATTCCTTTATATATTTATATGTATTTTACAAGTATTATAACAATAAATGTTATTTGTGACTTACCGATGAAAAGATATACCTCCTCGCTTTATACTTGAGGTCTGACATTTCATATTACATGTTAAAATTGGCACTACATGGTATTTTACCAAGAGATGCGTCGTTCGAAGCAGTCTACACGACACTACGAGCGGCGAACGAATGGTTCTGCCAAACTGTGTGAGTGTTCACGCATAGTTGCTGTACGCTTGCCACACCCACATTACCATTCCATCTTTATTTATCTATTCCGTGCACGTTACATATACCAAAACAACATTTTTTTACAATTTTTGTCTTGGTGTCTGTCTGTTTGGCGGGGCTAATCTTGGGAACGGCTGGACCGATTTTGACGGGACTTTCACTGGCACTTAGCTGATGTAATAAAGAGTAATTAAGGCTACTTAAATACTAGCGCGACCACGACTTCCTCCGGGTAAATACTGAACAATCATAAATTCTCCCGCGGACGAAGTTGCGGGCGCAGCTAGTATTAATAATACATTTCTAAATTAAGGATCCTTCATTTCCTTCTTTATTTACCTTCATACTAGAACAACTATCGAAGGTACCTTGTTCCAATATTTTGCTATTATGTACCAACGTCTACATTTACAAATATTTACGAGTTAACGTTCTGATAAGGTCAACAAACGCTTTCAAGTCTTTTTAGTCTATATCAAAATTAATTGAAAAGAGTTATTTACAAAAGCTTATCAAAGCAACCACCAACATGTTATTTAATTTTAACAATGTGTTAATTTTAACTCAGTTATAATCTGGAACAAACTAAGTCCTTGTTCTTGAAAAGAAGGACTCATGTTTCAAAATACAAACGAGTAAAAATTTAAATGACATGCACAACATAATAGACCAGTGCAGAAGCACTTAAAACGGAAAAAAAAAGTTAGTTGTATGAAAGAAAAATAAATTACGCTCGAATTCAGTTTATCTCGATTGCCGGCAAAACCACAAGTCTTTTGGAAAAAAATATGCAGCAAAATTGTAGGTAATAAAAAGATCTACAACGGTTGTATTGACACTTTTTACACATAACCTCAAAATTTATTTGATAAATTCAAATAACCATGTTTTTGGTTAAATTATTCCCTTTTACAAAAATAATTTTTGTTTTAAGAAATTTGGTGAAAACATACCTTTCTGCGTACCAAACACATTGAATTTTTTTCTGAATGAAAAATTTATTTTTTCGCCTTATTTTTAACTAAAATTGAAAAAACACCCTAATTTTCAATCAAAAATTCATGCGTCATAATATTTATTTTATTTTAAAGAAAAATGGAAAGAAAAATTTGACTTCAGGCGAGGCTCGAACTCGCGACCTACTGGGAATCTAGTCCAGCCGCTCTTCCAATTGAGCTACTGAAGCCCTGCCCGATTTGTCAAATCTTTCCTTCACATCTATTGCATTGCTTTATGGTAGCAGTAGCGCCATCTATTACCAACTATGCTAGTTAGGCAACCGATATAATAGACTTTTCAGTTTATTGAATATCGTAGAAGTCGCTTTTACCCTTAATAATTGTTTTATATTATTTCGCATTAACACATGCTTGTGAAATATATTTTATTTTAAAGAAAAATGGAAAGAAAAATTTGACTTCAGGCGAGGCTCGAACTCGCGACCTACTGGGAATCTAGTCCAGCCGCTCTTCCAATTGAGCTACTGAAGCCCTGCCCGATTTGTCAAATCTTTCCTTCACATCTATTGCATTGCTTTATGGTAGCAGTAGCGCCATCTATTACCAACTATGCTAGTTAGGCAACCGATATAATAGACTTTTCAGTTTATTGAATATCGTAGAAGTCGCTTTTACCCTTAATAATTGTTTTATATTATTTCGCATTAACACATGCTTGTGAAATATATTTTATTTTAAAGAAAAATGGAAAGAAAAATTTGACTTCAGGCGAGGCTCGAACTCGCGACCTACTGGGAATCTAGTCCAGCCGCTCTTCCAATTGAGCTACTGAAGCCCTGCCCGATTTGTCAAATCTTTCCTTCACATCTATTGCATTGCTTTATGGTAGCAGTAGCGCCATCTATTACCAACTATGCTAGTTAGGCAACCGATATAATAGACTTTTCAGTTTATTGAATATCGTAGAAGTCGCTTTTACCCTTAATAATTGTTTTATATTATTTCGCATTAACACATGCTTGTGAAATATATTTTATTTTAAAGAAAAATGGAAAGAAAAATTTGACTTCAGGCGAGGCTCGAACTCGCGACCTACTGGGAATCTAGTCCAGCCGCTCTTCCAATTGAGCTACTGAAGCCCTGCCCGATTTGTCAAATCTTTCCTTCACATCTATTGCATTGCTTTATGGTAGCAGTAGCGCCATCTATTACCAACTATGCTAGTTAGGCAACCGATATAATAGACTTTTCAGTTTATTGAATATCGTAGAAGTCGCTTTTACCCTTAATAATTGTTTTATATTATTTCGCATTAACACATGCTTGTGAAATATATTTTATTTTAAAGAAAAAAAAAAAAAAAAAAAAAAAAAAAAAAATGGAAAGTAAAATTTGACTTCAGGCGAGGCTCGAACTCGCGACCTACTGGGAATCTAGTCCAGCCGCTCTTCCAATTGAGCTACTGAAGCCCTGCCCGATTTGTCAAATCTTTCCTTCACATCTATTGCATTGCTTTATGGTAGCAGTAGCGCCATCTATTACCAACTATGCTAGTTAGGCAACCGATATAATAGACTTTTCAGTTTATTGAATATCGTAGAAGTCGCTTTTACCCTTAATAATTGTTTTATATTATTCCCAGTAGGTCGCGAGTTCGAGCCTCGCCTGAAGTCAAATTTTTCTTTCCATTTTTCTTTAAAATAAAATATATTTCACAAGCATGTGTTAATGCGAAATAATATAAAACAATTATTAAGGGTAAAAGCGACTTCTACGATATTCAATAAACTGAAAAGTCTATTATATCGGTTGCCTAACTAGCATAGTTGGTAATAGATGGCGCTACTGCTACCATAAAGCAATGCAATAGATGTGAAGGAAAGATTTGACAAATCGGGCAGGGCTTCAGTAGCTCAATTGGAAGAGCGGCTGGACTAGATTCCCAGTAGGTCGCGAGTTCGAGCCTCGCCTGAAGTCAAATTTTTCTTTCCATTTTTCTTTAAAATAAAATATATTTCACAAGCATGTGTTAATGCGAAATAATATAAAACAATTATTAAGGGTAAAAGCGACTTCTACGATATTCAATAAACTGAAAAGTCTATTATATCGGTTGCCTAACTAGCATAGTTGGTAATAGATGGCGCTACTGCTACCATAAAGCAATGCAATAGATGTGAAGGAAAGATTTGACAAATCGGGCAGGGCTTCAGTAGCTCAATTGGAAGAGCGGCTGGACTAGATTCCCAGTAGGTCGCGAGTTCGAGCCTCGCCTGAAGTCAAATTTTTCTTTCCATTTTTCTTTAAAATAAAATATATTTCACAAGCATGTGTTAATGCGAAATAATATAAAACAATTATTAAGGGTAAAAGCGACTTCTACGATATTCAATAAACTGAAAAGTCTATTATATCGGTTGCCTAACTAGCATAGTTGGTAATAGATGGCGCTACTGCTACCATAAAGCAATGCAATAGATGTGAAGGAAAGATTTGACAAATCGGGCAGGGCTTCAGTAGCTCAATTGGAAGAGCGGCTGGACTAGATTCCCAGTAGGTCGCGAGTTCGAGCCTCGCCTGAAGTCAAATTTTTCTTTCCATTTTTCTTTAAAATAAAATATATTTCACAAGCATGTGTTAATGCGAAATAATATAAAACAGTCATAATATTTACTTTTTTTAAAAGTTTGATGTATTTTTGGTATCTGAAATCTCTACTTTCTGATACTGTAAAAAATATATACGTTGCTTTGGGAAATGTTTTCAAAAAATGCCTAAAACGAAATACTCTAATCAAAAAAAAATATTTTTTTTTTATGTAATAAAAGTGGCAAACAAGCATGCAGTTCACATTCATGTTAAGTGAAGACTGCAGCCTATAGACACTTACACAATGACCAGAGGTCAAAATGCAGATGCGCTGCCACTCCTGAGGCATTAGGTGTTATGCCTCTGTGCCGGAAATGACAGGGCCGTACAAAATATATTTACAATTTTGTGAGCTGTTTATTACAATTAACACTGTAATTACTCATTCCACGTTTGATTCATAATACCCTCTCCGCTTCTCGACCTCCAATCACGCGTAATTCATATATCCTTTATTTTTATGATATTCTCTTCCTGTTCCAATAAGTTTCATTGTAGGTACTTACTATATGAAAGAGGATTGTATGGAGAAAGGCTTACAATTGAATGTGGATAAAACTAAAGTATTAGTATTTGAAAGAGATGAACAGAGAACAAATGCAAGGGTAGTAGTAGATGATGCAGTGTTAGAACAGGTTGATGAAATTGTATATCTTGGATGTGCTTTTAGCAAGGATGGTAGGTACACCACTGACATAGAAAGAAGAGTGCTTGCTGGGAATTGCGTGAATGGAGCGTTGGGTAAGCTGCTAGAATCTAAACATCTCAGCCAGCGGGCTCGACTAGCCGTACATAATGCTGTACTTACTCCAACGCTTTTATATGGAAGCGAGAGCTGGGTATGCACGAAAGAGCATGAAAGTAAGTTGAACGCGGTCGAGATGAGATCTTTGCGCAAGATCTGCGGTGTATCACTCACCGATCGCGTTCGTAATGAAGATGTAAGAAAGAGACTTTGTGTGAATGATAGTATCGGTGTAAAAATGAAAAAAGGCATGCTCCGATGGTTCGGGCATATAGAAAGAATGTCGAATGAGCGAATGACTAAACAGATATACAATGCGAATGTGGATGGTTGCAGAGGCCCAGGAAGACCAAGGCTGACCTACCATGACCAAATAGGTCGAGTTCTGTCTGATGGTGGTGTCAAAAGTCTTAGGAATCGGCGTGCAAGTATGAAGAGAATGATGAAGGTAGACGAGGCACGAGAGGTTTGTCAGAACCGGGATGTCTGGCGCTCTACACTCTCTGCCTACCCCGTTAGGGAACTGGCGTGAAGATACATACATACATACTTACTATATTTTTTTCGTATCAATAATTATCGACAGTGGTTTGTAATATAAAACTTTGATTTCAAACAGCCTGAATACGAGCATCTTAAAGCAATTCATCTCGAATCCAATGCCATCTATGAAAGACGCAAATACAGTACGCAGCAAGATATATATTGCACATCGACCTTATGAGAGAGACTTCGGATAATTTGGGCTCGGTAGAGCGTTATCTCTTTCGCACACAACCTATGTGACGTTTGTCAACCATATTGATCAAGATTTGACCAATACCGGACTGTTGATGCCTACGTTGGAACTGCGCAGCAGAGATAACGCTCTACAAACTCAAAACTAACCTATTGTCTTCTTCCTAAGCTCGATGTGCAATATTTCTTGACGAGTAGGTACTGTAGCATGGAAACGCATGTAGTAAAAATATATAAAATCTACATATTGTGTCTAGAAAAGTGTAAGTAACTTTTCCATAACCCTAGTAGGTACTTAACAATGAAGTAATTAAAGAAGGAACATTCGTTACATGCAATATAATATGTTACCGAATACGTATATTTGATAATATGCCGACGTTTTACCATCGTCTATTGAAATTTTTTTAGAGCTCGGTAATAACTTGAGACTCGGTCCTTTTTTCATTATAAATATCGTCACATTTATAGCAATAATGTTAGATCTAATAATTTGATTTCGCTCGCAGGTCGGCACTCAGCCGGAATTCATAAAATGTATCAGCTACCTATCAGCTATTCGCATAATAATACATAACAATATTATATTAATGTATTTATTTATTTTATATGAAAGCAAAAAAGTCACTCACTCAGTTTCAAATTTTACATTGTGGTTCTTTTTAGGACATAGGTGCTCACTAAGATGGGATTTTCGACCCTTAACGGGTTGTTTTTGTGGTTGATAGCATGTATGAAACAGATAAAGCAGGTACGTAAGTTTAAGATAAAAAAAAACTGCTTTCACAACCCTCTATCGGGTTACAACCGTATTAGTAGAGTCATGTAGAGTAGTACCAATGAAGGTAACATTGCGCCCGTGCAAAGCCAGGGCGGGCCGCAAGTTCATAATAAAAGAAGGCGTAGGTATCCATAACATTAATAATTATGTTTAATATGCATTTTCATTTAGACATACATCTGTGTCTGTACTCTTTTATAGACAAAGCTTGTCAACAGTAGTTACATTAAAAAAAACTGGTTGCCTGTAAAGTCGGTTTTACGGGCGAAGATTTTAAGTGACAACGTCTTTTTCTCGGTAGAAAGGCATTCGCCGGTCCGGCAGGCCTCTCTCTCGTTCGGTGACTCATCGTTACGTTCCCGGATGTTACACTTTTTCATGAGCGACTCCGAGCCGCAACCTAATTTAAGACGTCACGTCAATAACAATGACCCGCACAACATGACGCCCGAATAAAATCAAAGAAATTAAAACATTAGAACATTATTGGAAACATAGAGAGCAACACCGGAGGAGAGTAGCCATATGCAGGCTTTCCCATCTGTCAAAGTACAAGCCCAAATGGGCCTATACCTGTCGCCTAGCCTAGCCTAGCCTTTTTAAATGTGTGCGTGAAATCGCTTCTGTATTTTGTTAAAGTCAAGGTGTGAGTTTCGTAGTAATACACGATTTTTGTAGTGTGCGTGTGTGTCGCACGCATTTCCCCCCGCAAAAAATGACAGACTGTTTGGCATCGGTAATAAACGCTATGGCTACCGTGTTGCTCTATGATTGGAAAAAATAATACTGAATGGAAAGATAAACTTAACTAAGTAGTCGGAAAGCTTTCGCCCACCTATATCGACATAGATCACTTTACGCTTAAGTATGGATAATGTACGTATATTTTGAAAATTAAGATTTTTTAGATTAGTGATCCTTTATAACCATCGACTATGGAACCAAAAGGAAGGCTGATTGGTCTGTGTTTATAACAATATCATGAAGATTCGATATTCCTTTTGAAATTCCGGAATTATAAATAATAACATCAGTTGAAAAATAAAAGTGAAAAACGTGACTAGTGAAATGTTTTGTCTTTGTCTATTCTTGTTCTCTAATTTAAATTAATCTCAAAATTAAAGAACATGAGAACCCATTTGTTTACTTCTGATAATGCTATGATTCTATATTTTTCGCCTCATATCCAATTTAGGTATAATAAGAATCAATGAAGGTTTTAGCTGGAAAGAATTATTGTTTAAAAAAACCGGGTTAAGTTTTTATTACCATTATTTTATATACGTTATATTATAAATTTACATTTTTTTTTATGTAATGGATGTGGCAAACAAACATACATAACATCACATTGATGTTAAGTGATGACTGCAGCCTATAGACACCCACACAAAGACCAAGATCAAAATGAAGATGCGTTACCACTCTTGAGGCCTAAGGTGTTATGCCTCTATGCCGGAAATTACATTAATTAATTATTTATTTTTCAATACACAAATCTTGGGCTTTGCGCCCTTCAAATAACCTTAAAGAATCCTTTGTGAAACGTTAAGACTCCGAACAACGCATTTCCCCCTTGAACAGCGCGATAAAAGTGGCACAAATATATTATTATCACGGAGAATCTTCAAGGCCCACCTATTTGATTAAGTTAAAAGTTCAGACAATGGACATTAAGTAGATATGTGTAAAGTTCGTACGGCCTCTAATTCTAATTATTAAAATTAACTCAATATTATTAAAATATTGAGTTAATTTTAATATATCGAGACCGATTTTTGCTTACCTACATTTTCTTTATATTATTACATATATCATTTATGTATATATAATTATGAATACACTTGATGTTACATCGTGTAGAGAAATAACTCTCTTTTATAAGAAAGGGTAAGTACCTATAATTAAGGAAGTATTTTTATATCATAAAATGGAAACAAGTATTCAGTTCACAGTTCACCGCCTTATATAAACCTACCTACCTACATGTATAAAGGCAGTAAAACAAATGCTTTATCAGCCCTGAAAATCTTTTGTATCTGTGCCAAAAATAGCCACTATTCATTTCATCACCGAAATTCGGTCTGGTTATGAAGAATTATTCACGGGTCGGGGGCTAACAGAGATAATGGTGTGAAATCCTTTATCTCCAGTTCTATTACAATTTTTCCATTTTTTGGAAGTTTCTCAGTACCTCGGTGTTTAGTAATGTTCCTGAAGATGTTAACAGGCTTTCCAACTGTTACACGGAGTCCTATTGTACGGCGTATCGAGGGTGTTTGCATATATGCTTGTATGCATGCATTTACCTCTGCCTACCCTTTCGGGGTTTAAAGGCGTGAAGTTACGTTCTCTACACACAAACCATAACAAATCACTGTCGGGTAATAGCCTGTAATGACTTACTTACCATAAAAGTAAACTACATCCCCAAATTGCTCGTACCATAAAAGATTCATTAGCCCCATAAAGAAAATCATAATGCGTTTACACTGTAGTGACATATCATATTATTAATGTTATATTAAACAATGTGTACTATCCTATTCAACAACCGTACATCAGTTCGGTATATGAAAAGCGACCAAATATGATTCGGACTCACGTTCACAAGGTTCCGTACAATTAACGAATTTTCTATGTTATCATAAATCTATACTATATTAATATTATAAAGCTGAAGAGTTTGTTTGTTTGTTTGCTTGAACGCGCTAATGTCAAGAACTACTGGTCCGATTTGAAAAATTCTTTCAGTGTTTGATAGCCCATTTATCGAGGAAGGATGTAACACGCTAAGAAGAAAAGGAGAGGATAGGTAACATAGTAACCGCGCGAAGCCGGGGCGGCCGCTAGTACCATATACGTTTAAATGAATATTCTACGAGTATTATGGTGAAAAAGTATTATTATAGTATAACATTTTAAGCTGTGAAGTTTCTGAGTGAAAAGGGGGAATTGTTCAATTTTCGCCTATTTTCTTGAATAACTTGAATAACGTCTATATTAACACTATTAAAAAATAGCGGCCCGTCCCGGCTTCGCACGGGTACAATAATTAACATTAGCCGCGAGTCTACCTAATATATTATAGTGAGTGTTGAAATGGAATAATACTTAGTGGACTGTAGTTTAGGCTATATTGAATTTTTAAGTAGCTTAGCTAGTAGTGGAATGGTGACGGCTGCGCGCGCGTCGATGTCTTCGTCGTCCCCGCGGCTCCCCGCACCGCCGCAAACCGGAAGGATGAAGAAAGTTCACCGACAGTGAACCTTAAAAGATTGACATATGCTGTGGCAAACTTTTGTTTTAGAACATTTAAAGAGAAACAATTCTGTTATACATTATTTTTGCGAAATTTTCGGAAACGCAGCGGAAACTCTCAATAGGAAAAAAAATCCCCCGATTTTGAAACATTCTTCATTGGTGCTCCGCTCCTATTTGTCTTAGCGTGATTAAATAGCCTTTCTCGATAAATGGGCTATCTAACCCTGATTTTTTTTAATTGGACCAGTAGTTCCTAAGATTACCCCCTAAAAACAAACAAAGTTACAAACTCTTTATAATATTAGTAAAGATATTTTAAGAATCTTGATATTCTTACAAAAAAGCCTGCCTCATGATATATCACACAATACAGTTAAGGCTTGGGCAAACCAAACGCAGGGCAGTAGCAGCGCTGTTTGAATGCGGGCCCGCCCAAGTTGTAATACAAGAAACTCTTTGAACTGCGGCATACTAAATTTGAACGCAGGCCCGCGCATATTTTCAAAATATGTGAAAAAAAAAATTTCATGACTTTCCAGCTCTCTGAAGAGACGATGAAATTCCTCATATTCTTTTTTCTTGTTTTGATATCATAAACCCAAATTCTTTTTTTTTGCCTAAGAGCCAAAAACACCATGAATTTTTCATGTCGTCTGACATCTTGCAGCCTTCTGCCTGCCGCACACGTCAAACTGAACGCGGTTTAAACGTGGTCACGCGTTGTAACCGCTTGAAAACTGCTGCTGCGTTCAGTGTGCCGACTCTTGCGCTGCTACTGACCTGCCCTGCAACTGTCCTGCGTTTGGTTTGCCAAAGCCTTTTATATTTCTTTTTAATACCACTAAAAAATATTTATTGTAATTCACTTAGTTTTATTACACCTTCACTAATTTACATGTGTCTACCAAATTTCAACTCATTTAGCCCTAGACTACATCTAAATAATTGTAGGTATAGCTACTCAAGCCCAATACAGCTTTACTATAGTCTAACATACGGATAGATGAACGGACGGACGAACAGACGGACAACCGAGCCGACAGACAGACGGGCGAACTGACATGGCGAAACTATAAGCGCTTGACTATCCGCATGGGTTCCTTGTATGCTACAAGGTCACAGGTGATTGATGAAAAGCTCAATGAATATACGAACGATATTTTTCCCGTCAGTTACTGTTACGCCCCTGGCAATGCTTTTGTAACACAATATTCCATTACGTTTGCGTAATAAAAGTCGCCAGATAATGAAGTATAAAAAATTGTACTATTTATTTTTCGCAATAACAGATGCGAGTGAACTTTAGAAATTAAAGAAAAAAACCTGAAGAATCGAACCTGTGACCTCAGGATAACCATTCAGCCGCTTTACCACTAAGCTACCGAAGTCCCACACCGATGCGTCAAATTTTGCTTTCCGTTAGGGTCGGTGAACGACTAGCCATACAACCGATATGATAGACTTTGCAGTTTATACAATATTGTGAAGATGTCGCTGTTCCCTTAATAATTGTACTATTTATTCTTCGCAATAACACATGCGAGTGAACTTTAGAAAATAACAATATGACATGTAAGTATCATTTTCCTAATAATATTAGTATATTAGATATGAAAACCGGTCAAGTGCGTGTCGGGCCACGCGCAGTGTAGGGTTCCGTAGTTACAGAGTAAGAAATATAATAAAAAAAAAAATAAATATTTTCTATGGAGTTGTTCGAAATTTTCTAGTAAAATACATTTGGTCGATTATTACTCTCAATCTTGCAGGGCTTACTTAGGTGTGATAGTTTTCCTTTTAATTTCGTTATATGTAGCCACTATCACCGTAACGTTTGAATTCCTAACAACAACCGTTTAGTCTGTAGGGGGGGGGGGGGCACTTGAGTCTAACGAAAATTTTCACTTTAAAGCTTAATAAGTCACGAACAATTAACTAAATCGAAAAATGATGTTCGCACGTCCATAATATTTTTAAAAGACCTATCCAACAATACCCCACACTATATGAAAATCAAAAATAAGAAAAATATCCGCGCGTTACTAGTAGGTTACCCTAAAAAAAAATTTTTTTCACGTTTTTATTCTACCACTTTGTCGGCGTAATTAAGGTGTATACTTGTGCCAAATTTCAAGTCTCTAGTACTAATCGTTTTTGCGCTAAACCGCGGACGGACAGACAGACAGACAGACATACAGACAGACAGACGGACATGGCGAAACTATATGGGTTCCTTGTTTACTACGAAACCCTAAAATGAGGCCAGTTTAAAATATAACAATCCATACACGTATTATTAGATACGTATTCAAAATTAAGTCTGCCTTTCAGTATTTAGGTATATATTTATATATGTTCCATTATATTTAGGTATGTTCCATTCTTACAAATAATATTATTTTAAACGGCTGAAATGAAATCATTGTATAATTCAGACAAAAAGACTGCACCCCTCATAAGAAAGGTACAGATTATCTTTTTTCTCAAAATTGATGATACAAACAAAGTGGTCGGCCACAGCTTATATTGTATTCGCCCGCGTGAGAATTAATGACTGTTCAGTATCTAACCGGACGAAGTCGTGGGCGCAGCTAATATAAAAGTAGCCTAAGTTACTCCTTATTACATCAGCTATCTGCCAGTGAGAGTCCCGTCAAAATCGGTACAGCCGTTCCTAAGATTAGCCCCGCCAAATAGACAGACAGACAGACAAAAATTGTAAAAATGTTGTTTTGGTATATGTACCGTGTATACATACATATGCATTTAGTAAAAAGCGGTTATTTTTATATTACAAATAGACAATAGTGGTTTCAGATCTGGAAGAGGATGTATGGATCAAGTTTTCTCCCTCCGCAACATCGTAGAGAAGCATCTGGCTGTGAGCCAGAAGGTTTTCTGCGGTTTTGTGGATTTGGAGAAGGCGTTTGATAGGGTATTACGAAAGGAGCTGTGGGACATTTTGCCAGAGTATGGTATTGATGGCAGTCTGCTCCGTGCAATACAGTCCACGTATGTGGGCTGTCAAGCATGTGTGCGGGTAGATGGTAACATGTCACCCTGGTTTGATGTTAACATCGGTGTCAAACAGGGTTGCGTGCTTTCGTCTAGGCTGTTTATTATATATCTGGACAAATGCCTCCAGAGGGTGAAGTTGATGGATGTGGGAGTGCGTATGGGTGACTTAGTGGTGAACTGTCTGCTTTACGCAGATGATGCGGTAATTGTTAGCTCTACACCATCTGGGCTACAAGCACTAGTCACAGTCATGAAAGAGGATTGTATGGAGAAAGGCTTACAATTGAATGTGGATAAAACTAAAGTATTAGTATTTGAAAGAGATGAACAGAGAACAAATGCAAGGGTAGTAGTAGATGATGCAGTGTTAGAACAGGTTGATGAAATTGTATATCTTGGATGTGCTTTTAGCAAGGATGGTAGGTACACCACTGACATAGAAAGAAGAGTGCTTGCTGGGAATTGCGTGAATGGAGCGTTGGGTAAGCTGCTAGAATCTAAACATCTCAGCCAGCGGGCTCGACTAGCCGTACATAATGCTGTACTTACTCCAACGCTTTTATATGGAAGCGAGAGCTGGGTATGCACGAAAGAGCATGAAAGTAAGTTGAACGCGGTCGAGATGAGATCTTTGCGCAAGATCTGCGGTGTATCACTCACCGATCGCGTTCGTAATGAAGATGTAAGAAAGAGACTTTGTGTGAATGATAGTATCGGTGTAAAAATGAAAAAAGGCATGCTCCGATGGTTCGGGCATATAGAAAGAATGTCGAATGAGCGAATGACTAAACAGATATACAATGCGAATGTGGATGGTTGCAGAGGCCCAGGAAGACCAAGGCTGACCTACCATGACCAAATAGGTCGAGTTCTGTCTGATGGTGGTGTCAAAAGTCTTAGGAATCGGCGTGCATGTATGAAGAGAATGATGAAAGTAGACGAGGCACGAGAGGTTTGTCAGAACCGGGATGTCTGGCGCTCTACACTCTCTGCCTACCCCGTTAGGGACCTGGCGTGAAGATACATACATACATACAAATAGACACTCCAATTTTATTTATTTGTATACATACTTACTTATAAGAATGTCACGTCAGTATAAAAAAAATATTTTCATTTTTCCACAAAAAAAACTCGTTTGTTTGGCTGTATCCCATCTGGCCCGGTGACCTGGCCCGCCACCGGGCCGTTGGGGCTCTTTTGTGGTGGCTTGAGCTCGAAATCTCATATCTGGTAGATTAATTATGTTGTGTGCCCGAACATGCACTGTGGTGGACAAAAAGCAGCCATGTCTCTCTCATCTCTGTCAACTTTTTACATTCAAAATATTTACTTGATTCAGCCATAGTACTAGATTACAAAGTCTCTAGATCTAGTTTTACTGGTGAATTATGGCAATTGCCTTGAAAAATTGGGACACACAATATCATTAGGTATTACGGTATGGCCCAAAAAAAACTGTATTTAATTGGTGCTTAACCTTAATGACCAATTGTTAGGTACTCGGTCTGCACTCTGATGGTTGAGATGATTTAGGTTCGTAATAATAAACAGAGCCAAATTTAATATTTTTAATACACTTCACAACTTGATTTTTGAAGATTAAAAAGACGAGCTTCCCTAACTTCACCCGAAGAGTGTTTGTGCTAAGTCTATAAATTCCCAGGGTAAAGATTTATATACAAAGGTTAACACTCCATTTTAATACGGTTTAGGAAAAAATTACGAATAAGGATAAATGAGAGAAACCAAAGCACGCTTTAGTCCATTGTTATTGAAAGAAATAGCTCATGACCTTCTTATATTTTTTTCAATTGACTTTTAATAAGAGTTTTCGTTAAGGTACTGTTTTCTTTGATTTCTTAATGGCTCGCTATTTGTTTCACAAAAGGCTAGTAATAGCCGTCGTCGTGTAAGCGACAAAGTTGCCGCTTATTACACTATCCGGTCGACAGGGCCCTAACTCAGTCACAGTACAAATATGAACAGTTTGGAAACTACGTACAAAACGTTGAAACGGCGCAATCACACAAACATGCGCATCAACGAGGCCTCTAAGCAGTTCTCGCGGTGCTGCAGCTTCGAGTCACTCGCTAATCGAGCGTCGATGCGCATGTTTGAGAGAGTGTGCCGTTTTGAACGTTTTGTACTTAGTTTCCATACTGTTCAAATTTGTGATGTGCGTAGTTAGGGCGTTACGCTGACTGGGCCGCTCCGGTCGCCCTAATTAGGGCCTTACCTCCCTAAATGTTTTTACACTACCCTGACCCTTGCTATACCCTGAATACCGTGCCGTGTAATAAGTCCAATAACACAACGTATCCGGCGAGTTGTGAATTATTGTGTGTATGCATGAATGCACGCACTGTCTTCCAGGAAAACAGGCGTGAAGTTATGTTGATGGATAAGGTAATACGTAACTCGAGAATTTACATAGTACAGTAATTACAGTGCTATAATCACTGTTGTACATTATCATGTCGTTAACAGAATCTGTTCCGCTTGATTAAGTTAAAGCATAACAGATTCTGTTCATCGTTATGAAAACGAGTAAAATTATTTGCACTAAATGAAGGCATATTTTAAGGTGAACTCCTAGAATTTTATTTTCAGTCTATATGTATTGACTCTACCGATTTAGTGCAGAGCGTATGTGTGTATTATAACAATACTGACGAACCAGCGATACGTGAATTGAAGCTGCGGGCATTCAATTGAGCTTCATCTGCTGACACGCAAACTTGTCTTATGAATAAGTATAGACGCAATGAACTTTCATTTATTTCTACCTACACATGATATGGAGCGAGAAATAAATGAAAGTCGTTAGGTCCTCATTCTTAGTATTAGTTTAATTAATAGTAAAAGACTAGGTATCATTTATTACGATATATTATATTACTCTATGACCTATGATATTTTGTTACATAATTACATAGGTAAGTACTGTTATTGCATTTTATTGACGACCCGGTTGGTCCACCGGTGTAAGTTACCGTTTGATTCGAAGGGTCGCGGGTTAGGTCCCCGCACCGGGACAAATATTTGTATAGCCCACAGATATTTGTTTCGGGTTTGGGTGTTTGTGTATGTGTTGTGTGTGTACAACGGTACCTACAGGTTTATACATACTGTGGGGCTGTGAGTGTAAGCGTATTTTAATTTGTAATTATATTATCTCTTTGATTTATTCACATTACCTGCTGTGATAATCATCACAATTTTATATTTTGTGCTATTTTATTTGGCGGTATGAAGGCGGCTTGTCCTGCGATGGCCGTAGTTTACCTTATCGCGCAATTGACGAGCGTAGAGGGCTGGCTCTCAGAACAAAAACTTTAAGGGAATCCCTTTGGGTTCGATCTTTGGCTTAAGGCCTTATATTTCATGTTTGTGAGCTTGTTTTTATCAAGATTTGTGATGGTTGGACACATTCTGGGTTCTGTTTTATATCAGTTCTGTTTTATATACATACATATATATATGTATATAAATGAATTGCTGATCGTTAATCTGGATAAAACTCGGGAACAGATGGACCGATTTAGCTAATTTTAGTGTGAATGATTTTTGGAAGTCCAGGGAAGGTTTAAAAGCGAATAAAATATGAAGAAACTGAAAGGAAATAGTAAAAACCACGATTTTCCCATACAAATAGTCCGTATCTATCAAACCTGTTTCATTGCGAGGCTACGAAGTTTGCCGAATCAGCTAGATCCTACTACTATTATAAAGGCGAAAGTTTGTAAGTATGGATGTATGGATGTTTGTTACTCTTTCACGTAAAAACTACTGAATGGATTTGAATGAAACTTTACCACAATATAGCTTATACATCAGAATAACACATAGGCTATAGCTTATACATCAGAATAACACATAGGCTACAATTTTTGAGGTTTTTAATGTGAGGTCGTAGAAAAAACACATTTTTTGCGCTTACATTGCAAACGCTGACTGAATCCTACAAGATAGATCAAAACAATTTACTACAGTATTGTACAACTTAAAAAGGTCTACAAAAAAGTCCGTGATGGTATATGTTTATCTCTTAGGAATAACCCACAATAACCATTTTTTATCCTTTACTTTGTACGAGAAATAATGGCTTATTTACGAAGCGATTTTAAGCAATACAGTATTAATCCTTATCCAATTAAGTATCTTAAATACATTGTGCATTTAATAAAGATCAATATGGCTTTTTACAGCATGTAAATTAAATAAATATTTTCGAAGATATCACAGATTTAAAATGCAGAGTCATAGCAATTTCGGCGATAAATACCGTTTCGGTGATAAATACCGGCAGCGGCGCCAGGCGAACGGGGCGTGGGGGGAGCGGGGTAGGTGCGGTGGGGAAGAAGTGGCTCATCGCTGAGTGCGCGACCCGAACGCGGGCAGACGCGTGAGGGCAGACGTCGTTGACGGTTGTGTCCGTTTTGCGAATTTTCAAAGCACTAGCGATTTGATAAAAACGTATGGTCGCCTACTTTAAGTAATATAGGCCTAAGGTTAGTTATTGCCAGGTTTCTTTTTGGTTAGGAGTTACACGTACAAATTAGGGCTCTGCAGTGCTTAGTTACCGTATTTCTTACTTATTACTAGACTAGACGGGACGAACCTGAAGTCCACGCGAACGAAGTCGCGGGCAAAAGCTAGTTAGAAATAAAGAAAAGTACTCTACGTAGATGCATTGCTACTCTATGATCAATTTTATTTTGCCTATGCAGTCGTACATACCTTCACATGGTCTCTAACCAGGGGCGTCGCTTACGGGGAGTAGTAAGGGGTTGCTGACCCTCTTATAGATAAATAATAATAGCGCGATGCAAAGCAAACTTGACTTAATCTCTACTCTTCTTCTCTATAGGTAAATATAAAATTCTCGTATCACAATGTTAGTTACTATACTCCTCCGAAACGGCTGGACCGATTTTCATGAAATTTTGTGAGCTTATTGGGTAGGTCTGAGCATCTACCAACGTCTATTTTTCATACCCCTAAGTAAAAACGTAACTTCACGCCTGTAATCCCCGAAGGGGTAGGCAGAGGTAAATGCATGCATTCAAGCATACATGCAAACACCCACGATTCGCCGGTTACGTTTTGGATAATACTAGCGACACTATTGCCTCTATTGGAAACCAGTAGGATGTATGGTGTAACGATAAAAAAAAAACAATCGTTTAGAGTAAGGTTGATTTGGTAGTGCCCTCGCTTTTTAAGTTACGAATGCAACGAAGATTGAAAGTTGCTCTTGAATGCAAATACACTTTATTTTATTTGGAATATAAAAGTCGAATAGAATCCTTATACCTTTATAATAAACTAGCTTTTGCCCGCGACTTCGTTCGCGTGGACTTCAGGTTCGTCCCGTCTAGTCTAGTAATAAGTAAGAAATACGGTAACTAAGCACTGCAGAGCCCTAATTTGTACGTGTAACTCCTAACCAAAAAGAAACCTGGCAATAACTAACCTTAGGCCTATATTACTTAAAGTAGGCGACCATACGTTTTTATCAAATCGCTAGTGCTTTGAAAATTCGCAAAACGGACACAACCGTCAACGACGTCTGCCCTCACGCGTCTGCCCGCGTTCGGGTCGCGCACTCAGCGATGAGCCACTTCTTCCCCACCGCACCTACCCCGCTCCCCCCACGCCCCGTTCGCCTGGCGCCGCTGCCGGTATTTATCACCGAAACTGTATTTATCGCCGAAATTGCTATGACTCTGCATTTTAAATCTGTGATATCTTCGAAAATATTTATTTAATTTACATGCTGTAAAAAGCCATATTGATCTTTATTAAATGCACAATGTATTTAAGATACTTAATTGGATAAGGATTAATACTGTATTGCTTAAAATCGCTTCGTAAATAAGCCATTATTTCTCGTACAAAGTAAAGGATAAAAAATGGTTATTGTGGGTTATTCCTAAGAGATAAACATATACCATCACGGACTTTTTTGTTGACCTTTTTAAGTTGTACAATACTGTAGTAAATTGTTTTGATCTATCTTGTAGGATTCAGTCAGCGTTTGCAATGTAAGCGCAAAAAATGTGTTTTTTCTACGACCTCACATTAAAAACCTCAAAAATTGTAGCCTATGTGTTATTCTGATGTATAAGCTATAGCCTATGTGTTATTCTGATGTATAAGCTATATTGTGGTAAAGTTTCATTCAAATCCATTCAGTAGTTTTTACGTGAAAGAGTAACAAACATCCATACATCCATACTTACAAACTTTCGCCTTTATAATAGTAGTAGGATAGCTGCCTCGGTAGCCTAGTGGTAGCAGGCCACTACTACTACGCTGAGGTCCTGGGTTCGATTCCCGGGTAGAGGGTTATCAGAGACAATGGTGTAAAGTCCTTTATCACTGGTTCTATTGGGACTTTTCCATTTTCTGGAATTTTCTCAGTACCTCGAAGTTTGGTAATGTGCCCAGAGATGTCAACAGGCTCTCCACATGTTACATGGGCCAAAATGTAACCGGCGAGTCGTGAGTGTTTGCATGTATGCTTGAATGCTTACATTTACCTCTGCCTACCACTTCGGGGAGTACAGGCGTGAAGTTACGTCATAATAAATAATATACATAGCTGTACTGCTTAATTCGTTGTTCAGATAGCAAATGCGACAAAAATTGCCGCGGCCCCGTTTACGCTGTAAAAAACAGAAACTTGGAAAAAGGGATAAGTACAAAAGAGATTTATTTATTCTCCTCGCGCAAAATATCTAAATAAATGTTGATGAGGCGTAGCCAACTTAAATTTTAGAATGAGGAAATCTCCGCTCTGTGGAATGTTTTGCCCTTCATTTTAAAGGGATACATATTTGCCGAGTGAGTTTGTAAAAACATTTTAGTGAGATAAATTTAATTTCAATAACGAGAAAAAACATATTTGAAGTCCAGGTTTTAATAAAAATTAATAAAATATAAAGTGTAAATGTATTTTTATTTTATAAAAAAATATACAAATCAATACCTATGAAGTAAAAGATATTGTGTACTCGGAGGTACATAATAGGCTTTATTAGTGTTGTATAAAGCAGCCGCGCTAGACATACAGTTCTATTGTCACCATCACATAGTTAAAATGAATAAAACAAACAAACAACGTATAAAACAAAGTCACTCTCTGCCTCTGTCTGTCACCTTCTCGGGTTTCTTCTTTTAAACCACGCAACGGATTTTGGTAACGCCGCGCGCCGTTTCCTGCATACACCTCCTATCCTCCTATGAAACGTCCAAAACAAACAAAATGTTTCTCTCTCTCTCTCTCTCTCTCTCTCTCTCGCCCTCTTTCTCTCGTGACTGGTCGTTAGCGATGGCAATAATGCTATTTCTTGTAAATTTCATAAGCATGTGAATTCGTGAGTCTTAGCGTGCTTATTGAAATTGCTATGCTATTTCCTAATATGGTAATAATTGATAGGTACCTAATGAAGTATATGATTATTGTTAATATGCAAACTAATTAATGTTAAAGGGTGCCACACTAATTATTTTTCAAAAATCTCACGCATTCATTTAATAAACGATCCTAAATGCAAACAAATCGAAGAAAATAATTGCGAATTAGCGTTTCACATTTCGCAGAATTTCACAACTTCATTTAATTTGTGAAATGCTAATACAGTTTTGGCATGCAATTAATGCGAATGCTAATTAATCCATTACTACTGGTCGACGCGAGCTAAGAGACGGCCACAAAGTTGCGGCCCTGCGAACTTAGTTGATATGTCTCTGTGATAGTTAATACGGGGCCATACATACTGTAAGCACCTAGCCTGGGTTGCACCAAGATATTTGTTAAAGTTAAAGTTATTGTAACACTGGACATCCTTCTCTTACTTTAACAGATTTCTTTAAGTTAGAGAAGGATATGAAATGTTACACTGACTTTAACAAACATTGTGGTGCAACCCAGGCTTAATATTGCACAAGAAAAAGTGATATGCAGAATACCTATGTTCATGTTAGTTAGCGCGCTAGATGGCAATCAAAGCGGCAATGTTCAGTCGTACGATGGTGGAGGCACACAGCTTGTTTTGACCACTATCCGATAAATTAAATCCGATAATCTTCTTCTTATATGACAATAAAATAGGTGCAGGTTCGAATTGACTTCTCTTTTCATCAGTAGTAGAATCGACAGCAGAGTCCTTGAGATGTCTTTTAAAAGTTTATGAGTAGTTTAAGAACCACATCCACGCACAGGAATCGCTGATAAAGTTCCAACCATTTTATCATAGTGTTTAACATGTTATGTTATCAGAGACTAGTTTTAGAATTACATTTTAAACAAAATCGATTTATTTTCATTGAAAACCGATTTTTTGTGCATTCTTAATTATTAATGGTTGATAACAGAGATAACCTATCCTGTACCTATACATATTAATGTTTTTTACGTAGGTACCTATTTAGTAGCCCACTAAGTCCCCGTACTCAGAGAATACCTAATACAAGTTCATTTATTTCGCTCGTTATGTAGCTCGTACAGTCTTTAATTGCAACATAAAATTTGTCAGAATATATTAATGAGTTTCTAAGCAATAGAAATGTACTTACTAGTCTTGAAACTATTTTACAGTACCCAACAAGGAATATTGCACGTCGACCTTAGGAATAAAACTTCAACGTATTTCGGGTCTGTCTATGTGACGTTTGTCGACCACTTTGATCAAGTCTTGACCAATACTGGAGTATACGTAGGCAGTGTACACATATGTGTATACATTTTTTGTTTCTTTGTTACATACACAATGATCAAGGCAACAATTTGCTTAGTGTTGTGCAGTTTGATTCACGGAGGGTACTTCAACTTCCTATACCAACCTGCACCTGGCCCAGTGACACCACAGAGCACTGCCGCACCTTTAGCATTTACTAGCAATGGCACTAGGTTTTCCAGTGTACCCTTTAGGCCACAAGACCAAAGATTGGCAGTCTCTAGATTTGGGTGAGTTTGAAAATCATTTTATTATGCAATGAAATTAACGACCGCTCGTTTCTTCAGTGTTCTTGGGAAACTACTCTCGGTTTTATTTCTTTAGTTTTTCTCCAACATCTGCATTATATTAATAGGCTTCGAAAAGTAAAGATAAACATATAGTGTTCGAATATAATGCACTAACAATATTATCATTGAAACGTACCTAGTATTTTTGTTTTAATAAATATATAAACTTCCTTGTATTACTTATTATAAAATTAAATGGTTCAAGAGTTATAAGCTATCCACTAACCATATGAATTACGATGTACTATGGCAGAAAATGAGAGGTACTGGAATGCCATTTGAACTTGTAGAAATCTTTAAATTTTAGTATCTGAACCAGGTTAATGTTGTGAGATGGGCGAGCTCGTATTCGGAACCCTATAAGCTGGAGTGCGGCGTAAGACAGGGTGGGATTACATCTCCCAAACTCTTTAATTTGTATGTAAACGCTTTGCTGGAGGAGCTCAGCAGCATACGTGTTGGCTGTCATATTGATGGAATATGTCTAAATAACTTAAGCTATGCAGACGACAGGTGCTTCTGAGTGCCTCACCTTGTGGATTGACGATATATAATTATAGATATATAATTTTTATGATAGATATATAATTTTTGGGTATATGTGAGAAATACGCTCGCAGCCATGGTCTTGTTTACAATGTCCGGAAAAGCGAATGTATGGTTTTTCGAGTCGGTGGAAAAAGCCAGTTAACAATACCTCCCATAAAATTATATGGACTTCCACTACGTATGGTTGAACAGACGAAATATCTTGGACATGTGGTGACCACTGACTTGAAAGACGATGCAGATATAGAGCGGGAGCGGAGGGCGTTGTCCGACCGTGCTAACATGCTTGCCCGCAGGTTCGCCCGCTGTACAGCAGTAGTTAAAATAACTCTATTTAAGGCATTCTGTCCATCATTTTACACGAGCGGCCTGTGGGCTAGCTACACGAAACGAGCTCTCAACACACTGAGGGTTCAATATAACAATGCGTTCATTTTGATGAGTCTGTCTCGTTTCTGTAGCGCATCAGAGATGTTTGCTGAAAATCGTGTAGATTGTTTTTACACGACCATGCGAAAGCGGTGCGCATCCCTGGTGCGTCGGGTGCGGGGTGGCGCCGGCGGTCTCCTGAGCGTATTTGCGACAAGATTTGATTGCTTTTCCTAAATCATTGCAATATGATACAGACTGTCAGAAATCGAGACATGTAAATTAAAAATTATTGATGAATGATGCATTTTTAAAATATTGTGACTTAACTTTAATTTGTAATAATTTTTACTAACACTAGGTTAAGTCACTACTAACACAATTGTTATTGTAATCACATAATGTTGTATAATTTTATTCAGTTTGTATGATCCAAGTTGATTGAAAATAAATCTATTATATAAAAATAAGTCAGGTTTTCCTTCCTGACGCTATAACTCCAGAAAGTAAGAACCGATTTCCACGGTTTTGCATTCATTGGAAAGGTCTCTGGCTCCGTGAGGTTTATAGCAAAGAAAATTCAGGAAAAGCGTATTTATAAAACATCCACGCGGGCGACGCCGCGGGCAACAGCTAGTATATAATAATAATAAGAAATATGTTATACTATATACGCCTCCTACATCCAACGAAAATACGATATGTTTGGTGCTTTTATGGCGAATATACTTAAATATAATAAAATTAATAATAGAGTTATAATAATAAAAAGTAAAATAATTAATCTATGCAAAAAAAAAGCAATTATACTCAAGCAATTTAGTTAAAGCAATCAATACTTTCGCAATACCGGTTTTAACGTATTCTTTTGGTATTTTAAAATGGTCACAAACAGTATTAATAATCTTGAAATTAAAACTAGAACCACCTTAACCAAGCACAAATATTTACATCCGAAGTCAGCAGTTGAAAGATTAACCATTAAAAGACATCAAGGAGGCAGAGGGATAATAGACCTTAAAGTATTGTGGAAGAACCAATTCGAAAATATGGGCAGATTATTTTATAGTAAAAAGAACGATAGCCCAATACACGATGCAACCATTGAGCCAGACGATAACTATACTCCGCTTAATCTAAAGGATATACAATACATAAACAATTCAAAAAACGTCCAAGAAATAAAGAAGGAAAAGGTTTGTACATGGAAAAGAAAGGAATTATATGGTAGACATATACATGATTTAGAACAGAGTCATATCGATAAAGAAGCATCAAATAAGTGGTTAAAGCAAGGATACTTATTTCCTGAAACAGAAGGGTTTATGATTGCTATACACGATCAAGTAATAAATACAAAAAATTATAAAAAATACAGTATTAAAGAACCTGTAGAATCCGATTAATGCCGTAAATGTCATAGAATGCCAGAGACTATCCAGCACATTACAGGAGCTTGCCCTACCCTTGCCCAAACCGATTATACTCATCGTTATAACCAAATAGTTAATAACGTACATCAAAAACTTGCATTTAAATATAAACTTCTAGATGGTAAAGTAAAACCTTATTACCAATATGTACCCAATCCTGTACTAGAAAACACTGACACCAAAATGTATTTCGATAGAGCCATCCTTACCGATAGAACCATCCATTATAATAGACCGGATATAACACTTATTCACAAATTAACCAAAACAGCTTATCTAATCGATGTTTCTATACCAAATACACATAATTTACTGAAATCAATAACAGAAAAAATAAATAAATACACAGAATTAAAGGAAGAAGTAGTTCGAATATGGATGTTAAATAAAGTATATATAGTCCCGCTGGTGCTCTCTACCACGGGAGTTATACCAAATCATCTTCACAATAGCCTTAGAATTCTGGATTTACCACCAAACACATTTATTCTGATGCAGAAAGCCGCAATTCTCAATACCTGTCGAATTGTTCGAAAATTTTTAGAAAGTGACACAGAATTAAATGACCTGACAGACAGACCATAGCAGAACTATCCAGTAACACTTGGTCAGTAGACCCGTGTTATTGGATTTATTAACCCCTTAAACAGGAGAAGCAAAAATCTTAAGAAATATAAATAATAGAGTTCCGTCGTTTAAATACTTTGCATAGAGATTCTTTTCGAATACTTTTTATAGGTAGCCTAGTCATAGCAATTTTTGTTGAGATAAGACTCGACGGATGTTTTTGAGAAAGCGTTCCGAGGCATAGGTACTTACTACATAGGTAATTATATTTCCTTTCTGCAGAGTCATCAATCCACCCCCTCCGGTGGGATCAGGGCAGGGCCCGGCGGCGCAGACTTGTGGATTATCACCAGCTTTCTGTACCAAATCACGATACAGGTCTATTGATGGTTCTTGTAACAACTTGGTGCGACCGTCATGGGGTATACCTCAAACACCTTATGGACGTTTGCTCGCATTCAATTATGGCGATGGTTAGTAAACTTGTGATTCAGTTCCTAATGTTTAATATACCTAATTGGTAAAACCTTATTTTTTTCCTTTTAATAAATCTATACATACATTAAATAAAATTGGAGTAATACCTAATACCTAGACTTCAAACCTTTGAGTAGGTAGGTACGTAGCCCATATTAAAGTAATTGTCTTATTATAATTAATAGATTACGTGTTTATTCCCTTAAAGAGAAATTATGAAATTGAGTTTATTTATCGCTTTTTAGTGTTTTTTGTCTATTCAGTTTTTAATTTTTTTTGAAGGCGGTTTTTTTTAATTTTAAAATAATTTATTTCTTTACTATTCAATTTACCATTTTTACTGCCCTCAATGCAACAAATATTTATTAACAAAATCTTATACTTAGGTATAAGGGCTTTTCCAAGATCCGTTACGGGCCAGCAGCTACCCAACCCACGAGATATAAGTTTGGCGTTGTCCCCGGACAAGCAACTCGTCGACTCCATCTGGAATTTGAACGCCCAGCAATGGGGACAAATTATTACTCACGACATGTCTCGCTCATCTGTAGCTGCACAATCGCGTAAGTAATATTTCTCAACTGAGTGATATAATAATATCTATGAAAGTATTATATTGTACTTTGAAGATTATTTACTTGAATACTAAATATTAAAATATTAAATATTTTAAGCTGTTGATACGAAGCGCGCATGGCCTTGCGGCTGGTGTAGATCGTAAGCGATCTACTCGGTTAACTATTACGGGCGCGGTCGGGTGTGTGATGGGTGACCGCTAGTGGCAAATTAAAATGCGCGTTTCCATGCTTCCAGTTGCTATCGATAGATAGCAGTCGTTAAACCTTGTCGGACGCCTTATGGGTGGTTAGAAAACATCCGATAGCGAGTTGAACACTAACCCGTATCTCCACCAATCCGCATTGGAGCAGCGTGGTAGAGTAAGTTCTAGGCCTCCACCCAAAAAGGGGAGAGACTCGTTCCCAGCAGTGGGACGTATAATGGGTGGCCATTATCATTATTATACTGGTGATAGAGTCCCAGTGTAGGAGCTCAAGGGCGTAGGTACCACCGCGTTACCTAATCTACCTATCTGCTGCCATAATTAGGTAGGTACATGACAATAATATATGTGAAATAAATGATTTATTACATTAACTGATGAGACAGTTTTATCTTCAGGACCTTCTAAGACCTTCAACTAAAAATGTTATAAGCATTAAGAATGCTGTGTTTGAAATATGCACAAAAAACTGTGGTGTGCATAGCAGCAATACCACATTTTCTTAAATTATGTAATCTTTTTACATCATTGTATGTACTTACAGCTTTCATTCATTCGTCTGTGAAACTATATATATTTATTTATTCTTCAATGCAGCGAGTAGGTACATTAGGTGGACTAAATGCCACTAGGCATTCTATAACAGTCAACCTTTATTGGCTGACTTCTTTTATTTGGGTTTATTTAGTGTAATATTTAATACTAGCTGTGCCCGCGACTTCGTTCGCGTGGAGTAGTAACTTTTGGTTAATTTTGGATCATACGAAAACACTTATGGATACACGATATGTCTCTGTTTAGAATAAAGCCACGAAAGCCACCAATGCCACCAACGCCCCCAATGCTACTAACTCCACCAACGCCACTAACTCAACTGATTCCGTTAAAACGTTCATTAGGTTCTTTTATTTTAAATATTAAGAGGGAGGGAACACATTCTACTCGTTAGTTAAATGAAAAGGTTTAACATTGGGATTAATTAAATCGACCTGCTTATTTTTTTATCAGATAAGAATGTACCGATATGTTGTGATGATAAGGGTCAACTGGCGTTGAATGATCCCACTAACCCTCAGTGTGCACCAATCATCGTGCCATCACATGACTCTGTATTTGGTTCTCAAGGCAAACGATGTATGGACTTCGTTAAGACGACAACAACTAGAGACAGAGGATGCACACCTCATGATGCGCCCGCGCAACCGGTAAAGTTATTTTATTTTTGTGTAAATTATTATTCGTCAGGATCGTGATAAATATTTTTAAACATAAATATATTATTTCAAAATTCTACAATATTACTATCTGTCCCCATGAACTTCGTATCAACCGATTCTCATAGGTACCTACAAAATACACACACAAAATTTAATAATGATTTACCGCCGCTTTTGAGGAGTATTGTTACAAACACTGTGACACGAGAATTTTATATTTTTATTTAACATAAGAATAAACATTCCGATCAAATGAAGACGACCTTCACCTATCTGTGAACGAATGAAAAAAAAATTATAATAAACATTTATTAATTTATAATAAAAAAAAATGTATAAAAATAAATTTTTGTAACTTTCACCCATTTGTTAACCAAAAAAAATTGTTTGAATTGAAACTAAAAGTTTGAATCGTGTAAAATAGGTCTAACATAGACATAATATTTTATGTGTTTAAAACCTTATTAAACGTATTAGTGTCTACCTATTTACGTTCAGGGCTACCTGTCAAGCAGCTGTAAATAAGTAAGTAAACATAATAATACCTACTTTATATGTTTAAAACTTTTAGTGTCAAACACATTTGATTGCTTATCAAATGCGTGAAACTTGCTAAAAAATTACATTTTTTAAATCAATGATTAATGAAAGCTTCATGGATCTTTTTGAAATTCAACAGCTTTCAAAGGTAACAGCATACATGGACTTATCATTGGTGTACGGTAACAGCGCGGCTGAAGCAACGCCAATCCGGGCCTTTCAAAGGGGTCGCCTTATTACGGTTTCGCGCGGAGGACGAGAGTGGCCACCACAGGTCCCTAATATGACCATAACTTGCAACTCAGCACAATCTCCTAATGAACCTTGCTATTTGACAGGTGGGTAATACATAGGTGTTATGCTTACTGGTCATCATCAAATCACTTCTGCTGAAAGATGTCCACTTGTGGCAAAGCCTTCCCAAAGATGCTTAGGTACAAGGTCGTGTGTCATTTAAGGAAAATATGATATAGGTTTTTTTTTATGAAACCGAAGTGGCAAACATTGATATTAAGTGATGACTGCAGCCTATAGACACCCAAACAAAGACCAAGGTCAAAATGCAGACGCGTTGCCCCTCCTGAGGCCTAAGGTGTTACGCCTCTGTGCCGGAAATTACAGGGCCGTACAAAATCAACTCTATCTCTGTACCAAATTTCATTAAAATCGGTTCAGTCGTTTGGACGTGAAAAGGTAACAGACAGACAGACAGAATTACTTTCGCATTTATAATATTAGTAGGGAAGTAGGGATAAGGATTATTTAATTTGAATTTTGCACACCTGGAATGCTGCAGGGTTAAAGTGCTCAGTTTAAATCTTTAACGTCGCATTGTCTTGTCTACCCTTTATGTTTGACTGTATATATTAAAGTTTGATGATATGATACAGCTTACTTTATATGCCCTCGAGCTTCTACACTTTTAACTTTACTACTAGTAAAAGAGAAGTTAACAATATGCATTTATATAGAGAAGGATGAAAAGAGACACGAGGTGAAAATGTAAAGATGCGCGCGATGTGTGTCAGAATCGATATTTAGCGCTCTACGCGTTCTGCCTACTTCGTAAGGGACTTGGTGTGAAGAAAAAATAAACAAAAATCATCTATGTTTAAACACACATACTTCTTAAGTATATAAATCAATAGTTTCCTCTGAATAAATCGTGTTACTATAACATTTTCGTTTAGGTGACACCCGAGTGAACCAAAACCCGCAGCTGACGATGCTGCAAATCATTCTGCTCCGTGAACATAATCGAATTGCCGACGCATTGGCCTCCCTCAACCCCCACTGGAACGATGAGACACTATACCAGGAGGCGCGCCGTATTCACATCGCTGAAGTACAACACATAAATTATTATGAATATTTACCTATCTTTCTTGGTAAGTTACTTTAAAATTATGTTTATTTTTTATCGGCGTATAGATACAACCGCACAATAATGATACCTACAACCGTACTTATATTGTATGATTTACTTATCTTTTTGTTTTGTTATGGAATTTAATTATTTGTTTCAAACTAGAAAAGTTTTCCAAGAATTAAATATAATTTTGCTGATAAGAACGATTGAATATACCTAGCCATACCATCAAATTTTCAAAATGATTCGTTCTGTTACTAACTACTCAGATGATGTGTATTTGAAATAACGAATCGTAGTTAGCAAAATATGTAGTCTAGTGTAGAAAGTCTTCTACGCCTTCATTATGAGTGATTAGATCGAGAACAAAAATGAATAGCAGTAGATCAGCTTATCGTCGGCTATTTTATCAATGTGACGATCACGTCTCACGCATTCTGACGAATTCAAGTATTTATCTATGTCTCCAAAAAAATATTTTGCTCTACATTAAACAAACAAAATTTTATATGTATAAATAAATATATAAATATTATGTACAAAAAAAATTGTTTATTTGTTATCTAAGATTTTATATCACAATAATACTGAATTGATCATGAAATTTATTTTCATGTTTTGGAGGGTTTGAAAACCTCGTCAAGAACAAAATTATATATCCTGGTGCCCAAGGATACGTGAACGACTACAATCCCAAAGTGGACCCATCGATCTTGACCGAGCATGCCACTGCAGCTTTCAGACATTTCCATACATTGATTCGTGGATATTTGCAGTAAGTTTTATTACTTTTTTACAGTAAGTTTTATTTCTTTTACCTTAAATTATCACGTCTGTGATCCATTTTCATGATTTTCTACGATTTTAATCTACGCAGCTGCTTCAGGCCTTTCATTAACCGAGTTCAAAAAACGAGAAGGTTCTCAATTCGGCCGGTATATATATATTTTTTTTTTATGTATGTACGCGAATTTCGCCGAGATTTCTGGACCGATTTACGTAATTCTTCTTTTGTTTGATGCGGAATAGTTTCGAATTGGTCCCATATAAATTTGATTCACATAGGCCCATTAGTTTTTATTTCATGAGCATTTTTCTACTTACTTTCACCTCAGACTAAAGGAATAAGAATAGACGGCGAGTTGTCATACAGTGCGTTGAATCCACTGACGTCCTAAATGGTCCTAATGCACATGACAACAAGTGACAATGACACATTTACTCATCGACGACACAACACAGCATATTTACTCCTTCGTGGATAAAATTTTTTCATTGATTTCGTATAGTCGTGTAATAATTTTGTATCGACACACCTAAACAATTTAAATTAGGTATCTAATTGTCACGAAGCTAAAAGATTCAGATTTTACAAATTTAACAGATGTGAACATTAATCTAATTGACAATGCAGCAATAAACTAAAAAGTATTAAATAAATATAACTACGTTAATAAAAATGATTTCATTGTAATTATATACTACCTATTATCTATATGTGCTATTTACTAATAGGTTTGAAGTCGGTGCCAAACTTCAAGCCTGTAATTCCCGAAGGGGTAGGCAGAGGTAAATGCATGAATTCAAGCATACATGCAAACACCCACGATTCGCCGGTTACGTTTTGTTCAGTGTTTTTATTTGCTCGTATTCATATTTAAGTGATTAAAATATAATTATTTGTTTGAGGCTTGGCACCGACTTCAAACCTATTAGTAAATAGCACATATAGATAATAGGTAGTATATAATTACAATTAAATCATTATTTTTTACTTTTCAGTTTTGAAGTCGGTTTTTCATAACGTAGTTATATTTATTTTATGTAATCATGTTGATAGTTCTTTCAAGAAGAAATATTTATTTCGAGATAAAGATTGAAAGTAAAATAATATTTCATTTACCAATATTGAATTCCGTACTCCTTTTATGTAAGTACGCAAGATTAACTCTTTGTTCGTATTCTTATTAACAATATGTATATTTTTACAGAATGGTATCTGAAAACAGAAAACTAGAGGGCGTAGTCCGCATGAGCGACTGGTTCAATCGACCATTGCTACTTGAATTAAACGACTCGTTCGACAATCTGGTCAGGGGCATCACCGTACAACCGCAGAGTTTCAGCGACCAATTCTGGGACATCGAAATAACGCAGTTCCTTTTCAAGTAACTTCATAATTTTTTACAGGAGCACTCATACGAGGTATTATAATATGAGGTATTGTTTACTCTCACAGTAAGGAAATCGTATGATTGAACCTTTCTATATAGTCTATTTAACTATTAAACTGTGCACCACGACTTTTGTTAAAGTTAAAGTTATTGTAACATTTAACATCCTGCTCTTACTTTAACAGATTTCCATAAGTTAGAGAAGGATGTGCAATGCAACCCAGACTAAGTATCACACCACCACCACTTTTGTTGCCAACTGGGACTACGTCAATTGATTTTATTTTCATGTCCATTTACAAGATGATGTCCTTTAACAGTATGTTAGGTTAGGTTTCTGTACAGTACAGTCAATTGGCTAACATTGACTCAAATTTAACGGCACGAAAGAGAGCCACGCACATACACGTAGACGTGATTCTTTCTAAATCCAAAGCCTAAAGAACGCAGTGGTATGGATATCTATGAAAATATTAAGCTATTGCATAGCTTCTATCGAGGGCCTTGAGCGCGAGGACCGAATCCAGAAATTCCGTAACGAAAAAACCTCACGCTCCCCACTCCGACGGGCATGGAGGTGAAGGCCGTGCATTGTCTAACGTCGTTTCTTTTCGGCAGTCTTCGACACGGTGTTTGTGTGCGTGCAATTAGACGTATTGTACGACTCTACGAAGCTCGCACGAATCGAGACGAGCTGCTCCGAAATCGGACGAATACATAAGCAGCTGTTTATATGTATTGTAAAATAATAAAAATATTTCAAACAATATTAACTTTTTTATTTAATAAAAGAAAAAAAAAATGATTTCTTATCGGTCACCACGCTCAAAAAGTGTAACTTGAATTAATATCAAAGAAAAAAAGAAATACTGCATAAATAAAATAATTATAATTGCATAAGTTGATACAAAATGCTATGCAATAGCTTTACCGCGGCAGTCCCCGAGTGCCACACGTCGATTTTTTTTTATGAGGTGGATAGGGAGGGATAGGTGTCGATAACACTAAGAACTAAGCTAAAAATATTTTTGTGCCAGTGATTCTACGATTAGTTGTGCTATGCTTTCTCTCGAATTCATTTTATGTGATTGTTATTTTATTTATGTAATGAAAGTGGCCTAAAAAAATATACTTCACGTTGATGGTATTTGAATACTGTAGCCTCTACAATTATATTATTATAAATAAACAACAGAGATTTTAACAAAGATTCGTTGCAACCCAACCCGGCCAAAAATTTCGGAGCCTTGCTTTACCTGATGGGAAAACGTATGAACATAAAGTCTAAAGTTATTACAAAAAAATGTATTATATAAGTGTACTTATTTTAAAAAGGACTCAAGTTTACTTTAAAAAGGAAGACTACTTTATTTTAAAAGTTATAAAAGGAACGAACTGTCAAAAATAAAGAAAAAATCATTCGTATCACAGATATATGTACTATCTATATCTCTTGTCCAGTCACTATGTAATCAATAGTCAAAATATGTTTTTCACTTGAACTTAATTGTATAGGTATGTACTAATATGTACTGTAATACCTCCAAATATATTTAAATAATTAATAAGATTTGCTAATGTTGTACCGAGAAAATATATTAAGAACCTTTTAGTTTATAGAACATACGATTTAAACTGTTTGCTTGTTTAGCTTCTACATGACATAAAAAATATTAAAAATAATAATACTCGTACTCTATTTTCAATTAGACTGAACAACACGTTTGGTAGTGACCTCCGCGCGATTGATATCCAGCGTGGACGGGACCACGGCCTCGGCACCTACCTGGCCACTCGCGCCGTCTGCGGCCTGCCCGTACCCAAGACATTCCATGACATGCACGACTTTATCTCGAAGAAGGTATTAATTTTGTTAATATCCACAACGTAATTAGACGCGCTCAAATAAATCGGAAATCACTTTTTGGGTTGGCCTACTTATAATTGTAGTAGTTACGTTTTGTCCAGTCAATATATGATGAAGTGGCAAACAAGCGTTGGTACAGTTCAGATTTTGTATGTCTTTAAGTCATACTTTAGCCTATAAATAAAATAAATACGCTTACACTCACAAAATTATTATTACATAAACCTGTGTCGTAGATGCTGTTGTACACAATTACATACAACACATAGATACACATCAACATAAGAAGTATTGAATCCTATTGTATTTAAATAGCTCAGACTTATTGGAGATACTTAACAGGGTGTATACACCATCTTATTATATCATAATCTGACACTCGAGTAAATCCAAAAATCTATTACAGTTTGCACATCGAGCCTATGAAAGAGACGATCGGCTCGTTTCGACTTCGTAGAGCGTTATCTCTGTTGGTCAAAACTTGATCAAAATGGTCGACAAACGTCAAATAGAAACCGTGCGAAAGAGATAACGCTCTACAGACCCGAAATAAGCCGAAGTCTCCTTCCTAAGCTCGATATGCAATATTTATTGTTGACCACTGTACTAAAAATCTCTGTATGATTTGTGAATCTCGCCCTTATTAATAAAATTATTTATAGAATGTTGATATACTGGCATTTTTGTATGCTACTCCCGAAGACGTGGAGCTAAGTGTAGCCGGTTCCCTGGAGAAAAACATGCCCGGGGCCCAAGCTGGACCTACTTTCCTTTGTATCCTGACAGAGCAATTCTATCGCACTCGAGTTGGCGATAGATATTTCTATGAGAATGGCGCTGATCCAGATATTGCATTCACACCCAGTGAGTTTGTATTTAATTTCTTGCTGTGTTGCTTATAAAACACTCAATTTGGACGAGTAAGTTATGTGCAAGAACATAAAAGTTGTGAGTATTGCAAGTTTGAGTGAGAGTCACGTGAGAGTTAAGTAAAAATGTATTGAATGACTAGCTGACCCGACAAACTTCGTATTGCCTCAGAATGAAATAATGATGTGTCAAAGGTTTGATATTATACGCACTATATGTATGAAAAAATAAAATAGTGGTTTTTACTATTCCTCTTCAATTTCTTCATATTTTCGTACCTTTTAAACTTTCCCTGGACTTCCAAAAATCATTCAAACAAAACCAAAATTAGCCATATCGGTCCAGCTGTTCTCGAGTTTTAGCGAGACTAACGAACAGCAATTGATTTTTATATATATAGATTCTATGAAGTTCATTCAAGTAACACCAATGTATAAAATCGTGAAGTTATACATATGTTGTTTAAACCCATGAGTTATAGTCATAGCGTTATAGATACTAACAAAACAAAACCCAGTAATTTATTTATAGTCTTAAAGCAGATATTATTTTCTTAGCCATGAAAACTAATTAATTTATACAAACTATTCTCGGTCCCTTACTTTCTATTCCAAATGTATGGTATTGAAGAAAAAAGAACTTCGTTCTCATTTTCCCATACTCTACATGCATTAATACAACTTGTTTATCGTTGTTATTACGCGTACGAGAATTTTATTGCTCCCCTATACCATATTTTCCATACCTACCCATACGTTTATCAGTCTGATCATGTTTTTGTTTTTCGCATCATTTCGTTCAATATGAATGATACTTATTCCAGGAGTTATATGAAGACAAATACGTAACACTTTTATATTTTTTGCTGTCTACATTTGAACCACAGACAACTGTAACAATATTACGTACTGGACGTTAACGGAAAGACTAGTATCGAAACTGCAAGTTTAATAGAAATGTTGTTAGAATATTGTGCAAATGTATTATTTATTTTGCACATTTTATATCTCAATTATTTTTTACTAACTATTACTGTTGGTTATATTTTATTTTTCGCAATAACACATGCGAGTGAATTTTATAAATTAAAGAGAAAAGGGAAAGAAAAAATTGACTTAAAAAGCGGCTGGACTGGTTATTCTAAGGTTGCAGGTTCGATTCCTGCTCACAGTCAAATTTTTCTTTTCCATTTTTCTTTAATTTATAAAACTATTGTTGTCATTATAGTAAATAATTGAAATAATTAATTTAACATTGTTATAGAAATTGTTACCTTCTGCAACAGGTCAATTAGAATCGATCCGCCACGGTGCTTCAATGGCACGTCTGCTCTGCGACAACACACACAAAATCCAACTAATGCAACGGAAAGCCTTCCAACAGGTATCTCAAGTGTAAGTAAATCTATCGCGGTAGTATCACTTTGCCCTAAATTAAAGTGTGTTTATTCTACTTATCGTGTAATATTTGTTGTTGTATCCTGTTACGGGATCCCGATTAGCATACTAATACCAGAATCCCTATTCAAGTTGTTTACACAAGAGGAATAAGTTCGGTAACAAAATTACCAACTCTGTGCTCTTGTTTTTATTGGCTTCTAGGCCCACGTTGCTTTTCCAGGTAGGTAAGTATTGGTTGAATAAATTTTATACTATACTTAGTATCGTAATGTTGCGGCATGCAGAATATGTTTATTTAAAAAAAATTGAAGATTTTGAAAGGATTTCTTGACTTTGGTAAATATAGGCCTTTTGGAAAATAAAGCAATAGGTTAACCTTTTGCTTAATTTTAAAAATCTGTTAGATTATCGGCATAGGTGTGTAGGCAAAACGTTGTCTGATTTTATCAGTCATGAAACAGAAAATTCCAATCTGATCTCGAGCAGGCGATGCCATTGGGCAACATATATACTTACAAAGTGACCTAAATTATTATTCCCTATATATAGTAGCATACGGAATTTTCTCTCAAATGAATTTACTCGCAACATTAATTTACTTAATCAATAGTTATCAGCATTCATAATAAAATCTATGTGCGAGAAAGTCTATCAACAAGTGAAATGGTATCCAACATAGGCTGATAACTGCCAGTCATAGTAGTAATCTTCCATGCGTATTTTATCAACGTGTTTTTGTTTTTGCTTTCAGAAATAAATTAGAGCCCTGCAAGTATTTGCCAATTGTGGATTTGAAATTGTGGCAAGACTCAAGATGATTTTTTAAAAAGAATATACCTAATTCTATAACACTGTTTTTATTCTAGTTGGTAAGACCGGAATATTATATTTAATCTGATTTCAAGACCAGTTCACTAAAAAATATTTGACAAGCGTATTTATCATTCAAAGTGGAAAAGCTGCGTAAGTATGGACCTACTTTTGAAGTTATAACTTAACCTATTTTTTATACTTCCCAGATTTCAGGTACTCGCCTTTGTACGTTTTCACAGGTTTTCGCAAGCTTCATAGATTGTAGAAATTATATTTACGGATTGCTTCGCGTATACCGAATATCTCATCGTTCATCATCGTTTCATCGTTAGCTGGAAAGCGACCGAAACGTCGGGTAAGAGAAGAAGTTGAGAGTAGTGCTTGTTTGTAGTTAAAAATGTGAAAATTTAATAGCGCAACCAGAGATACTTACTACCTAAGTGCTTAACCTCGCTAATTTTACTCGAAGAAAATAGTGCTTCGAATTATATAATACGAGTATAAATGAATTTTTAGTAGATTTTACTTTATTAGAAGTGAACCACGGTAGCTGTACCTACCTACATCCACTAATTATCTCGTACCAATGAGCTTGTAACATTTAATATATATAATATCTCGTACCTACAATGTTATTGTAAAAAAAATCGAAATCTGCGATGAAGATAATATTTCTCAAATAAAATTAAAATGTTGTGTAAAAGTAAGAGTGCCCATGGCAGCAGTAAAAATAACACAGCGGCCTCCGATGAACTATTCCTTTTAATATTGCATTCATCAATATGGTGACTAAAGAAGGTTTATGTAAACAGTTAGGTATCAGTTATACGAGTAGTATAAAAATTTGCAAGTGTCATGGTTTACTTTGAGATGGTCTCAAATTTTCACGAATGAGTTGGTTAGGCGTTAGGCGTTGTAGGAACGCAAAATTAGTGTCTGACTCTGAAGGCGAAATCTATTAATTTGAGTTAGCAATAGAAACCTCTGAGGTGAGGAGGTTGTTTCTAAGAGATAATTTTAAAACAACCGACTGAGTTTTTTTTAATGGCGGGTTTATCAGATCCTATTCGTTTTTGAAACTCTGCCAGTGAATGACAAATAATGTCTCATTTCCTTTTCTCTATACTCTTTGTTATCAGTTTGTAAAAGGGGAAATGAGACATTACTGATATGCTTACTTACATTAGTATTATTATATTTAGTTTTGTTTACAGTTGATATTCTTGATTATATTTTTTTAGTTTGTAAATTGACATGTTACCTACATCAAATTGTTATCCTCTTTACGTAATTTTATTTGTTTGAGACGTTTCATAAGAGTTGCTTGTTATCCTAAATGAATACCTAAATAAGCTTCTGATTCTGAAATAATCTGGACTTTTTTAACGAATTTCAGTGTATGTATGTATCTTCACGCCAGGTCCCTAACGGGGTAGGCAGAGAGTGTAGAGCGCCAGATATCCCGGTCCTAACAAACCTCTCATGCCTCGTCTATCTTCATCATTCTCTTCATATATGCACGCCGATTCCTAAGACTTTTGAATTTCAGTGTAAATTTTAAAATTACGTATTTAACATATTCCGTATTATTGCCACGGCATCTGAATGGATCTATTAGTAAAAAAATAAGCTATCGAATTCTGAATTTGTTTTATGAATTCTACTTATTAGTATATTTTTTATTAATTTTGTAAAGAAACGTATTATTTTGAATACCATCTTGCATCCACGATCCAGTTTAAATACTGTTATGTTATTTTAAGAAAAACATGTTTTGAATATAAATACTAAATATTGTTTTACTAAATAAATATATAATGTGGCTGTTTATTGCTTACCTGTCTTAATCGTCTTTATAAGCAAAATTGGACCGTAATGAGTAGAAGAGTACTTAGAAATGTTTCAACCCACAAAAGATATTTCGATGATTGACCTTTATGTACTAAGGTACATAGACAGGACATTTCCCTTGGTAGTATGCATCGACGACACAACGCATGGTAGTATGGTTCCAGTTTCTTGCATTCAATTAACCACACTTTCCCACAGTAACATTACAGCGGACGTGAAAACGTCAAACGTGTCTCAAAGACAAGCTTTTGAGATAAAGCAGGACGATCGTTGCTTCCAAGAAAACTTTGCAGATTGTCTCAACATTCGTTTTGCGGATATTTATTATGTTCGGAGCCAAAAAGAATTTGAAATGCGAGAAAAGTCAACCCGGCCAAACGTTTTTCCCGTGAATTAAGGTACGCCAACCGCAATATAAACGAAGCCTTTTTTTGTACAAAGTTATTTATTTGACCCAACTACGTGTCGCCACGAGGACGCTTTACATAGGTATTGTAAAATGCTTGAATTTGTTCCCTGTAATTTGACGTATATACTTCCCGAAGGGGTAGGCTGAGATAAATGCATGCTTTCAAGCATATATGCAAACACCCAGGATTTTCCGGTTACGTTCTTGACCCTTGTGGCGAACCAATTGACAATTTCCAGCCACATTACCAAGCCGAGAGGGTAACACTGGTAAACTTCGAGAAGATAGCAAATACCTAACAGTTAAGATAGAAAGAGATAAAGGATCATACAACTTTATGTCTGCCCCCGACCAGAAGATTGAAACCAGAACTTCAGCGTAGCAGTAAGTATTACAGATTAGTACGTACTACGGCGTAGTATTTTTCCCGTATAATAAATCAAAAATATAAACTTGGCTGTAGCAACCACTACACTACTGAGGCAGTTTATTTTTGTACATACCTACATAAAACAGTAACGTTATTATAAGTTGTAGCTACCCAAAAAATACCATAATATAGCAACATACAATGATAACATCTTAATACCAATATTTATGAAAGGCAAGAAAGGCTACATAACACCATCAGCACACCATCAGCAGAATATGTAATCCATCAGGCGCATAATAATATTAAAAACATAGTTAAAACTAGCTGTGCCCGCAACTTTGTTTGCATGGAATAGTGGCTATGGGACTTTGGGCAGCGCTTTTGGATTTAAATTTTGGATGATAAACACTTTTGGGTAGCTAAAAAAATCTGCTTTGCAGTAATGCTTCTCTGTACACGATATTAGACGTATGGCCATCGGGGATAAAAGCACATAGGCTGCTAGGATTGCGAAAAATTGCCAATTATGTGTTTAATTAATTTACCCTAAGCTGAACCATACTTTCGAAAAGGCCATTTTAAACTTCTATGCATATTAATTTTTTATAGTAAATTATTATAAAGTTCTGTAAAGTTACAGTCAATTAGTGCTTAAACAGAGAATTAAAGATAAAAAATAGATCTTTGCATAATATAGGCACTTCGTAAGAGCCGGCAGAAAAGAAAAATTGGATATTAACGTTGTGCATTTTTGCCACTAATGCCACCAACACCACCATCACCATCGTCACCACTATCAACATCACCACCACCACTGTCACCACTACCACCTCCACCAGCGCCACCACTACAATCGCCACCAACGCCATCACCGGCACCAGCAAACACCTACGCCACCAATGACACAAATGCCTCCAAAACTACCAACAACACCACCAACGTCACCAACGCCACCAATACCTCCATCGCCACTAAAAACATCACCAGAGTCAACAACAATACCTACGCCACCAACAATACCTACGCCACCAACGACACCAACGCCACCACTACCATCACTACCAACACACCAATGCCACCAACACCACTAACGCCACCACCACCATCATCATTAACATAATTAAATCCGAAAGACGTCCATCCGTCTCCGCTGGACAAAGCCTTTCCCGAAGATGCTCCTAAAAGTGTTGTGCGTCATAAGGAAAGAATATGCCACGCTTGGCATGCTGAATGGTGATCATAGCGGCGATTGCTTTATGCCGGGACGCTGCTATGCGGTATGCTTAATGTAAAAGAGAAAAAACCGGCCAAGTGCGAATCGAACTCGTGCACAAAGGGTTACGTACAAAAATTGGCATAAAAATTACATTTGTTGGAAGGTAATATACAACATAAGACCTTAAAATTCTATGAAATTTTAAGCCTCTATTTGCTACCGTTATAAATGTCGAGTAAAAATAATACGAAAAAAAACACGTTTATTGTATTTAATTTTATCGTTAAAGCGATAACAGAATTAAATAATTTGTGAAAATTTTAGTTTTCTAGCTATCACTGTTTATGAGATACAGTCTGCTGACAGACAGACAGATGGACGGACAGACAGACAGTGGAGGATTAGCAATAGGGTCCGTGTTTACCTTTTAGATACAGAACCCTAAAAAAGATAGAAGATAGATACAGAATAGTTTAAAAATATTCGATATGTTTTTTTTTAATTGTCTTAACATTTTTATTTTTGAACCGATTGACATGAAACAAACACTAAATGTTAAGTGAAACTTACCATAACATATTTGTGAAAACTGCAAATCGGATAAGCCAATTCTGAAATATGCGTGCACAAACACACAGACAAACAGACATTTTTTCGGGATAAAAAGTACCCAGTGTTGTGCGCCAAAGGTTAAAATATAATCATACCAAGTTTCGTCGTTATCGGACCGGTAGATTTTGTGTGATGCTTGAACAAACAGACAGACAGACAAACATTTTTCTAATCACATATTTGTGTTCGGTATCGATCTAGTATCATCCCCTGCTATTTATTTTTTAAATATTTTCAATGTACATAATTTACATTTCTACAGTTTTATTATAAGTATAGATAACTAAGGTCTCAGGGGTGGCAACGCATCTGCATTTTGACCTTTGGTCTCTGTGTGTGTCTATAGGCTGCAGTCATCACTTAACATCAATGTGAACGGCATGCTCGTTTTCTACCTTCATTACATAAGGCTTTCTTTTTATTGCGGTTGGCGTACCTTAATTAATGTGAGAAACTGGGCTGGGTTAACTTTCTTCGTGACTGAATTCTTTTTGGCTCAGATAATAATATGTATTTGCAAAACGAATGTTGAGATAATTTGCAAAGATTTCTTCGAAGCGAGGATCGTTCCGCTTTTCACTCATCAGTAAAGCAGTTAGTGACTTCATGACGAATCACATCGATACAGTTTATATTGACGGTAAGCGAATACTGTAGCCTAGAAACATCTGCATAAAAACCAGAGATTTTAATATAACGTTTCCACTCCTCTTCGGTCTAAGTTCTTATGCCTCAGGCCGTACATTACTACCTGACCGTAAAAGTTAGTGTTGCGTGAAGTTAGCGATTAGGTAATACGGTCGTGCCTGAGCCCGCGAACTTCGTCACTGGAGCTCTACTACCATCAGTAGGTCATTTAGGTGTGTAACCAAATAATTTCACCCGTCAGGATACCTACTAACCATAGAAATCTAGATAATATGTATCTATTTATGTATCTTCACGCCAAGTCCCTTACGGGGTAGGCAGTGTAAACCGCCAGATATCCCGGTCCTGACACACCTCCCGAGCCTCATCTACATTCATTCTCTTCATACATGCACGCTGATTCCTAAGACTTTTGACCTCACTATCAGACAGTAGGTCAACAGTAGGTACTCGACCTATTTGTTTATGGTAGATCGGTCCTGGTATTCCTTGGCCTCTGCAATCATCCACATTCGAATTGTATATTATGTATTAATTGTATATTCTTACACCGATACTCTCATTCACATAAAGCCTCTTTCTTACATCTTCATTACGAACGCGATCGGTGAGCGATACACCGCATATCTTGCGCAAAGATCTCATCTCGACCGCGTTTAATCTACTTTCATGCTCTTTCCTGCATACCCAGCTCTCGCTTCCATATAATAGCGTTGGAGTCAGTACAGGATTATGTTGGTATGACGAGTCGAACCCGCTGAGTTGGATGTTTGGATTCTAGCAGTTTACCCAACGCTCCATTTACGCAATTCCCCGCAAGGACTCTCCTCTCTATGTCAGAGGTGTACCTACCATCCCTGCTAAAAGCACACCTTTTCTAACACTGCATCATCTACCTACTTCAAATATGTACTGATAAAATATATTTCACAAGCATGTGTTAATGCGAAATAATATCAAACAATGTACTGATACTTTAGTTTTATTCACATTCAATTGTAAGCCTTTCCCTACACAGTCATCTTTCATGACTAATGCTTGTAGCTCAGATGGTGTAGAGCTGACATTTACCACATCGTCTGCGTTAAACAAACAGTTTACCACTAAGTCACCCATATGCACTCCCACTCCATTGACTGGGGAATTTCACTTACGGTAATTGATATAGATATCAAATAAAAACCAACATTTTATAAAAAAACTTTATTTACAATGAAGAAAAACAGTGTTTATTAGCTATTTAATAAGTAATATGTATTCTTAAAATTACATTGTACAGAATTTAAACTTATATAACACTGCCTGTATGCGAGGTTGTATTAAAAAATAACACATCTGGCTCGTTTCTAGGCAAAATAAATATAAAAAAATATACAATTCACAAATCGACAGCGTACTTTTTACAAAAACAAAATCAAGATGTCGTGGAAAGAACATGGCAAAACGTTTAAATTAAAAATTAATAAACATATATAGGATATCTTTTGCTCAACATTACATTTTATTATGTTATTATATAATCCAATTTTATTGACCGTAACTCACCGACTGATAAAATCTCGCAGATAAACATTGCATTTTACAGCCATATAAAGGAAATTCGTAAGAAGTAGATAATATCTACATAGTATAGGTACCTATGGAACGATTGCTCACCAAAATCAAATTATTAAATGAATAGAATTAGCCCACAGAAACAAATTATACATTCCTACAACGCCTTGTGGCAGACATTCGTGATAACACCTCAAACTAAACCCCGACATTTTTGAGTTTCAATACTAGATAAACACGATACAAATAAAACATTTACAATAATCGGCATAATTTAGTCCACGTATTTATGATGAAATTAAAGAAAATGGATCGAAAAAATTGTCTTCGGACAGGGATTGCACCTGCAACGTCAGGATAACCAGAGATTGAGTCGAGTCGAGAGAGTTCGAAACGAAAAACAAGATCGAAATCGAATCATTGTCGGGAGTAAGCTTGTTGAAAGCGATTAGACTGGTTATCCCGAGGTCGCAGGTCCATCTCTACCCGAAGTCAATTTCTTCTTTTTCATATGTTATTGATAAAAATATTACAAATATTAATAATTGCCATATTATAATAGTTAAAAATCAGAGGCCCCCGTGTTCATCTCATTGCTTCCATAGCATACTCACAATCACACAGATACCTTAGCTTACCTATTTATAATAACGAAATACTTAAATTGATTATGTAGGAAAAAAATGAATTAAGTAGGAAAATTACATTTGCTTCAAGTAAAATTTGTAGGAGTAAACTACTATCCCTTATTGCTTATATTATGTTTTCCATCCTGTATTTTATTTCTATAATTTGTAATTTAATCACAGCATTTAATCAAACATTAATTAACTATCAACGTAACAACGAATAATGGTCTACTTTCATGTTCAACAGCCAAAAACCTATGATTTTTATAATAACAGTGCGACCAATCTAATTTCATTAACAAGCGCTCTTGATTTGTACCACAATTATCAATCGTAACAATAGGTAGGATTAAAAGTACAGACATGAATACGAAAACGGCTTAAAGATGGAATTACTTTCGAATTATTCCGATCTGTCACCCTGCTCTGTCCCCATGGGGGCAGAACGAACAAATTTCGATCACAGTTTTTTTTGTTTATTTCTATAAAATCTGTCAGCATATTATTTTCACTATGTTTAACTAAACAAAGACAGTAATAGACATAAACATACATACAACAAGATTAGTTAATCGTCAGTCAAGTTTGTCACATAGGTCAACCTATAAAGCTTTCTCTGGGTGTAAATATGGTGAATGTATGTGGGAAACTAGGAAAACAACAAAAAATGTACCAACTAAAACACGCTCCCCTCCAACTCCCGTTGAAATCACATTACAGGCTTTTTAAAATAATAGCACAGTCTAAAGAAAACGAACGTGATACTGTGATAATAGTAAAGAAGTTTAAATTTGTTTAAGCTGAGCTAATCGAGAAATGTTGAAATGAATATAGTTTTCAAACTATTTAGGTACAAGGGCGAGTATCTAATATATGGTAAATTAAAAAAATAACAGATACGTTTAATTATAACTTTAACAAAAGTGCATACGTAGATATCTACTATGAATTATAAATACGCTTGTCAAATATTTTTTATACACTCGTCTTTGAAATCAGATTGAATATAAGGTAGGTATATTCCTGGTCTTTTGAATAAATAAAAATAAAAATTAGGTTGCACAATCAAATTCTATTTGAAAAATCCTCTTGAGTCTTGCCACAACTTCAAATCCACAATTGGCAAATGCTCGCAGGGCTCTAGTTTATTTCTGAAAAAAAAATGACAAAAACGACTTTAAAATAAATTTAAAAAAATATCATACGCCCATGAAAGTTCATTGTATTAATCGGAAAATTATTCAGCCCATTTATGATTATAGTTTCTGATATATTTCTGCTGAAGTCAATTATATATTGAATAAGTTTATTTTAAGAGTAAATTAATTTTGGCGCAAATTCTGCATGCCACTGTACGTAGGCACATAGTTTGTAATTAAGGACTCTTGCAATCGATCCCGAATCGAAGCCCGATAGTGGTCGGATTGGAATTTTATATCTTATTCAAGATCAAACTTTATTACAGCGTTCAGGTGCACATATATCTATATAGTATCTAACATGAAACATTGCTTATATATGTACCTTAGGAAGAAGACTTCGGCTCATTTCGGATCTACAGAGCGTTGTCTCTTTCGCAGCTTATATAACTGAGGTTTGTCGGCCATTTTGATCAAATCAGTGCTTACGTAGGTAGTGTGCAGTAGAGATAACGCTCTACAAAGTCGAATCTAGCCGATTGTTTCTTTTGTTGGCTCGATGTGCAATATTTCTTGCTGATTACTGTACAGTATACATTACTTTATGTACATACCTACCTATGCCTATAATCTAACAGGTTTTTTTTTAGCTTTTTGTGCCGAAACTCAAATCTTCCTAGGTATCCTTCTAAAATAGGTATTCAATTTTATTTTGAGTATACCTACATACATTCTGCTTTCCGTAATACAAGGTAACATGTTTTGTATTTTAAAATGTATTCAAACGAAACATTAAAAAGCAGCGTAGGCCTTACTAAAAACAAGAGCAGTGAGTTCGTAATTTTGTTGCCGAACTTACTCCTTTCGTGTAAACAACTTGAATAGGGATTAGTATGTTAATGAGGATCCCGTAACGGGATACAACAACAAATATATTACGATGAGAATAATAAACATACATTGATTTGGAGCATAGTAAAAACATCGCAAGAGATCTACTTACCCGTGGGATACTTGTTGGAAGGCTTTCGGCTGCATTAGTTGGATGTCATCGGCGTTGTCGCAGAGTAGACGCGCCATTGAAGCACCGTGGCGGATTGATTCTAATTGACCTGTTACAAATAAAAATTAAAATTTAAAAAAACTCTGTGATAGTTATTACGGGGCCATACATTACCATCTAACCGGAACACGATAATGCAGAACACTAAATTTAGCGGCAGATAAATTAGGAAATGCAATGCTGCCTATAAGTAATTATAATTAGGTATATTCTTGGACTCAGACATGAAAACAAAAAGCTTCCAACAACATATCTATACAAAGAAATAAAATTGGAGTGTCTGTTTGTAATATTAAAATAACCGCTTTTTACTAAATGCATATGTATGTATACACGTTACATATACCAAAACAATATTTTTTACAATTTTTGTCTGTTTGTCTGTCTGTCTGTCTGTTTGTTCCCGCTAATCTCGGGAACGGCTGGACCGATTTTGACGGGACTTTCACTGACAGATAGCTTATGTAATAAGGAGTAACTTAGGCTACTTTTATACTAGCTGCGCCCCCGACTTCGTCCGGGTAGATACTGAACAATCATAAATTCTCACGCGGACGAAGTTGCGGGTACAGCTAGTCATAAATAAAGAGCTAGTGGGGAATTGGTATGAATCCACCCTTATGTGCCTACCTATAAAAGACAAACATTTCTGTAAAACGTGCGAAAAATTTTTCGTCGCTTAACTCCTGAAATACGAATCATTTATATTGAACGAAATTATGTGCAAAACAAAACATGATCAGAATACTTTATGATAAACAATATACTTAGTTATGGAGATTGTATACGGGAGCAGTAAGATTCCCGTAAGCGTAGTAACAACTATAAACAAGTCGTATTGATGCATGTAAAGTGTGGGAAGATAAGGAAATGATATCTTTTCTTTAATGCATACATTGAGAATAGTGAATAGAGCTAAGAAAATATCTGCTTTAGGCTTTGATTATAATACACGTCTAGATGGAGCGTCGCCTTACAAACGCTGCAAAAACAATGTCCCAATTCGAAAATCCTTGTGTGCGTGTAACACACACTAGTATTATATGTATATTTTATTCGCTTTACACACACTACTCAACTGGTGAAAATGTTACTTGCTTATGACATTTTCTCCTAAAAATAGGGAAAATTAGCTTAAGTCGAGTTCATTTTTTTTTCATAATGTGTAACATAATAATATTACGATATTCGTCGGGTCGTCTCACAGTAGCTCTAGTTATTCGTTTTAAGTTATTTTTAATTTTTTGTTTGTATTGGTACATGTATTATTATTCGTTGTTAGTTGTTTGTTCTTAGAGTAAATTACTTTTATTGTGGAGAAAAATAAATACGTTTTTAAAAACAAAATCAAAATCTGGAATTGATTTACTAGTTGGAAATTTACAAACCCACAAACAGATACACACGTCAAACTTAGAACACCCTTCAGGGGTTATTAAATAATGTTATTAAAATAAATATAGGTATATTAAACATACATTTTATATAGATTTTATTTTGTAACTTCATATTTCTCTGGGAAGATTTTAAATCAAAAACTGGCAACACATTAAACATGGCGTTCAATGAATCGTACAAATGCGACGTAAAATTAAATATTGTTGATTTAATTCTGGGATACATTTAGGACTATGGAATGTGTAGTTACCGATAGTAAGAAATGTTTTTGTCATTCTTCTTTTGTAATTTCGGCACACTTTAATAGCGCAAATCGTCATAATGAAAGCATAGACGTGGACGTGTTTACGTTACAATGACAGTATCGCTACTGAGCGAGTGGAACGAAGTTATGGGCCAACAGTTAACTGATATTTTTTTGGACGCTTATGAACTTAGATGCTCCATCTAGACGTGTATATAATCAAAGGCTTTAGGTTAAATGTTACTTGAAATGTGCAGAACCGGAATATCGGATTTTGTTTCGTTACACGTTTTACTTGTGGCTTTGAAATAACATTTTAAATAGGTACTTTGTTGAAATTAAAATTAATTATGCAAAATTTCAGTTTTACCTGTTGAATATGATTTTGTAGATAGGTAGGAAATGTAAATATTATATGAATGAACTTCATAGAATCATTCAAAACATTTAGACTTAATTTTCACATAAAATTTAGAGATAGGTACCTACAAATTTTGTTTTCTTTCGCACGACTAACTCGCAGAAATAGTGCGTCTTATATTCAACATACCTAGCAAGAAATGAAAACTTACTAGGTGTGAATGCAATATCTGGATCAGCACCATTCTCATAGAAGTATCTATCGCCAACTCGAGTGCGATAGAATTGCTCTGTCAGGATGCAAAGGAAAGTGGGTCCAGCTTGGGCACCGGGCACGTTGTTCTCCAGGGAACCGGCCACAACCAGTTCCACGTCTTCGGGAGTGGCATACAGAGAAGCCAGTACATCGACATTCTGTAAACAATATTGCGAGTTAATGAGCGATATTCACAATTTTCACAGCCCGCATAATTTTTTTTGGTAGGGGGAAGTCCATGAACGGATTTATTCGAGCGCGTCAGACGACCCGGCTAGTCCACCGGGTTTGATCTCCGCACCGTGACAAATATTTGTATGGCCTACAGATATTTGTTTCGGGTCTAGGTGTTTGTGTGTGTGTTGTATGTGTACAAAGGCACCCACGACACAGGTTTATACCTACTGTGGGGCTGTGAATATAAGCGTATAAAAGCGTATATAATAAAATATGGTAGGTATACTTTGGACCCCGTTGGGTAGTAGGTAGTAGGTATCTTCAACAAATCTGAGGGCCGACCGTCTATAATACTTCCGTTTAGCCTTCGATTATGACATATGTTTTCGTTTAGGACGTTATCTTGTCAGTTTCGTACCGCCTAACTTTTTCCTGGAAGTGTTTTCATCCGCACGTATACTATATACCTACTTAGGCCTAGAGCCTTAGAGCCTATAAATGCTGTAATAGGCGGTACGAAACTGACCCAGGAAGACCAAGGCTGACCTGCCATGACCAAATAGGTCGAGTTCTGTCTGATGGTGCAGTCAAGTCTTAGGAACCAGCGTGCATGTTTGAAGAGAATGATGAAGGTAGATGAGGCACAAGAGGTACGTCAGGACCGGGATATCTGGCGCTCTACACTCTCTGCCTACCCCGTTAGGAACCTGGCGTGAAGATACATACGAAACTGACAAGATAACGTCCTAAATGAAAGCATTAGAGCTAGGCGGTTGGCCCCCTAAGCTGTTAATATTCGGCGTCCGTAAGGAAAATGTCCAAATTAAAAAGAAAAAATGTAGCCAGCTTACCTCCCTTCCAAATTTTACTGGTGGTGGAACCAGAGAATATGTAATAATACTACGTATAGAATGGACACTTCGACGTCCCGCCCAATTGGGCGGTAATTACCCCGACTCACCCAATCTCCTCCCCTCTTATGAGCGACGTTTGGTATTCTCTACGTGCTACGCACACAGGTGCATGTGTAAATATACGTTACTGATTGATGGCTGTGTAATAGAGACCAAATAAAGCGTTGTTATGGAATTTTGCCGCCGTATCCGCGGTGTGGTAGAACTCCAATGACGGAGCTCGTGATAGAGGCATAAAAGCTATCACCTCAAGAGTGCCAACGCGTCATTGAAATCTCTGGTTTTTATGTAGATGTTTATAGGATATAGTTACTTAAATCGATGTGAACAGTACATTTGTTCGCCACTCCATCACGTAAAAAATGGATAAGCCGCCTTACAAGTTTAAGAAGGCAAGACCAAGTTGAGGTGATTTTAGGATTTAATCGAGCGCATCCAATTAAGATATGCACCCTGTTATCTCCAGCAAATCTGAGCTGTCGATCGACCGCGAGGCAGTAGGTCGCTACGAGCTTACCTCTCTTCAAAATCGTCGGCATTTTGTTAGGTTGTTGTTTGTTTAGATCACTTAAAAACATCTACTCGAGAAATATTTTGCTCATCTTCTTTTCTCAATCGTATGTAGGTAGTATATTTTTATAACAAATTGTATATAGACATAATACTATGTATTTGGATACATTGTTTCGTATACACCCCATTATAGGCACAAAGATTTGACAAGTTTTCTGATTTTGAGTATATATATATAATATAATACTGTTGGCTTTGTATTAATTAGTTGGATTTGTATTATATCCATTAGTACAGAATTATTCAGTACCTAAGCCTTTATTTTCCATTCCAAAGCGTTGATTTGAGTTGATAAAATTAGATTTATAAGTTTCAATCAGACGTTTGTTATTGAAGTCAAAAGATGTAAACATGTTTGTCGTTTCTATGAGTATGTCCAAATAAGTTATTTATCAATAATAGCACCGTACCTAATCGATAGAGAAGCACTCCTAGCCGAAAGAGTTGCTAGATATTAAAGCCTTTAGCGGTTTGTGGATAATCATGTGTGGCAGTAGTCACTAAGATCAACGTGAACTACATTCCATTCCGAAATAAAGTTATTTATGTAATAATATGTTTTTTGTTACGAATATCAGGAACGCCATACAGTCTTGTCCTATATTTTGGACATCATGAACTTTATTCAAAGATACTGTAAGTTTTGGCGAAATCATGCCAATTTAATGTCTCAAATAACGATTTTAGTTTAGTTGTAACCTTTCTGTTAGATTTTATTATTCTTATAAACTAATAAGTTCAGATTTCGATCCACAAAGGTCCTAAATGTTGTTGTAGAATACCTAATGAATATGAATGATATCAGTGTTATTCCTAACAAGGCTTGTTTAATTTTTGTAAAACTTTGTATAAACAAGTTTAAGTTTATTTTAATTATATTCTATCAAACCTACTCAGCGTTTATTTTGTTCTTAAAATAACAAACCAAAAGTATATAAATACTATGTCACAAACCTTGCGAAGAAAAATTTACGTTTCAACTCACTTTTTCAAAATATAGATAAAAAATGTTGCACGTCAAAATTAAATGATCTTTGGTACTAAGTAAGTAATGTAATTAGGTACCTATCCGTCATGTATAAAAACAACAAAATAAAGCTGCTTTCTGCCGGCACAAGACTTTTTGAATTAGAATTCTATGAAACAAATATTTTATTTTTAAAGTTAAAAATGTAAACCGATTCAGTATCTTGTTTTCTAGTTGAAAATACATTAGTCGTATTCGCTTATTTACAAACAATGTATCTACATATTTTAAGTTTCATTCTGTTATTCGATGTGTTTCTGGGATTTTTCATAGTATTAATTCATAGTTGATGTTTTTTTACTAACATCTATTATTACTATTGTTAACTTTAATAAACTTCAACTAATTTTCAGACTTTTCAACTGTTTATAATAAGAACTTAAAAGATTTGATAAAATAAACCATACATTTGCAAAACATAATATAACAACCTACAACTTGTGGCGTTACCTCGGAATACCAGAAGATAGTAAAAATGTCCTCATGACAATAATAACGGTATCATTTATTAGCTAATAACATTCTTCGTCCTGAGTTAGTTAGCTTTTCATGGCAAATAAAATAATTGTTAGGTACATGCTTCTTGCTTATGATGTCAAATGTCAATATGATGTTCTTCATTGACCTACAGCGAAAATATTTTACGAATTCATAGTTTAGAATTCTGTTCCAGAATTATTTCATTCATTACGCATACCTTTGTATGATCAAGAGGATATATATCCACTGCGTCATCTATCAAAATACGATTCTTATAAAAAAAAAACTTCGCCCGCCGCACCCTTCGACCCAACCTGTCTAAGTCGGGGTAACCTCTATAAGTATTATTATTCTAGCTTTACATTACCTACTTTAATTAAAATAAGCGCATTTGCAAAATCGGTAAAACACATTATTCGAAAGAAATAATTATACGAAATAAAATTATAAGAATCAAATGTTCGATCAAATGAATAATTATGAGAAATAACTTTATTTTGACTGAAATTAGTCGAAGCTATTTTTTACGACAAGTTGTCATACCAAACAAGAATGAAAAGAAAAAATATACTTTGGAAAACCCAAGCCTACATTGTGCGTGGCTAGTTAGAAACTAATAGAAACAGAATGATGATGATGTCGTCTTCATAATGTTTCTATTCAATGACAGTTCTCATTAATATTTTAATTTTTGATTGTTCATTTTAAATTTAGACTCAGACACTTTTTTATGTAAGGAAAAAAACCAGAGGTCAAAATGTAGATAGATGCGTTGCCATCCCTAAGATCTAAGTTATTTTACCTTTGTAATAGTAATTACGCAGCCATATATTTTCATTACTGTCTAACTGGAACACGATAGTGCTGAACACTATCTATCATTTGGCGACAGATAGATTAGGTTATGCGGTGGGTACCTACACCCTAGTGCTCTAACACTGGATCCACTAGTAACATACAATGAATTATTCAAATTGTCTCGTACCTTCTTAGAGATGAAGTCGTGCATTTCATGGAATGTCTTGGGTACGGGCAGGCCACAGACGGCGCGAGTGGCCAGATAGCTGCCGAGGCCGTGGTCCCGTCCACGCTGGATATCAGTCGCGCGGAGGTCTCCACCAAACGTGTTGTTACGTCTAATTTAAAATAGAATATTTATTTATATTTTTTATGTCACGAAGGTGGAAAACAAGCAATTCACACTGATGGTTAGTGAATCTTGCAAGCTACCCCTTAACAAAAACTGGCCAAAATGCACATTCGTTGCCACCACAGAAATATGAATTGGTACTAAATATTATTTACATTTCTTTGTTTCCACTCTTTTGACTTCGTAGTAGTGCTGTAGTTGTTTTGTCTATGTGATAGTTATCACGAGGCGATACAACTGTTGGAGTCGAACCTCTTATTTTTATGTATTCTTACTTATCTACTTTGGTAATGTGCCCGGAGATGGCAACAGGTTCGCCACCTGTTACATGGGCCAAAACGTAACCGGCGAGTCGTGGGTGTTTGCATGTATGATTGAATGCATGCATTTACCTCTGCCTACCCCTTCGGGGATTACAGGCGTGAAGTTACGTTTTTTTGGGTTATTACCATATTAGTTGAACCCACTGGCTTAACCCACTGGTGGGTGGACGGGTAATTCATAATTACCCGTGCACTCGGTTTCTATTTTTATGGAGCAATTTAGTTTAAATGAAACAATAAAATAAAATAAAAATAATGACAAGATTATACTACTGTCTCTTGTCAATACTCGTACTAGAGACCTAGAGAGTAGTCATACGTGCAATTCAAATAGTTTACTTTAAATGAGATTTACTTTTGTTCAAGTCGGTAGGTACATTTTTGAAAAAATTGTGGGACGGATATTTTTCGCAGTTAACAAATAAGATTCCGTAACTATAGAAAGTATATGTTTTTGAGAATAAAAGACAAGCGTAGGAAGGTAAGGAAAAGGGAAGGTTAATAGGAACAAATACGTTCCTTTTTCAAATGAAAAAGTCTGAATACTGGCGCAATAAACCTGAGGTCGAGCAAAAAGAATCGGAGCGCTTGCGTAATCCGTTGTCATCTTATCTGCCCTATCTGGTTGCCGTCTGTGAAGGTGAACAATAATAGCAAAGTCTGAGTGCTTCTGTAAAAAATTAATGAAGTTACCTGAAAAGGAACTGCGTCATTTCACTGTCCCAGAATTGGTCGCTGAAGCTCTGCGGTTGCACAGTGATGCCCCTGGCCAAATTGTCAAACGCATCGTTTAATTCAAGTAGCAATGGTCGATTGAACCAGTCGCTCATGCGAACTACGCCTGCTAGTTTTCTGTTTTCAGATACCAATCTGCAATAAAATATAAAAAAATTCATAAAGTCCACAAGACAAGGGATATTTGAAAGATTATTTACTCTAATCTTGCTTCTGGAAAGAACTATTAACACATAAAAACCCTTATTCATAAACGTATTTTAGCTAAAGTGTTGCTAATCTCTCCTTTCTCTTTTTCTATTCAGCACATTTGACAATGCAACTGACAAAGACAAAGCATTATATAGCTAAAACGTATCTAATGAACGTTTATGAATAAGGGAAGTTAGCTTGTAGTTGAGAAGCGACGAGAAGTCATAGGGATGAATCACAGACGACACGTACCTAATTAATACCGTAATTGTACTTACTTAATCTGCTATTATGTAAAACATCATGAAACTTACTGTAAATATCCACGAATCAATGTATGGAAATGTCTGAAGGCTGCAGTGGCATGCTCGTTCAATATCGATGGGTCCACTTTGGGATTGTAGTCATTGACGTAACCGTGGGCACCAGGGTATATAATTTTATTCTTTACCATGTTCTCAAAACCTAAAAAGAAATATGAAAATAAATTCCGTTGATGTTAATTCAATGACGACAAACTGAGCAGCATTATATGAAATAAAACCTTTTCAACATTAAAATAAATAAATAGAATTATTGAACTGATTTTTTTTAATTTTCCTTCGAGGTAATAAAAATGTGAAAGTATGAATTATGTTTGTTTGTTGTTCAATTACACTAAAATGGCTGGACAGATTTCGATGAACATTTGTACCTACACATGTTAAGTATATGGCTGTAACTGTAACATATAGGACAATTTTTTGAAGTTCCTTAGGGAATTTTAACGTCCACGCACACGAAGTCTCGGGCAGAAACTTATATTTTTATACTATTAAAGATCTCTAAAAGTACCTATCGATTTCTTAAAAAAAAAACGAAATTCGATGTATGAATTAATAAACTCTTGAATTTCAAGCTTTTTACATGTATAGAATAAAGAGAAAATCTCAAATGTAAATAAGCCACAACAGGGTCGAAATATTCTAATAAAAAGTAAACCCAAAGAATCAAAGCCAAAGAAGCAAATACAGAAATTAAGAATATATAGAGCTAAGTATTTAATATGTAAAACTTAGAGTACCTAATAAAATAAAATATGTGTGCAAATGATGAAGCTCAAGGAAGGTTTTTGAGGATTCAAGTCTTTATTGGTGAGACGTGATCGTAACATAGATAAAATAGGCCGATGCGGGACGGTAATCTGATCTACTGCTATTCATCTTTGTTCTCGATTTTACCAGTCATAATGTAGGCTTCCGCATTATCTCTACATTAAATAGAGTTTATGAGATTTCAAAGCTTTGTATTTATTTATTTAAGTACTCTTCTTGTATTCCGGTTTGTTTTTGTTTCCCCTCCAAATAATATAACTAGTATCGGCGACAAATAAAAATGAAAAGATATGTAAATCATATAATTACTGATATACGTATCATTATTGTGCAATTGCACACGCTGATAAAATTTTAACATTATTTTGAAACAACTTACCAAGGAAGATAGGTAAATATTCATAATAATTTATGTGTTGTACTTCAGCGATGTGAATACGGCGCGCCTCCTGGTATAGTGTCTCATCGTTCCAGTGGGGGTTGAGGGAGGCCAATGCGTCGGCAATTCGATTATGTTCACGGAGCAGAATGATTTGCAGCATCGTCAGCTGCGGGTTTTGGTTCACTCGTACGTCACCTAAACGAAATCAGATAACACAATTTATTCAAAAGAAAAACAGATATATAATGTGAAAGTGGATGGTTGCAGAAGCCCAGGAAGACCAAGACTGACCTACCATGACCAAATAGGTCGAGTTCTGTCTGATGATGGGGTCAATAGTCTTAGGAATCGGTGTGCATGTATGAAGAGAATGATGAAGGTAGATGAGGCACGAGAGGTGTATTTAAGACCCATTAAAAGTAATATTCCATTACAAAATTCTGGCATTTATAAATTAGATTGTGATTGTGGACTCTCATATATTGGTCAAACGAAGAGAGCTGTATCCACCCGCGTTAAAGAGCACATTGCTGATGTCAAAAACCGAAGAACAGGGAGGTCTGCAGTCTGTGAACACATAGCGGATAAGCCAAACCATTACATCCGGTTTGATAAAATTCAAATACTCGCTAGAGAACACAAACCCATTCCACGAATGGTACGCGAGGCTATTGAAATTAAAAAACACCCAAATTTCAATAGAGAAGATGGATGGCGATTATCAACATCATGGGATCCCATACTTAGCAAGATTAAATCCCAGCCGCAGCAGTCTGCAAGACCTCAAGACCATAAGTAATTATTGTGTTAATTCTGAACGCTACGCAAGGCGTTTACGAAATCGATGGAGGTAGCTACATTTAATTTTTCAAACTTCTGTCAGACAAATGTCACCTCAGTCTGCCCGGGACCACGGAAGCTGAAAAGCGACCGAAACGTCGGGTTGATTTTAAAAATCATTTTAGTTTAATATACGCGAGATAAATCCGTAAAAATAGTTTTATTTCAACGAGAGGTGTGTCAGGACCGGGATATCTGGCGCTCCACTCTCTCTGCCTGGCGTGAAGATCGATATTCAAAAGAAGTTTTGTTTTGGAAACGATATTTTCCTACATCCCGTGCCTGTGTTAGGCTCATCACTCTCTTCATACGTTCACGATGATTCCTAAGAATATTATAATAAAATAAAATAAAAAACGTATTTATTCTCTCCACAATAACATTAACAGTACAAAATTATGTTAATTGCAATACAAAACATTTTGTCGTGTCATTTAATTTATTGTGGGGGCTGGAGCCTGAACTAAAGTTATGAAAACCTGTTTTACAGGTCTTCAGGTCCACACCCTTCGGATAATTTAGATGATTGTACATGTAGCAATATTTTATGAGTGTTATACATTATGTTTGAGGAGATTATAATCCTATTACTATTACAATATAAAGTTTTCTAGTAGTAAAATCTAAAGTTCACTAATACTAAAATCTAAAATTTATAATTTGCTAGTACCTATTTGTTATAAAAGTCAGTTAAAGAGTGAAATTATAATTGAAATTTTAGTTATCCACTTATTAAGCATTAGGGTTAAGGAGATGTGTGTGTCTGTGTGTGTGAGTTATTTTAGAATTTTATTGTAACATAGTCTAAACACATTTAACTTTTTCTAAACATTTATATTAGCAGACTGGGATTATTTCAACAATCATTATGTTTTAAGTGAATAAATTTTTTGAAGAAGTGTGAAGTGAGGAAGATGTTACAAGTGTAGTGTCAGCACCCTTACTATTATAAATGCGAAAGTAACTCTGTCTGTCTGTCTATTACCCCTTCACGTCCAAACAACTGAAACCGATTTTGATGAAATTTAGTACAGAGATAGAGTCGACCTTGTGAAAGAACATAGGCTACTCTTTAAACGACATCCACGCGGGCAAAGCCGCGGGCATCAGCTAGTATATTATAATTATAGAATACATTATAATAGCATCAATCTGGTATCGTCAGCAGGGCTTCTGTAGAGTCATAGTCTAATGTCTGGAGCCATTTTCGTAATACTTCTTTTAATTTATGTCGCGTCTGGGAATATATTGTAAGGTTCTTATTGATCTTATTGTATAGATAATTACCGAGGAAGCAATAAAACTTTTGTGTGAATTTAGAGTTACATTGTAGAGATGGGCAAACAATATATTTCCGTCTGACGTTTTCAAAAAGATGTAAATTAAATTCTATTTCTGAATGTTTTCTTAAAACAGTGTTTAGAATGAAAAGCTGACGTACTGTTAAAACTTGTCATTTTTCGTAGAGAATTTTGGTGGGAAATAAAAAAGGAAGACTACGACTAACCTTAAGTACAGCTCTCTGAGCTCTTTCTAGTTTAATAATAGTTGATTTGAAGGCTCCACCCCATGAAGAAATTCAATAAGTCAAGATAGATTGGACAAAGGCAAAATAAACTGTGTTTAATATATTTAATGGTGCCACGTCACGTAAATTTTTAAAAAGGTATATGATTTTTCGTATTCTAGAGGAAAGTAGAGCTATGTGTGGCTGAAAACTAAGCGTACTATCCATTTGTATACCTAAGTATTTAATATTGCTGGTTTTTTATAATAATGGGCATTCGCATGTAGTATCTCTACATGTATATTTGTGTGCTACTATCGTCGGGTTATCATATAATTTGTAGTTCTTTTTTTGTGAATGTCATGTATTTGGTTTTATCAGTATTTAAAGTTAATTTGTTTATTTGTATTGACTTGACCTTCAGATAATATTTTACCTATTTACCCGCATTCGGACAGCATTCGAACTATTAAATTTGGTAAAAGGTAGGGGTCAGTCTTGGTCTTCTTGGGTCTGTTAAAAGGAGAATTAAAAAAAACCCTCAATTCGAACTGTTTATCTGTTATTTTATATCGTTCATTCGACATTATTTGTACATGAGAATAAAAATAGATTATAATAACTTATACATATTAATATTTTTTTTAAATCCGTGAATTTTAATTGCCATACTTATTAAAGGTTTGGTACTGGTATTCTAGAAGCTCTTTAGAGATTTTAGTTTAAAGTTTATTTACTATATTTTGGTTTCACATTACACCTGAAAATAGCGTAGGTGTACTGATCTATTATTTAAACCTATCTTTTGTTATCTAAATTTTACTTTTATATTATTTAATTTGGAATAAATATTTAATTTTATTTCTCACAAAGTTCCGACAAAAAATCTGTAGGCATTTCAAAAGTTTTTATTTACTTTAAGTAGGTCACATAAAACATTTTACCTCGCATTTCTCTATGCGGATTGTTAAAAAGACTTTTTAAATGTGCTACATACAAGAGATTGTAAAAATAACAAAACACGAACCCGGGATGCGAAAAAGGGTAGAAAGAAATTGAAAGAGAGTTTCAAAGATAAATATTAACTTGCTTGCAACAATGAAAACTGAGCAGAGATGAAGCGCCCTCTTTAATTTAGAAACCGATTTCTTAGTTTGTTGTATGCAATCATTAAATGCTTTACAGTACCTATAATTTCACATTATTTTACTAACACAAGCTTTTATCATACGAAACCAAACAGCGTTTCTTATTGACCTCGCTTACCTTCATCAGCAACTTCAGTCACATAATTTTTCATGTTCCATATAGAAAGATGTATAATTTCATAAACCTTACAGCTACACAGTCAAATAAAGAGGACGGACAAGTCAATCCCTACTACCCGTACTAATATTATAAATGCGAAAGTAACGCTGTCTGTCTGTCTGTTACCTTTTCACGTCCAAGCGACTGAACCGATTTTAATGAAATTTGGTACATAGATAGAATTGACTTTGAGAAAGAACATAGGTTACTTTTTAAACAACATCCAAGCGGGCAACCGTTAGTATGGCATGCATTTAAAGTTTGAGTCTGGGAAGCCCTTTGAAATAAAACTATACCTAATATTTTTACGGATTTATCTTCCGTAATAATGTGATTCATCAAATTTATTGATGTCGAAGTTAAGTAAGTCACAAAACAATTTTGTTTGTTACAACATGAACAACTCTCTGTGTATGTTATGTAACAGTAATGATTTGAATATTATCGATTACTACTTGTTTTACGTTTAAATATACTTTTTTATGTCATTCACCCGATGGAAATTGGTCACCGTCGCCTATGAACATTTGCAACACCAGGGGAGTTGCCAACGCGCTGCTAGCCCTGGAGGACTCTTTTGACACCATTTTTGAAGAACCCCATGTTGTAGCACCGAGGGAACACCTCAGAGGGAAGTTCGTTCCACAACGAGAAAACCGCACCGTTGAGCACTGCCAGGTCCAGTCGGTGAGGGTGAAACTTCTCTCTTCGGCGGGTAGTACGGTGTAGGAAAGGTGACGGTGGCACCATATCGAACAGTTCGACAGAGCACTCATCATTGTAGAGACGGTATAACACGCACAGACTCCCAATGTCTCTGGGTAGGCTCAAATGTTCGAGCCTGTCGGTAAGTCCTGGATCGTTAACAATACGAACGGCGCGTCTTTGTAGGGAGTCAAGTGGACCAAGCTACTATTTGGGGGCTCCCATCCGGCTTACAAATGAGAGCAGTATTCCAGAGACTGTATTAAGTATACCTACTAGACTAGACTGTATTAATTATAATAAACAGAAGTATTCAGTGGCTAATCTATATCAATTTTTCAAGTGCGTAATAGGGTAAAAAATATTTTTATAGGAATTATCAACAGTATCTTTATCGAATATCGTATTGTCTTGTTCCCTCTGTATGTATAATATACTCACCAGTCAAATAACAAGGTTCATTAGGAGATTGTGCTGACTCGCAAGTCATGGTCACGTTGGGATCCTGTGGTGGCCACTCTCGTCCTCCGCGCAAAATCGTAATGAGACGACCCCCTTGGAAGGCCCGGATTGGTGTTGCTTGACTCGCACTGCTACCGTACACCAATGATAAGTCCATATACGCTGTCACCGTTGAAAGCTGTTAAAATTTGATAAAAATTGAGTTATACTTATGTAGAGTTACAAGAGAGCGGCGTAGAGTTTTACAAAGTAGTGTAATCAATTCGTTTATACCCAATACCTACAAAGTTTTGTGTGATTTTTTGCAAAGTTTTTTTTCTCGTTTATTTATACTTGGCTTGAACAGATTTACTCGACTGACAAACAATTTTTTTTTCAATCGCCAGCAGTAAGTTTATCTTTTACCACATAGTTTTTGACCGTGAAAAGAATAAACTTTCTTTAGGACTGTTTTTATGGCCTTTATTTATTTATTCAAATGGTTACGTATTAAATGGATTCTCGATGGATTCATGAGATACAAACATGGAAACTTATTACTTTAATGTTAACAAGTAAGTACCTACCTATTGATTGTTTTGCACTTCCTTCAGTGGTATAATTTAACATTTGCGACTATTGAACTTAAGATCATTTTCTTATCATTACAATGTTACATGCATGTCAAATGTTTCGTAATGATGACTATGCAACATGTTGTATTTCATTAAAATACAGTCCCCGGTGAGATACATGAACGTCGCGTGACTTGAGATTGGTTATAATTTACTTTATTGTCTACATAATAACCTAAGCATCATAAATCCCTATACAAAAGATCTTACCGCTATTATTGTCACAACTTCGCCGTCAATACTAAAATGGTGCCAATATCTAAAATAGGCTAACAGACCACGCGATATTGGATAGGTATATAATTATATACCTAACTGTAATTTTTTAAGGTTATTAACATGATTGACAATGAATATTTCATTTTGTACACGGTGCAAACATTTTATTTTCAAATGAAATTGTGTGGAATATAAGGCCTCAGCCACATTACGCGTGCGCGTTCTTCGGGCGTGCGAGAAGCGCAAGGGCGCTTCTTGATAGGTATATAATTATATACCTAACTGTAATTTTTTAAGGTTATTAACATGATTGACAATGAATATTTCATTTTGTACACGGTGCAAACATTTTATTTTCAAATGAAATTGTGTGGAATATAAGGCCTCCCCCACATTACGCGTGCGCGTTCTTCGGGCGTGCGCTTCTTGATCGTCGCGTTTTGCTGCCTTGCGTCGCTCACACGCCCGAGGAACGAGCAAGCCTAATGTGGAGGAGGCCTAAATGGGATGTCCATGAAATAAATTAAATATATCCCAGATAATGGGTGAATATCTCATTATATTTTGTCCCTTAAGGGTGTTCATATGATCCTTTGTCAATAACAACAAATGATTAGACAGGAAATTGGATGGTCATTCACACAATAACAGTAACTACGAACAAGTTATTTATCATCTTCATCATGTTAGTTAAAAGTGTTGCTTTACAAGTAAGCGTGTACCGAACTCCGACGATTAAGTATAATATGACCTTCGACAAACAATTAAAACAGATATTTAAGTAGGCACATAATACTCATATCCAAAATTTACTTCGAAATAAAATAGTATTCAGTAAAATATTTTGATATAATGTCATATACAAAAATAGGTATACCTATAAAACACACCTGCTTTTGTTCTTTTCTACATAAAACAAGTACTAGTTGTGTCCTGCTGACGAACGGTTGATGTGATATTTAGACACGGATGTAGTTATAATACCTAGGTCTAGTACCTAGGTGTTTACGTCTTAGATTATATACACGTCTAGATGGAGCGTCGCCTTACAAACGCTGCAAAAACAATGTCTCAATTCGAAAATCCTTGTGTGCGTGTAACACACACTAGTATTATATGTATATTTTATTCGCTTTACACACACTACTTAAACTGGTGAAAATGTTTTATTTTTAAAGAAAAATGGAAAGAAAAATTTGACTTCAGGCGAGACTCGAACTCGCGACCTACGGGGAATCTTGTCCAGCCGCTCTTCCAATTGAGCTACTGAAGCCCTGCCCGATTTGTCAAATCTTTCCTTCACATCTATTGCATTGCTTTATGGTAGCAGCAGCGCCATCTATTACCAACTATGCTAGTTAGGCAAGTTGGTAATAGATGGAAAGAAAAATTTGAAGTCAAATTTTTCTTTCCATTTTTCTTTAAAAATAAAATATATTTCACAAGCATGTGTTAATGCGAAATAATATAAAACAATTATTAAGGGTAAAAACGACTTCTTTACGATATTCAATAAACTGAAAAGTCTATTATATCGGTTGCCTAACTAGCATAGTTGGTAATAGATGGCGCTGCTGCTACCATAAAGCAATGCAATAGATTTGAAGGAAAGATTTGACAAATCGGGCAGGGCTTCAGTAGCTCAATTGGAAGAGCGCCTGGACTAGATTCCCAGTAGGTCGCGAGTTCGAGTCGCGCCTGAGGTCAAAATTTTCTTTCCATTTTTCTTTAAAAATAAAATATATTTCACAAGCATGTGTTAATGCGAAATAATATAAAACAATTATGGTGAAAATGTTACTTGCTTATGACATTTTCTCCTAAAAATAGGGAAAATTAGCTTAAGGCGAGTTCATTTTTTTTCATAATGTGTGACATAATAATATTACGATATTCGTCGGGTCGTCTCACAGTAGCTCTAGTTATTCGTTTTAAGTTATTTTTAATTTTTTGTTTGTATTGGTACATGTATTAGCATAAATTATTCGTTGTTAGTTATTTGTTCTTAGTGTAAATTACTTTTACCGTGGAGAAAAACAAATACATTTTTAAGAACTTCATATTTCTCTGGGAAGATTTTAAATCAAAAACTGGCAACACATTAAACATGGCGTTCAATGAATCGTACAAATGCGACGTAAAATTAAATATTGTTGATATATTTCTGGCATAAATTTAGGACTATGGAATGTGTAGTTACCGATAATAAGAAATATTTTAAGATGTTTTTATTCTTCTTTTGTAATTTCGGCACACTTTTATAGCGCAAATCGTCATAAGAAAGCATAGACGCGGACGTGTTTACATTACAATGATATAATCGCTACTGAGCGAGCGGAACGAAGCTATGAGCCAACAGTTAACTGATATTTTTTTGGACGTTTATGAATTAAGATGCTCCATCTAGACGATCATTTCAAAGACAGGGCCGAGTCACAATACTGTATATAACATTACCGTGCCCATGGCATGCTCACTGAGGTCTAATTCTCGTACGCGTAACAACATACCTACCTTATACTCGTAATCGGTCGTTGAATCGAAACTAAATCAGTGTGCATACTAATGTGGGAATTGTCGGATGCAAGGGACGGAACGTAAGGATGAGCGAGCGAGAGATGAGAAGAGTGAATGAAAGAGGGAGATATAATAGGAAGATGGCGGAAAGTGAAGGATGTGTTACGTGGAGCTAAAAATAAATAAGTGTTTCAAGAGTTTTCTGGCTTTTACTTCCAACACACACCACCCCACAACTTTGGGGGCTCGTCCGGGATGGTGTTTGCGAAGTAAAAAGGGTGGCGAAATATTATTACGACGAGACGTGTGCGCCGATGGCGGCATGTTGTGAAGAAAGGACGACGATACGACGAAAATAAGACAAAAATCAAGGTGAAAAGGGATTATAAGACGACCATAAGACGATTACTAAACGACGGAATCAAGGATGGCTTTAGAAAAAGACGATAGAAGTGGAAGTGGCAGCATGCTTCATGGTATGGATGGCATGGCGGCCAAGTTTTGTTTGGATGGGGTCATAGCGAAGTTCAGCGGTGATGATAAAACATATTCCTCGGTGAAGTGGGCGCAGGACATCGACGACAACGCCGATATTTTCCAGTGGAGTACCACACAAAAATTAATAGTGGCACGTAGATCCCTCACCGGGACTGCAGAACTATGGCTCAGGTCTGAAAAAACATTTAAGACATACGAAGATTTGAAAGCCGCCCTTCTTAGAGAATTCCCTGACATAATTAACGCAAAAGAAATGCATGAGATTATGTCGACACGGCGAAAACGCAAAGACGAAACATATACCCAATATATGCTCATCATGAAGGAATTGGGCAAGCGCGCCAAGTTTCCCGATTATGTAGCAATACAATACATCATCGATGGGATCGAGAAAGACGACGACCCATATAAAATCATGTTGTATGGTGTTACGACGTACGCGGCCTTGAAAGACAAGATACTGATTTACGAAAAAGTTAAGAATGATAAGACGAAGCAACATTCTAAACCAAAACAAGCACAGAATGCTACATATCAAAGTGGCGGTTCCAGGCGGAGTACGGGTCAAGGACGGTGCTATCATTGTGGAGAAGGGAGTCATGTGGCATCAGCGTGTCCAAATGGTGTAAAATGCTTCAAGTGTAATTCCTACGGGCATATAAGTCGCCATTGTACTCAGAAACAAGTTGTTGTGAATACGAGCGGATCCGGCGGTGATAAGAGTTCGGGTGCGGTTCGGCCCCGGTCGGCAATGTTCGGGTCACGTGGTAAAGACGAGGCAACCGTGACGCCGTCTCAAGATTATTCGACGAACGAAACGCGGTGTGAAAATAATAAAATGTTGGTGTCATCAGAGACTTTGTGCGTGACAACGTCGGAGCAGGAACGAAACGCGGATTTGACAGGTGACAGTAATGTGTCAAGTGTACAAAGTGAGGATTCCGAAAGGGATTCAGCACAATGGATAGTCTCAGTGTATTTATAGCAGATATTAGATTAGCATTATCCAAAAATAATTATTTAGTGGGGATTTTCTTGGACATAGAGGCAGCATATGACAATGTACCTCTTCATCTGCTCAGGCAGAAATTGCAAGATCTGAGCATACCGCCGAAGATGGTACATTGCATCATGAATATGGTTTGTGGACGCACCATACAAGTCCGATATAATAATATGATTTCACCCCCTAGAAGTGTTTGGAAAGGCCTTCCGCAGGGTTCGGTTCTGAGCCCCTTATTATTCAATTTGTTTGTACACGATCTTAATTTAGTTGTAAATTCTTTCTGTAATGTTCTCCAATACGCTGATGATTGTGTTACCTACCTTTCGGCTGAAAATATGGATGTTATCTCTAGTCGCTTGAACCTCGCTATGCGATATCTTAATGATTGGCTGGTTACTCATGGTCTCTCACTATCCGCCTCTAAGAGTAACGTAGTCATTTTTACTAGAAAAAGAAGTATTCCTCCAGTTGACATTGTAATAGATGATATGGTGGTCCCTGTTTCAAACAACGTAAAATTTCTTGGTATCACTCTGGATTCGAGGCTTAGAGGATGTGACCATTTCAATAACGTTATTAGGAAATGTGAAAAAAACATAAACATCCTTAGGTCTTTATCTGGTGTCTGGTGGGGCTCACATCCCTACACTCAGAAACTATTGTATAACGCTTTAGTACGCAGTATTGTAGACTACGGCTCATTTTTATTAGAACCATGTAACAAAATTAGTTTCGACCAATTAAATAAACTACAATTAAAATGCCTACGAATAATCTCTGGTGGGATGAAATCATCTCCAGGGAACGCTCTTCAAGTTGAATGTCATGACTCGCCGTATCACCTCAGACGCCAATTCCTGTCAGATCGCTTTGTGTACAGGGTTTTTCAGAATGCTTCACATCCCCTCAAATCGAGGCTCCCCATTTTGGCTCAGCTTATTCGCACAGAAAAGTACTGGACCAATAAGAGTCCTCCTCGAATTGTTACCAGTTATCTACGCCTTATACAATTAAGCCAACCAATATTCAATTCTTTAAAATGTCCCCTTTTTTTTGGCAAATTATGAGTCTCTTATATTTAGACCTAATATAATTCTAGACTTGGGAGTGAGCAAAGACTCCTTTAATGCAAATGAAGAATTTAAGCAAATCTTATATTCAAAATTTTTAAATTGGACTGCTCTATATACGGATGCATCTAAATTATCTCCTGAGTCCTGTGTTGGCGCGGCAGTATGGATCCCGATGTATAAAATCATTTTAAATTTTAAATTATCTGCAATCTCCTCAGTATACACAGGGGAGGCAATAGCTATCTATGAAGCTATAATATATGCTGAATCGCACAATATCTCACGTACAGTTATATTTACAGATTCCCTCAGTACACTACAGGCAGTTCTATCTAATCCTTTCAGGAGCAAATCGAAGTTTCCCGTAATTTTTCATATTCGAGAAGCATTATTCAGATGCCATAGGAAAGACATTGAAATTGTATTAGCATGGATACCTAGCCACTGCGGTATTATCGGCAATGAGATGGCGGACCAGTGTGCTAAACTAGCCACTGAACAAGGCTGCAGCAATCATAACAGAATATTCTGTCAAGACCTCAATACATTGGCTAACTCAAATCTTACTAAAGAGTGGCAAAAAGAATGGGACCGCACTAAACTGCTTAAGGGGAAACATTATGCAGCAATACAACCTACGATACCGCATAAATCTTGGTTCTGCAACTTCCGCAATCTAGACAAGAGATCCTGTTCTGTTATTTGTCGACTTCGCTTAGGACACGTCTGCTCACCAGTTTTCTTACACAAATTGAGGATCAGGGATAGTTCCATTTGCGAGTGCGGTTTAGACGAAGGCACCCCAGATCACATTTTCTTTAACTGTCCCTTAAACCAAGTTTCCTTATACTCCCTCCTCCCTCCGAAAGTCCCTCGTCCTACTAATCTAAATTCTCTGTTAATGTTGGTCAACTCCCCCTTTGTATATATATTATGTAAATTTATCACTGTAAATAATATTAGAATGTAACTGTATATAATTAACATTACTAACATTAGGATTGTTCTGTGAAATTAATATAATAACAAATTGTGATTGTTTTTGTCTTTTGTTTTAGGTATTCATGGAACGCTGAGTAAATTTATTAAAACTTGAAATTCTAAATTACTGTAAATTTATTGACTCACCGGGTATTTTTATTCTACTAGTGCCTTTCCAATCACCAGATTCTGGCAGAATTACCCTATAGTTGGTAGTTGCCATAAAAAAAAAAAAAAAAAAAAAAAAAGTGAGGTTATATGTCAAGATAGTTGTGAGAATAATTTAATATCAATTAAGATTTGTGATAAGTCGATTAAGGCTTTAGTTGACACTGGATCAGAGGTAAATTTACTTTCAATGATAGCTTTTCAAAGTAGTTTCCGAAATAAAAATGTTTTGTGTAATGATCCGATTGTTTTAACCGGTCTCGGACAAACTAAAGTCTTTTCACTTGGCAAAGTACATTTAAATATCGAAATTAACTGCAAGTTGTATGAAAATGTTGTTTTTCACTTAGTACCTGTTGAAGCAATGCCGTATGAGGCAATTTTGGGTAGCGATTTCCTTAAATTATGCACTGTTTTATTTAGGGATGGATCTATAAGGTTTTTACCTGACAACTGTGACTGGTTAGGTAGGGTTGATTGTTTTACGGGGTGTGTAAATGTTTTTTTAGATCATGTTCGCAACCAGGATGTTAAAGAAGAGGTGATAAGACGTATAGAAGGTTACCAGCCGATGAAGACTCATGAGGTGCCAATGGAGCTTAAGATTGTACTGAAAGATGACGTACCTGTGGCGCAGCGACCTCGACGGCTGGCACTGGCAGAACAACAGCTGGTAGAGAATCAGGTTGAAGAGTGGTTACGAGACGGAATTATACGGGTAAGCTATTCTGATTATTCAAGCCCAGTAGTGTTGGTTCGTAAAAAGGATGGGTCAGTTAGAGTGTGTGTAGATTACAGGCGACTGAATGCAAAGATAGTGAAGGACGAATTCCCACTGCCAATTATAGATGACTTGATAGATAAATTGCTGGGAGCAAAGGTATTTAGCGTTCTTGATTTGAAGAATGGGTTTTTCCATTTAAGCATTAGTGAAGATTCGGCTAAACGTTCCGACGCTTGACAGCGATTAGGAAGTTCATTTTTTTTTTGAAGATAGTACTCGTAAATATAAAGCGTTTTGTGAAGTTTTGCTTTTCGAAAATGCACAGTTCTTAAGATATATTTTTTCAAAATTTCCATACAAATCGACTAGATCGCCATTTTAAGTTTGTTTATATGTCATGTCTGGTGGCAGCATTGACATAAAACGTTTCATTACTCATCAACGGCATTTAGTTCTATTTCATACCATGTTACTTATTTACGTATTTTTCGATTTCGATAATTAATATTGTTCTATTATAAGTATTCATTATGTTTTGTGTAAATAATAACTTCTGTAGAACATATTATCGGTATATTTTTACTTTTTTTACACATAAAATATACAAATTCGTTTTTACTTTGTTTGGAACGGAACGCAACGGACGCCATTTTGTTTGTTTTACATGCAGTGACAGCTGTGTCAAGCAGTCAGCGTTTGTTGCCCTAGCAGTTGAGATCGTTTTCACGTACTCCTGTAAGATTTCCAACGAGTGACTACCATGGCGTCTCCTACCCATATTTCCCATGAAGAGTTGGTTAGGTTAGGTTGTATATGTAAAAACAGCGCGCGAGCCGAGCGAGCGAAGCGAGCGTGCCGCGGCAGCGGCCGGCGAAGCGCCAGAACCAAACTGTTGTTTAGGAAATACAAGCGACAATTTTTTTTTTCTTTTAAAACTACGCGTTTTTTGTAGATTGAGGAGTGTAGTATTGGGGAGGGAAGGGTACACCCTCCTTCACACCATTTATCATGCCCTAAAGCCCCCCTCTTACTTCAAAATGGAGTATTTTTAATGGAATCAGTGCTATAGCATATCTCCTAAAATCTGGGGTTTCGACCTGAGGGGGGAGGTATAAGGGGGTTGGTTGCCTCCCTCCCCTCCCCCCCTCCCCCCTTACCCCCACAAACCAACGGTAATTGTTGGAAAGTTTTACCGATAAAAGTAGTGGCTGATTATCCTCAACCAAGAACTTTAAAAGAATTGCACAGTTTCGTTGGATTAACAGGGTACTTTAGAAAGTATATAGAAAATTATGCATTGATAGCTAAGCCCTTGACGGATTTATTAAAGAAGAATAAGGAGTTTATATTTGAAAAAGAAGAGAGAAGTGCATTTTTGAATCTGAAGTCTAGATTAATGAGCGAACCAGTGTTGAAGATATTTAATCCTCAACTACGAACAGAATTGCATACAGATGCATCCAGTTTAGCATTTGCAGCCATTTTAATGCAGTATCATCCTGACTCAGGCCTGCATCCAGTGCATTACATGAGCAGGAGAACGAACGATGCTCAAAGCCGGTATTGTAGTTATGAACTGGAGGCTCTAGCTATAGTTGAAGGCGTAAAGAAATACAGGCACTATCTCTACGGCATTCATTTTAAGATTGTTACAGACTGCAAAGCTTTTGAGTTGACTCTAAAGAAGAAGGACTTAACTGCAAAAGTAGCACGATGGGTGTTGATGTTGAACGAATATGATTTTGAAATAGAGCACAGAGCTGGCATTAAGATGAGGCATACAGACGCACTGAGCAGAATTCCTTATGTCGCAGTTACTACAACACTGAAAAATAATTTTAAAAAGGCACAAGATGATGATGACGCTTTGAGAGCCATTAAAGAAATTTTAAAGAGGAGCTCTTATGAAGATTTTTGGTTAGAAGATGATGTGTTGTATAAAGGTGTCCAGAAGCAGCTAGTAGTTCCCAAAACACTAGAGAGAGAGACGATTAAGAGAGTACATAGTAATGGCCACTTCGGCAAAGTCAAAATGAAAGATTTACTCTCAACGGACTACTATATCAAAGATGTTGATAAGAAATTGGATGATTTCTTAAGAAGCTGTATTCCATGCCTGTTAGCAGCCAGAAAGGAGGGAAAACAAGAAGGGTTTCTAAACCCGATTAATAAAGAGAGCTTACCTTTTGACACTTTACATCTAGATCATTTGGGGCCACTGACAGAAACAAAGAAACAGTATAATCATATACTTACAATTATAGATTCCTTCACAAAATTTGTGTGGTGGTTCCCTACGAAGACGACTTCGAGTTCAGAAACACTTAATAAATTGCGAATACATCAACAGACCTTTGGTAATCCAAGGAGAATAATTTCAGACAGAGGTACTGCGTTTACCAGCCGGGAGTTTCAGGAATATTGTGAAGAAGAGAATATTCAACACATTAAGATAACTACTGGAGTTCCTCGTGGCAACGGCCAAGTAGAAAGAGTCCATAGAATCATTATACCCGCTTTGACTAAGCTGTGTATAGAGAACAATGGGATATGGTACCGTTACGTAAGCAAGGTTCAGAGAGCTTTGAACAGTACATTCCAGCGTAGTATAAATACTACACCCTTCGAGTTACTCATGGGTACCAAAATGAGATGTCCAGAAGACTTAAGAATTATTGAAGTATTACAAGAAGAAGATGCCAAACAGTACTCAGAAGACAGAGAGGAAAGTAGACTTAAGGCTAGGCAGCAGATTATGAAAATACAAGAGGAGAATATGAGGACCTACAACAAAAAGAGAAAAGAGAGTTTACAATATAATTTAGGAGACCATGTTGCTATAAAAAGGACACAATATGGCCCTGGTTTAAAGTTGCGTCCCAAATACTTAGGCCCTTATGAAGTAACACAGTGCAAGGGGAAGGATAGGTATGAAGTTGAGAAAGTTGATCATTCTACTGAAGGCCCAAATAAAACAACCACGTCTGCTGATTATATGAAGAGGTGGCCTATGCACAGTGACCGCTATGATGATTAACATATTTATTTGTTTAATACCTATTTCTTTTTTTTTCAGGCAAGCAGTTGTCAGAGCAATTTTGAACTTATTCTTTGTTGTAACAGTTATGCATATGAAGGGAATTGTAACCTAAAGTTGTAACAAACAAAATTGTTAATTTGTATTTCAAAGGTTTTGTTTCTGTTGTATGTTTGTTTTTTTTAAATGCTATTTAAGCTCAGTAGGGATTCCTAAAGTTGTATACTTACCTAAAAGTAGTTGCACTCTATTTTCATTATTTTAGTTTCTGGTCTATGAGTTGTTTTAAGATAAGATTAATTAAGTTTAGTAGGTATATTGTAAGTTGTTGTGTACTTAATTAAAATATTTACACTTTACTTTAAATATTTTGGTTTGTGTTCAAGTTTGTTTTCTAGCTAGATTTGTTAGATGTTATTTGAAATGTAAAATTTCACTTGAGAGGTTCAAGATGTTCGATGTTAATGTTATGTTGGTCTTATTAGCATGTAATTGAAATTTTCCTAAGGAGTTTTAATTCTAAAGTTGTAAGTTACTAAAAGCTTATAGTTGGATTTGTAGGGTGTATATCCTAAGACTAGTTTGATAGGTAAACATGTAAAATGTATTAACTTAAGATGTCATGTGTTTATTAAAGTAAGCTGAAGCTGTATATTGAAGGTGTGAATGTGTGATGTTGTTTTATATAGTTTTGTTATTAATTAGAGTCAGAGTGAAAGTTGTCTGGGGACAGACAAGGAGCAGGAAGGCCGAATTGTGGGAATTGTCGGATGCAAGGGACGGAACGTAAGGATGAGCGAGCGAGAGATGAGATGAGTGAATGAAAGAGGGAGATATAATAGGAAGATGGCGGAAAGTGAAGGATGTGTTACGTGGAGCTAAAAATAAATAAGTGTTTCAAGAGTTTTCTGGCTTTTACTTCCAACACACACCACCCCACACTAATTTTAACCAAAGCGAACGCCCGATAGCAAGAAAGCGATTCTGATGCGATAAAAAAAAGAATTAAGCCTCTGGAGAGCTGTCAGCGTTAATTAAGGAGGAGTGTTCATCTCTTGTCAGGATATTGCAGTCAAAATCACTATGGCCATCAGATACACTGTCCTAAGTATGTCCAGTCATATCGAGAAAAAAATCTGAATTTTCGTGTTCCGCTTCTACCAACTATTGTTTTAATAGAAACAAGAATACATTATAGGTAATGTCTATTTGCGTGGAGTACTAGAAGATATTATCAAGGCCAAGTTCAAACTATTATGATTTCAAACAGTGTTAACGTAACATTTAATAATAGATAGTCGGTGAAGAGTGAAACACATTTTTATTTTTATTTGTCTAAGGAATCTTGATAGCGTTACAGTAACAACATATTATGTTACAAGATATTTCAATCTTTATAATATGTGTGTACACACATATGTCACGTAAAATAATCATTTACCGGCTGCGCGGGCGCATCAGGAGGTGTGCATCCTCTGTCCCTAGTTGAGGTTGTCCTGACGAAGTTCATACATTGCGTGCCTTGAGAACCGAGTACAGGGTCATGGGGTGGCACAATGATTGGTGCACACTGAGGGTTAGTTGAAGCATCCGGCGCCAGTTGTCCGTTATCATCACAACACGTTATTAGATCCTTATCTGATGAAAAATAACATCGATCGATTAAATTATTCGCGTGGCTGTCTTTTTAAGCTTTTTGTAGAAACAATCATTACATTTTTTTCACAAATAGGAATGTCATTCATTTGATATAGCCATATTTATCTGAAAATTCTGCTTTAGATTTGGTACAAATAACAATTTGCCTGAAAGCAATGATAAAAATAAAGCAAATTGATGAAAACTGAACAAATCCACTAGACTGAATTAAAGGCAATAAAATAGGTCTACCACGATGCAGTATACTACTCTTTTTTATTGTTTTATTGAAAATAAATAAAATACAGACAAAAATTACGGTTCAATTTTAATATAACACTCAATCGTGTAATAAACTGGATCGAACGTATTAGAAGTTAACAGAAGGCAGCTACAAAACAGTTGATACAAATATCACACGAAGTAAACACAAATAAAAAGAAGCCAATAAAAGTTTTAGAGACTCACCACGAAGGAAAGCTCTTAGTAAAAAGATCACAATATAAAAATGTGGTGATATTGCTTGTACGCTGAATACTGTAGGTACAAAATTAAATAGGACAGGTTTTTATATTAATTTGTAAATACAGCATTGTAAGTAATAATTAATAGAGTTTTGTTGAAGATCTTGCAAAATAAAACTATTTCATCAGGTTAGTAGCAACAAAAAAACATTTAAAAAATTAAGAAATAAAGTCACAGAAATATAACTTACGCGATTGTGCAACTCCAGCTGTGAGAGACATGTCGTGAGTAATGATCTGGCCCCACTGTTGGGCATTCAAATTCCAGATGGGGTCAACGAGTTGTTTGTCCGGGAACAACGCCAAACTTATATCTCGTGTGTTGGGTAGCTGCTGGCCCGTAACGGATCTTGGAAAAGCGCTTACCCCTACAACATTTTGTTCATAAATATGTGTTACATTTTCTTATCGTGATTTCTCCTCCTCGTAGCACAATTTTCCTGCGAAGGTCTCGCAGGAAAATTGTACTTAGATGGTAAGATACAACTAAATTTATGTTATGGAGTGTGAGGACATACACAAGACGGCGTCTCTTACGACTATCGTGCAATTAATCAAATTGGCTGCTATATCTAACGTTAACATGTCAACCCCTGTAGTCAGTATTGATGTTTCTGGTTTATTTGTAAACAAAAAGGTTTTTTTTTTTTCAATTCGAAGATTTCTCGAGCATATTCAGGCTATGAAACTAAACATCTTGTGTACAGAGCGCAATAAGATTTGATGAAAGCATTAACTTAATAAGATGTAACTGTGGATTCTGAAACCGGATAGCGCTAAAGAAAATTGCAATTAATGAATGTTCTCAACCATCAGAGCGCTGAATACATCTCGCAACTTTAATGATCATTATCATATGAAATATTGTGGCTCCACTAGTATGGTGTGTCATTGATTAATGGTTTGAAATCCAGACGCAGTATATGCAATTAGAAATTATGAAACAATTCAAAAGCATGTAATTTGACATCGAAAACTTTGCACATAGCAAATACCTGATCGCCATTATAATAATGATATGTAATATACATATTGAGGTATAAGTAACATTACGACAATATTGATATTTAACTTTACAAGAGCATTCATAGAATCGTAAACTTCTACAGAAATCGTTCTACAATCGATCGATTACCTACCATCGCCATAATTGAATGCGAGCAAACGTCCATAAGGTGTTTGAGGTATACCCCATGACGGTCGCACCAAGTTGTTACAAGAACCATCAATAGACCTGTATCGTGATTTGGTACAGAAAGCTGGTGATAATCCACAAGTCTGCGCCGCCGGGTCCTGCCCTGATCCCACTGGAGGGGGTGGATTGCTGAATCTGCAGAAAGGAAATGTATTTAAAGTATGCCTCGGCACGCTTTCTCAAAAAACAACCTGCGAGTTTTACTATGAACACAAATTGTTATGACTAGGCTTTTATGAAAATTATTCGAAAAGATCTTTATGCAAACCACGGAACTCTGTTTAAAATATATTTATCTCCTACTTCTGGAACAAAGGCGAGAAAAATATCATGTTATCGTTTTTCTTATGTTTAGTTTTTTTTTTATGAAATGGAAGTGGCAAACTAACATGCAGTTTACATTGATGTTAAGTAATGACTGCAGCCTATAGACACCCACGCAAAGACCAGAGGTCAAAATGTTGATGCGTTACCACTCCTGAGGCCTAAGGTGTTATGCCTCTGTGCCGGAAATTACAGAGCCGTACATTACCACCTGACCGGAACACGATAGTGCTGAACACTACCATTTAGCGGCAAGTATATTAGGTAATGCGGTGGTGCCTACGCCCGCGAGCTCCGTCACTGGAGCTCTACCACCAGTAAAATTAATATCAGGAAACAAAAATAATTTATTTTTTAATTGAAGTACACTTGATTGTATACACATTTCGGTATTTATTCGGTAGGTATATATTTACTATCATTATAAAATACGCATTTAGGACCCTAACTCACTAGATTGCCATGGCCACGTTGTCGGCTACGTAGCCAAGCTGCTAGTATTGAAATACATGATACTTAACTCACCTGGCCACCGTGTGGCAACGTCTCCACGCCATACTAACTGCTTGGCAACGTAGCCGGCAACGTGGCCATGGCATCCTAGTGGGTTAGGGCCCTTTATTTAAAATATCATTGAGCCCTGTAAAACAGTATCCCGTTTGTTCGCTTGTGAAAAATAAACATTTTATTGTAATTTTCACCAATTCTTTGCTCACCACTATCAAGTTTTGTGTAATTACAATTTTAGTTTTCAGAACCAAGTATTTACAAAGATATAAGATGAGATATAATAAGGACAATAGAAACGATTGTATACACATTATGATATACTTATCTTTATAACATTAAAATGTATATATCTTACACAGACACATTTATTTACATACATGATTAAAAAAAAAACAAACAAATCTTCTCCTAACAATGGCAAAAACGTAAAAGAAAAATGTAATACTGTCGTTTGGAAGTTATTGTGGTTATGCGCTTACACACATTATTGTGATTCATAATCATATCTATATATATAAATAGGTACATCTATAAACTTTTATTATTTTATCAACTGTAGTGTCCATCGACGACACAACACAGCTAATTCAATGGATAATAACACAATAATTATAAGTGATATTTTTGAATCTCCGTACCAGTTCTTTAATCTTAGGTACTTATTATATTTTTAAACTATAGAAGTAGAGATTTACTAGTTTTGTCGGTGGTAGAGTTTAAGTGTTCGATCGCATAGGCACCACCGCAATACCTAATCTATCTGTAATCAAATGGTAGCATTCACCACTATCATTTTCCGGTTAGATGGTAGGTATCTAAAGGCGTGAAGTTACGTACTCCCTTACTATAAATGTAAACTGTATGGCTGATTGCCACCATCATTACGTTTAAAAAAAAACTTTTTATTTTTAATACAATATTAACGTCTCATTTAAATGCATGACACGCTTCTTACCTACTTAAACTGAATCATCTTCGTGAAAGCTCCTTTACGACCAATTGGAAAAACCACTGATACGTTTCGTTCATACTAAATAGAACCCTTACCCGTGTTAACTATTAAAGTCTTGGATTTAAGCTCATATTACATTGGCGGGTAACATTTTTTAAAGTATTTACTTTATTTATTAGTAATAAATACTTCTTTTCAAGGAATTCAGGTTCAGGTCTCATTTATATGTCACATAATAAATACTCTTCAAATCCATCTTCTTTTAGAAAGTAATAATACCTTCAGTTATATTATGTTATCACTTCAACATTATTCTTAGTTCAATACCTGCCAAAATCCACTAAAAATTCGTTACTTATTTGTTTAAAATGACTAATGTATTTACATTGACGATGAGCTGAGTTTCGCATTTATAAATGTTACATAAATATGTAACATGTATAAATGCGAATCTCAGCTGACCGTGGCATATAAGAACTATCAGTTACATAAGGTAGCAACGTTTTCGAGAGAGAACTTCAGGTAGGCTAGTTTTAAAATATGCGATCCCTCTAACTCTCCCGGACGTCACATGGATGGTCTGGCAGCCGGTAGTGGTTGCGTTCTCCAGTGCGCATCGTATGATATGTACACGTAAAAATTCAAAATTTAAAATCATTTTAGGAAGCTTTTTATTGTTATTATTATTTTTATTGACCTTTTTGCAACATGAATCTATTATAGCCAGACATCTTCATTGTTGTTTAAACAGTGTCAAGCGCTATTTTTGAATGAGAAAAATGTTGTTTTTCAAAACATTTTAGTATGGCTGAAATTAATATAGGAAGTCATTTAAGTACTAAAAAACCCAAAATTAATTTGCCAATCAATAATTCGATTGTTAACCTTCAGCCAGACCGATCTAAAAGTGAAAAGTGATTAAGCATTTTAGAATAATACAGACAATTTTGACCATTTTTGACCACACCATGCAAAGCTGAATTGTATCAACATTTACTACGAGCTCATTACGTTACAAAGTTTTGGAAAAAATGCCAATTTAAAACACCTCACATCTGTAAGTTTCACCTGAAGCTTCCGGCTGGACCATATTACACGTTATATATGATTTCATTTGGTTTGTTGGAAAGCAATTACTTGCCTACTTAAATTGGTTGCCAACATTATTATTAGGTAAGATTAAAAATAAAACACTATTTATTTTGCCTAAAAAAGGTTCTTCTTAAAATGATTTTTACGTGTACAGATACGATGCGCACTGGTGAACGCAACCACTACCGGCTGCCAGACCATCCGTGTGACATCCGGGAGAGTTAGAGAGATGGCATATTTAAAAACTGGCCTACCTAAAGTTCTTGTTTTCCCGACGTTGCTAGCTCTCGTACCATAACAACTTGACCTAAATCGGAGGTGGCAACGCGTGTGCATTTTGACCTCCAGCAGAGAATATACGAGTATCGTAAGGGCGACGTTTGGTATACTCTACGTGCTACGCACAGGTGCACGTATAAATACACGTCACTGATTGATGCCTGTGTAATATGAAATTTTGGCGCAGTGTCCGCGGTGTTACTCTGGTTTTTGTGTCTATAGGCTGCAGTTATCAATTAACATAACATCAACGTAAGAGGCAAGTTTGTTTGCCACCTTCCTTTAAAAAAAATTATATATATACATATTCCCCTAATGATGCAGATACGCACAACACTGTTGGATTTAGACTAGCATCCAAATTAGCCGTCTTTCGTCTGAAGTGATTATGATTGTAGTAACTTTAGAAAATATGTATAACGTAGATACCTAGGTACTTAAAGTTAGTTACTGAGTGTAAAGTGTGAACTGGATAGAGAATAAGTAGTAACCTTGTGACGTCAATGAATCCTTGGTGATGTAGATGTACAGGTTCTGCTCCTGGTCTGGGAACATAATCAGTGCAATTATGACAGTTTCCATGCAACATAGAACAGTTTAAATTACAAAGGACAAAGTGCATAGGGTAATTGAATACAGACAAAACTGTCAAATTATAAACATTAATTAAATATTGAATGAAATTTAATAATTACATTATTAAGAGTGAGCTAATATTATGATACCATCATCGCCTCTCTATTAATAAAAACCGGTCAAGTGCATATCGGGCCACGCGCAGTATAGGGTTCCGTAGTTACAGAGTAAGAGATATAATGAAAAAAATAAATAAATATTTTCAATGAACTTGTTCGAAATTTTCGTGTAAAATACATTTGGTCGACTATAACTCGTAATCTTGCAAGGCCAACTTTAGTGTGATAGTTTTCCTTTTAATTTCGTTATATGTAGCTACTATAGCCGTAACGTTTTTGAATTTCTAACAACAACCGTTTAGTCTTTGCCCTTTATATATATCGTAATATATTTCGCGAGCTGCGCGGCTCTGGCCGCGCACGTTACGGCCGCTATGGGTTCCGAGAAACTTATAGCTAACGAATTGCTGGCATTCATACAGAATGCCATCGACACGATGGATGAAGTAAGCATTGTACAGATCTGCAAGTCTAACTTCAGAGAGGAAGAAATCTGCTCGGCAAAGGTACTGCTCTACCAGACGCTGGGTAAGATAGACGAGATGCCATCCCGCAGAAGGGACGACAAAGGGGAACGAAGTCTCCAAGATGTCATCACCCTGTTTAAGGAGACCGATCCGGATGACGTGCCCGCATTTGTGGCGAAGCAGCTGCACAAGCTGCCTCCTGTCACATTTGACCATGTTGACGTATCCAGGCTGCTGAAAGAGATCAACACCCTCAAGACCGGCCTAGAAGAAGTTCGATTTCGATTGCAGACTTCGGAAAACACGATCAGTGATTTGCGTTCTGAATTAGTTTCATTACGTGGTGCTAGTTCGGTATGTAGGTCAACCGAAGCCTGCAATGTGAACGTGAGACGCGGCGCGCAAAATACGTCGGTCAGCAGTTTTGAGTCGGCCGATTGCAACAGCAAGAATGCGTCAGCGACCATCGTCATGCCGCCCGTTGACCCGCGCCCCGCCGCCTCCACTCCCGCCGTCGTCGCCACCTCCGCCGCTCCTCTCCCCCCGCCGTCACGCGCCTGCACATCAACTCCTCAGCGTGCCTACGCTGCTGCCGCTGCTGCCGTGGCCCCTACAACTAAACGGCCTGTTACCCTGGGGAACAAACCTAAGACCAATGAGAGACCTCGTGGACCCGTAGTCATGGGTCCTCGTAAGGACCAATGCGACGAGGATGGTTTCACGGTGGTAAAGAGGAAGAAAAAGAAGCCCGCCACCCGCAATCGCCGCGGTACGGCGCCGACCGGAAAAAATCACTTGTTGCGTCCAGCTGTGCCGTCGACGCAACTGTATGTGTCCAGACTACACTGGTCTACGAAGGTGGAGGATGTCGTCGAATACATCCGGATAAGATCCTTTATGGAGTCTCGCCATAAAGTTAATTTCAATTCTATTTTGGTGAGAGTCCCGACACATGACCTGCCGACTCATACAAAGGAGGAGTTCTGGCCGTATTATTTCGGAAATTCCGGGGACAATTTCCTGCTGACAAACCGCGTATCACGTCGCCGTCTTCACGTGACAATTAGTGTTAGTTTAAATAAATATGTATGTTAGTTTTTAAGGTATATATTTGTATGGGCCTTTTGTCTTACTTTAAGTGTACAATTGTTGCCTGAAATAAATAAATAAATAGCTTAATAAATCACGAAGAGTTAACTACATCGAAAAATGATGTTGGCAAACCCATAATATTTTTAAAAGACCTGTCCAACGATACCTTACACTAAATGAAAATCAAAAATAAAAAGAAATATTTGCGCGTTACTAATAGAGGAAGGAAAAATTTTTTTTTAGGGTAACCACCCAAAAAAAAATTTTTTTACGTTTTTATTCTACCACTTTGTCGGCGTAATTAAGGTGTATACTTGTGCCAAATTTTAAGTCTCTAGTACATATAGTTTTTGCGCTAAACCGCGGACGGACAGACAGACAGACAGACAGACAGACAGACAGACGGACATGGCGAAACTATAAGGGTTCCTTGTTTACTACGGAATCCTAAAAAGTAAGTTTACGTATCTAGATAATAAATAAATCTACATAAATATAAATGAAACGTTTTTTTTTCTAGTACCCACTTAATACTATATTTCTTAACTTCTGTTGATTTAAGAAGTGGGTAAACATATTTTTTCTGTTTGCTTTAGTTTTGTCTGTATTAAGATAAGAACATAAAACATTTTTAGAAAGGTAATAGTGTAAAAGCATACGTAGAGGATTATACATTTACAAAGGTGCAAACTGATGATGTACTTGTACTTTAAATAGCTCTCATCATAAAAGTTTAGGTGTTTAATCTTGGAACAGCACTCGCAGTCAAGTACAATGTGCGCTTCAATAAATTAACACGAGAGCTACAAGAGAGAATGAAATAGGTATATCAGATGTAAGTATACACAATAACCGCTCCCCTTTTTGCACAGTATTCTTATTTTACTGCATGACAATTAAAATTGTGTTACTCGTTAAAATTTGAGCTTGTATTTCCAGATAACGTGAGTGAAAGAGAAATATATTTTATGTGCAAGTATTATAATTGTTCTTATATGAAAGTTACAATTTCAAAATGTATTAAGCTATCTTTATGAAGTTATTTTGAATAGCCAGCTTTCCACTGTATGAAATACAAGTAAATTATAAGTCCTGAGAGAACCTAAGGCTATTGCCAATAAATTTCAATATTGTAATACTTTTGAACCCAACTAATTTATTGGTCTGTGCAAATGTATTTGCACAGACCAATAAATTAGTTAAGCAGCCTCCTCCATAGTCGATGTACATTTGACATTAACTAACAATTTTTTTTTTGTGAATTTTGGAATTGTTGGACATTTTATGAATTTAGTGACATTTTATTTAATTTTCTATTACAATTGATTTTTATTCTATTCTTTGAACTAACATGGATTAAGAACGTACTAACTCAATGGATCGTGTATCTGAAATAAATAAATTGAAAATGAAAAAAACATTAAACATGTAAAAAGCTGTGCAGATTGATAATGGTAGGCAATATAGACATATAATTTTTTACCTTGCTTTATACCTACAATAATTTCCAGACTTACCCGAACCCAGACACTGCTAATCTTTGGGCTTGTGGCCCAAACGGCACTCTGGTAAAACTAGCGCCATTGCTAGTAAATGCTAAAGGTGCGACAGTGCTCTGTGGTGACACTGGCCCCGGTCCAGGTTGGTATAGAAAGTCGAAGTACCCTCCGTGAACCACACTGCATAACACTAGGCAAATTGTTGCCTTGATCATTGTGTCTGTAACAAAAGAAAATAATGTCATCTATACAAATAAATAAAATTGGAGTGTCTGTTTGTAATATTAAAATAACCGCTTTTCAATGCACATGTATCTATACGCGGTACATACCTAACGGTACATACCTAACCTACCAAAAAAACAATTTTTAATATTTTTGTCTGTTTGTTGGGGCTAATCTCGGGAACGGCTCTACCGATTTCGACGGGACTTTCACTGGCAGATAGCTTATGTAATAAGGAGTAGGTAACTTAGGCTTAGTCCGGGTAGATACTGAACAATCAAAAATTTTAACGCGGACGAAGTCGCGGGCACATCTAGTTCAATGTAAATAAAGTAAGAGATTTTTTTTAATTCTCGTAAGAAAAAAAAAACATTCTTCTAAAACAATCTGAAGAATCTTTGATTATATGACATGTAAAATAGATAATCTGTACGTATACGTGTATGTACCTAATCAATGCATAGAATATTACGTACCTATTTATTTTCGGAACGGAATTTATAAGATTGGAAAACCTATATAATACATGTAGTAAAAACATCAATTAATTGATTGATATATTTGACCGGCATGTTGTCACGAATAAATGACCTCAAAATTAAGTAGATACCTACTTTGATTGCGCAATGTTTAATTACTATAAAATGGGTTCAAGACTAGTGAGTGCATTCCTATTGCTAAGAAACTCATTAATATATTCTGACAAATATGACTACTAAGATATTAAACCACATTTTGCTATTAAAGACTTTCATATGAGTTATATTACAAACATTTATTGAAATGAACTCGGGATATTACTGGGGCTTAGCGGGTTATGAAGTAATAGTAGGTACCTACGTACTCATACTAATTATTATTTTGCAGGAATCTTGTTTTCAATTAAAATAGGTAACTATATCGTAGGTAACAAACTTTGTTTTCAATTAAAATAAGTAACTATTTTAATTGAAAGCAAAGATTCTTATCGATATTATTTAAAATCTTAACCGTTCTTTGATAACAATTTTTGTTCAAAATGTGATAAAATGGTTACATTCACATAAAGTAAACAACCATAAATATTTTTTTTTACGTAATGATAGTGGCAAACATGCATGCAGTTCACGTTGATGTTAAATGACGACTACAGCCTATAGACACCCACACTAAGACCAGAGGAATAAAGATGCAGATCAAAATACAGATGCGTTACCACTTCTGAGACCTACGGTGTTATGCCTCTGTGCCGGAAATTACAGGCCCGTACATTACCACCTGACCGGAACACGATAGTGCTGAACACTACCATTTAACGGTAAGTATATAATTAGGTAATGCGGTGGCGCTTACGCCTGCGAGCTCCGTCACTGGAGCTCTACCACTATTGCGTTTTGAAAGTGTTCTTCAAAATTTTAGGACCTGTAACTTCCATCTTACCTACTAGGGTGACTACTAGGGTGACTTGCCTACTTTTCACACGCATTCGCGTGTGAAAAGTACCTAAATTTTTCGTATCGGTATCAATCCGGTTTTAAAAATAAAAGTTAAGCGATATAAATATACCTACTTAACTATTTTCAGTACAATCCTTTTTTGTATGATATCGGTGTGATCAAAATAAACGAAAATGATAGTTGAAATGTCTCTTAAGTATAAAATAGATATATTTTGCACAACAATTTAATAGATAGGTATATACAATTTGTATAAGAATTCGAATTGTTTCTCTTTTGCCAGTCATTGTTCGACTAATACAAAAACGTCACGTGTTGAACACTTCCGCGGGAACTATTGTGCCGAAGGTCTAATTTAGGTAGATCTATTTAACTGATATAGCTTAGTAAATAAACTGTATTAGTATTATAAATGTCTAGTATCAACCTTATTTGCTCAAGAATAAACGATAAAAATGGTTTAATCTATATTTATTAAACCATTTTCATACACTCACCAACTACATCAACAACGTATTATTGTTAAAACTACCTACTCATTGGGAACATTGTCAAAATCTTACATGTCATGATGATATATTATTATCTAGGTATCCATGCTGCCATCCGACAGTCTTCTACATAGTCATCTGTGAAAATGTGAATAAATATTATGGATGTTTGAATTTGACAAAAACTTTTGGTTAAACTAGATATTTCAGTAGAACAAGACCTCAGCGTAGAAGACGTGGCCTGCTACCACTAGACTACTGAGGCAGTAAAATTCGACAAAATATTGATATCTCTTCTCTATCTCTTTTCTATCTCTTCTCTTTATATCGTAAATAAAATTCTGGGGTCACAATGTTAGTAACCATACTCCTCCTACGAATCGGCTGGACCGATTCTCTTGAAATATTGTGTGCCTATTGGTAGGTCTGAGAATCGGCCAACACCTATTTTTCGTACTCCTAAGTGATAAGGGTTGTCCATCCTAAATATTTTTTTAATTGGGCGATGGTATCTGCGACACAGTATCCAACTTTTGCAGATATTCATCGTTTTAATAAAATTGTACGCAACTATCGTAATGTTCCTAAATAAATCCTTCGGCTTTTTTTATACATCTTAGGCGACACGATGTTCTTGGGGCAGATGGTATATACCTATATAATAAAAACAGCGAAAATAAAACGTGATAATTCATATTTATATTATTTGTAAACAATCATCTTTACTTATAATAAAACTGTAGAAGTGAAAATTCTGTACATTAAAAATATTAAAAAAATAAATACCAGGGGATGTTACTAGATCGATACTGAACCAAAATATGTGATTAGAACATTTTTTGTCTGTCTGTCTGTCTGTCTGTCTGTCTGTGTGTTTGTTCAAGCATCACATAAAAACTACCGGTCCGATTACAATGAATCTTGGTATGATTATACTTTAACCTTTGGCGCACAACACTGGGTACTTTTCATCCCGGAAAAATGTCTGTTTGTCTGTGTGTTTGTGCACGCTAATTTCAGAAACGGCGTATTCGATCTGCGGGTTCACTAATTTATTGTGGCAAGTTTCACTTAATATTAAGTGTTTGTTTCATGTGTATCGGTTCAGAAATAAAAAAGTTATGACAATTTAAAAAATCATATTGAATATTTTTAAGGTTTTCTGTATTTTAATTCTATCTTTTAGGGGGTTTCGTACCTAAAAGGTAAAAACGGACCCTACGGATCACAAATCCACCGCTGTCTGTCTGTCTGTCTGTCCGTTCGCCCGTCATTCTGTCACCAGGTTGTATCTCATAAATAGTGATAGCTAGAAAGCTAACATTTTCACAAATTACGTATTTCTGTTACGGATATAAAGACAAAATGAATTACTGAAAATAAGAAAATTAAAATGTTAAGGGGTCCAAGGGGGCATACAATAAACGTGTTTTTTTTTTCGTCTATTATTGCTCGATATTAATATTTAATGACACATAGCAAGTAGATGTTTAAAATTTTCACAGAATGCTTAGTTCTTATTTGGTGGCGTTAGTGGTGTTGGTGGCATTGGTGGTGTTGGTAGTGGTGGTGGTGGTAGCATTGGTGGCGTTAGTGGGTTTGGTCATTGATGTCATTGTGTTGTTGGTGGCATAGGTGTTGTTGGTGACTCTGGTGGCGGTGTTGATGGCGTTGGTGGAGATGGTGGTGTTGTTGGTAGGTTTGGAGGCATTGGTTGTGATGGCGTAGGTGTTTGGTGATGTTGGTGTTGGTGGTGGTATTGATGGCGTTAGTGGCGTTTGTGATGGTGGAAGTGGTAGCGGTGGCAGTGGTGGTAGTGGTGACGATGGTGGTGATGGTGGTGGTAGTGTTCAAGTAGTGTTGGTGGCATTAGTGGTTAAAAATGCACAACGTTAATATTCAATTTTTCACATCCGCCATTATGAACCTAAGCACAGACATTACATGTCATATTTTATGCCACAGATCTACGGTAGACTCGATCGAAACCTATTTACAATAAAAGATTGTAGAAAAATAATTATTCTGAGTCGAGAACATGTATACACAAAATTCATATTCTTTGATAATTCGTGAAATAAAATCAATAATTTCATAAATTCAAATGTCAATGGCCGTCATTGTGACGTACACATTTCATTTTTAATAAATGTCAGTGATGTATTACCGAAATGGGACAAGCCAGGTAATTAAAAAAAATCAATTGCCGTTTGTTACTTTCGCTAAAACTGTAGTGTATTTTTTATCTTTACTTTAAAGCGATACAAAGTTCGCCGGGCCAGCTAGTTGTCAATAAAGTGAATGAAAGCTCTTTCAAGAGAAACAATGGACAGATATTTGTAAGCTACTCGTATTATTTATATAGTATTGTGTCGATAACGATATACCTAGGTAAGGCAATGTGAAAAATTGGCATTGATATGGGTCGGGAACACAATGTACAGTGTGAGGGGGAATTGATAAGGGTGAAAAAGATGAGCACGTAACAACAGAGGCACTTGGGAAGGATAATGCTATGCGTAAATACTATGTTCGAAGCCGTCACATATTTCTCGGGTCAAATTCACTTTCCAGGAAATTTTAAACGCTTATGACCTTGTTTTATATTATTTCGCATTAACAAATGCTTGTGAAATATATTTTTTATTTTTAAAGAAAAATGGAAAGAACAATTTGACTTCAGGCGAGACTCGAACTCGCGACCTACTGGGAATCTAGTCTAGTCAAATTTTTCTTTCCATTTTTCTTTAAAAATAAAAAATATATTTTACAAGCATGTGTTAATGCGAAATAATATAAAACAATTTGACAAATGAAAGATTTGACAAATCGGGCAGGGCTTCAGTGGCTTATGACCTTACCAGTCACGTAAATAGGTAGGTATCTACTTTGTGTAATTTATGATGCATATGTTTAACTTTGAGTACCTACACAACTGTCTGCAGTAGATTTTAATGTAACATTTTTTTTATGTAATGGTAGTGGAAAAAAAGCATGCAGTTCATATTGATGTTAAGTAATTACTGCAGCCTATAGACACTCACACAAAGACCAAGGTCAAAATGCAGATGCGTTACCACTCCTGAGGCCTTAGGTGTTACAGGGCCGTACATTACCACCTGACCGGAACACGATAGTGCTGAACACTACCATTTAGCGGCAAGTATATTAGGTAATGCGGTGGCGCCTACGCCCGCGAGCTCCGTCACTGGAGCTCTACCACCAGTAAAACAATGAACAAATAAGATAATTACAATTATTCAATTCAATAGAAGGTAGGTAAATTACTAAAATGTAGGCATCCTTCTGAGAGTCTGAGATGCATGCATTCAAGCATTATTGCGAGAGTCCTGCAAACACCCACGATTCGTCAGTTATGTTTTGACCTATGGTGATGAGTCTCATGATATCCACCTGGCACATTACCAAACTCTGAGGGTGTCAGAAAAAATCGTTTAAAGGTTTACACAAATACCGTTAATATAACAAACAAATATAGCTGAGAGTTAAGTTATTTAATATCTCTGACACAAGTCACGGGCCCAAATCGAAATATAAGTGAGATAGGCGTGATTTTATGTTTACTGATAAAATGGCATTAACTATTATTAATACTTGTATTAAGCGTTATAAAATACTGTAGCTGTAGAGTTGTAGAGTACAAAATGTCGACGGAAACGTTTAAATAGCTTCTAAAAGTAAATTGACCGAAAGGAAATGTTTCCTTTGCAATCATCCACGCTTTGAAGTCATAAAAACACTGAACCTATCGATGTCTAGATACAATATCCATTAAATAGGCGAATTTATAACTAAATAAGTATTCGATACAAAGGTAATTTTCAACTGTTTTTGTTCTTTTTAGGGTTGTGATGCCAATAGCATAAAAGGAACCTTTGTACATTTATCATGTCATCCTGTCTGTCTGTCTGTCCGTCCGTCTGATTGTCACAGCCACATTGTCCTGAAACTATTAGGAAGTTAGTTAGTTAGTAGTTTAGGCCTGAATCAAAAAATGTAAGAGAGCTCGATACTTGCATCTGAAACTAAAAAAAAAGAATCAAACCTATTCGTGTAAGGTGTTTATAAATAGAAAGATCTTTGAAAATGACATTAAGGTTTCTAAAACCACTTTTTATTCTGAAAGTCAACCGTTTGATAGATAGGTACTCCCAAAATGGTAAAATGAGTGTATGTCCGGTCCCCTAACTGTGTAAATAATAAAACAAAATTACAGTTATATTTAGTTTGGATTGGACGAGATATTCATAATAGCTCTTACAAAGTTACAATATAAAAAAACACATTCTTCAAAGGAGTATATTAGGTATCCATAAGTTGTCTTCGTAAATTTTAAATATATTGTCCCGACTAATATTATTTGAAAACTAGCTGTGCCCGCGACTCCGTCCACGTGAGATTTTATGATAATTCGTCGACACGACACGACAAAGTCGTGGGCGCAGCGAGTATAAAAGTAGCCTAAGTTACTCCTTATTACATAAGCTATCTTCCAGTGAAAGTCCCGTCAAAATCGGTCCAGCCGTTCCCGAGATAAGCCGGAATAAACAGACAGACAAACAGACAAAAATTGTAAAAAATGTTGTTTTGGCATATGTACCGTGTATATGTATATGCATTTAGTAAAATGCGGTTGTTATTACATATTTTTTTATGTTATGGAAGTGGCAAACAAACTGCACTGCAGTTAACATTGATGTTAAGTGATGACTGCAGCCTATAGACACCCACAAAAAGACCAAGGTTAAAATGCAGATACGTTACCACTCCTGAGGCCTAAAGTGTTATGCCTCTGTGCCGGAAATTACAGGGCCGTACATTAAAATTACAAACAGACACGCCAATTTCATTTATTTGTATAGATAAAACTCTTGAGAAATATTGTTTCCTACTACGGTACCCTTAAAGGGCGATTGCGATTCGCACTGGTCCCCTTTTTTGTCTCGACAAATAAACAGGAATTAAAATTGATACGATGACCATGTTGTTAATTTAATACGATAGGTACATACTCCATTACTTTATATTACGTTTAGTTTTAGCTAATAGTTATATAGTTTTTAAGTAAATATTTTTGGTTTCTTACGATTCATTACTCTGCGTGTATTAATTAATATGTCATACCTACATATAAATAGGTAACGTGTTTCTTTGTTCTTAAAGTTAGGAAGATAAAAAATAATGATGTTTAAAAATTACAAGTAGTAAAAATATTAATTACTGTATTTAAATATCTAATTACGTAAAGGCATAAACGGCAAGCAAGATAAATTTTACAACAGAGAAAACAAATGTGACAAGGAAGAATATGGAACCCATCAACTTTATGATGTATCGGTTCAAAGATGACCGATTTCCCTTGAAGCTATTTATTTTCATGACAGCCATTTTTATGAACCCTAAACCCTCAGTTTCCTTTCAGACTTTCTTTCGTTCGAGTAACTGCTTCTTAATAACTTACTATGGCTATGTGGTTTTTATCTCTAAGAGTAATAAAAACATAACTCTTTGTAAGTATTAAATCACAAAATTGAACAAAAGCGTTAGACTTCGTAAAACTGTTCCGACAAATATTTGTCCGGATGTGAGGATTGAACCCGTGACCCTCGAATCAAGCGGTCCTCTGGACCAAACGGGTCGGCATTTTTTTTTATATAATGGAAGTGGCAAACAATCATACAGTTCACATTGATGTTAAGTGATGACTGCAGCCTATAGACAACCACACAAAGACCAAGGTCAAAATGTAGATACATTACCACTCCTGAGGCCTAAGGTGTTATGCCTCTGTGCCGAAAATTACAGGGCCGTACATTACCACCTGACCCGAACGCGATAGTGCTGAACACTACCATTTAGCGGCAAGTACATTAGGGAATGCGGTGGTGCCCACGCCCACGAGCTCCATCATTGAAGCTCTACCACCAGTAACTTGTACAATGTATTTGTGAATACGATTAGATATTTTTAGTAATTTATACTTAGATATAAATTAATAATAAACCAGCTGCTTCTACCTTCATTTTGATAATAAAATGTCAATAATATGATAAATGTCTCAAAGATCACTTTGAGAAGTAAGTATATCAAATTACCTACCTTAATTTTATAAAATAAATGAATTGGCAAAATGTCCTATTTAATTGAAAGAAAGGCTAAAGGAACAACAAACAAATCAGTTGAATGCCGGATTTTGTTAATTTCAAGCTGTGATCAAACATAAATATCAAACGCATTGAACCTTTGAAGTAACATTTCAACCTGACTGCTTACTTTGCTTTTACAAGCTGATTTAATGTAATATTTCTAAATAGGGGTCAGCACGTGCAAAATACTGTAGATATTTGCAGGTAATCCTTCACTCATAATGATACGCAGGAAAAGCTACATTCACGAACGATAACAAAATTAGCTGGTCCGCTCCGATTGCGATATCCGAAAATTGCGTACCTAATTTAAGTGCGAATCACACCGAATGTGTAAAGGGTGCGTAACTCCAAATACCTACTCCTCCATTGCGGGTCCCATAGAGTTGTTATGTACGAAACTGAAAGAGAGATGACACACCGCTTAATTGTACACGCGCGTATGATGAGTGACGCATTGAGTCCATATGGTGTGATAAGAAATATTTTTACATCAAGATTCTGACACTATCTGGACCTTTTCATGACCACTTATTCCTATTCAATTGTGAACCTGAACTGCATCCCTACTTGGTACCTACTTTGTTGCGTTTACGCGCATATAAATAAAATTTAAACGATTCTAATTAGGTGATGAAATATATCATCATACCTCACGCATAATTCTCCCGTTCTCAATGGCTAATTTTAGAGCGAGAGTGCAGACCGCAGTACGACTTTACTTTCACATAACGCAATTTCAAATTATTTTGTTTCACAGTGGTGTCAAAACTCTTATTTTCTTTGAAAATTCCATCTTTATATAAGGAAAGTATAATTAGAAATTGACACATCCAACACAATAATTTTTAAGTTTCACTGACTGGTCACACGTGTGTCCGGTCATCTGTGTCGAGTTATCGCCTCGAGACGTGCCGCAACTAACTTGACAATGTTAGTTGCCACAGAAACCCTTAGTTGTCTAGAAATATCTTATCAAATATAATAATATAAAATATTTCAAAAAAGCGTCAAACCAATATCCTGGGAATTTATTTTGAACTTTGCACAAACTCTACAAGAGTTCTGCTTCTATTAGATATAATTATAATAATATAGTAAGAAATTTAATCAATTCAATTATGAAGTATTTCAGAATAATTATTTACTGTCATTATGTCTATCTCGGGTCTGAAAACACTGCACAGATTTGCAAAATTAGATTTGACAAAATTAGATAAGCACGGAGCACAATTTTACTTGGCCACTTAGAAAATAATATGTTCAAACTTATTTCCTTTTTAAAATAATAATGATAACTAAATGGGTAGTCCATTTTGAAACATTATATAAGTTATTTCTAACCTTGAACTGCTCAATGGATAGCAGAACGATTTGAAAATTATTGACCTGATCTAGCATAAATATAACTACGTTAAGAAAAAACGACTTCAAAATAGGTAGTATATAATTACAATTAAATCATTACTTTTTACTTTTCAGTTTTGAAGTCGGTTTTTCTTAACGTAGTTATATTTATTTAATACTTTTTAGTTTATTGCTGCATTGCCAATTCGATTAAATGTTCACATATGTTAAATTTGTAAAATCTGACTCTTTTAGCTTCGTGACAATTAGATACCTAATTTAAATTGTTTAGGTGTGTCGATACAAAATTATTACAAGACTATACGAAATCAATGAAAAAATGTTATCCACGAAGGAGTAAATATGGAGAAGGCCCAGGAAGACCAAGACTGACCTACCATGACCAAATAGGTCGAGTTCTGTCTGATGGTGGGGTCAAAAGTCTTAGGAATCGGCGTGCATGTATTAAGAGAATGATGAAGGTAGACGAGGCACGAGAGGTTTGTCAGAACCGGGATATCTGGCGCTCTACACTCTCTGCCTACCCCGTTAGGAACCTGGCGTGAAGATACATACACGAAGGAGTAAATATGCTGTGTTGTGTCGTCGACGAGTAAATGTGTCATTGTCACTTGTTGACATCTTGTTGTCATGCGCAGGACTATCTAGGACGTCAGTCGATTCAAGGCACTGTATGACAACTCGCTGTCTATTCTTATTCCTTTTGTCTGAGATGAAAGTAATAGACCGGGATCCCTCGCCCTTTTTCGTAAGTGATTACTAACAAGCTAATTTTTCGTCAGTAGCTTCATTTTGACGAGACGCCCAACATTAGCTAGTACAAAAATTTCGTAAGTGGTAGCTAACAGGGGTAATGAGGACATAATTTGTTGATTTAGTGGTTATCAAAAATTCATTACTAACTGGTTTTTTTATTTATAATTCTTATAATAATAATCTAAATTAGCTGAAAAAATATTTGTCCTACAAAATGCTAGGTTTGATCAACGAGGTCCCATTTTTGCAACATGTACTATTTACGAGGTCATGAAAAATTATTACTAACCAGCAGATTTTTTTTTTGTTGGTTAGTTAATAATTATATAATTTAACGCCCACATTGTCCTACACATTACGTGGAACGTTTTTCTAGTCCGACACTCTTAGGTTGTAGTACAAATACTAGATGTAAAAATAATTAGTATCAAGTTGAAACTTCGTGAGTAGCTTCTTTTCAATGAGACGCCCAAGAATTTCTTTTACGAAAAGGCTCGATTGTGGTAGCTAACAGGGGTAATGAGGACATAACTTGTTGATTTAGTGGTTATCAAAAATTCATTACTAACTGGTTTTTTTATTTATAATTCTTATAATAATAATCTAAATTAGCCGAAAAAATATTTGTCCTACAAAATGCTAGGTTTGATCAACGAGGTCCCACCTTTGCAACATGTACTATTAACGAGGTCATGAAAAATTATTACTAACCAGCTGATTTTTTTTTGGTTGGTTAGTTAATAATTATATAATTTAACGCCCACATTGTCCTACAAATTGCATGGTATATTTTGCTGATCCTCCAATGGAATTTGAAATTCATAACAATAAAAATCTATTCATTCTGTACATTTTTCTATTGGAGTTTAGTTATATTAGTACGCATGCGCGCGATGCTGCGTACTGTGTTTAGTTACTCCATGCTGAAGCCGACTAGCGGTGGGACGAGTCGCAATTTTGTATATTTTTGCAAAAAAATGTACCTGAACATAAATGAAATTTATGCCAAGCTTGGAGATCAATTATCGTGTTCATTTGCTATATGCCATATTTTTACAGGAAATGATTACAATCCCGCTTTTTTCCGTAAAGGAAAAAAAAGACCTTTCAGTATTTTTAAGAAAAATAAAAATTTTCAAGAGGCTTTTATTCAACTCCTACGAAGTGATCATACAGTATTAACAACGTCAAATGAAATAGTTCGAATTATTGAAGAGTATGTATGTAGAGTGTACTCATTAAAAACCAAAAATGATATCAACAGAGGACGGTATGAACTATTTGAAAAAGGCTATAGATCAAAAAGTGGAAGTGAAAAAGTATTAAAAAAAAATATTATAGGATATGATCCTTCCAGTTTGCCACCAACAAAACAAGAATTGTTGCAACAAATTAAAAGAACGGTATTCATCAGCAATGTATGGTGTAATGCACACATGCGGTGCCCCACAGATAAAGTACCTGAAAATTATGGATGGACAATAATTGATGGTAAATACGAGTATTATTGGTTTGATGGTCCTCAAAGCCCATCCTTTGAAGAATTATCTTCTCAATTGCAAGGTACCCTATTAATATTATTGAAATTTGGTTTTTAATTTTTCGGCGACATTAATTAATTTTTTCATATTATTACAGATTTAGATACCACGGAAGATCAGAATGAAGAAGATACTGATGAAGATGAGGAGAGTCATGCCAGTAGTGGGGATGAATGTTTTTCTGATGAGTCAGATGAAAATTAATTTCTTTTTTGTATAAAAGTATCTACTTTTTCATGTATGTTACATAATAAAGTTGATTTATTTCAATAAATATATTTTCACTTTACCTCATGTTGCACATAGGAAAAACGAAAATTACGATTATTGTAGGACTACGGATGCATACCAGTTTTTTTGTAGGACATTGTTTTATTCGGATAAAAAACACACTAATGTATCACGTGATACTTTTGTCCTACAGTTACTAATAAAAAAAATGGTCCTGTGGTATGGACAACTTAGGAGTCTAGGACTAGAAAAACGTCCCACGTAATGTGTAGGACAATGTGGGCGTTAAATTATATAATTATTAACTAACCAACAAAAAAAAAATCTGCTGGTTAGTAATAATTTTTCATGACCTCGTAAATAGTACATGTTGCAAAAATGGGACCTCGTTGATCAAACCTAGCATTTTGTAGGACAAATATTTTTTCAGCTAATTTAGATTATTATTATAAGAATTATAAATAAAAAAACCAGTTAGTAATGAATTTTTGATAACCACTAAATCAACAAATTATGTCCTCATTACCCCTGTTAGCTACCACTTACGAAATTTTTGTACTAGCTAATGTTGGGCGTCTCGTCAAAATGAAGCTACTGACGAAAAATTAGCTTGTTAGTAATCACTTACGAAAAAGGGCGAGGGATCCCGGTCTATAAGTAAAAAAATGCTCATAAAATAAAAACTGGTGGATCTATCCGAATCAAATTTTTATGGGACAAATTCGATACTATTCCGCATCAAACAAAGAAGAATTACGTAAATCGGTCCAGAAATCTCGGCGAAATTCGCGTACATACTTAAAAAAAAATATATATATATTGGTTGGGGAAAAAGTTTCTTCGCATTTTTTAAGATAATTCAAAACATTTTTTAATATAGTTTATTTAAATTTAACTAAAGTATGTATGTACCATTCTGTTTGATAACCTTTAGACATCTTGTAGGTAGGGACATGATTCCATTGCTATAAAAATTTTGGGACTTCTCATCAAAATACCGCGACAAGTGGATTTGGCAGTCCTCTCGTAATGTTAACCTAACATTGCATAAAAAAATCTGAAGAGACCGAAACAGGTAGAAATCTGAAGGTGCAAGGTCAGGACTATACGGCGGATGCATTAACACCTCCCAGCCAAACTCTCTTATTTTTTTCTGAGTGGCTATAGATGTGTGAGGTCTAGCGTTATCATGATGAAACACCACACCCCTTCTGTTGATCAATTCCGGCCGCTTTCTCTCAACTTCTTGCTTTAATCTCATCAGTTGTTCGCAGTAGAGTTCAGAATCGATAGTCCTGCCTAGTGGTAATAGCTCATAATGAATAATGCCCTTCCAATCGAATAATCCCACCACACACACAACATCACCTTATTACGAGTTAACCCGGGTTTCGCCACAGTCTGTGAAGCCTGACCGGCCTTTGACTACGACCTTTTTCGCACGTTCTTGTCGTACGTGATCAACTTTTCATCACCAGTTATCAGCTTCTTCAAAAATGATTCGGTTTCATTACGTCGTAGTAAAGAATCACAAATGAGTACACGACGGTTCATTAGGTTTCTTTCAGTGAGCTCGTGAGGTACCCAAATATCGAGCTTTTTTTTGTACCCAGCTTTTTTCAAATGCACCAAAACTGTTTTGTGATCAATTCTCAGTTCTTCAGCTACGTCGTAACTACTGATATGTCGATCTTGCTCCACTTTTTCAAAAACGGCATCCATTTTATCCGTAATAGGGCGACCAGAGCGAGGTGCATCTTTGACATCAAAATTTCCGGATTAAAAACGCTTAAACCAAATTTGTGCTACTCTCACAGACACTGCTCTAGGTCCATAAACATCGCAAACTTTTTTCGCGGCTTGCGTTGCATTTTTACCTGTTTTGTAGTAAAATTTTAAAACGTATCGAATTTCTTCATTAGATTCACTCATCTTGACAGTACGAAAAACAAATGAAAATCACACATTTGCCTATCACTAATTTGAATTTGGAATTACGTTCTTTAAAATTTTAACTTTCAATGATACCGAAACCAGCCAGATGCAGATACTACAGCCAAAGAGATTTTATTACAAGTTCATACATACTATAATGCGAAAAGACTTTTTCCCCAACCTATTAATATACCGGCCGAATCGAGAACCTTTTCGTTTTTTGAACTCGGTTAAAAATAGCCTAAATTCCTTTCCTAATCTAACTTACCACATGGTATTTTAGTCATAATTCCTTTACTTACACAAAAAATTGCAGCTAAGGTCTTTAGCAGACTATATTTAACTTTTGTACAATCTTTATACGTCAGTAAATAAATCTCACAAAACAGTACAAAACATTAAAAACGGCGCGGCTATTGAAATAGCGTCGCGCTAAATAATGTGACTGCCAAACCGAGCCACTGAATTTTTCCACGCCATTCCACACTGTTGAAATAAAAAAGCTAGGTATGGGGTGTTACTACTGAGGCATCGCTTTTGTTACTGGGATTGGTAAACATTTCATAGCTATTGTGCGAGCGAATGGTCTGCATCCACTATAAAAGTAAAATGGTTGTTCATCCACACATTGAGCTAAATCCGTTGTTGATTCACGATAACTCTCAAACCTGTGCATTTGAGAGTTATCGTGAAAAACAAAGTCTGTTAGAGGCCTAACATTGTTAACCGATTTGTAAGCGAATGCCAGTCTTTACTTTCATACAATTCAGTTTAGCGATTTAGCCTGTTCCACTTCCCATGGCTTACTCGCGTTCTTGTCAGCAAGTTAATCCATTTAAATTAAACGCTCCATTATTTTAATCGTTAGTTTATTTATTTAATTAAAGGCATCTTATATTAAATGAACACATAAACAAAAATTTAACTTATAATATTACGCACCGAATTCCATAGCAATTTTTATAACAGTTTATGAGTTTAGGTCACATGTTTTGATAATATTGGTTCAGAAGAAATGAATTATAACATACGGCAAATCGAGCGAGTGGGTGATCATTTGTTGACGATATCTGTGGCGTTCCTTTGGCTCAACTCAGTATTATTTATTTTTGAGGTTAATTTTTAAGGTAGACACTATCAGTAACTTAAATTTACATTAAGACCGTCATGGTCTTTGACCAAGCTCTTTAAACGGAGAATAAAACTTAATATTCTATAAAGTTCATATGTTTATTATTGTAATTATTGTACTGGCGTCGGGACATGACGACCTCACCGACCACAAGCGCAAAAATGTTCTTCTACTGGAAGAGAATTCTTCCGCAAGTGCAATCAGTCAACCGACCAATGGCGGTCAAACTATTCCATTGAGACGGTAGTAAAATAACAACGCGGGGTGGGCAGTAGCGTGCCGCGATAAAACTACCGTTGCTGCGATCGCCAATGACCGCCTGCCAAGCGTGTCAATTATGGCATATTCTCCCCTAATGACTCACGAGATTGTTGTGGGCGTCTTTGGGAAAGGCATTGTCCAGCCGAGGACGTCATTCGGTTGGAATTATGATGATGATTGCACGGTTAATGTTCATTACATTTTAAGGTATTTTTAAGATAAGCTTTATCTATTTTTATGAAATTGTCTATTACATAACATTCATCGATGATAGATATATTAAGCTCAACAAAATACAATAAGGCTTAAAAAAATGACACGGAGCAAATCCTGGAAAATTGTCTCGAGCGGCTGCCACCCTTTAGGCTTCATCTCGTAGAGACGTGTTACTAGCTCGGCACGTGGTGGCTCCGTGTAGCACGATCCTACAAATTACTTAAATATATGAAATAATATCAGGCGCGTGTTTGATACACGATAATGAACGTGATATGAAACATTCAACACTTTCAGAGTAAAAGTCCTCTATTCAGTGGCGTACTAAGGGGTGGGAGCGGTCCCCCACAAGCGTCAAGTTGTGGGGACCTCCACACAGGTCGACTGACTTTTGAAGTCTGACATTTTTACACCAAATTTAAGAGATATTTAAAGCCAATGTCATTTTTTTCTCGCGCGTTTAAGTTTGCTCCCTAATTTAACTCAAAGGTCAGAAATAGGGCGATACAATATTATTGCCCCAGGGTGTAAATGGTTGTAAGGCGGGCACTGGGCCGGCCTAGGAGTCTACTAATGCCGCCCGGGCCTCTGATGACCCTAGTCTGCCACTGCCTCTAAGGTTCGACGAATGCAAAATCAACTGTAATACAGTAAATAATGATATTTCACGGACTCTGTGGAATTCATTACAGTCGACGAACAAAAGATGAAAACAAGGCATTTCAAACTTGCACGATCTTCCAGAAAAAGACCAAACAAATTTATTCTTTTCATTTCAGATACCTGATACGGAAACACCAGCGTGATTAATACATTTTTTATGTATGTATTTACAAATTGGTCGCTATATCGGCTATAAAACAAGGCAGCCATATTTATCGTCCGTCCCACACACCCCAAACTGCTATTTTATTTTATTAGCCTTTCTTCTATCCTCACCGGATCAATAAGTGAGAGTGCAGTAAAACATTATCTTCTATTTACTTTAGTTCTATGTTTTATTAATCTGTATCTTTAAACCGACTTTACTGTTTTGGAGAGAATATCAAATGCCAAAATTAAATTTGTTTTAATCGCAAACCTTAATGAACACCCGTATTTTAATGGAGAAGATGGATGGCGATTATCAACATCATGGGATCGCATACTTTGTAAAATTAAATCCCAGCCACACCAGCCTGCAAGACCTCAAGATAAGTAATTTTTGCGATAATCCTGAACACTACGCAAGGCGTTAAGAAATCGATGGAGGTAGCTGCACTTAATAAATTTTCAAATTGCTGTCAGACAAATGTCACCTTAATCTGCCCGGGATCACGGAAGCTGAAAAGCGACCGAAACGTCGGGTTGATTTTAAAAATCATTTTAGTGTAATATACGCGAGATAAATCCGTAAAAACAGTTTTATTTCAAAACTACTTATTTAGATTTATAGTGTGAAATGTTGCTATTTGTATAACGCGTATGAACATGGTATGGATAATATGATAAACAAATATAAATTAACCGTTTTATGTCAATAATTATTACTAGTGGTAGAGTTCCAGGGTAGGCTCCACATCGAAGGCGCAGGTGACACCGTATTACCTAATCTGTTAGTGTTCAGCTCTATCATATGCCGGTTAGGTGGTAATGTAATAACTATCACAGAGGCGTAACAACTTAGGTCTCAGGTGTGGCAACGCATCTGCATTTTGGTTTTTGTGTATATAGGTTATAGTTATCATTTAACATCCCAACCACATGCTTGTTTGTAACCTTCATGGATTGGTGACCAGAAAGCTGATTAATTGAAAATTTCGTAAAATCGTAATACAATATTTTACTGGTGGTAGAGTTTCAGTGTAGGAGCTCGAGGGTGTAGGCACCACCACATTACCTAATTTATCTGCCGATAAATAGTAGTGTTCAGCACTATCGTGTTCCGGTTAGATGGTAATGTATGGCCCCGTAATAACCATCACAGATATACAACATCTAATGTCTCAGGGGTGGTAATGCATCTGCATTTTGACATCTGGTCTTTCTGTGGGTGTCTAAAGGCTGCAGTTATCACTTAACATCAATGTGAACTTGTTTGCCACCTTTGTAACATAAAAAAAACAGAACTGACATTCGTTTCAAAGTTCGAAATTAGATAAATAATAGATTTATGCTTCAATCGTACATTTTATAGCCCGTGATGTGCTTCTACAAAATGTATAAGCCAATCTATTGAAGATTGGAACTCACACTATTGAGAGTTGTTAATGCAAAAGGGAATTGGTGTTCATCTTAAAATAAAATTGTATTCTAGTATTTTGCGCGCATTTGAAATGTATTTCTAAATTAAATAATAAATTGTAAATGAAGGTTTAGACCATGTCAGAGCCTTAACACAGTAATATTTATTTTTGAGATAAGCCATAGCATGTGCACAGTGAAGTTTCAACAACAAAGAAGATGAGCCATTACCTATGTTTATATCGAAAAATACTACCTCGCCTTCCAAACTTGCTGCAACTCGTGTAACAACATCTGTAACATTGCAGGATTGTGAGACCATTTTGATATTTAGTGAGCAAAGTGAGCATTTTAATATTATAGTATTATATTGATATTTACTTGGTAATTGATTAAAGATACAAAAAAGTACCCGTCCACAATCCTACCGTTCGCATAATATAATTAATATTTCAATCTTTAAACTCAATTTGCATAAGTATATAAATGAAGAAAGGCATAATTCTTTAATTTCCATCCATCAAAGTTCATCATTCTTCCTTCTCAATTTTTATTAGAAAATTAAATAATAAAAGGTTGTTTTGAAAATATAATCGCATCACTACTTTCAAGACTCAAAAATGTACCTACTTATGTCAGTTTACCAGTCAGGAGATTGGTCAGGTACGACTACAACTAACATTATTTTACTGGTGGTAGAGTTGGAACTCTATCACCTCGAGCTGGATCTCGGGGGCTTAGGCATTAAAAGGCTTTTACACGACATGGTGTTCAGGATCCGGCAGAATGGGTGGGCGTGGCCTCGCGCCGGGTTGCCGTTTATTACACTATCCGGTCGACAGGGCCCTAACTCAGTCAAAGTTCAAATATGGACAGTATGGAAACTACGTACAAAACGTTGAAACGGCGCAATCACACAAACATGCGCATTTTAGGTTTAAAAAGCTAAAATGTAAGCATTACATTCGGATACATAAGTGTTATGAATACATAAACACATTGTTTTATTTTCACTTTAAATCACTGCTTAAAATTTAAATCGTGGTCTCCAGCGAACAATTTATACGACATGTAATTTGGGTAACGCAGCTACTTTGTACAAAATGAATTACCTAATCAAGCAAAAAGATCTTTCACATCATAAGGATTGATTTTTATTGAAACCTTAACTTGAAGTAGGTATGTTGTTGCACGTTAGGTAGTATTAGGTACTGAAAATAAATTTATCTTACTAAAATATATTTAAGTGAATTTCAACAACTTCGATTTTTTGCCTAATTTTGGTGGAAATTTTTGTTTTTGAATTTATCAGTAATCCTTATTATTTATTTTCAAGAAATACCTATTGAGTTGTATAACATGTAAGAGAAATCTATTTAATACTAAAATCTTCTAATATATTGTCAACACCGGAATTTGTAAGACACCAAAATGGATAACTGACTCCAAAGTTAGTAAATATGGCAACAAAATTGTTTTACTACGACGTAATTTTAATTAATCAATAAATCCTCATAATTTTAGTGAATTAACATTTTATTAAAATGTTTATTCACTTTCTTTTTCTTTTTTTCGTAATTTTTCTAGTTTGAAAAAAAATATTTTTTTTTCTTTTCTCCTCTTTTCTGCAACTCTTATCCTCTCCAAGTACTCCGCGTGTGCTAACTTCGACCTTTTCCTAGCACGCAGAAATATTAATAATTTTGGTGTAGCAAAACAATTCTTGTCATACGTAAAACACCACCGAAAATCACCAAAATTGGACTACCAAAATTAGAAACTTGTATAAAATATTTATTTAAAAAAAGATCACTAAACATATGATAATTATATTTGTGTCATTTTGGAATGATACCAAACATTTATATCTATTCTTATAATAAAACTGTAGAAGTGTAAATTCTGTACATTAAAAATATTGCAAAAATAAGTACCAGGGGATGTTACTAGATCGATACCGAACCCAAATATGTGATTAGAATTTTTTTTGTCTGTCTGTCTGTCTGTCTGTTTGTTCAAGCATCACAGAAAAACTACCGGTCCGATTACAATGAAACTTGGTATGATTAAACTTTAAACTTTTTATACCGAAAAAATGTCTGTTTGTCTGTGTGTTTGTGCACGCTAATATCAGAAACGGCTTATTCGATTTGCAGTTTTCACTAATATATTGTGGTAAGTTTCACATAGTATTTAGTGTTTGTTTCATGTGAATCGGTTCAGAAATAAAAAAGTTATATCAATTTAAAGAATCATATCGAATATTTTTAAGCTATTCTGTCTATCTTAGTTCTATCTTTTAGGGGGTTTCGTACCTAAAAGGTAAAAACGGACCCCACGGATTATTAATCCTCCGCTGTCTGTCTGTCTGTCCGTCCGTCCGTTTGTCTGTCACCAGCCTGTATCTCATAAATAGTGATAGCTAGAAAGCTGACATTTTCACAAATTATGTATTTCTGATACCGCTATAAAGAGAAAATTAATTACTAAAAAAGAAAATGAAAATGTTAGGGGGTCCACGGGGGCATACAATAAACATGATTTTTTTTCGTATCAAACTCAAACTCAAACTCTCACTCGACTTTCACTGGCAGATAGCCGATGTGATAAGGAGTAACTTAGGCTACTTTTATCTCCATACATCCATACATACATACATACATACATACCATACAAATAAGTAAAATTGGTGTGTATCCGACTTTGACGGGACTTCCACGGGTAGGTAGCTGATGTATTAAGGAATAACTAAGGCTATTTTTATCTCCATGCATCCATACATACATACCTACATACAAATAAGTAGAATTGGAGTGTATCCGACTTTGACGGGACTACCACGGGTAGGTAGCTGATGTAATAAAGAGTAACTTAGGCTACTTTTATCTCCATACATCCATCCATACATACATACATACCTACATACAAATAAATAGAATTTGAGTGTCTCCGATTTTGACGGGACTTTCACTGGCAGGTAGCTGATGTAGTAAGGAGTAACTTAGGCTACTTTTATATTAGCTGCGCCCACGACTTCGTCCGGGTAGATACTGAACAATCATATTTTTTCTCACGTGGACGAAGTCGCGGGCACAGCTTGTTATAAATATGTATTAAAACACATACTCTTAAAAGGAACGATTTAAAACATCACACTAATATTGCACTTTTTTTGTCCGCTAACTTTCAAATGACTTACTTTCGTTTTTGACAGGAAATAACAACAGGATAGCACGAAACTGTCATTGCTCCCCGAGAGTATCCTACTAAACAAAGAGATTAAAGGAAATGTCATCCTTATGGATGTATTGTGTACGAGCTAATTACTGAATTTCCCACCAAAATATTAGATTTCGCGCGGACAGCCCCTTTTGATTCCCTCTAGGATAAAGTATTGCACTAAATAAAATAATAAAATTGTCATCGAATAGAATAACTAACGCTTAATAGAAATAACATTAGTTATTTCTGGTAAACCAGTATAGTTTCATTTAAACGGTGGTTAATACTAGAAAAACAGATTGTGGACGCGCCACCAAACTTAGAAACATGGGAAACATTTTGTTTTTTCTTTAATTTCCAAAATTTTTTTTAGAAATATAGTGATGGCCTCATCAAGAAAAAGTCTATTTTCCTAAAAAAATAAACTGTATCACATATATGTAGTTTAAGACACGATTTTCAGCGACGCCGTCTAAAATTTGTGCTTGAGAAATTCACCCATTTACAAGATCACTTGCCAAGTCTACCTTCGTTTAAAATGAAGGGTAAAACATCCCAAGGGACGGGGATTTCTGCATTCAAAAATTTTAGTTGGCTGCGCCTCATTTACTTTGTTTAGATATTTTCCGCGAGGAGAATAAAGTAATCTCTTTTGTACTTATCCCTTTTTCAAATTTCTGTGTTTACTACACACATAGGGCAGAGACAACTTTTTTCGCATTTGCTCTCTGTTACTGTTTTATCTGAATAACCAATTAAGCATATGCTTTTTTTATGTCATGAAAGTGGCAAACAAGCATACAATTCACATTGATGTTAAGTGATGACTGCAGCCTATAGACACCCACGTCAAAATGCAGATGCGTTACCACTCCTGAGGCCTTAGGTGTTACAGGGCCGTACATTACCACCTGACCGGAACACGATAGTGCTGAACACTACGATTTAGCGGCAAGTATATTAGGTAATGCGATGGTGCCTACGCCCGCGAGCTCCTTCATTGGAGCTCTACCACCAGTAAATTAAAATGTATAGCTATCTATATCAAACACAAAACACATGAAGATGCTATTTATTCTTTTGGTTTACAAGCCCTTAGATACGTCGTATAAGAATACGACACCCATGAGATGAAACGTAAAGTAGTGATCGGAACCACACCATAGAAACGGAAATTTATTAGATTGTATTAGTCTTTTATGTCCCATATTAAAAATAGAGTGTTTTTGCAATCATGAGCAATTTTCATCCTTGTTTCATCCTTATCAGTCAATACTGTCGCCCCCGCCTATTTATAAACACAATTTAATATTCTGATCCTCTTATTCATAAACGTATTTTAGCTAAAGTGTTGCTAATCTCTCCTTTGTCCTTTTCTATTCTGCACATTTGAAAATCCAACTGACAAGGACAAAGTATTCTATAGCTAAAACGTATCTAAAGTAAGTTTATGAATGCGGCGGTGAGACTACAAATATAAAATTAATCTTTTATATTTGTATATATATATATTCATAAACGTACATAAGATACGTTTGGTTATCGTAAGGTTAGTTGGTAAGCAACTCATTAACAGAGTAGAGGCATAGCTCCTAACTAGACTAGTCCTATCTAGACTTTAGAATATTCGAGATCCATTAACAACCCAACGATAAGAAGGGTGGGTCTATCTAATCGGACATTCAGTTAAGACACACTCGTCGTTAGTTGCGATACCTACCATAAAATAAATCTCTGCTGTAATCTAACTCAATGATATTATTGCATGAATGGAATTCACGACTAAAAGTAACTTACATTAGGTATTGAAAATACAATTTGGGGTACAATTTGAGTACTTAGAAGGTAAATCCAATGAAGCAAGACGGGCAACAGCACTTGCGATAAAACCACCGCCACTTCGATCGCCAACCCACATGAAAGCAGTGGCAATAATGGCATTTTCCAGTAGACATCTTTGTGGGAAATCTTAGTCCAGTATTGGCCGTATTTCGGCTGTGTAGTGTCGTGATTATGAAGTAGAACTAATCTGTATTACCATTTACATCAAAATATTAGCAGTAGAAGCAGTGGAGTAGCTATAGGGAAGCGGTGGGGGGTGGCCCGCACCGGGTGCCATCCAATAGGGGGTGACACCCTCTTTTTAAATAAACTAAATTTGAGCTGTTTAGACGTGAAAGCGCAACACAAAACTCACTTTCGCATTTATAATACCTACTAGACGCCGTAGACAGAGAATTTGCTCAAATAGGGGCGCATAACGGTGGAGAAAAAGAAATAAATTGCAAAAAAATGGGGAGAGTTTCCTTTTTTCTGGCTCATCCGCCCTGGGTGCCACCCATGTTAGCGAGTACTGTTACATATTCTGTAATATGAGTTAAAAAAAATATTAGCCTTAACAAATTGCATTAGCAATCATAGCTTTCTTTTTGCATCTATAATTGCTATTATTATTATATAAACAACATATATGCAATAATGAATGCTACATTCGCATAACTATGTTAGCCGTTCTTGTACCTATTTAAAATGTCCCAGAATGTGCTCAAATCAAAGAAAGTTCTTGTAGCGTATAAATCGCAGTTTTCGTTTTTTTGAGTATAACTATATTTTTATAACATGAAATAAGAATAAATATATTTATTATTACAAGCAATTACATAAGTCATCAATTCCGCCGAAAATCATCCATTGCTGGCCAAAAGCCTCCCCAAAAAATTTCCACAACGAATGATCCTGGGTTAACCTCATCTAGCAATTGCCCGCAACCATCACGGTCCTCGATCCACCTCAAGTTAGACGTACCAAATTAGACTGTTCATCCTAGGTATACATAATCGTTAAAAACTTCGAGCGTTAATATTAGGTACCTAATGACCCTCAACCATCACAGGAGTGAGTGTAACATGAACTTTTTATTTTTTATAAAAAACGTGGTATGTATTTATAGAACACATTCAATGCGTTGCTACTCCCGATGCATTAGCTCTTTTGCCTTTGTGCTAGAAATTACTCGGCCATAAATTCAAACCCAAAAACAGTAGTAGGTACTGGATAGGAACTATCATCATTATTTATCACCAACGGAAACTGCATCTTTGTTCGCAAATATCACTAAAACTTCATTTCAAAATATTTTGTAATCATTGTTTTGAGTGCTACATACAGAAATGTATGCATAGTAACTTTTCAGTCAATAATCATTCTCAATTCTTTTAAGAGATTGCTTAGTCATGTGTAAAATTTGTAAGTCAACTGTATCTTACTCTGCCTTCTATTTTATTTTGTAATTTCGTTTGATCAATCAGGATGGCTTTTGAAGAGCTTAGTAATAATGATCAGACGCTGAAAATGATCCGCATTTTCTCTGTTCATGTTGTTTTTATTTTGGTATTGACATTTTAGAGTTTCGTAGCCGTTAGGACTACATACTTGAAACTCGTTACGTTGATGCAATAAAGGGTATAATATAAACAACAATATAGGTTACTTTCTTTATAAAGTTAGCGAAAATTAGCTCAATTATTTTACAAGAACTTATAAGGTTCGAGATGATGTTAGAACAATTTTATGACTAGACCGTTTGATTCCGTGGAACAGAGCTAGTTAAGTCTCCTGCGAATAAACAAATGGGCATTTCGTAGACTAATTTAAAATAGTTACTTGGTCTATAGAACTAAACTGCGACATAGCAGTAAAATGAGTTAGGCATAAGTGGTATACCTAACACATTTTATAGAACGTATTGCCTCACAACGGAAACGTGTATGTATTACGTACAACTGACCTGTAATAGATGAAAAAAGATAATGAATTCAAAATTTGCATCTACAAATAAAGTCAATGGCATAAACTAAATGTTATATTGCATAACATGGCATAACCTTGCTTCTCTTTTGCTTTGCACCGACCAGGTTGACAAAACCTGTTTCTGTCTGTATGTGTGTGGAGTAATAGTGAATGTAACTTAGTTTTGTTTTTGTCGTAACCCATTGAAGAGCAAAGACCTCAAAATACTTGCATTACGGTTAGAAAATCAGTTTGATTTAGTCGTTAGTAGTAAATATCACAAATAAAATGGTAACATATGAGCACGGCCGTGTTACTAAAGATCTGTCATCTACAATAATTATTTACCTACTAGCAGTCCACCCCAGCTTCGCACGGGTGAAATTTCACCTAAATATATGTAGATTCACTTATTATTTAGGTAAGTAGATAATGTAGGTGTTACTTTGTTCTGTGGTACCTACTTTTATGTTTTTCCTTCTGTTCTTCTTCTTTTACATATTAGGCTCTACCCTGATAAATGGTAATTCTGCCAGAGTTTCCTTCTGTTGTCAAATTATTAATCAACGTCAATCATGACGTCAGCTGTCATCTGTCTACATTCGGATGCATGCAACAGCAAAAAACATAAACGAAGTCTCATCATCTGAACGGGATTAAATCCTCTGTGTTACACCCATATACACTCTACCTGTGTACAAAATTTCATCGAAGTCCGTCCATCCGTATGATTAAGCAACAAACAAAAATCCATACTTTCTTATTTATAATTGTAGCAAGATGCAAAAAATTCTAACGAGTATTCAACTATCCAATCCAAGATATCCATTTTTTTCACGTATCTTCTAGTATACCTATGATAAAGTTCGTATGTATAGATAAATCAATGCATATGTACTGTCTAGCAACACAGTCTAAAGAAAACGAACGTGTTAACTAGCACTATAGATGGCACAATCACGGTTCATATTTGAAATGAAAATGTATCTTAATGATACATTTTAAGTCTGAAAATTAGCTATAAAAAGTAAAATCACTAGTTGCTACCCGAGGCGCAAATTAATGTGGGAATTGCTTTCTGCACAAGGAATGCTCTATATGATTGGGATGTTGACATTTTTTTTTTATTGGTATTCAAAAAAGTATTTTTTTGTCTTTGAAAATAAACGTTGCCAGTAGTGAAGTGAAATGAAAAGGGCTTACATAAAATTACAGCACGTCATGACGTCACAGCGTGGTACAACACTGGGGAATTGAATGATAAAATCAAATAAATTTTTAAATATATCAAGACAATAAGTTATGACGTACCTATATATAACACATTTCTATTTTGTTCTTTACATCAAAAGCAAATCATTCAATACGTTTTTAATTAATGTTCGCTGGAAACATAACAATGGGTGATCTTATTGCTCCATCGCAATTCACGTATCAAAACAAGTAACATTGAATTCTTAAACCCATTGTTAAATATACCTACCAACCATGATATTTTGCGTAACCAATGTAATTAAGTTGAACTCATTGGAATTATTAAATAACTTTGGTGTTAAAACAATCCTACTTTCCATTTTGACTAAAAATTGGCATACCCCATACCATTCATTTTAATGATTTGTAATTTGATTTTGAGTATTTCGTATTTTAGTGGGAAGGGACTTTAGGGACGGGCAGTTCAGGGACTTTTTTAGTGGTACAAAACTGGCAATATCATAATCTAAAGCATCACAAAAGTATTAATTAGAGTTAGGCACTCGGCCCTCCCGCGTATTAGAACAGTTTGCTCTAAAGTACCTATGTGCCTGCTGACGAAAATACTTGCAGGTAAAAGTTAGGCGGTACGAGGCTGACGGTCGGCCCCCAGGTCTTAAAAAACATTGTATGTTTTAGAACATCATTTTTATATTTAGGGATTCATTTTTGTAATATTTACCTTTAAAATGCCATTTTGGTTAGGCTCTCGTGACTAGCCTAACAGTGGTGTTTAAGGGTGAAACACAGTAGTAGCATGTCTAAGAACGTATTATACGATTAGGTACATATATAAAAAGTATACTTGACTATTCTCGTCACTTAAACTTCCAAAAAACTTATACCTTGTTGTTAGAGTGTTAGAGTGTTTGTAGATAAATATCTAAGGTTGGTATAAACAGTGACGAGTAAATCACATTTCTGCTATCAAATCTTCATTTTCTGTACTAAAACCCTGAAACCATTCCTGTTTAAATCACGTCTCGTCCTTGTCGTCGAATTACCTGAAATGGCCGCATAGGGAAATGTGGAAGCTTATAGCATTTCTGATTGAGTTATACTCTATACCCAACGTTAATACGTACAAACTTCAAGGGTAACTGTACTAACTTATAAGGACAAGAACTATAAATACCCATACAATGTAAAGGTAGGTTCTATTTTTAAACAATTATTACGAAACGATAATAACTTTCGCAAATAGCCCTGCTAAAATATTTTGTGAGTGAATATATATTTTTATTCACACAACAAAGAATTGTCGTGGGAACATTAACGTTGATTGATACAATACCTTTTCATAATTATGTTATACTAGCTGTCCCGGCAAACTTCGTATTACCTATTTGCCTCACAATAAAATAATGTGTCAAAGGTTTGATAGATACGGACTATTTGTATGGGAATATAAAATTGTGGTTTTTACTGTTTCCCTTCAATCTCTTCATGTTTTCTTAACTTTTGAGAAACCTTCCCTGGTCTTCCAAAAATCATTCAAAACCAAAATTAGCCAAATTGGTAGAGCCGTTCTCGAGTTCTCGAGCGAGGCTAGCGAACAGCAATAGATAAAACTCTCATCACACACAACAAAAATATACGAAATGTATACCTACCTACTTGAAGCCTTCTTTTAATCTCTGTTGTAATCAAACAACGTTATCTTGGATTTAGCACCAAGTACAATTAAATTAATAAATCGAAAGATTAAGTCAACAAAGATCAAAACAATAATAATGTAAAACAGGATTAATTCAAAGTTTAGATGACTCATAAATATTGTTTTAAGAGACGAGTTAGTGCAATACAGATTTATTCTTGAAATAAGTTGAGTTCCGAAGTGAGATGATTAATATTTCAAATGAGAAATTTCATATTTTAACAATTCATTGAATATACTAATGTAGTGCTTTACTAGATCTGACGTTGTTATCTAGATTATATGAGAGATTAAATCAGTTAGGCTCTGCATCCAATTATCGTGAACGTAATAATGAATTGTAATTTAGATAAAAACCAATCAGTTGCTTGATTAGCCGTGGCTGTGGAAATCATTGCCATAGCATTGTTGCATAACGCAACGGCATAATTATGATTTTTAATTAAAGCCATTGATTTAATTTTGTATGCTAAATAAAATTATATTTAAGCATCGCATAAAATTGATATCTTGGCTGTCCGAGTACATATATTGTATATATTTGCTTTTATTGTACATACCTATTTTGTAACGTTTTTAAATACTTAAAAAAAAATGTTGTATGACAAATAAACTCTGACATCACAATTAAATCAAATGTATAAAATATTATACTAGGTATAATCGTTATTTTGCTGATAGCCCTCTACACGTCATTGCCCCGAATTGCGCGAACATCTCATGACGAGCCGCCTACATACCTCCAAATAAAAAAAAAAAACAAAAACACGCCGTTATGTGGCGTTTAAAATACCAGAGCAGTTTTTTAAAATGGCATGATTATGTAATGTGAGTTTAGTTTCTGTCATGCAATTTTTCTCTTGACATATTTAAAACAGGTGTCGATATGCAAATACTTATTGCTAGAGATGTTACATTGGATACCATAGCATTGCGAAGCATAATTGATTACATATATGCAGTATGTTTAATATGACTATCACTGCTCCAGTTTAAAAAAAACAAGATAAGTTGCTGCATTAAACATATCTTTTGTAATCATCACAAAATGTTATGTGAATCAGAGAGATCAAACGCAATCCAGTACTTTTAGATTCACGTTATCGATAAAAGCTCACTTTAAATGTAGGTACATAGACTATACGTAACAGAATACCGTGGAGTAGTAATACCAATATGTCGTAATAAATGAAAGTGCTTTCTTGTAATACTAATATCCTTTAAAACATGACTTGATGTAAGGCAGACTTCTGTTCGAATCTTGAATAAACCTATAGGTACTTATAATTTTACTTGACCTGTGATTCCTTTTAATTAGATATTCTTAACATCCTGTATCTACTGTAGTACGATACAAAAATGTGATACTACATTTGTAGATACGTTGTGCTAATATTAAGAACTAGCTGGCCCGGCGAACTTTGTATCGCTTTAAAGTAAAGATAAAAAATACACTACAATTTTAGCGAAAGTAACAAATAGCAATTGATTTTTGAAAATTGTAATTGCAGTTTCGGTAATATATCAAAATAAAAAGTGTACGTCATAATGGCGGGCAATTGACATTTGAATTTATAAAATTATTGATTTTATTTCACGAATTATCAAAAAATTCTAATTTTGCGGATACATGTTCTCGACTCAGAATAATTCAGTTTTTACGATCTTTCATTGTGAATAGGTTTCGATAGAGTCTACCGTAGATCTGTGGCAGAAAATATAACATGTAATGTCTGTGCTAAGGTTCATAATGGCGGATTTGAAAAATTGAATATTAACATTGTGCATTTTTAACCACTAATGTCATCAACACTACCACCACCATCACCACCATCGTCACCACTACCACCATCACCACCACCACTGTCACCGCTACCACCTCCACCACCGCCATGACCACAAACGCCACCAACGCCATCGACGCCACCACCAACACCAACATCACCAAACACCTACGCCACCAATGCCACCAAAACAACTACCACTACCACTACCACCACAACCAATGCCTCCAAAACTACCAACCAACAACACCACCAACGTCACCTAATGCCTCCATCGCGACTAAAAACCACCACCACCACCACCACCAACGCCATCAACACCGCTACCAGAGTCAGCAACAATACCTACGCCACCAACGACACCAATTACACCTATGACACCAATGACACCAAAGCCACTAAAGCCACTAACGCCACCAACGCCACCACCACCACTACCAACACCAACAATGCCACCAACACCACTAACGGCACCATATACCTAAAAATTCTATGAAAATTTGAGGCGTCTACTTGCTACTGTTATTTATATCGAGCAAAACATATATGAAAAAAAAACACGTTTGAACCCCTTAATATTTTCATTTTGTTATTTTTTGTACTAAATTTTGTCGTTAACATTTTGTAGCGGTAACAGAAATACAAAATTTGTGAAAATTTTAGCTTTCTAACTATCACTGTTTATGAGATACAGCCTAGTGACAGACAGACGGACGGACGGACAGACAGACAGACAGACAGCGGAAGATTAGTAACAGGGTCTGTTTTTACCTTTTAGATACGAAACCCCGTAAAAGATAAAACTAAGATACAGAATAGCTTAAAAACATTCGATACATTCTTTAAATTGACATAACTTTTTTATTCCTGAACTGATTCATATTAAACAAACACTAAATATTAAGTAAAACTTACCACAATATAATAATATTAGTGAAAACCGCAGATCGAATAAGCCGTTTCTGAAATTAGCGTGCACAAACAGACATTTTTCCGGGATAAATAGTACCCAGTGTTGTGCGCCAAAGGTTAAAGTATAGTAATACCAAGTTTCATTGTAATCGGACGGGTAGTTTTTATGTGATGCTTGAATAAACAGACAGACAGACAGACAAAAAATTTTCTAATCACATATTTGTGTTCGGTATCGATCTAGTAACATCCCCTGGTATTTATTTTTTCAATAATTTTAATGTACAGAATTTACACTTCTACAGTTTTATTATAAGTATAGATGGGGACGTAATGTCTTTAATTATTTTTCGTCGATTACGAACACATTTATACACGGCGTCTTTTCTTTTTAATCTAACAAGTCTACGGGTCAGCAAATAAAGCAGAATTGAAATCCCGCAGCTACACTTCACCATATCGCTGGTTCGTCAGTGTCGTTACATACACAGACGCTCTGCACAAAATCGGTAGAGTCAACAAATGTCACTGAATTCGAATAAAGTGCCTGAGCTCTTTGTTTTGTTTGTATTTAACTCTCGTCTAGTCTAGTGGTAGCAGGCCACTAGACTACTGAGGCTGGCAGGTGGTCCTAGATGTGATCCCCGCGTCGGAATCTACCAAAGATTATTAATCTATCCCTGGTTTAGAGATTTTTATATTTTCTAGAACTTGCCAGTGGTAACATCGGAGTGTGGGAATAGGCCCGGATTTTTTCAGTAATGTGGGCTTTGGAACTCTGCCAGTGAATGACAAAGAATGTCCCATATTATTTTATTTAATCTTATCTTGCCGTTTGTAAAAGAGAGTATGGCACATTCTGTTGATACTTTTTTTTATTATTAAGTATTTTGGACCATTATTTATTTAAGTTTTGTTTACTTTGACATATTAATCAACGTATTAGTTGTTATTCGCTTTAATTTTATATTTGTAATTTGACCTATCACAGGCATATTCTATTATTTCCAAGTGATTAAATATTTTTTTGAGTTTGAGATGTCAGAACTCTGTACCAGGAATTACGGGGTCGTATATTACCACCCGAATGGAACACAATAACGCTACTACTACTACGTATTAATACGTACTACCAATTACCGGCAAGCCGGCAAGTAGACTTAGTAACGGGTTGGTGCCTACACCCGCGAACTGCGTGACTGCAGCTCCACCATCAATCAGTAAATCTTAGGCTTATTACTTCTTCTTGTTGTGACTCTCCAACTAGTGAAGGTTGGCTGTCAATTCGGATTTTTTTTAAGTAAAGGGCTTATTAGACTCAACCATTTTCGTACAGCATTTTGTGACTGAACCGTTACGCGGTCTTTAATAAGTAATACAGTTTCTTATCCTTATTTTTTATGACAGAACAAACGCTACATACGCAATTCAGTCACTACAGTGTGCTCGGTGTGGATTTACGTAATTAATTTAATTGAAACGCGAAGCAAACACCTTATTTTATGGAATCACATGTCGTTAACGCGCAATATTTGGTCACATAACGTCCTATTATGCTATTATGCGAAATCGAATCTCATGAGCTCACAGCTCAAGATTCGCAAAGGCTTATAAATAGTTTTCTCTTTATAGTTTGAAATACTTTTGTTATTACTAGCTATACGGTCATCATCACCATCATCATCATTTCAGCCGAAAGTCGTCCATTGTTGGACAGAAGCCTCCCCCTGCGATAGTGGAAAATGCCATAATCACCAGCCACGTGGCCATGGTAGTGACAGCAGTTTTATCGGGGTACGCTACTGCCCATCCCATGTTATTATATTACTTCAGCTTTTCGGTAATTCAACTATAAACGGATTATGATTACAG